>JAHFWI010000089.1:0-1315291 GCA_028554975.1 Himalopsyche kuldschensis | reverse complement strand
TCCCTAGTACCTCCCCACTTTCTTTGGAAATGTACAGTGCGGTCGTATCAACGGGAAATTTAGTATCGCTAATATTTAAATTTATTGTTCATTTCATAAAAGTGTTTTCAAATCCCAAGAATAAGAGGATGGATTTCTTGCAAAAATAGGTGAATTTTTTCTTTAGTTTATATTCTTTTCACCGGTCACCACTGGGTACAACATACCTTTCAAGAGTGTGTTCAATGTATACTATACATGATCGATGTCGGTTCGTCCAAGCAGGCGTGAAGCTCGATCAATGGTTCTAAGTTCTTCGATCTTGACTCCAAGAAATCCTTCTCAGGTGAAAGAACAATAGGCTTTTGGTCAATTACAACTGAAGTGTATCCATTTCAGAATGAAATAAAATCCTTGACGTCGTGAAAACTGAAAAATAAAATTAATCTTTACGATTATTTTGTCATGAAAAACAGACGAATATAACACAGCCTAATTAGATTGCGAGCCATACGGCTGTCTATAGAACTACTCTCTGGATTTTATTATATAATATTTCGATCCCGATTCGAGTACGACTTAGCCGGTGTCATTTTCCACGTGCAAGAAGTGCCAAGAGTATAATCTATAAAAAATATTGTAGTTTGAGAGTAACTGGTAATTTCTATACGTTTTCAAACTTTTTGATATTTCTATCAGTTTACTTTTATTTTTGCATGCTCATTCTTGGAAGGTATCTGCCGAACGAAAAAAACAAATCGTTAAAATACAATCTTTCTAATTATCTAAATACTGTATGTGGAGTATGACAACATGAAACAATGGATCGCTCATGGCGACCATTGTCAACTGATCCATTATGATCAGGATCATAATGGATCAGTTGACAATGGTCGCCATGAGCGAAACCGGTCCTGATCAAATACATTTTATGTGGGAAAAGTACTAAAAATGTATTATTTTTTTATTATAAAGCCTTCCACCTAGTATTGACAGTGAACACAGTGATCAATGGATAATTTGTTATAAATAATATACAACTAACTAAACAGAAGCTTTTTTTGAGGAGACTAGAGTACTTAACTGATAATTATACACTTTTTGGTTTGTTATTCCGGTAAAAACCAAAATTTTGCTTCTAACGGCTTGATGGTAAAAAAAAATGTAACATTGGTAGGAGAACCAGTAAGAAGCATTAATATAGACTCCTATTGAACAAACATAATTGGTTTTCCGAGAACTATCTGTTATTCAGTTGCTGAATCTTTTTTCAGAGACATCAAAATAATAAAAGTATTTTATTTATGCGTTCGAGCTCAAATCAATACATATTTTTCTTCATTGCTGGTATGCTAACACGATTATTTTGGCTAAGTTTTGTCCTTTCCTTTCATCCTTATTCTCTTCAAAATTGAAAATGAGTGACTTGAAACTCTTTTTGAGATAAGCTCCATCAGGAAATAGATTGCTTCACATACGTATATAAATTTAATACAAAAACCCACGCAATAGTTTATGTTTATCAGTTGAAATTGTCAATTGGAACCAAATATTATAATAGGATATAACCGAATATTTAACCACTTACTTTCCATATTAACAGTGATTCCTCGCCACAATGTCATTCGGCAAAAGTGGCTCTTTGAATGCATTTTTTGGTTCGAACGGCATGTTTGTGTCCGTGAACGTTGTCGTAGATGCCATTTGAACAATTTTGTCCTTTTGGGCAGCATTTAAAAACGAGCGCAGGTTTCTGTGTGGACAGCGATGTCTGTGAATGAAAAAAATATCAATTGAATTGCCATAACGCAAAACTCACTCTGGCCGATTTTTGAATAAAAAAAAGTAAATGCAGTTTGACGCTCTATCGAAAAAGATACCAAATTTTCTAATTGGGAGTTGAAAATTTCTTCAAACATTTGAAACGAAAATGCCCCAATTTTTGTGAGATAGCAATTTGAAAAATCCAAACAAAAATCCAAAAAAATCAAAAATTTAAATTTTTGTATAGGTATTTTTGTGGATATCACATCGACAGGTGAATTCTCTCGTATATTTCCCCAATATTAAGGTGAGAAACAGTGAGTCAAACGTGTCTATTAATTAAATTATTTGCCACACACATTCAAGTGGTGATCAATTGTCAATCCCTTTACTTGCCAATTTAATACGATATTAATAGCTTCTGTTTTGCATATTGTGTTCAAGAAAAGCCACAACTAGAAATAATTTACTCTGATAAACGTTTCAACGAGTTAAGTTGGGGACCCCTGTCTTAATACGAACACGTCAACACGTCGAGCGGCGTCGCGTGAGACAGGTCCTGATTTTGCTTCGATCATTTGACAGTTTTTTTTTAAAAGATGTTTCTTCAGTAAATACTGTGGAATCCCAATCATCGGAATAAAGGAAGAATTTGTGAAGTCCAGATGAGTGGAAACGCAATGCATTATGCAAAGATAATCATTTTTGCTTCGCATCCGGTAGCGCCTAAATTCAATTTTCCTGTAGTATATTTTGAGTAGCACAATACGTGGAATAAACAAAGTTATTCTAAAATTTTATTTACAAACGAGCTTTGACAAAGTAAGACGTAACAAATACCCTTTCGGCCGCGCGGGGCCATTTTCTTTTTGAATGTTCATAATTGGTTTTTAACTTTCGCAGATTTTGTATTAAGTGTTTAATTTTTATTTATTAAAATCTTTTTATATATTTACAGAAAGAAAGAGTGTTTTATCACATTGTAACTGATGGTTGTCAGCAGGGCTGTAGAGTCGGTAAAAAAAAGTCCGACTCCGACTAAAAAAACGTTAATATCGTCACTTTTCCCTCCTAAATATCCTATTTATGTGTATTCAATTAAATATCAACCCTATCAATGCGGCCAAAAGCCAAATTTGACATATTAAATTCAAAAATAAAAAGTTCAAACTTTTTCAAAATTTCCGACTCCTAGTACGACTCCGGCCAAAACGCCGCGACGACTCCGACCCCACAGCCCTGTTTGTCAGTAAATAATCCAAGTATATTTTTAAATTCAACGGCTTTTGATTCACTATTATCACTTGAAAACAAATTCACTTTTTCACGTAAATTTTTCATGTCCAATTGTAACACTTCGGTCCCATTATTTCGGGATTTTTTTTTCAGTTCTTCGTTGTTTTATGGCAGGCAATTTAAGCACACGCGTCAGGCAGCGGGGCGATAGACCAATTAATGAATTTTAAAAAGCGTTTGATGCATTAGCAATGTGTGTGTAAGCGTGCTATAATCATATATTAGCGATAGTTAGCCGATAACGTGAGTTATATGGGGCGTCTGAAATGAAGAGTTTTAATTTTTAACAATTAGAAATAATCTTTTTTATATTGGTATATTTACTATGATACATAATTATTGCAAGCACTACATATTTTTTAACCACATCCGCTCCCAACTTATGTTTTTTTCTACGAGAACTGTTTGTTACTCAGTTGCTCAACCTCTCTTTTTCGACTAAAAAATCTGCTTGTAACGGGAACTGCACTACGGACCGGGCGCAATAAATATAAATGATGCAAACAAAACCGATTATAGGCATACGTATTATTTTTAATTTCCTTTTGTGTAATTAAACAAATATTTGTATCGTAATGTACCAACCATCCGTCGGTCATAAGACAGAATGTGCCAAGTCGAATGAACCAAAATTATTATTTTTAATATAAAATAGTTTTTTTAGTATTCAATTAATTATGTACTTCATCCAATCCGATTGAAGACTATCACTCAATTGACCAACACATTTTTTTAAATTGTACATTTGTTTTATGTAAGAGCTTACCAGTCTTGAGAAAAAAATTTCAAAAAGTGCAAAATATTTAAAAAAATCTCATCATGAGATTAAAATTTCATTGAATTCAAAACACTAAAATGAAGCATATTAGATCTACAAAAAATATTTCATATTTCTTTTGATAGCTATTTCGGCTTACGCCATCGTCAGAGCTATGCTGGCGATAATTATAACATCAAAGAAAAAAAAAATCTGATGGAAAAATTACAAAAAAATATATTGAAACACGAAATTTACTGGCCATGAATAAAATTTTCAAAATTCGACGTTTTTATGATTCTAAATACGTCCAAATAGAGTTTAATGATTAACGATATCCAGAAATTTTAGTATTTTTCATGCTGACAATTAGAAATTTTGTTTCATTTATTTTGATTTTTTTTAAATATTCTAGCATAATTTTCCATTTTATTTTATCAATCGTCTGTTTATTAAAAATATCACATCTTTGCGATACTACATTCAAAATACGCGATAGTTAAAATAAGCCTAATTCATTGAAACTCATTTGCACCAAAATTTTTCGCTAATTTGTATAGATTACGTTCATAAAAATCTACTTGTATTATTTTACTTGAAACAAATGATTACTACGCGTCAGTTTAAAGTTTAGCCTTCCTAACCGTACATAAGCTACGTTAAGCATACATACACTTACACTAGAGGTCTGCACGGGCCGAAATTTTGAAATTTTACCCGGCCCAAGCCCGAAAACCTCCAACCCGGCCCGGCCCGAGCCCGAGGCTCATTTCAAAAATCTTACCCGAACCCGAGCCCGAAAATTTCATCATTGCCCGAAATAACCCCGATTTTTTTCGACAATTCTACTAAAAATTAAAAATAATGTGCAGTTTTTCAAAATACATTTATCAAATATTAAATTCGGGATCATATTATGAAATTTATTATGCGTACTGGTACAAACTCCTCAACAGAAGACTATCCATTAAAAAATAATATAGTGGTGTAAGCAGTCAATAAACCGAGAACAATGCGTGTTGTTCTATCGAATGGATGTGTTCATAAGGGAAAATAAGGTTTTTCAATAACGAACAAGGAGTCGAAAAGATGACTGTAACGAGTACGTGAAGTTTATTATAGTATTAAATTTAGATTTACGATAATGGTGAGCTCATTCGAAAATAGCCCGATTTTTGTTATATTTTTTGTGTGCCTGGCCCGAGCCCGACCCGGGCCCGAATCAAAACCCTCGTTACCCGGCCCGAGCCCGAGCCCGTGCAGACCTCTAATTTACACTAACTCTCTTTTTACGCGATTTACTAGTTGTTACGCGATTGTTTATGTTGATATGTCAAGGAATGAATGTATTAGATTTTATAAATGGCAAATAACAAATAGTTGTTTTTATTGAAACTTTAGCATCGGGGCTGTGGAGTTAAAAAAATGCGACTTCGACTAAAAAAAATGTTAAATGTCGTCACTTTTTTTCCTATGTTTCCTATTTTTGTGTATTCAATTATATTTCAACCAACAATTCCGGCCAATAGCCAAATTCGACATATTAAATGCAAAAATATTTTTTTTTCAAAATTTCCGACTCCGAGTATGACTCCGGCCAATGCGCCGCGACGACTCCGACTCCGGCCAAAAAACTCCGACTCAACAGCCCCGGTTAACATTTACACAAAGAAGATGCAAATCATAATATAATTAACATTCTTTTGTAAAATATTGCCTCATAGCAAAATAGTTCATAACTAACCACACAATACTTTGTGCCGAAAACTCAATAACATTATATAATACCTACTCGCGAAATTTCATCATGCAGTCATCTGGCCTTTTTTGTTGTACGTTGGACTGCGATACTTTAGCAGAAATTATCGGAAAGAAATCAACGTTTAAACATAGAAGCATCTGTGTTGCTTCAAACAAAAGAGATATTTGAGATATATTACAGTGGCGGCTCGTCCATACGCACTGCGGAATTTCAGCGCCCCCAAGCACCAACCAAATTGAGAAAAAGTAATATTAGAATATTCATAAATATATTTATATTATTTGAAAATATCAATACAGTAGAACCGGTCCGCAGTGTCAACGGCGTTGGCTTGCGTGCCGGATCGCCCGTTTTTCTTTCAGTCGATAAATCTGTTCAAAGGCATGGGTGTTTGTGTTGTTGAAAATCTCTTCCCACCTTTCATATCCCAAAGAGCGACGCATAGTGACAGCGATTAGCTAATCACTAGACCTGTTCTAGTCCTCGTATCCTTTCCATCCACTACTCTCTTCGAAAAAAGAGGGGTTGAGCAACTGAGTAACAAGCAGTTCTCGTAGAAAAATATATGTTGAGATATATCCGTGAGGAGTCCATATGCTCCAAGTTGGGAGCGGACATGGTTAAAAAAAAAAAAAGAACCTTGATTATCCGGATCGGTAAAAATAAACAAAAATCTTACAAATTTGCTGGTATGCACGTGGCTAATTGCATCCACTGTTTACGTACGTGATGGAATGGTCTTAATATGTTGATCGTTGCATATGTTCTAACAAAAAATCCTGTGTAAAATACGGGTCAGTCATCGTCCAAATTCGATACGCATTGAACGTTTGTTTGTTGAAAAATTGATTTCGATTTAATAATTTATTTTTAATATTACCGATATGTCAACGAAAAGAAAACGAGTCGTAGTTTCATTAAAAGACACATTGGATATAATTGATGCTTTGAACGGGGTGAATCGGGACGTTTTTTGTCTAATAAATATGGTGTCGGAACGTCAACGATCTCGAATATAAAAAAAACAAAGTCAAAAAATCTTGAAGTTTACCAATTGTTTAAAGTCAAGCTTTAAGCAGAAATCGATAATTGATTTTTTCAAAAAAAATAATTTGTTATTAAAGCTAAGTATTAATCTAAAGAAATAAAAATGATTTATGCTGAATATACTTGTCTTTTCCTGTCAATTATGATTTTTTCGATTATCCAGATTTGTCCTTATCCGGACTATCTTCATCCCCAATTAGTCCGGATAATCGAAGTTCTACTGTATTACTTAAGCGTGTATTAAAATCGCAGCCGCAACGATACATCCAATAATTATTATCATGCACAACCGTACTTAAAACATAAACTGACATCATTGCAGTTCCATTTTTGATGGCATATTCTTGAGTTTGTGAAGCAGGGGCGCAGGGAGGGGAGCTAGCAGATAGAAGCGAAGCGCCTGTACTGCTTTTTCACAGGGCTGTGGAGTCGGTAAAAAAAGTCCGACTCCGACTCCAGCATTTATCAAAACCACGACACCGACTCCGACTCCGACATTGGCCAAAAACACGACTCCGACTAAAAAAAGGTTAATATCGTCACTTTTTTCCCCTAATATTTCTATTTATGTATATTCAACTTAATATCAACCCTATCTATCATTGCGGCCAAAAGCCACATTTGACATATTAAATGCAAACATAAAAAGTTCGAACTTTTCAAAATTTCTTACTCCGAGTACGACTCCGGCCAAAACGCCGCGACGACTCCGATTCCGACCCCATAGCCCTGCTTTTTTAGCACTGTTTCGTGCACTTATCGCGCGCGCACTATCACTAGCACTGTCACGTGTTTTATTTCTTCTAATTTGTTTGCTAAATCTTTTTAGAAAAAAAGTACATAGCTTTAATGACTTATCAACATTATTAAAAGTAATTTATGTAAAGTTCTTTTGGAAATAACAAAACTTATAAAAACTCTGCTTTCAACCCAAATTACTTTGTTAATTAATAATTGTTTTTCGTCAGTAAAAAGAATAACAGTGATTTAAGAATACCAAAAGTTTACACATTGTATCACTAATATTAAGATAGGTATTTCAGATGAAGTGGCAGTGGTGGTTAACTGTCTTACCCACAAGTAAGGCGATGTTAACCCTTTTAGCCTCAGCCGGTTTTGCGGGTACTTGCGAAAAAGCTCAGAGCTATTTTTATGAAAATATAGTTTATACTTTGACTATAGTATATTTTTTATTTTAAACGAAAAAAAAACGGAAAAATTCAGGACACTTTAATAGATAAAGGAGAACATTTTTAGATAGGGTAATCAATAATTCTTTACATTGACACACATAAAAAAAGATAGTATATAGTATTCGTCAACGAAGACCACTTGCTATTTATAAATATTGGAATTTTGAAAAAAAAAATTAGGGTACCTACATACAAGCCCATATATCTAAACATATTTTTATTGGTAAATGGCCAGCCTTAGGTTTATCAAAAGTCACGCCGACGGATAATGATCATCGGAGCGAAATACACGTGCGGAACTCAAAATATAACTGTTAAAAAAACCTGAATTTTAAAAAATAATAATTCGTAAATTAGTTTATTTTAATGATAAAATATTTCTCCAATGGCCTTTTTTGTTTCAATATGTTTGCTTTCTCTATATCTCGTATATGATATTTCAAAGTATGCGCCAAAAGATCGGCGCTGTGTGGCTTTTCACATAAGGTAGGTGCGCCAATAGATCGGCGCTCTGAGGCTAAGAGGGTTAATAGTAAACGATAATCCAAATAACATTTCTCGCTAATCCAAATAAACGCTCAACACGTGTTTCAACACATCTCGGGGCGAGTGCGAATGATATTGAACAGTAAGTTTCAGTAGGTACGTTTATTTGTATATTTTCATACATAATTTCAAAGGAAAAATCCCAAACTCCATTTTGTAATTTTATCATTTTAAAATGTTAAAATCAATCTTGCTTCATTACTTAAGCAAACTTTGCGATAGTGAGTCCGAAGATGCCTCTGAAAGAGGCGATACACGTGTCACAGTAAGTAGCACAATACGTGGAATAATCAAAGTAATTTTCAAATTTTATATGTAGACATATATGTATATTTGTTTTTGAAAATCAGAATTTGATTTTATAGAAAAATTTAAACTTTAAAAATAAGAATATAGAGAAACAGTTGGTATGGCTCATATCTCACTCGAATGTTCATGTTTAAAATTTGGTAAATTATGGATATATGGTGACGGGACAGAGTTTTTGTAAAGATTTATGAAAAATTAAATGAAATGAATGTAAGGCTTTAATGTTTAAATTTATTATAATAGAAGATCCTAAAGAATACTTCGCAATAAATATGAAATCGAGTTGTTTTAATTTACATTAGCAAAAATGCAAACACAAACTACACAAATAATAATATTATACATATAAAGACAGTCACATAAGTTTATTATTTGTTTAAAATAAAAAGTATAATTTTATTATGGGCTGATATTAAAAAATAAATTCTTCTTTAAGAACTCATACAATAATCAGTAATATTCTACAGATTTAATCATTTTGATTCAATATTTTATAATAATCCACAAGAACTCAAAGAGTAAAGTCAAAACATAAAATTATAAGCTAGTATGCATAAATTTTTTGAGCTTAGCACGAGAGGATTGAGATTCTGTTCTCTGACCATATATCCATAATTTACCTAAATTTTATCGCATTCCAAAAATCAGAGTATGAATTTCTTTCAAAAATATGAGAATCTTTTTCTGCATTCCCGAATATTCTTGCCACCGGCCGCTACTGCTGTTGACACCTCGTCCCATTTAAATATGTAGCTGTATTGATAACCTCTTTCAACTCTTCTGTGTATAACTCAGGTTATCGGTTTAATGTCACTAATATACGATTATATCTAGGGTTTCGAATCCCGGACCAAAATTTTTTTAAAGATCCCGGGACTGGTCCCGGGATTTGTAATATTTTTTTAATGTACGATAATTTTCATATGTATATCAGCCATGTTAATTTGCCATTAAAAATAATTAACGTCACTATCTTTTTCACGTCCGGTCTGTGGCGCAGTGTCAACGGCGTTAGCTTACGTGCCGGATCGCCCGGGTTCGATTCCCGGTACGAGCGGATTTTTTCATTCGATAAATCTTTTCAAAGGCATGGGTGTTTGTGTTGTCAAAAATCCTTTCCCACCTTTCCGTTTCCAAAGAGCGACGCATAGTGACAGCGGTTAGCTAATCACTAGTCCCCGTATCCTTTCCATCCCTACTCTCCTACTCCTACTTTCTTCGAAAAAAGAGGGGTTGAGCAACTGAGTAACAAGCAGTTCTCGTAGAAAAATATATTTTGAGATAAACTCCGTGAGGAGTCCATATGCTCCAAGGTGGGAGCGGACATGGTAAAAAAAAAGCTTTTTCAGGAATATTATATTTCTGTTGTTTACCAATTATTGAAGAGCGAAACTATTTTATTGAATCATAATGTACAAGAGTATCGGTCTTGATCGAATGCTATCTGAAAACTACTTGAAATTAAAAATATGTCTGGTTATGCACATAGCATTAAGACGAGCATTTTTTTCTTAAATTTTACATTTTTTAAATGAGGACACATCAATGGAAATAATATGTTTTTATCAAGGCTGTGGAGTCGGAGTCGGAGTCTGAGTCGGAGCGGCGCTTTGCCCGGAGTCGTACTCGGAGTCGGAAATTTTGAAAAGTTTGAACTTTTTATTTTTGCATGATATTTAATTGAATACACATAAATAGGAAATTTAGGGAAAAAAAGTGACGATATTAACCTTTTTAGTCGGAGTCGGAGTCGTGTTTTTGGTCAATGTCGGAGTCGTGGTTTTGGTAAATGCTGAAGTCGGAGTCGGACTTCTTTTTACCGAGCCCTGGTTTTTATTGATGACAATTCTCCCACCATCCAGGATGAATCAATTTTAGAGTTGTATGTATTTGGCACTTATAAAAACATTATTTATGACCATTTATGAGCTCCAGTTTGGTTACTTTATATTTGTCGTCCTCTAAATTCATTTCAAAACAATATTTTATTTATTTTATCGATGCTGTCATCAATGTACAACGCAAAATAAATTATTTTCCAAAAGCATTCGGTGTTCCAAAGATGGCACGGCTGACGCCTAGTAAACATTTTATTTCAAGTAAAAAAATACAAGTAGATTTATAAGATTAATTGTAATGAACGTAATCTATATAAATTAGCGAAAATTTTTGATGTAAATGAGTTTCAAAGAATTATGTTTTTTTTAACCATGTCCGCTCCCAACTTGGAGCATATAGACTCCTCACGGAGTTTATCTCCACATATATTTTTCTACGAGAACTGCTTGTTACTCAGTTGCTCAACCTCTTTTTTTCGATGAGAGTAGGGATACGAGGATACGAGGACTAGGACAGGACTAGTGATTAGTTATTCGCTGTCACTATGCGTCGCTCTTTGGGATCGGAAAGGTGGGAAGGGATTTTCAACAACACAAACACCCATGCCTCTGAACAGATTTATCGACTAAAAAAAACCGCTCGTACCGGGAATCGAACCCGGGCGATCCGGTAGGCAAGCCAACGCCGTTATTAGTATTTGCGATACTAGAAGGTAATTAACAGTAGAATGATAAAATAAAATAAAAAGTAACATAATGCTAGAATATTTAAAAAAAAAATCAAAATAAATTGAACAAAATTTATAAATATCAACATGAAAAATAGTAAAATTTCTGGATATCATTAATCGTTCTTCTTTTGCATCCAAACTATAGCATGCATAACTGTTAGCGATGAGAACAGTGCAGTGAGGTTTTTACAATCACATAATATTCTACCGTGAGAGACTATGTGTAGTAATGGAATTTTCGTGACGCTTTAATTTGGGGTCCTGGACACGCTGGGTTTGTCACAAGTGAACGTGCAATTCGCATATCAGTGTGAGATACCTGGATCCAAGTCTCCAAATTACCGTTGGAAAGTATTGTATATTTCATATATTGTTGGACAGAAGATATTACGTAGTTGTGATATGAATTTATGCGGAGGACCTGGTTGGGCATTCGGGTTGCATTTATTGTTACATTAGAAGACATTGCTGAATTTTGGCAGTTTATCGAACTGTTATGCATCTTATCACCCCTATTTTATTTAATTCACATGGCTCAAACTCTTAAGCCGTTACATCCGTGTAAGCGATGTTACGTCGCCTTTCTCACAGTCATAAAAGCAATACATTTAACTTTAAATTATTATTAAATAACCAAAAGCGATATTCTGCGCTTTTTACAAGATAAACTTTGCACTTGATTTTACTTAGTTCCCCAGATTTTATAAACACATGTGGTTAACTAAATGACTATATAACCCCATACAAACTACGATTCTGAGTTATTCTTCCACCATCCGTTTGCAAGCTTGTTATATATTGTCAGCTATTGTAAAACTGTATCTATACAAAATAAACCAAACATCAAAACGATAAAGTAATTTAATTGTATAAGTGTCTACCCGTCCGTGTCCTTCAAATATCATAGACAAATACCTGACGGTTGTCTATAAAACTGAACTATCTGGAATAGTTCATATTCGTCTTACAATTGGAAACTCATTTGACTCGATATCTCAAGTCAAAGTCTTTGAAAGTAAGATCATATACATTCTCATCTCATATCAAACACTTGATATGAAGAGGACGTAACAGAACGTCAAAATCTCGATTATTGAGAAGCGCTGGCTGCCAGGAGCGATGGTGATTGAAAAAAAATACGTATACACATATTCACGTGTTGCACCATGATTTTGGTGATTTATGTGTCATTTCATATGGATGGCGATTCCGAATCGCCATCAATATGAAATGACATTAACGAAGGATTAGGCAACTATTAGATTAAGTGATAATTTTTCGTGTTTTGCTGCCCGGCTTAAAACAACGAAATACCAAACATCTAATTTTGAAAATTTTGCCTTGGCCTTGGCCGATGGTCATACGAATGACCAGATAGAGTGTACCAAATTCAATGAACCAAAATTATTATTTTTAATAAAAAATGCTTTTGTAGTTTTTAATTATTCATGTACGTCATCCAACCCAATTGAACACTATCACTCACTTGACCAACTCATTTTTTATTTTTTTGTAAATTCAACATTATTTTTAATCAGATTAGCTTACCAGACATGAGAAAATTTAGTCAGAGTGGAGAAGGCTAAAGACATTTCGTGTTTCAATATTTTTTTTATTCATTTTCAATCAGAATTTAATGCTTTCTTGGATGTTATAAACTACCGCCAGCATAGTTCTAACGATGGCGTAAGCCGAAATAGCTATCAACAAAATTATAAAATAATTCTTGTAGAACTAAAATACATAATTATTTTCTTCATCGTGTCAAATATATGAACTTTGGATTGAATTTTCAAAATTGATAACTATTTTATTTTTATATAAAACAAATTTCGAATTAACAAAAAAAAATCTTGGTCAAGTGGGTGATAGTCTTCAATTGGATGATGAAGTTCATGATTAATTGAAAACTTAAAAAGTATTTTTTAACTAAAAATAATATTTTTGGTGGTTAATTATGGATATATGGTTAATTTCAAAAAAAAAATTTATACATAATGGATTATAATTTTATGTTTTGACATTACTTTTTGAGTTCTTGTGGATTATTATAAAATGTGGAATCAAAATGATTAAATCTGAAGAATATTACTGATTATTGTATGAGTTCTGAAAGAATAATTTGTTTTTTAATATTAGCCCATAATAAAATTATTCTTTTTATTTTAAACAAATAATAAACTTATGTGTCTGTCTCTATCTGTATAATATTATTGTTTGTGTATGTAATTTGTAGTAGCATTTTTGCTCCTGTAAATTAAAACAACTCGATTTCATACTTATTGCGAAGTATTCTTTAGGACAAAAAATTGCAAAAAAAAATCGTAAGCCCTTACATTCATTTCATTTAATGTGCTTATTTTTCATATATCTTTACAAAAATGCTGTCCCGTGACCATATATCCTTAATTTACCATTTTGGTTCATTCAACTTACCACATCCCGTCTTATCATTCGTTAATCGTATGACTATCGGATGGTTGGCACATTACGATAAAAATATTCGTTAAATTACACAAAAGGAAATCAAAAATAATACGTAATATGTTTTGTTTGCATCATTTATATTTATTTCGCCCGTTCCGGGGTGCAGTTCCCGTTACGAGCAGATTTTTCAGTCGATAAATCGATTCAGCTCAGAGGCAACGGGTGTTTGTGTTGTTAAATCCCTTCCCACCTTTCCGATCCCAAAGAGCGCCGCATAGTGATAGCGATAAGCTAATGATTAGTCCTGCCCTAGTCCCCGTATCCTTTCCATCCCTACTTTCTTCTAAAAGGTTGAGCAACTGAGTTACAAGCAGTTGTCGTAGAAAAATACATATATTGAGATAAACTCCGTGAGGAGTCTATATGCTTTGCAATAATTTTGTATCATATGTTATAGTAAATATAACAATATACAAAATATTCTTTCTAATTTTTAAAAATTAAAACAGACGCCCCATATAACTCTCGTTATCGCCTAACTATCGCTAATATACGATTTTAGAACGCTAACACACACATTGCTATTGCATCAAACGCCTTTTAAAAATTCATTAATTGGTCTAGCGCCACGCTGCCTGACGTGTGTGCTTAAATCGCTTGCCATAAAACAACGAAGTACTGAAAAAAAATCCCGAAATAATGTGACCGAAGTGATACAATTGAACATGGAAAATTTCCGTGAAAAGTGAATTTAGTTTTCAAGTGATAATAGTGAGTCATAAGCCGCTGAATTTAAAAATATACGTGAATTATTTACTTACAGCCAAATTAGTTACAATGTGATAAAACTCTCTTTCTTTCTGTAAAAATATATATGTATTAAAATAAATAAAAATTAAACGTCAATCTGCGAAATCTGCGAATGTTGAAAACCAATTATGAACATTCAAAAAGAAGATAGCCACGTGCGGCCGAGAAGCGATTTATTAAGTCTTGCTTTTTCGAAGATCGTTTATAAATAAAATTTTAAAATAACTTTGTTTATTCTTCGTATTGTGCTACTCAAATATACTACACGAAAAATGAATTTAGTCGCTACCGGACGCGAAGCAAAAATGATTATCTTTGCATAATGCATTGCGTTTCAACTCATCTGAATTTCACAAACTCTTCCTTGATTCCCATGATTGGGATTCCACAGCATTTACTGAAGAAACATCTTTTATTTATCAATAAAAAACTGTCAAATGATCGAAGCAAAATCAGGACCTGTCTCACGCGACGCCGCTCGACGCGTTGACGTGTTCGTATTAAGACAGGGGTCCCAAACCTAATGCGTTGAAACGTTTATTTAGTGTAAATTATTTCTTGTTGTGGCTTTTCTTGAAGACAATCTGCAATACATGAAGCCATTTATATCGTATTTAATTGGCAAGTAAAGGGATTGACATTTGACAATAACTTGAATGTGTGTGACAAATAATTCCACGTTTGACACACTGTTTTTCACCGTAATATTGGGGAAATATACGAAAGAAAGTTTTGATTTTTCAAATTGTTATTTTTGTGAAGAGTGGATTTTTGAAGAAATAGAAAAATCTTCAACTCCCAATTAGAAAATTTGGTAGCTTTTTCGATGGAACGTTTTTTTATTCCAAAGAGTGAGTTTTGCATTATGGCGATTTTTTTATGATTCACAGACATCGCTGTCCACACGGAAACCTGCGCTCATTTTTAAATGCTGCCCAAAAGGACAAAATTTTACAAATGGCATCTACGATAACGTTCAAGGACACGAATATGCTGTTCGAACCAAAGAATGCATTCAAAGACACAGTTTTGTCGGATGAGATCGTGGCGGGGAATCACTGTTAATATGGAAAGTAAGTTATATTCTATTATAATATTTCGTCCCAATTGACAATGTCACAGATAAACATAAAATATTTCGTGAGTTTTTGTATCAAATTTATATACGTGCTGCTATGTGAAGCAATCTATTTCCTGATGGAGCTTGTCTCAAAAAAAGTTTCAAGTCACTCAGTTTCAATTTCGAAGAGAATAAGGATGGAAGGAAAGGACAGAACCTATCCAACATAATCGTGTTTGCACACCAGTACTGAAGAAAAATATGTATTGATTTGAGCTCAAACTCATAAATAAAATACTTTTATTATCATTGATGTCTCCGAAAAAAGATTCAGCAACTGAACAGATAGTTCTCGGAGAACCACTTACATATATTTATTCAATAGGAGTCTATATTAATGCTCCATACTGGTTCTGCTACCATTGTTACATTTTTTTTACCATCAAGCCGTTAGAAGCCAAATTTTGATTTACCGCAATAACAGACCAAAAAGTGTAAATTATTAATTAAGTACTCTAGTCCTCGTCAAAAGAGCTTCTGTGTAGTTATTTTAATATTATTTATAACGAATTATCCATATCAAATTTGAATTTTTTGAATTTTGTACTTTTCCATGAATTTTGTCGCTAACGACCCGGGTTTCGCCTTTCGGCATCTTCAGGCATTCCAAGTGCACGGATGTACTTGAACTAGTTTCATGTTGTCATACTCCACATACCTTATAAAGATTAAAGATAATTTGAATGATTGTATTTTAACCTTCAGTTGGTTGGTACATAACAATAAAAATATTCGTTTAATTACATTTAAGGAAGTTAAAAATAAATACGTATGCCTTCAATATGTTTTTTTGCATCATTTATATTTATTGCTTAGCAATAACTTTGTATAATATAGTATATATTTACAAAACATCGACTGCAAATCCTTGGAAAAGATTCTTTCTAAACGTCTTGTATTGTTGTCTGAAAGGCACCTAACTGACCGGTTGCTACCTGAAATGGTGAACCATTGATACGCTCAAGCTTATGGGGAAGTATTTGGTACCTTATTTTTTATTGGTTGCTTAGTTGAAAATGTCGCCTCTCGATTATGAAACAAAAGATTGGTCAGCCCCCATGTTGTAAAATACACAAGTCGGATCAACTACATTCTACACGGTGTTTATCAGATGTTTTGTAAAATGATACACATATTGAATGTAAAAATATTACGAATACTTCATTTAGTTGGCTTATTTGGATTGTACGCTATGAAGATAATTCTCCGCTTGAAATTTATATAGGTTCGTCAATATTTATTATTCTTCCAGGAATAAAATCTTTGCAGAATCTTTCATTTAAAAGCTTCACCTACAAATCGATTTTGTTAGTATAAATGAAGCATTTTGTTAATGAAAATGAAGTCCAGTCCGTGGCGCAGTGTCAATGTCACTGGCTTGCGTGCCGGACCGCCCAGGTTCGATTCCCGGTATGAGCGGATTTTTTCAGTCGATAAATCTGTTCAAAGGCACCTTTGGCTTCCCACCTTTCCGTTCCCAAAGAGCGACGCATAGTGACAGCGGTTAGCTAATCACTAGTCCCCGTATCCTTTCCATTGCTACTTTCTTCGAAAAAGAGAGGTTGAGCAACTGAGTAATGTTAAGATAAACTCCGCGAGGAGTCCATATGCTCTAAGTTGGGAGCGGACATGGTTTAAAAAAAAATGAAGCAACCATTGTATTTGTAGAAAAGTACTCTTTTCAAAATAGATCTAAAAATGGTGAATGTGCTATAAATGCCGTCGAAAAAAATCTGAAAAAAGAGGATGAAATCTAATTCCTGTATTTAAAATAACACCAAAAAATACTTCAAAATATTATTCTTTTAAATATTAGCGATACCAATTTTTCTAGTTGATACGACATCACTGTCCATCCCCACGAACAGAAGGAGGGAGACTCCGCCCACGACGTTCGAAATGGTAACTTGGGGATGGATAAGGGAGGGGTAGCTCTTAGTATAAAGATTGCAATTGGTTGAAATTAACTGGGACTATCAATGCTGTATCTAGGGGTTGGAGAAAAGGGCGGTTGCTTTGGACAACAAAATAATGCCAGGATTTAAAAATAAATAAATATACGTAATTCAGACATTTGGTATTGAAACTGAAGCAAAATTAAATGTAAACATGGATAATGTTTGATTTAATGCAATCAGTTGAAGAATCGTAGGCACCAGCACATGTCGATATTGTTCTTGAAAATACATGTACCGACATAGTGGTCATTAATCATTACACATAAACGCATTTTTTTAATTCACGCATTTGTCCTTGAAAGGTATCCAACTGTCATTGAAGGGGCGCAAAATCTAGGCACCAGAAGACCTCGCTACGGCCTTCAGGACTCTATTATATACCGGGTAAAGAACTTTACAATTACACTGAAGGGAAAAACAACAACTCTGAGATAAGAAAGTTATAGTTTAGCTATATAATTCTGTTCTTATTTTTTTTTGTATTGTGTAATTATCTAATTATATTAGTATCTGCGTGTTAAATTTCTTTCATTACTGTATTTCTGTGTTTAATTAGCCAGAACAATTCTTTAAGCTGTAAGTTTCTCATAAGGACAGATTGTCCCCAGTGCCATCTATTTTAATATTTGTGATGCGATGTGTACATTTTTGATGTTCATAAAGTTTTTTACACCTTTTGCAGAAAAAAAAATATTAAATTTATATTATAACGCCCTTTATAACGTCGCTACAGATTTGCAAGATCCAAACATCACTGTCCATAAGCGAAAAGATACCTTTATCTTATCTAACACGCTTTAGTCAAACGTGATCTCAATTCAAATGGATGTTTTTTTACATACAAAATGTTAGCTGGGTTCACGATTGAAATATTTCGAATGCTAAGTTTGAGAGAAGGACTGCCTAGAGGCCATTCGCGGAGGAATCGACAGGCTGGCATTGGTTTCTGAAGGACGGCGATCACTGACTGGCAGCATCCTCGATGGGGAGGGCTGAAAGACGTGAGAAAACTGACGCTAAATTCATTAGACTTGGAACACTCCATCTAATCATTCGTCTGACCATCGGATGGTTGGTGCAATACAAGAGAAGGTTCAAAAACAAACCAATAATTTTAATTCGACACCGTGTTCGAGAAATTGCACCTTAGACAAAAACTTTCTAGAAAATTATGCGTATAATTTGCATTTGTTTCCATTAAAAAGTCAATTAAGAACTGAATTGAATTCTTTGCCCTTGATAAACATATTGTGGTCGCAACAAGACGGTGTAACTTCACATACAGCCAATGTTAAAATGAAATTAATTACTGAGAGTAGTAAACCTTCCTGACGCACACCTTGTATATGAATAAATATTGATTTTATAATTGCTATACAGATATATAGAAGGAAGAATGCAAGGTGCAGTGCCACCTGTGAACTTTTTCACGACACGCAAACACACAGAGAGAGATTACGTGTGTGCCTTCATGTACATAATTTAAATGTTACACACAGTCAGAAAAATATATATTATATAACAATTGTAAGAACACTGAAATTTGATATTTATACTTTTTGCAGAAATAAAATATATCCACAGGCCAGTAACGGTCGGAAGTCAAGCGAGTCTGACCGATATATGGATTTTTTTTTGGGGACTTGGGCGTTAGCCTAATCTCTTTCATCGGTATGGATTTTAAGATGTGTAAATAAAGATCTTTACAGCCGTTGCGGCGCTTGCGTTGGCTGGCGTTAGCTGGCTTCTACGGCAACCGGAAGGCTCGGTGTCGTGGTCATGATGTGAGGATGGAGATGTTGCATTGGTCGAGGTTGCTGGCGGTTGAGGTTTTTGGAGAGATGGTGATGATGATAGCGGTCGAATGATGATTGATGGTCGGGTGAATGAAGGCAACCAAAACAGTCGACCGCGGCAGTCAGTAATCCATGCGGAGAGGTACTATTCCATACGCTGTGTGCTCTGTCCATCACGAAAGACGAGGTGTCCATCGTCAAGCGAGTAAATGGACATCCTGATTAAGGCGAAATAATGACTGTTTCGTCATTTGTAAACCGCTATGCCACACGGTAAGAAAATGAATACCCACGTGCGGTAATTTGATATGTATAAAAATAATATTATTTCACGACAACCCTTGGCGTTTAAAATGATATTAAATACGTTTAAACAATGTATTCCTCCCATTGGAAAATGGTATTTTTATACCTCTAACGATAGAGGTGAGTTTTCGGTAATTTCCTTAATGTTTTCGGTAATAAAAGTGTAGCATCGAATTTTGACGTTTCTTTCAAAATGTCCGCTGTGTTGTATACAGTATACGGCCATTTTGAAACAAAAACCGAAATTTGATGATACGCTTTCATAGGAAAATACCGAGTTTTCTTAGTGTATTCGTAAAAAATATATAATTATTATGAGTTAGAAATGAAGTGAAGTTTTCTTTGTTATAGAAATCAGTCTCGTTGTAAGCTCAAATAAAAATAGTTGACTATCATACCAAATACCATTTTATGCTGTTTTTCATTTGTTTCAAAGGATTGGGATCACTTTGCGAACAGTCCTGATATAACATCAGGGTAGATATAGATAGAGTTTAATATTACCCCATTCACTGGAAAATCTGACATTGAAAAATAGCCCGTTGGACACACAAATTTCTTGTCTATTTTTTCCGAGCTTTTATAAATGATCTTGCACTTTTGACGATGGACTACCAAGATCTAAGTCAAGGTATTTAAGTCAAATTTATTATGAAAATATATTGCAAAACATCTTTCAGCTACGAGAGTGATAGATGCGTCATGGTTCAATTATTGAAATATTTAACTGTGCGTTTAGAAGAACAGAAGTCTTCCAACATATGTATCTAATTTATAGTCTGCAATGTGTAACTGTTGAAAAATTAACAATAATTATAGGAGTACCACACCAAATGTGTTAAACCACAACAATGAGAGTCATTTTGAGAGAACACAACGACATAAATAATAAAGTATTCCATGTTCAAGTGAAAAAATATAATTACATGTATTACATTACATTCTTTGATGTTGTGCATGTGTGTATTGAAATGATTTAAATACCATTTTACAATAACATTAATATACCAATTTTATGATGGTTTTTTACACTAAATTAAGCAGTTAAAAACAGCAACACAGAGAAGAAAGCTCTGTCCTTTAACTTCAACCTAGAATTGAAAAAGTAAAATTATTTTTATATTTATGACCGTGTTTCATTGGGATAATGAAACTGCATGTCGATTTTTTTTCCCAGCTGGAGTAAACGATCAAGGACAAGCTGTTATATTTACATGTATATACTATAACATTTATATATATCATTCTACCATCACAAAGGTAATGCTAGAAGCACAATCATAAAGTTTACCTGAGGGGGTGGGGTTGTCAAATAAACGCTATTGATAGAAAAAGACTCAGTTATTTGACACAGAGTTGAAACGTTGGATGAAAGAAACAAAAAACCTCAAAAAACTTACTTTGGTTCCATTCAACAGTGATGGAAAGAGATGATGTAATGACATTTACTCCTTCATATGTAAGTTTGTTCAATGGTAACTTTTTGGAAGCTCATTTTACTATAATATTTAATGAAGTTGATAACTTTGTTCTTCAATGTATTCAATATTATTAAATAAAATCAATTTTTATTGTTTTACTTTTAAAATCGGACCAAAGAGTTTTTAGGATCTAGATCTATTTCACAGTAAAAATGTAACAAAGGCAGACCCGAGAGTCTTCCCGAACTCATACGATTCCTTCGCCAGGTTTTCATGCACCGTGATACGGAAAATCTACTTTCAGGGTAAGCAAAACTGATCTGCCCAAACAATAAAAATCATAAAAAAAACAGACAATTTGAATATATGAATTTGTCACATGTCAAAAAGTACAATATATTTATTTTCATGAAAATCATTTTAAAATGAATGGAAAATAAATAAGTAAGATTTTGGCATTTCATTCAAAATGGCTGCTGTGTTGTCATTATATTTATATATACAGTAAATCCTCTATCTATAGTTTTCAAATGGACCTATTGAAATAAACTATGGATAAGGGATAACAATGAATGCGCGGGCATAGACAAAAAAAACACGTGAACATTTTTCAGGTATTAATCCGTTTGCTTAAATAAAAAATAAAAAAGGATCTCCATGGAGACAAAAAAAAATATACTTTGTATTGTATATAATCTTTCATCGTCATTTTCTTTTTAGCCACGAAATTTAAACGATCGATGCGGTAAAATCATGCCTAGAGAATCGATTAAAGTGATCTGTTTTTGCGTGTTTTGTATGAAATTATTTTTGAACTACAAGAAATAACGACACATACGGGAAAACTATTATTCTAAGAACGATAGATAGAGGTTTCACTGGATATCTAAATTGTTATACTACATATTTTAGAGAGGTCATAGCGTACCTATTCCTTTCGATGAACACGCCTGTGATACCTCTTTTATTTTATTGATTATAAATTGCATTTATTTTAGTGTGAAAACAAAGTTTAAGTTTGTGGCAATCAATATAAGCTACAATATAAAAACAATATTTAACCTTCTCCACTCTGACAAAATTTTCTCATGCCTGGTAAGCTACTCTGGCTTAAAAAAATGTTGAATTTACAAAAAAAAAAAAAATTTTATGGTCAAGTGCGTGATAGTCTTCAATAGGGTTGGATGAAGTACATGATTAATTAAAAACTACCAAAGTATTTTTTATTAAAAATAATAATTTTGGTTCATAAGACTTGGCACACTCTATCTGATCATTCGTATGACCATCGGATGGTTGGTACATTACGATAAAAATATTAGTTAAATTACACATAAGGAAGTTAAAAATAATACGAATGCCATCAACACGTTTCGTTTGCACCATTTATATTTATTCCTTAGCAATAATTTTGTATAAAATAGTAAATATATACAAAAAAAATCGACTGCAAATCCTTGGAAAAGTTTCTTTCTAATCGTCTTGTATTGTTGTCTGGAAGGCATCGAACTGACGGGTTGATACCTGAACTGGTGTACCATTGATTCGCTCAAGCTTACGGGGTAGTCTTTGGTACCTTATTTTTATTGGTTACTTAGTTGAAAACGTCGCCTCTCGATTATCAAACAAAAGATTGGTCAATCCCTATGTTGTAAAATTTAAAAAGCCGCTTCAACTACATTCTACACGGTGTTTACCAGATGTTTTATAAAATGATACATAAATAGGTATAACGAATACTTCATTTAGTTGGCTTATTTGGATTGTATGCTATGAAGATAATTCTCCGCTTGAAATTTATATAGGTTCGTCAATAACTATTATTCTTCCAGGAATATTTTTTTGCAGAATCTTTCATTTAAATGCTTCACCTACAAATCGATTTTCTTAGTGTAAATGTAGCAAAAAATATATTTGTAGAAAACGTTCTCTTTAAAAAATAGATCTAAAAAATGGTGAATGTGATGTAAATGCGGTAGAAAAAAAATCTTTGAAAATGAGGATGAAATCAAATTTTCGTATTTAAAATAACACTAAAAAATACATAATATTCTTCTTTTTAAGCCTCTTAATTTTTTCCACAGCGAATGTTTTCGAGGATTGAATTGACTACTAACATATTTGTTCGTTTCATCAACGATGTTACAAAAAACGATTTATTCGGAACGTCATAATAGTAACATAATCATCATGATAATTATTTAACGAATGCGGTGTATACCTACATGAACGTACACTTATAAAATGTTCTAATAATTACTATAGACATTCGTTATAATACTTTAAATCAGAAGAACATTTTTCATTATTTTATTTTTTTCCAAGAACGGTTATTAAAATAAATATACATATGAAAATCAATATTTTTATAATGTTAAACTACTAAGATCAATATCGCGGAGTTGAGAAATATAATCGTTCCACAATACGAAAAAATATGGTGGCAATATGTGGGAGTGGCCTTAGAAAACCGTCATTAACACAAGATCACGACTGACTGTCCAAAAATATTAGAACATGAAAAATTTTTCAACAACTAAAATAGTGCACATATTTTTCTGAGAAGATATCCAGCGAACGGTTGATTTAAATTATAAAAAGTTGGCTAATCCAGCATGTTAAAATGTTTTACTGTTTTTATCAAAAATTAAATTTTGTAGAATTTACTTGCATGCATGAGAAATCTGTCAGTAAACTTATGCCTACGCTCGGCCTGGCGTGTTGGCCCGCGGAGCCTCCTAACAGAATCTTCCGGGCCAGACTCATTGGCCTTTAGATTGCTAAGCGTTAATAACTTTGTTATTCCACTGATTCTGGCGCAATACTTACAATTTAAGTACGTCTACAATAAAATTCAATGTAAATCACAATGAAATTTTTCTTTCTTATCTATGGACCAGATTTTTTTTCCTTCCAATATTTTGACCTTTTTTCACTTTTCAAATGTTTGTAATTTGTGATTTTTGTAAAGCTATTTTCAAAAACTTTAGCCGAAATGAAAAAATAAATTGAAACTCATCAGCTCGTAAATTTCAACGAAGCAAAAAGAGAAATTAAAAACAAAATATTTCAATAATGAGTTTTCATATTATCGAATAAAATGCTCTGAGATATAACCTACATAGTTTGCTCATGATGTCGAATCTTAGTCAAAAGGACGTAACCCCCCGTTTGTTTACTGTCATATTTTGTATCACAGTCTACACAACTTAATACAAGTTTTGTCAAAAGGGTGTTAGCTGCGAACGCCGCATTAGTATCGTTTTATTGCGGAAAAAAGACGACACGTGAAATTTTCAGCGAGGAAAAAGGACCAGCGCCACGCATACTATGTGTGGTTTTTCTACTTATATTTGAAAGATTATAAAATCTCATTAGTTCAAATATACAAATTTCAAATTTTCAATTGGTAACATTTTAATTGACCATAAACAAAAATTGTGGCTTTGTCATCGTGCTATATATATTTGTGAAGAGTTTCGTGGTATGAAACGAAGAATACGCGATATGCTACCATCCCATTGTCAACTCAGTACGAATCAAAAGGTAGGGATATTGCTTATATAATTAATATGTCAGAACCATACAACTCTCCTACCACTCTGAAGGCCAATGGTTCTGGCCGGAAAGATTCTGTTAGCCAGCTCCGTGGGCTAACTAACACGTCAGGCCGAGCGTAGGTATAAGTTTATACCTACCATCATTACGTAACATTTTATAATTTAAATCAACCGTTCGCTAGATATCTTCTCAGAAAAATATGTGCACTATTTTAGTTGATCAATATCGCGAAGTTGATCAATATAATCGTTACACAATAAGAAAAAAGATGGTGGCAATATGGAGAGTGGCCTTAGTTCACGCTTCACTAATTTGAAGTTCACTGCATCTCACTCGATTTGCTGGTTGTCTGTCTCTTTCAGACTTAAGATTTTCTACGTTCGCGACGCGACATAAACAATTTAATTTATCACCCATTCTTTGACTACTTTCGCGCACTGGCAGTTATAAACTTCACACTCATAACAATTGGATTTATATCCTGGCATAAACTAATTTAGTTGTAACCAAACTGTGGTTCTCGATTCAAATATTTTCTAATATACATAGAATCTATATTTTATAACTGAATGAAATGCATTATTTTGATTGTATAAATCGTCTTTCTTCTAGGTTATATGTATATATATACGTACATTATTGTGGATACAAATAACTTTGATGTATCTTGTGTTTTAACCGTTTATAATATTAAATTAAAGGTCAGATAAGGTAAATGTACCAGTAGCTGAAGGTTAAGAGAAAATTTCAAAAAAATAACGATTAAGGTTTAGCATTGTACCGAATGAAGGCAAAGCAAGTATACTCATATTGGATCATATGTCTTAATTAATATTATGTAACAAAAATTACGAAAGTGCCTGTTGAAAAAAAGTTGTGTTAAATTATATGAAGTCATGATTTTGTTTCAGTTGTTGACCATCTCACAAATTGAAAAATCACTGTCTGTCTCACCACTCTTGGTTGAATCAAGTAGCAATGGGTGGTTCAGGAACAAGGTACACACCGTTTCTAGATTGATCAAATTCTAAATATTACACTTTCCTCACTAGGTGTTGTTTTTAAATGGCCACCCTGGCCACATTGGCTATATGGTGATGTGTTAGTGACTCATTCCGACCACAGATGCCTTTAATTGCCTTAACTTTACAATTTAGAGCAATCCCGCATCTGCATTTCTTATTTTGGGCCATTTTATTCTCAAAGGGTCAACTACTGGTACATGGTCAACGACTGGTCCATTTACCTTACTGATAAATAAAGTGAAATTTACTTTGTGTCCATATATGTATAAGAACTAAAATTATTTTCTGCATAAATATTAAAATAATTAAAAAAATATTAAAACCCTTTTGTGCTTAAAATTATTTTAAAATATATTTTAAAACGATCCGGACCGGTTTCCCTCACCTGTATTTGATAATGTTTGTGATGAGCGAAAAAGGTCCTGATATTTTTTATAGTAGAGACTTGATGTTTTCCAAAGCTTGCTTCTTGCCCCCTCAAAATGTTATCCATGCACTGGCACATGAGAAATTACCACCTTCCTGATTTTTATCCAAAGGTAAATTGAATATCAAGAATAAGGAGGTGTACATTTTGTAACATGACTAAAAATATTAAAAAAGACAGTATTCATAACTGTCTTTTTAATATTGTATATATTCAACACAATGTGTTGGTTGTTCTCGCTTGTGTTTGACATCATGTTTCAGATTATTCCATGAACAATAATTTTACTTTGTTTTTTTTAAACTATGTCCGCTCCCAACTTGGAGCATAAGGACTCCTCACGGAGTTTGTCTCAACATATATTTACTACGAGAACTGCTTGTTACTCAGTTGCTCAACCTCTCTTTTTCGAAGAAAGTAGCAATGGATAAGATACGGGGACTAGTTATTAGCTAATCGCTGTCACTATGCGTCGCTCTTTGGGATAGGAAAGGTGGGAATGGATCATCAACAACAGAAACACCCATGCCTTTAAACAGATTTATCGACTGAAAGAAAACGGGCGATCCGGCACGCAAGCCAACGCCGTTGACACTGCGGACCGGTTCTACTGTATTGATATTTTCAAATAATATATTTGAACGAAATATTTTTCTTATTTATCACTGACATCGGTATAAATTGTGTCCATATTTATGAATTTTTGTGATCGATATAAATTGTTTGTGATCGCTGCGTTTTTAGGCAAGGCGATGATCGTTCTTTTATCAGTAAGCAACATATTTTTAGAACAAAACAATGAACACCTGTTGACTAATGGGTCACTATGATTTTTGCAATATAGGTGAGCTTTATGCATCAGTTCCGTATGCATTTATCGATGGGCACTGTGGCTATGTTTATGAAAAATGGTAGCTAGTGAATAGGCTAACCCAGGGGTTCTTTCTCTTATAACGACCCCGGGCACATTTAGGATTGAGGAGAATAGTGACGGGCGCAGGCCGAATTTAAAAAAAAAAATAATCTTAATTAAGATCCCAGCACATAATTATTATTGTTTCCTGGGAAGTTAAACATATGTGTTGCATTCATGTACTGTTTTTTAATTTACCATTAAAATTTTAAAAAAAAAAATCGATTACATGAAAATAAAAACTTTTTCGAAAAATAAATAAAATTTTCTGATAAAATTTGGTTGTTTTCTTTATTTGAAACTTTGTAGTGGGCGCACGATAATAGCTCCGCGGGCACACGGTTTAAATTCCCTGGCGTAACCGCTTTACGCAGGCAGCGCTAAGCAGGGGCCCGCCGTATAATCTTATGATTAAGTAAATTTTGAAAAATAATACAGGTATAAAGTGGTTAAAATCGCATCCCACCTTTCCTATCCCAAAAAGCGACTTTCTAGTCACTAGTCCTGTCCTAGCCCACGTATCTTTTCAATAGCTCTCTTAGAGACACAGAAATTACTGACAAAAGATGTGTGAACTGACGGTAGAAATCATTAGCCGGATTGGAACATACAGCAAAACCGTTGCGTGTCATGCCAGTTTGCAATGGGAAATGTGGTGATGTATTAAAGAAAATGAAATGCATATATTTAGTTTGAGTTTGTTTTTGCATAAAAATGTTAATTTATATACCTGAAACATTCCCATTTTCTTGATTGAGTAGCAGTGACGGCTGGTGACGGTGTTCTGGGGGGTGCAAAAGGAAGATTCAACTATTTTTCCGTACTACGGAAGAGAAACAGTTGGTATTGCGAACATCTGAATTGAAAGTCCATGCTATAGAAGTGTTTTAAAATCCAATGAATTGGAAAGAACTCTAGCAAAAATGGTTGAATCTTCCTTTGCACCCCCCAACACCCCGTCGCCAGCCGTCACTGTTGAGTAGGCATTTACTTGGTAGAACTCCATTATAATACGGTAAAAAAATAACAATGTATTTTAGTTCTACATAAATTTTATATATTTGTTGATAGCTATTTCGGCTTACGCCTTCGTCAGAACAAATATATAAAATTTATGTGGAACTAAAATACATTGTTATTTTTTACCGTATTCCCATTTTCATTCAAAAAATATATTTTTATCTTCAGTTCGTATTTATTCTTGTGCATTTAAAATATTTGGACGCCTGAAGTGCATTTATTTGACATAGTAACTCTCCGTGATAAAATTTTCGACCGGGAAACGTACTATTCAACGAATTTTATAAATGCATTGTGTTTAAATAAGTTTTAGAGCAGAGTCACCAATAACATCGCATAAGTTTGCGAAAATCTCGTAACTACGGGTAAGCCGTATAAAAAAGTAGCGTTGCCATAAAAAAATCGCATAAAATCAAATTAATTGATAAAATCGTGTAAAAAGAGGACCGGGTTGTACTCTATTTATTATGACGAAATATAATTTCTTCAAAAAAATTATGAGAAGAATGAAGCTGTTTCAAAGTTTCAAATTTTGTTTAAATTCAGGTGCTAATTTTGTAGTTGATATTTTTAAACTGCTTGTGAATGGTCATAGAATCAGAATGTCCGTTCACATTTTTCGTGCAAAATCTTTATGTTGGTCGAATTTGTCTGAATTAAGAGCATTGTAAAATTTGCAGATTACACGACAAAAATTTTATCCCGTCAAACTTGGTGCTCCGTCAGTTGTAAAATATATTTTGTTAAACAATTTTACACTTTTTTCAAATATATTTTTTTCTGTTGCTTGGTCTTTAAGAGATCCCATGGAAAGAAGCTCCTTATGAATTCAAAATTTATAGGTACACTTAATAACTTTGTGGTATTCTTTTTATCGTTACTTTCGAGTACCATTCGAGTATTGATTGTGATTGCTCATTTTTTTTTTTATCAATAACTTCAATTCTTTTTACTACGGTTCGTCGAGATAAGTTTATCTTCAAATTTAAATTCTTTCTTAATTTCAAAAAGATCTGAGATGATATATTTACGAAACAACAAATTCTTAAAATTTTATTCGATTTTCAATATTTTTTTATAAAAAAATTATTCTAAGTAGAAAGACGATTAGTGATGGTGGGCCGCAGTTTGCCCGTCCCTGCACCAGAAGATACTTATTTTCACAGCAATGGATTCAACAAAGTTTATACTGGCGATGAAAGAATTGTTCGTTCATCTGAGCAGTATTGCTTGGATACAAAAAATTACAACAAAGGATCACCTGTAACGTCGCTTTTGATCTGCTTGAATGACCCGGCTGAGGACACACATTTGGAAAGTGACGGCAGTAATGGCGTGACAGGTATGTTCGTAGCCAGTTTTTGCCCCCCAAGTAACTCTTGTCCCCCAAGTAACCATCCCACACCCAAAATGACAACAACTACAATCATATAAATAATATAATTTCACATGCGTATTTCAAAGTATACGCTGAACATCAAGTAATGGATCATATGATTAAGTTATTTCCAAAGTATCACCTTCATGAAATAAACTAGTCAAATATTTAATGATCTTTTTTTACATAAGATTGCAGTCTAGTCAGTTTGCATTTTCGTTATCATTTAAAGTTTGAATAAAAATAATAACACATTTTTAGTACTTTTTCCACATGAGATTTATTTGATCAGGACCGGTTTCGCTCATGGCGAGCATTATCAACTGATTTTTCAGTTGTCATCAGTTCAGTCATCAGTTTCATTTCCGTTGATAATGCTCGCCATGAGCCATGAAACCGGTCCTGGTGAAATAAATCTCATGTGGAAAAAAGATTAAAAATGTGTTATTATTTTTATTTTAATGCCTTTCCACCAAGTATTGACAGTGAACACCATAAAAGTGATTTAAAGTTTGTGCTAAAATTTTGCATTTTTTAATTCACAAGGGGCTAGTCGCTAGTCCATATACTATTTCACGTCTTGGTAAAAAGGCTTCAAATACATTTTGACGGTTTTTGAAGTCAACACGAAATGTTTGAAGGTGGATAAAATGTTCTTTGAGAATTCATTTTATGTTTATATCAGGGCTTTGGAGTCGGTAAAAAAAAGTTCGACTCCGACTCCGACTTCAGCATTTACCAGAACCACGACTCAGACTCCTACATTTGACCAAAAACACGACTTCGACTCCGACTCCGACTAAAAAAGTTTAATTTTCATTATTATGTGTATTCAATTAAATATCAACCCTACCAATCCGGCCATAGCCAAATTTGACATATTATATGCAAAAATAAAAAGTTCAAACATTTTCAAATTTCCGACTCCGACTGGTTTATATGGTTCCATGACAAATCAGAACATGACTTTTCAGACCACGACTTTTCAGAACAAGACTTTTCAGAACATGACATTTCAGAACATGACATTTCAGAACAAGACTTTTCAGAACATGACATTTCAGAACATGACATTTCAGAACAAGACTTTTCAGAATATGACTTTTCAGAACATGACATTTCAGAACAATCGGCCTATCTACGGACACCGTCCGAACGCGCTCGCTTTATAATATTGGGTTTTCACATAAATATTTGTCTATAAACAATTTACCAATTATGAATAGGGCTGCCACAACAAGAAAATAACTGTAATTATGAGATCGCCGAAATTAAAATAAATGTTTACTAACTATTGTAGTTAGTTCGCGTGCATTTTAAAATTCATTCGTTGGGCTGGCACAAATATATATATATATATATTTATATGTATGTGGGATCTGGCGGTGGAGTTGGGCAAAATAACGAAGGTTTTAGTTTTATAATACGTCTTTATTTATTAACAGTCTTAACACCGGCTTATTCTGGCGGAAAAAATATCATAACAAAAAAATTTTAAGATTAAAATTATTTTTTATATAATATTTTTACATGCTTCTCAAATGTCGTATCGAGATTGACTTGCACAGAATTTTTATACACATAATAATAACAATAAAAATTATTAATTAATAATAACAACATTTAAAATGCACGCGAACTAACTACAATAGTTAGTAAACATTTATTTTAATTTCGGCGATCTCATAATTACAGTTATTTTCTTGTTGTGGCAGCCCTATTCATAATTGGTAAATTGTTTATTGACAAATATGTATGTGAAAACCCAATATTATAAAGCGAGCGCGCTCGGACGGTGTCCGTAGATGGGCCGATTGTTCTGAAATGTCATGTTCTGAAAAGTCATATTCTGAAAAGTCTTGTTCTGAAATGTCATGTTCTGAAATGTCATGTTCTGAAAAGTCTTGTTCTGAAATGTCATGTTCTGAAATGTCATGTTCTGAAAAGTCTTGTTCTGAAAAGTCATGTTCTGATTTGTCCGGTTACCGGTTTATATATATGTATTAGTATACACACTCACCTCATATCAATATAAATATCACTGCTACTATCATTATTAGTCATATGTGTAATGATTTTTTCATATAAAATTTAAAATAACTTTGATTATTCCACGTATTGTGCTACTAACTGTGACACGTGTTTCGCCTCTTTCACAGGCATCTTCAGACTTACTATTGCAAAGTTTGCTTAAGTATAGTTAGTAAGTTATTTTATATTAAAATGAGCTTCCACAAAGTTACCGCCGAAGCCAAAACAACCCTTTGGAGGCATTTCTTCAACCTGTAGTCTAAAAAACTGACTGTCAATTGTGTATCTGTTTGACGCAGGTCCGCGAAATATTGTTCCTACACCACCAGTCCGCGGATGTTAATAGGTTGAAGAACACTGGTTTCGGCGGAAGGTATATTTTGTGATGAAATGTAACGAATAGGGTGACGTATTTGAAGGACGACTCCAAAGTAAGATGTTATTTATTTCACAAATTATTTCTACTGATTTTTATGTTTTTTTACAGCCACTGAAAAAGCCAGTTACATCCAGTCGGTGGCGTCGAAGTATGTCCCGTTGATAGTGTCGATGTTTGATTTGCTGGCGTCGCCCATTATCTACGCATACACGAAGTTTCTGAAACTTACATATTTATACGCGCTAGTTGCTTTCTCATTCTGTAGAAGTATAGGAATTCTTCTTTTTACCCTCGTATTACTAGGAGCTTTTTCCCGAGGACACTACAAAAACATAGGTCAGATTTTATATTAACTTATATTTATTACAATACCTGTAATTCGTTTATATCAGTGGTCTCCAAACTCAATAAGTATGTGAGCTACTTTCCGAAATTGAAGTTGTCTGATGAGCTAATTATACATAATACATGTGGACTTTAGAAGCAAAGTTATCTTTCTACCAAAAAAGCATTTTTAATGCCGTTATATTCAATGCAGAATTTGTGTTTCTCCAATAAATAAAGTTACAAACATAATAATTTTTCTAGAATCCAGTCATTTTGTCACACTTTTTTACGTATTATGAGCGAAACCGATCCTGGTCAAATAAATTTTATGTGGAAAAAGTACTAAAAATGTATTATTATTTTTATTATAATGCCTTTTCACCAAGAATTGAGAGTGAACACCTTTAAAGTGATAAATTATAAATGTTGCATTCGCTATCAATTTTTCAAGATTGCTGTTTTTGTCCCCAAGCGATTGATAAAATTTGATACTTTCGATGGTTTCGGCGGTAACATTGTGGAAGTTCATTTTAATATAAAATTTAAAATAACTTTAATTATTCCACGTACGGTGTATTGTTCCATGCTTCCCGTTAAAGGGAAAAATTTCAAACTCCATTTTGTAGTTTGTTAGAATCAATCTTGCTTCATTACTTAAGCAAACTTTGCGATAGTAAGTCCGAAGATGCCTCTGAAAGAGGCGAAACATGTGTCACAGTTTGTAGCACAATACGTGGAATAATCAAAGTTATTTTATATGATAAAAATTGATCCTAGCACATTTTTAACTATGGTAAAATTACCTACACGAGCTACTGAATATTCCACCGCGAGCTACCGGTAGCTCGCGGTGGAATATTCAGCGATCACTGGTTTATATTAACCAGCTGTTAAAATATGAATTCGCAATATTTCTGATTTCTTATGTTTTACAACAAAACTGGACGTCACAGCTGACATCAATGCGCCATGCAATTGACAAATTAATATCATATTGAAAGCGTAAAATAATATTTGTTTGTGCTGTTACTACGCTTCATCCAAAGATGGTGATTTATTGCATAAATCATACACTTATGTCAGGATTTGAATTGCGCGCTCGCATTCGCGTAGTACAGGGGTCGTCAACCTTTTTATGCCCGCCGCCCACTTTTGCTTACAGTCCGTGGTAAAATTTCCTTACATTCCTTACAATTTCCAACATCGCTATTTCAATCCAGTATATGAGTGAAGTAATTTAGGAGATTTGAAGTTTTATAACCACCATTGAATTGCAACAAAAAAAAGAGCGCGTATACACTCATATATTGAAAAAAAAACAACAAAAAAGTCAAATTCAATAATTCATGAGAATCTTGACCCTGATGCTGTGAGACTAAATATTTTTATCTTTCCTTTTTTTCAGCCAACAGTATTCAATTCCTCGAAATGATGTCTTGGTGGTGGTTTCTCGCAATGTGTTTTGAAAATAATCGATTATTCAGGTAAATAATAAACATTACTTTTTCATAAAAAAATTAAATATTTTTAATACTTTTTCTACATAAAATTTATTGGATCAGGACCGGTTTCACTCATGGCGAGCATTGTCAACTGATGATCAGACAGTGTAACGATTGACAGTGGACACCTTAAAAGTGATTACTTTTTTATATGATCGGACTGCGTATGCTTGTTACACTCCTCCATTAGTACCCTCACTGGGCGCAGGTGGATAAATATATCGCAGACATCCATGATAATGGCTGAGAATCATTTTTAAATATTTTTTCATCTTAAATATTTTCGAAAATTCTTTTAATTTAATTTTTTTTTTTTTAATATTTAAAATTGGCATTACAGCTTGCGCCAATGCGCCAAATATTCTTAATTGTGAAAGTCATACGAGATTAACTCGATGATAAATAATGAATCAGTTGTGCACAAAATCAACGATAAATAACATATAATCAAGATCTCTTTTTTCAATTGAAAAAATCTAACCTTGCCGAGAATTGAACTCGGGTCCCCTGATCGCTAGGACAAAGCTCTTGCCACTAGACCACAGGGACCGACAATAAGTTCAAGTAGAACAGTGCTTCCCAGACTGGGGTCGCAGATTCTTTTTTCAAGTTTATGGGAATGTTGGGAAGCACTGATCTAGAAGACAGCTTATTTCAAAATATATTATGTTTGTTAAATTTGCTTACAACGGTACAACAATAATATTTTGTAAACCACAATTGTTGGTAGCACTCAACTGTTATAAGTCGATAGTTCAATAACAAGGCTGTCCTGAAATGTTTATCTGGAATGTTATTTTGAATAACCGATGTTGCCATGTTATCTTTGTAATGAAAATTCGTTTCTATTCTTGCAGAATATCTTCAGAGAAGTACATCATAAATGATTTCAAACTGCTGCACGTTTCCAGTGTGTTTTTGTACTTGATCCCAATATTTATGTCGATGGTGATTTTGAATGTTCTTCAAATTTGGTTTGTCGGTAGTCCAATGGTGCCGATTTCCATTGAAGAATTCATCATGAAAGATGTATGCAGTGAATTCAGTGGTAAGTTTAATGTTTACTTTTAAAATCGTGATCGGCAACCGTATATTATATAATATTTTCACACTTACATACATATGTATGTCATAAAGATGTAGATATTTGAAAAATAAATTCAAGCATAGACAAAATCTCCTACATGTTTTTGGATTAACAGCATCGTCTCTAACGGTATCCGGACAAAACAGAGCATGAATTTTCAGAACATGACAATTCAGAACAATCGGCCCACCTACGGACGCCTGAATCTGGCGCCTTGACACCGTCCGTATAATATTGGGTTTTCACATACATATTTGTTTATAAACAACTTACCAATTATGAATAGGGTTGCCACAACAAGATAATATCTGCATTTCCGAGATTGCCGAAATTACAATAAATGTTTATTAGCTATTGTAGTTCGCGTGCGGAATTTTAAAATTCATTCGTAGGACTGGCACAAAAAAATATATATGTGGGATCTGGCGGTGGAGTCGGGCAAAATAACGAACCTTTAGTTTTATAATACGTCTTTATTTATTAACAGTCTTAACACCGGCTTCCTCAGGCGGAAAAAATATCATAAAAAAAATCTTAAAACCTAACCTAACCTAAACGTCCGTAGGTAAGCCGATTCTGAAAAGTCTTGTTCTGTTTTATCATATTCTGAACATTCATGTTCTGTTTTGTCATGGAACCGTCTCTAACAGAGCTCGCCAACCATTTATCTGCTAAGTCAATGCAGAAACGTTATTTGAGCCAAGACAAATGTGACTTGAATTAAATAATTGTTGATACCATTTCATTACAAAAAATATTACTTTTACAATACCCGCCGACACCCATGCGATTCTAAAAAGGAGACGATACCAGAGCGATTAGCTGACCACTTGCCCTGTCCTAGTCTTATGTCTATCACTACTATCCTCGGAAAAGTGAGGTTGATCAACTTGGTAACAACTATTTCTTGTAGAAAACTTCTATTGCTATTACCTCCCACATTGTGAGCGGGCCAGGTGGGACACAAATATAAGACGATACTGCAAATAAAGGGTCTTTTTATAAGGACGCTTAGTTTTGAAATGTAAATAAAACAAGTTGTTTGTGAGATTTCGACTAAATTTTAATTTCATTTGTAAGTATATTTTACGGCATTAAATATGGAATATAGCATCAAATGTCTGCCAATATCCATTCATTATAAAATGGGCCATGTCGTTAAAGTTGACTTTTTTGACAAATTTGGGTAAACTTCCAACTGCTCCAGAACCCAATCAGGCGTTGTCTGTGGTCGTTTACCAGAAGTTCCTTGGTAAGTTGGATTTTATACGGGTGCAGACATAAGGCCCGATTCAAAATTCGCCAAGTTGAAGTCGCAGAAAAACCAAGTTCTTGTGAACAACGAGAAATAAGCTGCCTTGGGTTTTCCTGTACACTTTCACACACAGCAGCAATGTTTTCACCAGATATTGTATTTTGGTGACGTACAGGGTACTGGTTGACTCAAATTTGGCCACTAAACAATGAATAATCTACTCAGCAGGACAAAGTAACATATTTTGACCGTCCCTATTGAAATACCCTTTAAATAAACATAATGAGTGAATTGGAATTTATTTGGTAGTACTCCATAAAAGCACGGTAAAAAAAATGTATTTTAGTTCTACAAAAATTATATAATATATACCTAGTTGATAACTTTTAAGGTATTCACTGTCAATACTTGAAGAAATGACTTTATATTATTAAAAATAACACTTTTTGTGCACTCTTTCCACATAAAATTTATTAAGATCAGGGCTGGTTTCGCTCATCATACAAAAAGTGTTTAAAAAAAATGTTTTTTAATACACAGCACGGCTCACGCCCTCGTGAGAACTAACATAGTATAGAATTATAGAATAGTTCTGACGAGGGCGTTAGCCGAAATAGCCGTCAACTGTGAATGATATATGTAGTATAAAATAGCTTAGATTTAACCAGCATCTAGCTTATTTTCTATTAAAATGAACTGCCACAAAGTTTCCGCCGATTCCATCGAAATAATACATTATCTTATTATTACAATGCTTTTTGGAGGCCAGCTACTGCAAAAGGTTACATGGAACTTCTTGCAAAATTAAAATTGTAGCATCTGGATTTTTAAAGTAATTACTACTACCTACTCAATCAATAATAATACCTTTATTTATGTTTTGTAAAGTTGTTCTTTTTCCCTTTTTATTACAGAATCCATGCAAGATAAATTAGGGTACACTGTAAATCATGGATTTTGTTTTGTCGTTTGTTTAACACTTATAATTTTGACAAAGCAGACCAAATTATACAAAAATGTCAAAATAGAAGTAGAATCTATCCATGTTGACAGGTATGTATTGAATGGGAATTGTTGAATTTGGAGCACGATATTTCAGCCTTATATTTACATAAAGGACTATTTTTTAATTAAGAATTTCGACTGAAGGTGCTTGATGAAGTTTCAATATCAAATTTGAATCGTTTGAATTTTGTAATCCAAAATACCGGCGTCACCATTTATCAAGGTACAGGCGACCCTCAACACCGGAGCTTTGTACGGGAAGTATTGTCGCTGCCAAACGCTTGTTGGTCCACTCTCGGGGGCTTTTGCGCCATCGATTCTGAGAATTCTTCATACATATCGAAGGTTGTCACGTGATCAACTAGAGCATGGGTGGCCAATCTTTTCAGCAGCCGGGCCAAATTCTGGAAATGCGATTTCCTGCCGGGCTGCACAACATTGTTTTATTATTATTCAAAGCAAACAAGACATATATTGTTTTTTTAAGAAGATATAACAAAAATTAGAATCAAACATATTTATTAGATAAGAGTTATGTAATACAAAAAATAATAAACATATATAAAATTTTAGTGGGTCGTCGGATTTGTTTGTCAGAACTAAGTGCATAAATGTTGATAACGATTGATGTTGTGGCTACACGCAAACAGTTTTCAAAATGCTCATTAGTGATTCGTGTTATCATTTGAGATTTAATATGCGTTATTCGACTAAAAAGCTGTTCACACTTGTAAGTGTTTCCAAAAAGCGAAATCATCGATAGAGCATGTTTGTAAAATACAGGATATTTTTGTCCAAATATGTTTTGTAAAACTCTTCCAAACCAACCTGATTGAATATTTCTTTTAACTGTCCATCACAACACATTTCACAATGTTCCATTTGTAAAATTCCTCGCAATAAACTCACGTCTACGGAGAATGGCGTTGTAAATACAAAAAAAGCACACGATACGTTTTAAAATCTTGAAATCGGTTTTCAAATTCAACGACGGCGTTGCGAGCTTGCCGCAGACTGGCGGTCACACAACGTATCCCGCTTCGCATCACGCATTCACGCTCAAGTCTATCCACGCAAGATCGGCGTGCGCGCTTTTTAAAATCAGCTTATCTTTGTGATTGTTTGCTAACACGAATAATAGAATTGCTTTTTTCAAGAATTGAAAAAATATAAAGAATAAAGAAAAAATATAAAGAAAAAAGAAAAAGAATACGAACTACTACGTACGTTGGAATGTTCTTTTGGTGGTTTTATGTACACTAAAAGAAAAAATGTGTGCATATGCTCCGCGGGCCACACGCAGACCCCCAGCGGGCCACGCGTTGGCCACCCTTGAACTAGAGTGACATCCCCAAATGAAGATTTTCATTCAAAACTCTTCCCTTCGATGGACAGATCGAGCCAAATTGCTCCACTTATTCCCTACGATAGGTACCTACTTGGCGCGTCATAGCAAAGCGGTTTCAAAGGGCGAGCCTCGCAATAATATTTTATGATATTAACGTTGGAAATTTAAAATTACTCTACCTTTACAATTATTATGTATTCATATTCTTTATATCAAGACGGTCCAGTGCACTCGTGCCCCTTTACACGAGACGTTCCTGCATAAATATATATCTATATATTGAGAAGGACCTTGATTCGGCTCCCTCGTAAATCGAGAAGGAGCCTCCTATCCGACACTCAGGAGAGGAATTTTGGGAACGGAGTAGGAGAAACATGGTGCTCTTATAAACAAAACACGATCTCAAAGCGTTATGTGGGTGCGGTTAACACCCATTATTTAATTGTTACGAATTTTCACAGACTTTACACACGGATGTAGCACAGATAGATTAACAATACACGTTACGTTCTACAATATATAACACACGACTATTATAATTGCGAAGGCGATATCAGGAATTTACTAGACTTTATCCTTAGGGAGAAGATAAGGAGGGCATACAGTTGGGAGAACCCCTCAACCACGACTGTAAGACTTATCTGGTAAGCACGTGCATTCTCAATGTTGTCCAATCTCTAACTGATCGTATGAAAAAAATCGGTTCTTTTAGGTAGCACACCGTTACAAAAATCGTTAACACGTGCGCCCGATAAGCCATTATTTATAGCCCATCGAACTTTGCATGAAATACCATGGACTCTCACGCACTCAGGGCGTGAAAGAGTCAAGAGACATTTAGAGCGAGACGTCCGCATAAATTTATATTTTACAAATTTGAAATTACTCTATATTGAATTGCTATAGATTTCAATATAGAGTATTATTAGAATGAATTTATTTCCTGATATCGACTAAAACTCATAGACTGAGGTGAAAAATAGATCGTTCGAGAGAGTTCTGATGACCTACCATATAGGGCGGTGTCAATATATTGTATATATATAAATAAGTTATTACATTTTGGGATTTTATTATTTCAGGGTCGACGATTGCTTCCTTGCATTGATTTTTATGGCATTCGAGTCACCGCTGGTTATATTTCCAATACAAGAATTTGACATCCCCATTTCTTACAATTTTTATCTATTATTAAAAAAATTCAACGGCTTCATATTTACATCAATCTTTCTAAATAAAGATGATTTTGGTATTTTTTTCGGTCAAATCAAAATGGTAAGTATTCCGACCTTATGTGTTTCTTTTATTAATTGTTTAATGATTTAATTGTCAGCTTTGTAATCTCAATATGGATAATTCAAACGGTTAATGGATTATTAAATGTCTCCTGGATCCTAAAAACGAGGCATTGCTATTGAGAGAGCAATTTGCAATTTGCAAAATACCAACCGCATTATTTTACTTTTACTCTCTTGAACTATCTGAACATTAGAAGGAGACATGGTTGTTTAAAAATAACATGTAAACCATTGCTTTAATCCATTTTCACATTGCAATAACAATAAACGTAGAATTGATTAATTATAATTAATGTTCATATTATATGTATATACAGGATGTTCACTGGGAAGGTGCCCCACATTGTTCGGTCGCAATTTTAGTGAACATAAATTTTGACAGTTCACATTTGATAGCCATGACGTAAAGACAAATTTACTTTTGAAATATGATAGATAAACGAACGTGTATTAGAGGTAGAAATATGTGTCAAAGTCAATCATTAAGTATTATTGTAAGGATGAGAAAATAAAATGACATTTTTGGTGAAAATAATGTGACACCGCTGCCGCTGCCAAGAGAGGGTTCCAAATAGAGACTCCAATTCGAGTATCAAGTACTCAATACTCGAGTATACTCGTCCATTTTTCAAGTACTCGATACTCGAGTATTTTGAGTATTTCTGAACAAAACTAAACTCACACTTAAATTTGACACGTTTAATTCACTATTTTTTTTTTAAATATATTACATAGATTGAAATAAATGTATTAATGAAATTAAATAAGCTTATTTATTTATTTATCATCTATTTATATTCACAAATTTGAATTAATAAAATATATTTTGGTACATCTGAAAATACTCGAGTATACTCGAGTATTTTAGAATTTTACTACTCGATACTCGAGTAGTTGAGATGTCGTGCAATTCTACACCGCGTTCGAAAAATTCGATCTAAGACGCGAACTTTGTAGAAAATTATTGTATGGATTTGCGTTTTGTTTCCATTTAAAATTCAATTGACACCTGAATTGAATGCTTTGCGCTTGTTTAACATATTGTGGTCGCGCAAGACGGCGTACATAACTTCACATACAGCCGCTACATTGTAATTAATTACTGAGAGTAGTACACCTTCCTGGCGGACACCTGTAGAATGTATATGCATAAGTAGAATTATCAATAATTTAAATATAAATATGAAGTTGAAAATATGAATAAAAAAATACTTTCGCGGTAGTGCCATCTGTCAACGTCTCAACACTGAGAGATTGGGTGGGTGCCGTCCCGTACATACTTTAGAACAGGGGCTCTTAACCTCATTGAACCTCCGGGCGCATTTGATATTTGGGAGAATAGTGACGGGCGCATGCCGGATTTTAAAAAAAACAAATCTTAAGTCGTACATGTTTACTTTTTTTATTATTTTTTCTTGGGTAGCTTTACATCTCAGTATGTGTTGCATTCATCTACTTTTTTTTTAGTAAACTTTTCGATACAATTGAATATAAACTAAAACTTCTTCGTAAAATTATTTCAATAAGTAAAATGCAATTCTGATAAAATTGCACAATATGCCAGCGGGCATAAGGTTAAGAACCCCTGCTTTCGATGTTACATACCGACAGACAGAAAAATATATATTACAATTATATAGTACACTATTATTTTCTTGTTTTTGCAGATATTTTGTAAATGCACACGACAGCAACCGTTGAAAGAAGGGCTACAAAATGCATATTCTGATACAGGCAATATTAATCCTACCCAAAAACTTGTTGAAGAGTATGCGACGACAACCTTACCAGGAGAGTAATTGATTGCAATAGACCCACCGGTAACCGGACAAATCAGAACATGACAAATCAGAATATGACAATTCAGAACATGACTTTTCAGAACACGACTTTTCAGAACATGACATTTCAGAACATGACATTTCAGAACATGACATTTCAGGACAAGACTTTTCAGAATATGACTTTTCAGAACATGACATTTCAGAACAATCGGCCTACCTACGGACACCGTCGAGCGCGCTCGCTTTATAATATTGTGTTTTCACATACATATTTGTCTATAAACAATTTACCAATTATGAATAGGGCAACAAGAAAATAACTGTAATTATGAGATCGCCGAAATTAAAATAAATGTTTACTAACTATTGTAGTTAGTTCGCGTGCATTTTAAAATTCATTCGTTGGGCTGGCACAAATATGTATATATATATATATATATATATATGTGTATGTGGGATCTGGCGGTGGAGTCGGGCAAAATAACGAAGGTTTTAGTTTTATAATACGTCTTTATTTATTAAAAGTCTTAACACCGGCTTATTCGGGCGGAAAAAATATCATAACAAAAAAATCGTGAGATTAAAATTAACATTTATATAATATTTTTACACGCTTCTCAAATGTCGTATCGAGATCGACTTGCACAGAATTTTTATATAGATAGTAATAATAATAAAAATTATTAATTAATAATAACAACATAGAAGAAAAGTATCATAACAAAAAAATCTTAAGATTAAAATTAACATGTATAAATTAACATTTATAAAAATAGACAAATATATGTATGTGAAAACCCAATATTATAAAGCGAGCGCGCTCGTACGGTGTCCGTAGGTAGGCCGATTCTTCTGAAATGTCATGTTCTGAAAAGTCATATTCTGAAAAGTCTTGTTCTGAAATGTCATATTCTGAAAAGTCTTGTTCTGAAATGTCATATTCTGAAAAGTCGTGTTCTGAAAAGTCATGTTCTGAATTGTCATATTCTGAAAAGTCATGTTCCGATTTGTCATGGAACCAGACCCACCTGTCCATAATATAATATGATATATACAAATAGTATTCATTCGTTGTTGTCCACTACTTAATAAACGATACGAGCCCCTGATGGTTGGTTTTTTTTACTACGGAAGACATTTAAGAAATAGAGAATACAGGTAGTCTTCGACTTACGATGGTTCGACTTACGACCAAAAAAAATATAGCATTTTTTTTAAAAAGTGCATTACGGTGTACCTTTGTCAACTCTGAGCTATTATACTGTACGGTTGGCTTGACCTGAAAACCGGTTAACTTGGAATACATTTTCAGTAAATTTTACAACAAAACTTACCCAACCACTAAGAATTGATTAATTCCAAACGTATACTTATTTAATCTTCACTATACGAATATTTAATTAACCCGAACCTCTTTTTCTACGGGTGATTTAACTATAAATTTTCCCACTACAAATTTTCCATATTGCCAATTTTTTACGCGATCAGCTGTTAACTGTGTTGTAAATTACCCGTGGCTTTTTTCATAAGATTTGTTTTTCTTAAACTGTAGATAAAGATTTTATTGCCTTGTTCATAAAACTTGTTAAAAAATAATTATTAATCCCGTAGCGGTTCCCACAACCCTAAACCGGTATTTTAGTTCGTTCTTTTTTCTTTAGTATTATCTAGCTTATTTTTTGTATTAAAGTTAAAGCTTTCAAATCTCGCTTGTCTTTCAAAATATGACTATTAGTTTTCTTTACAACCGGAAGAAAAAAAATTGAAATCGGTAAAGATTTCGAGGAAATATTCGCAAATGAATAAATGCGCGAATTTATTTTGTTGTGACTGTACATACATATTTTGTATGAAATTCGACTTATGACCAAAGTCCAGGAACGTATCTCGGTCGTAAGTCGAGGACAACCTGTATACTATTATCGTTGTCGTTCACATTCAATGGTAAAAGCAATGTGCCATAACCCACTTATTACAATCGGCGGGTTAATATTTAATGAAAGATATTTTTCGCGGAAAAACTTTGCTTTTAGTTTCAATGTGATAGTGAAGAAATATTCCAGTTTTCTTTCAATCACACATTCCAGTATGTATTTCTAAAAAGTAGTTTACTATATGGAATAATTTTTGCAGTGGTCAACAAAAAAAAAAAACTTTATTATTATAATTTATAATAAGAGTATTATTATTAATATTACATATTTTTTTATATTTACTGATTTTAAAATTAATTCTTTTTTGCAAATAAAAACTGACAACAATGATTGGGCAAAAAGATTATTAACCAAGAATATTTGATGACACACAGTTACGCCATTCTTTTATAAGTTTAAATTCTTGCAACTGACAAAACACTCGCTTTAAATTTTATTATATTCAAAAGGGATGACTATTATTAGTGAATAAGTCATAATCTAATAATCATGCCATCTCGAACTGTCATATTTGCAGATATTGCTAATTCATTTTTTTGCTAGTTTTATAATTAAGTCGTATTGAGTACCGTGGTAGAATAGAGAAAGTTATTCGTGCGCCTCGCCAGAGGAATACTAGAAACAGTATATATCAAATAGCTTAACAGATATGTATATATCATCTGATAAATTCATATTTCCTAACTGTGAGGTTTTATTACGTATTTTATTGACGTTGCCGATCAGCGTTGCCACCGCTGAAAGGAGTTTTTCCGCATTACAACGAATGAATACCTGGCTTAGGAGTTCGGAAAACGAAAAAAAAGTATGTTTCTAGTATTTTAAAATAAATTCATCAACTTCATTCGACTAATAAATAACCATTTTTATTAATAATCCATCGTTTGAAATTTTCCTCTGGTATTCTACTGTATTTTTTATATTATGTTTTTAATGTATACATTTTTAATTGAAATAAAACAATGAATGATAAATTTTGTATTCCTTTTTAAATTTCCTATTTTTCTTTTGTCACTATGTTTTATAGAAAACATGCGTCATAACTTCATTGTGTATAGACCAGTGGTTCTCATGTGCGGCCATCTAGTTTTTAAATTGACATTTAATAAAAATGTGTTTTTACAAGTTTATTTGTGAACAATGACACTGAAAATTAAATATTTTGTATGCATTGTATTGTGCATCAAGAATTACTAGTTAGCAAAAACTCAACACATACATGTTAAGTTTTTTTGACAAAAAATTATCAACACAAAGAATTTTTATTTTACCAGACATTTCCGTATTCATTTTTTTTACGATCTGAAACAAAACAATTTTCCGTGAGAACCACTGGTATAGACTATAAATATCTAGAAATACATATATATTATTATAAAATCATCTATTTTTTAATGTAGAATATATGCATCATGTTTGTTTCAATTTTGGCCAATCATCTAGTTCAACAGTCACCAAACTACGGCCCGCCAAAGATGTTCATCTGGCAAACCAAAAATTCCCGATTTTAGAAAATAAATTATTTAAGTAAGAATTTTTTATTTTACCTATGTATAACATTCATTTTTTTGATTTCTGAAACAAAATACAATTTATTTGCTTAGTTGTAATACCAATTGTTTGTCATACTTGTAATTCTTGCTTAACTTTTGTATAAATATCGCTGTATCGTTGTATTTCTTATCAGTTGATAATGCTCGCCGTGAGCGAAACCGGTCCTGATCCAATAAATTGTAGGTGGAATAAGTACTAAAAATGTGTTATTATTTTTAGTATACGAATTTGAATTGATTGAATTTTGTACTTTTCCACGAGTTAGTAAATAGTTTGTATTGTTTATATACAAAAATAAAAGTAGAATTGCTATTAACGTAATGTTTCATGTTATAAATTTAGGAATCCCCTTATTTTAAATTTGCTTGGTGCTACATATTCGGGAGGTCCAATTGTCAATGACTTTGTCGCATAAATCTGGTTGAATTTGCTGGATGGTGTGTTACGTTGACTTTGATGGCGTCAAATGTTTTCGGTGTATTCAGTATTTATACAGTGACTTTCTGTCCTGATTGTTCACATATACAACCATCCAAAAATGGGTCTCGTCGCTAAAGATGACTTTTTTGGCAAAATTGAGCGGAATGTTTCTCGAACAGAGCAGTGCCTTCGATAGTAAAGTTTGATTATTTGCACTCGTTGTTCAACGCGATAAAATTCCATGGTGATTTGCCATACACTACTAAAAAATTACAACAAATTTGACATATGCCACTTTAACAACACGACTGTGAAAACCCTATAAATTTTAAGCGTCCCTATTAAAAGACCCGTACATCGTCGATTCCTGTGGTCTGGTGGCAAGAGCTTTGACCTAGCTATCAGGTGGGCACGGGTTCAATTTCCGGCAAGGTCAGATTTTTTCAATTGAAAAAGAGATCTTGGACTGGGTGTATGTTCACGACTGGTTCATTATTTAACATCGAGTTAATCTCGTATGACTTGCATTAGCTGTAATGCCGAATATTTTTTAAATTCTTTAATTTCTATCTTGAAAACAAAGTCTTGATTATAAAATTATGGATTGCATGTTTCTAGAGAACGAAATGAAGAATAAAAGATGAGTTATAAATTAATATTTTAATACTGCATAAAGATAATATACAAAGTTAAATAAGTACGTTCAATGTTAACAATCAACGGCACTCAATCAGTGAAAAGAATATGTACAAAAAAAAAGAGAAAACACAACGTAAATGTAATATGTAGACACAAGATACAACCCAACCACCGTTTGCTAAAACTACAATATTACATACATTTACAACACAGGTTTGAACAATAATTATAAACGAAATCATTTAAATAAACTATTTCATTATAAAAAAACACAATAAATGCACTTTTTATATGGGAACAATAGTGACAATACTTCAAACTGGACATGGGTTGTTTGGGAACTAATGAATCACTATTTTGTCAATGGCAAGTGGAGGCAAACAGTCGGTATGTGAAGTGATTCAAGTGTTCAATATTAAGAAGTGTAGAGATATATATATATGTTACAGTGAAAATGTATCAAGTAGTAGATTTGTATGACAACATGATTTCACTGGCCACGATCATTGAAATTATTGGACCAACTCGATGATTTGCCGGCCTAAAATTTTGGTTTGCTTCAATGAAACAAAATCAGCAAGTAGTCCCTTTCATAAAAAGAGAACTAATGAAAAACACAGACAAACATTAGGCTGAAGATAGGGCGGTCAAATTTAATTTCAATTACAGCTTGGAGAAGAATATATTTTCACTGAGAATACAGTTTCACTGTAACATATATAACACTGTACATTATTGAGTTTTATTAAAACCTCAAACAGTTTCAAATGGGCTTAAGTCAATTGAATACAAGTGTCAAAAGTACGTCTTATTTTTACATGAACTTCATTTGCAAAACGATTCATTTCATTTGCAAGAGGGTGGATTTCGTCGGTTGATCTTTAAGCTTTGTAACCCTCAATATATATTTTTTTTCCTTGGAGCAACTCCTTAATAGATTAGAGAAATTGATCGATATCTCGAGGTCTGCGTATTTATATTAGCATGGTCAAACGGGATACCGTAAAATATACCACATTATGACATGTTACAAACTTTATCTAAGATACACAAACCAAAATGAACATTTTTTGAACTAAGGAAAATTTTAAATTAATAAAAAATAATTTTCCAACCACATTGTACAATGTCAAGCAGGACTCGACATAGAAGTTGCGCGATTCTTATATGATATCGAGCTAGATTCGACGAAAGAGTTGTAGGAGTTAAATTAATAAACATAAATAGGAAAGGTAGGAAAAAAACCTGATGAAACTTCATGACTCCACAGGCCACCAATATAATTGTAAGCATCCACTCGTTTCTTTGCGGAGTGTCCAGATTTGTTTGTCAGTATGTCACTATCAATCACCATATGTGTTTTATTTGACACTTCATTATAAAATTATAAAACAGGGTAACAATATTATTTTTGTTTAATTCAAGAGAAAAAGATCAACGCAACAGTGCGGTTATTAAATCAAAGCAAAAAAAATACTACATTGGGTATCTTACATTAACTAGGTTTTACAATCGATGACTTAAAAAGAACTACAAAAGCATAAAAAGTATTCTTCCACAAACGTCGTTTTGTAAGCAGCAAATTTTTAACGATACAATATAGCGGTTTGGAACCTTTCATTTCGGGTTTTTGTCACAAAGACATTTATTAATCTCAACATTCGTTAGTTATTTAAATAAAAAGCTGCATATATCTATAAAACAAAAAATATAATTTCTTACTATCACTTGACGTAAAAACTCTAAGCAAAGTAAATACCTATCTTCTTTATCTAAGTATTTGATTAAATAATAATCCATATTATTACTTATTCGACAATTAACAATTCTACAATGACTTTGACCTCATTCCCATGATGCGTCTATCTCAAAGAACTTTTACATCCTGCTTTGTTCAATAAATCTTATATAAAAAAATCTACAACATATTTCTTATTATTAATGAAATACCAATATTTTTTGAGCATGGCCAGAATATTTCAATAACAAACACTGTACAGCTGAACCTCAATGTACTGAATTTTCGGAATTGACAGTAAATTTTTTTATTGGTTAAAAATATGAATAAAAAAGATAAAAATCATAAAAGAAGTCTTTAGTTTCAAAACCTTCCGAAATAGTTTCAACAATTTTGAGTTAGATATTATATACAGTGGCGGCTCATCCATATACACGCAAACCTCGTTTTGTGCGATTACAAAATTATGTGGTTTTTTTTAAAGCAATTTTTGGGGCTATATAAACATATATATGTTATAACGTAATTAGCCTCTTTGGGCTCCAGGCACCTATGACGCTCAGTTGTAGAATTGAACGTACCAAAACCAAAGGTTATAATATAATGAAGGAAACGGTCTTACGAACTGAATATATCCAAAAAATTTAATGTCAGTATAGAAGTCACTGTTGTTGAAGGAAGTTTGTCCTTTTTAGCATTTAAGATACTTCGACACTTAAAATACAAATACATCATACATTATTATTTAATCTGTTGCTCCAATAAGAATTACTTAAACATATTGTTCGTAATACAGCATGAAACAAATTGTTTTGGTACGTTCAATTCAACAGCCGAGCTGATAATTAATAAGACAATGAGTATTATAGGTTATACCAGGGCCCCGAAGAGGTTAACGTTGTTCACATACTGTACGTAATGCTAGAAGTGACCTATACTTATAGTTAACCATTGATATATTTGACATAGGCACTTCTCACATTAGACCCCACATATTTAATCTGCTGTAATGTATTAAAGGAGATGAGATATTGGTCTGACACATACTGAAGCTTTTTAAATGCCGTCATAAACTTGTCAGTTCTATTATACCTGTGCACTTTAAATGCCTGAAATCATGACAATAATGACAAAACTAATGGAAAAGTAGAAAAGATTCAAATTTGACAGTAAAATTCCATCAAACAATGTCAGTCGAAATTTTAATTATAGAAGAATTTACTCAAAAAAACTAATGAGGTTTTCAAGTATTTCTGATTTGGCAGCTTCCAAATGAAAAAGCTAGCTTCAAGCTGAAATCAATAATTGAATATCTTTTTAGTCTTTTTACAAAACAATTTAATACAGAATATGTAAATCTATAAATTAAAATTATTCATACCAGATATTCCATTATCGGGATGGCCATCTTTCTTAATTTTTCCATATAATTGATGTTTTACCACAGCGTTTTGATAACAGCCATGAAAGAAATAAAAAAAAATTAAAAACCACGAGTTTTTGCTACTCGATTCAGTAAAAACATTATTGAAATTAATGAATTAATGAAAAAAGCAGAAAAAAACTTACGACACCCATACGATCCTATAAGCAGGACATAGCGAGTGCGACTTAAGTCAACACTAGTCTTGTTCCAGCTTAATCCTTTCTATCCCTACTAGCATCGAACTAAAGAGAGATTGAGCGACTGAGTAAAAAGTAGTTCTTGAAGAAAAAAATATCTTGTGTTAAATTATTAAACTAATTTGGTCAATTTGTATTTTTGCTCACGCTGTCGGCGTATGTTTGGTCGATGAATACGCTGGAAAATTTAAACAAAGCTTAGTGTGTCACAGGGAATGGGTTAAGACACAATTTAATTTTATTTTGTGATCAACTATTGTGAAAAATGTACGTGGTAAAATACGTTATGTTATATGTAACACGTAAACCTAGACACTAATTTGTTTCCATTGTTATAACCTAAAAAATTGCGCGTATTTATTTGCTGCAATATTGTGTAATAATATTATGATTATGATTGTTTGTTCGTAAATTACAAAAGTAGAAAAAATTCAAATACCTTTAAAAAATATATTTGATATAGTCTGCAGCGAGCCTGTACAACTAATTGTATCATATTATGGAAGTATCTTAAGAATATGTAGCGTAGGTAATCAAATGAATACGTATTTAAAAAAAAAAAAAAAAATGTAATTTTATACGTGAGTTTCACAGATGGCTGTAAAGAAAAACTTACTTTCAAATTCAGCGACCTTGACAAAACAGAAGATATCTCCCACCAGTCCCTAGTTGCTTGCAAAAATATTTACAAGACGTGGGAAAGTGACTCACTCGCTGACTCGCGAATCAAACACTCTGAATCGAATGCCATTCGTTAATTCGAGTCATAAAAAACGAAAGACTCGCTGTTCCAATTGTAATTGAATTCTCTGCGGGACATTTGTTTTCTTACTCCGCGTGCTATTAACAAAGCAGTGGGAAAGCAAATGATATTTGGCAAACGAGTGAAAATGTCTGCGGATCAGATTTAATGACAATGCCAAAATTTCTCTGGAAACAACTTGGAGCTGGCAGCCGGTTGATTTATTTATTTTTGCCACACTAATTTATACCGCCCACTAGTGGGCGATAAAGGCTTCAAAATCTTTCACAATCATGACAAACCAAGAAGTTGTCTGAAAATAACTGAAAGAGAAGACCTTCGTTTGTTTTACACAAAATTTAGCCAGACATAAAATATTTAGTCTCACAGCATCAGGCTCAAAGTTATCATGAATTTTTGAATATTTTTTTTCTTTATAGTATGTGTACGCACTCTTTTTTTGTTGCAATGGTTGGTTAAAAAAACTTGTTTTTTCAAATCTCCTAAATTCATATACTGCATTAAAATATAGCGATATCGGTAAGGAAATTTTACCTTGAAAAATAATCAAAAGTAGGTAGGCATAAAAGGTTGACGACCCATGCACTAAAATATCTTTTTATCAGTATAGCCGTAGCCGAATTTTTCTTAAGAAAATTGGACACTTTCAGAGCCCTACAAAACGTTTACGTTAATTTGAGTGCATTATAAAGATCTAATGTTTCTCGACTATTACTTGTATACGCCAATGACATCTCGCTGCCATTTTCAAATCAGAAATATCACCTAATCATTGGATTTAGCTGAAGTCTTTATATCGATAGTAACACGTAATATTATCTCCTTTCAGCTTCCCGGAACAGATTTCACCGAAACCCCTCCGCTCAGTTAATGTATACCATATTTTCTATGTTACGACACGGTAAAACAGGGGGAACAGGAAAATTTTTGCGGCACCATGAATCCCTTGTATTTTACGTTTACATACCTTCTAAATAATAGTCACTAATTAAATGTAATATTATACATGAACAACAACCCAATGTATTAACCTCCCGCAAGTTCAGCTTTTATAATTTACGATACCACTCATTTGTATGAATGATAATAAACATGCGGACCTCTACTTTCGCACATAATTGGTTCCTGAAAATGTTTGCGAAAGTTGTATGTTTGAAAGCAGATGGATGTAAAATAAACACCAAAAATTGTCCTTTAAAATATTTATCAAAAATTACTTCTGTATTTAATATAAATTATGTTTCCTTGATAAACTTGTCAAGGGTTAGCTGTCTTTAACTCTTTTTAGTTCATTCATTAGGCAAACTATTTAAATTGAAATTGTTTCTGGAGTTTCATTAAAATTTATCATTTATTATTAGTAGTAGCTAATCCAGCATGACAAAGATTTTTCCATTTCATCAATCACTCTGCCCATGTCTTTTTGAATCAATTTTTGAAGATATATTTCCACAACTTTGAACGCATTCTTAAATAGTATTTTTATTTTTCAAAATTGAACATATCGTAGACCTGTTTATATCATACGAACAGACAATTGAAGCATAAGATTCGCCATTTTCAGAACGTTTTATTATATCCATTTTTGTTTCAATATTATAAAGTTTAAGAGTTCTCGAAACAAAATATATTTGCAGTATCGCCAAAAAAACGAAAAAAAACGAATTTTAAAAAATGTGCAAAATAGCAAAATTGTGTGAAAGTGGATTCACTATCTGTGAATGCAGTTTCGGTTTATTATGGGACAGTTAAAAGATTAATGTATTTTACCTCAATTATGTCGTGATAGTGTTATAATAATAACAAACATATGAGTAATATTTGAAGACTGTAACAGGTCAACCATATCAAGAAATAAATGTCGAATTCATTCAAAAATAAACAGATATATTTATATATAAATTTTGTATAAAATACGAAAAAATCGGGAGATAAGGTACACAATAATTTTATTAGTCCTTTCAAAATCAAGCAAAGCATTGCTTTGTAAAAAACTCAATTGAATCGACATATGCGTGATAATGAGTTAAGATATGGTTGATAGTTATTTTGACAGTATGTTACCATCAGAACTAGATTCAATTGTCTAAATAATATAGCCAGGGTGGTAGCCGTAGTGGCTTATTTCAATGAACGGATTGAATTTGCATTAAATTACTAGAAATCCTTTATAATAAAGGAAAGTTGAGGGTATCTATCAACATCACACTATTGTCGGAACTATTCTGTTCTACTAAAGTTCTGATGATGGGGTGATTACGAAATAGTCATCGAGTATATCTAATACTTTGTGTGGAATTGTTTAATACAGGGTTGTGGAGTCAGGGTTTACTGGCCGGAGTCGGAGTGGCGTTTTAGCTGGAGTCGTACTCGAAGTCGGAAATTTTGAAAAGTTTGTATATTATATTTTTGCATATAATATATAAAATTTGGCTAATGGCTGATTGGTTGGTTGATATTTAATTGAATACACAATAAATAGGAAAAAAAGAGAAGAAATTAAACTTTTTTTAGTCGGAGTCGTGTTTTTGGAAAATGCTAGGTTTGGAGTCGTATTTTTTTTAACGACTCCACAGCCCTGATTTTATACTTTTTATTTGGAATTTTAGAAAATCTCCATATTTGTTATAATATTATTTAAGTTCTTATCCCTTGCACTGTGCAAATAAGATTTATAAAAAACCTTAAAGGCATAATTTTGAACATCTATTATCATTATCCTAATGGCGGCATAAATTATTTTTTTTTGTCAACAAGGCATGGACATTCAACGACCCGCAGGTTTATTTCTACGCGGCCCAAAATTTGGCTAGCAGTGTAAAAAGAGAATTACAAACATAGAGCAATTTTCGTGGCGGAGAACGGGTTAATGTATCGTCAATCGCATAACAAACTTACATCACTTAATTATATCCATATATGGTGGTTAAAGAGTTACATTTCTACATGAGTCATGCTATAACGTTTATTATTAGTTTTCGCTTGTTCTTCAAGTCACAATAGATTAATAATTCATTGTATATATTAGCGTATCAAGATATTTCTACAATTGATAGGTTTCTTTCACAAGTTTGTCAAAATTCACTGACAATTTCGTTAATACTATCTTCTATAGTCACCCTCCCCTTAAAAGACGGATGACATAAATCGGGCCGAGAGGAAAGCCATGAAGTAACACTGTGTGAGATATTGTTAAAAGAAATGCATCGCTGGATCATCATTCGTCTCGGCCCACTTCAATTCATCAGTTTTTTAATGGCGGTAAGGCTTTAGTATGCATAACAAAGCTTCAACTGTAAGGCGGGACTAAACAAATATACGCTCTTCAGTTTTTAGCGTGTGCGAGTAAAAAATAACAGATGGCGATACGAGTGTCTCTACAAAAGCAGGCAACGCGAAAGCAATACACATGCGTTGATTTAAGTTTAGTAATTGACTGTGTCACAAACTGCATTAAGCTTGAATTGTACACGTACTGAGCAATTTTTCACACTATCCACTGCGGCATATCGACCCCTTAGAAACGAAGAAACCTTACTCATTTCACAAGAGCCAAAAAACAGGCTTCACCAATAATCAATTTAACGTAGTTATTTTAAATAATCATATTGCATCATGCTAAAATCTTTTTTCAATACCGGCTACTCCCGGACATGGACTCTCCTGTATCGAACACAACAATGTTTGCCAGGGGTTTAAGAGACAGGAGTCCTGTTTCTGAGCCTCGGTGAACAAGAACGCTATAGCGATGATAATAAACAACAAGAGACGAGAAGGAAAATAAAGATGTGTAATGTTGCCAGCTTTTGTATGCCACTACTGTATAAAATCATAGTATGTATAAAAAAAAATACTGAAACAACGCATCGCTTATCGTACTCTGCGGCGATTACGGTGAATGGAATAAATGTTTAAGAGTCCCAGACGATTGGCATGTTCGGCTGAAATCAGCTGGCGTCTTTTGCGATGGACGCGATCCGGGAGGTGAGATGTCGATGCTGCAGCAGGCAGTAGAGGATTCCAGCCTGGGCCATCACGTCGACCGTGCCCGCCGCCAGGAGATCTCTCTGCTTGCCCTGGTCCGGTCTGATCGACGGCCTCAGCAGCGTGGGCCCGAAAACTGTCGCCAAATTGTGCAGAGACATTTTGTTGTCTACTTCCAGCTGGTTGACTCTGCGTGGAACAGAAAAAAAAATACATAAACATATCGACATTTATAAAAAGTTAAATTAGGAATATTATAACCGCTCCAAATTTGGAAGATGTGGACTTTTAATGGAGTGTCTAAGCAGAAGTTGTTAATAAAAGTGGTTATTCAGTTGTTCGAAGAAGACTACTTGTTAATTCATTGCTTTCTCCAAGTCCTTTTCTTGGAACCAATAGGCGAGAGCAGCTATAGACATGCCTTTGGACCACAAATCTATAAATTGAAAATACACTTTTAAGATATTTCATATCGAAAAGCTACTGTTGAAATAAGAATTCATATGCTTTACATTGGGAGAGGACATGGGATAAAAAAAATATAGTATAGTTAGTCCAGTCCGTGGTGCAGTGTCAACGTTGTTGGCTTGCGTGCCGGACTGCCCGGGTTCAATTCCCGGTACGAGTGGATTTTTTCAGTGATAAATCTGTTCAAAGGCAAAGGCCTATCCCAAAGAGCGACGCATAGTGACAGCGATTAGCTAACCACTAGCCCTGTCCTAGTGCTCATATCCTTTCAATTCCTAATCTCTTCGAAAAAGAGGGGTTGAGCTTCTCAGTAACAAACAGTTTTTGTAGAAAAAAACATATGTTGAGATAAATTCCGTGAGGAGACCATATGCTCCAAGTTGGGAGCGGACATGGTATAAAAAAAAGAAAAATAGTAAGTGATATAAAACAGTGGATATGACACTTTCAAGGCGTACAATTCTTGGTGGAAACAGCACAATTTTCTATGCTGCCTGGTAACAAACGGTATTAGTTTGTAGAGAAAGCATACCGTATAAAATGATTGAGTAGAAAATCTATGCATTTCTTATTCGGATCAGGTAACAGAGTGTAGCACTGCTGCAGCGCTCGTTGTCTGATGCTGTTTGCATTCGCTCCACCCATGTTCACTTCTCCCGACGCCTGCCCGCTGACCGCTTGGAAGAACTTAGGGTAGAGGGCGTCCGTGAACAGAGCCTCGGGCAACTCCCGAAGATACAGCTTCAGTATTCCGGTAACGGAGTGGATATCCACCTCTTTCAGTAGCTGCTCAGCTTCATATGAATCTGAAAATAAAATGAATTAGTTATTATAGAAAAATTCACTTTTGTATACCCTTTACTTATTAATTTTTTATTTATTTATCTGTGGCGTTATGGCATAATTTGGGACGTCTTACAAGCAGTGTCATGAAAATATGTGATGCCAAATAACAATGTGGAACATTGCATTATTTCAAGAAATATAAAATCTTCCCTATGATTAATAATCCTAATTTCTTGAAGGAATAATATCCAACCAAGCTTCTTTTAGGAATGCTTTCATTTCACTCTCTTGAAGCTCGATGATCATTTTCAATATTGAAACATTTTCTCTTCTGTTAAGAGTTAATTTTCTACAATGAAAGTAATGATAGTCGATAACGCATTTGTTTCGAAGGATTTCTTCAATTTGTTGAGATCGGAAGCTGATCCGGATACCCGATATACTCCGACTTCTGACATCCCTCGCCTCTCCACTTCTCGGACGCATGACGTCACTATAAATGGAATGTCACGTTTCTGCCGTCTGGAAATCGAGTTAACATTAAAGCCATTATTTTTTAATACATTTTTATTATATTGCATTTTTATTACATTAAATATTATATCGACCACATAGTGTCAGATACCTGTTTTGAGATAATGAACATTTTAATATAACATTCTCTACTGGTTATATATCGGCCCCTTAGATGCAGAGAAAACTAACTCATTTTTCTCTACTTTTCAGGAATACCAAAAACAGGTTAGAGGGTTAAAAAAATAGGTAAAATTGATTACTGCTGTAACCTGTTTTTTTGACACTCTTTTAAAGGAGAGAAAAATGAGTTGAGCTTCTCTGAGGGGCCGTTTTATTCTTATATAAAAGCGATACAAACTATTTAATACACGTCAGTTCAAGTTCATTCGTGCACTTGAAATGTCTGAAATTCTAACGCTTCAAATTTAAGGTGTATATATATTTGTTGGTCCCGTTACTTACTTGCAGACCTGCACTATCTTAGCGCCAAACAGAGCTCCGGGTTTGGCTGTCGGAACCCTCCTCAGCGTCACCTCTGATGGCACAAATCTTATCCAGATGTTCAGAGACGAACTGCCCATCATTAGGTTTCTATGACTCTGCTTGTCGCCTAGCCACTGCCGACTCAGCTGCAAAAAAAGATGAAGAGTTGTCATATCGAGTAATTGTGCCGGTATCACATTGCACCAACTTCGGGGACAATGTCCCAAGAAATCATCAGAAAACTATTGAAGCAAATATGTGCAGTACAACGAGAAAGGAGATTTCGAATCCCAGCCTGGGGAATTTCATTTTTCTAATGTCTGTGTTGTCCAAACTTCCCAAATGGGATGTAGCGAGAGCGATTGGCTAACCACTAGTCTTGTCCTAGTCCTATCCTTACTCTCTTCAAAAAAGATATGTGAAGCAAATGACTAATAAGCATGAAAACTTCTGTTAAGATAAACTTTATTAGAACAGCTCGTGTAAAGGTGCATAAAATGCACTGCACTCCCATGCAACTATTGAATTAATAAATGATATGCAAACATAATTATTGTCTATATAATATTGCGAAGACAAAAATATGTAATACATTACATTAGTATTGGACATGCAATTTAATAAGGTAACTCTTCATTCAAGTCGTTGAAACCTGCACCAACAGGTGCAGACAATTATATAATTCTTACGAAAGTAGATACCATTCAATTTTAACGTTATTATAATGGAGTTCTACCAAATAAATGCCGGTAAAATTAATTTCAGTGTGATGGAAGGAAGCATTTCTATATCTTACTTTGACGGTACACTTTCCTCTAAGCTGAGGTCTGACAGCTCCCGAATCTTCATAGAGCAGAACTCGCACGTTCTGCGATCCCTCCAGTTCTATCACAAAGGTCTCGTTCCACTTTGGTTGGCAGGAGTGGCACACCAATTTACTCTTCGCCTTTCGGAAGTAATGTCCGTAAGAGTCTACCTCGACGCACACAAACATATCTGAAATATAAATGTATTGTGTGATTTAAATGCCAGCCCAGCTTACTAAATTCCGTAATTACTTTATAAATGTTCACATACTAGCAACACATGATTTTACTAAGACAAAATAGTTTAGGGTTAAGTGCACAAAGCAATGCAATACAGTGGAACTTCTATATTTGTATATTCAATTTTACTTAAATTTTTCATTCCATATTCGTCGTCTAATTAGGCTAAAGTGAAAAGTACGATTGAAAAGTAGCACCCAAATGTTGCCATATTCAACCAAAATATAATTGCATGAAAGGATATTGTGATTGACTATTTCAGCAACATTGGATAACTTTTTTGTTTTTAACTGAATCATCAGTGAAACGGACCCCATTATCAGAATTTACTGCTGACGCCAAGGCTCCAAATATTTTCAACATATGAAAGTCATCCGAGATGAGAAATTTTCATGAATCAGTTGAGAACAACTCAACCAAAATTACATACACCCATGGCTAAGACCTTGTCGGGACTTGAACCTTGACCCACCTGATTGCTAGGGCAAAGCTCTTGCCACTAGACCACAGAGACCAACAGTGTTAACTAATGTTAATACGATTTCATCCGTGCGGTTGGACATCTGAAAATACCGAAATGTAAAACCAGGATATTCAAATATGATTTCTTTTACCTGAAGGAAGTTCCAGAGGCCGCGAAAGTTCACCGATGTTCAGATGCAAGTCACCCAATAGAAGACTCTCGTCCCTGCCAGACCTCATCAGGTACGATCCCATGTCGGTGTTGAGGTATGACCGGCAAGCCGTTACCCACGCTTGCAGCTCTATCATGGATGAGGAGGCGCCGGCGGGGGCAGGAGGTGACGATGTAGTCTGTGAATAATCACATGACATAAATAATTTGAGCTAGTACCAATGGAAGCTGACAACTCATGAAACAAAATGCGGGATGGTATAGATGGAATAGTTTGTTTTGATATTGTATTATCTAGGGATTCCAATTTGGATATTCGAATATTCGATATCCGGATATATTCAGCCCTTTTAAAACTATTAGATATTCGGATATTTGGGAAAATATCCGAATATCCGATAGTATTTGTATTCAAGGAAAGATCACATCACAATTTCTCCACATTTAAAGAATAATTATGAATATCCCAGGTAGTGGTTTTTTTGCCTTTGCCTAACTCGGGTGCTAACAATATCTTATCATAATACTTTATTACAGAGACCAAAATAATATTGTAATAAAATAAATAAATAAAGTTAAATGTTCCAAAAAGAGTGTGCCAAGGGAAACATTGGTTTTGGCTTTAGTATACAGAAGACGATAAAGAACATGAATTTATTAATAATGCAATAATACCTGCAGGGCATGTATAGAGTCGATCCACTGCGTCCGCTCAAATTCTGAGCTGAGGAAGAATGTCTGCGCTCTTTGGGTAGCTTTGGATCCGACTCGGAACACCAGATTTGGGGAAGCGAGCACAAGTTGAGCTTCTAGGTCCGCCAGCTTTTTGCGGTGCTTGTCGGCTAAGCGCGTGCCGCCACCTATGCGAATTTTCTGCAAATACGATAATTATGTCAGCGCAGTTAAAGCATCACAGAAGTAAACAGTTTGTATCGTTTATATACAAAAATAGAAGTAAATCAGCAAGTTAAATTGCTATTAAAATGTAAATTAGTGAAAATTTTATGTATACAATTTTCAATGAATTAAGTGGGTTTGTTATAATTATGGAGATTTTTGAAGATACTAATGACCAGATAATAACATAGGAATATCTCAAATAAATCTAGGGTTTTATCCAACCTATTATTAAGGAGTTGATTGATTTCAAGTCTTTAGAATTAATATTTAATGATAGCAAGTGCTTCAATTATTTAAAAGGTTACAACAATGGTGAACTAAGAAGCTGAAGTTGCTCGTTCAAAATTGGCAAACTGTTAAGCTGAGCTCGATTAATTTCCAAGATTTCTCAAAAAAAAAATTTTATTCGTCCCCGTTAGTATCTAACAAATCAATGCCTGAGTCAAAATTATACGTGTGGTTTTCAAGAACTAAATGATTGGTGAAGGTGGAGGTATCTTTTTTAACCAAAAAGCGGCTAAATGCTCAGCCACTCTTATATTTAAAGTTCTAGCAGTTTTACCAATATAAAATCTGGGGTAGTCACTACACTGCAATCTATAAATGCCAGATTTGTTTCTGGCATTTTAAATCTGTCATATTTAATTTAATTTTTTCCCTTAAACCGTGTTATATAAAGCGTATTGTATAAAAATATGTCACAATTTATACATATGTGTTGTATAAAACCGTGTTATACGGGGCCCAAGTGTATTTTACATGAACAACGACACTACTTAAAAGGTTTAAGTAACATTTTTCGCCGATGTTGACAAATATATTCAAGTTTGATTGATTGGTTATTTTACCTTATCATCTATGTGTTTCTCTTCGAGGAGAATTTGGTCCCTGACGGTGCAGGCCTGCGATTTGAGCGAGACTATATTGGCTGGAGAAGTCTCCTTCGGTTCCACGGCAGGCTCATCGTAAACCATTATCTCCGGCAGCGGAATGTACCATTTCAGTTCAAATGTAAATTTCTCTCTACCTGACGCCTGAAATGAAAAAAAAAACAATACAAATACCCATGGTCAAGATCTTTAAAATTGAGGTGTTGTACTTGTACCGATTTGATCGCTAAGGCAAAGCATTTAACACTAGAACACAAGAGGGCGACAGCTGACATTAAAAAAATTATATTTGCAGTATGTGAAACTATTTGAATAAGATATTCACATTTGAGTTTAGCCGTGTAAATGCCAACTATAGGGTGTACGATATCGCACGTATACAAGGTTTATGACCACAACACTGGGCATAGTGGAAAAATTTCTGTTGAGGCTACGACATTACAAATCAGTATTGGACATATCATTATTGATAGATTGGTGATTTTAAGAAATGTTTACAGATTTTAGCAGCTCAATCGTAAAATTAAAATCAATTCAAATGTTTTTTACGGAATCATTTCAAATAATTACCTTGTACTTGGCGCAGGCAATGACGTCATTAAATAAAAATAGATGCCTAAGTTTACGGTGGCCGTCTGCCAATTCCACGATGAAGGAGTTCCGCACGAGCCTTCGCTGCGCTCTGTCAGCACTCTGAAATTAAAAGAAATCAAATACAAATCACTTTACGTCAGCATCTAACAGCGCTTGGTGGATATTCAGAATATTATATATTTTAATTCTACAGAAACAAAACTTTAAGATGCCCTGTATGAATAGCGCGATGTCCTCGTGAATTAAACTTGGAATCATCAGTATATGACTCGTCCCCAATCGTCCAAAGTCCAATTTTTTTGCACCTTCGTCCATTCGAACCTTCATTTTTGCATTTTTACTGTGAAAACTGGATATTTTTTTTGGTCGCTGGGTGGGAAATCCATGTGCCACGATTCTATTACGGACATTTTGGATCGAACATGTGAAATCGCCGGTCGACTAAGGCTCACTATGGAAAACTGTAGCAGTTTCTAGCATTTCTAGCATAAAAAGGAAGAGTATTTTTAAGTATTTTCTGATTCTTAAATCTGGCACAGCCACTTCTAACATTAAGGCCCAGTATATATTTATATATTTTCACATACATCACAAACTGGTCGTACATTGCCGCTTGATTTCGTGAAATTTATTGTAAGAGTGTGGATAATCAAGTGGAAGATCATTGACTAAAAATAGATTGGAGAGAAGTAAAAAAAGGGGGATAATTAAAAAACTAAATTATACTCACAGGGAACATTGATTTGGTTTGTATGATATTGAACTCGTCCAGGAAATGCTGCGTCATGTGCAGTGCGTCTGTCAGCATTGTATGGTCAGGATGAGTGAGTGGAGTGTATTTTAAGAGATCCTGTAAATGAAATGCATCACATATACTGAATTGCCTCAACATTTGGACGTCATCGATTATAAGAAACCTACAGATTTTGAAATTATTAATATGCAAATAATTTATTTATTATTAATATCGAGTCAGTATTAATTCCTCCCAGCTTGGAGCATATGGACTCCTCACGGAGTTTATCTCAACATATGTTTTTTCTACGAGAACTGCTTGTTACTCAGTTGCTCAACCTCTATTTTCTGAAGAGAGTAGGGATGGAAAGGATACGAGGACTAGGACAGGACAAGTGATTAGCTAATCGCTGTCACTATGCGTCGCTCTTTGGGATCGGAAAGGCGGGAAGGAATTTTCAACAACACAAACACTCATGCCTTTGAATAATTTATCGACTGAAAAAATCCGCTCGTACCGGTAAATGAACCCGGGTGGTCCGGCACGCAAGCTAACAACGTTCACACTGCGCCACGGACCATCTATTACCATTTAACCCTACAAACTCGAAGTGAAAAATCATCACTCGGTGTTTGCGTGTAGTGTTATAAGTAATTGTTTTATATACATATGTTGTAAAAGCATATAAATAAGCAAATGCCATTAAAACTGGGGCCGATAGATCTGCCTCTGGGATTATTCGCATATATTCATGGGGCCAGTAGATCAGCCCTGCGGCATTAAAAGAGTTATGTAAAAATCCAAATTTCTTTGCCAATTACAGCAGTCATGGAATTTTTTAATGGTTTTCCTGCAATGTGACAAGATCAGATTTACGACTTTATTTAAGTGGGGGGTGATATATGTTGAAATGTAATCGACACTTACATGTAAAACTAGTGCATTCTTTTGCACTCTGGCGACCGGTTTGTGCAGTAAGTCCTCCAAGCTCATGGGGTTGCCCCGACACGTGATGTTTCTGGAGATTTCGCCAAACATGGCCGACCCTGCGCAACACTTTCTGACCGCGTCCGTGGCACGGCCGTAGTTATGAAGGAATGCCCCGTACACATTAATGTTTTCAGCCTGTAAAAAAAAATGGACATTTTTGGACTGTGGAAATTTTTTATTAACATTTTGTTTACGGGGCTTTTCAATTACTATAGTAATAACGCACAAATTTGTGCACACCGTAAACAATGGTTAACACTCCGCAGGCATTTCTTAGCAATTTTGCAAAATTTGGTAGTGTTGTAAATGTTTATAGTGCCTACATCTACTACACAATGTCATATTTCAACATTTTTTTTTGACTCGCCTTTGTGTCAGTTATTTTGGATTAAATAAGGTTTTTTTCAAAAAAAAAAAAAAAAAAATACAGTATGAAATATATGTATATTTTTGCTATCCAATAAATCTGTGAAGAATATTATCAATTATTTGAAGGATTGAACTTTTTTTCAGACTTTTAAAATGCATAGTTAAAAATGTAAATAAAATTATTCATTATATCTTTCAAATAATTGTCTAGAAGCTTTTAAATCCAATTCAAGCCTAGATCTTTATTACATACATTTGTGGACATGAATGACATTTGTGACTAAAGAGTTTTACAAAAAGGTTAATATTTGGTTCAAATCTGTGGCCATAAATTATTGAGCGTAAAAATCCATTTCCATTGATACGCTTCCTGGAATCAATGTCAATAGAGAACCACAAGTCAATGGATGAATACAATATAAGATACAAGCCTGGAATAATAAATTGGAAGTAAAAGCTTCCAGATAAATATTTAAAAGTTATAATTGACTCAAGAATTATTTCATTAACATTTTTCACTACGCATTTTAAAATTCGGAAAATAATATTTTTTCTGTAGGTAATAGTATTTTTTTTCAATAAATTGAAAATATACCTAAATATTGAATCCAAAATAACTCAACTCATCGAAGGGTTAACAGACATCAATCTAAAATGTGAAAAAACGTAGCTAACTGACCATCGTTTTGAAGTGAATGCCGACAGACAAAGGTTCTTCGCAAGCTTTCACTCCAGAGTGCAAGCCTTCGAGGAATCTCTTATGTAAGTTGTGAAGCTCCGATATTTTGTAAAATATTGTGTGGAATTCGTCTTCTGTGATAACAGGCTGCGAGGAGTTCAGGGTGGATTTGATGGCGTTCATATACTGAAATAAAAAAGATAATATTTCAACAGACAGCCGATTATTTTATTTGCTTAGATAAGAGGATAAAGGTAATTTTCCACTTCATCTTTTGTGTCGAGGAACATACTAAATTGTTGCATAAACGGTAACATTGTTTGTGTGATAATCATTCATAAATATTATGTTGATGGACCTGGCTTGGACGTGAGATGCGAATTACACAGGTGAGCTTAAGTCCTGCCTGTGTCTTTTACCAACCGGCTGGATTTCTTAGCAATATGAGGCCACTGATAACCATTCACAAGGTGTAGGCAGACCTACAGGACAGGCATGGAAGGTGGGAATAATTTTATATCTACAGCATGGTAACGCACATAATTATAATATTATTTATAAAATATGGACAGATATGTGTGATTCGTATCTGATTGGCTGTGACTAGAAATATTTTTTACGTACAATTTAAAAAATTTACTAAAAAAAAACAAATGTAGTTTATGTACATCACGACATAACAATTCTGAATTTGTTGTTAGCAGGGCTGTGGAGTCGAAGTCGTGGTTTTTTGGCCGAAGCCGAAGTCATCGGGGCGTTTTGGCTGGAGTCGTACTCGGAGTCGGAAATTTTGAAAGTTTGAACTTTTTATTTTGCATATAATATGTAAAATTTGGTTATTCTCCGGATTGGTTGGTTAATATTTAATTGAATATACGTAGGTAAGGTAGGAAAAAAAAAATTACGAAATTAAACTTTTTTAAGTCGGATTCAGAGTCGTGTTTTTTGGTCAATGCTGGAGTCGGAGTCGGAATCGTCTTTTTTTTAGCAAATCCACAGCCCTGGTTGTTGGTTATTTTTAAATATGTTTTCGTAGAATTGCTCCATATTATTGTACAACATTCAAATGTCTTTTTTCTTCCACCAAGTATAAAAGACTAAATTGAACACTCTTAATTAATTCTTTAGATATAAGACAGAAAAGAGTTTCTGATGATAGCAGAACTAATCACGTATGACTAAAGGAAACAAAAGGGATTCAAAGAATTACTCAAATTCCAATAATAGCATTGTCAGACAAACAACATAAGAAACATTAAAACTCTATTATATTTGACAAGAGATAAGACTACCATTTGGACAGACTTTCTGACAAGTCAATTTGTAATAGGGTAAAACAGTATTGACTGGCCCTTATTCAGTAAAAAAAAAATTCATAACTAACACTATGATTCATGATTATTGGTTCTATCCTTGACAAAAAAATGTCTCTCTTCTATCTAGTATTCTAAAACCTTTAATTGTAAAAAATAAGCGCAACAACATAGTGGCTGACATATTGTTATCAAACGTACATGTACCTATCTGTACTATATACAAAAAAGAGAGGTTAAGCCACTGACATAAATAACAAGCAGATCATTTGAGTCTGAATGCAGTATTGAGAGCGGAGATGGATAAAAATATTTCCCTTTTAACTATAGGCCCTTAGGATAAATGAAACGTATCTCAATTTTTGCCAGTTTTGAGTTATGAATGCCAAAATTATATGTTACGTTATTTGTCAAAGAGTCATATCAATAGAAGTGGATACGAAGATATTTCAATACCTATTTATCAAAATCACTTTCTGGTTCATAGCTCCACTAAGCCTTAACACCTTCAGGACCGGTCCTGTGCTAGCGCTGGTTGTCATATGGTACTACTCAACGACATCTCTCAGTTTATTCACAAAGTAAAATGAGTATGTATGTTCACGTAGTTATTTTGTCAACACCTTTTTCTCCCCAAGCTATTGTTCGATATGTTCAGGTTTCATGCTTTACTTTTTTGTGTGCTGGTCATAAATTGACCCCCATGAAAAAAAAAAAAATCAGCTTTCAAAGAAAATAAAAGAAAAATCTGTTAAAAAATAAGTAAAATTGATAACTGGCGAAGCCTGCTTTTTTGGTGTAAAAGTAGAGAGAAATGACTTAGGTTCAGGGATGTGGAGTCATCAAAAAAAATACAACTCCGACTCCAGCATTTTCCATAAACATGACTCCGACTCCAACATTGACCAAAAACACGACTCCGACTAAAAAAAGTTTATTTACTATTTTTTTTCCTACCTCTCCTATTTATGTGTATTCAATTATATATCAACCGACCAATCCGACCAGTAGCCAAATTTTACATATTATATGCAAAACTAAAAAGTTCAAACTTTAAAAAATTTCTGACTCCAGGTACAGCTCTGGCCAAAATCCCGCGACGACTCCGACTCTGGCCAAAAACCTCTAACTCCACGACTCCGACTCCGACTCCACAGCCCTGCATAGGTTTCTCTGTCTCATTAGGGCCGAATTAATAACTATAAGAGATTCAATTGCAGGTGTCCACAATTAGTGTGTGATACCCGACGTGTTTACCAATTACCCAAAATGTGTCTGCCGCTAATATGGTTCAAGGAAAAACGCGAAACGCAAAATAACAACACACTAAAAGATATTATGACGAGTGCATTGTGATTTTGGAAGAGAAATTTGCATGAGAAAGGCATTTATTTTTGCATACCAATTATTGCTACACAAGAATAATTGTTTATGCTTTTTTTTGTCAACCACCGCTCGTTCGCTCTCACCTGAAAGACCAATAATTCAATTTCACCACAACAAGACGGGTCTTTTCTTCAATTGTGAAGAAAGAGAATAATTACGACACAGTAGGGCAGTGATAACCCTTTAGAGGGCAAATTAAATATTATGAAAATCGAATTTAGACGATATTTTAAAATGTTACCTAACCATATAAAAAAAAATATTATAAAAAAAAAAAAAGTATTTTTGTGTCAGAAACATCAATATTTTCATTGGTTAATACATTGACTTATTTATAATTTTTTAAGTCAACTATGCAACATTGAAGTTGGAGACGATAAAATGTTGCTAAGACAACAACAGACTGATAATTTATGAGTTTTTTTTATAAATGTGTGTTTATTTGTATGTGAAATGATTATAAAAATAGTTTTCTCTAAAAATCGCAAAACAGCCTTCATAATTCAGGTACAAATGCAATATGGTGCTTCAAAGCTGTTAGTTGCGCGCACTAACAGCTTTGAAGCAGGATTTGATTCAGGCACAAACGGCCAATTGTTAATTTAAAGACTCGCGGATAAAGACATTGATTTTTGGGAAACATCGCAAACTTTCCGCCATTTGATAAATTTAATGAGGAAATAATATTATTGACTATGCATTGAGATACTAATATTGACTTTATTATGGGTGGTATTGGATATTTGGACCTTAATGCAAGTGGTTAATATATTTATTAACCAATTTCGGCCTTTGCCAAATAAAGGGTCAAAGAATATTTCCCCAATGCTGATTCACAAGCAGTGCATATTTATACAGTAAAATGTCAATTACACGTTTTCGTGTGCAATTTATGCGGTCCCGTTTAGTAATTATTGCTTTTACATTTTTACTAACCGCGAATTACGTCTGAAATATTCAAAATTCAGTGATAAACATTACAATTGTTCAAATCGAGGAAAACTTGCCTGATGAAGGACTCTTGGGCGAAGATGGCGTCAACTCATTATATCCAATTCAATCTTACTAATATTGATTAACCCTTATTATGCTTGTGTGAAAAACGACCATGCAAAAATTTTTCACTCTATCTGATAACGCTTCATATGATCAAACTCAGGTTTTCAAGTTGTTCTTGTTATTTGAAAAAAAAATACTGAAGGCATTCTGTAACAAATAATAAAGATCTCATATCTATATTCATTTTTGAAAAACGTATAAAAGCCGTTAAAAACTTCTTGATTTTTTTGGCTAATCTTTTCAAAGATCTTGTCATAAAAGGGTTAGGTAAAAGGCAAAATTTTCAAATCAACCATCAGTTGAGTTCTATTTACAATTTTTTGTCGATCCCTTAATAATATATCACTATGAATATATGTCAGAGATTACTTGATGATCAGTGATTACAAACCTTTTCCATAACGTAAAGGCATTCTACGTATACAGTTTCACTCTCTATTATGCTGGAGATTATGCAACGGTGCATCGTGAGTCTCTCGGCCTCAACATTGCTGCCTGATCCATCCTGAAAAAGAGGTAAAAAGAATAATTATTAAATGGACATTGTTTTTTCAATTTAATTCTTTTATTGCTCCGCTAAGTAAAAGGCAGTTACTGTTTTGTTACTATTCGGAATATTCTGTTGGCTGTCTTTTTACTTACGACAAAGCCATCATCGCCAGTCGCTCGAGTGATGTCAGTTAGACCAGTGGTAGGCAACCTAATGTGTCATGCTTAAAAAAATCTGACGCAATACAAGTAGCCATTCCTGAATATTTTATGGTAATTTTAGAAATTTTAGAATATAAGTAAAAAAAAAGGATTATGTAAGGGAAAAAATTAAGATCTCTAATCTGTAATCGTTCTTGCAAAACATAAAAACTGCTTGGTTATTTTGGCTAATCCCTTCAAAGAAATTTGGTGGTAAAAGATTACTAATAAATAATTAAATATTAATAGTGTACCAAATGTGATGGGTTTAACCAGTGATGCACAACCTTTTTGGGAGAAGGGCCAGATAATCAATTCTCAGATAGTTCTAGGACTGCATGGGTAAAACTGATTAAATATCAATATTTTTGCGTATACGTTTATAAAATATTATTATTTTATATTGTTCTTCCATCGACCGGAAAAAGTTCTGAAGAAAAAAGGTGATTGATATTTGTCATTGCAGGCCGTAGGTTGTGCATCACTGGGTTTAACAATTTATAGACTATCAAATGTACTTGCAATTATTAAAAATACAAAAAAAAGATTACTTATTCCACGATTATTTATTTAAGATCATGACCAGTTTTCATTAAAGTTGCAATTCAGTTGAAAACGATCGCAATAAGTGAAACCTGTCCTGATCTTTATTATTTTATCATGGAATGAGCACAAGAAATGTTTTTCATATAATGCCTTTTCACCAAGTAATGAATGTGAGCGGCTTAAAAGTGATAAAAACTGTTATTGTGATATTTTTTAACAGAAAATCGAGTTAATTGATTTTACGACATCGAAAACAGTGGTGAGTTTTTTTTGTACAAAACGCGAAATTCGTTTAGCTGTATTTTATTTTCGAAAATTTAAGACCTGCTTTATGTCAGTAATATTCACCACAGATTGAATCATCACAAGAAATTCATGGCGCATTGGCGTCAGCTGTAATGCACGTTTTGTATTTTCTTCAATAAATAAATTTAAAAAAAAACATAATTCTAAGTAACTCGCTACTTGAAGGGTTAAGCTGCCTGCTCTGTGGCACCCCGATGGAATTCGGATTTCATACAACCGAGCTAGATATTTAGACGAAGTGCATTGTATTAGGTAAAGAATGGCGAACCTAGTGCATGCGTTGAATTTGGATGGCACGCGAACGAATTCCAAGTTTAAAAAAAAAAAAAATATTAAATAATCCGTGAACTATTAATGTATTCGAATGCTGTGGAGTCGGGGTCGGAGTCGTGGAGTCAGGGTTTTTTGGCCGGAGTCGGAGAGACGCGGCTTTTAGGCCGGAGTCGTACTCGGAGCCGGAAATTTTGAAAAGTTTGAACTTTTTATTTTAGCATCTAATATGTCAAATTTGGCTATTGGTCGGATTGGTTGGTTGATATTTAATTGAATACAGATAAATTAGGAAATAATTAGGACGAAATTAAACTTGTTTTTAGTCGGAGTCGTGTTTTTGGTCAATGTTGGAGTCGGAGTCGTATTTTTTTTAACGACTCCACAGCCTTGATTTATTCCGATGTATTAATTTTCAATTTTTTCCTGAGATAAACGACAATAGTTGATTATTTTATCGTGGCAACATTAAAATAATGGTATCGTTTTTTTTACTCCTTGGGCGCGCCACACAATCGAGATATATTATTTGCAGATTTTTGGCACGCGGACCCAAAAAGGTACGCCATCCCTGTATTAGGTAATGGTATTTATTTTTCTGAAAAAAAAAATACCACGTAAACGACCCGTGTCAAAATTATTCTCGAAATCGTTCTCTAATTAGTCATGCTTAATGACAGCAGTGACAATCACGTTGCCATAATGCATTAATATCGCATCGCAGAGATGCAACACATAACATCCAGCCAATTTAACGGTACGTCAACGTAGCGCCAAAGACGAAACACGGAATGTGCGTTGATATTTCGCGCAGTATACATTAACCTCGTGCGACTTTTTTTTAATTAATGCAATTTTTTATTTTTTTAAATATATATTTGGGACTATTTACACGTACATAAATATGTAATAACATAATTAACAGCGCGTTGTTCACATACTGTAGGTGCAAATTCCAGTGTTTTAACTGTTTATTAGAATGTGGACTCGTCAAAAAAATTTCGTCACATTTTTTCCAACCTTTCCTATTTATGTGTATTCAATGAAATATCAACCAACCAAAAAAAAAACAATCTAGACAAAAGCCAAATTTTACATATTATACCTATGCATGACTAAAAAGTTTTCAAAATTTTCGAATCCTAGTATGACTCCAGTCAAAACGCCGCGATAACGCCGACTCCGGCCAAAAAACCGCGACTCCACGACTCCGACTGCACGGCCCTGATTTTTTTTACGTAAACCATAATCGGCTTAAAGTATCACAAAATATCACCGTAATCTCAGCGCAAGGGTTAATTAAGCTTCTTCCGTTATACCAGAGAGGCAGATAAAGCGACCGCGGACCCAAATGCTTTTGATTAATACTGAGCTTGCACAGGAATCCCGGTAATTAATTCCCGAGTTTTCTCGACACACAATTCCTATACTGCCCGCCGTAGAAGCAGCTTTCGAGCGGCGATAGCGTTTTTTGAAATGCGCAATCTAATGACTATGTATTGTTGTTTGTCAAAATGTCACAGGGATTTCGGAGACAAGGCAGTGTTCTTCTTATCGGAAAAAAACGTCAAAATGCGACGTAATGGCAGCCAAAAAATCTTTATCTATAACTTACCCTCCGAAACAAAAGACAAATAGCTATGGTAATGAATGAACGCAAAAAACCTGACAGGTGTTGTAAACATTAGATTTATGAGTCGCAATAAGCGAATACCGCCCAGTACAGGGACGTAGTGAAGGATGGGTCTGGTGGGTTTAGATCAGTGGTTCTCATGTGCGGCTTCAAAGAAACTTCAAAGAAAATATTGATATTTAAAAAAATGAGTTGATTGAGTAGGCATTTACTTGGTAGAACTCCATTATAATACGGTAAGAAAAATAACGATGTATTTTAGTTCTACATCAATTATTTTATATATTTGTTGATAGCTATTTCGGCTTACGCCTTCGTCAAATAAATAAAATAATTTATGTAGAACTAAAATACATTGTTATTTTTCTTACCGTATTAAAAAATGAGGTTAAAAAGTTAATATGTCAACAAAGACTCTTAAAATTGAATATTTCGGACGCAATTAATACTATGTATGCATGTTTAGGTCCATTTGACATACCTCAAACACAACAGACTCAAAACAAAAAATTGGTACGACCACCAGTAATTTTCTTAGGACCACTTATGTTTGCGATGCGGCCACAAGGATTTTTTTGTGAGAACCACTGGTTTAGATCCCCGTGTCTTCACAAACGTTATACTTAGGCCGTAAAGAAGCGTATTTCATTTGAAAATAATTAATCTACTCGTTTACAAAATGAAAACAGATGTGCGTAAATCGTCACTGATTGGCTGTCTTCAGATTCGTCTCTGGCTGTGGTTCAATTTATTCAAATAAATTTACTAAAAAAACAAACGAATGTTGTTTACGTACATCACGACTCACGACAGAATATTTTCTTTTTACATTAAGTTTTTTAAGTTAAGTTAAGTAAGACATTAAGTTCCAAGCCCACAGCCGAGGTTTCGCTTCCACTTCTTATCCAAAGGCATGAATATTCGCGATGTTTTCATCTCACGAAAAACGGGCATAGAACGAGCGATTAGTTAAGCAACTGCCGTAAAATGCTACAATACATCAGGAGCCCAAGCGTTTATCGAAATAATATTTGTAATTTTGGTAAAATATAAAAAAACATTTTTTAACCGCGTAGTAATTCGGAGCGTCAGTTTTTTGCGATACGAAATCGAGATCAAACTTTGGCGTAAAAGCGGCATCCCCCTTTAGTGCCGCTCACCATTCGACGGGGCGGATCCAAGATAACGCGGTTATAAAACGTCCATTGTGGACCCCCTACGGTCAGTCTTGAACATTACCGTGCAGAGGCAAGTGCATTTTGTGAAATATTAAACTACATTTCCATTGCTGTCTGCTTTTTTTGCGAATCGGAAAATATGAAGTTTTTCCTTGTTTTGACGATAATGGCGGCGATAGCTCTCAGCGCCGCCATGCCACAAAGCTCCGGTGAGTTCTTAATTCAAATTAATATTAAATAATGTAATAAATATATTGTACATGAGTGTCGAGATTGATGTTCTTAATTCAAATCAATATTAAATATATTGTACAGGGGTGTCGAGATTGATGTTCTTAATTTAATTCAATTTCAACAAATATGTATTGTACACAAATGTCCAGTTTGATAAAGATATATGAAACTTGCAATTACTATGCGACTGGGATTAGTATAATTATATATATTATTTTTTTACAAATTTACTCAACTCGTAATTTTGATGAATCAGTCGAGAACAACTCTGACGAAACATGACATACTATCCGAGATATCTTTTTAAATTGAAAAAATCTGACCATTTAGGGTGTTCACTGTCAATACTTGGTGGAATGGCAATAGAATAAAAACAATAATACGTTTTTAGTACGGTTTCGCTCATAGTTAACATTATCAATACCATTGGTTGATAATGCTCGCTATTAGCGAAACCGGTCCTGATCTAATAAATTTAATATGGAAATGTTTACTAAAAATGTTTTATTATTATTAAATCTGACATGGACCCAGACCCACCTCATCGCTAGGGCAAAGCTCATGCCACTAGACCACAGAGGACAACGATTCATTTTTTACTGATAAATTTATCAATTTAATTTGACAATAAATATATTGATTTACAATTTGCCGGGCCTGTAGCGAAATGGTCAACATTTTTGTCTTTAGTTGCCGGGTCTAGGGTTTCGAGTCCCAGTAAAACACACCTGATAAAAATTGTTTTTTCAGTCCATTTCTGTTTATTTATAATTTAATGCCAATGCGCCAAATATTTTTAATTGTGAAAGTCATACGAGATAAACTCAATGATAAATAATGAATCAGCCGTGATCAACTCAATGAAAAATTACATACACCCAGCCATCTTTTTTTCAACTGAAAAAATCTGACCTTGCCGGGAATTGAACCCGGGCTCACCTGATCTCTAGGGCAAAGCTCTTGCCACTAGATCACAGGGATCGACGAAAAATGCATCCTTCCCGTACTGATAAAAAACGGGATATAGCGAGGGAGATTAGCTCACATCTAGTCTTATCCCATCATTATACTTTTTAGAAAATAGATAGCTTCTATGAAGATCCACTATATTTATTTATAATTATTAATATTGTAAAAATTACAAATTATAAGTTTATATACTTTATTGAGCAACATATTTTTTTGATAACATATTAACTGAAATGGTAATACGCTCCGGTCCAATTCAAGCCCTGTTAAACAACTTGTTACGTTCCATCGACACATCCAAATCATTATCAGCATGTACATATTCACATAATAACTGACTTCAATCATCCATGCAATCAACATCAATTTACGTAGAAACACCATCAAGTAATGCAGAATTAATTACTAAAAACACAATTAGGCTGTAAGAAAATGCCTGCGGGTAGTTTCCAAATGTTGGTAATTAATAAATTATTATAAATAAATATTTATCTCGCTTTGGCAGGTTTAAGTAGAAAATGAAATTGTCTCTCATTATCGTTATCGTGCCGCATTACTATCACATTCTCAACTGCATTAATTAGTTTGGTTTGGAAAAAAGATTAGTATAATTGAATTTGTCGCTTAGAATTTAAGTTATGCGTGATATTACTCCAGTGTTCTTTTACAAAAACAAGGTTTTGTAAAATGATCAAACAATAACAGCCGATTATGAATATCCTCATGAAATAACGCACCAAGTCAAAATAGTGTGTCATATAATCACTTTTAATTTATTAATCATCAATTCTTGGTGGAAAAGCATTATAAATAAATTATAAATTTATTAATTATCTGGAATGTTTTCGCCCATCACAAAAGTAGGAAAACACAATGAAAAAGTAGCAATGTATTAAGTCCTACAGAAATTATATTGATAGCTAATTTCGGCTTACGCTATCAGAACTATTCCTGACGGTGGCGTAAGCCTAAATATCTATCAACCATATGTAACATAATTTCTGTAGGACTAAAATACATTGCTATTTATTCACTGTGTTATAATGGATTTCTACCAAGTACCTAAGTAAATGCCAATTCTATCAATTAAGTAAGAAAATTTTATGATCACTTGACAATGCTTGCGATGAGCGAAACCGGTCCTGATCTTTATCAGAATGCATGTGGAAATAGTTCTATATACAGTGGAACCCCGATCTTACGTTCTCGCATTATACGTTTTCCCGCGTGGTGCGTTCATTTCCTATAGTCCCGGCATTTAGTTCATATATAAACCTTTCCCGCATTCATCGTTTCCTGCATTGATCGTTTGTTTTATACGGTCCCTTGAAAAATGTAGAATCGAGGTTTCACTGTAATGTGTTTTATTTATTTTAATTCATATATATACACAAAAAAATACCTAATCTCAAATTTTGTATGGGTGCCTAGTCAACTATAAGAAAATGGTTACTATTCCGGCACTACAGTTGGATTGACTGTGTGGGAATTTAAAAAATTAACCATTTACATTAAGTAAACCATGTTCATATCTAAACAAATTGTATGTCACTTACGGATACCATAAGTAATCATTAACAAGACCATCAATCTCATTAATCACTAACAAAACCCATTCTAGACATCCCCGTTAAAGACGTAGACAATAAAGGCTTTGCATCATCGCTTTGGGACTGGATAGTGTCTCCGTTTGTCGGGTGGGGTACGACCGTTGAGGAACCGGTCGAGGACATCACAGCGGTGCCCGTCACGGTCGACGAAACCATCACCGACCGTCCGGCACCGCCACCCCAAACCAACAAAACCGCGCGTATGGAAAAGGACCCCGAAGAGCCGAAAGTGACGGTGGAATGCGACGAGCAGACGTGCACGACGGTTTACTGCATGCCCGGGGGCAATTGCACGAAGCAGACTTGCAATATATACGACACCAACATGAAAGGCGAATGTCAGCAGTTTGCCCATCTGCAGATGTCCACAGTGCACGCTGAGAACGCTGAAGAAGAGACCAAGACCAGCACAGACAGTGTCACTCTAGGCACTGAAGATATTAAGTCAAAAGAGGTTACGAAAGAAATGCAGGCATGTTAATATACGAATTCATTAGATTTATATTTCAGTTAGTTGAACTTCATTTAAGGTTTGTTTCAAATATATTCTTTTAATTATGTCGTTATTCTGTTAAAAAAAGTCAAAGATTTGCTTCTACTTGTTAAGTTCTTCTTTAAACATTGTGTACAGTTTGACTTTGGCCACTTTTAAACTATGCTAAAAACCGTTATAAATTGAACTATTGCTTTTAACTTCAAACTGTTTCACGTCAAGTCAAGAAATAGTAAATAATGCATTTGATTATAAACTGTCAATTCTTGTAGAGAGGCATGATATTTAAAAAAAATAATACACAATATCTTGTATTGCTTTCACAATTTTGAATCGAATGATTTCACAAGCAATTTAAATGAGCAAATCCAGTCATGATTATTTGATAAAAATGTAGAATTAAAATTAGAAAAAATTGTGTTTCATTTTACATTATACCATATATCATAAATAAAAAAAATGTTATTCATATATGTATGATCAGGATGCCAGTTGCAATGGCCAATACTTATCGGATTTAATTGGAAACTGAAATTATTTCAAAAAAAATATCAATTTCGGTTTAATATAATATTTCCGGCAGAAGAACTGACATCAGAATTTTTTGAATTCAATAAGTGAGCAAAACACACTTATACTATGGAATAAAAATTTTGCCACATTAGTATCCACCACTTTTTTCACTAACGACTGTCATATTATCATTCATTCAATGTTGATCATCATAATATAGTGATTGTATCATTTACTATCGACCTCATGAACCATTGTATTGTTAGAAAATCATATAATCATGGGCTCATTTTCTACCATAGCAAAAAATCATTAACACCGCATATGAAAAGCAATCGGAACCAATCTAAAACTGGTCATAGTAAAATACTGCTCATTTATAATAGAATTGAATTGGTGTTTTAACTATTTGAGAAACATCTTTAGACTACAAGCTTAAATTGTTTACAGTCAATCTTTGAATGTGGTGAAACAAATATGTGTGGTAGATACTCAATAAATTTTATTTTAAAACAGTTATGGAGAAAAAAATAGTCATTTATTACCAGAATAAATTGGAGGGTAAAAATTTTAATACATTTGGTTTTTAGAATGCAAACAAAATGTAACAATGCTTACAGGGATTTGAATTTTTACTGCCAGCTTATTGATATTATTTAACGAAATAACTGGATGTAATTCCAGGAGCAGCTCAGATAAACTACCGATTGGAAGCAGAGAAGCTCCTCCAAGATCTGGACTTCCGTCAGCCAAACTTCTACAACATACTAGGTAGCTACTTCAATGGTTTATCGAAAAATATCTACACGACCCTCAAATCAGAGTGCTTCGGCACTAGGTGCACGTACACAACCTGCGGACTGGACGGTAGATGCACAAGCCGCGTATGCGCAGTCAATTTGGCCGAGAGCGTCCAAGACTGCTATGAGGTACCCCACATTCCAGCGCTGGACCTGCCCCCTCTTTCCGCTTACGCCCCCATTTTCCCCGACATCCCGCTTATCCCGCTGCAGACGATTCCCGTCCCGCCATCGATTGAGCCCGTGCACACACTCCCCCTGAGTCTACCGAGCCTGCCAATTAATATTCATGAAATTCCGACAGCGGGAGACGCCAAACCGAACGTGCAGCACTCGTCGTCGAGTGTATTCCACTCCGAATCGCACGGACCCGAATTCGTGAGCCAGACGAGGTTCGCGGCCGAGGACAACGACGAGTCAGTGTCCAGCGCGAGCTCCATCACTTGCAAGGAGGGGTCGTGCATCCGCAGGGACTGCGCCAACGGAAAGTGCACCAACAAGAAGTGTAACCTCGAGGGTAAGGAGTGCGTGCTGATCGAGACGCCCGTTGAGCACAAGGATGGAAAGAAGTCATAATAACACTGTTTTGATAACTTTCCAAATCATTGGTTTGTTTACCAGCTGAATATTAGAATACGCTGTTCTTTGCATATATATAATTCTGTTAAATTTAACGCTAATGTGTAGCTCCTTCTTAATATTGTATACCATAAAAATTAAATTATTATGTATGTTTTATGCAATAAAGGTACTTCTCTGAGTCCACAAATCTTTTTGATCTATTTCTAAATCGTAGAACCCGAAATTGAAGAATATTTTGTATATCCAGATTTGGCTGTTAAACTTCATCTACTACGGCTTAAACAATTCCAACCGACACGTTTTCAATATACCAAAGGACTATTGTCGTTGAACGTAATCGATATGCTCAGCCATAAATCGATTTTAAATCTTTACCTACCTATTCAAAAGTAAATAAATAATATTTGACAAAAGTAAGAGAAATAAAACTGGAAATGCATCATAGGAAATAAAACTAAGTTTTCAGAATTTAAAAACCTTCTTCATATACTTCGCTTTACACAATATGTTTACCGTCTCACGGTAAGTTTTAAAACTGTAGCATTATGAAGTCATCAATGAGACAACATCAATTGTTGGCGCTATTTGCTGTTTTCATAAACAAAAAGGGCCCCTTGGCTGTACTGGAGGGAACTAAGGGAGCCTTGGCCTTGGCCTTGTGGGAAGCAGGGTAATCACTTTAAAAACAAATACTTATTTTTACGATTTTACAATGTTAAAAATTAGATCCATAGTCTTTTTCTAGTTTACGGGCCTTTTCAATTCCCATAGTAATTACGCACAAATTTGTGCACACCGTAAACAATGGGTTAATACAGAATATATCAAGAATAAAATTTGTAGAAAAAAAACAATGTCTACTGTTGGTTTATTAAATACAAGAAATAGTTTTATTCATCAATGTTGGCACCCATATTGTCAATACACTACTGCCATTTCGGCTGTAGCTTATTCAGTCCAATGGTCTTAGAGGGGGAATAGAGAAGAGCTAGCAAACTACTGACACGACCTGACTGTAACGCAATGAAAATTAAGTATAACATTAATAAGTAATTAAGTATAGCATAAAAAGTTTTGGCATTTTTCGTTATTTTTTTAACCGCAATGGTTAAAAATCAGTGAAAGGTTAAAAATCAGTGAAAATAATTATTTTCAACACTAGATGTCGCTTGGTCAGAAACTTCAGTTATGACGTTCTATTTCAGAGGACGAATTAAAAAAATTATCAAATTGGGACAGAAGACAAGATGGTTCAGTGTCCTACCTGTTGCTGAAACTTGCGGGGTGTGAGCGGAGTGTTTGGGCCGGCCAGAGAATGAGAAGCCTCCGTGTCGACACTGATGCTTCGCAGCAATAGCGGAGCATCTACGTCTAGGCTGCTGGTGGTGTCGATTTCGCCGTCACTGTCGGCTGAGCCGCTGCGTTGTGTGTCCACAGTTCCGTGTCTAGAAGCAAAAAAGAATTTTACAATTCTTGGTGAAGAGACATAATAAATAAAACACATTTTTCGTACTACTTCCACATCTAATTTTACAAAGATCAGGATCGGTTACACTAATCAGAGCTACAATTCTTTAACTGTTTTTTACTTTAGCTTTCGAGAAGGCCCAATCTCATTCACCTGAAGTCCTTGCCAGCAATTAGCAACGCCTAAAAGCTAGACAATATTATGTATTACACCGAATGGACATCAAGTGATTAACCGCTTTCCAGGCGATCATGCAGATACGTGTGAATAATATTTGAACCATTTTGAACCAGAAAAAACATGTTTGCAATATTTACGTAATAATAACGGCTAAAATACTCGAAGCTAGAAAGCAATTGATCAATTGAAAAATCGCCCGGGAAGCGGTTAAAAATTGAAACAACAATATATAAAAAAAAATTTCCTCTTCTTTCACCATATTTGTTTCCTATGTTGACCATATGGCCACTATGCAGTGCCTCTGAGATTCCTAGTCACCCACGAATCACTTTCCCTTCTCCCAGGTCTTACTAGATAAGCTCAGTCCTAAATGCATCCTTTGGAATAGAAGCCAGATATTTTCTTGAATAAACTACTTTTTTTATTGAAAAAAAACCCTGTACTGTTGTATTGCCCCAATATGTTATGTTTCTCCCTCACATGTTTTAATAATAATAACAAGATTTGTCCGGCATGTTTGGGTAAATTGGCAGCCCACAGTTTAATAAGGGAATTTTATATAATTTGGTTTTCCGCACCAGTCTATTGGTTCAAGATGATGATATAGTCTCAGAATCCTGAGATTGAATTTTGTAAAATCCGTTCAAAATATAGAATGGCCACAGGCGTTGGCGATTAAATGATTAATTTTTACCACAGTACACACAAGAGACAGTTCAAAATTCAATAATAGCTTACTGTATAAAATAATCAATGTTGACATAATTGGAGCTGTTCCCTGGTGATTCGGGTGGGTCTGCATGAGCCAAGGGGGCTCTCGCAGCCAGAGGAAGAGTACTCGAATTGCTCAACACATCGTCAATATTTAATGTGGCTGCACCTGTTAAGAATAAGAAATTAGTAATCACAATACAGAAAGACTATAAGTGTAAAATAATAATATTTTTGGAGAACTGCGTAAATTATAATATTCAAACTCGGTTTCTATCCATGCTGTACCTCCAGGGGTGCTTTTTGCTGTTGTAAAGATTACCGATGAGGTTATCTCAACAGAAGTATTTTTACTATAACACCATGTTATACCTATCTATACTTTCAAAGAGAGTAAGAATAGAAGGATAGGGCTAGTGCAGGACTGGTGGTTAACTAATTGATGTATCATCGCATGGGCGAGATGGAATTTTAGACAACTAAAAATCCACTGAATGATTGAAAAATGGGATTAGAGTCCATGAGCTTCGCAAATGAAGCACTTAACGTTGACCACTCGGCTAGAAGCCTGGTATAATTTAAAAAAAAAAAAATATTTGGCATTACAGCTTACGCCATTGCGCCAAATATTCTTAATTGTGAAAGCTATACAAGATTAACTTGATGATAAATAATGAATCAGTTGTGCACAAAATCAACGATAAATAACATACACACGGGCAAAGATCTCTTTTTTTTCAATTGAAAAAATCTGACCTTGTCGGGAATTGAACCCGGGCCCCCTGATCGCTAGGACAAAGCTCTTGCCACTAGACCACAGGGACCGACGATGAATAATAATTCACGAAAAAATAACCACCAGATTGAACAACTGTAAAATAAGCTTTTGCGGGTTTGTTCTATTAACCCCTTAACTGCAAAAATAGTCTTCAATTCATGGAATGTAAAAAAAATATTTATTTTACTATTTGTCAAAAAAGGCTATACCAGAACTATTTTTTCAGCTTCAATGTAAATCTGTAATGTAGAAAAAGATCTTTGGCTTTTCCAACTCACCGGCCTGAATGTAGACATACTCTCCGTCGTTGGCATCTAGTGGAACACTGTCATAATACGGCTCGTCTTTGTCCTCTTCCACCGTCACTGCCGCAGGAATGCTTTCCAATGAGAGGGGGGCTGACTTGACGCTGTCAGAGGGTTCCACTTCTTCCAAGGAATCGGAAGCGGCAGCCAACGACAGGGGAGTGCCTGCACCACCTCGTTTACGCTCCGAAGACAAGGAGTTAATGGATTCAAAGGATTTTACCTAAAAATATATAGCAAACAATATAATTATAATCAAAACAAGCTCTCACTTCAAGAAATACATCAATGTGTCACAAATAATAATTTATTATTACCATATTAAATTAGGATGTTAGAACAGAAAAGAAGATGTATCGTGTACCCTGTCTACAACAGTATATATATTAAATGTATGTTTAAACATAGTTCTGACGATAGCGTAAGCCGAAGTAGCTATCAGCCATATATAATAAAAATTTTGACTACAATACATTTCTTTTTTTTACACCGTGTTATAATGGAGTTCTACCAAGAAAATCCCCAATTCAATCAATAAAACAATGGTAATAATAATCCTATTTATAAAACAATGACTGATGTGTGTGATTCATTTCTAATTGGCTGTTGTTTGAATATTCTTTTACGTACGAATTCGTAATAAATTTACTAAAAAAACAGACGAATGTAGTTTAAGTACATCATGACTGTCCTATCTGGAATTCGTTATTAATTATTTTCAAATTTGTTTCTGTAGAATTGTTAATATGATTCATAATTAATTAGACTAAATTGAGGATTGTTAATTGATTCTTTAGATATAAGACAGAAAAGAGTTTCTGATAAGTGGTTCCACCCGGCTTCGCTAGCTATTTTTCAATAAATTTAATTAAATCTTTCGAAAAAAGAATTTGTAACCACAGCCAATCAGAAACAAATTACACACATTAGCCATTGTTTTATAAATAACATGTCCAGCCGCTCAACTACATTTACAAATATGGTTACATTAAAGATTCACTCTAAAAGGACACAATTCAATAGGCAATAAATAAAAGTCATTTAAAACTAGAGTTACACGGCAGTGTTGCCATCTCAAAATAAAATTATATTTTATTATATAATTTTTTGAAGTATTTTTATAAATTCACACACCCTTTCGGTGATGGATGGAGTGCCGTGTGATGAGGAATGACTAGCGAGCGATTCCCGAGAGTCGGCCGCGTGCAGCTTCGGTCCTAACGACGGCGGAGGACTGTCATCGGAAGGCGGATCTGGAAGCGAGGACACCCTCTTTGGGAATACTTTCGGTGGAGGCCTGAAATCAAACAATGGATACAATTAGGATTTCGGTTTTATTCTACAGTATGTTTCATAAAAATGTTCACATATTATTGTTGCAATGGCAAATAATTATTTGGTCAGTTTCTAAAACGATAAATGGTCAGTAATAAATACTTATAACAGTCGGTAAAAAATAATAAATGGTCAGTAATAAAACTATTATCTGCTTTCAAATACCTGAACTTAAGAAATTATTTCATTTCATGCGCTTATTTTTCACCTTTTCATAAATTTGCCTCTTACGACCCATCTAAGACCCCCTCTACGACTCTTACATTTCATAAAATTCACAAGCTGTCAAACTAAAACTTATCATTTATTTAAAATGACTGACCATTTAATTTAAATACAAACCGTTTGTAATAAATAAATAACCATTATAAATACATTGCCCACCGTTGTATTTTAACATTCATATTGATACAATGACAACTGACCGTTTATAATATTATAAGACAATTTTGATTTTTCACTGACCCATTAAATATACGCCTATTGCAACAAATAAAATAGGAACACACAAACAGTGTCAACGCCATTGGCTTTGGTTATGGAGCGCACAAGTTTTGCCACTCTGGGCATTGTCATTTTTTAGTAAAATTATTGATTTCTGTCCGGAGACATAGATGTCTGTGCTGTCCAAAATATTCTCACACACTCATCCAATCCCTAAAACGGATGTAGCAATTAGCTTAACATTATATCGGCATCAGGGTAAAAGAAACATTACTCGATTTTTGCTGGTTTTGAGTTATAAATGCCACTAGATACAAAATAGTATATTACATGTCAATGAAACGTATTTATAGGATAAGTTAAATACGAAGATAGTTCAATCACTTTCTTGTCATGGCTCCACTAAACCTTAAAACAACGCATTAAAATAATTTTCTATTTCAACAAATAAATCAGAAAGCCAAAGCATCGCCATCAAAGATAATGAAAAGACAATTAGTATGTTACAAAATAGGTAGCATTGACGACAGACTGACCACGCTACTTATGCACTTGAAAGAGTGGCGCTGTGAGAATGTCTTGAATGACATCCACAAAAAAAAAGATTGCCAGAGTTCGAAAATTTTAAATTCCCTAATTTGATATAGACTGAATGCGTAGGCAAAGTTCGGTAGGTGGATTTTTATGTCAGAATGGAGGAAATTTATCTAGTATCAAAGACTGCCGCACACTTGAGTGAACTGTGAAAGAAGTCAGAGTGAAACAGGAATTAAGTTTCTCTTTCTCTAAGGGGCTGCTGATATGCTCTTTATCAGGAGCTGAGGTAGAAAAAAAGGTGCAGTAACAGTTTTTTAAATCCAATCTTACCATAATCACTGGTATCATAGAAAAACATTCCCAATAATATAGTGCGATAAATATCATTTAATTTTACACGTACCACATTAATTTGGTCTTTTTATACGTAAGTTAATACAGACCTTGGTGGCACTTTTTTCTTGGCGGCTAATGTCTCGACGGGAGACGTGGTGGGGGGATGCGCGTCAGAATTTTTAACAGTCTTCTTTTCAACCAACTTTACTCCGTTCACCTCGATGACAGTGACGAAATCGCCGCCGCCCTGGGACGATGGTCTGATCTTCGATTTGGGCGACTCCGCGAGTTCTGAAAAGCCAAAATTACATTGAATAGTATATATATCTATATATTTATATATATATCGTGGGTGTAGGGACATACGGGCGAAACTACAAAAATGGCTGTTTTGAGTTAAATATGGCATTGTAATGGTCAAATGCAGTTCTATAAGATATAAAAATATGAAACTTGTACGAAGAGCGGTTTACCAGATATTGTTCGGCTTTCCTGCAAACCCGTAAGAACAAAGTTGAAAAATGTTTTGCCATTTATCTCAGTTCGTTGTTTTTGTAGTTTTGCCCGTATGTCCCTAAACCCACAATATATAAAAAGGTAGTGTTCACAGGCTCCAAATTAGAAGCGCACATGGTTAAAAAGAATTTACTGACCATGTTAGTATTATTCAAAAATTTTACTCATCAATTATTTATAAAATGTACCTTGAAAAAATCACAAATTATAAGTTTATTGCTTATGCAATGTGAAAAGAGATGAAAACAATGAAAGAAAAATTACATAGTTTACAGATAGAGAAGAGTGAAAGAAAAAAATTACATTGAAAATTGACAAAGAAGTCAACCGAGTGAGTTCCAACAAAATCAACTATAATATTTACATAAAAAAATACTACTCGTCTGAACTCACTCAAGACCATGTGAAATATGTCTACATCCAAAGCAATTCCGTTAAAAATCACTAAGATTCTTCCCAGTAGCATTCCTACTCCTCATCAATACTCCTACTAAATGAGTAATTTATTAACCTGTGTCTTTTTCTTCATTTCTAGTCGGTACCTCACTGGTGCACCGTCTGTTGATAACTTCACTTAAGGTCGAAGATAACTCGGTGATGCACTGGTTGATTGAACTCCTGTGTCCTATCGAGCCAGCTGTTTTTTGCCTTAGCGTTACTTCCACATCATCAATGTTTATACTTCCTTGGGATGTTTCGTCAGTTGGTGTCGTTTCTGTATCACTTTTGTGTGAGTTATTTACTTCGTCCTAAAGCAAGAAAAGAATATCAACAACATGGCATCAGGCGTTCAACCCTGAAAGACAATTTTATTCAGAGAATAAATTTAAGTTTTTCATAATAACAGTAATTTATCACTGTATCAAGTGTTAAACTGTCGCTTCAAGAAGCCACCAAGGTGACAAGGCATTATTGAAATAAATGCAATAAGTATAAATGTAAAATGTAGTAATATGGGCTAGCTTCAAAGGATAGGTAAAAGTAAAATCGATCTACATACATACACAAGAACTTAAAGGACTAGGACAGAACTAGTGGTAAGTTCATCGCTCTCGCTACGTCTTGTTTTTAGGATCGGAAGGGTGTGGTGGGGAATTTTGAACAACACAAACATCAATGTCTCCAAACAGAAATCAATAATTCAATTGATAAATGCAACTGTTCAGACTGGGATGCGAACAGGAGCACTCGGCAACCGAAGCCATAATCTGGATATAATTATAAATTACAACTGAAGGTGCTTGATGGAATTTCAATATCAAATTTGAATGGTTTGAATTTAATACTTTTCCATTTTTAGTTTTACCGCTAACGATCCGGGTTTCGCCTTTCGACATCTTCAGGCATTTTAAGTACACAAATGAACTTAAACGTGCATTCGTCGAATTTGATATAATTTGATTTAGTTAGGAAGTTATATATCAGGAGTGGCCAAATCGTCGATTGCATAGCTATCCCAAGTTGCCTGCCTGTCTGGTGTACTGATGTACACATCTCTGAATCCTCTTTTATTTCAATGATAATAAATTCAATTTATTTTGTAAGTTGATTGCCGCCAAAAATTTCAAAAAAAGTCGCCCGTAGTGGTAAAAGTTTGGTCACCCCTGTTTTTTGAGAATATACTATGTTAAATGACTTAAATGTATGAATTTTCGATATATATTGACAATATGTGGACTTTTTGATTTTTGCTTTTAGACGCTTCATAAAATCAGTCAAAGGATTCAGCTATACATAAATTTCTTATCTATGTAAATAGTTAAACATATGATATACTGGCTGTAATCTTTGAATCCTCCTGAATTATTAACTACAGTATGAAAACATTTCATTGAGTTAATGCTTCTAATAAATATACAGACATATTCATCATAAAAATAGCATTGATATGATACAAGCTCTTCTAAATTGCAAGCATTAACACTTGCTTAGCCAAGCAGTAGCCATAGTTACTGGAGCCATTGCAAACAACTGAATATTTGTGAAAATGATACCATAATGAGAGCATAATGTTATTTACTAAAAAATTTCGCTTCTAAATAATGGCAATTTAAAGTGTTTAAGGGTTTTTATTTAAATTTTGGGTTTTTTAGGGTGGCTTGTTACAGGTTGATTCATTGACATATAGAAATACTGAAAATCACAAATCAAATCTAATTTCTATGCATACTATTGTGTGTATTAAATAATATATAATAATTAACCTATGGAGTGCCGTAAGAGAAAAACGTTGCAAAGCACTGATGCACGGGACACGTATTTATACCGTTTTATAGAGTGGTAATGTACCCATCATGTTTTTTTAATATTTTGATTAAAATTTCTTGTAAGGTTTAATATTAGTTACAAAACAAGCATCCACTGAAGGAACATGTAGTTAGAAAAAGTACACCCAAACCACTCGTAGGGTTAATATTTCAATTTTTCAACACAGTTTGTCAATCATTTGTGTTTCGAAATAGTAACACCCCAGATAATTTTTTACCACGTTTCTTTTAGCTCGTAAGAGTCAAGATACTGGTGTATTTCCTTAACCTTCTTACTCCACAAAATATTGGCTAGAAACTTTTCAACTGAATAAGTAATCTTTTTCCTTTTGCCTCATTGATGACAGGCTTAAATATAATTACTCAGCCAATCATTGATAATATATCATTAAAAAAATGATATGCCAAACTAATGTAGTTAAGGAAATTTTATGATATTAATCAGTATATTTTATGTTACAAATCTGAGTGACTAATGATAAATGAGTATTCCGTAAAAGAAATGCAACAGATAAGATATGGTCACTTCAAATATTAACTGATGTAAAATAATTTTTACGTTTTATAACAATATTCAAAAGTTTATTATATTTTGATAAACACTTGCATAATTGAAAAACTCAATGGAATTAAAAATAATAAAACATTTTTACTACTTATACCAAATTTATTTTATCTAGATCAGGACTGGTTTCGCTCATCGCAAGGATTATCGAGTGATCAATTTATTATTTTAATTTTTATTCTCATTCCATTTCACCAAGTATTGACAGTGAACATCTTCAAAGGGAATTAAAGTTGTTTTTGAAAATGTTTATTTCCGTGTCCAATGCGCTCCAGAATAAGGATCTCAACATCAGTTTTTTTTACGAGAACTAGTTGTATTTAATTCGCTCAACCCCTCATTTATGTGCGAGGGTAAGGATAGAAGGGTGGGGCAGGGAAACAACTAGGAGTAATCTCTCTCAATACACAAATTGGTCAGTAAAATTTTAAAATATGTATTTCATTCTATACTTTATTTACTATTGGATTGTAAGCCGCTGTGGCCTAGTGGCTGGAGCTTTCTTAAGCAATCGGCTGGGTCTAGGTTTAAGTCCTGGCAAGACATGGGAGTCTGTGTTGTCATTAAAATTTTGTTGTCCATGAACGACTCATAAAAAATCTCATTCATCGCCTGATACCGCTTTTTATCGATTTCCAGCAGATTAAAAATGGACTTTATCAGAACGGGATCATTAACTTTTGTCGAAGCTTGAACTTTGCTGAGCGCGTTGATTTCTTTACGTCAGTGAATCAGAGATCATCTGCATTAATTAGACTGAATGAAAACTATTTGATAACATATAAAACGGCTCAGGGTGACGTGTACTATCAGAAGTGATCTCTAATGGGTTCCAACATACCTAATATAGCTGGAAAATCAAATATTTTTTTTGCATATTTTTAGTAAAAAGGGGGTCCCAAAACATAAAGCTTTCTCCACTGAGCCAATTTAAGCATATTCCAAAAACTAAGATTTCAAAAATTAATTCATCAGTGATGAATACACTCATGAGGTTTATCAGACCAAATAATGCATACACATTTTAAAAAGTTTGTCTGTGATAGTTTTAATACTGTAAACTCTATTTATTTTTAAATATCATCAGGCGTTATCAGACCAAATAATGCAAAATCATTTTTTTAAAAAATTTGTCTGTGTTTAGTTTTTAATACTGTAAACTCTATTTATTTTTAAATCCGCGAATTTGCATCAAACGGTCTGGCCCATGCAAGTGTCATATGTAGACGAAGGTTAATACGGCATAAATCATTTTTTAATACAAATACAAAAAAGTATACGCCATGTTTTAAGGAAAGCGTATGTGAAGATGGTTTCGTTCAGAACTGGGAACATTTATATACATACATCACATTAATAACCTAAAGGTTTTGCTTTATTTTGTTTTTAGAATTATGCTATACTAAAGGACATAATAAGACATATTGGTGAGAGCCGGTAAAGGGTTAATATGTGCATGCTATTCGATGTAAAGTCATCTAATTTCAAGGAAAATTAGTAATATTATTATATATCTGCCATTATTGACAGGTGTGACACACTCTTGCCCAGCCCTATTGTACACAAAGAAAGTCGGTGTGATATATTGTATACTCGGGCAGATGGTAAATTTCTATGGGAGGGTCTATGGATTCAAATCATCGAACAGGAATATCTATAAACGCGACGATAACAATATAAGATTAACAGTCTGATATCATTTACCTTATCAGTGTTATTGTCAGCGATATCGGGGGGCGGGGGTGCGGTACGGGAAGGTTGTGGAATCGCCTTATGCTTTTCGACATCAGAGAGAAGTCTTTCTAAATATTCTACATAGAATTCCTCCTTTTCTAGCTCCTCTCTTAAAATCGCAACTTTCTGTTTATGTTTGGCCAAATTCGCCCGGACGTCTTCCTCCCAAGCCGCTGGGAGAGCGCTCTCGGGAAACCGCTGCACCCAAACTCGCTGAAAGTCACCAAAAACACTCATCGCTTCACTGACGTCTCATGTCATTCGTTCACCGATAAATCACAACACCTCTTTTATAGTCAATTACCGAAATTATACAAAGTTTACATCCCAAAAATTGACACTTTCGGCTCTCCTGCCATGACAGAAAACACTTTCATTTGACCCGTCAGGCAGCGTTCGATCTGAGTTACAACTACCAACTGAAAAAGACAAAAACAAAAAAGTACGAACTTCACTGTGGTTATGCTGTCACTTTTGGACAATTTTATGTCATAATTTTTTTTTATTTTATGTCAAAAATATGGACAGAAATGCAATTAAAACGCTGCTTAACGATCTCAAATCTTCATCAGCGTCAAAAGTTCTAGACACTCTGATTCAAATTAGGACCCGGGTTATAAAAAATGATGATGGAGTTCGTCGATTGCGGGAGTGTGGCGGATTGGAAAACCTAGTAGCTCTACTTCGGAAACCCAACGAGAAAGTCTTAGATATAGTCTTAAGCACCCTCGGAAACTGTTGCATGGAAAAAGAAAGCTGCCTGGAGGTAACTTTGAACATTTGCACGTATCCACCTTTAATACCATTAGTTAACATAATCATTAGCAGGGGTTGAATTTGAAGAGACATACATTTATCCCTTTATCCTGGCTCCCTGCACATATAAAAAAAATAAAAAATAACATGCTGTCAATTTGTTCACATCAAGCTCAACCCCCTAACCCCCTCCCCCATGTAAAAACTGAATTGACCCTCCTTAATTAAAGTCTACTGGCAGTATTGCTCATTGGTTTACCTGCACATTATTTAACAACCATCCTGTCTCCATTGGTTCCAAAATAGTTCATTCCATTTTTCATGTAAATTCTTTTGGTTCCTGGATTTTTTACGAGCATATCTTAACGCGTTGACTGCTATCATCTCATATGTTGAGACTCGTGAAAGTCTTGTGTTGAAAATTTATATTAAAATATAAATTGTGTTAACAGTGCGAAAAATATCTGACATGATCTTTTTTATTCAAATACTCAAATTAAAAGTATTATCCTTATGATATTATGATAATAATTATTATCTCAATGAATCTTGATAAATACTTTGATTTCTCTCCCTTCGTATTCATAGATCGCTTCTATTAACCAACGACTTCTTTTTTACTTCTAAAAAGGGAAATTTGCAATCTTTAAATCTTCACAAATAGCCATCTACATGGCAATCCCTTTTCTATCGCCATTTTTTCATCTCGAGCATTGTGACTACTGATTTCACTCCCAATGGGCATCTCTAGTGACCAAATTAATGTTTTTGTCTTTTTTCATACTGTAATAATTATATCCTTCAATGTAAGAGTCCGCACGGCATTGTCTTACTTACAGACACAATAGGATAAGAATAAAATAAAAATATGTGTACAGCGATATACCGTAAAACGGGGTGAATAGAGACACTTTTTACCATTCACGACTATGTATCTTCATGCCAGCACAACATAATTCAAATGTTAATGCCTTGAAACATGTTTCTATGGTATGGTGATACTACACATTCATGACAATATTTTAAAAATATTCACTATCGTTATTTTTTCAATGTCTCTATTGGCATTGAAATGGGGTGAATGAGACGAGAGAGTGTAAATAGAGACTTGGCAGGAGAATAGAGACAAAACAACAGATTGTAATGATTGGAATATATGAACCTCTATTCTATATGAGTTTCAATTCACTCCGTTTGACGGTACTTAACTAAAAAGAACATGATTTAATATAATTTTTGTACAATAAAAGAGAAGCTTATAAGGGGTCAAAAAGTAAGGAAGCACAGGCATCAAACTTAAACACGTTTGTTTCAATTTTGGCCAATCATTTAGTTGGTTTGGTTTTGTCATTCGAGAGATAGTATTAAAGTCACTGTAATGAATTATATATAAATAGTAAAAAATACTATGGGCACTTAGTAAAGTTGTGCTAAAGTGCAATCCTTGTTTTTGTCTCTATTCACCCTGTTTTACCGTACCTATATTAATAATTGACCTCCACTTTGTTTTAGGTTGGAAAATACAAAATCTCATCGGCTCTCATCACAATAGTAAAATGTATAAGTCGCGATAGCATAGTGGGAAGGGCGTGCCGCTTGATTGGCAATTTAGCCCAGGAGACGGCAAATGCTGAACAACTACATTCTGATGGAGCTGTCAGTGTATTACTTACAATTATAGGAAACAATGACAAATCTACTTCTCATCAGACATTGGCGATGGCTGTAAGAGCTATTAGGTAATGCATCGGCTTAAATTACTTACATCTTATGAGTTGTGAAAATGAGAGATAATAATAACAGAAGAGCGTTTACCTTTCACAATAAACAATTATTTTCGACACTTTAAATCAATCAATTCAAAAATAATAGGTTGGATAAAACCCTAGATTTATTTATCGATATTCCTATATTATTATCTTGTAATTAGTATTTGCGATACTACATTCAACAAACCCACTTAATTCATTTAAAGTAGTTTACATAAAATTTTCGTTAATTCATATTTTAATAGCATTTTAACTTAGTGATCTACTTTTATTTTTGTATATAAACGATACAAACTGTTAACTACGCGTCAGTTTAAGTAGATCTGTTCACTGGAAATGCCTGAAGATGCAGAAAGGCGAAACCCAGGTCGTTTGCGACAAAAATCATGGAAAAGTACATAATTAAAACGATTCAAATTTAATTATTTTTTTGTAATTAATACCATTGATTGTGCTTGAAAAATTCTTATATTTAAATAAAAGTATCCGATTCAAACAATTTATGGATTTGTGTTTAAACACTCCAAAATTCGTCTACGTTAATTCTAATTCTAACTGCCAGTTTTCTCATCATTACTCTCTCCAAAAAAGAGGTAGAGTGACTTAATCAGTTCATCTTGAACAACTCGGCCTCTTAGAAGTAGAGAAACCCATTTTTCCCTACTTTTCAGGAGAGCCAAAAAAAAGGTTTCACTTCCCCTATTGATATAACATAACATGTTTTTTTGTATCTAGTGGTATTCATAACTCAATACTTTTTTTATACTACTTAAGGGCTGATTACTTTGGTTGATATAGGCTCCATTAGGAGTCCACCTGTTCCCCATTGAGATGCTGTGTTCTATTATTTTCTCAATAATTAAGTAATATAAGTTTTCAGGTTATTATGGATGGTGACCGATCGCCGGGAAGACATGCTGGCCTCCGGAGCCGTAAGGGCGGTCGCAATACTTCTTACCAACGAATGTGAGAGCGCCGATTTAATAAAAGCCTCCGCAGGTGAACAAAAGAAAACCAAAAAAGCCATTTGCAAAAAAAGTAGGCATGAACTGTTTGCAGGACTCTTAAAATGCTTAGGGTTCTTTACCACACTGTCAACGTTTCAGTGTGCTGAACAGGTTTTATGAACATTTCTTATCTTTCAAAATTTTATCTCATATTTGCCTGCCAACCTCTTACCCTGTTTGATGAACGATCTGTCTTTTAATAATATATACAAAACCACTGAAAACAATTTGATCCATGCACTATATGCACCATATCACTATACTATTATATAAAAATATATAATTTTATAAAGTAAAACCAATTTGTGCAATAGAAGATATATTTATTTAATAGCTATCATGCTGTTGTCCTAACTGAGCTTTTCAATTCATCCATATAAGCAATTAAAGCAACGTCTTTAAACTGTCAAACTATAGAATTTGTGGAAGCTATTGCAGATTATTTATTGTGTAAAATTAATACAATAAAATACAACACTGTAAAGAGATGTCATGGAAATTTTTCTGCCATTTTCGAATAGTGAGAACAACAACCTGGTCAATGGAAGTTCTACTAACTAGAAAAAACACAGTCAGACTACGTCAACACCCGCAAAACAGAGGGTTTTCTTAATACGAGAAATCAGTGCATGATATGCATTAGCCCTTGAACGAACATGACGATAAAGCTTACGTCGCATTATTGATTGTGTATTACATTATTCTCTCTGTGTGTTCTTTTCCTCAATTACTTTTGTATTTTTAGATACAAGGAGACGGACGAGGATATCAATGCTTAGTGGCACTCACAAAAGATTACGAATCATCAGCCATAAAATGCATCATAAACCTGTGCTATGTGGCAACCTCGCGTCCCATCCTGGGGGCCGCAGGTGCTGTGGAATGCCTCGTGGATATTCTCAACCTTCAAATCGGTAAATTATTTTATGAATTCATTTCAGTTAAACAATGTAAATGAATGAATGAATGGAAGAAAGAAAGACACCCATCATAAAACTAGTTTTCTGTCTCGTATAATATTATTTTAATACTTTATTAATAAAAAAATAAAAAATGGCATTACAGCTTACGCCAATGCACCAAATATTCTTATTTGTGAAAGTCATAAGACATTAACTCGATGATAAGTAATGAATCAGTTGTGCACAAAATCAACGATAAATAAACATACACCCAGCCCAAGATCTCTTTTTTTCAATTGAAAAAATCTGACCTTGCCGGGAATTGAACCCGGGTCTACAGATCGCTAGGACCAAGCTCTTGCCACTAGACCACAGGGACCGGTATATCTTTATCCTGTTAAATTTCACTTTTAACCGTTTTAGGCCGGGTGCCGCGGCAGTCCCAGGTCGCGTAAAACTGGGGTCCGCTCATGTCCGCGATTACACTACCTCTTACACCGGGTGATCGCACATATGTGTGTTCTATATGTATTCTATATTTATTGGGTTTTCTGTGTCGTTTATGAATGTCGGACGATCTGTGTGGACTTTGAACACACTCCTTATGGTTATGTAAATTTTGAAAAATTATTCAGGTATGAAGTGGTTAAGGTGTTCACTGTCAATACTTAGTGGAATGGCATTATATAAAAACATTAAGACGTTTTCGGTACTTATGCCACATTAAATTGATTGGATCAGGACTGGTTAGGCTCATGGCGAGCATTATTAACTGATGATAATGATCAGATCAGTTGATATGCTTGCCATGGGCGAAACCGGCCCTGATCCAATTAATTTAATGTGGAATAAGTACTAAAAATGTGTTATTATTTTTATTATGTCAAATTTCATTCCAATTTTTAAGTATACGTAGTTATTAATTTTCGCTTAATCTGGGGATTTTATATTTTTTTAAGGGGGTCAATCTGAAATCTGAATCGATCAAATCCTATGACAATTTTATTTTTACTTATTTTTCTTATCTGTGAACTTTGTTTTGTCTGCAGACTGGCCGGAGTCGTGGATCCGAGCTCTATGCCTGCTGTGCAGAGAGTCGGTAAACAGGGCAAAGATCCGTGAGTGCGGAGGACTATCATTGCTCTTGACAGTCGCTAAGGATAACACCGCCCTGGCTAGACATTCTCACGCTTTACACGGACTTCTTTTATTTGTTTTCGATGATTTGGGTAATTGAAATATCTATATCTAATTCATGCACTTTTGATGTGCACACAGACCATTTATGTACAGAAGAGGTCTGCACGGGCCGGGCTTACCCGAGCCTGTGACCGTAGACCGGGTCTGGCTGATTAACATAAATTGAATTTTTCCAGATGTATACGCCATTATTGTATACCTAAATTACATACATATTATAATTTGATGAGTTGATATAAAATTATTTTAAATGTTGTTTAAAATTCTGATGAAAAGGTGAAAATACTGTCGGGCTCTGGTCGGTTTCAGGTAAGATGTTCGGGAATGTACCTCGGGCTCGGGTTGGAGATTTTGTCCCTTTTTAAAACTCATTAATTGAGGCGATTAATAGATCGCTCGAGAGTGTTCTTAGTGCCTACAATATAAGGGAGTGACACCGCCTATGTGATCCTAAAAACGGGACAATGGGAGAAAGAAAACTATTGGTTAAACAATTAACCCTTTATCAGCTATGAAGAATATGTCTAATTCTGTTGTGTGCCCTAGCAGATTTTTAAATTCAAAATACTAAGTGATTCATGGATTTGAATGTACCCAACAGATTCTTTCTCTTTTTTACGATTCCCCACATAGGGATACATTCTACTGTTATTGTTTTAGAATTATTTTTGTTTTATTTTGTCCTGCAAGTCACAAACTGTAGTGTCCTTGAAATGACACCTAGACGTAGTTATCTGGTTTGACATGCACCTATTGACTGATTATAATAGCACTATCAACCGTTTTGACAGCCATAGTTTCATATGTAAACATTAAATTCTTATTTTTGTTCTTCAATCGATGCTGGCTATGAAAATTACTGAATGTGAACACAACATATTAGCAGTTCAGATAAAAATTAAGTAGGTACCTTCTGTTTTTTGTTTCAGGTTTTCAACTACTCATGAACGAGGGGCTGATAGATGTCATCGAAACTCAACTGATGGAGTATGTTGTGACGATGAAATGTGAACACGAACACGCCAACAAAAATAAACCCAAACCAAAGACAAAAAATAGTCTCGGTATATTATTGATTTATATTCTGAATAATATTGCCGTATTGTTCACACGCATTTCAATTCCAAGTATAACTCTTTTTAGGTGAATCAAAAGAATGCTTCAAACAAAAGAGCTCTTCCCGATCTCCGGCCAAAGAGAAGCCAAAAAAGACGTCGCTATCGTTGAGTGTGTCGAGTGAACTCGAGATGGAAAATTCTGACACAAAAATTGTTATAGAGAGAGATAACATGATTATTGGATTCAACGATTCTTATGAAAGTGACAATGAAAGCATCGAGGATGTGTGTATGACGAGCAGTAGTTCCAAGAAAAGAAAGACTTCATCTGGCATTCCTAAGGTATGATTCAGAAAAAAGATTTTTGTTAAATAAAGCTTAACCCTTCGAGTGGTGAATTATTTTATATCAACTCATTCGAGTCAATCTGGGAAGAATATTACTGATTATATCAAATAGTAGTAAATAAATTTTAAATCAGGTTCTATGGTGCAGTAGTCAACGTCGTTGGTTTCTGCGGTGGATCTCACGCGTTCCAGTCCCAACATAAGCAGCATTTTTTTAGTTGATTTATTGATTCCTTATCACCCACTCAATCCTTTAAGCGGGGTGTATAAGAAGCGTCTAGCTAACCACTAGTCCTGTCCTATCCTTTATATCCCTACCCTCATCGAACCAAATCAATATATACTATGTTTCATGTATAATATGAAATAATATAAGGACGACTGACTTAAATTCATAATCAAAGTGCTTATCTAAATTAATTTATCTCACCTTGGTATCTTTCAGAGCTTGAATCTTGAAAAAATGGCCAAGTACGATTGGAGTCCGTCCGGAGTCTCGTATGAAATGAAATCTCCCGAATGGCCATCCCTGAACAGTGCCCAACAGCATCAACAGAGCCCAAACCTGAGCCCTCAGTCTGGATACTCTTGCAACAATTCGTTTGCCATGAGCCCCGAATACCGTATGAAAACTCGCAATAATAAATATTCTTACCCGGGGTTTGCGACAAAGAATTCTAATACTAGCAAGCCGGCCATGCATACGAGAAACGATTGGAGTCCCAGCTCTACGGGCAGCATGGGAACAGAAGGAAGCGGCTCCTCTTCCGCTTACTGGAATGCTAGTCAATGGAGTCCAGGTAGCTCCCAGAGCTACAGCTGCTATTCGCCGCACAGTACTACCAATTTCGATGAAGGTAAGCTTGGCTTCATTAGGCTATAAAAAATTGTAATTATAAATTTCATAGTAATAGCAATAGAGTAATTGAATAAAAAGGTCAAAGATGTGAAACCCATTATTTCTATGTCACTTTCTCAATTGTCTTTGACCATCAACAGAAAATCGCAGATTTTGTACTCTTTTTCCAAAAAACTCGTCATTCAATATCAAATCAGTGTTCAAATTAATTTTGATTAACATCATTAAGTTCTTAGACTTACATAGTGGTGGTAATAATAAACATTCAATTCTAATGCCACCTGCACACTCTAAAAGCTAAACCAAAGTCGTTAGTGACAACACCTATAAGAGTTTAAAAAATTTTAACAATTCAAAATATACCATTCTAGTTTTCTAACCTCTTCATACTGTAAAAGGAAAAAAAAATTCAACGTCTGTAGCATGTTATCTTCTAGATTCATCTGATTCTGAAAAATCTGGCCGCTATTCGCCAATCTGCAGCGATGTGGAAGAGTCTCCGCAGAATCAATCGGTACAGTCGTGCAGCGACATGCAATCAGAGTTCAACGCCAGTCAAATGGTTAACGACCTCGAAGATCTCATCATGGATGAAGAAGCGTATACCGTGCAAGAACTTCAGCCAGGTAGAGTGAGAACCTATATCCGTGTTATAGAGGAGTTGACTGTACTTTCAACCCACATCTATTTATCTACTTTTTGAACAAATCGTATTTTTCATTTGCAGAAGACACCACAGCATATCAGACCCGATCGCACAGGGCGCGGTCTCTCCTAGTTTTACTGTCCCGAGTTTCTCATTATAATTCAAGAGTCGAGCGACTTACGTCACACAATCTCTTGGACAGTCTTCTCGATTACGTGCATAAATCTAAACACCCGCTCAACAGGGCTGCTAGAATATTGGTTAGAATAATAAGGTTAGCTATTTTAATTTGGGTTTCTATACCTTATGTGATTTGTAATGTTTATATTTTTTCCATCCAGTCCGATCTTAAAAACTGTTGAAAGTAAGTGATTACTTACTATCCTAGTCTCAATCCTTCTATCGTCATTTCTATTTTATAATTTGTTTTGTTTTTAAATAAAAAAATACAACATGGCTAACAGCGGATGCATTTGACAAATCTGTACCTTGGAGGTAAACTACACTATGTCGAAAATGGCTCTTTTTCACTACGGCTGTTTAAAGTCTTCTCATGAATATGTTAAAATACTAGTGGTTTTTTTTCTACTACAGTAAAAGTCCGTTAATTCGAACAACGATAATTCGTAATTCGAAATTTTCATAATTTGCTCGTCCCAATATTGACTTTTCATAGTAAAATGTACCGTTAATTCGAAATATCGCGTAATTCGTAATTCGTAATGTTTTTCGCCAAAATGTACATACGATTTCTTGTAATTCGAAATTTTGACAGTTCAACAATTTCGAAATTTTGATAATTTCGTGAGTTTGTTAGGTTAAAAGTTAGTCAACACCCATGGCCCCCCCCTGAGGAGAATTTATTCCATACAAAATTTTATAACATTAATTTTCAATTGATTTTTATTTAAATAAATATGTTGTATTTCATTTTTTTTCTCGACCCTTTAGTTTAACAACTACAATTACGGCAAAAAAAATCCGCGCACCTTTCACAATTCCATTAATTTGCAAATATTTCCTCGAAATCTTTACCGATTTCCATTTTTGTTTCTACCGATTGTAAAGAAAACTAATAGCCATATTTTGAAGAACAATTGGTTGACACCTTTCACCAACCTTAAGATGGCCTGGCTGCTTACCGCGTCTTGTTCTTATGAATTAGACTTGAAATCATCAGTGTATACAATCGTCCAAAGTCCAATTTTTATGCACCTTCGTCCATTCTTACCTCCATTTTTACATTTTTACATTGGGAACTGTTTTTTTTGGCACCGAACGGGAAATCCATGTGCTACGATTCTATTGCGGCTATTACGGACATTTCGCATCAATCATGTGATTTCACTAGTCGACTTAACCTCAGCATGGAAAACTCTAGCAGTTTTGAAGCGTTTTCGAAAAACCATACTCCTTATATGAAGGTCGTCCCGGTCGGTTGTTAAGCATTCTCTGCCGGTTCAAACATACCCATCCAGAGCGCCAGTTTCACGAAATATTTCAAAAATATCCACACTATACTTTCTACACAGTCTATCATAAGCGAATTTTTTTCTACTTGGTAAGTTTTCCCAGAAAACTGATTCAATTTGGGCTTTTATCGCAATTACTTTTTCTTGCAGCTATCCATAATTTCGTCAGATGCTTACGCGACTAGGTCTGGCTCATTACTGTTGAAGCTTTCAAATCTTGTTTGGTTTTTAAAATATGTTTATAGGTTTTTTTACAATTGAATGAAAAAATGGAAATCGGTTAAGATTTCGAGGAAATATTCGCAAAGGAATGAAATTATGAAGAGTGCGCGGATTTATTTTGCCACAACTGTATAGATACGGAATGTGATAAGTTAATAATTATGTCGTAATTGTGAGGTTTTGTTACGAATTTTCCTGTTTGACAATCAGCGTTGCATTCGCTGAAAGGAGGTTTTCCACATTACGACACATGAAAACCTGGCTAAGGAATCGTTTGTTTTCAAAAAGACTATATGGTCTAGCTTTGTAACATATCCTCTGGGAAATGAATATTTAACCTGAATATTTTTGGGCCTATTTGCAACATCAAAAAAACGAAAATTCGACTTAATTTTTTTATAATGTTTGCGATTTTTCTCTGGTATTTTATAATTTTTTAATATTATGTTTTTTAATGTTCGCATTTTTGAATTGAAATAGAAGAACCGATGATAATAGTCAGAGTCATCAATTATACACATGATTTTGCTCGGCACCATCACTTCTTTAAGCGCAGGGTCATCATTCCGTAAAAAAAATCGTGTAAAAAAAGTAGCGGTGCCGTTCAAAAAATCACGTAAAAAAGGGGACTGGGTGTATATATTTTTTCAAAATGGCCACCCCCTGGGACAATTCCTGGATCCGCCAGTGATATTAAGTGAAGTATCGTATGTCAAAATCGAATTCGAGCATTTATAACATTGGTGCAAGTGACACTTCAAATATTAGTATGTACCTAACTTCACTACAATGGTTCATTTTTATAAGTATATACCTACCTAAACGTCATTCTATTTTACGCGCGAATACCTTAAATATAAGTGACTAAAAATCAAATATGTTAACTGTTTTTTATTCTTATGAAATGCCTGTCCATAAAAAATCGAAAAAATGGCCGCGAAAATTCATTTTTTTTAGTGTTCGCGTAATTCGTATCTCGATTTTTTTGGTCTATAAAAATCGAAAAAATTGCCGCGATGTTCCAGGCTTTCTACAATTGCCGCGAAAATTCATTTTTTTTAGTGATTGCGTAATTTGAATTTATTTGGTCCATAAAAATCGAAAAAATGGCCGCGATGTTCCAAGCCGTCGACAATTGCCGCGAAAATTCAATTTTTCATACTGATTTTTTTTGGGAAATCTGGTCCCTTGAATTTCGAATTAACGGACTTTTACTGTATTTGTTAGAATGCGATTGTTGATAATGCGATTATGTAATACTTGAGTATACCACTCAACAGAGTGTCCTGAGGTATAGAACACTATGTATATATCTCAATTTTGCCAAAATTGGCATAGTGTAATTTATCTCCGAGATACAGAAATATTACCATTCAATAATACAATTCGAAATAACACCATTCAACATAAATTGGAATTAAATAAACAATGTAGAAATTAAAAGATCAAAAACAAAACACCTTGTTCACTGCTGAAAATGTCCACCTCAATAGGCAGTGCATTGACCAACCGAACGGAGTTCTTGTGTAAACTATTGTTTATTTGACTGAATGCCAATTTCATTAATTAGAATATGGCGTTTGTTTCAGCAATCCCACACATATAATAAGGCTGTTAAAACATCGTGCTGTTTTGCACTTCCACAAGATGCTTGAACCTCAGCACTCAGAATGTTCGCAATGTTCTCAGGTACCAAATTTTTCCATTAAGCACAAAATATTTCACTATGTATGTAGCCCAGTTAGTCGAGCTGGTGACCCAAATCAATTGCTATATGAATTTTCACTTTTTCAGTTGAAGATTTTATCAACAAGACTTATATCTCAAATGACAATGATAGCGGAGTCGGATTACGGTGTCGGAGAGATCAGCTATCAGCTCTTAAAGGGAGACTCGTCAATTAGGCAAACGTTGGCGATCACTCTGCCGTATATCATCAGGTAAATTGAGCTGACTTATAAATGACTTTGTATCCTTTGTTTTAAGCCTTAGTTGAACTATTATCATGTTGCATCTATTGGATGTATTTCTACAAACAAGATCCGACCAACAAAATCATCTGAATTGAGTCGTATTATCGAATGTGTAGAGAAACCCAATTTCCCAAAAACCAAGAAAGAGAATTTTTATGTAATTTATTTATTTACATTACAATGTATGTAAGCTTGAAAAAGATAATCTAAAAAACAACTTAACAATGAAAATAATATCTCTCATTAAAATTTTATTTGATAACTTCCTAATATTGTGTGTTTTTCTACTTTTTTTCAGATCAAAAAAACCTTTGAAAAAGCTACTAATCAATTGCAAAGGCTTAGAGCTTTTCTTTACGGTGTTGACGACTTTCCAGGAGCCATTAGAGTGCTGTATCCCTACCTTATCCCAAATAGCAATAGTGTTGAAAATCAAAGATCCAAAGACTTTAAATAAGAACTTCAAAGACCACATATTTCTCTCTTACGATCCAGCATTTGAAGGAGTAGCCGCCGAAGATATAGTGCATTTTCAATTGGACGATTCTTCAACAGTCCTAGCCAATAAGCAATTCTTGTGTCAGCAGTCCGAAGTATTTAACGCCATGTTTACTGGAGCATTCAAAGAATCCCACGAGAAGAGCGTGAGATTAAAAAAAGTCACAAAATTCGGCTTAGAATATTTATTAACGCTGATGCACTGCGGCATAAATAATCAGAACGGAACCGTGGAGACGTTTCCGTTTCCCGAGCTCGTAGCGACTGCACTAGAGACTCTTCTCTTGGCGGATAGATTCCTCATGGACAAATTGAAAGACCAACTGTTCTGCGCTATCATCCAGTTCAGGCTGGAGTCTATCAGCGCCGACGAGATTTACATCTGGTCGTTGGAAGAAGGCATGGGATTGCTGTGCGCTGAATCCGTCGCTTATATCTTGGCCGGGCAAATGAGTGATAATCAACGAGTTCGAGTTATTTCCTCTATTATGGACACAAAATATAAAGAACAATGGTTGGACGACGTCAATAATATTGTTACTTCGTTTTGCCCATACACGTGACATTGTTAACTACGCTTGAAAATTGTAACAAAATAATGTGTATTGTTGATAATCATATTTTATACCAGTGTTTTTACAAAACGTAAAGATGATATTTAGAAATTACTAGTTAATGCTGTAGCAAAACAATTAATTTACAACCACCTATGTTTCCTCATACACAAACATTTTGCACACACTTTGAAATCAGTACTAATAGAGGTGTCGAAAATTCAAACCATCTCTTATATAGAATTCATGGTGGACACAAATGACAATATTATTTTTAAGAATGAAACAAACACCAGCTACTCTTAGTATATATTCGACGCCTTAGAAGCAGAGGAACGTAACATATTTTCACCTACTGTTCAGAAGAACCAAAAAATGGATTTCACCAATTAATCAATTTTACCTATTTTTTAACTATTGAGATATTTTTTTTTCATTTTTATCAAAGGTGATACTTTAGCTTTCTGATTTATTTTTTGAATATAAATCAAAAATTTATTCTAATTTGTTGTTTTAAGGCTTAGTTGCAGTAGTGGATTACCCCATAAGCGCAAGACGCGCGCGCTTGGGGTCCTCAAAAATAACTTAGATATATCCCACATTGCCCAAAACAGAATGATAAATTTTATTTCGAATAAATTATGCAACCCTTTTTTATCATTCGAAAAAGAGGGCCTCTAAATTTATGTTGCGACAAGGGAACTGTGAACAAGAAAATGATTTTAATACGCTTTGAAATATCTCGTATCCGCTTCTTCTATTGATATGACTCGGACACATAACTTAACATATTATTTTGTATCGACTGGCAGTCATAACTCAAAATCGATACATGTTTCTCTTATCCTAAGCGGCCGAATTCAGCTCATAATAATCATATACTGCATCTCAAAATCGTGTTTTTATATATATTTTTGTTGTTTAACATACCTACTTGAAATGCTATTTACTATAATTTTGTAACTAGGTGTTGTAACAATGTTTTTATTATTGGTTTTTTATAATAATAATAATAATAATGCATCACAAAATCGATGGCATCTTAAACTGTCTCCTAATCAACATGAGAATGTCGAACATGTCGCTCAATCTCTCTTTTCCGAAAACAGTAGGGATAGAAAGGATAGACTAGTTTTAAGTCGATCACTCTCACTATGTCCGTTTTTGGGATCAGATGGGTGTGAGAGGGAATTTGGTACAACGCAGATATCCATGTCTCCGAACAGAAATCAATAATTCGATTGAAAAATGATACTGCCCGGCAGCATATCTGATGTTGCAGTCAAAATGACTGCAACCAGATAAGCTGACTTAAAAAAGAAATATAATATAACCTTGTGATACTTGTGGAATATTCTGCAACCGATATTATCGAATTATTTCCTTACAGACTTGCAATGGAGCTGAAAAAAATTGATCTACTAGCAGTTTTTTTTTGTCACTTTGTTCAATGAATCGAAGCCTATTTGTTCAGAAAATTTTGTACATGATCATTTTAGCATATTATTGATTCCATTCCAAAATTTAAAATATGCGTTTTCGATTTCTTTGTATTTAACACACTGGCTACAAGCGACACGTGTCGTTTCTGATTCTGATGTGTTTTCATTACCCTGTAGCGAATGTGTTAATAATCTAACTTTACTCGTAATGTAGATCATATTAACATGAAGATTATTTTATTCACTTGCTAAACCTCTCTTTTTCGAGAGAACAAAGATAAAAAGGATAGCGTTACGATAGAACTATGTAGTTTTTTATCGAAAAAAAATATGGAGATGCACTCAATGTTGCATCCATTGCAGTTATGTTAGCAAGCGGGATATAAGCGTTTTCTTCATCGGTCCATAAGCGGTCTCTGTGTCCTGACTATTTCACCATTCTCCCCTAACCTAGTCCTATTGACGTCAGCCTTTAAGCCTGATGGACTGTCCTTCATTCAATATGTTTTTGTTTCTAAAAGATATTCACAATTTAATTTTGTCACAAAATATTTCGCTATCCTTTGACATCTTCCATTATTTGAAAAAATATTTTTTAATCGTCAGGACAGTTATATATGTATAGCAATGAAACATTCACTGTTTTAGTTTTGTTTATTTGTTGCTTTGGTTTAAAGTATTATTATCATTAATCAAAATAATCCATTTTTTTTTTTAAATATTGACTGCCAAATACATTTATTTTACACATATTATTTATTAAACTTTGAATTCATTCTTTCAACTTTGTTAAAATACAATATATACATACCTTATTTCTCCTTTTGTATTTTTTAGACCTTGATAAAAAAAACACAAGATATGGAGGACATAAAAATCTATCTATTATTCGCCTAAGTCTACCAAATTATTTTTTTATAAACTACATGTGGACTTTTGACAAAAATTTGTGCTGACAGCCTCTCAGTATCAGTCATCTGTTGGCAAATCTGCCCTTACATACTTACACATTTATATTTATGTGATATTAAATTAATTTATACAGTTTATATATATATATCTATATTTTTAATTATAAAGTTTGTTAAATATAGTGGTTGAATAAAAATATTCATTATTGTACAAAAATTGTGCCTCACTTTATTTATTTCTTTGACAACTATTTTATTTATTGCAATTGACGTGTACTTTCTACAGAGTGGGAAACCCTATGAGTCGTGTTTTATTAGTTTCTTATGATAAATGTGGGCAAGTCTCTAATCCAAGTCAAGCATAAATTATGGAAAAAGATGAATGCACAAATGATTGATTTGAGTTCCACAATATTCTCGAATCATAATGTCATGATTGAATTGGCATTTACTCAAAGCTCCAGAAGAAAAAGGAAAAATCAGCCAAATATTTAGTTCCACAAGAATTATAAAAAACATCACACACATCGAAACTAGATAATATTACAGAAGTTCTATACTGTCCTAAACTGATATGTTGCATCTTAACAAAGCATGGATTTGTAAATTCTGATTTCATGTTTACATGCATGAAACAAGAAATTGCTTCTTTCGCCAATAAGTTAACTAAAATAAATACATACACCTTCTTTTAGCATCGGAGAGCAATATAGTTCTGACTAAAATTTAACATTTTTGTTTTATTTCATTATTGAATTTATAAAACTTACCTTATTATCTACTTCATTAATTAATTACTCACTACGCTTCACTATGCAAAGATGGTGTTTTTATAGTGATTTACTGCATATACATATAGACCTGGGATGTAACTATGTCTACTTTTCTGCCACAGTCGTTCAATCTTTTTTATAAAGTGTATCTTAAAATACAAGCGGTTTTCTTCTATTTTTTATGATAGCTGAGTATACCACTTGACAAAGCGGCCCGAGATATAGAAAACTATGTCGAAATCTCAATTTTGACAAAAATCGACATAGGAAAGGTTAAAAAACATGGCAGACGACTTTTTAAATAAAAAAATATTTTTTTAATGATTAACCAAAGTAATCATTTGAATACACAACGACCCATCATTAAACAATTATAAAATGATAATGTTATCAAATGCAAGCAGAATGGAATGACACTTTAAAAATTTACAAGCTACATTATGAGAAAATATTTGGATGATTTTTTTTATACCTTGTTTCAATTATACATAATTTATTATGTTGAGAAAACAGACATAAAGACACTTACAAAAGAATGAATATGAAAAAAATATGTTTCAATGCTCCCTTATAACAAGCATTTATTGCAAGATACTAGATTAAATAAATGCATTCAACATTTGAAAAATAAAATAATTATCACATCAGGTTTTATTACATTTACAGAAAAATATTGTAGTTAATTACAACCATTAAATTGCAGGTATCATATTCAGTATTAAAAACATTTAATTGATCATAAATTGCTTTTTAATTAATCACCATAAAAATCAATTGTAATCAAAACATTTATTAAAGGAAACAAATTAATTAAAAGAATCAGCAGAACGAAAATTTTACTACTATGATTGATTCGATAAAAGATATACATAATTAATACTAACACAGTATGAGCGGGCTAATCAATACGCAGACAAAAAACGGCGGCAGGTGAAAAAAAAACAAATTTTACAATAATCACCATCTTCCAAACTGGAGGATATTTTTTAATGAAATTTTAATATATACCTACCATATATTGCTTCAACGAATACTTTTAGGTTGCCTTAGTATATTACATCTATTGCACATTCACAGCAAGATTTTTATAAAAAATATGCCTTCCTCAATAAATATATAATATTCTTGAATAAAATTATGCACCAGAAATATAATATTTATTTCAAAAGTAAAATTCCAATACTGTTATTCAATTTAAATCTGGGTGGATTTCAGAAATTCGATCCAAACATGTTTTTTTTTTACAACACACATAATCAACAGCACATAAAATGGTGAGTAATATATGTACACAAATAAAAAAAGGTTTTCAAAAGCTGAATAATCTCTGAAATGAATTATTTAATACCAAAACGAATCGTATAATCAACATAAAAGTAATGTTTAATTCATTATTTCTATTATTCATACATGGCATTGGAATCACAATAAGTCGCAGATTTTATCACAAACAAAACTAAAAACTACTTTAAAATGCCACCCATGAGGGATACAAAAATTATAATATAGTGTATCAGTAAATTTGACTGAAAGAGAGGTATTATTTGATGTTTGACAGTGGAGTACAGATTACGCCAACAATTTAATTTTCAAAGGTGGGTTTGGGAAATGAAAAATAAAATAAATAGCAATAAAATAAACGAGTAGCATCACAATAATTATTCTAAATAAAATTTGACATTTTCTTCCTTTGTGTTAGCAATATCCGTATAGGATCTTTCGGCTTTATTATCATTTGCATTTCATCTTCCACTGGTTTTTCATTGAGTAATTTCAAATTGAAATTTTGTGTTATCTGAAAAAAAAATTTAACTAAAGTATTCTATAGGAGAGTGAGGATCGTAAAAAAGTCATATAAATCCAAGCTATATCATAGACCAAAATGTTCTCATCACACATATGTTTAGCACGCAGCCCAATTGAATATGTTGTAGTTTGCAGCTTTCTATATATTTTATATTTTGCTATTCATAAAAAAAATATGTACATGTGAATTTTGCAAATTTATTTGAAAAGGAGTTTTCCAAAATATGCAAATGTCACAAAATTAGTTGAAGCATTTGGCAACAGATTCTCATGCATTTTAAGGTATGAGGAAATGTTCACAACATTCTTAGACACTTATAATGTTGACATGGAATCAGCACCTGCAAATTTATTAGTCCCATCTGTCAATCATCAAGTAAAAATGTTCAAAGTGGATAAACAATAAAAGAAACATAATCTTGAAGATGAATTAAAAACAAATAATATTATGGAACAAGCAATGCACATTACAACTGCATTTAGGTTAGCCATACATAAGTGTCGCGAGAGATTAATCCATAAAATCATGACCAATCAACAAGGATGTGCGTTTTACCAGTGCACAAAAAAAAATACTAAAGATTATAAAAAATGTCACATTAATTCTTCTTTTCTTTCTTACGGTTACAATATTATGCGCGTTGTCATTACCTGAGATATAGTCTCCTTCATTTGTGCCATAGCAATTTTGCGCCCGACACACGACCTTGCTCCCATGGCAAATGGCATGGAAGCATAAGGGCATAGCACTTCTTGGAAAGTATTATTGGCGTCTTTATCCCATCTTTTCGTAGAAAAATTCAGAGGATGCGGAAAATTACTGGGGTCACGGCTTGCTGTGTACATTGAGAGAACGATCACAGTCTGAAATATTGCATGCAGTCAGTCTTTTATGAACCTTCCAGGTACAATTGTATTATGTTAAGTAAAGTGTTATTTTGACTCACAGTCCATATAACCCACCAATATTATTGATTAATGGAGCAAAATCCTGAATTTTAATATATACCCTTAGCTTACATTCTGATGAGTCAATTGCCTTCATTATTTCAATTCAGTCTTATCTGAAAAATTTTACTAATCTTTGAGATCTGAAGGTCAACAATCAAAAGAAATTCTGTTGCATGTTGCTGTTCCAAGACATGTACAAGGTCCAAATGCCTTTATTCAGCACATTGGGTTTGATTTTGAGGAACTCAGAAATAAGGGAACAGACCAGGCACCACCCTGCTACGTTGGCAGTCATGGAGTGACGTTGTCATGCCACTTCTTCCGACAAGTGGGATTTCGTTATCCTGGACGACCGCTGGGTACTGTCCATAGGATGTTCTTGGCGGAACTATATGATGCTGGTATGTCAAGGTAAGGAATCACAACAGTGACAGGGAATCATGGAGGCGCCGCATGGTGGCCATATGCTCCCATATGGAGGGAATATGGTAAAAAAAAGAAGAAGTGTTCGTATATTGTTTTATTCAATAAATTATTGTATCTACTTAAAACTAAATAACTCAAATATTCTATCAATCAGTTCGGCTTTATTTTAAAAATTTGGAGAATATTCAATCTTCGTTTCATCTCAGACTGTATATGTGTGTAAGGATTCTCCAGTTCACTCGCTGTAATTGGTATACCACACTTTCTTCTCAATTTAGGTGATAACAATATTAAATTCTGGGTTAGCCCGTAAGCGCTGGATGTCACCCAGTACAGACACATACAAGATGGAACCATCGCAGATATAGGAATCATTGCTACAGAGAACACTCTGAAGAAATTGGTCAAGTATATTTGAAACTTTGTTTTAGTCCTCAGCTTTGTCATTGTTTGCATTTCCACGATCGCAAGATTCATAAGTCCCAGTGACACAGGTAATATTAAGGAGTGGTCTACTTCAGTCAGGTTTGGTATCCACCCAAATCCTCCCACTGACAATTCTGCGAATTTAAGCTGTGCATCGATATCAAAGTTTGGCCGCATATAGACTATATTCCGCAGTGAAAAAGACAGCGATACCCATAGAGGGATTTGGAACCAAAGTAAAATCGACGCTTTAAAGGGGTGACAATTATCGCGTACAATTAAAATATTGTACTGTTTTTTTAATGATCTCCTAAACATCACTGTCGCTTGTTTATCTGTCCAATCAAACATTTTCTTTGCAGCTACTGTCTCCATATGTAATTCTTTAGCGATTTCTGGCATTTCGAGTGATATATTCTCCACTTTTGCGATTATGTAGTTCTGATAAATTGCCAGCGGCACAGTTATAACAGTTCTTACGAGTATCGTCGATAAGATTATGCTACCCCACCATGGTAATCCTGTGGTATCGTGAAATCCGATTAGGAAATCTTGACATCTTCCTACAATCGAGCTCTCAGAAATAGATTTATAAACACTCATTTGATATTCTGCAATAGACTGCATTGAAAAATTTCTCGATTGTTGAATTGAGATTCCATCGCGTCTCATGGATTTGTTTATCCTGTGGGAAACGATCGGATTTGACAGGGAAAATACGCGAAAATCGTCAATGGCAGGTCTTATGGGAGCATATCTTCGAGCTAGATTGCCATACGCGTCACTTTTGCATAATGAACTGGTGTGTAAGTTAGCAATTCTATAGTATTTAGAATTGAAATTATTTATCAAAGTTTTCATAACCAACGAAACGGTCATTGTACTGTCAAACACTTAAGCATAACCGCATAACCTAAAAGATCTGTTTGAAACTGTCAAATACAAATAATGTATATGGACTCCATAGTGTTACCATAATGATTTCTGTGGCTTTTTTTCCATATCCGCTCCCTATTCGGAGCATATAGCCGCCACACGGTGCCTCCAAGATTCTCTATCTCCCGCCAATTTCCTCGCATCTTTGCAGGTCATCCCGGCGTCCCTTAGCTCTCCTGAGTACATCCTATGGATGGTCATCAGAGGCCTTCCGCGGCGTCGGGATCCACCAGGTTGATAAAAGAGGCAGGCAGGATTCAGGCTCCCCTGTGCTTTTGTGATGTGCCATGACTCGCAACCGTAAAGCAGCACAGTCAGTATGCATGCGTTGAATAAGTGGCACTTGGTTCTGACCGAGTACAGCCGTGAGTCCCAGACTTTCCGCATTGAATTAAATGTTGCTCCAGCTATCCCTAATCGGATCGCGAGCTCATTACGCGGGTTGCCATCTCCCGTGATGTGTACTCCCAAGTACCTAAAACCATCGACTCTCTCGATTTCTTGCCCCGCACTCATCAGAGAGTAGTCTGGATCTGGACAGGCGCTGTTGCAGAGCACATTTGTTTTACTCGCGTTGACTTTGAGGCCAACGCGATACGAGTTGCTTTGCAGTTTATCCATTGTTTCTTGAATACCCTCAACTGATTTGTCAATAATAACAGCGTCGTTGGCATACTCGAGGTCACATAGTTTCAGGTTGGGAGCAACGGTTACTCCTCGTTCAGGTGGAATTGACTTCCTCAGGATGAAGTCGAAGATTATTATAAAAAGGAACGGAGCTAGAACACAGCCCTGTCTGACGCCGGTAGTGATGCCAAACCATTCCGTAGTTACGTCACCGATTCTTATGCAGCATTCACTGCCCTCGTGCAAGCATTTGATGATGGCGATAATCTTGGTTGGGAATCCATAAAGTTTTAAAATGGCCCATAGGGAAGGCCGATGCGGACTATCCAAAGCCTTCTCGTAGTCAACAAAGCAACACGCAAGCGAGCTATTGAATTCATTGCTTTGCTGGAGAAGGCATCTGAGGTTGTGGATTTAGTCCGCACAGGATCGGCCAGGTAGGAACCCGGCCTGATTTTCCCTGAGGATACGCATTATTGGAATCCTTATTTTCGCCAATCTCGCTATCTGTGCCAAAACCTTGCCGGACACACTGAGCAGCGTTATACCTCTATAATTGTCACAGCATAGTGGGTCACCTTTTTTGTCGATCGTTACTATCTCACCGTTGACCCAGTCCCTTGGGCAGCGCTCCTGATCCCACACCTTACTAATAAGTTGGTGTAAGGGGTGCAGAAGCGCCTCCAGGCCGTACTTGAGAAACTCTGGGTGTATACCATCTACACCGGGCGCCTTCCCATTTTTCAAACGCTGCACGGCTGAGGTGATCTCAGCACGCGTTGGCGTATGGTCGGTTATATTCGACGCTCGGGGAATATATCGGCTGTGGCTATATAATTGTTAAATAATGGCTTAATTGGGATTGACTGAAATATGTTTGAACATGGCATTTAAACAATAATTTACATTTGCAATTATGTTATCTCATCTAAAATGTAAAGATCATAATTATGAGCTTTAGTTGCTTAGATCCACAAACGACAACCTAACAGCACGGTAAAAACATTAAAAATATTTGTAGCTTGCGAAGAGTGGTATGTAATTAAATGTCAAATAAGTCTTACCCCTGCAGGTATGTCATAACCATCAAGTTCACAATCTGCTGTGGTGACTCTTGTAATAAACGCAGCCGCTGGATACAATCTCATTGTTTCCTTTATAATGCCTTTTATTATTTGAGATTGCGAATGTCCATTATTGTCTATAGTTGATTGCAAATATTGAAACAGCACTTGGTTTTTAGATAAATGATACAGGGCCCATTGACTTGTGAATGCAGTCTAAAAAAAATAATACCTTTTTTTCAAACACACTGTTACTATTTTCATGCAAATATCATTAATTTTCACCATATAAATATTAATAGTGATCATGGCTGTGAATTTGTTCAGCAATCTATGACTCCGGCTCCGATTTTAACATTTAAAAATATCTAATGTCTCAAATTCATTTATAAATATATAAATTATTAGATTTAAGTCTTTGCAATATATGGTATTTTTGCCACTACACGTCGATGGACCAAAAAAATCACGCGTAAAGTACCTCACCTGGCAAAAGCGCTATAGTGCCAGCGCCTGTGTGCACGGCAAACTTCTCACACGCTAGGAGCCGGTCCTGATTGCAATTAATTACATACATGTGAAAATGAAGCCGTGTATACGTTTCTTCAGCAATGGCAATTTAAAATGATCGAATGATCGAACTTGACACGATATTTTTTAGCATTGCTTATAACGGATTAAAAGAGAGATTTATTAAAAAGGAGTCGGTTGATTTTTGAACACTCTTCCCAGAGTATCATTCTACAAGACCTCTGCCTGATACTGATAAGCTGATTACTTATTGAATATTTAAATAAGTATAATGATTTAATTATCCTAACTTATCAAATTACAGCGACATACATTGAATTATGAAAACGGGCACTAGCAATTTAGTAAATGAAAAAATATACGTTTACCGTATCTCCAGCTGCAATAATAAAATCAATGATTATTCTCGTAATATCTTCTTTACTTATATTTTCAGAAACCATCCTCGAAATCAACCCATCGCCGATATCTTCCAATTTGTAAATTAGATCAACCATTTTCTGACCTATCAACGAAAAATGTACATGTATTAGAAAAAACGGCGAAATTATATTTTAAAGGTGGAACATTTAATAATCCATAGGAAGATTTTAAGAATTAAGTCATTTAAACTTTCCATGCGTTTGAAAGTTGTTTGCTTTTTGTTAATGTTATTTTAACACATTACAAATATATTATCACCGCTAAGCACTGACTATTTCGTTTTTATTATTTATTACTTTATATGTGTTCACTGTCTTTTTAGCCTCTAGCCCAGGCATGCCGAAAACTTGCCTAATTGGAGGTTTTGTGTGGCCCTTTCGAGATTTTGCATTTTTTTAAATGTGCATTATAGCTGCATTTGGCACCACATATTGATGCGAGTCATTTATTTCAATGCTAAAAATCGAAGTGTCGAAGCAGGTTCACAAATGGAAATTTAGCCACTACACTACGATGCTCAACTTTAAAACTACCGCTAGACATTAAAAAAATATCAGTCAGTCGTCAGTTCAAATTTATTCATGCACTTGAAATGCATGAAGATGCCGAAAGGTGAAACCCGGATCGTTCACGACAAAGCTCATGAAAAAGTACAATATTCAAATGATTCAAATGTGGTTTCAGTTGGACATACCTGATTCCCTGTTCTAGCCCATTCTTACTAATCACCCACAGCGTGATAAATTACATCGTTTCATTCAAAATCGATATTGCTATTCAAGATTATAACATTTTCATAATAATTTTTCGCCGTCATACCATAGAATAATGTTTCGTGAACTGCATTGACGAACCCTTTCCACGATGCCAATTGCAGCGTGCTGTAAATTTTCGCTGGCAAAAACGTCATTTGAGAAGTGTACATGAATATATGATGAACCTTCTCTGAAAATGATTCCAACAGTGCATCAAACTGCCGAGCTGATGATGCATACGAGGATCCCAGCATTACAGAAAACATAACTGCAATCAAAATACGGTTTTTGGTGTAATATTTTACTCGAGATTATTGGTGGGTTAAATTTATCACAGGATCAAGAAACAGCTTGCGTCACTGTACTATATTAATATATTTGCATGTTAGATGAATTGATTTGAATAATATAAATCATCCTTGAATTGTTATTCTACGCCACTGATTCGATAAATTCAAGATCTTGGAAAAATCATTGAATAATATTCAGGAAAAACATCGGCAACGATCATTCTCCGTTGACTCCGGTGACTGAGAAAAATGATTTTAAAATATGTTTATTTTGAGCATACATATGTAGGTGGCCAACGCTTGATTCGCGGGGGGTTAATTTGTGGCCCACAGTGCTAAAGAAAATTTTAGCTCTTAGTGTATATTTTGTGTACATCAAGAGATTTCCATATTAACGAAATATTTTTTTGTATTTTTAGAAGTATCTCAGCAATCTTAGCATACACGAAAATTTCTTCTATAGTCGTGTTTTGAAACGATCTAGAAATTATTTTTCCAGTCAATATAGGATAATAAATATTATTCACTCAAAGCAGTCAAATTGCTACTTATGAACAATTATTGAAAGAATGTGGCCCTGAAGAAATTTAATTTCCGAATTCTGGCCCAACTGCTGAAAAGGTTGGCCACCTACGATTTAGAGTATATGTGACGGAAACAATGGAAAATAAGACTTAAATCTTGGATTCAAATCGTAATAAAATGAAATTATACTACAATAGCCAGTGTCAATAGCAATATGAATAAATTGTGTTGCAAGACAAAGTCCCTTGGAAAATAAATTTAAAAGTGACGAGACATCTCTACTATGTAAAACGTTATTTACTAATTATTAATCATTTCAAGGACTTGGTGATCTTTAAGAACTAACTCAAAACTGCACATTTTTCATCCGTTGACTTTTAGACAAAATTATCTTTTCTAAATTTTGATCGTTTTTGATTAAGTTGTCGTCAGATTCTGAAAAATCTACGATGACAGAAACTTCTATTATATTCTTTGTTTCTTACATACATACATAGCTGTATGCCCAACATAAGGAGTTCAGCAGTCTTTACAAAAGAGACAGTATATACCACTCTGAGACAATGGTGATCCTATTTTTATATACATTTTATATATACTGTTTTAAAACCGTTTGTATAATATCCGAAAGCAATTTTGATTGTATGTCTCTCAAATGATTATTTTACTCTGGCTGTTAATACATTTTTTCTGTTCGATATCCTAGAAACAGTGATTTGCAATTTTTCATTTTATCAAACTGCTTTAGCTTTCGTAACATTTTAACTATATCAGTTATGCTATTTTTATGAAACGTTTTTGGTTGTTGTTAAATCGGAAAGACGATTTTTCAGCTGTCAGTTTTCAGGCTTGTCAGTGTCACCAACATTACCCAGTAATCTTTCGGTTTTTGAAATTCAATGTACCTAATTCGCTGTAAACTGACAGTTCAAGAAAAGGTAGTGCAAATAAATGTACGAAACTATCAAAAGCAAAATAAATCCTCTTTTTAAAAAGACGTAAATATAGACATGGATAATTACCGTTCAGTGAAACTCTGTAAAGTTCTTTATCCAAATTAGGAATAAACGCTGAAGATGAACATCTTTCTTTCCACTTGGATACCAAATCATTCACTGCTAGTGATATCGGTGTTTCGATCCACGTTTCTGTGTTTGGTTTTAGTAGAATTTTATTCATTAAACGTCTTGTTTGTAACCATTCCTCTCCGTCCATGAATAATAATCCCCTTTTGCGTTTATAGACTTTGTTGTATATCATCCAAGGTTCAGGTAAAACGTGTATTGGATATTTTCCTTCGAGTTTTGTGAACACTTTCCTCATAATGTTGGGATCTGATATGAAGATTGCGTTGACTGTACCAACCGAATCCTTGAAAATAGGTCCATACTTCTCATGGCGGCGGCCGATGTGCTTGTGGAGACTTCATTTAAAACAGATTAAGAATTTATTTTAACTACGCATGGATTCCTAAAGGCAATGGGCTAGCAACCTTATCGTAAGAATGTGGAAAGCATTTGGGCCCACCCGAACATGAAGTCGTAGATCTCGGTAAAAAAAAACAATGTACTATTACAATTAAGATGTCGACTGTCCAATCAATCATTTCAATAATAGGTAAAAACAAAAACCTCGATTTATTTATCGATATTTTTATGTTATCATCTGGTCATTAGTATTTGTGATACTACATTCAAAATTACCGATAATTATAACCAGGGCTGTGGAGTCGTTAAAAAAAAGTACGACTCCGACTCCAGCGTTTATCAAAAACACGACTCCGACTCCAACATTGACCAAAAACACGACTCCGACTAAAAAAGTTTAATTTCGTCACTTCTTTTTACTAATTTTCCTATTTATGTGTATTCAATAAAATATCAACAATCCAATCCGGCCAATAGCCAAATTACACATTTGATATGCAAAAATAAATAGTTCTTTCGTTAGTTAAATAACTTTTCAAAATGTCTAACTCCGAGTACGACTCTGGCCAAAACGACACGACGACTCCGACTCCGACTCCACAGCCCTGATTATTACTCCCACATAATTCATTGAAACACATTTACATACAATTTTTGCCAAATTATATAGATTACATTAATATCATTAAACTTAGTGATCTGCTTTTATTTTTTCAAACTGTTTTTTACTACGCGTCAGTTCAAGTACATCCATTTACTTGAAATGTCTGAAGATGCCGGAAGGCGAAATCCGGGTCGTTAACGACAAAATTCATGGAAAAGTACAAAATTCAAACGATTGCAATTCAATATACTAATACAAATTATATACATTGCCCGCTTTAAAACAAAGTTCAAATTTGATCGGAGGATACCGGCGCGGTGCAACGGTTCGCGAAATCTGCGAATAGTGCATCGCAGTAGTGTATAAATTTAAAAAAAAAACACTTTCCAACTCGTTAATCAATAAATACAATACTAAAAATTGTATATAATAATTATCACAAAAAATATTATCGAAATATGTTAATATTTTTTTATGAAGAATTACACGCTCCGGTTCGAGATATTTCCACTTCCAGACCTGCTCCAATGGCACACTTAAAGTGTGCAAATAATATTTATGTTGCAAACTTAATTACTCGCTGACTATATAATAAATAACGTTGTATTAATAGCTTATATAAATTAATACTATAATTATTAGATTAATTCACGTCACTGTCACAGATGCACCGGATTTGACACACGAACACAAGAAAAGAGAGATAGTAATATTCTTATTTTCTTGAGTGTTGTATATTATATTTGTGAAAAAAAAGCACCAAAAAGAATTCTTGGCCTTCCGTGTGCATATTGAAATGAATGTTTACGAATGAAAATCAAAATGAAATAATTGTTGAACATAAATGCGTGAAATACATGACCACGGATGAACATTCCCGAACATAATATTTAATTACTTTGAAAGTGTACACTGTCAATACTTGGTGGAATAGCGTTATATAAAAAAAAAAGTCTCGATGAGCAAAACCGGTCCTGATCCCAATAAATCTTCTGTGGAATAAGTAGGTACAAACAAAATGTAAGACATTTGTCAACGATGATTTATTTCCAGGGCTGTGGAGTCGGAGTCGTCGCGGCGTTTTGGCCGAGGTCGTACTCGGTGTCGGAAATTTTGAATATAAGGTAAATGTACTAGTAGTTGACCTTTTGAGAATAAAATGGCCCAAAATAAGAAAAACAGATGCGGGATTGCTCTAAATTGTAAAAGTTCAGACAAGTTCAGGCATCTGTGGTCGGAATGAGCCACTAACACATCACCATATAGCCAATGGAGTGCCAGGGTGGCCATTTGAAAACAACACCTAGTGAGGAAAGTGTAATATTTCAAATTTCTTAAGATTCTTAAGATTCTTAAGAAGAATTGATCAATCTAGAAACGGTGTGTACCTTGTTCCTGAACCACCCATTGCTACTTGATTCAACCAAGAGTGGTGCGACAGAAAGCTCTGATACAACTCTGACAGAAAGTTCACTATAAAGCCCCCTGATTAGACATGGTCAACTAATGGATTTTTCAATATGTGAGATGGTCAACTACTGAAACAGGAACATGGCCTTAAATAATTTAACACAACTTTTTTTAAATAGGGCCTTTCGTAATTTTTGTTATATAATATTTATTAAGACATATGATCCAATTATAGATGCTTTGCCATCATTCGGTACAATGCCTTAATCGTTATTTTTGTTAAAAATTTTCTCTTAAACGGTCAGCTACTGGTACATTTACCTTAATATGTAAAATTTTGCTATTGGTCGGATAAGTTGGTTGATATTTCATTGAATACATATACAGTGAAACCCCGATTCTACGTTTTTCAAAGGACTGTATAAAACAAACGATTAATGCGGGAAACGATGAATGCGGGAAAGTTTTATATATGAACTAAATGCCGGGACTATAGAAAATGAGCGCACCACGCGGGAAAACGTATAATGCGAGAACGTAAGATCGGGGTTCCACTGTAAACAGGAAAGATATCAAGAAAGAGTGACGAAATAAAACTTCAGTTGGCGTCGTGTTTTTTTAACTACTCCACATCCCTGATTATTTCATTGCCATATTTGAATATGCCATAAAATGAACCCTTGTCGTAACACACAAACAAAAATAAAAAAATTAAATTGAAACGATTCTTCATTTTCTTTTTATGAAACATTTGTCGCAAGTTAAATATCACAAGATTATTCATCTCCCAACAGAACTATAAATTAATCATTCAAATTAATAAAATAATGCCGCTTAAGTAGAGCAAACATTTTTGACACGTCCGTGTGTTGTAAAAGTGTTTTTTTTTTATGTTTTTAGTGTAACAAAACTCAAACAAACTAAATAAATATTTACCTGGACGATGATCCTGCCAGTGACAGTGCGGTGCGAATTAACGGAATTCCTTTGGGGCCGGGCATTTTTTCAATGCTCTTTAGAGCCCCTGCCCTAATTGACGACGCCATATTAAATTCAAACAATTGTCACTGGTATATATTGCAATATGTCCAATACAATGTATTATTTCACATACGTAAATGTGTGTTTGGCGTCCTGTTCACAGTTTCATCGACCTATCTCTCCAAAAGCTCACCACTGAATGAATTTTAAAGCACAAAGATTTAATTTAAAATATTTAAAATATGACCGTTTACCAGTGTCGTGCGAAGTTGATATTATTTACTTAATAACTTTGAACATTATTAAAAATATATTTAAGCGAACATTGACTGTCAAAAATTATTAAAGGTATAGTAGGTAGACGTAACATTTGTTATTTCCACTTTTGTTGAAATGAAGAGTTTAAAAATATGACCGTAAAAAATATTTATGGCGCTCTGAAAAATATCTATATCGTCGATACACAATTGAACTATTTATACCGCTGTCCTTTGGCAAGATGACAATAACATTCTCATAATCCTTATACCTAGACGAAGGGGATAAAAATAATAAATATTTTGTGACGTTATTTATAAAAATAGTCGCTGACGAAGGCATAAAAGATTTTCAATGTAACGACATGATATATTTACACATTCAAAAACTATCAATAATTAAAAAATATTATTTATATATGAGAAAAATTCTGCACACACAATGTCCTCCTGTTAGGCAACACATTGATGAGTTGAACAGCCCTTGTAATTTGCGACTCAAATAAAATCATGATCATTAAAAAATAATCGTCCTATGAATGTAGATTAAAAAAATGAGTACCTAACGTACCAATGTTGTGTCCGTGGTCGAGTGGTCAGCAAGTTCGCTTCGTTTGCTGTGTTTACATGATCTAATCCAAGTACTGATCAATAAATTGATTTCTCATTCGATTTTTTTATTTCCGTTTGAAGGCATAGATAAACGTGATGTCTGAGATACCATACCAACCATTTGATCGTAAAATCTGGGCGTAGTGGAAGTGATAGCAAAGATAATATGAACACGTCATGTCCTCGCATTTTCCATTTATTCATATCCCATTAGAAACAGGAAGAATAAGTAGTTAAACAACAAGCATTTGTCGTCAAAAAGCTTATTTAATGTTCCATATTGGACGCAGACACAGTAAATAAAATTTACAAATAAACTGAAAAGGGTCCACTTCATAACATTCAGCCATCATATAATATTTAAATCATAAAACATTTATTTTGAAATGTAGTCATTTCCGCCATAGCATTCCAATATTAAGTACTTACTTATATATTATTCATACTTTCTATCAGTCAATATGTGAGTTGTTCTTGTTCTTGGTTATGCTTATAAAAAAATACAACTAAAAATCGAAAAGTTTGTGTTTTAATGATTATTTAAAATCACTTGTTATTTAAATGTGTGTTCTTGAAGAATAATAAGAGATTAGAGACACGTGCCTAGATTATAAAAAAAAACAAGTCGCGTAAATTTTACCATATCAGTTGACTATACAGTGAAACCTCGATTCTACGTTTTTCAAAGGACCGTAGAAAACAAACGATTAATGCGGGAAACGGTGAATGCGGGAAAGTTTAAAATATGAACTAAAAAAAATACTTTTGAAAAACTTATTTATTCATTTGACTTTCTTATTATACTTATAAAATTCATTTTTTTTAAAGTCCTTAACACTTCGCTGCTTCTTTGCAGTTTGGCAGGTCAATTTAAAAAAAATCCCCTCAAATTCATATATTTTTTTAACAGATACATCTATATCCTTGAAGTAAAAAAATATTTTTATTTTTTCGAAGGCCAGCAACGCTGCTGTTAATGTCAATCCATGGTTCATTATTGCGTTTTTCGCTTTCTTCATCTACAGAAAACACAGATGCTCAGTAATTATCGGAAACATTATGACAATGAATCGAAAACCAGTGCACACATGCAGTCTCAGTTTTTTTCTACGAATCGATTGGAAGGGTTCGAATATTTTTTTAAGAAATATTCAACATAAACGGTCAATCGGGATAATATTTGTGACGGGACCATAATTTTTAAACGTAAAATCGTGTAATTCGAGAAATCGGGGAACGGTTAATGCGGGAATTTTTAACATTGCTCTTATGGGTGTTTCGCCGGGACTATAGAAAATGAACGGACAACGCGTAAAAACCTATAATGCGAGAACGTAAGATCGGGGTTCCACTGTACTTGCCAATGCATACTTAAGCTGACCATACATACTTGAATGATACCACTTCCATTTTAAGTAGCCTTTCCTCTGTACCCCAGAACAGCTTTGGAAAACAAAAATGTCCCGTTTTCCGAAATAGAGCAACCCATTTTTTAACCTTTTTAGTCTCAGAGCGCCGATATCTCGGTGAACTTATGATGTGCTAAAGAAAAAGATATTTCGGCACGCACTTTGATATTTTTTTAGAATATACATCGACGGAGAAAACTACTTAGACCAAAACAAGTGTGACAGACTGTCAATCACCAATATAAAGGCTTTTATGAAGTTTTTATTTTCAGTGATTACATCATTTTCAAAAACATTGTGGCCCAGCAAGCAGCAAGAAATCTCATTTCGAAAATCTGGCCCGGCTACTGAAAAGATTGGCGACGTATGATCAAGAGTAAATCTTCTATACTGAATACTTATTTTGTTTTTATTCGAAAATATTAATTTGTACTACTAATATATTTTTTATGAATCGAAACCTATTTTTCAACAAAAATGGTTCGAGTTTTTCAGCTTATACTTCACTTACTTATAAATGACAGGGATGAGTGTAACAAAACCTTCGACTCCCAACATTCCCCATATTCCCAACTGATATAAATCAAGCCATGCCATGTCCACTAAAGAAATAAAAACTAAAGAAACGAACGTAAATATTATGTAGGGATGTAGGTACTGAGTTTGTAAAATCGTTCACTGCGTACAACGGGGGGTTCTTATCCGCGTGCCCGCGAAGCAATTTTCGTGCGCCCGGCAAGGAAATTAAAAAAGAAAAAACAACAAATAAAATGTTAATTGAAATCTCAAAAATATTAGCATATCTATCTTATTTTCTGAATATGTTATTTTCCACTGTCAGAGAGTTAAATTGTAATTGAACAATCGAAATTCATTGATGTTTATCAAATATAGCCGGTATTTGGGGTATACATACACCTTGCATGATTAGTGCGTTTAATGAAGTGTCAATATAGACACGACAAATATTAAAGAAGAAATTTTAGATTTTCAAAATAACATCATCTTAAAATCGAACGGACTGACTGAAATCGTTTGGAATTTAGCTGACCATAAAAAGTACCTACCCTCTTTTTAAAAAAGGAGCCAGGAGGAGGAGGAGGAGAAGTCCTGTTTTGGTTCCACATATTTGTGTGAATCTTTGTTTTCTACCTTGAAAATAATAAAATCAGAAACAAGATTTCGACTTACCAATGCCAACCTTGATAATTGTTAACAATTGTGATTATCATCTTACAATCCTCATTTTGAAAAGTTAGTTAATAAAATGCATTGTCAAATATTGCACTATATGTGAATAGTAATAATTTTGTTTGTAAATGTAAATAAATCCATAATCTTCCGATTTATAATAAATAGTTTAGAAATAATATAATGAATAAAACACACGTAAAGCAGCCAAGGGAACAATACTTAAATAAATACGTAAATATGTACTAGGTACCTAAATTTTGTTTTTTAAAAAATCCGGCATGTGCCCGTCACTCATTTCTTAAATCTCAAATGCGCCTGCCACCGGAATAAGGTTAAGAACCCCTGGCGTACAATTTACAGTATGCTGTAATTGTATTAAAGTTTAATTAACAGATGTCGCTAGTCCTATTCAATAATATGATAAATAACAATATCTTCATTTAATTCGGCAGGAATGTTGCGGAAATTCATTTGTAATATTAAATACAAACTAAAATCTTTTTTATTACACTGACCGTGTAAGTAAGTATGACAAAATAAGTGGACTAGACAAGTTAAAACTTTTAATATAACAATAAATAACGTTATTAAAGTTTTCGTGATGGCTTGTTAAAATATTCTCAATCAATATACTTAATCGAATCTTCAGATTTTCATTTGATTAAATATATGCCAGAAGATGGGTTGCTATTCTACCACTATTTTCTACACGCCATGTTATTAATATTTATTTGTTTTTAAAACAGCTTTATATGTTTCTTTATTCGGCTGATTTTTAAATAAAATAATAAATCTGGTGATTTACGTTTTCTGCATCAAAAAAAAAGGCGGTTCTACTTTTCAATTAGACATAACAATACCGGATGAATAAATATTTATTTCGGTATTTAAATATATTAGTATCATAAACATGTAAAGCTGATTTACGTGAGTACCCTAAGCAAATTATATCATCATAATTAATTGAACTATGTATTTACTGTTAATTAGCAAAACTGCATTATAATAATATAAATATGTTCTGAATTATATAAATACACTTGGGCCTCGTATAACACGGATGATTAAATTGTGACATATTTTTATATAACACGCTTTATATAACACGGCTTAAGGGGGGAAAAAATACTTATTGGTGGATAAAGTTTTTATGACATGGATATTCATGACATCCAAGAAATATTGGAGGATTATTGGAGGACGAAGAAGAATTAGTCGAAATGTTGGTGGAACCTACCACAAATAAAGACTTAGAAAGCAGTTGCCGCGAAGTAGCTACATGTTTCACATTAAAAACAATGAATGACAACTTGGAATTGGCTATTAAATTCGTTTTTTTTTTTATTGAACATGATCCTATAATGGAAAAAAGTTTGAAATTCAAGAAGGAATTACAAAATATTTTGGAACCATATAAGGAAATACGTTAAGATGTAAAAGCTAAAAGCAAACAATCGCTTATTACTGAATTTTCGATGATGAAAACTCACAACCTATCTCGAAAAAGAGGAAAACAAAACGATAAAAAATAAAACCTTAATTTTGTATGAACTTCAAACCTTGTATAACACGGATTTGTATAACACAACGTTTTTGTGGAACCATATAACCGTGCTATACGAGGCCCAAGTGTATATGATTTCACGTACCTACTTACTAGGTAATTATAATATTTATTAATGGATCAAATTGGCACTCGTTTGCTTTAACTCATTGACTTCGGAAGAAATTAAAATACCTACATCTTTTCAAAAAAATATTTTAAATTTTCAGTAGCCTTTTCAACACCACGCCATCGTTAAAGCTGTACATATTAATATACTCGATATAGGACGAAGCTCGTGCTAACCATACCACATGGACTCGAGATAATATTACTAATGTGATAGGTACACTAATGTACGACCCAGCTAAGAACCTTTTAATCAACAATATGTAGAAGCTTTTGGATAATAAAATAATAAATGAGGATTTCATTGAAGCGATGCCATCAATATTTTCAGTGTCAGATCTGGTTACATAAATGGTAAATATTATATATTTGCAACTTAATTGAAATTCGCCAGTGGTAGGGATTATTTTCGAATTGATTTTTTTCATCAACATACATATTCCCTATCCAATATACATATGTATAAACAAATCATAATATGAACTCTTGAAAGAACATTTTAACAATACATAGATGTTTTCAAAAACAAAATCGTTTTCAGGACGAGGTTGGATGATTTTTTTTTCCTACCTTTTCTTTCCTGCTGAAACTATATGTGGTGTCCGCTAGGCGGGCACCTAGTTTAGGTTGGATGATTGGTTAGCCTGGTAAGATATGAAAAAAAACACAACTATAAATTTATTTTAATAGAAATTCATTTTTAAGTCTCCATTCAAAGGTACGATCCATCGACCCCGTAACCGAGTAGGGTGACAACCCACTCATCAGACCTTCTCATTCCATGCTTAGCAACATATTGTTATTATGTATATCACAGCCAACCCTCCTATATAGGGTTTTTTTATGACTTACGGCTACTTTTAAATATTCTTCGAATGCAGATAATTACGAAAAATATCATTTGCCTTAAGACTCCAGCACACGCTACAAAAAAACCGCTTTATAGCAGATGGTGTTAGAGATGTAGCGTACGCTTATAATTTGAATGGCATTTTGTTATTTTCTTGTGTGTGATATCCAACATTTATTAATAGAAGTGTGAGAAGAAAATTACAGAAATTACTTCGATACATAATAACAAACATTATTCACTTTTAATGTGTTAACTGTCAATTATGCATGGGGGATCATTATAATTTTAAAAGTATAATTATAAAATCCATACCGGTTACGCTCATACCAAGCTTTATCAACTGTTCAGTTGTTTTATATGTGGTTTTTTTTTATTAAAAATAAGTTTAACTCAATACCGGTAGGTTTTCTAAATTGTTCAAAAAAATTGCAGAAACGTAAACACGTTTGGGATATATTAATTGATCATGAAAAAGAATTGCGATTCATTGACATCGTTGCCGCCATAAATATCAAACAATCGTGTCATGTGGGCAAAGGGTACACGACCCAAACATATCAATTTGGTGTTAACTGTAATGAAAAAAATATTATATTTAAATTTCCCAAGAATTTTTGCTATTTATATCGATATAATATACCTAAATACTATATCATTTAGAAATGAAGTGGTTATGAATTTGTTGCATTGTGATAAGCACGTTTAACGCGTGTAAGTTAATATTTTCTTTAAATTCTCTATATCTAAATTTAAATGTCAAAATTGTAAAATAATTCGACGTGTTTTAAGAACAAAGGTACCTGAATGCAGTTGTTGTTCCGTAGCACCCTATACCTCTACCAATTAACCAATTTTGTCCATGAAATATCATTTGATTTTTTAAACAGTATTTATTATTGAGAGCTACTGTGAAATAAAAAAAATAATGGTAATCTACAAAGTAACCGGCACAGTTACTCTATTATTATTGTTGTTTACCGATGCCCAATTTATAATAATAATTATATTATGTTATTCAAGAGTCCAATACATTTTTATGAGACGCCACTGCTATTCAATAAAAATGTTATTCTAATTCCATTACCATGTTGGTGGCATTGCTTCCATGGCCAGGCAGTTTTCAAATAATGTATTTCATTTTACAAAACAGCAAATACTGCAAGATTATCCTCGATGAAATGATCTGTAAATGAATCGGCAAATCGATGTAAATAAAACTTGCCTGCGTATACTTTATGATTGGTGATATACCAAATAACATTACGCAAGTATATTATCGTGCACTTGAAGTTTGACACGAATGATTTTTTCAAGTACGTGGGTACAAATTGTGTTATGTGCACAGTTCCGACTGTACGAAAACGACTCATCGGATGATCGGATGACAGCTGTTCCTGGTCATAGTTCGCGGGGTTATTTATTTTAAATTATTTATTCCAAACTACAAATATGGATCCCGACGAATGTTTAAAAGAGTGGAAAGATTTATTGGCGGATTACAAAAATTTAGAGGTATGTAGACATGTTATTTTCTGTTTTCCTCGAATCGTTCGCCGCAAAAGTTAGGTTATAGCTTAATTTTACCTGCCAGGTAAATAATATATCATTAGAATTGCATACAACTGATTTGCTAGCTAATATCCAGTCACCCACTTGTTACATAAAATGTTTATATTTAAAAAAATCAATACTGGCGTATTAGAATATGAAGTGTCATCTCAAAAATCATTCGAAAAATAAATAATTGCCTCGGTCTTGTGTTTTGGAAAACATACGATAACAAGCAACAACTATCAGCTATGCTCGAAATCTATCAGATTATAGATATGTAATATTGTATGGTTTCTTTTATTGGATAGTCTTTTATTAATAATATGTTGGGTACTTATTTCGGGAATCCGTCGCTTGAAGGGTGTTTATTATGTACATATATTACAGCCATGGGGCTTATTGTGCAGTAGTAAAGCGTATTGGTAAGTACAAAAATAGATTTTATGAACATTAATTGACATCTAATTGATACTACATGATATTGAAAAGCAATATGAATCGTCCTCTATAATGATATGCCATATTGTCAGTTTTGAAGAGAAGCTTAACTAAGGAAAGTTATAAGTGAAAGCCAATGCTTCTATTGAATTTATTTTTTAAATCAATCTGGAATATGACCTATGAACATCGTTCAAGTAATAAAATCCTTCAAATTAAACATCTTCAAATTGGCTTGCTAGATGAGCTAAACCAATCCGGAAGAAATAAATACTTATCATGCTGTGGGTTTCAATACATCAGATTATTGCAAAACCGTTACTTAATGTAAAAATACTTCATACTGTCCATTATTTATGCTTCCGCTTTATGGTAATTTTTATTCATTGCTTATGGTGACACTGCATGAAAAATCACTTGTGATTCCTAATTTAAAAATAATAATTAATTTTGTTTTGGTCAACTTGAAATTATTATGTCTGACTTGTTGCTTATTGATAGAACTGTAGTTAATCATATTTCATTACTTGAAATGATTTAGTGTCCATTTATAGTAAATGAATGTTTTTACTTTGCTGATCAGACGTAAATGAAGATAGAGATTAAATAGATGGGACAATTGCCTGCATACATTCTGTATTAACAATAATTACCTACAACACAAATTTGTGTTTTTTTTTGCCAAACTTGTATTATAAATGCAGTTACTTGGATATTCTCAGTTACACAATACGTGGAATAATCAAAGTTATTTTAAATTTTATATTAAAATGAACTTCCACAAAGTTACCGCCGAAACCATCGAAAATATTGGATATTCTACATTATCAGTCAATCGTGTTACTTACCAACTTCTAGCATGGTGACAATATACAATTTGGGCAGGTTCCAATGGTGCGGATTATTAAACATTGTTTTTTTTTTTTCTTTTAAGGTGGTGAACAGGGAGTATGTGGGAAAACTTGAAGAAATTGGAGAATTGCAGGGGAAATGTCTAAAAGAAATCACTCACCAACGCTATCGCATGTCAATTATTGGGAATGCTCTTAAAAAGTATGTAAACTATTCACTGGCATTTTTATCCATTTCATCATCAGAATGAAGTTCAATGCTGATCAGTAAATCTCATCGTAGGGAAAGAGACATTCTAAAACTATAGTTTTGTGAAACTATGTTGTTAAATATTGTCCTTATATAAAATCCCACAGCAGAGATCTGTTGAAGCAACTTTTAATCTCTGAAACTTTTCAATGTTTTTTCACTTGCATTTTATTAACCTTTTGGATCCCAGATCATTTTGGAAAGTGCCTGCAAAAAAATCCAATCAAAAAAATGGTAGCCTTTATTCTATTAATTATCTCAGCTAATATTAACTTAGCAGTGTAATTCTTTTGTAATGACATTCTATGATGTATAGTGTAAAAAGTAATTGTTTTTAAAAAAGTTGTTAAAGCATATAAATAAAATAAACAGAGTATGCCGTTAATATTTGTTTAAAAAAAAACTGGGCAAAAAAATATGGTTTGAAAAGAAAGAGAGGATGTACGGGGGCACCCTGTCTAGCATATGTATATAAGCTATCTCTAATACACGTTTCAAACATACTTCTGACGAAGGCGTAAGCCGAAATAGCTATCAACAAATATATAAAATTTATGTAGAACTAAAATACATTGTTATTTTTCTTACCGTATTACTCTTAACAATAGTTAAAATTGAAATAAAATCATGTTTTTGTGGGTTTAAATCTCAAATAGTCAAATATTCAAATATATTTTGACAATATTAAACTAAATTATATTATAGATGCTGAAGGTGCCAAGCTTTATTGTATTTTTAAATCAATTCAAATCTGTTTGCAACAAACACTTGTAATCCATAGATGAAATTTTACTATCTGAGATCAAAAGATTTCCATTAATCCAAAGTGCAGACATATAGTTGTATTGTGATTTTATTTTCGCCATCAATAAATGAACAGTCAATCTCAATAGGTAAAAGATTTGTTTATTATGTATTTGAATGAGGAAATAAAGTGGCCATCATTTATTTTAAATTACACTTACTCACAGGCAGCAAAAAAACCATAATTTTTTTAAACACATCAGATTTTATAACTCATTATCAGTTGTTAGATTTAACATAAAATTATTAGTGATGTAAATTTAAGTGGCTGTTTTTCACACGCTTGAGGTACGAGATTCGAATCAATGGTAATTTTGCCAAATAATATGAGTACAGTAGAACCTCGCTCTGTAGCTTGTAAAAAATTGTCTTGTTTTTAATATTTATCTTTATTCATCTTCTTTACTTTGGAAAAGAACTTGTGGAATTACATTTTTAAGTCATACATGTGCTGAAATATCAAGGTTGAGTGGGATAGAAAATACTTCAAGATGATTCTAATATTTAAACGTTCAGTTGAATTCATAGATAAAGTTACACTTCCATAGAGGCTAACGAATGACTCTAATTTCTTACTACAAAATCTAAGTCGGTTCTTTTGGTTTGCATGTTTAATTTGATGCTTTTTAGGACTGGCTCTATTGTAGAAGTTTGCATGACATACATATTGGTTCACATTACGGAACATATCAGAGAAATAAGTTGTAGGAGAATTACAATAGTGATGAGATTTTTGTTTTTTAATGCAAACGGATCTTAAAAAAATGTATATCTTTGTTTTTTTTTTATTTTAGGTTAGCTAAAGAAGGGGCAAAGGTGACAAGTGACGAAAGGTTAGACAAATTAGAAAAGGACTTGATGAAACGGAATGCGCAACTACACGAAATCGAACAGACGTTACCAAAAAAGAACAGCGTGTATTTGCGTATAATACTAGGCAACGTCAATGTTTCAATTTTGAATAAAAATGACAAGTAAGTGCATATTTCATTTATTTATAATATTTTACATAAATCTGTACACAACCAACTGCTATCCAGTGCAACACTATCTACTTAAACCATTTTTGAATAGATTTGTTTTTAATACATCATACATAGCCAATCACGTGATCTACGACCGGAGGCCAAAAACAGGCAATAATTTATTTCAAAGTGTACAAAAAAGCATGTCGGTAATGAGTCACCATAATTATTATAATGACTGAAGTTATTCCAATATTTTTTTTGACTAATCACTCACTGCATATTACTGCCAATATGTATATTGAATGAAATTGAGTTTATGGTAAACAATATATTGTGAAGTTAATGATGGTGACAAACATCCATTGATTTAATAAAGAAATAAATTATATCAAGAGTAAAACTATTGTTTTGAAAACTGTTGTCAAGCTGTGTACTTTTTTTTTAACCATGTGAAGTGTATGGACTAAAGAGTTTTTCAACGTAGACAGACATGTGGTTAGCTTTATCGCTCTTGCTAGGCCCTGTTGTTAGGAGCAGGTGGTTGGGCGGAAATTCTAGATATTGCAGTCATCTATGCCTTAGAACAGAAGTTAAAGCATTGATTGAAAAACTTTGGGTAGTGGAATTCAAGCCCATGAGCTCTGTAACTGAGGCCAGCGACATTGACCACTTGATTGCAAACAATTATATTATACTCTGTTTCTGACTATCGTGTAGCTTCAGTAGATACTTTTTTATGAATTTTTCCACATAAGATAGTTGAAGCGAAAGATTTAAACTTAGCTGATGACAACGAGCACACTATGAATATCTTTTCCGTATCTCACCACCAGTTGTGTATTTAATATTTTAAAACTGATTGATTGAAATTAAGTAAGGATACTTTGTGGATTCATATAGTGATGATGATTCATCGATGTTCAGATTAACCATTCCTGATCTCAATAAGCAGAAAAATTCAAGAGAGAGAGAAAAGGGATAAGAGATGGTATTACAGCTGACGGCAATATGCTCATCCATGTTATACACGAAACAAAAAATCTATTTAATAGTTATTGAGAAAAACAAAACACAAAAAAATATTGTTTACATAAAACAATCAATATATATATATAAATAAATTGGATCAAACACACACCCGCATATTGATTAGGAAGGAGTGACCTGAGTGCTTAAAAGATAAGATTGCTTATCAGTGTCCAGTAGGCCTTTTAGTAAGTTATGTTGGAAAACAGTAATATTATATGAAAATATTTGCTAATTTTTGTTATCTGCTTGACTTTTTAGTTACTGATAAATGCTTGTTACTAGTTATTTAACTTAAGAGTAGGGATAAAAAGGACAGGATTAGTGTTTAGCTAATCACCCTCGCTACGTCCCTTTTTGGTGATGGATGTGGCAAGGAATTTTGAACAACACAAACATATATGTCTCCAACTCAATAATTCGATTGAAAAACGAAAAATGAAATTGCCCAGACTGGGACTTGTAGCCAACAATGTTAAGACAACCACGGATCCTACAACATGTTAAATTAAAGGATATTTAATTAACACATTATTACGTTGGTCAATATTCAATATTACTTCAGAAGCTAAAAATAAAGTTGAAAAATATTACAAATATATTTTGTAAAATTAATTATTATTTTTTATAACATAAGTAACTTATATAAACGGCATTTCTTCTAGTAAGCATAAATAATATTTTTCTAAAATGTACATCAAATTAGCTACATTTGGTATATAAATCAAACATTGTGCAATAAAATGTTGTTTCCTGTAATTTATTTAACAATAGTTTTAATGCGAGAAAACAATGCTGACAATTAGGTGCTGTGTAGTCACTACATGTGAGCGATTAAAAATGAATTAAAGTGATGAAAATTTGTGAGGGAAGAATTTAGATGTCACTGACATCTGTACAGTCGAACATAAATCTGTAAATAAATTTAAGTGTGTACGGAAATTTGGACTTTGGTGATCATTGCAACTGACCATGACAATGTTCACAGCTCTTGGTTGCATGTAATGCATTATTTTTATATAAGAACTATAGCAATAAAAAAAAACTCATACTCACAAACTCAAAAAGTCATTTTGTAGCAACGAATGGTTTTGAATAAGTTATTTTCGTAAGGCACTTTTAAAATAAGTATTTTGATCAATTACACTTGAATAAATAATAAATATACAGGTAAAACTGTGACATTAAAATTAGCTGATGTAAAAATTATCTAAAGATAACTAGATATTAATTTTATAAGTTGCAGTGCGCGGTGTGATTTAACAATTTGCACAGCACAATTAAATCCCAAAAAACAGTATACACAAAATTGTACCTTTGCTGATTGGCCATCAAATGCATCCAAAGTAATAAAAAGGGCCCATAAACAAAGTGTAATTAGAAAAGAACGTATTCCATAATATATAGTCATCGGTATTGTGTCAGCGTTCTTTTCATATATGTCACCCATTGGCAACCGTAATGCAATAATTTAATAAAAATACATTTTGTTGGTAGTCAGCGTGAAATTTCATTAGTCAAAGACTTGATAGTCTGACAATATATCTGTTAAAATATCTTTCATTTATATATTACATTATAACAATTTGTGAACTACGTGCGGTGAACTTATACGACTGTGTCAGGATTCCAAGCATATTTGTGTTCAACGCTCAAATTGTCAAGTTGGTGCATATCTTCTTCGGGAATCACAAAGTCCAATACAACATTTTCTTGAATATGACTTGCCGATTCCGCCTTTGGTATAATGGCAATGTTCTGCTGCAGAGCCCAATTAAGCAGTAACTGAGTGACCGTTCTACCGAGCTTCTTAGCTATTTGGTTCACGATAGCATCGTTCAAGAGAGCTTTGTTTCCGGTGCCTCCAAGCGATGAGTATGCTTGTAATAAAATACCATGCGATCGGCACTCCGCTAGTAATGAATCTTGGTGATAGTGGGGATGCCATTCTACTTGATTCACGGCGGGAGGAGAGCCGCTGGTCTCGATCAACTCTCTTATGTGCCGCACGTTGTAATTGGAAACTCCGATTGACTTGAGCAAACCTAATTTTTTTAGTTTCGTTAATGAACACCACGATTCTGTCCTAAGTTTTGCATTATCTTTATGAGACACGTCGAGTCTTGACGTTCCAGGCCAATGGATGAGGTACAGATCCAAATAGTCGCATTGTAACTTATCGATGGAGCTTCTCACGGCATTTTCGGTTCGTTCTCCGCCGCCTTGGTCGCTCGGTGACAGTTTTGAGGTTATAAATATTTCTTGTCTCGTTAGATTATATTTCGGAAGTAAATCTTTGAGTGCTATTCCTATTGCACTTTCGTTGCCGTAGACGGCCGCCGTATCGAACGATCTGTACCCGGTTTTGAGCGCCTCGTCGATAACGTACGTTATTTTCTGCTGACCGTTTATACGAAAGGTTCCGAATCCAATTAGCGGAAATAAGTTTCCATCGTTCAAATTTGAAGAGCGGTACTTTATTCATTTTCGATCACCTCACTTTACACCCTGAATATGTATTCAAAAATGATCGAAGACTAAAATTACTCACAAATGTGTCAAAACCACAACCTCGAAACGAAAGTAAATGTCACTTTGAAATTGTTGCGCTAATGTTGTAAACATCAAGGTCGCCAACATTGCCATTGGTGCGTAACTGACATGAAGTTTGTTGCAAAATGGAAATAAAATCAAAAAGATTTTTTTTTCATATTATAATTGCTATGTGCAACATTGTCTACGAAAATATTAACAGGATAATAATTTTTATTTCGTTCTCCTTTTTTTTCACAGATTCAGATACAAAGATGAATATGAAAAATTCAAGTTGATTTTGAGTGTCATTGGATTTGTGCTGGCTGTCATAAATTTAGTGACAAATATCAGGTCCGTTTTTTTTTTGTTTTTTTATACGATGTTGTGAATTACTTTTGTCAATTTCAACATTTATTGTTGAATATTTTGAATTAAGTGGCAATACTATCAGATAGCAATATTGTTAAAATTTATTTAGACTTTTTGCTAACTTATTTTATAAATTGTGCAGCCATTTATTCCATTCTAATGTAGGTGTAAATTTATATAAAGCTGCTATGTACCATACAAATTAATTGTTTATAGAATTTAAAAAAACTATTTTTGTTTATAGATCACTGGAGTTAATATTGATGTTCTTATTGGTGTGGTATTACTGCACGCTGACAATCAGAGAGTCAATATTGAAGGTAAACGGATCGCGCATAAAAGGATGGTGGAGACTTCACCACTTCATCTCCACCGCTGTTGCCGGAGTGCTTCTTATCTGGCCACAGAATGAGGCGTGGAAACTTTTCCGGGATCAATTCATGTGGTTTAATGCATACATAAGTGAGGATTTTTTTGAACTTAAAACTCATATTTTAATCTCCATAATTATCAGATGTCAATGTAGATTAGGGGTCGTTTGTATATGAGGAGTTAGGAGAGGGGGAGGGGGTCCGCAATAAGACATTAAGGCATACCCTTAAAAAATAATTTGGATTTGGGGTTTCACAAATGTGATATCATTAAAATGGAGGTCATTTATTTTGTAACAAAATGTGTAATTTATGGACCGCCCTAAATTTAATTGTAATGTTGGCATTTGGTTGTGGCCTTACATTGGAACCCATTGGATCCTCACTGATTTGTATTAAATCTTCAGGTGTTGTTCAATATCTACAATTCCGGTACCAGCATGGCGTACTGTACCGGTTGAAGGCGCTTGGAGCACGGCATAATATGGACATAACAATCGAAGGCTTCCACTCTTGGATGTGGCGCGGGCTTTCATATTTGTTGCCGTTCCTGTTTGCCGGATACATGTTCCAGCTTTATAATGCTTACACACTATTCCACATCAGTTTTCATCCCGAGGCTTCTTGGCAGGTATGTTGCAAAAAAATCAGTTTAATTAATTTACTCAGACTTGTCAATTAGTTTAATTTGATAATTTAAATTATCTTTCATACCCTACACAAAATTAATGTAGCTTAACCCTTTTACATCCAGCTTTTTTTTAAAAATATAACAGCAATAAATCAATAGAATTGATTTTGTCAATCCTAAGAACTTGCACAATCCACACCATGCATAAATTTAAATAAAACATGTGTTATTAAAAAAACTTGAGGGACACTTGACTGGAACATGGTTTTCGCAGCGGGATCGCGCTGCTTGGATGATTTAGCGAAAATACCAATCAGCGCGATCGCGCTGCTCGGACGTAAAAGGGTTAAGTGAAGTAAAAAATCACTCGTCATGTCAGTAAATAAATTGTGTTTTAACTTTGATTGAACACAGAATATTCAACATTTGATTTACTTAAAAGTTACTTAGTGTTTTTGTTTAAAATATTTTTTTTTATGGCGATAAAACATAAATATAATTTTATTCATACGTTTGCTTTTTGTGTAAGATGATGTTAAAGAATACTACAAGATTTAAATTTGCGACGTTTGAATAATTTATTTAATGAATATTTGTGATCCCCAATGGTAAAATATCGAGTGATTTAAATAATGTATTTTTATAAAATTGTTGAGGTATGAAACTATTTTCCGAGCAATCTATTTAACAGGTGCCAGTGCTGAGTTTATCGTTCCTGGTGTTGTTTATCGGCAATATTGTCACGACGCTGTTGGTGATACCGCAGAAATTGTCCGAGCAGGTACCGTAAAGGATTTCTGGAAGTGTCCAGCCGTCGATTTGTGTTAACGAGGGGCAGGGTGACATCTCGCCACATGAATCAATCGTAGTCCAAAGCCAAACAGCTTCAGTGTTTCTTTTTGAACTATAATCGCAAATCAATGGTTTTCTTTTTACTAAGCACGACTAAATTGACAAGGTGTAAATTAAAATGGTATCATCGTTGATATTGACAGTTCCATGTCAGCAAAATAGGAATCTTCAATTGCAAATAGCCTGATGCAATTGATTTAAGTTATTTCATTTGATAATATACACCTATACAAATGTGTGGTGTCCAAAATATCTTTATAGTTTCTTCAGAGCTGACATTAGTTGCCAGATCAAGACGTCTGAATTTCCGTTAGTTGATCTATTCATTTTTTAAATAAATTTCATTAAAACTCATGAAACTATGTGTGTACTATAAATGTACAAGTGTTACAGACATCTGATCTAGACTATATTCAATTCAACACATAACGTCCGACAATTTTTCACTGCACATTTTATAATCATAGATTCCTGTTTTACCAGCTTTTAACAAGGCGCAGATGGTGCTAATAAAGCATAAAAAAAAATATCTTTAAATGATTACAAATTATCATATTGAAGTTGATGCATTGCATGGAATAAATTGAAATCGAATTAAGTTATTAGTAAGAAGAAAAACTTCTATTCCCTTCTAATTCTCACCTTTTTAATTGCATTTTAATACAGTAGCAAATATAATTTTTAAAATCTCCATAGATGCCTAAATGTTTTGTGTGGATTGTTACATTGAAATTCTTCTTTCAGATATTTAAGTTTTCACTAAAAATACTTCTATTAGCTTAGCTTAATGTTTTTATAAATTATTATTAAATGTCAGCAGTATTGTAATTTTTATTATACAGATTGTTTAGTGCATATTGCATTTTCTGTTTGAGAAATGGGCGCAGTATAATTTTTTTATTGTTTTTCTGCTTGAAAATCTAATTTTAAGTAATAGAATCTCGACATTCCATTAAAAATGATAATATTAAAATAACTGTATTTTGTAATAAGTTAAAAAAAATAATTTAACGATCTTTTATTTGACGAATGCTTTCACCGCTTGAAAGATAATAATTAATAATGTTATTAACTATCTTAGATAATTTTAAATGTCTGCAAAAGTGTTAGTGATATGTTAGTTCATGTTGAAAATAATGTAGAAAATAGATTGTATTAAAAAAATCTAGTAATTATTAGCATATCGGAAGCTTGTATTATTAAATATAAGAAACTTATAAATGTAGTAAATATAAGATAAGACACTTTGGTCATTGAATTCATATTGAGAAATATTAGGCCCTTTTAAATTACGGAAATATTATTTAAATCAGAGACGTGGAAATTAACCTCTTCCCTGTTAGTATAATATAAAGAAATACAATAATTTACAGTAAATGGATATCAATCAATGATTTTGTTAATAAAAAAAACAACTGAAGATAAAACAGATTCTTTCGCTAATTGTGGAATCGAACTCAACAGTTCTTTATTTAAATGACGAAAAAAAATGGTATATTGTCAGCCTCGAGTGAAAATTTTTAATACAACATAAAAGATAATTTTTTATTGTGATATATTCACAGAGAGAAAACAGATAGGATAAATCTTAAATATCATCTTCATATAAGAGAAACTGACCACGTGCTGATTCATGAAAATGGACCAAAAATTTTTTTGATGCTTGACGCATATAATAATTTCCTGGAAAGAATGGCCAACATAACCTAGACATAATTACATGTATGAAAATACTAAATCAGAAATACTAATGCAATATGAGGGTATTGATTATAAACTGTTTTACGCATCCTTGTAAAATGGAATAATCCATCTTGCTTTTTGAAAAGTTTTTTTTTTTGAGTGAAGAATTTACCACTATTGATTTGGGGAAGAGGTGAAATCACGAAAATTATTTGTCCTATAATATACTCTTCTGTATTTTTTTCTTATAGGAAACATTTCATCGATTGTGACTGCTTTGTTTGTGTTCTTTAATTATTTTATTCATGTAAATAATCCGTTACTTTCAGATACTAATGTCGTTTATAATGAATTAATTGTTGAAATGACCCAGGCTTTAAAAATGTGTAATATGTATATAATAGAATCTTTGAATAAGAATGTTTCAATAGATATGCCCTAGTCTATTTTCAGTTATTAATTTTTTATTTTCTCGCATGAATGTTACCATGTCTTCCGTGCATAACTGTCAAAATGTTCTACATAAATACATAAATATAAACACAATATAAAATACTTTTGTGTCTTTATTTGAAGGATTGTTTTTCTCTAGAACATATCTTAACCATGGATGTGTAAAATATCACAGTAGAGTACAAATCATCGCTCAAAGTAATGTAAACCATTGCTTGAAATTTTATTATTGTATTTCTTGTCTGCAATTTAAATTATAATGTTTTCTAAATTTGATTTATAATATTGCTCTGATATTTTATGCCTCCATATTTTGTAAATAGTTTTAAAATGCTACCTGTGAATAATGCCTCTTACCTCATTTTTATTGTTGTTACATATTTACGCATGCTAACCAGTTTACCCATTACCCGTGCATCAATCAGGTCCCAATGATATCGGCACTGTTCTTCGTTTTGTTTGCCGGCAACACCACAACACTCTTGTTAGTCTTACCGGAAAAATGGAGCGAGAAGGTTTCGCTCCGCTATCGCCTTAAGGCCCTCGCAGCGCGACTTAATCAGCATTTGCCTAGTCACCGTTTGGTATGTTAACTGAAAATATTATACTACATTCTTCCGAATATAAGGAGATAATTTATATCTGTTATGTTTTCGAACTGCATTCATCATCACACTCCTTGTAAGTTCTAGTATTTAAATAAATAAATCCTTTTTTTTTGTTCTACATCCAAATATATTGTGTTAAGATCAAGACCGCTAAGCTCATCAATGAGTGAAACCGGTTCTGATTTTTATAAAATTATATTTGGAAAACAAAAGAGTGTTTTATTTATTGAAAATTGTGAATAATTTTTGTGTGAGATAAATCTGATTCTTGCACATGACAAGTTACTGATTGAATAAAGCCACCTAGATACATATTTTAAAATGTGTTTTACCAAGTTTTGAAAGAATAAGATGAATTATTTAAAAACAAGTCATAAATTTCAAAACTATGTGTTTTTGACCCTTCAAATGTGAAATCAAAATTTTACTGTTACTATTTTGGAAAAGTTTGAATTTTTAAAGCATATTTACTTTGTTAAAAATGTAAATTAAATAATTACTTTCCAAGATTAAAAGCTTTTACTTCCCATTCCAACTTAAATCTTTATTGAGTTCATCTGTCGTCATGTCCTTCTCCATTGAAATTGTTTCTATGAATGGAATCAAATAAAAAATGCATTTTAACGCTCAAAATTATATGGCATCAGACTTTATTCCAAATTATTCAATTGGAACATATAATTAAAATAATTTGACTATAAAAAATCACTCGTAGATATGTGTAGTATCCTTATATGAAGGTATAATGATAATCTCCTATTTATGCTTTGAAAGCATCTATTTTTATTTTGTTAGAATCATTTTTTTCTTTCGTAGTGGCTGCAGTGTATCACACTCATTTGCATGATTGCCCGAAATGGTGAATGCGTGTGTGCTGAACAAGCAATTAATTATCACTAACTTATATTCGGAACAATTCTGTATATCTTATTATTTTTATGATTCTGTTACGGGAAATAAGGTGATGACTGCATAACAATTCTGGAATCGGGTTGAAACACAATGCTGTTTATATTAATTGGTATTTGGTTTTCCATTGGGAGTGATGATCATTTATCAACAATTGAAAATATTTTGTTAATACAGCAACAACCCCCTTGCAAAATGATTAAAAAATACAGGAGAAACTAATTCTCAAATGAAAAACATTTGAGCCGCAGGGATGCGGGTTGATTTTGCAGAAAAATCTTTCTTATTCTTATTGGAGCTTTCTCAACCTGTACCTATGTTGAATTAGCGTGTAAAAGCGCCCCCTATAATTAAATTGGGTATCGACAGCGCGCCTGAAATATTGACATTGCAGCTGTTGAACTGTTAGAAGATCAATTACATATTAGTTGCTTAATCTAAAATTCATTCGCTTAATTTAAAATTAATTTGCTAATAATATAAATAGATTATCAATTTCATAATTTTCAATTGAGTCATGGTGATGGTAGAGTGAATTTTCATAGAAAAGTTATGATTAGATTTACAAATTCGTAGATGTTATTCAGAGAGTGTAAGTACCACAAAATTTAATTATATTTAGCTTTTTATGTTTCTGTTTGCATGACTTTTTTATTTGTTTGTTTTCATTGTGTATTAACAATTTAGATAATGTTCCAATCGGAAAATGTTTGGAAACCAGTGGTAACCCTCACATTCACAGTTCTCATAGACAAAATGTTGCCTATCAAAAATCTTCGAATGAACTTCATTAATCACCTCTTCAACATCTTTTTATACGTTGTTAAAAATATACAAATATATATTTTATACATATATATAAAGAATTTAACTTTGCTTTGTAACTAGAAAATTGATCCATTTTCTTTTCTGTAACAACTGTATGTGGGTTACGCTTTTTTCGTAAATGTTTTCAAATAAATTCAATACTATTTTATTACTTCTTATATGAGATGACAAGTTGGTTTCTTTTTTAATTGTGGCGAGTATATTGACACTCTTGCATTTATCTCAAAAAGAGTAGAAATAGAAAGAATACACGTTGACACTTCCTTTTTTCCTTAAAATACATATTTTTGATCTTCCTATCAATGCAGTTTCACTCTTCACAATTTAAAGAAAAACCATAGTTCTCATGATATGACTGTATCTGAAAAATATATTATAACCTCAAATTCCTCTTTTCGAGCTGAAGCTGTCAAATTTATCAATTTCCATTATATATGCATAGTTGTAAAATACCAAGGTATGATATTTCAAAGTCGATTACTGAAATCAAAATAATATATTTTTTGGTACAGAATTATTAAAATCATATATGATCCCTCAAAAGTCAAATTATCTTGTCCCTCTATATATATATGCAAACGTAACTGTTATTGCCAGTTGAATATATCCACTCAGAATTACCATTGTATGCTAAAAGGCAGTATGTTCACTTTGTATGCTGCCGTCATAAGTAAAGAGCTAGCCTAGGCTGAAATCAATGAAGGTTTTCACACTCATTGATTTTGGCTGTAATAGATTTTTTTTAACAATACATTTTACAGACATCCGTACCTTCAAACAGAAACCCATAAATATATTATAAAATAAAACTACGAAACTGCCCTTACTGGGATTCAAACTCATGAGCACCGCAACCGAAACCAACGACGTTGACCACTCGATTTTGAATACTATATATATAGTATGCAAAATATACCAACAATGCTTTTTATTTCAATTCTTTGTCTACTGTTATAATAAAGTTTTCAAGATGTTTTTAATATTGGTATTTTTAGAATAGAGGTGTTTCTGATAATAGACAAATAAATTAAACGTATATAAATCTTAGTGAATAATGACATTTTGATTTGGTGAATAAACTACTTTTAGCTTTCTTACAATGGTGATTTGGCCTTGTTTAATCTCAGACATTTAACATTGTACACTATTCTTGTAATATAATCCAAAATCCTGATTTACTAACATTTATTTCAGGGGGAGGACAAGAAGCAAAAGGGGACCAAGGATGAACCCAAACTAGAATAGATGTGTAATTTTTTTTAACACACTTGTACGGTTGATTTTAAATTATTTGGTATTTTCATATTACCTACTGTAAATTTTAATTATTTATGTGAATTTTCGATAAAAAATATTTTGAATTAAGTTTTAAACGGTCATAGATTAAGAATAAATCATTTTGGTAAAAAATTTTAGCAGTAGATGGTAAGTATTTTTTTACACGTTAATAATGAATAAATATTATGTTTTAATGCAGTGGTTAGCGATTTTTTTATACAATGGTAGTAACTCTTACAATAGTAATTAACACAATGCTTACAGAGTGCACAAATTTGTGTGTTGGCCAATTGGCCATCAAACGCGAAATAACATACTAATTACCAAAGTAATTAAAAAGGCTTTAATGGCATGCATATGATAAAATACATTATACAGTAATTTGCTGTAGTTGAGAGCTTAATGTAAATTCAAAATTTTTAAATCGAGTTCACTACCAAGAGTCATAAGTGATCAATACACTCAAGCAATACAGAAATATAGCTCGACTCGGCGGAAAAAAAAATACCAACATCAGCAACTTGACTTGATGAAATATAAATTTCAGCAGACATTCTAATTATTCTTGGGTGCTCCAAGCTCCGGTTGCGACCACTGTTTTAAAGTATAATAGTTATCATACAAATGCTCTTTTGTTTGCTTGATAATACTTACCGAATGAATGAAAACACCGAAACCGGTTCATGTAATTTTTTCTGCTTTAAAATATGTTATGAACTACTTGTTATTTTTATACATTTTTATTATGTATTGCATATTCTGACATGAATTTGATTGAAAGCCAGCTTTAACATTTTTTTTCATCTTTACATATATATGTATACACATAATCCAGTGTCATTCTAGATATATATTAAAGTTTTACTATTATTTCTTAACACATTCCTTTTCTGGTTTTCAGTAGACATGCATTGAATTTTTAAATTTCGGTTCATCCGATTGCATTTACACTATTTTAGAGCCACTTGTTAGATGCTAATTGAAAAAATTAAAAAAACTATATAGATTTTGGATCACAGTCTAATTTCATTTTATAGTTTCCCAGAATATATAATTGTATACTGGTCAAACAAAAATAGCCGCAAGTTCCTAGGATACTTTTAAGCAAGTTTTGGTCACTTAATAATAATCCGCACCTCTGAAAAAATGGCTCGAAAAGTAAAAAAATAGTATGATCTTTGCTAGCTAGCTGCATGAAAAATCATAATTTTAGCTATACTATTCAACTCCTAGATAGCATACCATTTTGACGCTTTTAAAATTATATAATTTTCTTATTCAGTCGCATTAAAACTAATAATTTTCGTGATGTAATAATAGTTTTCCAAAAACAAATGCAAAGGTATATAAATAAAACATGGACATTTTAAAGAGAAATGTGGATTGTAAAAAAATATATTTTACCAATTTCAGACATTTTTTTAAGGTTGTAGTGAAAAATCTACTTTTTTTTTACTGTAGTTCATATTTTCCTTGAAAGTGGTCATTGTTTTCTATTTCGGTATACAATAAGTATTTTATAAAAGATTCTATATTTTTCCTTAGACCCCATGTTAAGTATCACTCTTATTATATAATATTCCTATTTTATTTGTCATTTTCATCAACTATATAAAATTTCATCCAAATCTTCTTATTTCATGAATAATAATATGTATATTTTTATCTATGAATTATGTAATTAATAATAAAACTAGTTGAAGGAAGAAGTTGATTAAATTTTAATATTGTCTATTATTGAATAATAAAATAATTCTTTCCCCAGATAGTGATGGGAATATCCGGCATAATGTTGAAAGTATTGATTAGTTACTCGAGAATGGAACTGAATAGTGTTTATAATCAATATTCTCTGCCCTAATTTTTATATGAAACTTAATAAATATTCTAATGTACCTAGCAAAAATGTCTACTTATTTTATATAAGCATATTTATTAGAAAAAAGCAACCAACATCTCCAAGTTTTTTCGTAGCATATCTTATAAATGTCCCCTTTTTTAATCATTCGCGGTTCGTTAACGAATTAATATTTCTTGATACAACTGTAATTAACTTGATGCAGACCAAAAATGTAGCCATCTTTACGAGTAAGCACTTGGTAGAAATCTATTTAATGGGTAAATAAATTGAAATATTTTTAATCCTGCAGGGATTGTTGGGGAATATTGACAGCTCTTGAATCAGATGTAATATTTAACAGTGGAATGATGCTGAAGTTACTATCAACAATTTTATTTGCAGTTTATGATTAAGATCTAGTGAAGTTGTTTAACCTCTTGTTCAGAGAGAGTTCCAAAGGAGGACTGGCAGTTATCTAATAGCTTTCGCTATGCCCTGTAACTTTTGATAACTCAACTGTAAAAAACATGATAGGAAAATTATCACAACATACCGGAATTATCATGAATTGATGGAGATGGCTCCATCTGACTCAATTATTTAATAAAATACTGTATTTTGAATATCATTCTAGATAACTTATTAGCACAATATTACTATCAATTAAGCGTTGTTAGATGACCACCATTATGTTAATGTTCATCAAGTATATGAACCTCGTGTTATAGCTCCTGAATGAAAACCATATCGGCTGAAATTTATTTAATGTATATATTCAGATTAAGATACCTATCTGCTCTCCAAATGATAAATTTGATTCATCGTAAAAATAAGTTTGCATATTTAACAACCTTATATTTTGAAAAATCAGTGAAATTTTTTTATGCAGCTGGCATTACAGGAATTGGTTTAAGTGTAGTGATTTTAATCTGTTTCAAGAACTATAAATTTGAATTTATGTAGCTCTGTAGGGAAGTATTATACCTTCTTGGACTTTTGTGTCGATTGATTGCCGAGAGATGATGGCATCATTTGCAACTGACAAGCGTTGATTGATATAATATTATTTCCGATTATTAGATTTGATGAACTAAATTAATTATGCCGAAAATTTGTTTTGGTCTCTATGGATTGTATATGAAGTCATTCTTAGCATTTAACAATATTATATACCACTAACAATAACATAAATAAAGATGTGTTTCAAAAAATAATTATTTTTCATTTCACACATTGTTGTCATACAAGGGAAATCTCCAATTGCTATGTTTCATGAATACGGACTAAATAATTATTTAAAATCTTACAAACATAACCGCTATCTGGAAAAATATCCAAAATAACATTGCGAGTATAGACAAATGTTGAAATAAAAAAAAACGGTTTGGTCGTTTTATACAAGCATTTATTTAGCATCACTATTCGGATCTGGTTTGATTTTAATATTTTCACTTTCCAAAAAACAGGGAATTTAATGACATGATAAATCTGGATCAAAAAAAAGTCATTTAAACAAAAAATATTTTTATCTCTACAGAAGTTTTTACAAGAACTATTTTTATTCAGCTTCTCCATGTCTTTCTGAGACATGGAAAGAACTTAGTGAGCAAATTGCTTTCGCTATGCCCCTTTGAAATCAGATGGATGGGAGGGGTAAGCGAAAATCAGAGACATCTTCATACCTTGGAACACAAATCGTTTTATGAAAGTGTTCATACTGGGGTTAGAGACATTGCATTACCAACAACCCAGTTAGAACTGTCTTTAAGCATTGACTATAGGGCAAAAATGGACATATAGAGAAACACATGTATTCCACACCCCCATAGCCATTGTATGTGATAAACAAGCAATCAATATTTACAAATCTGCTATTTTTGTTGATGGTAAGTAAATCGATAAAGGTCTGTATGTAACATGATCAAGAACATCTAAAGAAAAAAAATCAGTGACAATAAAAGCCAGCAAGAGTCTCATAATAATCTGTCATTGTAAACGTAACTAATTTTAGACATTGAATGATTCTTTCCCTTTGCCAACTGATAAAATAATATTTCTTTGTCTCGTGCATCTCACACAGTTCCTTTATCCATGGCATGGTGGACAAGAGTGCCATGGTCTAATGATAATTATAGGCGAATTTTCTACAACATGAATTGTATTGTTTATAACATTAAAGTCTTAACTACATAAAAAGATATCAGTTTATATAGTTTCATCCAAGGGTCTGTTTTTTCTGAAGTTACTATACATATCTTGCACAAGTCAAGATAAAATAAACTAATTATTTTTGCTCTCATAAACGTAGGAATTCAATGCAAATTCCTACTGGCCACTACTTTTCGTTTCTTATAATCGAATTCATGTTTATAAAAACTGTTGAAAGTTATATGATAAAACACTTGTATTATATTTTGCAAAGCTTTTTATTTTCTAGTACCAGAACTGTAATAAGAAAGCGTTGTTTACTTATAACGAGAAAGTGATTGTAATATTACCTATATCATCTACAATATTTGTGATATCATGATTGTAAACCGAAACAAAACATTTATAAATAGATTTTGGAAAGAAAATTATACATTACCCTTTTAATACAAAAATGAGCAGGGTGTAGCGTTACATTTAAGTTTCTGTTCTCTTACGGAAACAGAGTAGTTTGATTAAGCAATTTCTTCTGGATTCCAGTCGTATCTGATTTTAGTTGAAAGATTGCTTAATCGATCCATTAAAACATCAGGAATTATGAAGTCAAGATTAAAATTGGCTCGAATATGGCTTGGAGAAACAGCTTTAGGTATAATCGCAATATTTTGCTGCACTGCCCATTTGAGTAGCACTAACGCGACCGGTGTGTTCATTTCCTTAGCTATTTCAATGATCTCAGGATCGTTTACCACTGCCCTATTTACTGAACCACCAAGTGAAGAATACGCTTGCAGCATGATCCCGTGTAACCGACACTCGTCCAAGAGGGATTGAGGATGATGATGAGGATGCCATTCCAATTGATTTACAGCAGGGAGCACTCCGTCGCAGTCAGCAATCAGTTCTTTCAAATGCCGTTCTGTATAATTGGAAACTCCGATATTTTTAATAAGTCCTTGTTTGTGGAGGTTGGCCAATGCGAACCAAGACTCTTTTCTGCGTATGGCGTTTCTTGGATCGGTCGGGTTGGGTCCGGGCCATTCTTCGAAACCGGGCCAGTGAATAAGAAACAGATCAAGGTAATCGCATTGTAATTTTTTATTGACTCTCTTGCTGCAATGTCTGCATTTTTTCCATGGTCTTGCGGTAATAACTTTGATGTTAAGAAAATATCTCCACGTGTGAGATTATGTTTTGGTAATAGATCTTTAAGTGCTTTACCAATATCCTCTTCATTTTCATACATAGAAGCAGTATCGAATGAGCGATATCCCGTCGCTAATGCTTCATCTATCACTTGGGTGAGTTTCGATAATCCCTGAATGCAGTATGTTCCAAATCCAATGAGAGGAAATATATTTCCATTATTAAGTTTGAAGATTAGTGAATTTGAAGCCATTTTTTTGACTAGCAACTAACTTGTTATAACACTTTTCTAATCACTGATCTGGTCACAGACTTTTGATCCCTTTTATATGTTTTGTCTATTGACATTTTTCTTATCGATTTTATTGGTAGAATTACTGTGTGATTCAAAATTATTGTATACAAATAAATAATAAAAACTGAAGACAATGATAATTCTTATGTCAAATTGTGTTTTATTTTTATATGTATCTGTTTTACAATATGATCTCTTTTCTTTATTTACCAATATAGAGGTATTTCCCAGGTACATACATATAGTAGAAATATGGAAATGGAACTGAGAAACTGAGTTCATGAAAACATAATTCACAGAGTTTGCAAATTTGTTGATTTAATTGGCATTTACTTGGTTGAACTCCATTATATCACGGTGAAGAAAAAATTAAAACAATGTAACTTTATTTTATTTTGAATTGTTTGTCCATAGATTTTAATGTATTATCTTAAAATAGTCAAAGAAATATATTAAATCCATGTCCATTAAATCAATAAGTTCACTGTTAAAGGAAAAATATTTAATGACGTTGGTTTATGACAAATATTAGATATTACCGAAAACAACACTTTAGATTTCAAATAAATGAAGTACATTCTGTTTTGTTAGACTGAACTAAATATGAAAACGTGTTTGCCATTTTTTTATATTTTTTAAAATAATTACAATTTTAAATTTTTTTGAAAATTTGGCATTTACTTGGTTGAACTCCATTATATCACGGTGAAGAAAAAAATAACAATGTATTTTACTTATACGGAATTTATTTTATGAATTGTCGATAGCTATTTCCGCTAACGCCATCGTCAGTTGTGTTCTTTCATTCCCATAACATTACACATTTAGATCGTAAATGAAGTATATTCTGTTTTGTTGGATAAAGCCAAACAGTTAATTATTGAATTAACACTACAGACATACATTTCAATTTTATTTTTTTAAGATAGTTAGTTATTTCGTTCCTTTACACCAGTGATACAGAACCTTTTTGATAGCAGAACCGGCTTATCAGTTTTCAGATGGAGAGTACAGAAATTTTATCTAAAAAATAAAACTGTCAATTATTTAAATTAAGGTAATTTTATTAAAAAAATAAAACACAAAGTTTTTGGTACACATATTTTATGAATATTAGGACCGGTTTCGCTCATCGCAAAATTGATATCAGTACATAATTAGTGAATAGTCGTAGAATTATCCCTATTGTTTTTTGATAAAAAGTTAAACTATATATAACAACCAGCTCTATTGAAACAACTGCTGTTGAGATGCATAATGAATGATTCAATGTGATCCAAACTGGGAGAAGATTTATTTTAAAACACTAAACAAATGAAAACAGTAAATAAAACAATTTAAAATCAATTTTTTAATTATTTCTTTGTGTGCACCCAGCATCTCACAGATCATACCATTTTATCGGAATTAAAAGTTCAAACTCACGCCACATGGTGTGATATAACTCATTAAAAAAATGTTGTACTGAATCTTTACATTGACAACTTAATATGTAATGCTGGTAAATCCACGATTGGTATAAATCAAACAAATGATCGTGTAATGGTTATATATCAATAAGTTATATTGATATTACCTAGGGTACTCCACGCTGCACCCACCACCAACTGCTACCGCCTAAACATGGGTACATGCGTGGTGCGATACTGTTGCTTATAACCCAGATAGACCTGAAACTTTTTTTATTCATTTTGGTATTATTTTACAAACTCTTAAGCTTTATGTGTACAAATAAAACAATGTAGGGAAAAAAGCGTGTATATCATATCCTGACTGTTACATTAAAAATAAGATTCTCCTAGATCAGGACTGGTTTCGCTCATCGCGAGCATTATTTACTGCATGGTCAACTGTTCACTGTTCCTTTTAAAGAACGGTGGGTCCATCTGGGTTTTATAACAAACTAGTATTGCTACCCGGCGTCACTCGGACTAAGCGGCAAATAATTATTTAATGTTATATCATTCGACATAATTATATCACAAAATCTAACATCCAAAATAGAGTTAAAATAAAATCACAAACTTTATTTAATTTGATGACATTTCTCTTAATTTGATGACATTTTGATGCCCCATTCTCGCCCATTAAAATGTCCAAATTCAAGGAAAAAATCTAATTTGCTGTCAAAGAAATGTCAAATAATACCTTCACGTAAATAATAAACATTATTATATTAATAAAATCCGGGAAAAGTTTAGTAGAAGACTAATTTATTACATTTTGACATGTCTTCGCCGATAAAAATTCTAACATATTTTCTTTCATATTCGTTTTTATGGCAACTTAATGACCAACAATGCAAAAGGGAATTACAGACCCACAGACATACATACGCCGTTTCGGTTTTATATATGAGATTTACAATCGTCATAATTTTTAGTAGTATATGAAAAAAGATGTGTATTACATATTCGATTTTACTTCAACAATTCCGCGGACCACCAAGATTTTCTCGCAGGCCGTTACTTGACGACCTCTTCTATTCAATTTTCAGGAAAAATACCACAATTCCTCAGAGGCTTCTCACAATAAAGCAAAGATATTTAAAATACAGATATCATTGAGTACAGCTTTTGTTATGTCATACGTTCAGTCCTGCGCGTTGGTCCATGCAAAAATTGCTTATTCTTTTCAATTCGCGAATACAGTCGCATTTAAACTGAACATTTATTCATCATTAAATTATCAACATATTTATGTTGATATTTATCAAATATAGTTTGCGACATTCATCTCATATTCTACGATGATATAATATTGTGTTGTACTACCGATTTTTCGAATCAAAAACTGAAATACCGATACATATTGCAATCCCCAGTTGTGGTGTTCCCGGTTGAAAATTTAAATTTACGAACAATTTCGTGAATGGATTTTGCAAAAAAAAAATTGGATTTACTTTAAAATGCATGGATATTTAAGTTTCTTAAAATGTGTTGTTATTAAGTATTGGCAGTGAACACCTTTAAAGTGATTTAAGTTTCTTTTCGTATCATACGTTTTTAGATATTTATTTACTAATATATGTACATTAGAAAAATTAACGTTTTAATTAATTAAAACATTATTGTCATAGAGAGATAAAAAGTAGTATTATCCAAAATATTTTTTTTCAACAGCCAGTTTTAGATTAAACCAGGGCTGTGGAGTCGATAAAAAAAAGTCCGAATCCGACTACCACGACATTTACCAAAACCACGACTCCGACTAAAAAAAGGTTAATATCGTCACTTTTTTTCACTTATTTTCCTATTTATGTGTATTCAATTAAATATCAACCCTATCAATGCGGCCAAAAGTCAAATTTGACATATTAAATGCGAAAATAAAAAGTTCAAACTTTTCAAAATTTCCGACTCCGAGTACGACTCCGGCCAAAAAGCTCCGACTCCGAATCCACAGCCCTCGATTAAACTTTTGAGACCTTTTTTATTCACATGGAAAAGTTTGAATCGTTACACATTATACGTATATAATTCCTTAATTTAAAACATATTTTTAAAATATTGATAGTAAACACAAATTTACGAGGAAAAATTAATGAAAATATCTGACATTCTCAGTTTTTAAACAAATGGATTTGACCACTTTTGAAAACTACCTCCTGAAATAAAGTTGACGTCTGAACTCACTCACGTCAATGTCAAATATCTCGACATCCAAAGTAATATCATTAAAGTTCTTCCTAGTGCCATCCTCATTTGGCAGACTGGTTCTGCCCTTGGAAGAACAAAAAACTCATGTTTACAATCTCTCAAAAATTATCAGTTAGAATGCGCTAAGAGAACTTGCACATGAGCTACCCTAAATCTGTATAATAATGTCGGATGTACTAATTTGAAATACTCCAATAATTTTTACTACAGCAGTAGTTAACAATGTTTTTGGGAAGTCTTCCAAAGTCGTAAGATAAATATGATCTTGTGCTAATACTCGATAATAATGACAAACCAATGAAATTGATTCGGAAGGCCGATACGGCTTTGAGCTTAATCCACAAATAACATTTATTTGTGGGTTAAGCTCAACATATTATTTGATATTATTAACTATACCTGACTATTATTGTATGTTCCCGAAAACAAAATACAATGAAATAAAAATTCTGTCCCGAAAAATCAACACAGCATGGATATATGAAAACTATAGAAAAACATTACTAACAACTGTTACTTCTGTGACGTTATGGCATAAGCTGATTTGTCCGTTTTATCTCAGTTGATAAAAGTAGTGTGATGCCAAATAACGACGTGGAACATAACAAGTTTTGTCTTCTCGTCCTTTTTAACAAATAGACACGTTTTATCGCACGATATATCCTTTGCATGAATAATGACTGACATATCAAGTTTTGCTACGACATGCAAAGAAATATTTTGTGGAATTAAGCCCAATACGACAAAAACAGACATATCAGCTTGTGCCATAAAGCCACAGATTTGGTCTTAATTGTTTTTTTTTTTTAAAATATATTGTTGTGTCGAAAAAATGTGTTTTGTGAAAATTATCTGCGACTGGTAAAAACTCAAAAAAGTACAAATATAAACGCTATTTAAACCCATGACTGTCTCGATTGACTAAACTGTCATGATTCAACATTATCCACTTTTAGTGATTAGTAAAAACAAAATTCGGCATCGGAAAACCTAGGTTTTTGAGAGATTGATAGCGTCGCCAAAAAGTTCGACTCCGACTCCAGCATTTACCAAAACCACGACTCCGACTGCGACTCCAACATTGACGAAAATTACGACTCCGACTCCGACTAAAAAAAGTTTGATATCGTCACTTTTTTCCCTAATTTTCCAATTTATGTGTATTCAAATAAATATCAACCCTACCAATCCGGCCAATAGCCAAATTTTACATATTACATATATGCAAAAATAAAAAGTTCAAACTTTCAAATTTTCCGCCTCCGAGTACGACTCCGGCCAAAACGCCGCGACGACTCCGACTCCATAGCCCTGGTCGCGGCATTTTGGATTCCCGGTGCCGCATCTTTGAAACGCCCAACGAATAAACATGATACCCACTAAATAGCCTGCTGGAAACCCTGAAATATTGAAAACGCATTGCTGACAAACAATAGTCTGTCAAGATCAAATACCGTTAAATGCAATTTATTATTTATCTATTTCCATTCAGCTATATACAAAACGCATAGAAAGAAATCATCTTCCTCTCATTGATAAAGTCATATTTCACTCACCTCTAGATATAAACGCACCCGCGATATTTCCAAGTCGAATGTATTTTTTCGTACAAACATTGGAAAATCCCAAGCATTACTTCGACGGGTCCCATTTGAAAAACGCTGAAACAAAAGCAGCCGAATTACTGCGTTAGCTTACAAATGCACCCAATTCTATATTTGAAATTAATAAACATTCATTTACTATGGCAATAATAAGTTTACCGTTGACATTTCATTGAATAACTAAATGCATAAAAGTAAATGATCATTATTTCAAGAGCGTTTTGAGCAATTTGTTTTTTTTGTCTTCAAAGAATGCTTGAAGAATGTCTTATATTAGCTGTGGAATAATAGCTATTATGAACACACGGCAGTCTATTAAAACATATGAAGATCGAAGATTTTCGCAGAATGTTTAAAATTTTTATGACGTAGGCATTCTGTTTTGAATCGTAGCGCACTTCCTGTGTGACGAGGCCAGCAAACTTACGCGTTTATCACTTTGAGAGAACTGGGTGCCGATTAAATTAAGTCACCACCGATTTGATACGAATTACCCTAAAACCAAGTGCTCAAAACCGAATATTATATTTTACGTGTTTGGTAATAAGTCGTGCAAAACTAATTGCAGTTAACTTATCGCAGGCGTGCATTCAAAAAGAGGACTAAACCTGAACTAATAACACACAAATAAAATGCAACCATTTTAGTTGATTGTCAAACGAAAATAAATATAAAAAGAATAAAAAACGCAATATTTTAATATCAATATTATTTAAGCGTGTATTAAGCTCGCCGGCGCACCGGTGCATTCAATAATTATCACACACCGCGGTACAAATACAAAATATTATATTATGCAGTACCGTTTGCGATAGAATATATTCGAGTGGGCGAAGGAGGAGCGTGGAGAGAGGACTTCGTAAATACAAGCTTGCCTTGGTACTGTCTCGCAGTGCTATATACGGCGGCGAGCTTTATTTATTCTAGATTTGTTTCTCATTAGAAATTGTTTTACTCAAGGAAAGAAATGCATAGCTTTAATGTTTTATGAAATGCTTGTCGTATTTAATGTTAATAGTAAAATATAATGAAAACATTTTTTTTTAATCAACTGCACCCCAGCTGTCTTATCCACGAGTCGCCACTAGTTATGACCATTTAATTTTCAATTCGATAAACACAAACGAAATTAATTCACACCCCCGATCTTTGCACGTCTCTGATAAATTGGTACACGGGCCGGAAGAAAAATTCTTGGCATATTTTCCGCTTGACTATTAAATTAAATAATGATAAAACATATTTCTGCATTTATAAATATTACCTAAGAAACTAAATGTGGTGAGTTCATCATTGTGTTTAACACAATAAAGAGAAGCGTCACTTAATAGCCAATGTGAATGATGAATATGGCAAATACAAAGTAAAGCATCATTTATTGAGTAGAAGGCAACTATTTATATTAAATTATTGATTTGTTATCCAGATGGAAAAATTACATGCATGAATTTATATAATTTATATCACATAGCTTCTCAATTATTCTGGCTTCTTGGCATCGATATAGCACCTCTCTTCTTGTCAGATATACAATGGATATAAAGATAGGAATAGGACAAGACCAGCGGTTAAATTATCGCGTTGATGGGGGGCCGAAGGTGATAAACTCCCATTTCCCTTTCGTCTCATGGGATTGCGTTTCGATTGTTAAACATATGATGATGGTGGTAAATAGTGATGATGTGAAGATCTCTTGATGGTGGTGATATTCATTCGTGATGCAATAACCTCAAAGGATTTTTTTAAATACTTGCATGCGAGATACGCATGCATGCCTTCGAGAAGAGGTCAATCCTCAGTGGCCCAGACGTTCTGGAAGTTGGAGCTCTCTAGGAGTTGTGAAGTCGTCTTCTTCATTTCTTCTGCTGTCCTGATCCAGCTGGCATACCAGACATAGAAGAAGGAAACTTTGGAGGGAAAAAGGTGTGGTCGTCTAGAAACTTATCGCTCATGCTGCGTTTCGTTTTAACCAGTCAACAAAGGGGCGCGTGAGCAACATTAAGGTCTCAAATGACGATACACATAATATTTTTAGATAACATTGGTTTACGAACGCTTAGTTTCATCAATGCTTCAGCTGAATGAATGTTAATATCTCAGAATTATATTACGTTGAATCAGACAAACAACTTTCTGTATGAGCTGTCAAAAATATTATCGGGATATAATTTTTGTTTTGTTTTAAATGGAGATTCAGCGCGTAAATAATCGACAACTAGAAGCAAAAAGAGGTTTATTAAAGTATAATTTGGAGAAACACGTGTTAAATGTTAGTTATAAACTCGATATTCAACAAAAATAATTCTTAAAATGTGTCAACATCCCTTCCAAGTGCAGCTCATCTCGCGACATAGTATTATGGCGATAAAATCTAAAAGAGATTAAAAAAGACATTTTTCCTGCTTGTAATATCATATTTACGATTTCCTTATATTTTTTTTTAGTAGCAACTAGAAGGGAGTATAAACCCAAGCCTTAATATAATATTGGGTTGCTGACGTTGATTTTAATGACTTTTTAAATCCATTTGTCATATCAATATAATGTTTCAAATATTCACACTAATATTTTGTTCTAACTATTGTTTCTCCTTTGAATTTGTTCGGCTCATTCAAATGCATTCCAAAATGTCACCGCTTGAAAGCCCATTAGTTTTATAGAATTTTGTTGAGAGATAATTTTTTAAAATTCCAATTGCCTAATTTCATAGTTAAAGCATTCTTGCGATGGTAGGTCTGATGATGATTCTTAAAGCGGCGAAACACGGGCCACTATGTGTAACAAACATGTGAATTAAACATAGTTATTTTATATGGTCATATTTTTTAATTCATATCCACTCCTAATGCGGAGCATACGAAATCCTAACACATATTTTTTCTCCAAGAACTGCTTGTTATTCAGTCGCTCAATCCCTTTTTATTTCGATGAGAGTAGGGAGGGAAAGAATTCGGATATAACAGGGGCAAATATTTTCCTTTTAATCATTGATTCACAATGTTTTGTTTTGATACATGAATATAGTCATTTATTATGATGAGATACTTCAACATACATAAAATGTAATTGATAGAGATAAAAGTAGATTGTCAAAGATAATTTCAGGTCAATGCACATCAAGTCGCGTCATAAGATATAATAATAAACCTTAATGTTGGTAGGAATGATATATTATTGCTCGAGTGCGAAAGCGGAGAAATACTTTTTTACTTATTAGAGGTCGTTAACATTTCAATCAAATAGACAATTTGATTTCATTTATGTTTGATGTGTTTGATTAACTGCACATTCTTGTACTAATTGTTTCGAGTACTTTGTCTGTTATCTTACTTGATTTGATATAAACAGCCCTGTTTGTATAATTTAGAATTTCAACTGAAGGTCACTGACGGAATTTCAATATCAAAATTGTATCGTTTGAATTGTGTACTTTTCCAACTCAGTTCAAGTTCGTTCGTACACTTGAAATGGCTGAAGATGCCGTAAGGTGAAATCCGGGTCGTTAGTGTCAAAACTAAAAAAAAATACAAAATTCAAATTATATTTCATCAGTTGATAATACTCGTGAAGAAGTAAACCGGTTCTGATCTTTGTAAAATATGTGGAAAAAAGAATGCCGTCCGCCTAGAATATTATTGACATTTATAATACCGTTTTACGAGAAGTGTTTAGTTTTAATCCAGTATCTCGATTTGAAGTCTAAGAATTGAAAAAGTATAATACTAGGAATTGTCGCTCTCTCTCTTCGTCTTCTTTTTGGATGAAATGAGGAGTTGGCGGGAATAAATACCTAAATCACATACACCAATGCTTTTGGACACAAATTCATGAATTGATTCGTGTCCGCGACCACACAACTGAATAGGAAGAAAGCCTGATATGATTTACCGATCAATTCGGCCCCTGGTAAATGATACCCAAGGGTAAATGAGTATAATGTATTAATGCTTTCAATTAGTCAAAAAAAATACGACATTATTTCAATTGGCCCTTTCCGTGAGCTGGCACTGTTAAGAAAATGTACTAATAAATATGCAACAATCTTTTGCATTCTGGATCCAAACAATTGCATTCCTACGTTAATTTATTCTATGTAGTCTAGAAATTTCTATTCAGGAATAAAGAATTCATTATGTTATCTTTGAAAAAAGCGCTATCTCTAAAAACAATTGAACGATCATTCTGCAGTTTATAATGTAGTTAATTGTCAGTGAAGGACTTCGATATACCTAGTCGTACATAGAATACCATGAAGTTTGCAACAAAGCCTCTCAATATCGGTGGTTTTGAAAACAATTACATACTGAATTAACTATTTTTAGAGAGAACGAAAAAGTTTCAGATTTTTAAATCGAGATGTCTTTTAATGAAATGATATTATGAGAATCGGACCAGGCAAGAACAAGTACGCCTAAACCTCGTTTTGTGCAATTTCAATGTTATGCGGTTTTTTTAATGCAATTTTTTATTTTTTTAAATATGTTTTTGGAAATATTTCAACGTACTTCCTTATGTCATTACGTAATTAACAGCGCGTTTTTTACATATTGTACATATGTATGTGCAAAATTCAGTGTTTCATCTGTTTATTACAATGTAACCCTGACACGTGCATCCTTGTACATGTGATGTTCCCATAAAAAATCTAAGCTTGTTTGTGTGATTTTTCGCGGAACGCATCTACCGCATAAAAAAAGTTTTAGATGTAATCGACTAATCAATATCGCTACATCATATTTTCACCGCCATAAATATCCATGGTTTTGAGCAAAAATACATGGTACAGATAGACAAAACAATAATAAGCCCGTAGAGAAAAATGGAGCAAAGTTTGACAACAATCAAGACGCCAAAAAGGGGGATGTTTTTGTAATAACCAAGAAATATTCATTTTCAATTTCTGGCATTTGATCAAAATATATGAATTAAAGAATCAGAATATCGATTTAACTGAAGATTTTTTCATTTTTAAAAGCAAAGTTTAACTAAAAATCAGACAAATGGCATCACAGTAATTACTCAAAATAAAAACCATTGATAAAGCTTAAACACACTCACCGAAGAATATCTTAGATATTTCCTTTTTTTTTTTGACCATATTCACTACATATTCGGAGCATATGGCCACCACGCGGTGCCTTCATGATTCCCTGTCACCCACCAGATGCTTTGTTTCCTCCCGTGAAATATCCTCAGTTCTACCAAGTATGGATAATACCCAGATGTCGTCCGGGACGCCATAATCCCACCGGTATGAAGAAGAGACAGGCAGCACGTGACCCAGCCAGTTGCAACGTCTCTCCATGACTGCTGTCGTAACAGGAACCTGCTCGGTACGTTCTCCAATCGATCGCCGCGCTTGATAGAGTATAATTAAAAAAAAAACAAATAACTAAGTCATTTACAGGGATTTTTTTCACACAGCACGGAAGATATTTAAATCTAACGTAACAAGTATCAACTCATATTTGTAAGTACGGTACAGGAATTTTCCATTTTGAGCACTGGATCGAATATAGGAAACAGTGATCCGTCATTATTTATACATATTCATTTCTTTAGTAAAATGATAAATATGTAGACATCGAGTTCAAAAAACTTATTTATAATATTTCACTAATAGAATGTCATCGTGACTTGTAGAAAAATTTTAAATCGCTAAAAACTGGATTTTTTTGCTGAATCAAAAATATTACAAAAATAATTTACTTTTTTAAAACTATGCAAACTCTATCAAGTATGTGATTTGTGCTAACGTGCTAAAATTACTTTTTAAAAAAGTGTGATATACTTTGAATATGATGTTATAATAAATTATTCAAGGTTACTCACCTCAATGTCATAAAAACTCTAGCCAAAGTTTAATGTTGGAGATTCCCATTTTATTTAACTAGCGAATAGAATATTTTAAAATGGTATTACAACTTTTAAAGTGTCAGCTCTCACTTCTTGGTGGATATACATTATGTAAAATAAATACTACACATTTGTTAGTACTTCTTCCACATTAATACTTACCGGTAAAGATCAAGTTTGCACTCATTGCAGAAACATGAGAAAAGGTTTAAATGAACATTCGGATTAAGAAATGTAACAATAATTTAAAGATAATCAATCATTCATAAGTAGAATTAAGTTGTCAATAATAAATATGTTGATGATTTCCTACGAATGAAATTACACTAAATACCGATATTTTCTAAATATTCTGCGATTTATTTGTGGCAATTCATTGATAATATTAAATTTCATACCAACTATATTGAAAAATTATGACTACAACATGTATTAATTAATAATATTTAGCATACAAAACTGTTATTCCTCTGTCGAATACGTGCTTTGCTTCATTGAGTAACATTGGAAAGATACAAGAAAGCAAACTATATGTTATGTAACTTGTTACCGGGATGGGAATTATTTTTTTATACACATTTAATAGCGGGGAGATAAAAGTTTTGTCAAAACTTTTAATATATTACAGACATATTTATAAAAATTGTACGTTTCAGACTTCAGGTGTTTGATTTAATTACAGACGAAAATTAGAGACGAAGGAGGCGGGAAGAACTTTTATACTAACGCGTCTTGAAGCATCAAATTGATTTAAAAAAACCAATGTAATTCAAAGAAACAATAAATCAAAAGTATAATATATAACAGGGGTGGCCAGGCTTATTTGCCCGCGATCGACATTTGTTTGAAATTATTGGCGGCGATCGACCAACATTAAAAGTAGTAATTTAAAGCCTATATTAATCTAATTGCTAACCCTTGTTTCACCCGGGTTTTAGAAAGAGATTTTTGTCGATAATCGACTAACTTCGAGATTTTAGCGTGCTGTCCCTGTCACACGACTTGTCTCGCACGCTTCTTGGGACGGGCACTAGAAATGTGTACAGATCAGATAGGCGATCGACGCTTTAGCCACCATAAAAATATGTAAACATTATAATTTTATTGCTTTTGCAAAGTGAAAAAATATTTCAACATTGTCAGAAAAAAATATGGTTTACGGTTATGATTAAAACATTGTAGACATCAGAGAGACGAGAGAGAGAAAAAAATTACATGTAAAATTGAAAAAAAAAGTCAACCGAGTGAGTTCCGACCAAATCAACTATACCACATAAAAATAGTACTCACCTGAACTCACTCACGTCAATGTAAAATATGTTGACATCAGAAGCAATACCGCTTAAAATCATACAAGCTCTTCCTAGTGGCATCCCCATTGGCAGGCTGGTTCTACTCCTTGGAAAACAAATAATTCATGTTCACGATTCTTCAAAAATTATCAGGAACATTCAATTTAACATTCTCAAGAATGGTGGAATTCTTATTTTAGACTTGCATAAGCCGAAAGAAATATGTGACCAAGTACATTTCTCTTCGAGAAAACAAACAGCATTACTAAAAGGTAATCTTTTGGATTAAGCTAACGTTAGTATTCATATGCACTCAATGGACCATTTTCAAAAATTTTAATTTTCATCATCAAATGATTTATATTAGGGCATAGTCTAAAACAGCTCTTATTTTTATATACAATGCTCTTTATCAAGCCATATGTATAGTCCATAACCACACTTAAAACGACAAACATTTAAATAAAAATAACAAAGGCTCGTTCACGCATGGATGATCGAGAGAATACTATATGTTTAAAACCAATTGTATTGTCAAAATATCAGTAGTAGTGCTACTTATCCAGGAAACAATTTTAGTTACAAAATACATCAATTTCATATGATAAATTAGGTCCCAAAAAATCTAAATTATAACTTACATCTATTAACATTTACGTGGTTTTTTTCTAGCATTGCAATACCGGACGAATGTATCAGTATTGGTGTGTGATGTTTAATCTTATATTATATATTATACTTTTGATTTATTGTTTTTTAAATCAATATGATGTTTCAACACGTTTCTGACTTCTTTGTATTAATAACACTGCATAAATCACCCAACTTACACAAGTTGTGGCTAAGGTAAAATATTTTAATCATGTTTTTTTTAAGTTTTATAACGATAAAGCTATTTTTGCACTGTTTTTATGCTTATTTTTATTAATTAGATATTCAATTTTGCAATTTAACCCTTTATAGGGCAAAGGCCGAAATTGATTAATATATTATCCACTCGCATTAAGGTCCAAATATCCAATACCACCCATAATAAAGTCAATGCATCTTCGGTAACATTATTTCGTCATAAAATTTGTCAAATGCAGAAAGTTTGCGTTGTTTCCCAAAAATCAATGTCTGTATCCGCGAGTCTTTAAATTAACTATTGGCCGTTTGTGCGCGCAACTAACAACTTTGGAGCACCGTATTGCATTTGGAAATGAATTATGAAGCCTGTTTTGCGATTTTTAGAGAAAAATATTTTTATAATCATTTCATATACAAATAAACAAACATTTATTAAAAAAAAAACATAAATTATCAGTCTGTTGTAGTCTTAGCAACATTTTACCGTCTCACGTTTTAATGGAAAAACCTCCCACTTTAATGTCGCTCAGTTGTAAATGTATTAACCAGGGCTGTGGAGTCAGTAAAAAAAAGTTTGACTCCGACTAAAAAAGGCTTAATATCACTTTTTTTTCCTAATTTTCCTATTAATGTGTATTCAATAAAATATCAACCCTACCAATCCGGTCAATAGCCAAATTTGACATATTATATGCAAAAATAAAAAGTTCAAACTTTTCAAAATTTCCGACTCCGAGTACGACTCCGGCCACAAGCCCCGACTCCACAGCCCTGGTATTAACCAATAGAAATATTGATGCTTCTGACACAAAAATACATTTTTTATATGGTTAATAAATAACTCGTCTAAATTCGATTTTCATAATATTTAATTTGCTCTATAAAGGGTTAAACGACGAAATATTAATATATCAATGAATCTCAGTTGCGTGCGTGCGTTCTTAAATCGCATAATCGCACATTACGTATTAATGGCCCACTCTCCCCCACCTTTCACTGGTAAATCCTAGACCTGCCAATGACTAGAGCAGAATTGTGCAAGCACAATTTTACAAGTGCAGTTGCAAACGTCAACTCGTCGGCGTCGGTTGTGCTCTGGCGTCGTTCCCCGCAAACAGCGTCGGAAAATCTTCCGTTACATTACCTACGACAATACGGATAGAACGTCAAAAAAAAAAAACAGTTCTAAAAATACGCTACGTGAAATAAAAATATACGCTAAACCCTTTTGGCGCACTCTATACGCCGTGCCAAAAATGTGTCAAAAAGAATTCGAAAAATAAAATGTATACTTGATATAAATTTGAATCAAGCCGATATTATTTTACGAAAGTTATTCCAAATTTAAAATACAGTCGTTTTGGTGAAATTGTTATTTGAAACGAATGTTTTCATTTAATTAACGAAATGTATTCACACGTCTTGGGTTTTTTTGTTATTCTGGGTAAGTTTTTCTTTCGTGTTAAGTTTATTTTTAAACTACTTTTTACACTTTGACAAAAATATATTATACAATGTGTACGTTTTGCTTACGTGAAGTTTACTACGCGATGTTTGAGTATTAAACATGTAGACAGGTGACATGTTTTCTGTTATTTAAAATATATATTTTTAACCGCTCAAGCTATTCTTTTATTTTAAAATAAATAAAACACATTTTATTGTGCTACTCACACATAATTATTTTCTGACAAAGATCAAAACCGTTTTCGCTAATCGCGAGTATTATCAACTGATGAAATAGACAGCGAACCAAGGTTATTTATTTCAAAAATAAAAACGAAGGGTAAGGTTTAAGAAATGTCATTAGCGAAACCGGTACTGATCATCATCGGAATATATAAATGTGTTTTATTTAGAAGCGACAGTTAACCACCTTTAAAGTTATCATGATAATAATTATTTAAAAAATATATTGCAATATTTAACATGTTATTTAGCTTGGGTATAGGTTAAACAGATTTCATTATTTATTTCTATATTTGGCATTATAGCTTACGCCAATGCGCCAAATATTCTTAATTGTGAAAGTCATACGAGATTAACTCGATGATAAGTCATAAATCAGTTGTGCACAAAATCAACGATAAATAACATACACCCAGCCCAAGATCACTTTTTTTTTTCAATTGAAAAAATCTGACCTTGCCGGGAATTGAACCCGGGTCTCCAGATCGCTAGGACAAAGCTCTTGCCACTAGACCACACGGGTATATCGATATATCACACAAATAGTTTTAAGATAATATAAAGCCAATAAATGGAATAATAACTTTTTTTTTAAAATTAATACAACGTTGTTGATATGGTAATATAAACTGTGTGTGAATAGTTGAGTATTGTGTTTTAAACACTAATGTACATAGTTTTAAATGTCGTAAGTAAGTGAGTGAGTTAGGGATTTCAGACAGCATATACTTTGATGCATTCGAATAAAAATTAATAAATCAATCTATGTCCGTGCTGGGATTTGAGCCCGTTAGTATCGCACCCGAAGCCAACGTCGTTGACCACTTGACCACAAACCCGCATTTTGACTTTCTAATTATTTTTAGACACAAAAAAGATACTTCTAATTATGTTTTTTACATATTTGTAAATGTTGAATTGTGTTAGATTGAAGAAGAAATGAATTTATCTATTTCAAACTGCACTTTAATTTTATAATTCTTAGTTGATACCAGGGATTTGGAGCAACCACTTTTTTGAGTTGCTCCGCTCCGACAGCTAAATACTTGCTCCAGTGAATAGTTTTTTTAGGAGGCATATTATTTTTTTATTTCCCTCTAAATTACTCTCGTATCAAATGATACCAGGGTTAAAAAAAATCAAATGTTGAATTTATTATAAATTGAAAATAAATTTAAAAAAACGTTTAATTTTTTAATTTTGAATAAAAATATTATAAAGAAAAATCGGAGCTCCGGCTAAAAACTTGTTGCTCCACTGCTCTGCGCTCCGCTCCAGATCCCTGGTTGATAAATGCCCTTAATTTTAAAATTATGATTAAAATTTCTATGATTACAGTAATGAAATGTCAGACATTTAATGAATTGATCACCACTTGCGTATTAATAGTTTCATTAAAATATTATAAATAGAAATACTTAATGAACAATAAATTATATATCTCAATGTATATAGACTTTGTAATTTAGCATCGTAAATGTTTGGCTACTTCAATTTGCCAAATGACACTGTCAACGGGTAAATTATTATTTTACGCAATGTGTGTATGGCTGGTCAAAGACGTAAGACAATTTATTATTTTCAAATAAAGATACAGAGTTAGATAGAAAATTTAAGATTACCTGTACAGAAATAAAAATGAGTCATAAAATATTCGCATAGATTGACACTGTTAACCAGGGGTGGCCAACTTGTTTAGAATAAATGCAGATGAGAATTTCGATTAATAGGTAATAGAGGGTTCTCCATTTGTGTCATTTTAACAGAAATTATTGAAATTTAAAAATAGATCGGTTACATTCAATATAGTTGATAGCTATTTAAGCATCACGCCATCGTTTTTCAATTATAATTCTTGTTGAAAAAAAATTAAGTAATTTCGATATTATTTGAAATAATGGTGCATTTATAAGAATTCTTTGGATGGATTCGGCTGTAACTTGTGGAAGATCATTTGAATATAAAAATAGTTGAGTGTTGTTGTGTACATGGGCTCGAATCTCCGTTCGAACAGTCACATAATTGATTATTCAACCAATATATGGATTTGTAAGGATTTTGACTGAGGGTGCATGATGGAATTTCAAATAAAAATTGGATTAATTGAATTTAGTACTTTTCCACGAGCTTAAACTGTTTTCTGCGCGTCAGTTCAAGCACATATGTGCACTTGAAATGCCTGAAGATGCCTAAATGCGAAACCCGAGTCGTTAGCGATAAAGCTCATGGAAAAGTACAAAATTCAAATTAGATATGGATTTGTGTTAAAGGCACGGATGTTTAAATTCTTTTCAAACACATGCACAAAAATAAAATAAATAACGACTCGCGAACCACCCAACAGAATCAAACCATTCATTGAAGTGTGTTGAAGCATTGTTCTGACGAGGACTTAAGCCGAAATAGTTATCACTATGTATATATTAGATTGTTTTCTTAGTACGAAAACACATTGATATTTTATCATCGTGTAAAATTTTGGGGAATATATGTATGTATGTACCATCATAACCTAACCTTCTTCAAATACTGAACTAAAATTGTCCTCATAGTGAACATATCTTCAAAGGCCATTTAAGTTGTATTGTTTTAGTAAAAATATATGAACACAAAGATTTTATTCATTTATATGATGCATATAAAAATGTGTAAGTAAATAAACAATTTTAATTGAGTATTGTACATCACTCATGCGTTGGTGGCGCCCTCGCTAACGGTCAAGGTATAATGGTAGATCTATACTGCCCTAGCAACTAGCATCATATCTGAAATTGATTTATGAATGACATTTGCTACATATTTCTGAAAGCGGTGCTCACTTTTTAGCAGTGTAATGACTAAAATACGATTAAAATCTTTTAAAAAGTGAACATCTGCTTAAAGTATTAGCATTTATTAGCAAAAATGCAGCAACACTAGCTTTGTAAGCAAAAATGCAGTCAATGCAACAACTTACTGCCTGTTTACTAAGGAATTAATTCATCTTCGCATCACCACTTTGTATAAATTTAAAAAAGGTACTAAATCTTCAAATATGTAATTTTTCTCAAAAGTTTTTGAGTGTCACTTACTGCCTTCTTGTTTGGAAGGGCAGTATAGAAAGTGTCTGATCTCCGATGTCTTGGGTTTGGATTTTGATGGATTTTTAAACATAATTAATTACTTTCGATGGATTCGGCGGTAACTTTGTGGAAGTTTATTTCAATATAAAATTCAAAATAACTCTGATTATTCCTCCTTGCTTCCCGTAAAAAGGAAAATCCCAAACTCCATTTTTTTATTTTATCATTTTAAAATATTAGAATCAATCTTGCTTCATTACTTAAGCAAACTTTGCGATAGTAAGACCGAAAATGCCTATGAAAGAGGCGAAACACGTGTCACAATTAGTAACACAATACGTGGAATAATCAAAGTTATTTTAAATTTTATATTATAATTAATAACGATCCAGATTTGGTATTTTAAATCAGAGCATCAAATGTCAGCATTAAATGTGTATGTAATAAAAACGTTTTTTCTAGATTGTATTGTGATATCTGTGGCGATAAAGTATTTTGTTTACGATTCAACTGCAGCTTTTGTATTACAGCAAACAATAAAAAAAATATCGACAGATAATACAAACATTAAAATGTAATAAAATTATTTACTATCGACCCTCTGTGTGTGGCCGATATTATAAAAAAAAATCCGATTCGAAAAAAGTTTTATTACCGATGTATGCAAATATTATTTAATAAGTAATTTCTTTTTACCGTGCCTATATATTTACCTTTTGCCTTAACCATTTAACAGCGATGAGTAATTTGCCGAATTATATCATACACGCTGACACATTTCAAATGAAAAAAAAACGAGAAAATCATTCAGTTTTAAACGTACATAATGTACAGAAATTATTTTATATACACTTGAGCCTCGTATAACACGGTTTTATATAACACGGATTTATACAACACGGATGGATATATTGTGACATATTTTAACTGATATATAATTTGATATTGAAATCAAGCACCCTCAGTCGAAATTCTCAATTTAAAATTACTTAAACGTTTTTTTACAAATTTTTTTTGTATTCTCATAAACTTGCTGTAAAAATAGTTTTATTAAATTTCTTTTGCAATTCACAGTACTGTACACCAAATAATAAATAGGGATTGAGTCGGGATATATTGATGACAAAAATAGAAAAAAAAAAATTAGTTTCTTTAGTCACACCACTGTAGGGTAAAATTGGCATTAACATTGTTTAATAATCTTATTTATTTCAATATGCACCAAGTTGCATTTTTCAAAATGACAACAATTTGTAAAAGATCCATTGATAGTTCTGTTAGAAATTCTGAAGCTTTACCATCATACCTTACCTAAAAAAGTATATTTGTTAACTATGCATACTATGTAACCGTAGAAGTCAATATATTTTCTTCTACTTCCATTTTATAATAGTCCTGACCGATTCAAGACGAAAAAAATATCTAAATAAACGGCATTTAATATAGTTTGGTCATCAAACCGTTAAGAAATGGCCGACACATGAATTAAAACACCACATGCTCTAATAAAAACGAATAACATCATAAAAGTGCATGAAAATAAATAATCAAAGCATTCGTTTTCTCGCAGTCTGGGAAAATTGAAATTTATCACGTTAACAGATTAAGTTCAATGTATTGTAAGAAGGCTAAAACATTAAAATACGCGAGCAAAAATCAGATTAATTAAACATTGCGGATGAGAATAACATTGTCTAGTTATGGAACAAAGAATATGTTAAATAAATTGTTGCAAAGTTTGGTTAAAATGATAATCTAAAGCTAAGTGATTATTATAATCTTAAGTGACTCATACATTTAGAACATTTGTCTGGTAAGACGAGACTAGCTGTTCTTCTGTTAGTCATCACATAGAGCAGAGGTCGTCAAACTCGATGCTAACGACTTAGAATCTTCTTGAGTAGTTCAATAATATGTTAATGCTGTAGGATCGTCGTCGTGATGCCGAGTGGTCAACGCTCGAGAGCGCTCTTCCTGTTTGGCTGCGGTCTCCACAGAATCCTACGTACAATTTTAATAGTTGATTTTGCAATCGATTTGTAGAACTGCGCTAAATTACATTATCAATTCTCATAAAAAAAAACAAATTCTATCATTCAATCAGGGCATGGAAAAAAGTACATAAAATTGGATAAATATTAAAGCTTTTGTTATATTGACCGTGGTCCCAATGTGGTGCATAATGGCATGTGAAATTTCAGCAGATCATTTCAATCAAATAATTTTTCTGAAAAATAATTGTTAGTCAGTTGCTCAACCTTTATCTTGGTATCGGGATATACAATAATGATTCAATTATAAATAAACATAGTGAACCAATCACATACAAATCTTTGCAGTATCGATGGAAAAGACATCCCAGGATTTAACCCTGTGATCTCACATACAAGCAGACTAAAGCCTACGAGACCGACTAATGACATAAATTGATATTTTTTTTTATTTTAATACTGGAATACAGGTTGCCGGGTCCGTGGTGCAGTGGTCAACGTTATTGGCTTCCGTGACGGACCGCCCAGACTCGAGCCTCTGTACGAGCAGATTTTTTCAGTCGATTTATTCTTATTCTGTTGCAAGCAATGGGTGTTTTGTTAAAAAAATCTTTCCCACCCTTCCAATCCCAAAAGCAGTCCGTAACGAGAATGATCGGTTAACCACTAGTCCTATTCTAGTCCTCGTATCTTTTCGAACAAGAGAGGTTGAGTAGCAAGGAGTTCTCTAGAAAAACATATACTGAGTAAATCCATTGAGAGTCCATACGCTCCGCGTTGAGAACGGACATCGTTAAATTGTAAAAATACAGATTCTCAGCGTTCATTTGTCTTCTCAATATACTCTTTATTCACTAAAAAATAAACATCGTAATCTTTTCAAATTAAATTTTTTGAAGATCCACGCGGTGATGCCAAATATTTCTGGTTTGGCTACCCTGCCATAGCTCATCGTATTACCAGACTGGACAATGAAGAAACAGACCGGCATTTTATCTGAATTTTTATCGGAATTAAATAAATCATATTAAAATTTCTGGGTAGCTCAAGCTTTAAATGAGTGTTTTATTAATACAGTAACATTCCGCTGAGTAATTTTGAATTGAGGTACCCCCCGCAAAGAGCTACCGTATTGATTGTATATATGTAGATATTAATATTAAATAAATTGTAAAAAATGTATATATGATTGAGGATTTTCAGAATGGAAAAGAAGCACAATGAAATTGATAGTACTTTACAGTTAATTTTTATTGGTTTTGGATAACGGATAATGCTAAAGCTTGTCAATCAGTATACAATTTAAAATTAACTTTGATTATTCCACGTATTGCGTTACAAATTGAGACACGTGTTTCGCCTCCTTCATAGACACCTTCGGACTTAATATCGCAAATTTTTCATAGGTAATAAAGCAAGATAGTTATTTAAATGATTAAAATTACAAAATGGAGTTTGTAATTTTTCCTTTTACGGGGAAGCAAGGAGGGGGTTATAGAATCAAAGCAAAGCAACAATAATTATACTACTAGTGACGATAGTATGACAAAATATTAACTAATGAAATGTAATCAATTGAAAAGGGTTAATCCCATCATGGGAAATAAAGTTAGCAGTGGCGAGCAACCTGTCTTATTTATGTACATAAAAATTATTTTAAATTTTCTATTAAAATGAAGTTCCACAAAGCTACTGCCGAATCCATCGAAACTCTTAATCAGTGTTTTTAAACGGATGCGTAATTGAATCCTAAGCGGCGATGTTTTAGATTGTTTTTGAATAGATTTTGAGAATAATAATCTAATGTTACTCTAAGGCGAATCTCTTAGATTGATTGGGTGACTTTTTAATGTTGGTAACCACGTGACCATTTTTTTAAAATACCATTTATATTGAAAACACAGTTCATGATTCATAGATTAGCTTCTGTAGTCCAGTTACTGACTAGTTGAAACGAGACACATTGAACAGGGTGTTTGTGATGCTACTACATATATAAAATTTAATAACGAAACGATAAAATAAATGACAGCATACACCGGTTGAATATTTCTCGATATTATCACGATGGAGTGTAAGCAAATAACGATTTTATGATTGAACCCGCATATAATATCGACTACGATACTAATAACTGATTGTTTTGAGCAGTGTTTCTCAACTATCGAGCTGCGAAAAGGTCAGTAAAAATTAATTCTCCCGACTCGTAAATATGTGTCACTCATTCAAACGTGAATTTATGCGTATTTTAAGAATATTTTTTCTTGCAAATTTGGTAATAAAAATAAATCATAGAAATTCAATGAATCTCAATATAACCATTTGCTTTGCCTTTGAAACGACATGGAAGCGACAAAATATTGCTTTAGCACAATTCCAGAAATAAAGTTATTATAACATAACAATTTTATGGTGCAGCGACCGAAGCGCGCCGACTGAAGCGCGCCGACATAAGCGCGCAATTTATTATTTTTATAAATACATATATTGATTTATTACATTCATAAATTATATTTCATTATTATAAAAACTGTTAAAAAAGATTGAATAAAAACACAAAATATACAAGTACAAATAACAAAAAATTATAATTTATTATCATTCACACAATATATACAATAATACAAATAACATACATAATTATAAAAAAACATACACATTTACATATTTATATTGTTAGGTTAGGTTAGGTTACAGGTTAGAAACTAGCAGTCAAGTAACATATAAATACAACAGATTTGTTTTTTTTATTTAACATACGGGAATTTCCCATTTTTACAAGAATAATATATTTGACGCGCTTCAGTCCCGCGCGCTAATGTCGGGGTTTTATTGCGCGCGCGCTTGTGTCGGCGCGCTTATGTCGGCGCGCTTCAGTCGGCGTGCCCAATTTTATACACTAGAGGGAGGACACCTTTAAAAATCTCTCACACACATTCTCGATCTCTCTGTCAGCGCATCGGTTATAGTGCACATTTTGCAAGTGCAAAATATAAATTGATAGATTTCTGAGTATTTCAATAAACAACACAATCAATCTATCAAACTTAAATTTGATATTGAAATTCGATCAGCAGTTGAAATCCTAAACAATCTTCGTGTTTATTTGTTTGCGTTTGCAATCAGATTATCATACTAACAAATAAACACAGTGCGATATCGTTACATAATAGTATTTGTTTTTCTTATTTTAACCTCTGAAAGCCTTACGATCCCGTATGGAACCAGTGATTATGGTGCACTTCGCTATCGGATTACACTGTTTTATGATAATAGTTTTCAACATATGAATATTAGCCTTCATAAATAATGTCTTTGAGATACCGAACCATAATTTTATTTCCGGTTTCGTTAAATATTTTTGTCATAATGAGAAATATGAAAATCTGCGTTAAATGGTTGATTTTTGGAATATGCGTTGTATATACATATTTCAATGCGTATATATTTTTTTTTCAAGATAGCTGTAGCTAAAATGGATTCGTTTATTTGTTTACATAGAGAATTAGAAAGTGTAAAAGTTGTGGTAGTGGTCTTTATTTTTAAATAATAGGCAATCTTTGCTTGTGTTTTTATTTTACCCACATACGCTGACTTGTTTTAGAGATATAATTATTTTTATAAGAGCTATGGGTCGCGTGGATATTTCGCAAAAAAATACTCGGGCGCTTAAAGGTTAACAGGCCGGTCCGCAAGTGTAAAAAGATTGGGGAATAGTGGTATCGAGCACGTAATGATCGTACATATTATGACATCAATACATTTTTTGCGTTCGTTTTCGTGTTGGATATCACAGACGCAGCATTGGATATAGTACTCCAGTCGTTCCGACCTATTGCACACGGCACATTCCTCGTAAGTGCGAATGGGTGACGGGCCTTGAGCTCGCCCTTGCACAACTAATTTAAAGTTCTTTATTACCATTATCACATCGACGATTCTTTAAATAACTTGAACCGCAATGCGCAAAACCCATTGCCGTGTAATGTTTAGTATTGTGTTTTTTTTCATGCAATATTGATCATCAATATGGACTAGCGATGAATAATTTTAACAGTGCATTGTAATGATAACTTGTCGTAAGTCACTCGGACTTTGAGTTCTGCAGGGGGTCAGGTAAGGCCCGCGGGCCGGGTAACGAAAGATTGGGCTTGAGCACAGGCCTGGGTATGAAAAAATTCAAACATATTTTAGGTTATTTCCGAATGTACATGCCATTATCGTAAATCAATGTTACATACATATTCAATATAGTTATTCATTAAAATTTTCCATAAAAATAAAATTTCGGATCCTGTACGGTATATGTTGGAAAAATTTCGGGTTCGGCCCGTGCAGACCCCTCAACTCGGACTCAAAAAAAAACGATTACTAAACGTATAAATATAAGTTTTAAGAGAACACTCGAGAAATGATATTGGATGAGAACTCATAAATCTTTGCAATTTATCTTTTACAATCAGTATAAATTATCAGTTCCACAGTTTAAAGATGATCAGTATAGAATGGGTAACGTGATTAATGTATGTAAAGCAGTGGTTCCCAAACTGGGGGCCGCACAAAACATGTTGTTTGTTCAGGGGGGTTCAGGTTGATTATTTTTTTGAGAATTAGATTGCATGAAAAAGTTTGGGAAGCACTGATGTCAACAACTGATGTTTTATAGTGATATAAAAAGAGTCGGTTTTGCGAATTAACTGCTGCGAAGTCAATGTGTGAAAATTCTGTTAAATTGATGTAATAAATTTAGAATTTTATATTTCAGTTCAACGTTGTGAATTTTAAAGACATTTTTTTATAATACTGTGTCAATTTCACAATTCTATCAAATTATGATGGTTTTACATATCGCAAAACTCTTAAAATTAAAAAACGTTTTTTTATGAATTTATAAAACTTTAAATTCAAGCAAGCCACATGTCAATCGTCGTAACTTTCATAGAGCAATGGCTTCCGACTACAAAACAATGGACGAAATCAGCAGTCACTATTGTTTTCTGTTCGAAAACTGATCTCTTGAGAGGTGATGTGTGCCAAATCTAAAAATGGTTAAACTTTTCTATTGGCTCTTTAAGTTCATTTGAACACTACGTGGAAGCTTACTACATAAATTTTAAGAAAAAAGTATTTCGGGAATAATGATTGAAATAGTTTTATAAAAGAGTGAGATTTGTTCATCGCAAACAAATCGCATGAGCTTTTTTACTAGCTCAAAGTGTAATTTAATTTTGTGAAAAAAAACAACTTTTTCAGTGTTTTTAATAATTTCACTTTACTCGATAGACACTTTAGTACATACGTAGGTTCCCAAACTTTTTCGGATGGCGACCCCTTTTCATGAAAGCCATTTAACCTGCGACCGACGAATTTGAAAAAGGCATTTTTCTTAAGGTAGTTCAAAAATCAACGAAAATGCATTAAAGTGGATATTTTTTAGCTGACTGTATAATTGGTGACCCCTCAGAAAACCCGTTGCAACCCATTGGTTGGGAACCCGCGCTTAAGTACCTGAAAAATATAATGCTGCGTCTATTTCATTTTTTTTCGAAGATTCCACTTGGCTCACTTCACTTCACAGGGTCTCAACTTCGTGTCCTTTTTCCAGGTGCCGTTACTCCGAAGTCATCTCTGGCATACCAGGACACCAATTCCAGAAGGTCTGATGGCATAATTTTTATTGACAATTCCTCGCCGGAAGGCAGACCCGTGAGCAGCTGCAGGAGATTCTTCAACGAGGACCACTATGGCGGAGAGGTGTGTGGAAAAGACGGCCACACTTACCCCAACGCTATGTATCTCCATTGCATCAACAGACGTCGATCAAAGGACGACAGTGAGTCTCTTTCTCATTATTTCAAAATTCTTCTAGCCTAAGATAGTTTCACGTTTCAATTCAATGGGTATGTTCAGAGATCAATCGGATCTATCTTTTATAATTTTATTTAGCTAAATAGCATTTCAATCTTTCATTTTATCCTCTTTGGACCCCGGGTGATGATACTCATGGTTTTTATTAACTATCAGCCCGACTGTTGATTTTAACGTACCAGAACAATTTTTACATCCATTATTATAAACAATATGTTAAATTAATTCTTATTAAAGCAATAAATTAAATAATAGTGTAAGATGTAGAAAACAATATTGTTGTATTTGTATTGTGTCGAAGCATTTAAATGCTAAAAAGAACCAACTTCCTTCAATAACAGTGACTTCTTTACCGATATAAAATTATTCGGATATATTCAGTTGGTAAGACTGTTTCCTTCATTATATTAAACCTTTGGTTTTGGTACGTTCAATTCTACAATCGAGCTTATCTATCTATATATATATAAAAATGAATGTCTGTGTGTATGTCTGCTATGGACTACTAAACCGCTCGACCGATCGATGTGAAACTTTACAAATTTATTGTGTACACTCCCGCAATGGTTTCTGGCTTACCAACCCCTCCCTCCAACCACCCCCCAACCTCCACCCCCAATTTTTTTTTTTAAACTTCATGAATTTTTCAAGTTCACACCTTCGAAGGTTTCTGGCATACCCGCACCATACGCCCCCCAAACCCCACCCCGCCAATTAACCTTCCTCCCCCCAAAAATGTATATCAAATTGAAACGAAAAGCTGCAATGTCACAATTTTTTCAAAATGAACGAAATTAATAAATTGACTCAAATTGAATTGAATATTTGTGTAATGTCTTTCCTTCAAATTTATTTTAGTTGCTGGCGTGGCAACGCGCGCAGGGTACAGCTAGTATTTTATAAAAACACGAGTATCATAGGTGATACCCAGGGCCCGATGAGGCTATATATCAATGAGTTTGAAAATAACCTGATAACTGCAAAATACTGAATTTACACAAGGAATATTAAAACAAAAAATAAACCATACAAAAATAACTGATATCAAATATATTCTTATCAGAATTTTGATTATTTCGCTAGTCATCGAAATAAGAATAGCGTTCAATAGTTCAAATATTAATAGTAAAATTATATAATAAAGTATGTACATATGTATGTATCCACTACACTTATTTTCAAAACGCAAGAAGTTATAATGTCACTGTCAATACTTGGTGGAATCGTTTACATGCTTAATTTTATTACTGTCAATAAATAATTGTCAAAACAGAAACTTTCTACACAACAACATTTATTTTTCAACAAGCACATGCTCATGGTCAAAATAAAAAAAAGGGAGATCTCTATCTTACAAATGAATCTATTCACACGTTTGGTCATATTCATAAATTAAATGATGTAATAAATTTTAAAAAAAACTAAATACTAGTTGAATAATTACCATTACTTTAATCTGTTATGCTTTTTTCATAAAAAAACATTTGTCAACCTCGTAGTATAAATGAAATTATTACATACGAGATGTATTAATTTTTGGCGATGAAAGCATTGACGTTCTGGAATATGTTTTCGTGAAATCTTCCGAAATAAATTGAATCGTATATTTTATAAAATTTTCTGAAAATATACAAATATGTTCATTGAACATTATTCATTTTAACCATCGTAAATATTTTAATTTGAATCATGTTTATAACGTCCCCTCGCGCTGTTTTATTTTTATGCGAAAAAACTTTACTGCTATAATATAGTGATCGCCAAACGGTCGAAAGGATATTTTGCCAAATTGATATTCTTATCAATGCGAATTGATAAGCATATTTATAATCGAATTAAAAATGAAGGCATGGATTTGTTCTACGTATGTCAATCAATGTTTTCCACTATGAAGGTGGTTAAAAGTAAATATAAAAATATACTTGAAAGATTTTCCGTTGCCAAGCATCCCAATGATTGCAACAGATACGCCGTTCGAATTAAAAACGTTTGCAGTTTCCGATACAACTCACATTTTCAATAACCATCAAAAAAGCACAGGGACAATCGCTACTACACTCTTCTTTACAGTTCACTCTAGTGTACGGCAGCCGTTGATACTAAATAAATTGTCTCTCCTCTGACTTACGAATCCACCTACCGCACTCAGCCCACGCGTTCAGTCTATATCAAATAAGGGAATAAAACTATGTCAATCTTTTTTTTTTGTGGGCGTCATTCAGGACATTCTCACAGCGCCACTCTTTCGAGTGCATAAGTAGCGTGGTCAGTCTGTAGTGTGTGGACTTAATTTGGAAAACCCATGCTTCCCATATGAACAGTTGCATGTAGTCTGCTCACGCGTTGGAAAAACTTCTGATTTATTCATGTACGCGGCAGAAAGAAACTTCAATAAACAGAATTAAAACATAAACACTTTCTTTCTTTGAGTGGTATTGCATTGAATGCTGGGTATTCGCGAGTTTTGTTTATAAATACATTATTAAAGTACGCATTTTATGTTTTATTGGTAGTCCGGAAACTAAGTTTAGCTTTAACTTTAAGTTGGTAATATAATAATATTATGTAAGGAGGAAGAGAAAACAACATATAAAAGTAGCTCACCAGACAATTTCAATTTATGAAAGTAACTCGCATCCTTATTGAGTTTGGAGACCACTGCTATAATACATATCAGATGAAAAGTTTAATTTAAAAAATCTGGGATAGCAACTTAATGGTTAACTCACGTTATTTTGACAAAGATTATGTTTGCTTAAAATGCTCATTGCGTAATGTATAAAAAATCTTACTTATCTAAAAATGCACTGTGAAAAAATGCAATGCAAACAACTCTACAAGCAAATATTTATTCATCGATAAGAAAATATGCAAATTTCTGCATGTATGCATTCAACAAAGGAATTCAAGATCAAGGTGACTCGTTATCTCTGAAAATTCCTTAATATTTTATTAATAGATGTTGAAATACATTTAATGTTTCGTCCGGCAGATACAAAAGACATGTGTTAGGTTTGAAAAAAATCTCTGGCACCTTGCCATGGTCATGGACTGTTGGCTGATGACCACCCAGCGCAGGTTACAAGTTACGCTTAATTTATTATCTAAGCTTTTTCATTCATTAATTCAACAGAAGGAAAGAATTTCATAAATCGTTTCTCAGAGTTAAACGTTTTTCGAGAATTTCACAACTCGGAATAAAAACATTCAAAATTAAATAAACTTCAAACACACAGTACGTATTTGCCATTACTTTTCGTCGTTTATTACAATTGATATGTCATGAGGAAAACCAGTTGTAGCGGACATGGGAAATGTAAAAAGATCGTTTAATATAAAATTTAAAATAACTTAGATTATACCACGCATTGTGTTACTAATTGTGACCCGTGTTTAGCGTTTTTCAGAGGCATCTTCGGACGTTCTAACGCAAAGTTTGCTTAAGTGATACAGCAAGTTGATTGTAATATTTTAAAATTACAAAAAGAATGTTGAGATTTTTCCTTTTCTCGGGAAGCAAGGAGGGGGGATTGATTGATATAGGATTGAAGCAAAGAAAACAAATAATTACACTTCTAATGAATTTTGCAATTACAAAATATTAACAATGAGATGATATCAATTGGGAAGGGTTAATCCCATCATTGGAAATAAAGTAAGCAGTGGCGAGCAACCTGTCCTATTTACAAAACTCATAATTCGAAAGAAAATTACATAATTCAAACGATTCCAATTTGATATTAGAAGTATTTAGTGAAAACAGGTAATCGTTTCTTCAAAATTTTCTTCGATAGGATAATATTATGAAAAATATAATCGACTCATAGTACTCTCCGCTATCGATGTTTATAATTGATATGATTATTAAGAGATACTTATATTATATATTGATCGAAAAATCAATTCATACAAATCTACACTCGAGAATTATTCAACCCTAAATCGGGAACGGAATTAAGAAGGAAGCCTTAGTAAGATCGTAACTACTTGCTGCACCACAGTGATCAGATTATCCCACATTTTCAATGTGAAATTCATAGCATTGCTAATTCAGCGTAGTTTTCTATGTCCCTTTGCATCGTTTATTGTGAATGATATATTATAATATATTTTATCACCTGTCCTCAAACATTAATGGTAATTTTTCGTTAGTAAAATATTTTACCAATTGTTCGTTTAGTAAAGATATCTCCTACCACGGCGCTATGACTAAGTCGGCATGCTCTTAAACAAAAAAAAACACATTATTACTGCCCATGCGCGATAATATATAGTTATCTTATCTCAAACGCGCCTCATTCAAACGTACGTTTCAAATCAAATCGATGCTTTACATTAAAAGATAAGCACTCGCTCTCATAGTTTTAATTACGCCAGTCTGTCATGAACATCATCGCGGAAAGGTTGTCTTTTCGTTGCGTGACTTGAATATGAATAATTATAGGAAAACTATCAATTTATAAATGTATATTTTTTAGAACGATGTATAAAGCTACGTTAAAGCATAATATCATTTTTTAATGCAATCTATGCCAATAAAGTCATACCACTGGGGTATTTTTAGAACCCCCTTCGGATCACGCGTTATTTTTCAGGGACCGTCTTTTCGAAGGTTAAAGACGGCTGATTCGAATATTGTTAATTGAAATTCCAACATCTCAATTTAAAAAATGTGTAATATGCATATCAATAATATTGAAAAAAAATATCTGCAGCACTGGCATGAACGGTTATTCTGATGTACCATAACCGGATTAAGACATTACACTAAAGCACTTCACTAAAGCATCTTTAAATGAGCGAGATTTAAATAATACCTAATTATTATTCCAGCGGGAATCAGGTTTTAGTGGGATGCGTAACAAAACTTATAAAGCTATCTCTATAAGGAGTAATTAATGATTACCTATGCATTTATATTGAATTTAATTCATGAGCAGGAAGTGAAGTGAATCACTTAAGTGTACTGGAGCATAAACATTTTAACTTATTTCTGCATTTATACTACCAATTAATTGAATTGATACTATAGGATTTGTTTTCAAGCATAGAGTGCGGTGTTGCTTTGCATTGCTATCTGCGTACATACGTTGTCGCTACAGATTGACAGACCAACATATAAAACAGTACAAATACTTAATCTCCGTTTCCCTCGTACTACATAATATATCCTATGTGACGTTTTTAGTCAAATTGAGTTATTTGCAGTATGTATTCCATTGGATTCGGATTTATTGTCAATACACTTGTGACGCAATATTTTTCTTGAGAATATTTTATTCCGTTTCCTAAATGTATGTATGTACCGAAATTCTTAATTGTGGAACACATTATATCCTATGTGACGACAACACACGACCTTGGATATTTTTTTCCGAACACGGTATCGGCTTAATCTATTTAGTAAATAGGCTTCATAATAAATCCTATGTGCAAAATTCAAGCAAAAATAGTCAGTTTTAATCGTTTTTTTTTATTAACCCCCCTTTTATTAAGGTGTTGAACAATTTTTTTATGGATTATCTCCTAATGTTCTTTTATCCACATAGGAGATAGTGTGCGGGAAACAACGATATATTAACAAAAATCTTAAAAAGAATAAAAAAACTCAGTTTAACAATTCTGCAGCTGTATTCATTTGGTTATCATTGTCTCATAATTTAGGGCGAACGTGAAGGACGATATATATTGAACATATTAAAACAATTTAATATATGACTCATTTTTGGCCACACTGTCAATCGCTTTTGCCAAACATGCACGTTACCAAAAAGATCGTGTGGACTTCTATTGAAGTAACTCGACAGAGCTGGTTATTATTCAGATAGTCAATCTGTCTTTTCGGAGAGAGAAATATTAGTTTTTCGCTTTCGGTAGTTTAATTGTAGGAATTTAGACACCCACGTTTTTGAAAATGATTTATTTACAAAAGCGCCTGTTATATGGATTCGAACCAGTCGACACCGCAATCTAAGTGGACATAGTTAAACAGCAACTACAGACACAGTATTTAATATTTAAATTATTTACCAACAGTGATAAATTTCTAATTAGTTATTTTCTTTTGCACATTTCAGACTGAGTGTTGTTGACTTTTTTGCGATGTTCAAGTTGTTTCGCTTTTTGATGTTTATTATTTTTTTTTTCTGGCAAACTGTTGGTGTCAAAATTAATCTTCAAGTTGTATCTTCAAGTCGTGTCGCATCAAATCACTGTTGCTACCAACGTTATATTAGCATATTTAAAAAAACTGGCGAATCGGTAAATAATCAATGAAATTAAAATGTAAATGCGCACACATTATTGAAGACCTGATATTTATTTTTATAAAATTATTTTATAATAACGTTTGCCAAATATAAAAGTAATACTTTTTTTTTCATTTCATTTAATTCACATATTATTTTTAATTAGTATAATACATTTTCCAAATACAATTGCATTGAATGCTAATCAAACACAAGTGAAACGTATCGTTTTAGCAAAATAGAACCTATTTTGAGATTCGTCTATTTTATATCACTAACACACATAACGCCATTATTTTATTGTACTTTCACAATCATAAATAATGTCTCAAATCATAAAATAATAAGATGAATGTCACCCTTTATTAAAACACTGCATTATGTAACCTTTTGTACAAGCCTCTTTACACTGATAGAATGGTTAGGACTCTAAAAGGACTAGTGAATAGCTCTCACTATGTCCCGTTTTAAGGATTGGATAGATGTAGTGGGGGGAGGATTTTAGACACCGTATCTCCGAAAAGAACTTAATTATTCGATTGAAAAATGAATCTGCTCGGACTGGGATTCAAACCCGTGCGCTTCGCAACTGAAACTAACGACTTTAACACTCAGCCACGGACAAAAAGTACAGATTACACATCGAATATAATCTCGAGGGTATAAATTTCGCGAGTTAGTAGATTCTATATTCAGCATGTATTACTCAAAACGTTGATAGGTAAAAGGTATCTCTGGCTATTTACAATTTTTCTCAGAAGATTGATACAGACTGACTATTCTTACTTTAACAATGATAACATCTACCTCCACCGTGTGTAATTTTGTTTTCCTAGCGAAAAATATTTTTCAAAATCTATTTTCATGTGCACATCTATGTGCCAAAATAAATTGATGTATACCTACTACTTGAAACAAAATAATAGTTTTCGGATAACCTTTTTCGTTGACCATGGAGTAGTGCATATTTTCTTGGTAAAATCTGTTCCGTAGTTAAATTACTTGACAATATAAATCATTTTACTGCATTCAGTCATTGCGTCAGCCATTTTGGCATTGTCGTAGTCACACACTGACATCATAATTTTACTTTTCACATATTTCAAAGTCACCATTTTCCACTGAAAAAAATAACGATTCTCATTTGTTCAAATTTAAAAAAAAAAGAAGAACTGTCAGTTCGAATCAGATGTTATTCAAATTATCTAAAGATATCTTAAGAAAGGAAATAATTATCTATGGTATGTACAAAGATGTAATAAATTATTTTATTATTTAAATTGATTTCGTTCTATAAATGTCTTAACGAGATAGACTAATTCTTTCAGTCGGTAATACAGTTTCCTGCGTCCTTTCAATTGGATAATAAGTTTTAATGATGGCAATTCTGATCAAGGGCCGTTTTGCTTTATTCTAATTTGCGGATACATAAATAGTCATTGATATTCTTGCCAAGTATAATATGCCGACTTGATTGGTAGTGGAGTTAATGGGATTGGGCGAGTGCACTGAAAGCACATGTTAGAATTTAATGGATTTGATAACACGAATATATTCTAAGCGAAACCGGTCCAGGCTTGTAATATTGGCAAATATGATAAATATAAATAATGGAATCTCACAAAAAATCACAAATTAATCGCGGCTGTTAAGACTTAAGCAAACGGGGTCAGCTGATGAAGTATTGTATTACATTATGAGGTTTGCAATTTTCGTAAATTATTCCTTGAGGCTATAATTTTAATTGAGAAAATAGCTGGGAACAATCTTTAGTGAGTTTAAGCAGATTAACCATGTGTTTAAATTAAACTTATATCGAAAGTAAATTTATAAAATTTTCAATGTAATGATTGATAATATTAATTTTAATAAATAGCATATTGTTTCCAGTGAATGAGCAAAAGCACCGGGCCGTTTCGAAAAAAAATAAAGATCTCTAGTTGACATTTCAAAAAAATGCATTGCAAATAACATGGCTGCCAATATAAATTACTGGCGATTTTTTTTTCGAAAAGCTATATTGATTAACTGACCAAGGTTATCATTTTATGAAGAATGCATCTCTGAGCCGTAAATTGTTTATTCAATCTTCCATAATTATGCAAAATAAAATAATACAAAATCGTTCGCTAGGTATACCAGTGTTGTTATAACTTTTCCATATGCTGGAACGATTTTTTTAACAGCTTGATTACTCTAGGTACCCATAAATTTATTATTAAAAACTACATAAAGACAGGGCGAGTTCAATAAGTTTTCTGACCCCGTAGTCGTGCGGTTAGTGATTCATTGAAAGTTATTTAGACTAACTGTCTTTGAAAAAAATCAAAAAAAAGATATTTGCATATAGTTGTGATTGAAAAGATCTAACGAGACAGCCGCTAACAGTTAGAAACGTGACTTTAATAAGGGCATATTATATACAAATATATCTATACAACTGTATGTCAGTTCAGGTTGATCCGTGAACTTAAAATGCATGAAGATGCTGAAAGGCGGAACCATTCAAATTTTATTATATGTATGCTGGGTCCGTGGTCGAGTGTCAAGGTAATTGGCTGTGGATCCCATTCCAGAGCACGAGTCTGAATTCCTTGACGAACTGTTTCATAAATTGATTTTTAAGTCAATGTATTGCTTCCTGTTCGGCTTGCGTGTCAGCGAGACGAGAGCAATCAGCTAGTCTTGCCCTCATTGTATCCCTACCCTCTACTAAAGGTAAAGATTGGGTAGCAAGCAGAGTTGTAGAAAAACTTAATATGAGATCTGTTCTACACGCTCCACAGTGTGAGCACACAAAAAACAATTTTTAATTATCTGTTAATCTTATTGAGAACTGGTAATGACATCTGGGACTTATATACATATATTATTTGGATTTATGGAATTCGTATCCAAAAGACTTGTTTGAATGAGATGTTTCCATAAGTGCTCAACTAACGTCTTTCTGGTCGAGATACATGAGAGAATGAAATTGCGATTTGCTCGCTACGATTTTTTTTATAAGATCATTCTATCCTTACAGTCCCAGTAGTAGTTCTCTTGATTTCTCTACAAATTCCATGATAAATATCATGGAATTTGTAGAATATAATTCATAGATATTGATAACGCCTGGTTCCAGCTTCCATGCCAGTCTAGGGTAATCTACGGACCATCGGTTGAGTAGCGCTGCGCTAGACATCAGAGTGACTTATATTAATTTGACGTTCACGATTTTTTACTTAATCCATTTGTCAAATTGCCAGAAATAATCGCGGCATAATGATAGTAACAGCGCATAATAATTATTACTGTTTGATATTTAACTAAGATAAAATTAAATCATGTTTATCTAAAATGCACAATTGTTATTATTAATTCCTGTTATATAAATAATTATAAATGATTGGATGCCGTACGATGTTTAAACACCGATAAAACTTATTTGACACACAGCCCAGTGGCACTTTATTAATTTTTTGTGACAGGATGAGTACGCCAAAATGCCGAAAACATAATAATATATTTATATTACCATATCGTTGTTGCACCTGCAAAATCCGACATACCGTTCATTGCTAATATCGGTATTTTATGTTTTGTGATAAAAACCAATACGCGACGGATATTCCTGTAAATTCCGTTTTCTTATATTGGATTAACTTTTTTACCGACGTAATGATCTAATTTTCAGTGTAGTTGCTTAGTAAAAAATGCGAGACATTGTTGAGTGAATCTGTGTTTTCTTCTCCATAAAACCTATGCTCGTATTACATAGTGGATTTCGCAAGCGCAGTGACGATATATTATAAACTAAGTAAATCTTTAAAAAGATAACATTTATAAGCAAACCCAAGAGAACAATATGAGCAATACGTTTAAAAAAACATACGGTAAAACAGTAATATTTTTTTTCACGTTTCTTATAAGTCAAAATTCATATTATGCAACATTAGATTGTACCACTTTCAAATCCTCGTATGTTTATTGTTGTGTATGACGTCCTTTACATTCGTGTTGACATTAGGTTATTAAGATTATTTTCCACAAGAGTGAATTTTAATATTCCCCTCATTATTGAACATCTAATCGCAACCTGTATTTCATAAAAATAATTGACTTCATTATTAAATAGAGTAACCATAAACAAACCCGGCTAGTAAAAATATTATTTACTGTCGATCGTGAACGACGTAACTTACCGTTTAAAATTAGAACAGTCCTGGCGTTATTTCCCGCCATTTCATCGTACTTTATTGCAACATAAAAATAAATCTAAACCGGTGGTTAAATACATTCATACAGTTTTGTTTTGAAGAGGGTTAAAGGTGATGACGTTTAACATGATTTAATTTCGGAACTGACAGTCCATATGATAATTGTTTATGAGTTTGTGACAAACGCAAAGCGGCCCACCTAGAGGCGTTATCATTGAAACAATGGACCACAAATTGGCAAGCCAGAATAAATCAACGAAGCGTGCTAAAGAAATCCATCTGATAAGACATAAATCATTGTGCTATATGACTTAATGTTGTGGTTGAATTCTATAGAACGTTATTTATAGAAATAACCAGTAAACATACATAATATAGTATGAAAGAGATTGTTGAAACATTAACAATTGGTTTTTGAGCCTAATGAACCTAAATATACACGAACCAATCATTTTTTTCTCGAGACCTCAGTCATAAAGTAACAGTATATCCAGACGAGGTAATTTCAGTATAAATATATTACAATCTAAACCAGCGCAGCGAGTAAAGCGTAAAGTTCGCACACAGTTATTTTCATATCAAATCATTGTGGCAAAGAAAATGCTAGATACATATGTACATCACTTTCAAGGTGTTCACTGTCAATACTTGGTGGAAAGGCATTATAATAAAAATAATAATACATCTTTAGTACTCTTTCCCAGGGCTGTGGAGTCGGTGGAAAAAAGTCAGACTCCGACTCCGACTCCAACATCGACCAAAAACACGACTACGGCTCCGACTCCGACCAAATAAAGTTCAATATCGTCACTTTTTTCCCCTAATTTTTATATTTATGTGTATTCAATTAAATATGAACCCTATCAATGCGACCAAAAGCCAAATTTGACATATAAAATGGAAAAATAAAAAGTTCAAACTTTTCAAAATTTCCGACACCGAGTACGACTCCGGCCAAATCGCCGCGACGATTCCAACTTCGACTTCACAGCCCTGCTTTTTCCACATAAAATTTATTTGTTCAGGACCGGTTTCGCTCATGGCGAGCATTGTCAACTGAATTCAGTTGTCAGTTGACAATGCTCGCCATGAGCGATACCGGTCCTGATCAAATAAATTTTATGTGGAAAAAGTACTAAAAAATATATTATTATTTTAATTTTATTTTTTAACATATGTACATGGTTGAAGTGTTTCACCTAAGGAAAAAAACGGTTTCGAAATAGCTTAATTTACCATTCATGTTGTCTTACGTGTCTGTATGTAGATCCAGTTTACTTGTATCTATCCTTTGAAAATATCAAATATTATTTAAAAAAATGCTTCTTTTAACCTATCCTCGGACGTAAGCGATTTTTCGACTTACACAAAAACTTTTGGAACCAATTAAACGCGTTAGTATAAAAATACTTATCCAAATATAAACTGTTAAATATTTGATATCACAAAGCAAATTTAAAAAATATCCTTAGTACTAAACAATGAAACTGTGTCGCTAGTTCAATCATATGTAGGTATTGTCCTTGAAGGACAGTACCGATACACGCTGTCCGCCAATGACTCCTCGGATAAGAAGTTTTCGTCTGACTACTCATAAATAAAACAATTTCATTTACACCTCGGTATGTTGGTAAAAAAACATTACGTTACATTATGTTGCAACTTGCAACCCATATTCTCATCAGACTTCAGACTATGATGCAAGTGGCAACCTGACGAAGGTGGTGTGAATGGCTGTAGCTGGTTATTGATAGAAGTCTTGAACAGTTACAGTACATTCAAGGTTACAGAAAACCACTGTAGTTAAGTTCTTTATTACTGGATCCCGCCTTATAAAACAACCGGTATTAAACTAAAAGTGGGTGGTCAACCACAAGTTACTTTAACTACTGCTATGAATGACTGAGTAAGATGGTGGATGTAGAAAAATTGCATAGATTCAGATGTGGTGCCAGCAAAGTGTTATTCAGCAGATTTTAAGGGATGATCGACAAGTAGCTCTGGAATCCAGAAACCAAAACCGCCATCTGCTGGAATTAGTTAGAAAAAACGGCTGCTAGATATAAGCATGACGTCAAAATTTAATTGAAAGTCTTCATTGTGCTTGTCGGTGAATAATTATTTTTCTTCTCTATGGTCTCTTCTTGGTCTATGGTTAGATTCGTTCACTTGTAAACGATGCAAATCTAGTTCCCGCGACTCATGTTTTTTTTTATTCTTTTAATTTGCAACGCACAGCTCGAATCCGCTGACCACTTGTGGAAGCAGTGCATTTTTTTTGTTTATAGCCTTGTAAACTAATAATAATTGTTAATTAATGGATGTAAATTTTTTTCAAAGTCAAGTCGTCAGCTGCTCGCTAACTGTCAAAAAATTGTTGGCATTATGTCTACTTGATCTTGTTGTGTCAGTAATTAGCATTTCAAAAAATAGAATAGTTATTTTAACGGACAAAAAAAATGCAATTATTACTAACTTGCCATTAAGCAATGATTTATTACTTTACGTTTTTTTAAATGTATATTCGACCACATGGTATAAGTCGGGATTCGAATCTGCACATGACAATCAATAATTATACCATTGGTGTAATGAAGGAACTCTATCTATCATACTATTTAATCCGATTAACGATCTGGGTATTGAAGATTTAGAGAAACAAGTTTTTGATGAAGAAAATATAGTCAACATGTCTAATGACCTCTTTAGTAATTGACTTGATGTAATTTCAATATCAATTCTGATTCGTTTGAACTGTTTCCTTTTCCATGAGTTTTGTGTAACGAGTGTCGTTATCGACAAAGCTCATATAAAAGTACTAAATTCAAACGATTCCAATGAATCGTTCTGGTTTGTTTATAAAAATAAAGGATGTACTTGACTTCATGATGTATAAACATTGAAAGTTGTACTACACGACGTTTTGTTGGATCAACATCACCGTGTTATACGAAGACAGATTGTATTATCAGTAATATGTTTTCAAGCTACGGGCCTCAAAAGAATTGCACGAAACTGGTGTCGCATAGGGAATAACAAATAAAAGAGTTTTATAAAGGTTAGGCTAAGTGGAATTGTCAGCCTTTATTTCGTCTATGATTAATGATTTTCATCACGGTATTCATCAAAGCTATGTAAATGTTGTGAGGAATGTAACTGTTTATCATTTGACCTCCCTTTTTAAGAATAATTTTCACAATTAATCAGATATTCTGCTGCCACGGCTTTTTCTTGAGCATGCTATTATTAAAAAAGGGTAATGTGAGAATTATGAAAAATAGTGATGGACAAATTGTTCGTCGATGAATAGTTCAAGGACGGATTGGTGTAGTGCCCTAAGATTTCTCTAGAAGCAATTCAGGTATAAAAAAAATCATGAGCATTTGTATGAACCGATATTTATAGCTCCTTACATTACGAAGTAACATTGACCTAAATTGAGATATCTCAATTATTGGCGATAAACAATATTTATGAACCATAAACATTAATGTTTTTCATAGATAATTTAGCACAGTTGTATCAGTCTAATAAATTTCCCTACCACGTCCAATTCAATATCTTCTTCGCCGTAAATATTGTACCTACCTGTTTAATAAAACATAGATACATAATGATAAAATACAAATGATGGACCATTCAATGATTTTTTTTTATTGATTCGTAATATATTTTTATTAATTGAAATAGCCCTTTTTGCCGCCAACGGTATTTTTGTCTATGGTATCAGAAGAGTCTCCGTCCTACTCTGTCATATGTAGCTTAATTAAGAGTCCCCGAACCATTCATTGTTTTTCTCTCTTCTTTCTGGATTTTAATCGTTTTGCTATCTTTCCTAACCTAACAAGTATTAAAAAAACGAATAGACAATAAAACATACTATCACGCCATCATCATATTCATCTTGTCATTAGCATATCAGATGAAGTTCATCGACTGTCTATTTTTAGTCTAATCGATAAACTAACTATCATTAATTCTAATTTTTAGTATCTTACTTTCACTTTTAATATGTTAGTTGAAACTTCTTGGTGGAAAGGCATTAAATAAATAAAAAACACTAAATAGTACTATTTACTCATGAATTTGATATTTGATAATGGATTGAATTGGTAGTTGATTGGTACAACTCCATTATAGCACGGTGAAAAAGAAACAATTTTCTTTAGTTAATGGGACTTCTTTCTCTCCTTAAAACCCTTATTTGTAATTTGTATTCTCGGAGATATAAACGTAAATTTTTATAAGCTACAAACCTTTATTAATCAAACTTTGCGATAGTAAGTCCGAAGATGCTTCTGAAAGAGGTTAAACACGTGTCACAACTAGTAACACAATACGTGCAATAATCAAAGTTATTAAAAAAATTATATAAAGCTACAAACCGATTAAAAAATACGAAATATAGCATAATAATATACGTTATTCTTCGAGTAAAAAATAATCTTATTACTTACAATAGTTCTTTCGGCATTTAGTGTTCTTGTATAATCTTTGTTTTTTTTTTCTTCAATTTTCAGAAGTATACATCGCTCATGGAGGATCTTGCAAAAATGAGAGCGACGAGCTTCAGGAGTGTGAAAAAAATATGCTGTATCAACCAATATGTGCATCTGATAACCAGACTTATGCCAACGCCGAAGCACTGAGATGCAAGAACGCCATGGTGCCTGAACACAGTAAGTTGATACGATACTACTGCATTTGATACTCTTTCGAATTAATACCGATTAATTCAAAAAAAAATCTGCGTTATTATTATTTCAAGAAATTCAATTTATTTCCATATGACAATTCTGTAATGGAGTATTTATCCAACCAAGTTTCTTTTAGGTATGCTTTCGTTTCACTCTCTTGAAGCTCGAAGATCGATTTCAATATTGAAACATTTTACTGTTCTTCTTCGGGGCCGAGTTGATAACCCTGACATCCTTGAAACTCTAAGCTTGCATGCTCCCAGTTTCAACCTACGTGGTCGTAGCCAAGGCCAATCAATGTTCTTTGTCAGAACTTGTTTGTCATTGTTGGTCATTTGAGTCGCCAGTCGTAAGGGCTGTTCGGCTGATGAATGCACTGCCTGTAGATGTGGACATCTTCAGCAGTGAACTTGGTTCTCTGTTTATGTATTTTTTCTTTTTATGTAAATAATATGTTTCTGTTCTGTTTCATACATTTGTTTTTATTTTTTTTACGTTTGTGTAACATGTTTTGTGATATTTTTATTAATTTGTCAAATGCATGACGCATCGGCGTCAGCTGTAATGCCATGTATTTGATTTAATTTTGTACAGTAAATTAATAAATAATACACCCTTTAAACGCCATCGTTTTCAAACGATAATATTTATATCAAAATGCTATTTTGCAGACTCGAATATTAGCACATTGGCTACGGGGGAATTCGAAACACATACAGAAACGACGTCTATTCCACGTTTTCATAGGCAATGTGTTACCATTGCTGAAAGCATATAAAACTGTTGCATCGTATATTGAGAAGCATCACCTTTATAAGGCGGTGGCAATTCGCGCTACAAATGTATTCAATGATAATGCTGTGTCACATTTTCAACAAATTTTGAAGCATCGGCAAAAGCAAATATTTTGTGACAGCTTACCAGAAAAAAAGAATTAAGTTTACGCTCAAGTTTTTAACAGTTAATAACAGGTTTTAAAGTAATTGACTTTGAATAAACGTTACAAATTAGAGTATTTTTGGGGCATTACACGCATAATCGTATTTAACATTATTTTTTGTTGCGATTGAAGCAAAGATAGACAAGAAACTAAACTTAGAAATTATTTTACAAATTCTTAAGCTACGTACCTACATATGAATACAAATATGCGGGGGAAAAGGCGTGTTGACTGTTCTATTAAAAATGAGATTTACTGTGATCAGAACCCGTTTCGCTCATCGCAAGCATTATCAACTGTTGCCTGGTCTTTTAAAAAGAACGGTAGGTATATCTGGGTGTTTCACATTACAAGTAAGATTCTGGAACGATTCTACTCGTTATGCGAGGCTCAACTGTATTTGGAAAAAAAAATGTTATTATCGTAATCAAAACTCAGAAATTTAGAGAGCGCAGGGAGATCACAAAATCATTTGCACCGAAGCCCTGTGTGTATAAATATTTGTTGTTGCTGGTGGATAATTGAATATTAAATTTTTCCTCAACACAGCATATAGTCGTTTACTTAATCCAATATTAAATATAACATACCTAAGCGGTTGTACTTAAAAAGCTAAAATTTGGCGCGTTCTGCGAACCAATCTGAAAGTGAAAACTTATCGACGACCCTTGTCCACGAAACTGTATTGTTATTTTAAACTTGATTAGTAATATGCATGCGATGGCATGACAGGTATAACCTTGATATATCATATAATATTCTACGCGGGTCACCAATTACTAATTCCGATGACAAACGTTCACAAAAACTTTTGGCATAAATCTTAATTGGAAAAAAATTGCTTGCCGAACAGTGAGTGGAATAAAGTGCACCGTTAATAAATGGTTCGGTCATTTTTTTTTTGCCCTGTCTCTCTTGGCAAGAACACGTATTTTTCTCATTTGGCTGTCAAAGCAGTGTTCATCCTGTGTCCAAATGGCTCAGTAAATCCGCTTAATATTGATATCGATCAGTATTAAATTAAATGTACCAGTAGCTGACCGTTTAAGAGAAAATTTCAACAAAAATAACGATTAAGGTTTACAACCACGGTACTGGACTGACTCCACGACTCCGACTCCGACTCCACAAACTGAAAATAACTCATGGGACCCATATGTGTCCACGGGTATGGGGTTAAGAACCCCTACATTAGACTGCCAATTCGCGATGCCGGGACTAGATGTATGTAACCGGGACAACACACTTTTGAGATTATGAGGGAATTGATAGGATTTTCCTTCTTCAAGATTCACCAATCTTCACAAAGGGAAAAGAAACACTGGAATAGATTGACAAAAGACAGCATATTACATCAATTTACATGTGTATTACCCATGGCTGTGGAGTCGGAGTCATGGAGTCGGGGTTTTTTGGCCGGAGTCGAAGGTACTCGTAGTCAAAAATGTTGAAAAGCTTAAACTTTTTATTTTTGCATTTAATATGTAAAATTTGCCTATTGGCCAGATTAGTTTATCGATATTTAATTGAATACACATAAATAGGAAAATTAGGAAAAAAAAGTGACGAAATTAAACTTTTTTTTAGTAGGAGTTGGAGTCGTGTTTTTGGTCAATTTTATAGTCTTTTTGGTAAATGCTGGAGTCAGAGTTGTATTTTTTTAACAACTCTACATCCCTGGTATTACCTAATGAAATTATTAAAAAATATATATTATGCCTATCCTCAGTGCGACCCTGCTGTTTTTGTTTTTTTATACATCAACATGATCAAATAGTTATTGTTTAAGCATTCGACTGGCCTGTGAAACAATGTCCCAATAAGGAATTGCCAAAAAAACAACCTTGCCCCATACAAGGCCATTTTTTCTATCCATATATGTACGTTCTTATTGAGTTTAAGCCCTAGAGACATTTCATAATGGGGCCAAATCTATTCACATATTACTTTTTAATATCACAAAACATACACATGGCGCCTGTTGAGATTGTTATGACTAATGGAATTAGCAACATATTATATTTTATCAATTCTGACGTGCTTATCAAATTCATTGCATCTCCATTTTAAGAAAGTAACTTTTTAATTTAACAAAATATTGGTGGATACTTAATGTGACCATTTATTTTTGTCCTCAAAACGGGACATCTACCAATTTTTACGTAATAGTATGTATATTCAAGAAAACACGTATTTTTTCATAGTTTTTATGTAGTAATAAAAAGAAAAGGAATGTTAAAATAACAGGAATAAATAATATAAATATGAAAAAAATTATGTTGTTTTATATTTTTCTGATGAACAAATTTTCTTAAGTATAACTGGGTTTGCTTTTAAATAAGAATGGAATTATTGACAGGCTTTTTATAAATTATTTTAACTAACAGCATCGCTTTAAGTACTCTGACTTGTAATTGTGTTTTTTCTGTCGTCCACAACGTATTCATCTGTGAAAAGACTCTTTCTACGGGTGCATTTGTTCCGGGCAAGCATAAAATGTATTCAATGATTACTCTAAAGTTTTTATGGTTCAAATTATCGAAAAAGTCGATTTTTTGCACTTTTTTTTATTGTTACTGTGTGTGTTGCCCTCTTTTTGAAAACGGGACATTTCGACGCCCCGAAGCTGTACTTGGGGAAAACGAGACAGGCTACCTAAAAACGGGACGGTCCCGTTCAAAACGGGACGTATGGTCACTTTATGGATACTATTTACCATTTTAATTTTACCAATATCGAGCGTATAGACCAGTGGTTCTCACGGAAAATTTCACCGTGGCTGCATCGTTAACATAAGGGGTCCTATAAAAATATCTGGTGGCCGCACCAAATTTTTGTTTTGAGTTTATTGAGTTTGAGGTATGTCAAATGGAACTGCTCACGTTTGTCAATTTACTATTGGTTTTAATTTTATACGAAACATTTCCTTTTCATAGTCTTTCTTTGAGAAATTAACTCGTAAAACCACATTTTTATTAATATCAATAACAAACTTCTGTTGAGATTTTCTCCATTAAGAGTCCATATTTACCACATTGATATGGCGAAAATGATGAAATAGATTTTAAAAATAAAGCTATTCAACAACTGCCTTAGTGATGGAAGTTTTTCAAGCAATATTTTAATTCATTTGATGACATAAAATAAATTACAGAATAAATTAAGCTGTGATTGATGGATAATCATGGAATCAATTCTTCACTGTCTTTAAAGAACAGTTTTCCGTATATTTTGTTTATAATTGTATTTCTTATAGATGCAAGACTCGTGCGAAAAGGAGAATGCGCCCACTTAAGCTGCCCTTGTCATACTGACCACACCAAGGTCTGCGCCTCCAACGGCATCACGTACAAGAGCTTGGGAGAGGTACGATGTCTCCAGCGCCACAATCCTGGTGAGTTATCTTCTCAAACTTACAACAGCCCAAGATTTCGATAATGTTAAAAATAATAGACATCGAACAAAGCCGGTCAAAATATTGCTTCCTGTACAATTCAGCGAAAATAAGAAAAAAAACTATCCAAAAAATAGGGTTGTCACTGGTGACACTAAAATTCAAAACCAACAAATGAAAAATCTTATTTATAATGCAAATAAATGATCAAGTAACTGTTGCGAACAAACGAACGTAGATGTAAGATGTTATATGTAATGAAATTTAGAAGCCCCGATTTTGCCTCAAAGGAAATTTCTTTATTCCAGCGATATGTTTGAAAATCGAATTCTTTTATTGCTGAAGCTCATTCAGAGATGGCATTGCTTCTATGTATTTCTCTGATAATATTTCATTATTATTTTCCGAGAGAGAATCGCTCCAAAATGGGAGGGTGTATCATCGATACGCGCTACCATTTTCGAGCGGTCCCGGTGGGACGTAATAAGAACGATCGGCTATCTGATTGTCCTCCAAACCTACCCGAAAAGAAATCAGTTTCGTTAAAACAACGTGATTCAATTTGAATTCAATAGAACTCCATCATAACACCATTAATTCTAAAAAAATATATAATGTATGGTTGGTATAATGTTGCTATTTTGGCTAAAGCCCTCGTCAGAGCAATCCTTAAATATTAACTTATACATCTAAACTGGTTTTGAAGAGGTACACAATACATTGAATACTTGTGATTAGTTCGTTCGAGTCGTAAAAATTTGTAGCGAAAACATGACACAATCGAATGGTTTCTGCTTACGCCAGCGTCAGAACTTTGTTGACATTAAACATAGATTAACTTAATTTAGCTGATGAATAATGTCTGATTTTTTGTTAGGATATATATTAATGTCAATAAAAATGCATATTATAAATAGAAGGAAACAGGATAGTTTATAGTAAATAATCAAATGTTTTGCAACCGCATTGTAATGCAACAAAAAGTCATCGCGTGCATTTTTTGCCCTTTCCTTTAACCATAAACCTCATTCATCATTTGAATTGAACAAAATTAAGAATTATTCATATGCGTAGGACGAACGTGAAGAACGATTTACATGGAACACTATCTATTACAATACAAGAATTTAATATATGACTCATTTTTGGCCACACTGTTAATCCCTTTTTCCAAGCTTATACACTAGCAATAATGATCATATGAGGGGTTTAAATGCATTACCGCCTCTCTCCACAAAGTCAAATTGTTCAGCAATCGAAAAAAACGATTTTAATCTTCAAGTATAATATTAGAATAATTTGCAAAGGGAACACAAAACGTTTGTATGGTGACAGGGCGGTAGTTCAGTGTTCCCTGGCTCGTGATTGGTGCATTTAGATTGTGGCGGTTTTGAACATCACATATGGTGGAGAAAGGCGGTTATGCATTTGATCGTCATTTTCGATGTCGATTTTAAATGGCATAGAGGTAATTTTTCGTTGGTTTGAAGATTGCAGGGCATAGAACGTAAGAACCGGATCATTAATCAATCATTATCTCAAAAATGATAATATATGGATAGAGGCGGTTATGCTTTTACACCCCTCATATGGACTTTGAAGAATGTGTTAACTGCCAATTGTTGGTAGCTATGCCTTTTATTTAAATTAATAAAACACATTTCTTGGACTTAATTAATTTTATCGCGCTGTTGCTTACAGGTACTAATATTTACATAACGATTTGATTGATATAAACCTAAATTTTTAACACTTGTTAGCCATGCAGTAAATATAGTCAAAATTGAGTCATTAAATTGTGCATGTTTCCGAAAAAAGAAATCATTTTTACTTTAATACTTGAGATGTTATCTAAAATACACTTAGGCCTCGTATAACACGGTTTTATACACCACGGGTGAATAAATATGTGAAATATTTTTATACAACACGATTTATATAACACGGTTTAAGAAAAAAAATCAAATTACAATAAAAATTTGTCGTGGTATTGGTGGAGAAGGTTTTTATGATATGGATATTCATGACATCCAAGAAATATTGGAGAATCGTACGTTGAACGATGAAGAATTGGTCGAAATGTTGGATGAACCGTCCACAAATTAAAGACTCAGAAAGCAGTTGCAGCGAATTAGCTATGTTTCACATCAAAACAAAAAATAACGGTCTGGAATTGGGTATTAAATTGGATTTTTCTTTATTGAAAATGATCCTCTAATGTCTAATGGAAAGGAGTTCGAAATTCAAGAGGGAATCACAAAATATTTTGGAATTCAAAACCTACTTTTGTATGAACTTCAAACCTTGTATAACACGGCGCTTTTGTAGAACCATATAACCGTGTTATACGAGGCCCAAGTGTATTGAAAACCGGTATTGATTATTCATCTTGTATTGTGATCCCACCTGGTCGTACTTAAACATTTTTTTGCTCAATTTCATCTACCTTTGGCGCTTGACCTTAATGTTCAATTATTTTGAGGCTGCTATTTTTTATTTATCTCAGTGTTGCTTATAGGTAGCCAATAAGCCATTCTGCAAAAAAATCCCACTCATTATTATCATATTAGTTAAATATGTCAACGTATGAGTTAATACGCCAACATATATTATCAATTAATTATATCAAAATCCGACATCACCACAAAGCCAAAAGTATTATTCCGTATTTAAAATTCAGCTGAAATATGTACTGGGAGTTGTCAGAAATGTTAGGATTGCAATCTCTGCTTATGACGCGTGTTCAACAATGATAATTTATAATTGCGAGGGTAGTATTCTCTGCTTATCGTTATCTTACTTTGAAAATGTTCTAATTGTCATTTTGCCTAAAATGATTATTTGGTCGGAAAAGCTTGTATGTACCGCATTCTATCATATACATACATACATATGTATATGTATGCATTTCAGAATTATCTATGGTTGAATAACGGAGTTGCACTGTATCTGCACACTTTTTTTACTAAATTTATTTGACAAATTTCTAACATTATTTTCATCATTCGATCATTAAGATTATTATTTCTCAGCAAGAGTTGTGAAAAAATATGCTTAAAATAAGCAATTTGAAACATTTTTACTTGCTCATTGTTACAAGTGAATTTTAATCAATCGAAACTACAAACGCTCATAACTCAAAACAGTGTCAAGAGCAGTTAGAACCTTTTCAAAGTATGGTGTCGCTATGACGCGTGTCCAACAATGATAATTGATAAGATATTCTCTTATGAATTGACTAAATCAACGTCAGCTATCGATTCAATATCCAAAACAACAGTCACTGGACAATGGTAAAAGAAGAAATCATTTTACCTGAAACCAGTAATGAAAATAATGTGCAGAAGGTCGTACACAAGTAATCCTATGAAAAATGTATTAATAGAGTCAATAAAATGTAGCACGTATGCTCATTAATTACTTCGCGGAAATTTCTCTTGCACAAATAAATCACCAACAAAAAAATTGTATGTACTCATGAAAGAATGCCAGAGAAGTATTTCCAAGAAATCCAATAAAATAATGTCCATTACTCGTGAATAAATATTTTCGATTTGAAATACTTAATCTACAAATATGGATATTCTGTGGTTGGTCTCTAGTTGAAGTATAAAAAAATACCACACACATTTAAATTAATGATGTATATGTTAAATGGAATAGGTGTTATTATATATTAATAGCTCAATTATCTAAATATGTTATAAACCAAGTTGTTCAAAGTTCTGACCAATATTTGGTTTTGTTTCCTCACAAGACAGAATTCAAGAAAGTGTAACAAGTTTTATACAGCACATTTGTGAAATGAATTGGTGGAATAGCAATATAAAAAACAAAAAAAACGTACTTATTCCACATTGAATTTATTTAGAACAGGACCGGTTTCGCTCATCGCGAGCATTATCATCATTGGTTGCCATCATAATTACGATGTAAATGGCTTATGAAGATATCTACTATATGAGGACAATTTTAGTTCCAAATTCGGCGGCGGTCAATGATGGTACATATATTGCAGTGATGCACAACCTTTTTGAGAGAAGGGTCAGATAATAAATTCTCAGATAGTTTGAGAGCCGCAAAGGTAGAAGTGATTAAATTATCGATACTCTAATGTATATCAAATTAAAAACAATATTATTTTATATTGTTCTACCATCGTCCGTAAAAAGGTGATTGATATAAGTCATATTAGGCCGCATGAAAAGTAATTGCGGGCCGCAGATTGTGCATCACTGATCTATAGATTTAACATACATGAAGTATATACGGTATAAACATCATCTTTCACTACTTAGTCGGTGTATTACCAATTGTCCAGTTTTTGTACCGCTTTCTGCCAAAACTTTACGTGAGGGAACAATGAATTTGAGTACAGAAAAGCAATGACTGATTTTTTTGCAGATACAAAACTTATGACAAGTTATTTGTTACAATTCTATGCGAATACGTAATTTTCATTCCATAATGTCTCAATAGTTGGACGAAAAAAACAGGTTGCCAGTAGAAGACAGTTGAAGCATTTTTGTAATTATAATTTTAAAACGACTTGCGCTAAATTCTATAATTATGTGACAGAAGAAAATGGTGTAATTAAGAGAATAAGATCAAACTTAAAATATGATTGGGTTTAAACGGATTAGCCTTGCTCCATTTTTATTGTTCTACGTGTTTATTTTATTAAATTGATGAATCTTCATTGATTTTTTATCATAGTAAAAAGGCCTTACCTAGCTACTCACTACTTGGCACTTACACGTCCCGTATCAATAAACTTGACAATTATGGCAGCCCCGATAAGGAAATAGGCACCGATACAAAATTTGGGGTTGAGTATTTTTAATGGATGACATCAATAAATGTATGTGTTCATACATATTTATATACGAGTAACTTTCTCGAAAGTCAGCCACTGACAAATATTCTTCCGATGCAGATATGTATGGATAAATATCTTTTATGAAACAGATGTTGAAAAATGTACGTGTATTTTAGTTCTACAAAAATCATAAGATATACAGTTGATAGCTATTATCGGCTTACACCCCGGTCAAATGTTTATATAACTTAAATACATTACTATTTTCCCCCGTTTTATAATAGATTTCTACCAAGTTAATGCCAATTCAATCAATATATTATATTTGACTTTTGAAATTTAGCGTTTTGCAGAAAACGCACCATATTTGATAATATTTGTTAGTAAATGTATGATTTCAACCTTTCACAAGATTTGTTTTTTGGCAATGTTGGCTCTCAACCTGGAGCATATAGATTCCTAATGGATTTTATCTCAACTGACAACTTAAAAACGAAAACTGCTTGCTACTCGATTGTTCAGCTTCTCTTTTTTTAAAAGATCACGGATTGAAAGGATAAGAGGACTAGGACAAGACTAGGTGTTTTAGGATAGGAACGGTGGAAAGGGATTTTAACAACACAAACACCCATTGCCTTCGAAACGAATCGATAAATCGACTGATAAAATCTGCTCGTAAAGGGCCTCGGATCCAAGCGGTCCGTCACGTAAGCCAGCGACGTTGACCACTGCACCACGGACCGGGCAAAGATATCACAAGATATTCGCGAGTATATTTCAATTATATATAAAATATATAACAATCATTGTATCAGTGCAAAAGAATAGCTCAAATATATACGAAATGGTTATTTGAATAACCTGTATGTACTAATTTAATAGCTGTGTATATATTACATGTAATAGTTTTAACGACTCTTCAAAACCACAATGTGTCATGGGCATTATTAACTATGCGGTTAGAAATTAGTACCAATTTATATTGCAAATCAACGCTAAAAAGATGGAAGTCTATTGTCATAATTGAGTATGCCTTGTTGGTTAAATTTAACATTTATTACAATAACGTAAATGTTTGCTTCAAACGTGGAGCATATAGAATCCTGTTGATAGTAATTGTGCGAGTTGTCAGACTCGAACCTTCTGACCAGTAAGCGGAGTTCTTATAGCTAGAGGCCTTTGTGTATCAGAATGACAATCTTTTCATTTACTTTAATTAATGGCTTTAATTTTTTTCTTTATCTAACAACAATGATGGTTTGGTTCATTTTATCTCTTTACAGCTGTACAGTGTTATAGAAATATTCTGGCCATGGTCTAAAATAACAATTGCGTTAAATCAAAAACACAAATTCAATCGCACAAAAACGTGGTTTGAGTATATATATTTGTCAAATTCATGGCGCATTGGCATCAGCTGTAATGTCATTTTTGTATTTTATTTAATAATTATATGTCAGGGCTCTAGTCTGAGTGATATTTCTGAGTCTTCGCGGGCTTTTGGAAGGTCGGAAGTCGGAAAATTGTTTCAACCTTTTATTTTTGCTTATAATATGTAAAATTCGGCCATTGGCCGGATTGGTTGATTGATATATAATTGAATACATATAAATAGGAAAGTTAGGAAAAAAACGTGACGAAATTAAACTTTTTTTAGTCGGAGTTGGAGTCGTGTTTTTGGGAAATGCTGGAGTCGGGGCCGCATTTATTTTAACGAATCCACAGCCCTGATTATATGTACACATATGTTACAGTGAAACTGTATTCTCTGTGAAAATATATTCTTCTCCAAGCTGTCATTGAAAATAAAATTGACCGCCCAATTTTCAGCCCTATGTCTATGTGTTTGTCTGTGTTTTTCTTTGGTCTCTTTTTTATGAAAGGGACTACTTGCTGATTTTGTTTCGTTGAAGCAAACCAAAATTTTAGGCCGGCAAATCATCGACTTGGGCCAGTGAAATCATGTTGTCATACAAATCTATTACTTGATATTTTCTTATAAATAATCTCGTTCGTCCCATGCAAAGTAATAGATTGAGAATTCACTGTACCTGATTGAAAACGTACCAACTAGAGACTTCAATTCGATTATCGAGTACTCGATACTCGAGTAATACTCGTAATTTATAAATGAAGATTTATTTCCAAATTTTATTTTGTTTTAAACTGCGGACAGACACTAAATAGCACTGCTTAATTGATTGTTAACTTGTAAACCGACGTCCACAGCAACTGAGAGTTTTTAATACTGCGGAAATAAAAAAACAAAACTTCAAACCAAATTAAAATTTGAGACGTTTAAATTATCTACCATTTTTGAAATATATGTTTCATTAATTGAAAGAAAAAATCTACTCGAGTATTTTAAAATTGTACTACTCGATACTCGAATAGTTGAGATATCGAGTAATTGGAGTCCCTAGTACCAACGCTCGCTAAGATTGACCATTATTATGTATTCGTTTGTTAGCATAATCATAAAATTTATTATCATGTTTGAAGGGCAAAATAATCATCAGTAACAATTTATTTATTATCATACCTTGCACATACGATCACTATAAATTAAAGTTAAGTTACTACTACATCAATGATGGTCGATATTATTGGTGTATTTTAAAGTATTCAATAAATAATCAATTATTGTTTTTTCGCATGACCTTTGTTGGATTAAAAATGTGTGTCGAGTATATTGCCCTTCCATGGAAGAAGGCAGTGACTCGCAGAATTACTGAAATTGAGTTATGCCAGGGTTCACCAGACTTTTTGAGAAACGGGCGGGCTGGATGATAAATAAATTCATGTTGGAATCCAATAAGAACATTAGTTTAGATGTTCTAATATAAATATATCATGTAAACAAATGTAATCTCTATTGGAATTTATAATAGAAAATATTTATTATATTTTATGGCCGTAGTTCGGTGACCGTTGAGTTATGCGATTACTTATTTATATTTTCATTTTAGTTCTACAGAAATTATTGTATATATTGTCAGCAGCTATTTCGGCTTACGCCATCGTCAGAACTGTTTAAACATGCATTTACTTATCTATATATACTGTTGTAGATAGGGAACACTATACATCTTTTTTTCTGTTCTACCATCCTAATTGTAATAAAAAGTTATTAAATGTGACACATTGGTTTTAAGTATTTCTCGAAGTGAAAGCTTGTCTGGATTTTTATTAAGTATTAACGAAAATAAGTATTGTATCAAGTTGATTTATTTTAAATTGCATTAATCTTTTGTAACGGCTTAAGAAGTGGCGATTGATTAATATTAGTTTGTTCATTCAGAATGTCATTGGATTGATGATACCTACATACTTATTTTTGATTGTTCCAATGCATTTAGCTTAGGGCCTTTACCAACACAAATGTAAACACATCAACACTGAGTTTAACTTTTTTTTCACCGTTTTATAATGAAGTTCTACCAAGTTAATACCAATTCAATCAATTCAAAAAACATATTATGTAATTTAGCATCTCACTGTTAATTCTGAAGCTTTTCCAATTTCAACTTTCCCAACAGAGGAACGTAAATAATTATGCAATCAGAGCTAATTTTGCAATTATCTTCGGAGACTTTTACATTTATAAACAGTGATAAAATTACACGATTTTATTGGTTCATACATAGTTTTGTTTTTATCTAAAGAATATTTGCGAATTGAAAATGAATTTGATTATAATAGTTCCAAATTTGAATTTGTATCACAGTTCTGTATTTTGGAAGTTACCAACTGTGCAAAAGTTCTTGTTCTTTTTTTTGAATGTATTAGACGCCACACCTATCGCATGCCATATTATTGAGTGGGTAATAAATAATTGCAGCGTTTTGTCTGCAATTAATTTTCAATACCAATAAAACAATCAGCTTTACATCAAACAATGGTGATTGATCGAGTCGAGATGTTTCAAGGAAACTTATCTGTCTCGTGAAGTAATGTGGTTAACTGTAACGTAATTTACATTGTACCAGTATGACATCAATGGTATAATTATGTTTAATAGCTTAGCTTGTATTATAATAATTATCTACTAAGCAGTATTTGTTTACATATATAATTATCAACCGGATCGTTTTTAAATTTTAGTGACATGTTATATGATCATAGTAACATGTTCCAAAAAAAAATATTCAAATATGTCTACAGTTTTGTGACGGAGACACTATATTAACCCGTTTTATGCCGGTAGGTATAAAGAACATTTGTGTACCGTGGTTCGGTAATACAAAAAAGATCTCTTTAAAATTGATATTTTATTGATTATAATACAAAATATATCATCCGTCGACTTTTCCAGTATTAGTGGGTGTAAATTTGACCGTATTTATACGCGCATTAACTATAGCCGACATGCTCACGGAATTTTAGATATACTTTTCTGGCATACAACCAGCTGAATTGTTTCACAGTTATCATGATATCTGTTATAACATAATTTTAATTCAACTCTTTCAACACCTGCTTTTATCCATGCATCAAGGATAATGTTTATGTTTATAAACACATTTCAACATTGTTTATAAATATCTTTTAACTTCTAAAATATGCATTAATGACAATAATCCACAGCTATGGACAAATCTTGCAAATATATGCACTTTTCAATTATTTCGACTAACAAATGTTAAATCTGAGAATGCGTTTTCTTTATTCTTGAGATCTTATGAAAATTGACTGATTCCGTCGTTGGTGAACCAGCATATTAAAGGTCGTATTTTTTTTCATAAAAGAATAAATTTGAGGTGTTAATATATAGTAGAAAATCAATCGTTTATTTTAATGAAATCATTGTTTATTTTTACTTACGGTAATGCGATCTTAATTTATCATATTTTTTCTACTTACCAGATTAGTACCCTTTATTTTCAATATGATATTTAATATGAAATTCCGTAATACCGATTTCCATATGTTTGTCCTGTATTACAGGACCAGCACATTTTTCGAAACAGTCAAAGTGTGTTTTGTTAACATACTGGGGTGACTGCTATAGTCATTGTAAACTTCAACTTTAATTATCCAAAATAATCGAATTCTAAGTAATATAAAATTCAAAATAACTTTGTAAATAAATTCCACGTATTGTTTAGCTAATTGGGACACGAGCTTTGCCTTTTTCGGACTTACTCTCGCAAAGTTTGCTTAAGTAGTAAAACATGATCGATTCTGATATTTTAAAATGATAAAATTACAAAATGGAATTTGGAATTTTTCCTTTTTACGGGTAGCAAGGACCCCTCCTTATAGAATCAAAATAAAGCAAACAAACAATTATATTACTAATGACGTTAGCATTACAAAATATAAACTAATCATATGCAATAAATCAGGTAGCACGACAACTTCCTAGAAGCTATCGCTGAATCCATCGAATGAATTCTAAGTAAATCTTTTGTTTGGATGGTTAAAGTTGAAGTATCCAATAACTATAGCAGTTTCCCTCGTTTAAAAAACCATTTATTTTATGTTTGATTTGTTTTGTTGTTTATTGAGTACAACTTCCAGCTTACACTGTGTAATGATAACACAAGGCGTGTTAGTGAAATGTGAAACTAGCATTCTCAGAACGATAACCCTAAGATTCAAGTTTCGTTGCTAACATTATGTATTGTATTTTATTGGAATCACTTTCATAGACACATTTTAATATTCTTTTAGAAATAATTTTGATAACTCTGCGCGAGCAACTTATAAACGGAATATTTCAACGAGATTGACCATGATTAATCTGACTAATTTTGCCTGTTTTGAACTACATTTAAATGTCACTAAATACAGAATAATATGTTACGTTATGTGTCAAATAGTCATATCAATAGAAGAAGTATATTAAGATCACTTTTTCCATTAAAAGCAATTATTATTATACTTATTTGTAAAAACTTAAATATTTTGCAACGTCACTATAACATGTGACCGAATAAAATTGCGCAGACAGGAAAACGTATAATGTAAATTGATTGAAGATGTCCCATACAGCTTCGTATATCAGATCAACACCGTGTGCTTCAGTTACGTTGCTCATGGGCCTAGATCTCAATTACAAGACGCACGTGTCGAGGTCACATTGAAATAAACAGGTGAAACACTCGATTTTGTACGTACAGTATGTGAACAACGCGCTGTTAATTAAGTAATGCGTTAATGCGCTGTTATATACGTTTATATAGTTCCAAAAATATATTAACAAAAACCGCATAACTTTGAAAGCGTACAAAAGAAAGTCGCACAAAAAGAGGTTTGAGTGTACGGACAATTGATCATTAAATCAGCTTATGAATGAGCGTATAAAATACCCTCCTACTATTCGATCCTAAAAATGAAACGCAGCTTGAGCCTAAAAACTTAACACGAGTCCTGTCCTAATCCTATCCTTACCAACCCTGCTCTCGTTTCTAAAAGAGAATTCTCTTAACTGAGTAACAAAAACTTCTGTGGTAATAAGTTCCGCGGTGCAGTGGTTAGCTGTTGGCTACCGTGTCGGACCAGCCAGGCTCGATTCCCTAGTACGAGCAGATTTTTTCAGTCTATAAATCGATTCTGCTCAGAGTTGGTGGGTGTTTTTGTTGTTAAAAATCCCTTCCCACCTTTCCGACCCGAAAAAAGCGACGCATAGTGACAGCGATTTGCTAACCACTATTCCTGTCATAGTACTCTCGTATCCTTTACATCCCTACTCTTTTTCAAAGAGAGAGGTTGAACAACTGAGTAACAAGCAGTTCTCAGAAAAACATATGTTGCGATAAACTCCATGAAGAGTCCATATACTCTAAGTTATGTCATGGTAAAAAAAAGAGTTCCATTAGGAGTCCAAAAACTCCACATTGGGAGCGGACATGCTCTTAGTGTTCTGTAACGTTTTATCTTAGCATTCTAAAGCCACGACAATATTAACTATAAACTTTAAAATTGGCATGGTGGGTCTCACCTTAATGAACATGAACATAAAATCAACTTTAACTTGAAAGTACAGTTTCTTTGAGTCTTGCTATCTTTAATCCAGACGAATGATACAGATCTTATCACAACAAAAGATGATGGAAAGTTTTTGTATATATGCGGATGTAATCCTCAGCTCCAGAATTATGAGTTGCAATATTAAATTTGTAGCTCGTTTTATTGTCAGCCGTTGTATCCTTTTTCCGCAAAGCCCATTCATACCATTATCTCAGTATCACTCGGAGCTTTCACGTTTCATAAAAGGCTGTGCATAAGTGAAATATCGTAGAACCAATTACATAGCGCTGTGGCATTCATTGCCTTGTTGAGAATACGCGCGTGTGGATGACCGTCTAACAACCGAAGATTTGAAAGACTACATCACGAGCTTTCTTCATACACCATGTCGACAAAATATCGGATATATTATGTTTAACCTGTTACCAGCTACGACTTTTCAAAATTTAAAAAAGGACAATACCTTAAAACTACTTACGTTATTTAAGGGCTTAGATGTCTTTGATCCCTTATGAAAGCAATCCCATGTTAATTACCATACCACATGGCTTTTAGAGCGTATTTACGAGTCCTCGATAAGGGTTCTCACACACAGTTTATAATATTATGTCAATTTTGCACCCCGATTGGATATCTTAAAATGAATTTTGATTTAATTTTTCTTATGATTTTATGAATAATTTATATTTCCTCAACTAGTTTGAAACATATATACATGCAAAATAATATTTACGTTAATATTGTGGATATCAAAAGTTTTGACAGCCCTGATAACCTCTATACCCTTTTTGTCAAATATCGTTTTAAAAACTGTTAAAACGAAAAGTTTATATTTATTTTGTGAGCCTTAAAAGATCTCGGATACATATTCAATGTGATAATTTGAGAAAAATTATTTTTTGACGCCTTTAACATAGTTGCCCACCGGTGTGTCGTTAGCTTTCAAACGGTTAAAAGCAACAACCTTAACAGGCTTAGCTACAACAATTAATTGTTTAGATTCTTTTTAGTAAATATAATTTGATTCGCTTTTATAGTCACACGGTAGCACAGGCATGCCCAAACCTTGGCCCGCGGGCCAAATAGAGCCCAATTAAAGGTTTTGTGTGGCCCTTTCGAGGCTTTCAACATTCTTTACATTTGTATTTTTTTTTGTAATTATGCATTATAGTATCTTCATTTGGCACCATATATTGTGGTCAATTTCTCAATGTTAAAAATCGTAAAATCGAAGTGTCGTAAAAAGTCGACGAATGAAAACTTTACCAATATATTACGATGCGTAACGTTAATATTACCGGTCGACATTAAAAAATATCAGTCAGTCGTTAGTTTAAATTAATTCGTGCACTTAAAATGCACGAAGATGCCAAAAGGTGAAACCCGGATCGTTCACGACAAAGCTCATGGAAAAGTACAATATTCTAACGATTCAAATGTATAATTAAAAAAATATTTAAAATATTTACGAGTGTCCCATTAGAGACATGTATTATTTTGCTTGGCCTACCAAGTGGTTTCAGTTGGGAATCCCTGCTGTTGCACTACCTGCAAGTAAGGTAATGTTAATACTTTCGATGGATTCGGCGGTAACTTTGTAGAAGTTCATTTTTATATAAAATTTTAAATAACTTTATTATGATTATTCCACGTATTGTGTTACTAATTGCTTAAGCAATTATTACTTAAGCAACCCCTTCGCACCACACGCTATTTTCAAGGTACCGTCTTTCGAGAGTTGAGACCGTCAAACACTTAACTTAGACTGTGAAATTTGAACGCTGCTCAGTATAAAATACACACATAATAGTGTATTGTTTAACTCACGTCAGTTGATTCACAGAAAAAGACAAGATTATAAATAGCATGCCATGGAATTGAACATGACGTGAATGCATTTTCTTTATCAGTTTTTTTAATATTAGTCATCACATTCTTCACGTTTGACGTTTAACACATTCTTGGCAAAGTGTAAAATATTATAATCACGTCATATGTAACATTTGATGTCACATCCCGTTCTTCAGCTTCCTCCGTGAGTTTGAGTCTTTTTCTTTACATTTCTAGAACTCTTCGTAATTGAAAATGGTCGTCGTGCTATTTTGGGCTGCGAAACATTGTAATCTAGTGCAGTGAGTTCCACATCATAACAAATTTTATTAGATCATATTGCTGTATGGCAGTGGTTCACAAGCTTTTGACATACATGTACCCTTTCTATAATTTTCGTAACACTTAGTACTCCGCATTTACTCATGATTATTTTGGTATTTTTAAACTGATCGGAAAAATTTCAATAAGGACTTTCAAACGATTTTTTGCACTACCGCTGAAAAACAACGAATGAATTACAGGGGACCATAGAAAATGGTGGAGTTGGATAATTAGTATAGTAGATTTTAGAATGACAATGTGTTCACTTTTAAGGGGTTCACTGTCAATACTTGGTGGAATGGCATTATAATAAAAATAATAAAACATTTTTAGTACTTTTTCCACATAAAATGAATTGGATCAGGACCGGTTTCGCTCATGGCGAGAATTGTCAGCTCAATCCAATAAGTTTGATGTGGAAAAAGTACTCTAAAATGCTTTATTTTTTTTTATGACAATGGAGTTTCAGAAATTTTCCTAAAACGTTTTTACGATGCACTCAAATAAGTTTTGGTTATATAAAATTTACGGGACATGCACATTGCTTGATACAACAAGATGGCATAATTAAGTCATTTTCAACCAAAAGTGGAATTAACTAAATTACTCTTTAAGCCATCGATATACTTTAATAACAATCCAAATACATATAAATTTTCAGTTAAGTAGGTTAAAAAATAATACAGGTGTCATACACCAAACTCTTTCCGTCTCCCATAGGGTACACGTACCACACTTTGGGAAGCACTGCTTTACGGTATATTTTTTTCATCTTTGCAGTAGAAACACCACAACCAATCACAAAAAAAAATTCAGACACTGTCAGTAAATTTTCATTTGCAAATTTTCATTGGAAATGCAGAAACTTACTTTGATGCTCCTATCAGATCTTAGTCACACTGTAATTCAAGTTGAATGTTACTGAACTTGTCTAGATAAGAGGGATCAGAGCTCAAACTCCTTGCGGGTAAAATCAGTAATCTCTATCCAGAAAAGGTTTTCTGGAGATTTCGATTTTGTACTCATACACAACTGGATAAAGGGCGTTTTCAAAATTCTTTGAGAAGCTATCGACATTTGTTTTTTGTGACTATTTATTTATAATTTAATACCGTAAAAGACTTTGTCAATCAACCAAATAAACAACATTCGCGACGCGATAACTACACGGTTCCAAGTGTCGATTTTTGGCAATGCTAAAGTTATAATAGTTTTTTTTTTTTACGTATAAAAAAATATTTGGCATTACAGCTTGCGCCAATGCGCCAAATATTCTTAATTGTGAAAGTCATACGAGATTACCTCGATGATAAATAATGAATCAGTTGTGCACAAAATCAACGATAAATAACATATACACCCAGCCCAAGATCTCTTTTTTCAATTGAAAAAAATCTAACTTTGCCGAGAATTGAACTCGGGTCCCCCGATCGCTAGGACAAAACCCTTGCCACAAGACCACAGGGGCCGACTTGAGTTTTGCTAAGAAACGCCACCTAGAACTTTGCAGTTCTTGGGATGCACATAGCCTTTTTCCCCATGTCATCTGAGTCAGATCTGAGATAGTAATGTTAATCCACCCAAAACATTTACCGGACAGAGATTGATTTCAAGTCTACTTAACATGGACACGAAAAGGTGCTAAATGCGCAAGTACTTGTACCGCAATATACTTTTTTTTATTAATGTTTATGGGATTTTTTTTATCTCGAAATACATATAAGGTAAAACGAAAAGAAATGTAATTTTTTTCTTATCCAACAAAAACAATATGAAAAATAAAAAAAGAAAATATTATTCTATTGAATAACATTCCTCATTTGGTTATTATCGTCCTCCAAAAAATAGACAGTTTTTTATTCCTCTTTCGCAAAATTCTGTCGACTAACAATTAAAATATGAATCGAGGTGTTTTTTTATCTGTTCAATATTGGCAAGATTTTTATCTCGAAGTACCTAAATGTTCCATCGACTTGAATCTTATATATAAAACCGAAACGGCGTATGTATGTATGTGGGTCTGTAATTCCCTTTTGCATTGTTGTTGCAAGTTGCCATAAAAACGAATATGAAAGAAAATATGTTTGAATTTTTATCGGCGGAGACATTTAGTCAAAATGTAATAAATTAGTCTTCTACTGAACTATTCCCGGCTTTTATTATTAATAATAATGTTTATTATATACGTGAAGGTATTATTTGACATTTCTTTGACAGAAAATTAGATTTTTTCATTGAATTTAGACATTTTAATGGGCGAGAATGGGGCTGTTATCAAATTAAATAAAGTTTGTGATTTTATTTCAACTCTATTTTGGATGTTAGATTTTGTGTTATAATTATGTCGAATGATATAACATTAAATAATTATTGGTCGCTTAGTCCGAGCGACGCCGGGTAGCAATACTAGTATGTGATAATCTGAAGGTGCTATACCAATTGAATATGGTGGTTGTTGCAGAATTTTTAAATCCAGCTCTTTTATTTGCTGCGTAATTCTTCCTGCGTGCGGTCTTGCATTAACATGGTGTAAAATTCTTCTTTTGTTATTAACTAAAACTAAGTATTTCAAATTTAGTGTGGTGCAAATAAAATCCAAAAAAGTATTCTACATTAACAAATATTGTTATTTAGACGTCAGAAGTGGCAATCACTATTTTCCATGCGTGAGATATTTAAATTTTCGATAGAATGTAACAAATACCAAGTCTATTTTTCTATACGATAAAATTAAGTGGCTATTTAAAAGTAGCAATGTGTATGCATTGCTATTAGGGCTTGTATTACCGGTTAACCGGTTTACCGGTAAATACACCATCGGTAAATACCGGTAAATTGGAAAATATACCGGTTTTTACCGGAAATGATTTTATCGCGAATTAAGGACAGATACAGGCATATTATAACGAAGGTTTATTGTGATATGCATGCGGAATCGAGAGTTTTGTTTTTTTTCGACTCTGGCAAGATTAATACAATGTGTTATCTCAATTTATCACTTACAGGGAAAAAAAATCAAGAAAAAGTAGTTATAGAACAAAACATGCTTGTACTAATATTAACAAGCAAGCCTTTTAATTTTTACGACTTTTTTATTTAATCAATGCTATATTTTTGTTTTGATTTTACGCGAAAATAAAAATTTGAAAACATAAGTAAAGAATGAGGGGAGGGATACATATTGAGATACCTCATTCAATAAAACAAATTTTTGAATTATTTATTTTATAAAATACGTATTTTTAGATTATTTTTTTTTGGTATCCATGAATATAACATCAGTATGGCAATATTTCAATCGAGTGAAAGGTGACCAATCACGAGATTGTAAAAAAAATGTCCGTTTCATTTACCGGTAAATAACCGGTTAACCGGTAATGGGTGAAATTATTTACCGTTTACCGGTTATTGGAATTTGACGGTAAATTCCAAGCCCTAATTGCTATGCGTAATAATCCAGTATTATTTGCTTCAAATGCAGGTCAATTTTATGGGCCAAAATGTATTAAAGGTACAGTATCAATTAAAATAATAATTTATTGATTCTACTAATCCAAGGTTGGCAGTTTAAGCACGTTTGTTTAATTTTTAACATGAACGCTTTATGAAATTTATCGATTCCATTCGATTTTTTATCGTTTCAAAATTGGCGCTTAATTATTTCACATACCAGAGGTTAGCAAAGTGTACGCCGTTATTGTTTCCATCATCAGAGGATAATTTAATTTTTAATATCTCCAGGCAGAGTGGACGCAATGCATAAGTAAAAGTGAATAATTAATAAATCGTGCACAAAATGGCTGGTAAATGGAGTAGATTTCATAAAAAGGAAACGTGCAATAGATTTAGAAATTAAATCGAAAATAATTAAACAGTATGAGTTATCACATTTGACGATATTTACAATGCTTAGGAATCAAGTAAAACCACCAATATCTTGCAACCCATGGACCAGGGAGCTGTTACCAGATTCAAGATTCATTTTGTTGATAAATAGCTACAAATTTAACTTATTGAATGAGTAGGCATTTACTTGGTAGAACTCCATTATAATACGGTAAGAAAAATAACAATGTATTTTAGTTCTACATAAATTATTTTATATATTTGTTGATAGCTATTTCGGCTTACGCCTTCGTCAGAACTAGTTCAGAACTAGAAGAAATAGCTCTCAACAAATATATAAAATAATTTATGTAGAACTAAAATACATTGTTATTTCTCTTACCGTAATACAAATTTAACAATAAAAAATATTAATATAAATGATCGAGTATCGATTAGTAAAATTTTAAAATACTCAAGTACTCGAGTATACCTGTGTAGTTTCAGATATATCAAAATATATATTATTACTTCAAATTTTATTATATAAATATGTAGATAATAAATAAATAAATAAGATTATTTAATTTCATTCATCCATTTATTTCAATTTATAAAACATATATTTCAAAAAGAGAATTTAACGTTTTTTTTTTTTCAATTTGTTCGAAAATTTGTTTTTATAATTCCCGCAGAAGAAAAAACTCTTCATTAATAAATTACGAGTATTCTCGAGTATCAAGTATTCGATACTCGAGTCGTAGTCTCTATTTGCAACCCATGGACCAGGGAGCTGTTACCAGATTAAAGATTCTTCTTTTTTGTTGTTAATAAATAGCTACAAATTTAGCCATAAAATAATAAGTGTGTATCATGGTACTTATTTTATATGAAATTCGACTCACGACCAATTCAACATACGACAAAAGAACGTATCTCAAAGTCGAGAACTACCTGTGTAGTTTAATATCAAAATACTTATCAAATCTATAGTGCTTAATTATTTTAGTATATTATAATTAATATACACAATAATCTGTTCACAAATTATTCTCAAGTTGATGAAAAATAGTTATTCAAGTGTTTAGAAAAATATCCGTTTCGTAATTTATTACGTCCAAAATTAAAAGGCGACGATGGACCTGGCTTGGACATGTGCTGCGGATGCCCCAGGGGAGCCTGAATCCTGCCTGCCTCTTCTATCAACCTGATGGATCCCGACGCCGCGGAAAGCCTCTGATGACCATCCATAGGATGCACTCAGGGGAGCTAAGGGACGCCGGGATGACCTGAGAAGTTGCAAGGAGGTTGGTGGGAGACAGAGAATCTTGGAGGCACCGTGTGGCGGCCTAATGATCCGAATGGGGAGCGGATCCTTAGGTCCTTACGCGGCGGCCACCAGTGGCTTTACAGCACTGAAGTGGTTAGCAAAATTTACTCTATCCATGCGACAATGATTGAAGATTCAATCAATAACGATAATTGAATTAGTTGCCTCGGATCACAGTTTCTCTCCGATCTCCAGTCTATTTACAATACAAATTTAAAGCAAAATATATATGTACACGCTTTAGGAACCTCACCTTACCGAAATTGCGTGTAGTAGCCCGCCTTACATTTCGAGCCCTGGAAATAATATTATGTAAGATACGCAACAAAGTAACTAATTAATAAACCGTCAACTTGTTTAGTTTATAAATAAAATTTTGAAATGTTTTGATAACTTGTGAATAAATTAATATTTGTACTTACTTTGAAAATTAACATATAATTTTATTAACTACAAGCCAAGAAGTGTCATTTTTATCTTTAACGTTCAATGCGGTGTTAATTTATTCAAATATATTACTTATAATGTATTCTTTGATGAATCAAATTTTTTCTCTATGGTAGTAAGACATGGTTATACGAGTTAAAGGTTGTTTAATACGCATCTTCAAAATTAATCTTTTTGTGATTGACATTGTAAAACTAGGTTTGGAGAAATATTTCAATTTTTTTTTTAACTATCCTTATTTCAAAAACCGTATTTATTGGGGTGTGTGCCTTAGTTAATGTTTGTAACATGTGGTATATTTTTCAGTATTTTGTTTTACCATGCTAATAAATACGCAATCCCTGTGTAACAATCAATTTCTTAAATCTATTGAAGGAAAAAAAAAATATTGAGGAGTGCAAAGGGTTGGTGACCATTTCCTTTTAAATCCATGCCGGCTCCTAATGTGGAGCATGTGCCCTCCTAATGGAGGTATCTACGCGTATTTTTTCTAAGAGAACTGCGTGTTAACTGCTGGACGTATCTTCAGTTCGATGACAGCAGGGAATGAATGGAACAGGCTAAGACAAGAGCAGTGGTTCGCTATTTGCTCTTGATTCCTTCAGAACAGAATCGAAAAATCAACTGAAAAAATTCCACTCGAAACCGTGAGGTCCGACTCGGAAGCCAACCACGCTGACCACAGCACCACGAACCCGACAAACTTATTGTTAATTAATACCTTTTAAAATTATTGCGGAGAATTTAATTGGACATATTTCTTTTGATTTAATGCTCAATTTTTGCTTTGGTAACATTTTATTTCTATTTTTAATTACGACGTTTACAGTTTCGACGGAAACATGAAACAAATTATGTTAATCTTTATTAAAAGGTAGGACAGAATTTTAATTAAAAAATCACAATAATGACTTCGAGTGACGTCACAGTTCGTTGGTACCAACGAACTGCCAGCGTAAGTAAACAAACGGCAAACTCGATATTGTGCAATGACATATTGCTTGCATTTTAACCTTCGGATCGCATTTTTTGAGCCAGGTCAATATAAAATGCGGCAATATGGTATGAAATGCTGTGGCATTGAATCTGTAGTTATGACGATAAGGGCACACATGAAAATCGTTATTTTTTTTGTTGTAATGAAAGATGACAATTTTTTTATACTCTTAGCGATGATTTTGCACAGAGTTATTCAACCTTTAGTCCACGGACCGGCGCCGGCCGTCAAGATATTATTAACGGTCCGCGAAAACTTTCATTTTCGAAAATTTTGATGTCAAAAAAACAGCAACATATTGCACGAACAGTGTTATTTTACTAGCTATTATAAACAAAATTCTGTGTAACATTGATTTGAAGTTTCAATTGTTAATTTTTTAATTTACCATCCAAAGCAAACATGCACAGTTCTTGACTTGCAACTGGACTTGACTCCACCACCTTGGACGTACGTCAAAACTGCCGTCAGTCGTATTTCATTCAAATAAAAAAAATATAAAATAAGCTACATTACGTCCATTTTTGAAATTTATACGGGTTGCTGAGGAAAAAAATATTTGACATAAGCTGGAGAAAAAATATTGTTATTTTACTGACAGTTAGTCGAGAACTGAATGAATCTTCTCATGTGTATCTGGTTTATTTTTTAAATTTTCACTGGTCCGCAGATTTAAAAACGTTGAAGAACACTGACTTAAAATATTCCAAGTCTGACAAGATTTGTGTCTAATTGAAAGATTCCAAATTTTAAAAATACAATAATTCAAATGTGTTTATTAAAATAAGTATTTTATGATCGTCATATAAATATTTAAATCCGGTATTGCGGTTCCAATCGGCCGTCATTTGTTTTTTGATGGTTTTAATTCGTCATTTTGAAAACCGGTATTCAATATCACATACCGGAAACCCGGAATTGATGAAGTATGGCAATCTCTCACATTGTATAGAAGGCCGTTAAAATTACTTTGAAATAACTGCGCACTGTCAAATCGGTGTGTTTGTAAACAAAGTAGGTGTTGTAAATCGGACATGCATTCATTAAAGAGTTATTTGCATTTTAATGATTACAAGGGTAAACAAGTGATTCGAAACCAGTACTCTGCGAAACACTGGTAAAAAAAATAATTAACCTCAAATATTTGTTTCGTTGTGACCAGGTGTGTCTTAGGACTACTGCCCAAAGCCTGGTAGGAAATAAAGGGTGCCGATAATCAATTCTTAACGTAAATCAAGTTAAACTTATTATTTGTGGTACGTGGCTTTAATTATTCTTTCGCCACTATTCGCATAACTTTTATACTCCAACTTTATTCAGATTATTCAGCAGCGTAACAACTTAAGGCGTGCTTATGTCAACCATTATTAATGATGTCAACCAACAACATACAAAAGCATCCTCCGTGCTATATTCATCATTTAAACAATGATCAGGGACGGCTCTTGTAATGTTGCAATGGTGCACTGATCCCCGGCTTATATTCAAGCAATAAGCAATACCAAAATAAATACAGTCAACCCTGCTATAGCGGATATATCTATAGAGCTTTTTGCTGAAGCGAATGTGGCGGTTTTTCGGACAAGGCACGTGTCGCTTGCATACAAACTAAACACTTATAATTTTATTTGAAATACAAAAATTTTTGGAAAAAATGTTTGATTCGCTTCAAAACACAAAATACAATGAAAAAACCAAACCCTAAATTGTGTATGGGTGCCTAAGTTTATATAGCGTTTATTTGTTATAGCGTTCTCCCTATCCTCCCGCTATAGCAGGACTGACTATACCAATTTACTCATTTCAAATTCTTTGCTTGTTGATGATTCACACATTTTAAGCATACGGCTCAAAATAATAATAATAAGCTGTGTGAAGTCAGCTCATGAAAGACGTATGTGCACTTTCAGTTACTTCCCAAAAAGAGTTGAAACAGTAGGCAGAAAAAAGATTTTGTGAATGTTGGCGTTACAGCATTTTCCACGCCATTTGCAAAATTTGTGCTTAGAAGTTTTGCTCATCGGTGCTGAGCTTTTCCTAGAAAGATTTTTGAATTTAAAAAGAGCGTTGCTAAATGCATGTATCATTAGCTTTTCCCGTATATTTTGTTTCGTTTAGTAAGTGTTTATGGCAATGATGGATAACCTGCAACCCGCAATCCTTCCCAAAGTAACTTTGTTTAAAATGAAGGGTGGATTTCTGGCATAAATAGATTTTTTTGCACTCCCTTGTTTTTTTCTCATCGACCGCCACTGACAATGAGCTGGGAAAAATACGTCGAAAAGTATTTAAAAAATACGTTAACATACTCAGTTCAGAGTATGTAGTCCACAAAAATTTTAGAAAGACAAACGACCTGATCTTTTGAAGATTTTTCGATTCCAATCTGAGAAGTGATTTTTTGGCTCGAGAAGGTTAAGCTCCACTGCTATTTACCGAATCAGTTTTCATATACTATTTTGACACTCACTCATTGGGTAAATGAAAATAATTTGTAAAATAAACATTTGCATTTTTTTTAACAATATACCGAATTTAAATTAATCAGTCGAAATGTTTAAGCTCAACGTGTCGGAATAACATTGTTTGTTTTAAAATTATAAAATAACTATATTTAAATCGATGAAGATGAGTTAACATATCGTTGTCATAGAGCAGGCATGGTAAACATATAGCGCGCATGCCGGAGGTGAATAATTGATATAAAATATTATTTTTATTTAATCTGACGAGTCTGGGATGAAATCTATTCTTTTTTAGTTTTTTTTTGCAATTTTAAATTGAGATAATGGACATGGGTGTATGTGGTGTCAATTCTTGTTGAGTTAATCATAAAAAAAGACATAAAGTAGTCTCTTTCATAGTTTCAGTTAATGCAGCGAATATAATCATCCAAAATGTATATAATCATCCAAAATGTATTGAAGCGGCGTTTCTAAAACCTCAAAATCTACCGCCTTTTTTGTTTAATTTTTTTAACCGCATTTGTTTTTTCTTTCTTCATTTACTATATGCTTAAATCATAATACCACAACTTTGCATAATACATTAAATCCCCCATAAGCTGATCTCGCGCTCGGCCTCAAATCCTGAACATATTTTAAGAACCTGAACAAAGCCCAAAACTAAAAATATTTTGACTTCATTGAGTTTTTTGTTTAATTTTTTAACCGCATTTGTTTTCTTTCTTCATTTACTATATCATGAAGTACAGTGTGCGGGTGAGCTAGTAGTTACTCATTCTGAACTGTTTATAACTATATATATAGAAACGACTTAAAATTAAATCAACAGTGATAAAAAAATATTTATGATCAGTTTTGTCTCGAATCTTTGCATCATTCGTAAAAGAGGGCCTCCAAACTGATATTGCGCATGGGGCCTCCCAAGTGCTTAATCCGCCACTGGCTGAGATAAATAAAATAATATGTTTATTTATTTTTTTTTTTTTTTTTAATTTTGTGTTATATGTTATGTGATATTTTTATTAAATTTGTCAAATGCATGGCGCAGTGGCGTCAGCTGTAATTTATTTATAAATATATATTGCAAAAATTACAAATTATAAGTTTATGTATTGCTTCTGCAATGTGAAAAAAGATGAAAACATTGAAAGAAAAAATACTTAGTTTACAGATATAAGACTGAAAGAAAAAAAATACATTGAAAATTGACAAAGAGTGAGTTCCTACAAAATCAACTAAAATACATACAAAAATAGTACTCGTCTGAACTCACTCACGTCCATGTGAAATATGTCGACATTCGAAGCAATTTCGTTAAAAATAACTAAAGCTCTTCTCAGTGGCATCCCCATTCACAGGCTGACAACTCATGTTCACGATTCCTAAAAAAAATATCAAGGACATTCAATTTAAAATTAATGTCATGTATTATATTTTATGTTTTCCAATAAATAAATAAAGTGTACCGTTTTTTGAGCATCTTATAGAATAGTCTGACATCTAAAAGGTTAACGGGGTAGGGCACGGAAGAATGTCATGGAAGAGAGAAGATCACCGAGTAATGTATGTCATTATGCCAATGATCATTCATCTTTCCTGGGGCGTGTGATTCACGACGCAAGATGTCGATGATCCAGGAAGATGTTGTGTATAAATTGCGTAGATTTTCGCGGCTAGTTAATCATCTTCAAAGCGACCAGCGCATATGTGATCCGTTCATTCGACAGATTCATAACACTGCCAACCAGTGTCGAGAAATTAGAAAAAAAGCAACTCAGCGTGGCTTGCATTCCACGAATTGCTGCGCGCCGTATCTTGATATGCAGTAGAATTCCTTCTGTGTAAATTTAATCTATTATTGAACGCTCTATTTAGTACTACTACAACTTTAAATTCAAATTATTGCAACACATCGATTTATAAATTGATACAGTTACGGCTCGTCCATACGCACTGCGTAACTGTACCACCCCCAAGCAAATTAAGAAAAATGTAATATTATAATATACATTAATTTATGCATATTATATGAAAATATTAATATTATTATGCGTGTATTACGCTTGTCCACGCATTGATACATCCAATAATAATCACACACCGCGGTACTAATATCAGAAAGTGACGGAACATAATTTTCGGCAGTACTGTTTTCGATCGAAATGCTCGAGTTGGTGAAGGAAGACCGTTCGCAGATACAAGCTTGCTTTAGTACTGTCTCCCCAGCAGTGTGGCTGCAGCACCCCCAGATATCTTATTCACGAGCCGCCACTTAATTGATGCATATGAGATACACAGTAAATTTTAAAATGGACCTTAACTATATTGTTTATTCAGCACTGTTGGTGGATGTTATATGTTTAAAATTATTTTGTTAGTGACATTCTATATTGAATATTTTTTATAACCCAGTAATTACCGTTGCGTTGGACCAGTAAATGTTAATTAAATGTCAGTAATGCAATCAAAAGCAGATGCCCTACAACCCTGAAAGGTCAATCAATTAAGTATTATTATAATTAAGTATTAGAAACAAATCACCAGATGAATCAGTGTTTCATAAAAAAATCATTTCCCTAAGTTGTGTGAAACTTATTCATTTATAATCTTCAAGGATTTTCTTTTATTATTTTAAATCCGGCTGTCTGTTTTTTACTATTTTGATATTACCAGTGCAAAAATTTGGATAGTGAGTGTGAATAGATTTATTGACGATTAACATTAACATACTTTTTATTCAATCAAACGTAAGAAAGGCTACAATTTTAAATTATCAGTAGATAGAGCTCAGTTATCGAATGAAACCGTTTCCGTGATCTTTTTTTAATACAAACTGTTTTATATAAACCTCATTCATTGTTCTGCCCTTAAATATAAATACCACTTTTTCCTGTGGGGTGTTGGAATGTTTCATGTTTGCTTCGATTTTAGCAAATATTTTTTCCAAAATTCAGATATTAACGTATACTTGTCATTAAAGGTCTGCACGGGCTGAAATTTTAAAATTCTACCCGGCCCGAGCTCATTCCCGACTCATTCCCCAACATCTTACCCAAACCCGACGCGGGCCGGCATTTTTTTCATCTTTTCAACAAAACTTTAATCAACATTTATGTATCTTAACTCAATAATGGCGTATACATCCGGAATAATCAGATTAATGTTTCATTTTTTTGTGTACGCAGGCCCGAGCCCGTGCAGACCTCTACTTGTCATAAAAATATTATATCGTAAGCTGCAAGTTGACATATATATCTTATATAAAACCGAAACGGCGTATGTATGTATGTATGTATGTCTGTGGGTCTGTAATTCTTTGGGAATGATATAACATTAAATAATTATTGGTCGCTTAGTCCGAGCGAAGCCGGGTAGCAATACTAAAAATACCGAAACGGCGTATGTATGTATGTATGTCTGTGGGTCTGTAATTCTTGGGGAATGATATAACATTAAATAATTATTGGTCGCTTAGTCCGAGCAAAGCCGGGTAGCAATACTAGTATCTTATATATAAAACCGAAACGGCGTATGTATTTCTGTGGGTCTGTAATTCTTTGGGAATGATATAACATTAAATAATTATTGGTCGCTTAGTCCGAGCGAAGCCGGGTAGCAATACTAGTATTTACATAAATCAGTTAATTTATCATTTTTCCTCGTAAATATGAAAGGTTTCAGTAGTGGGTTCTTACATTCTGAAAATCTTACGGTATACTAAATAAGTTGGCGAGCCTTGCATGTAATCACTTTACCTAATATCGTAGGTATTATAAAACTTTCTGGATTTTGAGCTATCGCCGTATTAAATGCTGCGGCCTTCGTTATTGTACATGACGTCCCGGCTGTATCATATTATGTTGACCGACTTTTATACAAATAATTGTGTAAGCCTTAACATATCAAGTTATCAAGAAAATACAAGACTTCACTTCCTATTATCCATATACAGTCATCGTCTAATCATTATTTTCTCATATTAATGTAGCCTAGATGTGCCACTATTTATTTAATTTGAAATATAATAGGTAACACTAAAGAAGTAAAAAAGATTATTGTCGGGTAAGATATATAAGCTTGTTAAATTGTAAGATGAAGGAGCCAATACTTATTGTATTTTTCTTAAGATTTACACCGGTGAAGTAGATTTAAATACTCTACAAAATGATTCCGAATGCAAGGACTAAACCCTTATTAATAAAGTTTAAAAAAGTCATTCGTAAAAATATATAAAACATGCACTTACATAATTATAATAGGCATCAAAATACCTTCTCTTATCCAATTTCGCGAAAATGTGCCAAGATCTATAATTAGCTAAAGTTAGGATTGTCATTGCCACACATTGTCACAAATAAGCCTCAATAGATTCACGCCTTACAGATGAAAATCTTATTTTCAAGTTCAACGCAAATAAATGATCAAGAAACTGCGTTTAGTCAGCTTAGGCGTCGCAAACTAACAAACGTGGATGTCAGATATTATAATGATTAGCGTAAACCTGATATTTCCTCAAGCGAAATCCATTTGTTCCACCGATATCCACGATTCGATAATTGATGTATAATATTTTATAGTTGATGCTTATTCAGAGATTGCATTGCTAGTATTAAAATTAAAGGAAACAGATATTTCATTCAGATAATCGCTCCAAAATGGCAGTGCGTAGTGAATCAGCAACGCTCTACATAGTTCGGGGCTAAGACCGTTGCCGTCATAATTGTCTTGAGAGATATCTACACTGATTAAACAAAACTTCTCTCCACAAATTCTACTGCTGGCGTTATATAACAATTGAATAAAAACGCGAGCTGCGCATTGAACGTGTGGCTACAATAATAAGGCCAACGCAGCAGTTGCATTGGAATGTTTTTATTGTGGAAGGTGTCAAAATCGATTGAGACATTTCTTTTCATCTGTCCCAATAAGCGGATCCCTTTGATCGACGCGGCATAGATCGTCTCATCTAATTTGGCCGCCGAGTGCTTCAATTTAAAGTAATTGTCTAGCTGTCACCTACATACCTTAAGTATCAATAGTTCAATCGTTATCGATCATTATTTAATTCAGAATATGCACTATGAGCAAACGGCGTTGTGGAACACGCTCAATCGATTGGTGTTGCTATACCAATGGAAATTGGAACCTCCATAATGCATTGGAAGATCTAGCATCAATTTCAACCGGTGGAGCCCAGAGTGTCAAACGTAGCCGGATGTTTAACTCATAACAATAATCTTAAAAAGTTGTCATAGAATCTAACTACACACTGTCTTTCAATTGAATCAACATAGAAATGAATGCGATTGCAGAGCACGCTGGCAATACTTGAGAGTGAAAATTTTGTGTTCTTCGGACTGAAAAAACTTTTCATTCTAAACTTTCTGGATATAAAACAGGGCAGGATTTAAAAACGGAGTTAACACTTTGTTTACGGCCTTTTTAATTACCATACTAATTTACGCACAAATTTGTGTACACCGTAAACAATGGGTTACAAAATAAATACAATCAATCTTATTTATCGATGGAATTCTTTAATCGTTCACTATATAAATGCAACAATAATTATCAGAAATAAAATCGTGCATAACCTACTCATTGTTGCTCTTAATTCTTGTGTTTGAAAAGGCTATTTTTTGGGAGCGAAAATAATGTTGTAAGGTAATCTGGATCAGGAAAGAAGCCTGAATTCATAAAATACTGTTTTTGTGTATGTAAAAATGTAAATTCTTTGAAAAATTATTTTTATTTAAAACAGGGAAAAATATTTTTCATTATCGATTTCATCGTTTGCTTTCAACGTAATCAGATGACGAACTTTTACTTCAATGTGTAAACAAATTTTATTAAAATGTATTAAAAACGACGAATCCAATTCATATCCACACATTTTCAGCTTACGACACGTTTCACTGAAGTTTCCATATTATAAAATTCTAACTGGCTTTTTTTCTTTTTTGCAGACCTGAAAGTGATGCACTCTGGTGGCTGCAACGTGAGAGAGGTTAGAAAATCCCTTGGCAGAAGGTTTTCTTGCCATATGGCCAGAAATCGATACGAGTGGAATCCGGTGTGTGGCCAAAACAACCTCACATACGCTAACCCCTATCTGTACATCTGCCATCATCCACGTGAGTATAATATCACGTAAAAACGAATGGTCTTGAGCGCTTGTTCTATTTAAATGCGATGATAAATGGTTTGAATCTTCGAACATATTTGTTCATTGATTGTCCAATCAATTTATTGATACATGTTCAAAAGGGATGCCAGACTTACAAAATCTAGAAATAAACAAACTTAACTACAATTCATTTCTAAAAACCGTGCTCACCTTACCCTATCCTAAATAAAAATTGAACGTTCATACTACAAGCAGGTCTTCCGTGAAAATACTCCTTTAAAATTACATATACTAATTCATAAATCGATCGAGATATAAGGATGTTATTAGGGGAGACAAGCCCGTGGCTCCGCAACCAAAAGGTCGTAGCCTCACTAAATCATATACTGAAGAATAGATACTCCAATTACTCGACAACTCAACTATTCGAGTATCGAGTAGTAAATTTTTTAAATACTCGAGTATACTTGAGTAGTTTCAGATGTACCAAAATATATATTGTTGATTCGTATTTGTGTATATTAATAGATGATAAATAAATAAAGAAGCTTATGTAATTTCATTCATCCGTTTATTTAAATTTATACATCATATATTTCAACAATAATAGAGAATTAAACGTCTCAAATTTAAAATTGGTTCGAATTTTTGTTTTTATAATTCCCGCAGTAGAAAAAACTCTCGGTGATTTTTACTAAAACGAGTATTTTGAAAAATACTTGAGTATCGAGTACTTGAAAAATGGACGAGTATTTGATACTCGAACTGGAGTCTCTACTGAAGAACCTGTCGATCGAGAAAAGGGGTATATTTATAAATGTCAGGCATAACGGCTGGATACATTTACTACAATAGTTCCGTTGTTATTGGTTATTCGATACTATTTCCATTTTATTGATCAATATTCACTAGAAGACATTCCACACGTTCCGATCAAACTATTCTAAGAAAAAATACGTACGTGCCAACACAATAATACTCGATTGTCTTAAAAATATGTGCGATAAAAGTGATTGAAATTATATAATGTTGAAAAACGTATATTTTTCTATTTGACACAGCCATTTAATACTCAGTTATCATACACATATAAAGAATGCAGTGGAAGTTATTCTTTACCCTTACGTCACTGAAACATTTGAGATAAAACAATTTATCGGCGGTATAAAACAACAATAAATCAAGCTTTATTTATCCATATATGCATGTCATTAATTTTAGTAGTATATCGAAGGCCTTGTGCTCTATTGTTATAAGCGTAATAACTTATCAGTTTATCCATATTTAATATCATAAATTTATTTAATAAGTACACAATATAACTATGTATTTGCAAAAAGAATGGACCATTAACGCAATATTTTAAGATAGTCACATAAAGCCATATTTGTCTATGGAAATAGTTCCATAGAGGTGCAAAAACCTTTTTTTATTGAAAACCTCTCCATCTGTTGTGAGTAGGGATTCCAATCCCGGGATCCCGCCGTTTTTAAATACCTGATGAGTCCCGGGATTAGAAAACACAATCCCGAAAATTCGGGATTGACTGATTTATCAAGCACAATTATTTAAACATATTTTGTGGAATGTGTCACACAAACGCGTATGTTGCATCAGATTACCTCGTCCCACCTCTAGGACCAGATGTCTGTAATCCCCTCCATTGGGCGGGCAGTACGACAAATGCTGTGCTCTGGAGTGCACGCGTATGGCTCAAGATTTAATGTGTTTATAATATAATGGATAAACAACCAAAATATAATATTCACAAAAAAGATGGTGATATTAATTCAATATGGAAATACTTTTTTACATCAACGGATGGAGCTACAGCTAAATGTAAAAAGTGCAGTGTGGTTCTAAAAACTGGCGGAGGATCTACCAAAGGGCTGCATACACATCTGCTTTCAATACACAAAATGAAAATTCATGGGCCATCTTCTGTCAATTCTACCGAAACCCACTAAATCGCCTGATCGACCGTTGAAAAGAAAATTATCCGACTATTTTTTAACCAAAGAAGATCAATCACTTGACGCTGTGCACGGATGACATCCCGAGATGGTTTACCATTCAATTTATTTATTACATCGATTGATTTGAGAGCAGCTCTAAAAGCCAAAAGGATACCAGTCTCTTTCTTCTTCTGCAACTACGATAAGGAATCGTGTAGTCGAATACAGTAAGAAAATTCGTAAGATTATTGGAGAAATTGATGAATGAAAAAAATGGAAAACGTTTTAGTTTGACGTTTGATGAGTGGACATCGGTCGCCAATAAACGATACATGAACATTAACGTCCACAGTGAAAATGGAAAATTTTGGAATATTGGTTTATCTCAGGTATGGATCAATGCCAGCCGATGCTTGTGTTCAATTATTGGAGAAACGTCTGTTAGAAAATTAGATCTATAATGATGAAACGCTATTACTACGTGCGTTTTATTCAATTAATTTTGTCACTTTTTTATTTATATTATTTTCCATTTTAAGTCTAAAATTATACGTACATTATACATTGAACAATAAACAAATGTCAAAATAAATTGTATTATTCATTTTTAGCTATTTTTATCGATAAAATAACATAGCTAATATTAAATAAATAAGAAAAATATCCCAGATCCCGGGACTGGTCCCGGGATCCCGACCAACTTAAATCCCGAAATCCCGGGATCAAAATTTTGGCCCGGGATTGGAATCCCTAGTTGTGAGCCTCTACAACTAAATGTTTTTATGAAGAATAATTTACTGTCAAGTGTTTTAATCTACAAATGCATATTGCATACCGCTATCAGATACTGAAAACGAAACAATGCGAGAGTGATTATCCAACTACTAGTCAATTCTTAACACCTCCCTCTTTCTTAATTTTCTTACCCCTCGAAAGAAGTTGAGCAACTGACTTCTCGTTAACCTTTTGACTGCCATCCGATTTTTCAAAATACTTGCAAAAAAAGAGATTTTTTAACACACGTTTCATTAATCACCTATTTCAACAACATTGGTTTCGATTACGGTGCTCATGGGCTTCAATTTCAATACGACAGTTTAATATACTGATTTAGAGATTTGTGTTTAAATGTATGAATTGCTCTTATGTCTAAAACTCTCCCCCACTCATCCAATCCTAAAAACAGGGTGTAACGATAGCACTTAGTTAGCCACTAGACCAAAGACACCGAAAATTAAATATTTGCATTGTATTGTATCAAGAATTGCTATTGAAACAACTCAATACATTTTTATATCCAAAAATTTGGTGCGGCCACTCTTTCTGAAAAATGGAGGCCAAATTTTCCGTGAGAACCACTGCACTAGACAGACCTAGCCCTATATTTATATCCTTGCTCTGTCTGAAAAGGAGGTTGAGCAACTAAGAAGCGAGCAGTTCTCGTGTAACAATTTCTATTTGGATAAGCTTCATTAAGATTTCCATATACTTCTCATTGAGAGCGTTCGTGGTGAAATAGTAATGTTAAGTATATCTACATTGTATACTATGGGCGTAGTATATTATGACTTGAGAGTGATATGGGAAAGTTGATGAACTTATAATTATCCAACAGCGCACCCGGCCGGTGATCACAAACCGATGGTGCGCGTAAAAATGTTGATAGTCCTCGGAGTGGTTGCAATTACTTATTTCAATTCGTGGGTGTAGGGACATACGGGCGAAACTACAAAAACAACGAACTGAGATAAATGGCAAAACAGTTTTCAATGTTAAACCTTGTTCTTACGGATTTCCAGGAAAGCCGAGCAATATCTGGTAAACCGCTCTTCGTACAAGATTCATATTTTTATATCATACAGAACTGAATTTGAGCATGACAATGCCATATTTAACTCAAAACAGCAATTTTTGTAGTTTCGCCCGTATGTCCCTACACCCACGAATTATACAACGCCTTTTATCACATCAATTCATTTGTTCAATAAAACCAGCGATATTGCCATTTCATAATTATGCAAAAATGTTGGTTTATGTAAATTTTATTGTATGTTTATATACATGTCAGCGTGTCCGCGAGATCCGAAAGGGTAGAGACCAGCTGGATTTGGCCATCAATATAATATTATGATTTAAGAAAAAACAAACCCATGCAGTAGTCGTTTGTGACTTTGCCAATTAGCGCATTAGAAGCGAAGTGACATAGTCACACTATTCTATTACAGTGACGCCAGCACGTGCCGCGGCATGGCCAATGGGCACCTGTCACTCATTATGTCACGGGTGACTATTACATTACGCGCGTAATCGCTGTAATTGCATCTTTTGGCAAGTTATTCATTATTTCCCCTAGGGATATTAGGTATATTATGTTATATTAAATGTCACATTTAGCATATTCCAACAGTTGTTGCTAACCAACAATTTAATTCCATGTACCAAAGCAAAAAAAATGTATTCCAGTATTTTTTATGTATACTTATATCATTTCGAATATTTTTTTTTAATTCATTTGAAATCATGTCAGATATATTCTATCTAGAGCAGTGGTTCTCATATGCGGCCACCAGAGGACTTGGCTGCGTCCACCAACAGCTTTATAGAAAATATTGATATTTTAAAAAAAATATGATTTTACAAGTTAATTTGAAAACAAACACTTTGAAAATTAAATATTGAAAAATGTCGGGTTTGGGTAAAATGTTGAAAAATGAGCCTCGGGTTTGACCCGGGTAAAATTTTGAAATTTCGGCTTGTGCAGACCTCTAATTCAGTCACTCGAGATCAGCTCGACGAGAAAATGCATCACAACAACTTATGTCCAAGATTTCAAATTTAAATTGAAAATACCTATTTTATTTGCCATTTAAAATTATCGCATTTTATCAATAATTTCGCGTACCACCTGTGGAAAATACACTTTGCAATGATAACCAAAGGGTTACAGCAATGTGCGATAATTGTATTGCAGAATATCAAAAATAGTAATTTTAAATGGTTTTTTAATTGATTATAAACATAATATTTATTTTTATGTGTGAAATCGGCTTATCGATCTCATTTACCGGACCTAAATGCCGATGGCATGAAAATGCATTCGGTAGCAGAATATAAAAGAGTAATACAAAATGGTTTTTTTTCATTAAAATATCTTTAGTTGCGCCATCTCTAAGAAACGATTAGAACTTCAGTCAAGTCATGATTTCACCTTACATCGAAATGTTCTAAATTTGAATACATGTTCCAAGAAACAACCTCCTACAATGTAATTCTGTACTGGCTATGTACACGTAGCTCAATTGATTCAGTAGCTAATTTGAAATAAAGTATTATTAAACCATAATGTGTACCCAATTGATAAATGAAAATTGGCTGCAAGTTGTAACTCAATAGCTCAACTCTCTTTGTATGTATAACACCATCAGGGATATCAGGCAACAAGTATTGTCTTAGAAAAGAACAAAAAGATAAGTAATCTCACTATGTACCCATGTCCAGTGAGATAGATATTATTCAGTAGGTACGCAAATGCTGTATCAAAAGATTTCACTGTCACAGAATCTCAGAGCCGTAGCTAGAGGCTGAATAGGGCGATCGCCCTGAGCGCCGAGATACTGACAGAATAGGGGGCGCCAAAATGAACGAAATCTATGCAAACATCTACTTCTTGCCATAGGCACCAAAAGACGTCACTACGGCCGTACAGAATCTACCCCTTTTTACTAACCATTAAAAATCGTAAAGATATGTGTATGAATATGTCTAGCATAAAAGTTAAAAATGGATGTCAAAAGTTAACAATTTCTGGGGGACCTATTTCTCTTCAATGCCACGTACGGCCCTTGACCAAAAGTTTGACTCGCCTTTTCTTAGATTTTTTTTAAATATCAAATAAAACGAATACAATTACTTACTTACTCAGTGATTCATAGAAATTGCTTCAACACGACGTAATCTTTGTTTGTTTGTACCTAAGTAAATGCAATTTTTTTATAATTTCGCGCTTGGGGATTTTTACGAGTGCATTCAAGATGACATAACAAGTGAAGTATTTTCAACAGTTACTTTTGCACACTCATAATGGGCTTGTCATCAGGTGATTTAAATCAAACAAAAGTGCATAGCTTTGCATTAGACGACTTTATTTGCATAACCTAGCTTTTGATTGATATCACTGATAACGAGTGGTTCACGACGGCTGGAAATGTTTCTACGAAGCGGTGCAGATAATTGCCCATCAGGAGCCCATTGCTGAAATTAAATGTATATTATTACAAAATACAAGGTGGCAGCGTCCCTGGTGAAATTCTTGGATGAAGCATAGCTAAAGTGACCATACGTCCCGTTTTCCCCAAGTACAGCTTCGGGGCGTCAAAATGTCCCGTTTTCAAAAAGAGGGCAACACACAATAACAATATAAAAAAAAAGTGCAAAAAATCGACTTTTTCGATAATTTGAACCATAAAAACTTTAGAGTAATCATTGAATACATTTTATGCTTGCCCGGAACAAATGCACCCGTAGAAAGAGTCTTTTCACAGATGAATACGTTGTGGACGACAGAAAAAACACAATTACAAGTCAGAGTACTTAAAGCGATGTTGTTAGTTAAAATAATTTATTAAAAAGCCTGTCAAGAATTCCATTCTTATTTAAAAGCAAAACTAGTTAAACTTTAAAAAATTTGTTCATCAGAAAAATATAAAACAACATAATTTTTTTCATATTTATATTATTTATTCCTGTTATTTCAACATTCCTTTTCTTTTTATTACTACATAAAAACTATGAAAAAATACGTGTTTTCTTGAATATACATACTATTGCGTAAAAATTGGTAGATGTCCCGTTTTGAGGACAAAAATAAATGGTCACATTAAGCATAGCTCTGTAACAGAAAATATTTTGATATAAAATTTTCAATAACTTTGATTATTCCACGTATTGTGATACTAATTGTGACACGTGCTTTGCCTCTCTCAGAGGCATCTTTGAAGTTACCATCGCAAAGTTTGCTTAAGTAATAAAGCAACTTGATTCTAATATTTTAAAATTTAAGAATGGAGTTAGGGATTTTTCTTTTTTACGGGAGCTTGGAGGGGGTTACAGAATCAATGTAAAGCAAACAAATATATATATATATATTTCTAATGACGTTAGCAATTACAAAATATTATCTAATGAGATGCAATCAATTAGGAAGGGGTTTGTCACAATTAGTAACACAATACGTTATTATAAATTTTATATTAAAATGAACTTCCACAAAGTTACCGCCGAATCCATCGAAAGTATGAAAATATTTTGACTGAAATCACAATTAAAACACTTTTAATTATTTCGGCGTGACTATGTGGAAACTCATTTGTAATAAAATTGTTTTTCACATATTGTGAGAATTATGAAGACGTTCTTCATGAAGACGAAACACGTGTCACTTTTTGTAACACAATACATGGAATAATAAATTTATTTATTTGTATTAATTACAGTTAACTGTTATATCGATAAATTGACACTACAATTTTAAAAAATCTTTGGTAAATACTGCAATCTTTTTAAATTTATTATTTATTTCAGTTTGAAAATGTATTCTAAGATTTGAAAGCCATATTAAATAAATTAATAGAATATTTCAATAAAAACAATTTTTATTTGTATTTATTATACGTGCTCACAGTCATTAATATTCTCAACGTAATATAACCGTGTAAGTAAAGTAAATACAAATTATTACAATATTTTTAAAATAATAAATAAAGATGAATGCGTTTAAAATAGACAGATGAATTAAATTTACTGTAATTACAAAACGGTTTATAGTAATAATGTCTTCTGTTACTCATAAAAACCATAGACCAAATGCCCATGTCTCACCTGAATTGATGATATTGAAAAAAGTTTACAAAACGCTTTGTTAAAAAGTCACGATTTTCCTAAAGCATTTATTTAAAGAGTACGAAGTCATCACCTCTCACGTCATTTCAAGAATATGGTCACCGAAGGCTTAATTGAGTAAGACGAAAAGCATATTTGAGATTTCAGGATATATATATAATAAAAATACAATTGTATTTGAATCATGCCTTAAAATATATTTTATTAGAGATCATGACAATGTAACTAATGATGTCACTTAAGTTTGAAAGCAAGCACTCCTATCAAAATACATTGTTCAAATTGAAATGTATAGTGTTCATAAAGTAAGCAAAAACAATTACCCTGAGCATCGTTCTGTTGCCTATTTAACATTATGCGTTAATCATCAATGAAAAATAATGAGCAGATAATAACTGAAATGTAGAAGAAAAGCTTTGAGTCCTATTTTGTTTTTACCATTCAAACCAGTAGCTGACAATTCGAATTCGAAAATCAAATTATCAGCAAGACAAAAACATTGTTTGGTTTTTATTAGTGTGGTCACACTAGTTTTTAAATATCCCTACTTCTAATAATGACATTACTTTTTATTCTTATTGGCCGTGTTCTGTTTTTTACAGTTCATTGCGGTATTTTCAGCGGTAGAGATTTATTTTAGTAGACTGAAATAAAAATAAATTTCAATTGCTCTTTAAACAACACCATTAATAAATTGCCCCAGTTGTGCAACATCGATAACCTATTCATTGGCATAATAATAATATGTAACGCCATTAAGACGTAAGTTGTTGTGCATTGCTTTCAATCGATACGCAATGTGTGCGATAAATGAATACTTATCTTTTTCCATCCTCTTCACTTGAAGAATTGCACTGCATAAATTTCAGCCTTGAAAATTCAGTAGCGGCTCGTGTTTTTACTGTACACTTTTTAAAGCAAATGCAGCAGTGACCGATTACTCGATTGTAGCTTCTAACTAAGAGAGATTATTTTTTTTTGTTCATGCAATTCTTATATTATATCGAATTTTTCAACAATTGTCTTTGTTGAATAAATAAATAATGCAACGTTTTTCAATTTATACAAACGGAAAATTATTAAACTTGATCTTACAATAATACTAGTGTTCGAACCCGGCTTCGCTCGGACCAGTTTGGGGTTATGTTCAGCTCGGCGCGTAAATTCAGACGGGCCAGGTTGAAACAACTTTTTTCAAAATTCAAAAGTCTAGGTCAATTAAAATGGAATTAAAATGAACATTTCAGACTGGCATTGACATTTCACAGCCCCTTTCATATATTAACAGCCCCATTCTCGCCCATTAAAATGTCCAAATTCAAGGAAAAAATCTAATTTGCTGTCAAAGAAATGTCAAATAATACCTTCACGTAAATAAAAACATTATTATATTAATAAAAGCAGGGAAAAGTTCAGTAGAAGACTAATTTATTACATTTTGACTGAATGTCTTCACCGATAAAAAATCAAACATATTTTCTTTCATATTCGTTTTTATGGCAACTTAATGACCAACAATGCAAAAGGGAATTACAGACCCACAGTTTCGGTTTTATATATGTACTACTCGATACTCGAGTAATTGGAGTCTCTACACACACATTGATAACGAAACAAATTTACCGTCGAAACTTTCGCGAGCGAATTCAATTCGTTTGTTTGAACTTGCAACAACAATGCAAAAGGGAATTACAGACATACATCTCCCGTTTCGGTTTTATATATAAGATAAGATGTGTGGTATAAATAATCTTTTCGCTTCCAAACAATACATATTTAAGAAAACCGTTTATGCACATCGTAAGCTAAGTAAGCTTTGAGTAAAAAAAGGTGGTAACTTTTTGAACATTCCTGACCTTTCTAAGCCGCCATTTTATGCTCATTTATAATATTTGGCTACTACTCTGCCGCCATGGATCTATCTATAACTGGACTTTACATAATTGAATTTTCGTGAACGTAGCCAATGAAAACACGTATTTGGATAAAGGTGCATTAAATTCGAATATTATTTCACCCACTGCCCTACATGATAAGGACTTCACTGGGGCGTATGTCGATCACGAGATATTTTCGTTGAATTTGCATTCAAAACTATTCGAATGTGTTTTACATGATCCAGATATACAATTAAAATTCCTGTGATGTATCTATTTACATTCATGACGGTGTGTCAGCTTGAAGTGGATTGCAATATACATTATTTGCACTCATATACATACATTCTATAAAACTGTATTACTTAATACACTTTTGGCGAATCAATGACTAAATAATAAAAAGTTATTATTAATAACAATATACCTAGTCAGAGATAAAAAATTTGCTACAAGAAGAAATTGAAGTGTGACATATTTAAAAGTATGTAAAAAAACTGTAAAAAAACTGAAATTGCAAAAATTTCACGTACAAATCTGCAGCTGTAGATCAGGCATGGGTAACCTTTCCTAGGTCTGGGGCCAAATTATCATTCTGTCTCCGAGTCAAGGGCCGGACTAAATTATGAAACATAATAAAGTAATATTTAATTCAAAAAAACTATTCACACGTTTATGTGCCGCCAAAAACACAAATGATTTTTCTTGTAAATGCGCGTAAATTTGTATATTATTCATCCACCAAATATAATTTATAAAAATCCGTCAAAGCAATGTTGTTTAATTGTGATTTTAGTACTAAATCCCCCCGAAGCTCAATAAGTTACATCTATAAATTTGCTGGCACATTATTTTACATTTGCATCGACGAGCAAATACATATAGCGAATGTGAAATCTTTGCTTTGGAAGTTGACAAACCTCAAATCAAATCTTTCTCTACTACTTCGCCGAGATGAATCAGGGCCGGACAAAATATCTCGGTGGGCCGGATCCGGGCCGCGGGCCGGTGGTTGCCCATGTATGCTGTAGAGATTCATCATTTGCATCATCTACGATTTAACATTGCCACAATTTTTTAAATGAACATAACACGGATAGAAATAAACAAAGGACATTCTTCGATAAAGTGGAGTTATACACATTTTCACATAATAACTAAACATAAATTAAAAAACCATTAATTGATGTGGAAGGTAAATTTATTAAAAAAAAAAATTATCAAATACAAATCATCTAGCTAAACGCAATAGTGACATACTTACTAACCTTGGGGCAAAGTATTTTTCGATATTCAAATTGGAGACCTGTGTATTTTAGTAGTCTCACTCGGACCGCTAACAGCCTCTTCCCGACTCCATGAAACCTCCATTAGGATCTTCTCTAAAGATACTCAGATACAATGAAGCCAAAAACAATGTCTAAAATAATCAAGCTATTTTGTCTCGAGTTACCCCAGCGACTCAAGTCAATAAGTATATATTCTAATCAAGCGTAAATCTTATATATAAAACCGAAACGGCGTATGTACATATGTCTGTGGGTCTGTAATTTCCTTTTGCATTGTTGGTCATTAAGTTGCCATAAAAACGAATATGAAAGAAAATATGTTTGAATTTTTATCGGCACTACATTTAGCCAAAATGTAATAAATTAGTCTTCTACTGAACGTTTCCCGGCTTTTATTATTAATAATAATGTTTATTATTTACGTGAAGGTATTATTTGACATTTCTTTGACAGCAAATTAGATTTTTTCCTTGAATTTGGACATTTTAATGGGCGAGAATGGGGCTGTCATCAAATTAAATAAAGTTTGTGATTTTATTTTAACTCTATTTTGGATGTTAGATTTTGTGATATAATTATGTCGAATGATATAACATTAAATAATTATTGGTCGCTTAGTCCGAGCGACGCCGGGTAACAATACTAGTAGTTTATAAATTAACTCGAGCTGTGATTTAAAATATGTGCTTTCTTTTTACCAGTTTTACGGCTGCTATCAAAATCATCGTTGGTATATCAATGTAACCTTTGAATTCATTCCAATATTTAAAAATATATTTATTTAAAATAAGAATCTTCGTGGAACAACGATCACATATTTTATTGAGTACTAGATACATAAGTGTTATCTGCTCATCTCAAAAGCTGTTATTCAATTGGATTTTCAAAGACATACGCCTCTGCAACCATGACCTGAGTCAACACAGTGGATTCACAACAAATAATAACTTTTATTAGTATGTTTGAAGTAGGTAGGTACAAGTTAAAGTTAATGCCACGTGCATCCACTTCACACTTGCGTCATTTCAATGATTTAATGACATATGAACCAATTCATTGAATAAAGCTCAATATGACAATCAAAATTCAAGTTAAATAATCTTTATTTTAATTAAATCACTTTGTCACGTCTTGGTTTAACATTAGGAACACTATTTCAGTGTGCTTTTAATAATCTCACTTCACTAATAGAATAATTTGAGGCTTGGAGAATATGGTACTGTATCTAACTCAATTTCCCCAAAAATGCCACTGGGCTCTTTTGATGGGCGCATACCGTGGAAATAGTAATATCAAATGTATTTTAATTATTTAAAAAATCCTTTTATGTTTATAGAATTTGGTAAAAATTCAAAAGAGCTTAGGTAATGGTTCTTAAGCTTCAGGCAAAATTGCGTCTCCTCCACCCTCAGATTTTAAACGCGTCCTGTAGTTTGTCCCTTTGGCGTTTGATATAAAGCGAAATCAAAATTGCCGGTAATTTCAATAATAAAGATATAATAAATAATATTTCGATGAGAAGCAACCCATTTTAATTCCGTAAAAATCAATGCGAATGTTACTTTGTCTTAATTTTACTTTTAAGAGTTTTAAGCATCAAACTTAGGACAAATCTGCACTAAATTCAGATCATGGTCATCACTAAAAGATGACATTATAAATAAGAAGCTTTCGTTTTTTGCAAGCATACTTATTATTCCACATATAAATTACACCCAGTCCTATTTCTAGGCGTTTTTTTTTGGGTGACTTAACCCTGCGCTTGAAGACGTAGTGACCCCCGGCTAAATCATGTGATGTAATTGATGACTCTGCTCTGAAATTTGATTAAAAACAATGCATTTATTAAATTCGTTGAATAGCACGTTTCCCGGTCGTAAATTGTACCACAGAGTTACTTATTGTAATAAATGCACTCCAGAAGTCTAAATATTTTGAAAGCAAAAAGGGGTGAATGCGAAGTACAATTTTTCTCTTTTCATATATTTTTCATACTTTTTTACGCGATATTTTGATTTTTGGAACCAATTTTTCAAATTATATCAAAGTAAGGCTTTTTTACGCGATTATTTTATACGCGTCACTTGCAGGAAGCTATGTATCGCGTAAAACAGGATTTGGTGTATTATAAAAACGTATGATTAACGTTTACTTTCTTACTATTTTTAATAAATATGACAAACCTAAAGATATGTTTTTACTATTCATTAATTTCATAAATGTTAACTAGTTTATTCATCACAACATCGCATAATTTTATAACCGGAAAGTTACCTGTTTACTGGCAATGGTAATAAAATATTACCGGTTATCTTAAAATGGCGGTAAATTGCAAAAATTTTCGCTTGCGACTGCCTCACCCACGAGCAATCGGCAAATAATATCAAATTATTTTTATAAAGACCGTTCCCGATGACATTTTTTATATAGCACATGACAAGCCACTATTTTTTGTCAAGCCCCTGACCTCAGTGCATTCATTCAAGCTTAAATTCAATGTCATCTTTTTTTATGACCTAATACAGAAGTTGTCAAACTCTCAGTCCAAAAGAACCAAATATGAGTAGCATAACGAATCATATTATTTCGTGAACTTATGATGTGGCTAAAAAAATAAAACTGAATGTATCCAGATTGTTGACTAGTGGTCGATGTCGAATTTTTCGGTCGCAGTGTCTACTGGTTCGATCCTGGTTATTAAATTGATGTGTACATTTGTTATCAATGGCATTGATTTATTGAAGAAAATACAGTACATTCCATGACAGAAGATACTAGAACCGTTATTCAGAAAATATGATTATTTTTACCAGAAAGTGGAGTCGGAGTCATGAAAAACTTTTTATTTTGGATATAACGTGTATAATATGAAAAAATTTGGCTATTGGCCGGATTGGTCACTTAATTTTTAATTTACTTAATACACATAAATAGGAAAGGTAGGGGAAATAAACCTGACAATTTTTTTAAAAAAAAATTTTGTAGTCTGAGTCAGTCTTCTTTTTAGTCGGAGTCAGAGTTGTCTTTTTAGTCAATGTTGGAGTTGAAGTCGGAAATGGGGTCAAGTCTTTTTTACGATTCCACAGCCCTGATTTTTACATTAATTTTATTTATGAGCCGTGGCTTGACGAACTCTGAACATAATATGTATCACATTGAACAGTGCATGGCATGACAATTTAATAATATTAATTTCATAAAATTTAAACGTATGCAATGCATATTTTAACACACTTATCGAAATTAAAGACAAAAAGTACAAACAGTGGCGTAGATAAAACATTTGATCGGAAAATAAATATTTTCAAAATTTTATTACCTTCAAATATCTTCTACTTTTCAGTCAATAAGAAGTCCCATAATAATGAGCCCAAAGCCCTATATAAATGTTATATAAGCGACGCAAATATTGCTTAAAATATCTTAAAGATTCACAAAATAGTTCAAGCATAAATTAATAAGACATGTTATTGACATTTATTCTATAATCCATGTCCGCTCCCAATTTGGAGCATATGGCCTCCGAATGAAACATTTCAACTAAAGTTGTGCGATTGAAATTATGCCGCGCATTTGTTTGATTGCCCTGCTCAGTCTTTGAACTTTCCGAGCTGTTAAACCTCTCAGCTTAGAGGGAACATTGCTTGTAATAACTTTCCACCAAGAATTGACGGCTGGCATTGTAGCAAAGTACGATTCACACTGATTTTATATTGAATACTGTTTTTAGAAACCGAACCAAAATGTGCAGCAAAACCCGGAGAATGCGGCACTCTTAGACAGCTAGCTTGCTACCGGGCTGATCTCATCAACAAACAGAAGTTGGAATCTTCGTCCCTGGTCTGCGGATCCAATGGAGTCACGTACCGCTCCTACGAACATCTCCACTGTGCCACCATTTACGATAGACGTAAGTTTACACTCACCATTTATTGTGTACTTATATAGTCTTCTTATAGCCTTATTGCGACTCCGATCGCATTTGAGATTGAGGAGAATTGTGACGGGCGCAGGCCGGATTTTTAAAAAAAACAAATCTTAAGTAAGTAGTAAATATGTATTAAGTTTTATCATTGTTTCCTGGGAAGCTTTACATATGTGTTCCAACCATGTACCATTTTTTAGTTGAAATATTTCAAAATACATATATTGAAAAAACCATACAGTAACATTTATGTAAAAACTTCTTCGAAAAATAAATTCAATAAATAAAATAAAATTCTGAGAAAATTTGGATGTTTTCGTAATTTTATACTTAGTAGCGAGCCCACGATAATAGCGGGCTCAAGGTTAAGAACCCCTAGTCTAAGACCTAAGGCAGGGATTTCCAACCCTGTGCACCGATTCCTGTGCGCCCACGTAATAACTATATTAAAAAGCGAAAAAAACATACTTTTTCAAAATTGGTTTTGTGAATATCACATCGACAGACGAAGTCTCTCGTGCATTTCCGAAATATGAAGGAAATGGTAGCTAATAGTGAATTAAACGTCGAATTATTTGTCACACAAATTCAAGTGCTTCCGAAACAGCTTGAAGAGAGATTTCTGCAGTTTACAACTATCAAGCCAATAGGCTCCTTTATTGACAATTCCTTTTCTTGCCAATTAAATACAATATAAAAGGCTTCATGTTTTGCAGATTGTGTTCAAGGAAAAGCACAACACGAATAAATTTACACCGATAATCTTTTCAACGAGTTTTCACTTTATTCGAAAAAAGTAACTGAGTAACAAACAGTTCTCGTAGAAAAAAACATATGTTGAGATAAACACCGCAAAAGGTCCAAATGCTCCACGTTGAGAACCGACATGGTTGAAAAAATTATTATCTTTTGATAATATCATTATAAAAAATAGGCTCGAAAATGAGAGATTGAGCAACTTGCAGTTCTTTCACAGTTCTAAACTTTGTATTATATATGTATAGGTTTTCCCGATGAAACATTCTCCATATAATTTCTTAATGGGTGTTTATTTACAGATTTGGAAGCTGTAAGTACGGGAAGATGCACTAAGGCATATGACCCGTGCTCATTGACATCAAAACCGTTGATTGGAAATGGACAACCTGTCTGTGGATCCGATGGTCTATCTTATGTATCAATTCAAGCTCTATGGTGTGTTAAACACATAGGAAAGAAAGGTAATATTGACTTTATTTATGCTCAACATACATATAACTCCAATCAACATTTTTGAATAGTATTAATATTAAAACTGTATTCGAGTAAATAGTTGCAATCTTGACCAATAGATGTCTCAGTTCGTATAACATCAGATTATAATCCTCTGCATTGATGAATAAACTAGTTTATTTATTAATATGTAGTCCCAGAGATCTTCGTGTAATCAAATATTATTTCAGTCAATACTAATGTCCTTGTTATGTCTTCAATGGATTGAATGACGACTCAGCCGTGTGCAAAGTGTGTTATCCGTTAACCACGAACAATCAGTGACAATAGACCACAGCCAAGTAATTAATATGATGGTCAAGATCATATTTTGGCCTTGCAATCAATCAATTGTGTTGCATAATGATTATGAGACAAGAGTTTTCCAGTCTCAAAATAGACATACATATCTTAAACATAATCTTTAAAATTAGCATTAAATTGTGATGCATAGTATTTCTAGTTGTATGCTTCCAACCCCTCAAATTTAAGTAATTTATGTATAAATTAATATTCAATCAATATGGTAAGTAATTATAATGCTATTTTATTTTTACACCTTTGAGCTATTTTTAAACTAAATATTTTCCTATAATTTCATAATTAAAACACAAGTTATTTTAAAAATAGTTCCTTTTCCTAGTCATTTCAACGGAAAATTCCCATTTTGCCCAATTTTATATTTATAGAATTTTAATAACTTACATAATTAATTAATTTAATAACAGGAAACCACCATACATCCTTAAAATATTACTAGCTTGTCATTGATATTTATATATATATATGTATATGTACATTCCAAAAATCACAAATTATATGTTTATTGCTTTTGCAATGTGAAAAAAGAAGAAAACATTGGGAAAAAAAATTACACTGGAAATTGGAAAAGATGTCAACCGAGTGATTTCCGATGAAATCAACTAAGTATTATACATAAAAAATAGAACTCGTCTGAACTCACTCACGTCCATGTGAAATATGTCGACATCCAAAGCAATTCTGTTAAAAATCACTAAAGTTCTTCCCAGTGTCATCCCCATTGGATGGCTGGTTCTACCCCTTGAAAGAACAAACAACTGATGTTCACAATTCAATATGCATTAGCTATATACTTAATATGTTTAATATTATTCTTTTTCAGATCTTCAATTCAAACACGACGGAGCTTGCATCTGACGTGCAGGCAAACTGGGAATGCTGAATGCTAAAAAATGATATGTCAATGTGATAAGTGAGATTGCAAGGCCATTGCAATAACAGTGATCTGAATGTGAAACATAAACTTTTAAAAATACAATAAGTATTATGATGTGCCATTAAATATTTAAAAAATATGATTGAGCCACATCAATTAAAAATAAGACTACCAAACCGCGTGCATTGTAGTACAAAAATAAAGTAGACGCTAATATTTATTTTATGCTTGCAATTTTAAATTTAGTAAAAATTAACTACGGTTGGCATTAAAACTATGACATTAAAACCTCAAAATAACAGACTGATGCAGATCTTCTAGAATCCAAATTTCATTTAAACTGTATTACCTATACGGTATTTTATAGAATATAAATGGCACATTATATTAAAACACAAAACCAGCCAGTCTTCATAAATGGATTGTAAATGTTTATTATAAAAATACATACAACTGCATGTGACTTAGGACATGTCAAATTATTGATCATCACTCTTCAAAACTTCTCCAGCTGCATGATTATGTGTCAACCATTCACAGTAAAAAATTTACAAACAATGGATTTCGGATTCGAATATGCATTAACATAATAACTTAAGCAATGTTCTCGTTTGACAGCTAATTCTGTCCACTAAATTCATAGTCTGCTATTTCAAGGTTTCACTGTACATAATTCAAAAAATGAAAAATTAACACTTAAATAATAAAATAAATATTCACTAACTATTAAAAGCAAATCATTATGTTACAAAGCACCGTTTGAAGCCAATGTCAATCAGTTGAACTTCATTTAAAAAGGTAGGGCTTCATAATTGCGCACTAGCTGGGCACGATTCGGTGTTAATTTTAATATAAACATGAATTTTCTGATCCCCAGTTCTATTTATTTTGCCTAACGATTAAATTGAAAATTCACTTTGACTGACGTATAGGTGATACAGAAATTATTTAGCAAGGGGTGTCTGCAAAACTTCATCCTTTAATTCAAGTGGCAAGGATGTTTCAGTTGTAAATGTACTTGGATTTTGAAGGCTCCTAACTGCTTTACATATTGATGTTTGTTTTGGCAAACTGCCTCTCAACATATTCAAACTATGCAATATACATAGTGAACTGAATGAGAGGATGTCTCATGTATAATGAACTCTAAATGTAGGTACACAATTATATGTAAATTATGCTCAGCATTTGAATGTAAAAAAGTATCTATGACAGTCAAACTCATCAACAAATATTGGTAGAATAGGCAAAGTCTGATTGAAAGTTATTCTAATGAGATTATTTATTTTTATTTATTCTTAAAAATTAGTGAACTCTATATCTTCTTTCAGTTATCATATAGTAAACATCAAAATGATTTTATAACTCACTCTCACCCTTCACTTAAAATGAATTTATGTGAAAGAAAAAGATTCACAGTGGTTTGCATCAAGATTTTCTCAAGTACTCAATATCTGTTATTTCTAGTGACTTTGTGCTACATTGAATTGAATGACTACTCTTAAAAATTTGTAATTTATAAATGTGTTTATTATAACAATTTATCATGAAAATCTCAGCTTATATTTGAGTCAATATTCGCAAATCAATTAATAATTCTTTTATAAAGACGTACATTTTACGAATTGATAACATTTAAAACCTTAACGTGTTGACTTTAGTGCTTTAAAATTTATTTCAGCAATGCTAATAAAGCTTGATCTCAAAATTAACTCCAAGTCAAGTCAGGGACAAACACCACTAAGACTTGCATTTGAAGAATTAGTTTCTTATCTGAATGTACTTCAGAATGAGAGATAACTTAATAATTTTAAAAGTCCATCTTTGGTTGAATGTTGATTTTGTTATTTTTCATCAATAAACTATTTCACTTATATTGTGTAAAGATAATCATCCATGGTTTATAAATTGTATATTTACTTTCATTTAGTGAGATTTGATTAAAAGGGTTAAAATCATATGTGCTATATGGATTTTAATTTGTTAATATTATTAGTGAGTAAATTAATACTGCCAAACACCAAATAATGTAATGTTATGTATTTTATATTTATTTAAATGGGTGGTCTGTGAAAAACTCGATAAATATTGAAAAACTCCCATGTTTAGAATGGACAGTAAGTATACCTTCGGTGCATGGTAAAATCATATGGTTCAGCGCATCAAAGTACCTTGATTGTAAAACTGTGAAAACTGAATACTTTATGGATGAAATTTTGTAATTCATATAAGATTTTAAGTTGAAATGTGAAATTTCATACATCTGATATAAGTTATGACTGTTTATATACAAACTGAATAAAAAATTTCATGTGAGAAAAGAATAATACAAATAAATTTGTATTGAATTAGAGTTCAGTAAATTTATTTTGAAATAATATCCAAGACATAAATGCACAACAAGGATATTTTTGCATCTCATCTATGCAGAAGTCAAACAAATACTCAATATCATCTCTGCGTCACATTCATAAATGCTATCTAAATAAAAAGAAATCAGTCACCTTATTCCACACGTAAGCTATGGGGAACCCGAAATACGTGTGTTTTGATTTCCCCCGTGGCCAATGTCTTAAGATGGTCTATATGACATGTTCTCATGCCATATTTTATATCTTAAATTTGTGCTATTCTAGAGAGGAAAACTGAGATTTGGTATATGCATGCTTTTGCCTTACTTAAATATAATCCATTCATTCTCAATCTTTTCTAGCATCAATAAATAAAATTTTATGCTAGAATATGTAGACATTTTGATAAAATTGCAACATCAAATTCCTCACCAGCTTTCTTTTTTACTTTAATCTACACATTTTACCTGCAGCATCTAGCTTAAGGTGGGAACCTGTAAATATCTCCTGGATGATTAATCCCTTGATTAAGTGAACGCAATAATATGATAGCATGTATAAATAATTGAATAATATAGTTATGTATTTCTGAGAAAATATCTAAAATAAATTGTGTGTGATATTTTATTACAAGGTTAGTTAGAAATAATGTTAGTAGATATATTATATTTTCAATAAAACTATTTATAAACTATTCACAATAAGATAAATTGTCATTATATTATATAAAATAAAAGAACATAATAATACAATGTATATTTTTTTATTACAATTTATTCACATTAAAAATTTCTTAACGTACATAATACAAGTATTAATTATAAATAGTATCTAGCAATTAGAGGATTTATTTTATAAATCAAGAGAAACAAGTTGAAATTGACACAGATAATATCTTATGAAAGAGAATTGAGTTTTTCATTTTCATTTGAAAGTTGCATGATTGCATGATTGTGGGTTCAAGGACTAACAGCCATTCAAAATCCCAATTTAACAATCTTGATCTCTGTATCAAGCTTGTCAGGTCAAGCAATCGGATAACTGTAAAAACGTCACAGACTCAATAAATAAAAAGGTCAGTCAGAAAATGCATTCATTCGTTGGACAGATATTGAAACAAATGGAAGTAAGGGCGAAAGAAGATAAAACCTCTTGCTGAAGAATTTTCGATAGTTAAACACACATTCATGCATTGAAATCCAATATATTATATATTACACTTACATAGTTTAAAAATGAATATTGGATGTCATCTTAACAAAGCGTAAGTGAACATTTTATAAATAGAATAAAATCTATTCAAATTTCAGTATGGAGACTAAGTTTTAACTTCTTGTCAGAGCTGTGAGTTGTCAATTTGGCATTATATTACATCAGGCCCAATGCTCCATCCCCTTAATCCAGTGTTTCTTAACCTTATTGAAGCCACGTCCCATGGCATTGAGAATTTTCTTTTCAATGGGCATGAAATTTCAGATATTATAACCTCAATCTAATAACAAATGACGGTAGCTTGATCAACAAATAAATTGTAAATAAAAGAAAGTTCAGGTAAAGCTTAAATTAAAAAGTATGTTATACGTGGTTATTCACTTATTAGGTCTGTTTTTTTTTAGCATACTCTTCAACATTCAAAATATTTTTTTTAATCTCACCAATAATGAAAGGGAACATTAACTTATCAGAACTCTAACATTAATTACAATTTGTCAATACAACAATTTATTTATATTGTTTTGCACTTTGCAGTCAATTAAACAAGATATTGAAATTGCAGACGAGAAGCAATCAAGCTGCAGTGGAATTTGGGGAAGGGCTTGAATTTTTTTTGTAGGCAATCAGCTGAATATTACACTAGAAGTTGCTCATACTTTTTGTATAGTGGAGTATCTTAATAATAGCGTATACCTTCCATTTAAATCAAAATACTTTACCTCTTGCCTCTCTAAATATCTCTTTAGGCTTTTCACAGTCAGCATTCAAGTATCATTATTTCAGTTGCATCTTGAGCGTTTTCGAGAACTTATTACTAAAATATTTTTTATCTTTATATACATATAAAGGTGTATTATACATAGGTTGTGCATTATCATACACCCTTTTGCAAAGCTAACGATTACAGCACTGGCTATGCTTTTTTATATGTATCTCTGTTCTTACTCTATTGAAAACTTTTGTATTTTAAAAAAGGCTTCATACTTTCCACAGAATTCTACGCTACAGATAAGCTGACTGTACAATATACATATTAACAAATGATTCTAGGATAGGTTGGCAGCAGATTCACCAGTTATAAATTTACTGAAGCTTCGTAATTCCTTGCTCCAGACACATCTTCAACAGGTTGCACACAATCATTGATATAAACCGTTAGTGTACAATCAAGAATAAGCCCCTAAATATCACTAGCAATCTTCATATTGACACTGAAAACCATTTGCAAAGCGGTAAACATGTACCATAAAACCATATCTATGCAGTAATCTATTGAAACGAATGAAACAAATAAGTTTCCAAATATGGCAACATTATTGCATCAAGTTTTTATTGAAAATCTGCAGCACAGAAAAGGTAATGTAAAATTGAATGCAGTATGAACTTACCAGATTTGCCTGCAATCTATATTCTGATTTTATCTTCTTCAACATACAACTCCTGTAGGAAACAACCCAATAAATTAAAAATAGTCACATTTTTCCGGATTAAATATTGTGATACTACAGCTCAACATTCGAGAGTTTGACTGTGACAAAGAAATATTATCTATTATATTTTATTTATAAATAATACTCATGAACTTTAAATTAGATAAAACATGCGCTTTGCAAAAAATCTCTGAGAGGTAAGATTACAGATTTTTTTTAAACCACACGACCACCGAAGACTTCAAATTTACAAAGTTGTCTAGCCTGTGGGACTAATATAAATACACTGCATTAAAATAAAATTAACCTGCAGTAAAGTACTATGTTAAGCTAACATAAAGTTTTAGTTAAATACGTACAAGAAATAAAATATCACAAGAAAAGAATGAATAGTAAGAGCATCTAATAAAAATGATGGCGAACTATATCCGGCAGCTTCTGTTATCAATGGGCACCAACATTGGGTAAGATATTGTAATGTTTATTATTCTTTACAGATCTGGGACTGTTTGTTCGTCTTGTAATCACTTTACACATTTTTAAAGAAGTTTTTTCACACGGAAGCCCATTGGAATCCACGGATATAGTCAATCGCAGTGTCGATGAATGTATTCTGGGGTCCCGTTCCAATACAACGACAGCTTTATTGCTGAGGCATTTTGTTTTGATCAGTTTCTCATTCAAAGAGTCTTCGACACTATCTACCGAGGGTGTGAGTACTTCTTTTAATACCACCGGAGTTTCATTACAAACTTCATCTTTGACAGACTTGATGTTCACAGGTTTTTCTTCAATTTGTTTGACATTATCGATGGGTAATTCAGGATCTACCTCCTCTTTTACCTCATTTTGTTTTATTAAATCTTGGATAGGAATAATATCTACCAATGTATTTGGTTTAATGTCCGTTTTGATTAAAATTTTCCTTAAAGCGTTCAAAACAGGCGGAGGTTTAGATACAACGGATAAGACTATACCTTGTCGCTTCATTTTCTTCAATTCATCACTGGTAATAATCTTCAAGCCGGGCGGGGTGGCCCCGGCTGGCACAGTAATCTTCTTAACAATTATCTCTTTCTTTATTTTTTTTGTATTCTCTTCGCAGCTTGACAACGTAGCCGAAACACTCGATTCAGCTATATTAGCTGAAAAAATTTCCTCAGAATTTTGCTTAAGAGTAATATCGTCTTTTATTTCATTCGGAATTTCTTTCGAATCGATTGCATCATCAGGTTTGGTGTCAGTATCAAAGCAATCACTGAATATTTCTTTATTCATGTTGACAAACTGATCGAGGGTGATGGCTTCGGAGCCGCTTGAAACCTTATCATGTTTTCGCTTGCCCGTAATGGGTTTCTCTCTATCTTGAATGTCTTCATCAGAATCGTCATCGGAAGGGGGCGGCGAAAATGTCGACATGTCGCCGATTTGAAAATAGTTTTTACCAACGTTGTCCTGCAACGATGATAATGGTCAGATTAGAAGAAAGACAAATGAAAACATTCATACAAAACTCAGATTTAAACTGTCTAAATAGACAAATGATCATAGATTTGTGTCGACTTATTTCGTAGATTAGGTTAGAGATGAAACTTTGTAACACTGTAATGTGAAACAATCTTTCATTTAAAGAAATAAAAATCGCTGTTAAATATTATTATTGCTTCACATATATTGTCATTTGTTTAATTAATACAATGGAAGTAAAACTAAAACTACAGAAAAAGGAATAATTTAAAGAAATTAATATAACAAATAAGCAAAAAAAAAACAAGAGGAGAGAGGTATCTTTATTTCTATGGTTGTGTACAAACACAGCTGTTCAATGGAGATTGAATCAGCCCAAACAAAACGGGACAGTGACAAAACTTAATAGTGAAAGGCCTTCATCAAAAACTGTCATTAGCATGCATAAAACAAATCAGTAATCTTGTCCAACGTCATTAAAAAAGTTGCCTGTAAATATCATAGAAGAAGAAATATATTAAAGATAATTTTTCTGTGTGACTTAATTTTAAATCGAAAATACTGGGCTGGTATGTGCATCTGTGGGATCTTGGCATATGCAAGGTGGGCCGGTGTATCAAACCGCTGAAATTACAATGGTCATGGAAGAATTCAATAACTATTAAGATTAAATATTGCTCACCATCAAACTTTTCATCTTTTTCTTAGTAGGTGCCCTGGTGTATGTTTTAACTCTTCTAAAATCAAAGTCTAGATCTATTTTTGTAACAATCCGTTGTCTGAAAAGAAAATTTGTAAGTTATCACTTGATTGCAGGTTGTATATTCACAAAAATAAAATAAACAAAAGGAGCATGTGTTATTCGGCTGCACAGTTTTGATGTTTGTGTGAGATGATGAAGTGATGTTTACATTCATTCGCACCAATGCAATCCCACAAAAGGGGATAAAGCTCGTACCCGTATACTCTTTGAAAAAGAAAAGTCGAGTTCCTTAAGGAGTCTTTATGTTCCGCAAAGTGTAATCTCGTTATGGAGAGTGCATTGGATTGGCGTTTGAAAGTATGGATGTCTCTGCTATGAATTTCTCTTAAATTTCTTCCCACTCATCCAATCCTCATAACAAGAGCAATTAGCTTGATAACTCACCTCATTTCCTCACTCGTAACATAAAGATCATCAGTTTTGTGGTACGTTGTGTGAAAATTGTAGGCTTTTTCATTGTAGAAATGTGCATCGCATATCGTACACTTCACAACGTCTATAGGAGGACTTTCTTGCTCTTTCAAGTGATGATCATGGATATGTTTCTAGAAGATAAGCATACAATAATCAAGGATGAGAGAATTTATGCGGTGATAAGGAGCAGAGAAGTGAAGTGCTCACCTCCCGCATTAGTGATTGCTTGTGAGGAAATCCCAAGGGTAAATAATTTGAGACAAGAGGAAAACACTATTTGTATTAAAAACATTATTTACTGCTATCAACACCGATTGATTTCCAAGAATTTATTTATGCATATCAATAGGCAAGACTTCACATCCACATCAAAAATTTCTCGTATTGTTGGCAACACATAGCAGTATACAAAAAAATTGATACAGGCTATTTATAGCACAGTAAATTTCCAATTAATTGTAAGATAAACAAATTTTTAATTTGACTATAAAGCAATTAAGACCTTTAAACATTTTACACCATTTTTCAAACCTTTATATTTACTGGCTATTTACTGGCCCTGACGAGATAACACACAGAGCTAGATGTATTCAAACTGTGGCTATTTTCGTAATGGACACCTCTCAGAGAAACGAATTAATAAAATGAGAATGGTTTAACATTTGAAAATTATAAAAAATCTACAATGCACTTTATAAAAAAATACCATTTTTATTATCTTCATACTAAAATTTGCGTGCCTGCATGCTTGAAGTCTCGACAAGTGAATGGCATACATACACACCTGTAGATTATATTTGATTATATATTCCACTCCGCAGAAAGAACAGTAAGACACAGACAAAACATCCCCGTGGCTATTGACGGATATCTTTTTGGAAGGCGGCGGTGTATCAATGGCCTCCAGAGAGAAAGCCGTTCGGTGGAAAGACTTCTGGTGATAGGTGCGCGCTTTCTCATTGTAGAACTCTGCATTGCAGACTTCACATGACATATTTGACAACGGCTTTACTTCATGGGTGTGGGTCTCCTGATGCAGCTCCCAGATGTGCTGTAAAGAAACGTTTTAACAAACAAATCAAATACACTTATCAGAATCAAATATTTTTAAGCTTAAGGAAATTTATGCTCTATGGTCATAGCTTAGATCATGAATTTAAAAAATCTTCATTAAGACCATAGAGTCAAATTTGAATAGCACAGTAATTTAAAAAGAAATGAGCCATAAATGTCACTTTTAAACTGATAACTGTCAATTATTCTTGGTGGAAAGGCAATACTTTTACACAAAATGCTCAGTTGGAAATTCTTGCATTGATCGGAATCATTTCTAGGAGAAAAGACAAACCAGAAACTCATCCCCAAGATCTCGTGTTAAAAATTTTAATCGAAAGAATCAAAATTTTATATTGACCTCGTCAGGACATTACCCCAGATGATGCTGATGCCAAGAGTAAGGCTTTTACTACTTTACAACAGAGCGCAGCGCCAAAAAACAGGAGAGGCAGAACCCAAAAATCAACTGCTTATTTCAACGCTTCCATTATGTAAATTCAATAGCAATTTGTTTAGTTAAGTAAATTGTTATACCTTAATAGGAAATTGCTTCCCACACCATGCACAAAAATGTTTGATTGGTGCATCTCGATGCTTTTTGTACTTGTGCGATATTGCATCCGTGGTGGTATCGAATTCTTCCGTACACACGTCGCATTTAATAGTTGTTTTCGTACTTGGATTTCGACTTACGGGTTTGACAAACTTTGAACGGGGTATCACACCAGTAGCATGAGTCCTAAAAAATATGTAACGCAATGTTACACGGTACATTCTCAAAACAAAACAGTAAATAGTTAAGGCAGTATCTTTCATAAAGATGCAATCTTCGATTACACAATATAGTACATACACATTTTTTTAAATGTTCATTTTACCTCCTGTGTGGACATTTTTTTGTCTATTTTAATTCACATATAGAAAAACAAATCAGATTTAACAACACTCGCGTGACACACTTTGTGTATCTGTAATAAGTGTAATAGTAAAAGTATTTTATCACTGGAGTCAGACTAGCAAGCAATGAGAGTACATTGAACTCATTTATGGAATTACTATCTTAAGAATATGTTGCATATTGTAGGGTTCTCTGAACATCATTGATTTATCGACATGGTTTGCAGCTTACAGTAACAAAATTGTCACAAACAAAAGATAGTAAGAAATATTTTTCATGGTTCTTGAGTAACCTTCTTTATTCAAATAATAGACATCAATTTTATAATAAGCAATGCGATTGTGTGTTTCATAAGAGCCACTAAATGTGTTTTTACTATTTGATATGCTGTAAAAAATAGTGAATAATTGTCTCGAAGTTGTCGAAATCTAACTCAAATGTCGTCGGAAATAAATATATATATTTGATGCGAAAAAAGTTTGTAAATTATTTGAATGTCTATAATCCATTTGAACGGAAAATCAAAGTTGTATAGTATACCGTCAGATCACTATGTTATTGTAATATTGGTATGATAAACAAAGAAAAGTCATAACACAGTATTAAAATATACCTGAAATGTTGAGCAAGAGAATCTTTCGATTCAAATTTATCGTTACAAAAGACGCACAACAAAGGCGGTGAAGACATCTTTGGTCGTATATTATCTTCAAATAATGGTATCCATATAAATGAGGGGGATTCGGTAATTTTTTAACTCACAAAACTCGACATCTATTTGATTAAACACAGATTTACAAATCGCTTGGGTCATGTCAAAATAACAGCAATCGATTCGCGTCTTCGAAAATGCGCGCCATCTGGTGGTGTCAGTAAAAACATTACAACGAGAGAAACCACTCTAAAAAAACCTATAAACTTTCCTCGAAAAAAATGAATTATCCTTTTGCGACCAGGAATGAGAGGAGGGCTGTTGTTCATGAGGAAGCTGATGCGCACTTTTTTTCTGAATAATGGCTCATGCAAAAATGTAAGAATATTTTCAAAACTCCAAATTATAATCTTTCGGTAAGTGCAGGTTTTTTAATCCACTTTTCTTCTGAAACATTATTCTGTTGTCTTTGAAATGGACTCCTAGTTTCCTCGCTAAAGTTCTTTCTTGGGTGGATGGAGACTAGAAGTCTGCACGGGCACGGATATGGCCCGCGGGCTTAAGCCTGGCGTGATCCACGGGCTGGGTTGGGCCAGTGATTAAGGCATAGATAACATGACTAAGGTTTGAGTTCGGGAACGGGCCAGACTCGGGCCTGGGTACACAAAATTTCAAACATACATCAGATTATCTCTGGAAGTACATGCCGCTATAAAAAATCGAAATAACAAGCCTATCAAATTATTCCTTAAAAAATAATTTTGTTCATGTTAGGAAAATTTGGAATTATAATAAAAAAAAATCGAGTTTTATATTGTATGAAAGATAACCACGCTTGTCTATGACGCTGTTTATATTGATATAGGTACCGACCCACTTTTTACGCTTTTGTATCGAGCAAGTGCGCTTGAATAAAAATGTATGTATCTGCTATTTCGGATCAACATACAATAATTTAGGTCAGTTGCAATTGAAGCAAGTACAAAAAATTTAACCATCTTTAAATTTTTTTTCTTTGAAAATTTCTTCAAATCTCATTCATCCAAATGTAAAAATTTTACGAAATGAATATTATTATGTTTTCCTTTATTCTAAAAAATGTTTTTTTATTGTATGATTCGATGGTCGGCTGTTGAGAGAATTTCTCACAATCTTTTTATGAACATTAAAAATTCTACTATTTAGTACTTGCGATGTCCTTTTGGACATCCATCCACATCTAGTTTCTTCACCATGAAATATCAATCAATTTAAGAATTTTGCAAGCTCATTTCGAGAACCAGTTGCCTTCACTACTTCTCACCACTCTATCCTTAATTTTGTGTAACCCCTTTTTTACTTAGCATCACACGTTAAACTATTACTTTTTTTGGTTCCCATGGTTATAAAGTACGTGTAAAATATTGAAACACAGTTTATTCTTTATAAATGAGTTTATTAAAAATTGTTACAAATACATCCATTCATATCGATAAATTAGAAGAGAAAAACATCAAACCTATTTTAACAGTTACCAAGCAAACAAAAAACCTTATTTTCTAAATATCCAATCTCATGAGAATATATGTCATTGTAAAACTATTCAAACTGTAGTAGGAATATTGCCAAATCATGATGTTTCATCTAACATCACTTTGACAGCAATTTACCCATTTATTTGGTTAAAATTAAATGAAAAATCTCAGACAAAACATACTATAACAAATTTTGGTAAGAGGATATTATAATTATTTTGCAACAGTGATATTGCAAAAACCATAGTCAATTTGAGTTTAATAATTTTAATACCAAAGCGTAAAAAAATATTGGTGCTAATTTGATTCCAACAATATTATTCTCATTTGCTGACATTTCAGTTTATTGGTAATCTATGTAACTTTAAAAAACAATTATACATACAAAGTTACATCATTTCAAGAAAGTTTGACAGTAATCTTTGCTGGCTAATAATTTTTAGCATTTTTTTGTTTATTCTCATTAGATAATATATCCAAATACACTACAACTGGAAAGATGAAGTACTTTAATGAAATTAGATACTTTGTAAATTTCTCCAGTCACAAGTTTGTCAAATAAACAAAATAATCCTTGAAAGGTATACAAAATTTGGTTCACCTCTATATAATTGTGGCTTATGTTGAATCTAGCACAATTATAAAAAAAATATTATCTTATTGACAGGCATGAATAAATGTGTGCTGAATTATAAAAATGAGAAAAATCGGATGTTTAAACTAAGTAATAGTATAAACTAATAAATAACTTAAGATTAGATCGGTTTAATTTTGAAATGAAGTCCTATCAATGAAAACACAAGGCATTTCAAGTCCTGCACTAAATAGTAGAAGCATCGCAGTCCTTCAGGATCTCGGGACTGGTTTACATCAACCAGTGATCCAGTCTTGGATGTCGTAAATGAAATGTGCTCTTCACCGATAACTATTTCCAGCTCCTGTAACAAGATTTACAAATCTTAGAAAAATTTTCAAACCAATTCAATCGACTATGATTACGTATCTCATATCTGTTTTATGCACAATTTTTTTGTCTCATGCAAACCAGTGCGATTTACCTTTATAACAATACACTGAATGCATTTTAACACGGATAAATCATTATAAACGGAGTCTTATTGAACTGAAGTGATGCTATGTTTGGAAAAGCAACGAAATGGTTTTTCTTTTTTATTTTGAGCGCTCACTATGCATTGAAAGGGCAACAAAATGTAAGCCAAAAATTAACACTATTATACTTTTCATATTAATTAGCAATAAATTTGATGAGTCTTATAAACATTTATGTAAATACTGCTAAAAAGTTTGAAATGCTATATTTTAAAACATTCAAACTATGTTAATTTCAATCAGTATATTGAAAGATTTCCGGCTCTAGTATTTTTACAAACTAATATTTACATTCTATAAATATATAAACACATGAGCAGTGTGAAAATTGGACCAAAAACTTCTGTGTTTTTAATTGGCGATGGGCATAAATTAAACAGTTACAACAAACATTATTTGCGTAGGTAACCTAAAATGATAATTAATTATCGAAGAAACTGCTTGGAATGTACCTGACGTCCAACACGATCTGGCTGCGGCCACATCGAATCATCTTCATGCATTATTTCAGAGTCATGAATGATTCTTTTCAGTTCCTCCATAACGCAAGTGTGAACGTAAGCTTCTTTCCGGATCATGGTGTCATTTTTGTAGTTTGAATTGTTAGCATACCGTAATTTGCCGTCAGGCCTGAATTCGAATTCCAAAAATTCATGCCCGAACTTTCCCTTATGGCCTACGTAGTAACGTATATAGAAATCGGTAGACATTTTGGGTTATATTGATAATATTTCGAATATGAAAATAGCGGTAACCTCAAATGCCAAAGTCGCAAAATTCACGATATCCATAGACAAGTAGAGTAAAGTATAGTCTATCGAGTAGAGTCTAGCTGTACCATAGATATATAGATATGTTACAGTGAAACTGTTTTCTCAGTGAAAATGTGTCAAGTAATAGATTTGTATGACAACATGATTTCACTGGTCCCGATCATTGAAATTATTGGCCCAAGTCGATGATTTGCCGGCCTAAAATTTTGGTTTGCTTCAATGAAACAAAATCAGCAAGTAGTCCCTTTCATAGTAGTAGTTTCTTTCAAAAGAGAATCAAAGAAAACCACAGACCAACATTGGGCTGAAGAAAGGGCGGTCAAATTTAATTTCAATGACAGCTTGGAGAAGAATATATTTTCACTGAGAATACAGTTTCACTGTAACAGATATACATACAAAGTATACTAGTTAGTAGAGTTTAGTAAAAGTATTCTCAATGTTTATAGATATAATTTATTATTTTAATTGGTTTAACATAGACTTAATATTATATAATTATACCTCGTGTATAACATGAATACACATTCAGCAGTGCCACCTGTCAAAAATGGCACTACCTTCTAATTGCTATAATAGTACCAAAAATCCTAATAAGACTATTGATTTTTTTCAATCAATTTCAAATTTTATCTTAATAATAACTTATCCTTTAAATAATAACAAAAGTGTTATTCATTTTTTAACATTCATCTACCCACGTTATTTTAAAAATAGTAGTGCCAAACGTCACTTTAATATTTTCAAAATCACTCAATCGAAAGAATAGACAAACAGGGTAAGGGTTTAATTTCTTTTTATAAATCATTGATTTTTTAGAAATATTATCTGAAATAATAACAGGTGGTCTTTTTTAATAACGCAAAAACAAAGCAACTGGTGGGTGACAGGCACTCATGGAGGTGCCTCGTGGTGGCCATATGCTGTACATCGGGAGGAAATATGGTAAAAGAAGATAATTATTTCTTTAGCAAAATACCTACTACATAATTTTTAATCTATTGATTAGATTTAATGGTTCTATATTATATAAAAATATTGATAAACTCATGCCAAAGTAGAATTCGGCAATTATTTGTATCGTAATTATTGTATCAAAATTACTGGGTATAAATAAATTCATGCAAAATATGTGGGGCATCACTAAATACCAAAACGTCAAAATTATGTCGTATATAAGTAAACATAGAAGTATTATTATGTATTGAACTAGTAAGTAAACAAATATACCGGGAAACGAAGTGAATTTGTAACTTTTTTATCTCTTGCATACACGTAATCACTGATACACCGCTTGCTTATCAGTATATTATATTACAATGAGACGATAGAAAAAATAATCGATAAACTGATGTTTTTAATTTATTAGTGCAATATTTGAGCTATACTTCTAGGGTGGGAGTTGATCTTTGATTAATTGTCATTTTCAAAACGATATATCATGAGCCACTGGCGAGTATCTGGATTAGTTAACAGGCTTTATTCGACAGCTTCAAACATGGTCAGGGCAAGGAAATACGTTCTGGTGAAACACTTCGATGGCGAACCAAAGAAAAGTGACTTCAAGATTGTGGAAGAGGAGCTTCCTGAATTGAAAGATGGGGGTAAGTTCTTTCGATCTATTTTTGATTTAATTTTTTTGCTTAATTGATATTATGTACCAGTAATTTTAAAAATAAAATCCATAATCATTTACTTGCATAACGTTTAATATTTTTGTTGTTCTCTACTTCGACACATAAAATACAGACAATGTATTATATTTATAAAAATAAAACAAATTAAATTCAAACAAGATTTTCGATTATGACCAAATAATAAGCTACCGATTTCAAAATTTTATATTCAAACAAGTTTAATGAAATGATTTCAAAATTTCACCGGTTTAATGAAATGATTAGGACCGGTTTCCCCCATTGCAAGCTTCAGTTGAAAATTAAATAATTGTATTTTATTTTTATAAATGCTTTTATCATACTCTTGCATGGCACAATATGTCAGAATTTAGCCCAAAGAAAAACCATTGACCCTTTTTTATATCACTCCAATTGATTTAATTTGTTTGGATTGGCCAGAACACCAATGCATCATTTTTTTGCATGAGTCTTGAAGAAAGTTTATCAAGTTACTTTTATTTGGAAGTTCATACATCATAAATAATTTTTATATATCAAATATTTTTATTAGAATAATCCAATCTAATATTCTACACTTGTAATCTCTTAAGCCAATATTTATAAATATGAAAGTATTTTTTTGCCTTCCTTTATTGATTCAATTGATTCAAGAAAAGTAAATAAAATCAAAAAGCACAATTAAAATTGCGTTGTCATCATAATATACAGATATTTACTTAAATAAACACTATATTATTAAAATCATTATACTTTTTACTAGATAAGTAATGTTTTATGATATAACTTTGCTGTTACACTGCTTGTGGCACTTGAGTTTTAACTAGCCAAATGCAGGCTCACAATTAGTGGAATAACTAATTTATTAATTTGAACATAATAGTCTATAAGTAATGTTGTTAATCATTACCATCTACTATCATAGTTATTTGATAAATGAACTTCTTGAATGAATTTAAGCTTTTAAGTTTGTATTAGCAAATAAAACAATATGATGATGTGGAATGTTAAAACAATGCCATAAATACAAGACATATTTGTTGTTTCTATAATATTCAGTCTTGTATTACAATTTTTTATAAACAGATTTCCAATATGACGGAAATTTCTAGACATATTTTTATAATCTATTAATCTGATATATCTGATAATCTGTAAAACAATTTCCTTGAGATATGATTCAACATGAAAAATAAAAACAAACTAAATAACTATTCTCTTATCTGGAATAGATTTTATTTTAGATTTCAATCATAAATATTACAAGTAAACATGTAATTTTTTTTATTTTTGTCAATTTGAGCAAGACACACTGCATCATTTCGCTTTTTCTTCAGCCCTATATGTTTCAACTTGACATAAAGCATCTTTTGTATTTTTGAAACATCTCTGTAAATACTACACTTCGCTACCACTTAGTGAAAGTATCTGTATACTCAAAAATATATTTGTAATAAATTATTTTCTTTATATTTACACTTGGATAATTAAACACTAGGTTCTGTTGAATTTGAGTAACCATAGAATAAACAAATGCAACTAGTTTTTAATAATAGAACTTGGCTATCTATCTTATTGACCAATATTTAAATCTAAGATCATTAACTAAAAAATCTGTTAAATATCAAGCCTGCATTTTAAACGGTACTTGTTTCATGCAAATCTGCTTTCAAACTACCATTGTTGACTTGTTAACTTACATCCAACTGTCCAGTTTTCATTTCAAGCTCACTTCTTACCAACCAACACAACATTGATTCAACTATTAGATCATGCAATCATTAATTTTTATATTTAATGGAATTAATCTAACAAAAGATAGACAAACACAGAATACTGATTTCTTGATGGTGGTGATAGAACACAGATTTTTTTTTTTATCGAAAACAATAGTTAGGACAGTTGCTAATAAGGAAAAAATCCCTTTTAATATTTAATTTTAAGATTAAGTATGTTGTTCTCAGATTTTTATTAAAATCAAACCATCCCTCTCTTTTCCACGTATGTGAGTCTCGCTTTGCAGAATGATCTATTGAAATCTATATTCCCAGTTAAGAAAGGATGATCGTTTTCTTGTAAAAAATCGGCTTTTTAATATATGTCAAATCATGAGTGTAGAATGATTAATTGTGTCGGTGAATGTTGAAATGAAATTATCTATGTCTCAATCAAGCATAAATGCACATTTTAATGTTATCTTTATTTCAGAATATCTATGCAAAGCCGAATATCTGAGTGTTGATCCATATATGAGGGCCTATATGATAAGATATCCAGCCGGCACTGACATGATTGGTGGACAAGTTGCAAAGTGAGTAAACATATTGCACATTATTCATGTTCTATTAAATGATAAATTTGGTATATTTTCTCTCATTAATCAAATTTAAAAACATGCCGATAAACTTTATAACCATTGTTACCAAAGAATATAATATGACTGAGTAACAGTATTTTAGTGTTCCTTACATAATAGCAATATTGCAAATATCGAAATATAGATAAAATTTAGCAAATATGTAATATAAGTATTTACATAGTTATATTTAAATATCTATTGGAAAAGGCTTAATACTGTTTATTTATTGTTTCCATGAATTAAAATATGATCTTAGAAAGTCTACTTCGTCAATCTTGATCAGATCTTAATGCACATAATTCTTGCTGCAGCAAACCTTTACTGATAAATAGCACCATAACCTAAAATAAGACTATTTTGCATTTTTAAAACTGTTATTTTGGAATCAAAAATACAAGCGAAATTGAATTATTTACTATTAAAGCGTAAATGTAGCTATCTAATAAATCAGTCATGTTAAGTTATCAGTTATTGATCTCAAGTCAATCAGATAACATAATATTTATTTATTATTATTTTTTTGGGTCTTCTTTACCAATAATTTAAGTTTGACCAGCTAAAATATAGATACTTATACTAGAAGATACTAGAAGTACTTTGGTAAAGGTAAAGGAGATAAGAAATTTCAATACTTCAAACAGCCCAACTGAATTGTCCTCAATTTTGCACAAACACAAATTAATTGAAAACACATTTTCAGAAAAATATTTACTCCTAATTTTTACTCGCCCAATTTTACTACAATTAACACTGGTTTGCCTCATTTTTATGTATAAAGCGAATTACAAATTAGGTCTCCTTTCACAAAAAGCTTCTACCTCATAACAACAACATTGACAGCCTGTTATATCAGGGATTTTTTGTATTGATGTTTGTTTATCCATGGTTATGATAATGCATGAGTTACATTGATTATTTGTTTCATATTATTTATTAAAAATATAAATATGCCGTGTTATAAAAAATTGTGAAGGGTTTTAATGATAGTGCTAATTTCATTTTAAATTGTAATTATTATGACAGATTAAGCTATCTATGACAATGCAAAAATTATTCTGATTCAAAATAAATATTCACATTCTTCATTTAAGACAGAATGACATAGCAATAAATGAAGAAAGCAGTATTAGATGACACAGCAAATAAATTATGATGTCACCAATTGATCAATATTTAATCTCTCGAATGGTGTTGACCATCAATTCTTGTCATGATGACATTTTTACTATGTAAATAAAACACAACTCGTAAACGATTTCATAATTTTTGAATATACCAGTTTCCTAGTAAAAATGCTCATAAATTTGGTGGCTTATTTTTATAAAACAGTGAACAATGTTTACATATCATTAAATTAAAATTGATAACATTGTTATTCCACCGATAGTAATCTATGCTCAGCCATAACTTCCATTGTCGCAAAATCTTTCTACTTTTCATTCTATGATAAATAGACTGGTTAATATCTCACTAAATAATTAAACATGATTCATTAAATATGATACAATACACTGATAACACTTATATTATAGACAAGATTCTAATGCGAAAACAATATAATAACACATTATCAAAATTTCTTTTGAATCGTGTTTTTCGATTGAATTGAATTTTTTACTTTCCCATGATTTTGTTGCAAGCAACCCATAGCGCAACCGATAGGTTGTAAATAGTTTGTATCGTTTATATATAAGAACAAAAGATAGTCACTAAGCTTAATTATTATTATTGCAATCTGGATGAATAGTGATGATAATGAGTTTCAATGAATTGAGTATTAATTGTGTGAGTAAATTACAATTATTAGTTATTTTAAATGTGGCATTGTAAAACTTAATTACCAGCTAATAGCATGGAAATGCGTATGAACCTAAAAAGTGAGTTTCATCCGATGTATTATTTTACTTTAATATGTAGTTTGAAATTTATAATTTATGATTATTACCCTCTTCCTTACTGAGCCAATTTCCAAATATTTTTTGCGTTAAATACACTCAAGAATCAAATAATGAACACATATTTGAGTAAAAAAATCTTTTCCGTGATAGTTTTAGCACAGTTTGTTACGAATATCAATTTGTAACAAACCGCAATTTGGCATCTCAGTATAAGAGATCCTAGCAGTCAACGAGTTAAATATTGAACTATACAACAAAATTTCTTTGTTTAGGTAAATACCTTACATGAATTAGTTGAAATAATAATGTATACAAGGTTTCATCATCTATATACTTGATGCAATCTGATTGATGTTTTCTTCTTTTTCTTTTTTAGGATTATCGAAAGTAAAAATAAAAGCTTCCCTGTTGGCCAGCATGTGGTTGGCAACTTTGGATGGAGGGACTACACCATCGTTGGTCAATCAAAGCAGCCACAACTCACAGTAGGTGAATACTTGCTTCCAGAGATGGGCGATTTGCCAGCGTCTCTTGGTCTTGGAGTACTGGGAATGCCCGGGTAAATATTTAAATCTTTTGAATGAATGGATGTCTTCGGCTTACACTTTTCTTATTGAAGTTTATGATTACATATTTTTTCCATCATATTGTATTTCCAATTATATATCTATTTTTATTAGGCTGTCAACCAATGTTCCCTCTAATTTTCTGAAGGTTATGTGCGTAAAGACATTGGCTGTGCAAATGTGGAAGGAAATCAAAAATTTTTGCGCTACATAACAATATTTAGACCTAATAATCGAAATGGGTAATTTTTAATAATGACGATAATTAACAACACTATAAATGTCAATTAGTTGTTTATTGAAAAGTCAATTCTATTTAATGTAATAGTTCTTGTTCTCACAGTTTTTCTCTGTGATTTTTCAAATTTACCCAGTTTGAATAAATCTTACCAAGAACATTGCTGTCAACCACTTGATGCAAATGCAACAACAAATTTATCAGATTCTATGCGTCACTTTAACAATTTTTAATAATTAGCAACAGATGCCATTTATAATTTTCATCCACTGGCGTGATTAAATCTTCGCAAAATCACCCAGGCTTTTAATATTTGATGTACGTACTTAATCAAAATTTTTGGGGTGTTGCAAGTTATACATAAATATATTGCACCTCGGGCTTATCAATAAAATTTACATTAAATTAGCTTCTAAATATAAATGACCTTTTGCTTAAAATACTATCACATGACCATCTGGTCCAGATTGTTTATTTAGCAAAATATGCTAATCAAATAATGGCAACTGTGCAACATTTGATAATTATTAACATTACATTGCCAATATCAATGCCAAATATAGAATGTATCACTTCGAAAATTGTCAGCTGATTTATAACAGTATCCCATAATATTCTAGAATACTTTCAACTCGTGTGCAGAAACAAATTTAAACATTTGAATTTTGTAATTTTCGTCACATTTTTCTGGGTTTTGCCTTTTGGTTTCTTTAGAAATTACAATTGCACAGATGAACTTGATTTGACTCTAAGTAAATAGTTTAAATCATTTATCCTTTACATGAAATTAAACACCATAAATAAATTTGTCCAGCAATCAAAATAATCTTATACTGAAAGTAATAAAAAGACATAGGACAATACCCACCATTTCCATGTTAACGTTTGAATTATATCAGATTTAATTTCCGAGACGGACAAAAATTGTAATTGTTAGTTTTTAACCTTTTCCATTTTGCCTATTGGTTATTATTTTTTTGTTTTTACAGAAATACAGCATACTTTGGTTTCCTAGAACTCTGTCAGCCTAAAACGTCAGAAACTGTTGTAGTCACTGGCGCAGCTGGAGCGGTAGGTGCTCATGTTGGCCAAATTGCCAAGATTAAAGGTAAACATTTTGTATAATATTATTTGGGTTCAGGAACATGTTTGTTTCTTATTATAGCTATGGAAGCTATCTTGTTGGATGAAGAAACTTAATTTACTGTTATTCCACTGGTTGTGTTACTATTATAACTTGACCCCTAGCGAGGGCGCCACCATCGCGTTAGTGATGTGCAATACTCAAACAAAATTTTTATTACATTACACATCTTTATATGCAAGATATAAATGAAAAAAAACATATTCACATAAATTTTTAGTAAAACAATGCTACCTTAATGGCTTTTGAAGATACTATTCAATGGGGACAATTTTAGTTCAAGATTCGGCGGCGGTCAAGTTTTGATGGTACATGTATATTTGTGAATCTTCAGACCAGATAGAGCAGTGGTTCTCATGGAAAAATGCACCGTGGCCGCATCGTAAACATAAGGGGTCCTATAAAATTGTCTGGTGGCTGCACCAAATTTTTGTTTTGAGTTTGATGTATGTTAAATGGAACTACACATGGTTGTCAATTTACTATTGGTTTTAATTTTATACGAAACATTTCATTTTCATAGTCTTTCTTGAGAAATTAACTTGTAAAACCACATTTTATTTAATATCAATATTTTTTATGAAGCTGTTGTTAGTGGCCGCATGCGAGAAATACTGAGATAGAGTTAGTTATCAATTCACATAGTTCATTATAATTTACTAATAAAATTATTGATGTCTAAGATCTCTAAATTATTGAGTTTATTGAAAGGATTGCCTTTAAGAAGTTTGTGAATAATAAATTAATTTAAAAACATATTGTACTATTTATTGTAGTTCCGTAATGTTATCAAACAGTTAAGACCGAGAGTGTTTTCGTCATAGAAAAATCCTATAATAAGTTGTATCATTTTTGTACAGGCTGCACAGTCATCGGTTTTGCTGGCACAGATTCTAAATGCAAATGGCTGAGAGAGGAACTTGGCTTCGACCACGCCTTCAACTACAAGAAGGTCAACACTGCTCAGGCTCTCAAGGAAGTTACCCCGAAAGGAGTCGACTGCTACTTTGACAATGTAATTATTTTATTTGTACATTACACTCTATTGTTTTAATATGGTGTCATTTTTTTGCGGATAACGAGACAGTCTGTCATATTAATAATGGATGCTTTGGTAACTCAGTGAAAATTAAATTCTGATAACAATCTATTTATTTATACATATTATAATGATTTACATTAGTGACTTTTTTGTTGAAATATGTCGACATCCGAAGCAATACCGTTTAAAATTGTTATGCTCTTCCCAGTGGCAGATTGGTTCTACCCCTTGGAAGAACAAACAACTCATGTCCACGATTCCTCAAAAAAATTGTCTCCCTGATGCCGTATTCTTGTGATGAGTCTCATTATTGTATCTTTGATAACGTTTCTGAACTCTTCAAGTGGTAACTCAGAAATTCAAAATGCATTTAGGAAAGTGTTCAACTTGACGATTTTTACAATTATATTTCAGGTGGGAGGAGATCTTAGCTCAGTTGTATTGAACCGAATGAACAAATACGGCAGAATTGCAGTTTGCGGTTCAATTTCATCCTATAATGATGATGCCAGTAAATTACCCAAAGGTGAGACCATCAATACTTCACTATACATTTTGTTGAACCTCAAATAAAATGAAAAAGGACACACTCAAAAGTTTATTGACAAGTCAAATACATATGCTATCCTCGCTTTCATTTGTTTAAGTTGAAAACTGGTTTTTAAACCCCTTCATTTAAAATTAATAACATAATCCTTAGATTAATCTGAAATTAACATTTTTAAATTATGCAGTTGGTAAAGATATGTTCATATCTTGATCTCGTAAAGTGTCAATGGAAAAATCATTTGAAAATATCTCCGTTTAACGCTACAAGTATAGAAACAATTATTTATGCATCTTGGTATCTAAAGTATTTACTATTTAGCCCTCCCATAATATAACCAATTCGTACTTACGTTTGTGTTTATACAAAAACCCTTGTAGTTAACAAGCCACATGTTGGTTTCAGTTGATTCAAAATAATTGAGATTATAGATATATAAAGCAAATTCCCTCACCATCTACCGTTTGATATGGTGTTCTACTTGTTTATTTCTCTATCTCAGTAAAATTGCTCTAAATCACATCTTTTTCATTATATGATCTTTTAAAAAATACAATGTTGATAAATATGACATTTCATTTGTAAAACAACCGATATACTGTGAATATTACAGTTTGTTGCCTATGATTGCTATGTGTGAAATACAATTCCAATTATCCATTGTTACTTTCTCTTTTTAGTTCCAATTCTGCAGCCGACATTTGTCTTCAAAGAACTCAGAATGGAAGGATTCATTGTCAGCAGATGGGGAGACAGGTGGACCGAAGGTATTGTTCAAAATATGAAGTGGATCAAAGAAGGAAAATTGAAATACAGAGAAACCGTCACCGATGGCTTTGATAATATGTTTGAAGCTTTTGTTGGTATGCTCCGCGGAGAGAACACTGGAAAAGCTGTTGTGAAAGTCTGAACCTAATTGTAACTGACTAATGTATTTTTCTATAGTGAAATAAAAAATATTTTTTGACACTAATTCAAATAATTTAAATTCTGTAAAAATACATAACTTATAGTGTCATCCTAACATTCGTAATTAAAAATTTGTCTTAGATTGTGCATGATTATAAATTTTTAAAAAAGATCAGTTACATGGTAATAAAGTAAAACTATAATTTTACATTTTGAAGGGACAGGTAAAAAAAAATTGGGGTTATGAGAAATACTTTTTACTTAAAAATTACAGATCGGTTTTGGTATATTTGAATTTCTTTTAAGGCCCTTTAACTGCAACCCAAAAAATTATATTTCCTTGATTTAGTTGGAATTAGATAAACTCTTCACCATCAGAGAGTTGTTTGTAGGACAGGTTTCCTTGGATATGACTGTAAATTATGTCAGTTATTTCCACTACTTCAGATGGTATCATTTATTTATTTATTCATAAATAAATACAAATCATGGCATTACAGCTTACACCAATACGCCATGCATTTGACAAATTTATTTACATATACATACATACTTGTGTACACATAATAAAAATTACAAATTGTATCATGGTATCACGCACACCATACATTTATTGCATTCTAAATATTGCAGGAAATAAAAACAAAATGTGAATTCCGGAGGCATGTGTAATCAGGGTTTCAATAGATTCAATAGATTATTTCGCCTTTCATAAAAATTATTCATATCCTGTGAAATAATACTGTTAACTCAAATGAGGTCCTCGGTGTATCAAGTGAGTAAATTTTAAGACTGTATTTTAATCAGGGTGCATTCCTATATCTGTACGAAGAGATACTGTCAGTGTTACTGGTGCTTTGAACATCTGCATGAGATCATATTTGGCTGCGTCAGTAATCTGCTTCAACTTTCCATCACCAGTGCCAGCAATCAGTTTTGCCACTCTCTCGGTGGGACACGTTATGACTATTGAAGTTATCACTCGGTCAGGATCTTGTCTTTTTTCAAACAACTCTATCTCTGTGATGATTTTGTAGGGAATTTCTTGGGGAAGGAAGTCCAGAAACTTGGCCCTGACGGTCTCCACGATCAATTTCTCAGGAGTTTGATCGGACCAATCATAAACTGGGTGCTGCCATTTGCCCGGCTTGGCGTTTGCAACTAAATAATCCTGGAAGAAAAAATATCACCATTATTAGGTTAACCCTTTGAGTGGTGAGTGACCATGAGGTGAATCGTATTGTATAGTATATCAATAGTCCAAGACTTACTTTGATACGATCAATGCCATCTCTTTCAAGGGCCGACACCATAAAAACATCAGAGAAACCATCGAATCCGCGGCTGAGATCCATCGGCCTTCGTTTGATCAGCTTCGACCCGAATTCTACCGGATTCCCACCGACTACTCCGTTACATAATATCCTTATTACGTCTAAAAGTTTTCGTTTTGTTTTTAAAATATCGATCTGGAAAAATGAAATTGCCTTGTATTTCCCTGCACTAAAAACATTAAAGCTTACCAGTTATCTGACTCTGTAGTGAAATATCAATATGATAAACTATTGATAATAGAGTTGAGAGGTGGTTTAACAATAATCATCATTAACATTTATATGTGATTCTTACAGTCTGTTGATATATTTTATACATTCGGCATGACTGAAATCCGTAATCCCACATTATTGTGATGATGCAATCAGTCTCTCTAACTCTATTGTGAATAATTCAGTAGTAATAGAAAGGGTGATAGATTCAATAAGGTTAAGAAACACTGATCTAGATCAACAATTAATTTTGTGATCGTTTACCTTATTAAGAATGAGAAAACTTGGAGTTTGCCGTCGATTTTTTAATATTTCTATTATTAAAGGGTGAAGGCAGTCTCTAGTCCAAGTATTGCTGATGTCTTGTATAATTCCAATAACATCAGCTTTATTTAATCCAGCACTAACATCTAGCATCATTTCTTTAGGAAGTTTGAATCTGAAAAGAAAATGTCAGCAAATTTGATTATTTTATAAAGATTTTGCTGCAAGCTGAATGCTTGCAAAAAATATTTTAAAATATTTACGAATGACTACAAAAAGTTAAAAAAAATTGGTGTACAGCAGTGGCTGGAAATTTGTGGATAAGCGAATTTAAAGTGAAATTTTATACTACTTCAGAACCGCATGAGATTGATTAAAATGATAAAGCATTGTACGAAATATCCAGTGAACAATTCTATATAGACTGAGTAAGACTAAGGTGATATTGCTATTATCTTTTTCGCCTGTTAAACTATATCTCTGGGCTGTTCAAGCAGACCCACCAATGAGTGCATTGGTTACTCATGGCTCGTGGCAGTGTATGTGTGAAATCTCGTTTGATTTAAATTAGTTTTGATTTAATAAGAATTCAACTCTCTTTCGTCATCTAGCAAAACAATAAGGTATCATACCCTCTGTCATAAGCAGATAATTTGTGATTTCCATGTCAGTAAAAGGTTACTGACTACTGGTATAGAGTTTTCAAATCATACTTACTTCTTTTCTTCAGAGTCTGTAACTACACCAGGTGTGTCGATAAAAACTACTTGTGCATTTCCCACTGTATAAAAAGCCTTTGCCATTTTATGTGTTGTGTGTACTTTATTTGAAGTGGCACATACCTAGAAAAAAAATAGGACATGAAAAGACAATGTACAGTTATTATTCCTCAATTTTCAACATTTCTATTTGCATCTCTTTGCACTTGCAAGTAAAAAATGAGTCGCTGCAGTCATGCGGTTTAAATAAAAAACCTAGTTTGTGTCCTTTTTCATCTCTTTATATTCAATGAATTCCATGACAGTCAATTTGACATTTTTGATTTAGGATATTTATTTATGAATGATTAATAAATTATGCCCAAAATTTCTGGTTGAATTATGACTTTTGACCGTGTTTAGGAAGGAATGTATCTTAGTTGTAAGTCAAAGATAATCTGTATTGACAAATATATAAAATAAATTAACATGATTAACACAAGAAAAGTAGGGTGAGAAATATTTCGACAACAATGCTTTTTAAGGAGGCGTAAAAGTTAATTTAACATAAATTAAAAATGAATTTCCGCAAAGTTACCGCCGAATCTATTGCAAAGTGTGAAAGTTATTTATTTTTATAAAAATAAATAAAGAACGGCAGTTAGGCTGCCAGTCGGGCATATTGGCTACTACGGGGAACGCGGAATATGCGTCGTTTGTCTATGTGTTTTGATTTTCCCTGTAGCCAGAATAGGGAGATGTGGTTGATTCCAATGTAACTAAGATAAATTTCATGCTTTCTAATCTTCATGCTATAACATTAAATGCTTTCGGTGTGAAATTTAAGTGCTATGTGTATATTTACGATAAAATATTTTTTTACAATGATACATATATATATATAGTCACATCATAAATTGATCATAGCATTATCAAGGATTTTACTCACTCTGCGGTCAACCATACTATTGATAAGGGTACTTTTTCCAGCATTCGGAAGACCAATGATAGCGACATTGATGGCCTTTTCATGGTTATGATTTTGTACAATATCTGGTTGAACTGAAAAAGCCCTTAATAAATTTGGAAATATAATATTGGTTTTGCTGCAAAATAATAGAATGTTTTTCGGCGCAGAATTACTACAGCCAAATATATTTACTGCAGGTAATATAAGTTTAATCATCGTGATAGCATGTAGGAAAACTTCAGAAAGGTAACGAAATTGGTTTCCTTTTTGACATATCGAAAATAGACAATTCAGATAGAAACATAAATAGAGTTTTGGTCTATGGCATAGACCTAATTTTAAATGCGCAGTGGAAAAAGCATAATAATTTTATTGCATTATTTAAAATATATTAAATACAAAAGCCACCTTTATATTAAATCAAACTTAGCCTTTTTACGTATTTTTTTTAAATAAATATATTACCTACATATTTACGAAGACAGGTTATTATTTTAATTACAAATTATTAATTTATTTAATTTCACGAAAACATCCAAAGAATAATTATTCTGTAAACTTTAAAAAAAATATAACATATAGGAAAAAAGTTCCAGTATTATTATGTATCAAATATATCCATGGGCTATTTAATTGCTTATTAAATTTGACGTTTACACGACCCTCGTGTGAATGTTAGGCATAGACATTATTGTTATACGAGGTTATGTTATTGTCGTGCGTATTCAGTGCTGTGTAAAATACTGTAAATAATATCACGTTGCCAAAATGGGCGAACCAGTTGAAGATAAGGTTCCCAATTTCCATGAAATGGAATTGGACGACAGAATTTTAAAGGTGATTATTTGATCGAATTATATGTAGTATAATTGAAAACTTGATGTTTCAATAACCATTCTGCTAAAATTATTACAGTAAACTTAAACCGATGTTCGTTTTGCATTGCTATCATCTTTTTACAGGCCATCGCAAAGCTGGGTTGGATGACACCAACATTGATTCAAGAGCGCGCCATTCCATTATTATTAGAAGGTAAGGATGTGTTGGTGCGCGCGAGAACTAACTCTGGAAAGACCGCCGCCTTCACAGTTCCCACGATACAGAGAATCTTGAATTCGAAACAGAATGACACTCAACAGACTATCAAAGCTTTGATATTGGCACCCAGTAAAGAACTTTGCAACCAAGTAAGTGATATAATATTGGTGGCTTTATTATCAGTCCTAAAATGGGAATATTTTTAAATTTCTATTAACAAACACGCAATTGGTATCCAGCTATTTTTTTAAAACTACGGTTCTCAATTCATATCACCACCAATAAATATATTGAAATTGTATTGCCAGAGAACAATTTATAGTTATTATTAGTTTAATTCAATATGGAATGTCTGGGACTTAGACTGTACTCGATGCATCACTCGATTCATACTCAAGTATCATCTACATTCTCGTACATACATTCTGATAGTGCTGATTTACAGTTGCGAGTCATGGCACCTTAACAGGTAACAGTTTGCTTTGCTTCGAAAACAGATTGTTGCAGCGAATATTAGGGGTTTAGTTGTTTTTTCTTTGTCAGGAACTTGGTGGTAAGAGAGTAGACAAACCAGCTCCTTATTATAACCAAAATAACAAGGCGTAGCTAGGCATGGGTTGAACCTGTTTTGCAAATGCCCTGAGAAAGCCTGAATCCTGCCAGTACCTTATACCAACCAGATGCCTTCTGCATGTTGAGCCGGTGGTTCATCAAGAGAAAAAGTCAAATGTTTTCATTAATTTATAGATAATCCAGTTTTAAATGTGACCTTCTTAACTGAAGATAAAACAAATATTTTCATCCTAGGGTATCTCAATTTAGGGTATTACATTCATAGTAACAACAATTTCTTTTACTTTACAGATTTCATCAGCAGTCGCTGATCTTACTCTCAAATGTGCACGTGAAGTGCGATGCATAGATCTATCTATCGATGGGGATATTAAACTGATGAAACCTTTATTGATGGAAAAGCCGGACATTGTTGTTGCGACACCATCAAAAGCTTTGGGACACATAAAAGCCAATCACATGAATTTAAAAGCTGGCCTCGAAATGCTAGTTATAGGCGAAGCCGATCTGGTATTTTCATTCGGATATGAAGATGAAGTGAAAGAGTTATTGAGGTGGTACATTATTTTTGTATACACATTATTTTTGTACACACATTATTTTTTTATTTGTATGGCTTAGTCAAAAATATTTGGATAATATAAATTGGGGCAAATTAAATTGTTTTTAGTAGATGATTTATTCCATGTCCCAATGTTACCAAGTCAGTATTTCCTCAAGCTATATTATTTTTTTCTTTTTAGTTTTATGCCCAAAGTTTACCAAGCTGTCCTCGCCTCTGCCACTCTTTCTGAAGATGTTCAGAACTTGAAAAAGATTATCTTAAGAAATCCAGTCATTCTCAAACTGGAAGAGCCTGAATTAGCGCCGTGTTCTCAATTGGAACATTATCATCTGACAGCGGAAGAAAACGACAAAGCTGCAATTCTCTATGCCCTTCTTAAACTGAACCTTGTCAGAGGGAAAACCATTATATTTGTAAGGACTGTGGACAGATGCTACAAGTAAGTCGGCATCATGTTTAGTTAATGAATAATTAGTTGCTATGTAGTTGAACTGATTCTTAAATATGTTTTTTTTTTAAATATTTACCAATGGATCTAATACAATACAGGTATTTATTACCTTTCCAAGAGTAAATTTTCATTTTAATGTGATGGACTTTGGAATATTGTGAGATTGTTGCCATCAAGAAACCTGAGTAAACATTCCCATTTTTGGTAATTGACAATTGGCAGTTTCTCCACTGAGACGATGATTTGTTGAAAAACAATTTAATGTTGCAACTTATCACCAGTCCTGCAGCAAAGTAATTGAACGCCATCTTCATTATTTTTTTAATGAATTATCTTGTAATTCACCATTTTGTTTTTATTTGACAGGCTCAAACTTTACTTGGAACAATTTAAAATTCCTGCTTGTGTTTTGAATTCGGAACTACCAGCTGCCGTTCGTTGTTTGGCTGTCAGTCAGTTTAACAAGGATGTTTATCAAATAATTATCGCATCAGATGAAAAATCCCTCGAGAAACCGGATGGAGGCTTACTTATCCCTGAAGAACCAGAAAAAAAGAAGAAAAAGGTTCACATCACACATTCTTATCTCATTAATTTTTTTTTATACTATTATTTGAACATGTCTAATGTAGCATTGTGTATTAGCACTTAATGCAGTGACAATAGCACTCTGTTGTCTCATTATACGTCATGTAATTTAAATATCCAATTTCAAAATTTTATACATCATTTTTAAAAACATGGGATGTCTTTTTTGTCTTGTCTTTTTGGGGCAGTTCAATATTGTTTTGTTTACGAATAATAACCCAAGTTTTTATCTTTCACAGAAAGGTCAACAGTTGCCATCCAAACGAAAGAAAGACAAGGAGTCGGGAGTGTCCAGAGGAATTGATTTTAAATGTGTATCTAATGTCATCAATTTCGATTTCCCTCCAGATGTCAGTTCGTATGTCCACCGAGCGGGGCGCACCGCACGTGGAAATGACAAAGTAATACTAATTATTTTAATAAGTTACAATTTGATTTTTGTTACTGTAAAATTTTTGAAAAAAAAACTGATTTTTATCATATTTTTAGGGAACTGTTTTGTCATTTGTATCAATGAGAGAAAAACCTCTAATGGCAGAAGTTGAGGAACATTTGTCGAAAGGCTATAACATGGAGAATGTATTAAAGTAAGTGTTTTTGTTTTCTATTACTGTTTCATTATTTATAAGAAGAAATGCACAGTTCAAAGACAAACAAAGCCAAATAATATGTGTTGAATTAGAATTAACTTGAAAGAACCATATTATTATAAGATTAAAGTATTTAGTTTTGCAAGAATTATTCAAAAAACTGTGTTAAACGAGAGTTGCTCTGCTTGCCTTGTCGCAAGTCATTAATTTTTCATTATTGCAGTCTATACTGGATTTCATAAACTCTCTAAACTTATCCAAAGCCAAGCCTCTTATAATCTTTGGTTGCGAAATCAAAACTACTGACCCAATTTGGTTTAGCGCTCAAAAAAGTTAAAAAACTATGGCCTAAAACTTGAAAATTGTAAATGAAGCATTATTTAGTTATAGCCTTAATATAATCAAACTTATAGCTGATGACATCATTATTACCGAATTGGTAGAATCAAATAATTTGATTCTGATCAATGCTGTGTCGATTTAATCTTCTCTCTGACTGGAATGAGGGTAAAATATATATTAACTCTATTTTAATTTCTATTGTAATTTGAATTTTTATTTCTATTTCAGGACATACGAATTTTGCTTAGAACAAGTTGAAGGATTCAGGTATAGGTCCAAAGACGCATGGAGAGCTGTTACTAGGATAGCAGTGAGAGAGGCTCGGCTCAAAGAAATTAAAATTGAACTCCTCAATTGTAAAAAGCTCAAAGTAAGTTTTAGTTTCCCCAACATCTTTTTTTGTTCATAATGTATGGGAGATGATAATATTTTTACTGTGTAATAATTTTGGCAGGAAATTAACACTCTTAATCAATGTTTATACTCTTTGATTGTGTGTCCAGAGATTTAAGCCCCAACACGGACTCTTTTATAAACTTATTTGTTACAGTTTTGGGTTATGTTTGTTGAACATCTCTCACGTCTCAATTGTTTGAACATTATGTATTTTATAATATTTTAGGGTTTCTTCGATGACAATCCTCAAGAGTTGCTAGCCCTTCGACACGACAAAGCATTACACACTGTCCGAGTTCAGCAACATTTGGCTGATGTTCCCGAGTATATTATTCCTGAAGCTCTCAAGCAAGTGAAAGGAATTACAAGCAACAAGCCGCCTGCACAACCAGAAACTGAAAATTCACTCAAACGGAAGAGAAATAAACACACGTTTGCTAGCAGTAAAGCACTTAAAAATAAAGTAAGTCTTCAATTAGCTATACAGTAAAAGTCCGTTAATTCGAAATTCAAGGGACCGGAATTCCAAAAAAATTCGAATTACGAATTATGGGATCACTAAAAAAAAATGAATTTTCGTGGCAATTGTCGACGTCTTGGAACATCGCGGCCATTTTTTCGATTTATTATGGACCAAAAAAATTCAAATTACGCAATCATTAAAAAAAAGAAATTTTCGCGGAAATTGTTGACGGCTTTGAACATCGCGGCCATTTTTTCGATTTTTTTATGGACAAGCATTTCATATGAATAAAAAACACTTTACGTTTAGGTATATACTTATAAAAATGTACCATTGTAGTGAAGTTAGGTACATACAGTATGCGCCATTTGATTCTACACACCTCGAAAATCATAGAATTTTGCGATTTAAATTTAATTCACACATATTCACAAAGTAATTAATACATCTATTAGAATACTACATAATACATCATTTTAAATAATATCTTGCAATAGAAGTCCTGTTTTTTATCAACAAGTTCTCAGAAAATGGATTTCTAGGGGATTATTTATGGCGGGTAAACAATTCACCGAACCTTTTTTGTGTTGAAGGAAAGATTAGATGTCAAGTAACATTTTAAATGAAATAAAACAATTTTATGGCTGCGCATTTTTTTTAATATTTTGTTACATCTCCTTTGGCCTCAATTACCGCCAACATCCTTCTGGGAAGAGAGCATACAAATTTTTTAAAATTTCTTCGGTGATTTCATTCTCCCATACTTCCGCTATATTTTTTTTAAGTTCTAGTAAATTCGTTGCCTTTTATTTCGCAATTTTTGTTTAATTATGGCCCACAGGTGCTCTATCGGATTCAGATCGGGACTGTTGCCTGGCCAATCCAAAATTCCCCAAGCTCTTAGCTTCGTTAACCTGTAATAGAGGACAATATTTTCACGTCCGAATGGTGAAAATTAGAACGAAAAAAAACCAAAGGGTTACTCACATAGCGGGATCGATGGCAGGGGGCTGAATCGTCCTGGTAAATCGGATCCGGGTGATATTGTGTTAGGTCCTCGATAGTTGGCAAGACAAACTTTTTAACAACTTTTTGTATTTTTCCGTTCATTATGCCATTAATGAAGTTTAGCGGCCCTAGCCCATAAAATGTCATGCATCCCCATATCATAACATACGGGGAATGCTTCACCGTATGCATTTCGGATGAAATCGTTCCCCAATTCGCCGTCGCACAATCTGCCGACCGTCCGATCCAAACAAATTAAATTTACTTTCATCGGAGAAAATAACTCTTTTTCCATTCATTTTCGGTCCAATTTCGATGACATTGGGCCCACTCGAGACGTTTTTTCATTTCTCCGTAGTAACGGTTTTCCGCACTAATTCGGGCCTTGATCCTCTCTCGTGGTCCGCAACGAAATATCGGTTGACAACGAAGATTCGATCTCTGACTTTATTTCTGGAGCCGATTTAAAACGATTTTCTAGCACAATATTTTTTTATTGTGCGGTCGACTAGTCGTTACTCGCGCCCTACCACCCCCTTGAAGTCTCTCTATCACCATTGTTTCTCGATATTTTTTCATGAAACAACGTCACTGAACCCCACTCGACGAGATATTTCACGCATGGAAATATTCTCCTCCACCAAAGTCAATACTTTCGACTTGATCGCAATCACGCTTTTCACTCGACATGTTTATTTGACAAACTTCACACGATCACGGCTAGCGAACAACTGACCTGCTTTCTGGTCGTAAAATTGTGTCGAACTATAACCAATAGTATCCCGAATATCCCTTAAAAATTTACCCGAAAAAATAACGGATTCTAAGAAAAAAACGCAAAACATTACAAAACATCGTGGTGCGTAGAATCAAATGGCGCATACTGTACTAATATATAGATGTCTCGCTTGCACTAATGTTATAAATGCTCGAATTCGATTTTGACATACGATACTTCACTTTATATAGATGTCTCACTCACACTAATGGTTTAGATAAGGTTTACTCTTGAAAACAATGTGTCGACTAACTTTTAACCTAACAAATTCACGAAACTGTCAAAATTTCGAATTACAAGAAATCGTATGTACATTTTGACGAAAAACGTTACGAATTACGAATTAAGCGATATTTCGAATTAACGGTACATTTTACTATGAAAAGTCAATATTGGGACGAGCAAATTATGAAAATTTCGAATTACATATTATCGTTGTTCGAATTAACGGACTTTTACTGTATTATTAGTTCCGTGGAGTGAATTCTTGGCATATATTTTGTAAAGTCAAACTTGAGTGCTCTCCTCGTTCAGTGGTGGTGAACCTAGGGCACACGTACCAAAGATAGTATGTTCAACAATTTAGCAGGCACGTAAACATTAGCAGTTTAGTTTTATTAATTAATAGATAACTCACGAATAAGATATCATTGATTTTATACCGAATTTCACGTACACAAATATTTTGTCACTTGAGGTTATATGTGTTTTTTGCTTACAAGTTCAGCTGACGTCGCTATTCAACTACTCTTTAATCTCTGCTATCTAACTAAAGAAAGGTTAAGTAACAAGCTGTTCATATAGAGAATTTTTTTTTTTAGATACTTCTGGCATACATGCTCCACATTGGGAGTAGACTAGCACTGTCCTTGTCCATGTCCATAATTTTCTTCTGACGATCAACATTGATCATCACAAGCATTAACCCAAACATTCAGCAGTTATCTGATCTATCCTTTTTATATTATAATATAAAACAGTGGTCATATTTTTTGTTTTCGTTTTAGGCTAGGCAAAGGAACCCTCTATCAAATCTGGGAAAAAGTGTCAAGAGGAGTAAAACAGACGAAGAATAATGAAAAAAAATATTTATCATTGATAATTGTACTGACAAGATGTTATTTTTATTGCAAATAAATCCTTCTCCAAAAAATGTGTTTTGTTTGGTTGTCATTTTATGTTTCACATGGCATTTATATACCCTAGTAATGTTACAATTTTACTTTCGATGGACTCAGTGGGAACTTGGTGGAAATTCATTTCAATATAAAATTAAAAGATATCTTTGTCCCTTTTCGCCTCTTTTAGAATCATCTTCAGACTATCCAAAGGGTATAACTAGAATTAATTACCATTACTAAAGAAACCTTGTGATAAGTCTGAAGATGCTTTTTAATGAGGAAAACACGTCAAGATATTTGTGGCACACAATACGTGGAATAAACAAAGTTATCTTTTAATGTTATATGTACTATGTTACAATGGGTTGGCCACCAATTGAAATCTCCCTGACTAATAAACACTGAAAAGAATAGCTCTAGCTTGCTGAGAAGCTTAAATTGTTCTTATTTCACTCACCCTCACCTACATTCTACAGCAAAAGATAAAAATTAAAATTCTCTTACAAGTCCTTCACTTTCTTGAAGTTATAAATCACCATCTCAATAAGGGAACATAGTCAAAAATGTATGGCTTAGCTGTCGGAGCACGATAGATAAGACACTTCGGAGCACTCCTAAGGTTCCGTAATACATAGGTTTACATATTCAAGACTAAAGACTCAGCGAAGGTGTTATCTATCTAGTGTGTTGGGCACACATATTGGTATGACTTTATTGATAACATACACACATTCTCTTTTACAAATATTTATGTTCATATAAAACTACCAAGAAAACCATAGACAATTTCATTATGAATATATAAAACACCACTATGATCGATATACTGTTATTCCGTCATGTAGAGAGTGAACGGCTTCTCTTTTCGTTTTCGAATTTCTTTTTCATGGTATCTGCACTTTTGCTTCTTTGTTTTTCATTCAATTTGACAAGTGCATTGTTATCTCTCCTCGTAAAATTGATGGGTCTATGTAAATAATAAGCATTTGTTCCTATTTCTGTGTTGCTCCAAGGATTTGGCGCGACCCTGGAATCAAAATAAAAATTTGTTTATAACTAAATATTCGTTCGATGGCAAATCATTTTATTAGGTGTAAAAAGTAGTGCCTCATAATTTTTTATCGACGCTCACTTATTTAAGAGCAATTATTTATTGAGGAATGAATAACTACCATATAACAATGCGATGAGGTGGTCCTGATGTGACCGAATCGATAATTGTTAATAAGAATATCGATAAGCTAAAGACCCAGCAGATCGTCTGATGAAGATAGTATGGCCTCTCCAGTAGAATCATAAGTATTCTCTCGCTGCTGGACATATCGTCTGTTGGCTGTCTATATGTCATCAGTGTGCACTGAAATATGTAGGAACATTTACTATCAAAAAGTAATTTAATTGCACTGAGCTACACTTTGTGGTATTCACTTTCTTTACATAATATTTTTAAATATTGTATGAGAACATTTTTTTTTTTTACTACAGCTTGTATAAAATGGCCATTGTATAAAATAGTTTTAGAAATTTTAAAATCGTTTTTATGCCCCTCCTATTTTTATGCCTGAGAAGAAAATCGACCAACATTGAATTAAAAATATCAAAGTTTTGTTGAACTTTTCGGAAATTGAATCCAGAGTTTAGAGCAGAGGTCGTTAACCTTTTTATGTCTACCGCCCGCTTTTTCTAATTTTTCATGGTAAAATTTTCTTGCTACCCACTAACATCGCTATATTTCAGGAGTGGCCAAAGCGTCGATCGCATAGTTATTTTAAGTCGCCCGCCTGTCTGAGTACTGATGTACACATCTTTTACCGCCGCCAAACTTTTTAAAAAAAGTTACCAGTGGTAGTGAAAGTTTGGCCACCCCTGCTATATTCCAATCCAGTATATGGATGAAAAAATTGAAAATAATTTTAATGACGGGAAGACTAAAGAAGCGTTTTCTATGAGCCACCCGGTTACAATAACCAGTAGCGGATGAAGCACTTTCGAGTACCAGGCGCGATATAATTTTGGAGGCTCCCCTTAACAAATGATTGTATTGTGAAAATTGCAAAAACTATTCGATGATTTTAGATTTCCACAAAGATGGAAGTCCGCATTTAATATTGGAAAGACCTCTCACATTGCACTGACGCTCTTAATGTGTATATTGTCTATGCTTTTTTATGGCGCACTGATGTATATTAGTCTATGCACGTGGCGATCGTCTAAGTATTTATAATTACACTGTGGGATCGACAACGCTCTGCCAATTTTCAAGTCGGTCCATATTTATGATTTTTCCATGGTTTCTCTATGGTCTGTCTGTAGTTTGTATTTAGTTTGTATGTGTGTTGTCTATTGTTTGCTTATGGTTTCCGTGAGCACGTCAAATATTCTCAGTTCAGTCGTCAGACAAATTGTTACCAAATTTTCAAGTTTATGGTCTATGGGCTGTAAATCAACGAAAAAACCATAGAGTAACACTCGTCGGGAAAGTTATATAAACGACGTTAGTTCGCCAAACACCTCAGGGGACTTTGAGACACACACCAAAGAAAACATAAAAGTCCCGGAAGACTTATCAGACCCGAAAGCCATCGACACGGCTGTCGAATATCTAACGGACACCATCCAAACTGCAAAAAATTCCGCATCCGAAACCGCTCCCGCGAGCGGCTACAGACCAGACACCCCGTATTGGATTAAAAACCTAATCAGGGAGAAAAATCGTGCCAGAAAAGAATGGCAAAAGCATGCCAACCCAGTGGCGAGAACGGCTAAAAACCGACTCGGCGCCGAGGTCAAACGAGCGTTAAGGGAGCATCGCAGTGAAACCTTCAACGCCTACCTCCAAGATCTTGCAAAAGGGGACCACCCGTACTGGACGCTTAGCAAGCTTCTCAGACGGGACCCCAACCCGGCCCGTCCGCTTCTCGGTCCCAACGGCCCGGTATACACCACCGAGGATAAAGCTGAAATATTCGCAGACTCCCTCGAGAAACAGTTTTCACCTCATGAGATCGACCCAACCGACGACGCGCTAGTAAAACGCGTCGATAGGATTCTGGCAAAATACTCGGACTTGATTAACCAAAGTCCGGACCTCCATTCCGTAGCACCTATCGAACCCGCTACCACCGGAGAGATAGAGACTCGAATCAAAAGACTGATCGATAAAAAAGCTCCAGGCAACGATGAAATTAGCCCCAAAGCCCTCAAACACCTTCCCGAGAAGGGGTTGAGACGCTTACTAAAATCATAAACGCCTGTCTGGAGCAACAATACTTTCCAGCGTCCTGGAAAGTCGCGAACGTTATACTCTTGCCCAAACCGGGCAAGAACCACGAAATTCCTGTGAACTACAGGCCCATTAGCTTGCTCCCATCCATGGGCAAACTATTAGAGCGCGTAATAAAATCAAGATTAGAGGAGGTCACCCTGGAAAAAAAACTCATCCCGGATGAGCAACACGGTTTCAGAGCCAGACACTCCACCAACCATCAACTACTCCGAGTGGTTGAGTTCTGCAAGGAGGGCTTTTGCCGCCGGCAGTTCACCACAGGTCTCTTTTTAGACATAGAGAAAGCCTTCGATAAGGTATGGACGGAAGGAATGATAGTGAAATTAGCAGAGGCTGGCCTCAATTTTCCCATGCTAAAATTACTTAACTCCTTCCTGACTAACAGACGATTCTACGTAAAGATCAACGGTCTTTACTCCACGCCGCGAACGCCGACAGCGGGGGTCCCACAAGGATCGGCCTTGTCCCCGCTTTTGTATAATCTCTACACGCACGATATTCCAATCCCTAACATAGAGACGCAGTCAATTGTCGCGCAGTACGCCGACGATACAGCCATATTAGCTCGGTCAGCTAACAGAAATAGATCCGCCGAACTTGTTCAAAGGGCAAGCAACAAAATTGCCGCCTGGTGCCACGACTGGCGCATTAAAATCCACCCCGAGAAAAGTACCGCAGTTAATTTCAACCGTCGAAATAACCGGCACCATCTCAAGATCAATAATATTAGAATGCACGGCACCCCGATCGAATGGGCTAAGTCAGTGAAGTACTTGGGTATCACCCTCGACTTCAAGCTTAATTTCCAAAGACACATAGATATAAAAACACGCCAGGCATCCCAAATCACGGGAAGACTGTACCCGATGATAGGCAGGAGAAGCAAACTTGCCTTAAAAAGCAAGCTGCTTCTCTACACCGCAATATCCAGACCAATCATGACCTATGCGGCCCCGATATGGGGTCACATGGGCGCGATTCGAACGGATAAGATTCAAACGATCGAAAACAAAATCCTTCGTACAATCACAGACGCGCCGTGGTACGTCCGTGGTTCTACGATCCGCAGAGACCTCAATATAGATTCAATTCATGACCACATTCAGAAGCTGTCGACAATGTTCTACAACGACTGTAAAGATCACCCTAACCCGACCATAAAAGCATGCATAGACTCATACGATATCCACGCGCCTTCAGACTACGTAAGACCGCGTCATGTCTTACTTTTAAAACCCCCTAGACGACCTTATCTTTCCCCCCACAGTTCCCTTCTTCACTGTCTGGTATACCGACCACGGATCAAGACAACAGAAGAAAAAAAAGAATCAGGACCACAGAAGAAAAGAAGTAGACCACTCCTAGAGAACTTCCAGAACGTCTGGGACACTGATGGTTGACCTCCTCTCGAGGGCAGTGTATTTTAATATATATTTTTTTAAAAATTTTAAAAAAAAAATCCTTGAGGTTAATGTATCACGAATCAGTGTCACCACCATCAAGAGATCTCCACATCATCACCATTTCATCACCATTCACCACCATCATCATTTTTGTTTATTGTTTTATTTTTATGTTATTATTAAAAAAAAAAACGCGAAACGCAACCACCATGAGACGAAAGGGAAATGAGGGTTTATCACCTTCGGTCCCCCACATAGCGAGAATATAAATCATCATCAATCATCAAACACCTCAGACGATCTCACCCTTTCCCCTCCACAGTTACTTTCTTCTCTGTCTGCAGCAGAAGAAAAGAAGAAGACGACTTCACGACTCCTAGAGAACTTCCAGAACGTCGACACTGAGGTTTGACCTCCTCTCGAGGGCATACGTGCGTATCTCGCATGCATGTAAAAAATATCCCTCGAGGTTATTGCATCACGAATCAGTGGCACCACCATAAAGAGATCTTCACCTCATCGCCATCAACATCACCATTTTCATCTTTTTTCTACTAACAAGCGAAATGCAAACCCGAGACAATAGGGAAATGAGGGCTTTCCAACTTCGGTCCCCCATACAGCGAATATACACATCATCATCATCGAACATCTCATTCTCAGTTCAGCTCTCGTACAGAAAACAGCTCTCCCACAACACTTCACGGACGACGTCGCTAGACAGAGGTGATCCTCTTCACAGGCATACGAAATAACAAAAATAATCAGGGGGAAATCACCGTACGTGGTATCTTATGCTTCTTCAGTCCAGGTATTCTCTGACTGCTCCTTCACCTGGTCTGCAAACTTAGCATAAGCCAGGTGCAATATTTAACTGTATAAGAAGAGGCCTCCCCCATATGGTCTCTAATTATCACCCACAGCAAACCAATTCTTCAAAAGGGTCGAAAATATATGCCTGCGAATAACCTCAGGCTTGAAGAAGAGCGCCAGTATGAGATACCTCCTGGTGTGGAATAATGGTCCAAACACGCCTTACACTCTTTCTCCCACCAGTCACCAGCCTTGGCAACTACCATCTAAACGCCCTAAAAGATAAATCTAAAATTACGAGCCATGCTCGTATTCAAAGAATTCAGTTATTCACTAGGCATCTTCGGCAGCTCAAACTCCTGAAGCTTCTTCGCCCACAACCAACCCCAAGCACCAGACAAAGAATCCCACCTATCGTCTTTCATGACAAAAAAATCGTATCCTTCGTGGACTCCCATATCATACGCGCTCCCAGAAGAAAAAGCCCTAAAGATGGTCATCAGGGGAATTTCGGACCGAATCTCCGCTGACAAAGTCAAGGAAAAACTGATACCCCTCGGCTTACCAGTCATTAAAACACAAGTCATGCTGAAAGGGTGGATCCGAATCCCCTTCGTTCTAGTACTACTTGACGTCAGAAAGTCAGACAAAGAAAGAAACTTTTCAACCTTCCTTATTGAATGCATTGCCTGTGATTACATATCTGAATTCAACTTTTACTTCCACACCTTCCAAGTTTATCGACCTCGCGGCAAAAAAGTCGGAGCAATGAAATAGTTATGTTTATCTAAATTAAGATTAAGTACAAGTCAAATGGGATGGTTCGTTTCCGATAGTATATAATCACTCACATTTTCCGCCCACCGATAAATAGCCCATTCGAGAATCTTCACGGACATACTCCACGCTTCAATAGCATAAACTATCATCCAGAGTGTGACAGTTCCCTGAAAATGTAGCAATCGACACAATTTAAATAAGAAATTTCCACAATTATTAAGGATCATTCTGTCAATCATATGTTTGTAGCTCTCGTTAAAACTCTTTTTTATAGGACAAATTAAAAATCATTTCATGTTACAAGCTTGTAGACAAAAATATATCGGTGTTCAAATATTTGACTCTCTCTGACCTCATTAATGGAATAGTATTTTATTTTGGCTACAAATATTCTTTCATAAAATCAATTAATAATTCACGTCTTTTTTATGTATGTAGAAGTGACTACAATTATTAATAAATTAACACGTTGCTCGTATTCGTTTTTAAAAACTTTACGGGTGCAACAAATAACTTTAGTAGTAGGAGATTTTTCTCTGTGAAGATTGATCCAAGTACGTTCAATCTGTGTGTTTCTGTTTCCGATTCCACAAACCTGCAAGAACGATTCCCACCTCGTCACTCTTCTGAACACGGACCTCTTGAACATGGCGTGCGTGAGCTGCCTCAGCAGGGTAGTGGCGGAAACTGCGAAGAAGACGGTGGGCAGCGCCGAGTGCACACCTTCGCCGCACTTCAGGGAATCGATAATCTGAGGATAAGCGATCAAGCGATGCGGTTAATTAACGATAGGGATACCATTAATTGAGGGAGACGGAAGTCGTCAAGGGTGGCCCCATTTAGTATCGCTCTCAGATATTTGAAGTTCCCACAGTGTGACCGAAAAGAACCACATCTCATATAAGCGATATTAATTTACAATACATTAATTCACTATGATTTAGTTGTTAAGTACTTACAACCAGGGTTTTCTTTTGAAAAAAAGAGGTGCCAGACTCACTTCATGTCAAGCTTTTTACTAAATAAAATTATATTCAAATATGATTTCAGTAAAATTTCGTCTAACTGATTTTGAAATCTGTGAAAAAGGTGCCGGAACGCCGTTCCACCGCATTAAATGGGAAAATAGCCCTGCTTACAACAATGTATAATCTCTACACTGATTGACGTTGGCAAAAATACTTTACTTATTTCAACAAAGCACCATTTCTTTCTCTCCGGAAATTATTGCACATTGCAAAGAGAGTTCCGAGTTTTCGGACTAATTTATTGTTTGTGTTGGTACCGAATATGTATTTTTATCGCTTTCTCGCATGTGGTCTGGAAACTGAGTAACTACATACTATTAGAAGAAAGAACTAATCAGATGAAGGCTTTCTATGCGAAAAACACCTTACGAATACTTTCTGTAGACGTTCAATAAAGAAGATATTTTACCTTCGATTATCCTTATAACAACAGCTATGTCACCATCGTCAGGACTTTACGTTCACATGACTTTCTCCTCACTTGCATCTCCAATCTACACAGGTGACTCACAGTCCCAGACCAAAACTTACTCGGTGATATGCTGTTCCATTGTAATTCAATATCCTTTTAAAGCTATCTCCAAGTAGATGAACTGTTTTTTTTTCATTTAAAGCTGAGCTTTAAAAATATATTATATATAACTAGTATTGCTACCCGGCGTCGCTCGGACTAAGCGACCAATAATTATTTAATGTTATATCATTCGACATAATTATATCACAAAATCTAACATCCAAAATAGATATTGATTGAGTAGGCATTTATTTGGTAGAACTCCCATTCTAAAATGTCCAAATTCAAGGAAAAATAACAATGTATTTTAGTTCTACATAAATTATTTTATATATAGTTCTGACGAAGTAGCGTGAGCCGAAATAGCTATCAACAAATATATAAAATATAGTTCTGACGAAGGCGTGAGCCGAAATAGCTATCAACAAATATATAAAATAATTTATGTAGAACTAAAATACATTGTTATTTTTCTTTCCGTATCCAAAATAGAGTTAAAATAAAATCACAAACTTTTTAATTTGATGACATTAAATGACATCTCGCCCATTTAAATGTCCAAATTCAAGGAAAACATCTAATTTGCTGTTAAAGAAATGTCAAATAATACCTTCACGTAAATAATAAACATTATTATATTAATAAAAGCCGGGAAAAGGTTGATAGAAGACTAATTTATTACATTTTGACTAAATGTCTTCGCCGATAAAAATTCAAACATATTTTCTTTCATATTCGTTTTTATGGCAACTTGCAACAACAATGCAAAAGGGAATTACAGACATACATACATACATACGCCATTTCGGTTTTATATATAAGATTCGTTAAGAGTTATAAAAGCGCTACACACTCAACCAAAAACGATTGATTCGATGACATATCGACTAGTTTAGTCTCCCCAGAATAATTAATGAATAGATGCGTGCAATTTTGTACCCTTACGTCCCCACACTCACGCCGAAACGAGTCGCAGAGTAGTCGATCACATACGGATCAGTTGCGCTGATATACAAAGATGTCTCGTTAATTAGATATTATTAAAAAAACCATCAACGTCAATTGGTATATTATTGAAAGCAGCGAACACGGGATCAGAAAAATATCTGAATGTAAACAAAATAAGGAAAAGTGCTATTTCAGTTAGGATATTAGTAAAGTGTATAACAGTATTTGGACAGAATATATTTGGTATATAATTTAATCATACCATTTAAAGGAATGTAGTATAGCAATAACTCTCTCACACGGTGTATTGAAATATTACGATGAAAGATTTGGCGATTTCCCTTTTATGTCAACATTTCATGAGGGCTGAATTTTCACTAAGACCGTATTAACGGATAATATAGCGTTTAATGTTCTCACGATCGGTAGTTATATTTTATTATAATGGTGTTAATAAACGGTCAAAAAATTAAGGGATTGACCCCAACGTTTAAGGTTCTACTAACTGCAGAGGCTTAACTGTAGCGTCTAAATAATTATATACAGGTGCTAGGCGAATTTTCACAAATCGATATAAAAGTTTTGTTGAAAGTGTCGTGAATACCGATGCAAAAGTTTTGTTGAATGATGAAGCTGGGAAGAAAATAAATTATGTATTTAAGTACTGAATAATAAATGGGCGAAATTTACAAACAATTTAATTAATTTGTAAGATTCAAAGGATCAACCATTTTCAAGATGCAGGTATCAATGAATATAGAACGAATTCAAATACATGTATACGGTTATACATTGGGAAAAGTACTCGAGTATCAAATCTAGTATTAATTAAGTATCAAATAAATATCATAATATAAAATACTCTGTCGGGTCTGTGGTTGTTGGCTTCGGTTGCAGAGCGCACGGGATCGAGTCCCAGTCGAGGTAGCTTCATTTTTAAATCGGATTATTGATTTCTTTTCTGCGATGATTAAGACTGCGATGTCTAAAGTTTGCACCCAAACCCATCCGATCATACAAAAACAGACATAACGAGGGCAATTACCCATCGACTTATCCTGTTTTAGCCCTATCCTTTATATTCCTACTCATTTCGAAAGGTCGAGTAACTGAGTAGCAAGCAGTTTTAGCGACTTACTCCACCAGGTGTCCATTTGCATTTCACATTGGGAGCAAACATGGTTAACAGAACCGTAGCGAGGACTTCTGACGCCTAGGGCAAGGAGTAGATTTTGCATTCCTGGCATCATTTTGGCGCCCAGGGCGACCGCCCTATTTGCCAGCCCCTTAGCTACGATCCTGATGATTAAATAAGCACTTCGAATAAGTTTAGTAAAAAATATAACGATAGTTATGAAAACAATAAGAATATTAAAAATTGTATTATAGACCACATACATACCTCTGTAAAAATACTGCAGATAACATTGAGCAATTCCGACATTAGATTTTTGAATATTCTTTTTCATTTGTAAAAAAACGCAACTTTAAATCGGAAGAGTTTTTACATAACCTGTAAACAAAATGACAAATCGTTACATTTTTAATTAAAATGAATTATAAATAAACAACAAAGACTTTTTTCGCTACGGTATATGACAAACGCATGCGGTAAATGCCTAAATGACAATACCAAATCGCAATACAATACAATCGAATCTGTTTAAACGTCAGATGAAATATTATTTTAAAAAATGATACAATATTCATATATGTAATTATGACGATTTGAAGATGGATAAACATGTTAAGAAACTATTGTCATCGTTCTGAAAAATTCTACACCAGAATGTTAAAAAAATCATCAATATTCAAAAACGTGTTTTTCTCAGCCACGTGTTGTAATAAATATAATTATATAAAAGAAAAAAACTTGAACATATCGACATTGAATTTATCGGTGTTGGCGTGTAATATCCGTGACACGCAGCAAATCGTATATAGCATTTTTGTCAGTATGCTTTTGTCGGGGTTTGCTTAGTATGTATACATCATTGCAATATACTGTGAAATTACTTATTGCATACATACGTATAACGTACCTATGTATTTTTTTAACATTTTAACAACATTTAGTTGTTTTTTTATTTATTTCGGTTAGCTCTCAGTCACTTCCTCGTCGCACAGGCTACCGAGGGCGGCGAGTATCGGTCCACAGTTTCCAAGAGCGCAGCTGATGAAGGCCTTGCAGACGGCGATGATCACAGCTATTGCAGCGCCCGCAGAAAGCGGCGCGAGGTCATGCCACGCATTCGCATGGCTAGATCAGAAACACTGCACACATTCACACGAAAAGTATCAATAATAATACTAGCAATAAAATCATAATATCCAAAAAGATTCCAGAAGGCATTCCGTACTATTGACGGTCGATCAATATAAAAACAATCAGTTACACACATAATAATGTGTTGAACAATAGCAGAGTGCTACAAGAACTATGTATTATAAATATAGTTGACAGCTTTTTCGACATCACTGTATTGCTGCAAAGAAAGCCCGTAACGAGGTCCCACAAGCAGTATATTTTGCATTCCTGGAATCATTTTGGCGCCCCTATGCTCTACCAGTGCCCTGCTGCAAAGTCCCAACATATTTTATATACATATGTATGCACTTTACGTTATTATAATGAAGATCTAGTATGTTAAATTATAGCGCCAATGCAAACAAAATATATTAACAGTTTATATTGGTGCTGTTTAGTAGCTTTAAGCTACATATGGAGAACTCATTTCCTGTGTGAGGTAGTATCACTTTTAGATTCTTAGAGTCTAATGATTTATCGTGGACAGCAACGGGCACATTATGTATATCCAATACAAGTAATATCACTGCATCATTCATGGAATCCATGGAATGGACCAGGAATTAAAATTAAGTAAGCTATACCCACATAAGCTTTAGAAAAAAGCTCACTTTATTCAAATAAAGGTTTTAACATTCCTCAGTCCATAAGTCTACAAACGAGTGTCTAGATCAGGGGTCGGCAAACTTTTTTAGGAAAGGGGCCAAATCTGAAAATTGTTGGCTTGGCGGGCCAGGTACCAAAAAGAAAGATATTTACATAGGTAATTCTATAAAAAAAAAGATAATTTTCTATTGGATATATTGGAAATATTATTTAATTTTGTTTCATGTAAAAAAATCATGTGAACAAATATTAACTCGTGGGCCGGATTGAAAACAGGCGGCGGGCCGTAGTTTGCCGACCCCTGGTCTAGATTGTAATCTTACTACTCAATGGAAGCTGTTGAGAAAGTTTAATTCCAGGTTGTTCAATATCTGCAAGTGTAGCATTATTTTTTCTCTTACATTTAAGTTGATTAAGTTAATTCCTCACGAAAATGTAGATCAACCAGTACAAAAGGGCAAAGCATAAAATTTGAATGATTGAAATAAGCACAATTTCGAATGTCATTCTCTAATCATAGCTATAAAATAAAAAGATATTCTACAATTTTTTTTTCAGCAGTGAGTTCTGCCGTAATGGATTTTTTAAAGTTATCTGTGGTCGACAAATCCGGATTGCTACGTCATTAATTTATCGAGTTATCATCTATCCAGCTTTTCTTTTACAATTTGATATCCGGGAAAATCCGGATACTGAGGCTAATTGCATATAAATACAATGCGATGGACGCGTAAGTGTACAGGCACGTACGCAGGTTGTATGTGTCGGTTGAAAAGCTTGTTGATGTATTTGTCGCAAGCGTAGTTTGCGGGCACCAAGCAGAGGGCCCAGCAAACGGTCAGATGTATGAACTCGCCCTGTCCACCGACGAACGCCAGGAAGTTGTATTTAATATTTTCACACTGAAGCCGGCATGCGAACTGAAAAAATGGATTTCATATTAAAAAACAATGTGCCATTGTGGAGGTGAACAAAAATTCTGTAACCAAGCTATTGGGGCTACATTCACTGGAGATCAATTGTTTGGGATACACATAAAACGATATTAATTAAAGAAAATTGATATCAATAATAAAGCTTCGTATGTTTGTATGTATTTTTTTATTATTAAAGAAAAATGGACAACACAAAACTATTAGGATATTTGACCCTGAATATATATTGTGGTAGAAGTTGCACAAAAAACAAACGTGGCGATCTCTATCATAGTTGAAACTGAGTAAATCACTCATTTCGTAATCCTATCCATAATTAACAAAATTTATCTTAAAGTGTATCATGTAAAAATATAAAGATAGAGATTACAAGTCGTACTATTTTTTTTTATATAGGAAATAACGATATAACCATATTTTCCATTTTACAAAATGAGCAGTCATACCAACCAAAAAAGTCAGTGAATGGAGATGAACACATTTGTTCTGTAACGTCACGTTTGTGTGTTTTTTTAGAAAATAGTTGCTATCAAATAAAGTGAGGTGAATATACTATATAAGAGAAACTCTGGAAAGGTAAAAAGTAGCTGACATGGCAACTCTTGAACCATATTGAAAATACCAAGAATAGAAGGAGTGGAAGGGTACATAGCGAACATGGCATCGATTGAATTTGGAGGTCTCAAGGCGTAGAATTTATTGAAGTATCATGCGAACATTCTTTTGAAAATTACGTACAATCCCGCAAATGTCACTCAATTTCGATTCTGCCGATTTAAACTGCCCAAATGACGGAGAGTAAATATTCTTAACAATGTTTCATATAATTAAGGATATCGATTATTCGTGACAGCGCCAACTATAAAAAATTACGCGCACGAGTTACCCGCATTTGGGATAATCGAAAGGGCCAGCCCAACCGAAATGCAATGGAAGAATTACATAGGTACTCCCTGAGGGACCCACCTTTATGATCATGGCATCGTTTATGCCGGGCAACTATTTTTCGTTCCTGGGCTTTTTAATATTTAATATTCCTTTCTGTCGCAATTATTGGGCTAGCTAGCTAATATGGGTTTAATAATATCCACCCATTTTTTACAAAACGTACAAATTTTAGGAAGCCATATGAGTCAAAAAGATCACAAATTTACAGTCCTGCGCCAATATCTGTGCTTTCTCTCAAATTCACGTCAGCATCCCATTGTTCTATTAAATTCTTCGGGTGACCGAATCTACTTTTAGAGATTCATGCTCTCTTGAGGCTTCTGCCGCACGAACTCAAACAAGATCCATCGCCGCCTTTAAATAGGATGTTTATCGATGATTATTGCAAAAAAATATAATTCATGGCATTATAGCCATGAAATTTAGAACCCAATTGCGCAGATCGCTTTCTTCCTCATTGTAAAATGGCTGTACTTATAAAGAAACTTTCGCAGGCGTCCGCACAACAACTCGCCAAAGTTTTATCGCTATCGGACGAACGGTATAGGTACTCATATGAGATAAACAAACAAACAAATATTCATTTTAAAAAACATATAGATTTACTTGCTTATTAAATATACCATTATACATTAAATATACCAAAAAGAATAACGTGTAACGAAGCTTCTTGGCATGAAAAAATGGTAGTTTATATATTATGTTTATATTATAATTTATGTTTTAAATGTATATTACGCACCAACAAAATAAAACCGTAGAGCATATTTACTGTGTTTTAATGTCGAATATTTTGATTTATAGATAATAATATTTCCGAAGTTGAAATGCTCGATAAAATGTTGCTGCAGGGAAGAAAACTAATAATTTTAAACAGACTTACCGTCCATATAATTTGATCAATAGACCATCTGAGTGCTTTTGTCGTAAATATCCAGGTACGCAGCGACAAAATAAAAATCCCAAATAATATTATTTCCTGAAAGTCAAAAAAGTCACTGCCAATAAATAATGATTAAATTTTTTAAATATTTTATAAAGTGGCGCATAATAACGCATTTTCTTATTGGCTTTATTGTCACCAGTAATCTTAATTTTTATACATTCACTAGTATTGCTACCCGGCGTCGCTCGGACTAAGCGACCAATAATTATTTAATGTTATATCATTCGACATAATTATATCACAAAATCTAACATCCAAAATAGAGTTAAAATAAAACCACAAACTTTATTTAATTTGATGACAGCCCCATTCTCACCTTCACGTAAATAATAAACATTATTATTAATAAGAAAAGCCGGGAAAAGTTCAGTAGAAGACTAATTTATTAAATTTTGACTAAATGTCTTCGCCGATAAAAATTCAAACATATTTTCTTTCATATTCGTTTTTATGGCAACTTAATGACCAACAATGCAAAAGGGAATAACAGACCCACAGACATATGTACATACGCCGTTTCGGTTTTATATATAAGATTCTCAATAATTCAGTCTCTAAAACTATCGTCATATTTTTTAGACGTTCTGTTAAATTGAAGTTATAGCAGTGATAGTTTTATTACTGATTTTTTCCATTCATTTCTTAAATATGATTGAAAATACGTAGAGAAAATCACTAACATAGATTTTGAAAACGTAAAGAAAAAACCTATTACAATGGACTGCTATTATTGTATATGCTACGCCAAATATACGAAATTAACGAATGCATAAAATGGGCAAAATCTTGCCTTATTCATTAATAAGGAAACACTTTGCCGAGTGCGTGAATTAGGCAGTTATTTTTCTGCATAGCTAATGCATATTAGGTAATTAAAATTAGAAAATGGGAGATGTCGTGATTTAAATAATATGGTTAGACCATGCCGGCTCCCAAGGTAGCAAATTAACAGAATGTGTTTTATAATAGCCGTTTATTATTCAGTCACCTTATCTCTCTTCTTCAGAAAGGATACAAGATATGGACTTGGATTGAGACTAGGAAAAGATTATTCTCTGTAATGCTTGATCACACAAAAGACGATATTCTATAAAATTACTCAGACAACAATGACTTTAATTCGACATATGATTTAAAATATTAATTTTCTGCTTCGACGATGATACTGTAATAAAAAATACACGAGGCTCTCGCTATCCGAGTTTACGAAGTTACCCAAAAATTCAAGAATAATAAAAAAACATGTGCAATAACGCAGTCACCAACTGAGACTTTAAATTCCCCACACCAATAGCGTTCTGTTTCCTGTCTCGCTTCCATACTTTCTACTCTGTCATTTCGTGCTGAATCTCTGTGATGCGTGGACATTCCATGTAACTAATTTGGTTCCCTTTTAAGTATATTCGCTTAATAGCTATGCATGTATATTAATTTTAACTGATAGTTTTTGAATTGATTTGTCAAACTCACTAAAGCAATCAATATGTATTTGTTATTGGTGTTTAAAAATATGGGAACGTAACGTTTTGTAATATATAACATATCGCAAGACTGGAAAATTAACATAAGACTGGAGAAATAAAATAAATTATTTAATATTTTACCACACTGTGAATTCATACCTGCAAAAGGATTTGAGCCCAGTCAGGACGTCGGAAGTAATTTCTGAAATTTCCTTCTTTGTATAGAATCAGACCAACTGATAATGCAAATATCAGGGTTGGAAAAATTCCAAACAAACTCTCACTGCAGCTGAAGGATTGGAAAAACTTAAACAAAACCAAAACAATTTTTATTTGGATTATATTTTCAGTATTCTTATACTTTTGGACACAAGTAAATCTTTGATAGCGTATTTTAAAATAAGACAAAGGCGGATAATACATACATCATAAACGCTTTCCCAAGACGTTTCAACTGGAGAGATAAATAATGTAACTGCTTCTTGAGATATGCTACTTAAATATCCCATTAATTAAGCCGCATATAAAACACAAAAATCACAAAAAATTTGGTATCTCATCAAATGATGCAAAGAAAATTGAATAAAAACAATAATTTCGTTCTGTCAAAAAGTATGTTCGTTTTTTGAATTGTTTTTGTTGCTTTGTTTTTACAGGTGTGTATCTGCATAATTGAAAAATATTAAACTATGACATATTAAATTTTATGTGTTAGAAGAGTTTGGCTTCATACAGGGATGCCGTAAATACTCACGAAAATCTAACGTGTCCCGATCAGTTAACCTCGCGGCAGATCCTATGGGCAGATCTCACATGGCTTTTTCCATCTTCACGACTTCTCAATTTACTCTTCATATACATCTTTGTGTTGGCGACACATAAAAAATACGTTCTTACACTCAACTTTAAGGAAGGGCGGAAAAAAACACCAAGTTATGAACTCAAAATTTTATTACATTTTCAAAAACATCGTCTTCAGGTCTCTTGCATGGCTGTAACAAGAAACCAGAGGCCTGCTCACAAACAAAACAACGATTACGAAAAAACTTAACAAAAATATACAAAAGGGACGCAATGGCTGATACGTCCCTTTTGGGTTAAAAACATATTTAAAAAATTATCACTTAACCTTATTATACGTGTAAATATAAATGTATATGTAGGTATATGAATATTTTTTTTTTGGTCTCTAACATTGAACATCAATCTTTGACTGTATAATATAATCAATACTTTAATGAGTATTCATATTAAAAATTAGTATTTTATGTATGCTTATTGATTATTCATATTTTTCTAACGCATATTATATTCCTAAATACAACATTTTATATTATTTAGCGTATAGCGTGATACGACATTAGACACACATTTCGAATAGGTTAATACTATAATATATTGTAATAAATTTAAAGCTCTTAAGCCATAGTGTTAGTATATTTTAATTATTCTAAACAATAATATTATTGAAACTAAATTGTCTATGGTATTTTTTTATTTTTAATTGGATATTTTTTTATTGTATTTTTGTGACAAGTAATTAATCTTTTTTACTCTGGCTATTTTAAGGTGTAATATAAAATTACGAAGCAAATAAAATATAAAAATATTCATAAATTTGATACAATTGTTGTTTGTAATTTTTGGCAATTTTATATTCACACATAAATTCAAGTTTCTTTCATACATATTTCTTATTACATCTAGACAATAAAAAAAATGAAGCTATAACATTTTTCGTATTTTATTTTTATTTGATCGAATATAATATATACATATTATAATTTTTTGTTTTTCATTTTCTTTTAGATTAGTTATTTAAAAAAAAACCGTTGCAATATTTTATCAGCATTAATAAAATAAACATAAATTTGTGGGTTGGCCTTACCTGCCTTAAGTCATCCTTCTGAACCTCTTTACGTTCAGACGCTGTACTCATTCTGTTGTCACACGGAACTGAAAATCCTTTCACTTTCTTGCCGTTTAACATAATGGTATTTTTTTAAATTAATTTCCATCAAAACTGCAAAATTTTAACGATATTCTTTTTCTTGTATTAAATGTCAACCCTCAAAGAGATTTTGAGTTTAAATGACAAGTATCATTTTTTGATTAAAACTGTAAGTTGTAAGTGAAAATGAAAATGAAAAATCTTCACTGTCGTAGATAATTTACATTAAAATGTTAACTACGATAGTATACGAGTCACAAAATTTCTTGTGCATTATAATTACAAATATGTTGTTCGTAATAATTACTTTATATATGTACTTGCAACTAAACAAAAAATTTAAAACAATTATTAAAATTTTAAAAACTAAATTAAAAAACCACCCGTGGTTACTTTCCTTAGTTACTTTAAATTTTGAAACTTTGTGAACACCTTAAAAGTGATCAATGAAGCTAGTACGGCTAAACTTACTGTCTTATTTAAGAAATATAAATTAAAACAGTGTTTAGCGTCTCAACATATTTGGTTCAATCGAGAGTGTCTACGGCTCAAAATTGTTCCTAAATATGTTAATTTAAAAACGAAGTCCAGATCTCCAGCCGCGATTAAAGCCCTCAAGGTGGCCCAGTTGACATGGATCAAACTGGAAATGAAGAAATGGTACAACGTCAGAGATTCGGTGAGTGTTTACTTGTTCCATATACATTCTTTATTAACCAGTAAACTTCACCCCTTAGAATTTGATTATTTAGACCGTAATATTAGATATGATGTTAACTTCCTTGTGCATAAAACTTTTATGAATCAGAAACAAAAATTAATTCGGTTAGTTTGCGTTGAAAATTCTAAAAATGCTGAGATTACCGTTGTTGATGTTGATAAAATTACTTTTTGCTAAGCGTGTAGTGAACACTTCGTCTATTAATTTTGATTCAAACGAAATGAATTTATTAAATAAAGGTTTAAAATATTGCCCAAATATTAAATTAACTACGAAAAATTTAGAAAACCTTGCAATTGACGTAGATATTGCCATTAGGTCAGATATGGCGGCCAAATATCTATGTTCAACTATTTTGAAGAAAGAAACCCGTTCTAACTTAAATATTAACTTAGTTGAAATGCGTGCTTTGAAGTCAATTCAATCGAAATCTAAAATTAATAATTTAGTCATTTCTAAAGCTGATAAAGGAAACACGACAGTTATTATGGATAGGAGTGATTATGTCACAAAAATGAATGATGTTTTGTCAGGGCCTTCTTTCGTTATCATAAAACGTGATCCCACTACATCCAGTTCAGATTTGGTTAAAACTGTTATCAATGATGCTAATGCGTGTTTCCCGACAGAACGAATGAAAAAATGTATAAACTTATGAACCCTCAGTGTCCCAGATTGTATGGTTTACCTAAAATTCACAAAATTAATACTCCCTTAAGGCCAGTAGTTTCGTTCAATTCAGCACCTTCTTACAAATTAGCAAAAAAAAGGCGAACCAACTTTTTAAATATAAATTAAATTTTAGTCCTAAATTTAGTATTAAAAATTCGATTGAATTAGTAAATAAAATTAAAAACATTACAGTGCCTTTAAATTCCAAGCTTGTTTCTTTTGATGTAGTGAGTTTATTTACGTGTGTCCCTATTCCTGAGTTAAAATTAGCTTTTTTAGACTTTGTTGAGAGTAAAAATCTAAATCCCTTATTAGTTAAAGATATTATATCTATTGTCAATTGTTGTATTGACCAAAACTTTTTTAAATTTGATGGTAAAATTTACCAACAGTTGAATGGGTTGGCTATGGGTAGCCCTTTGTCTCCTATTTTAGCTGATTTTTTCATGAATTTTTTAGAATCTAAAATCAGTAGTTTTGATCTCTTTAGAAATGTCATTTATTGGTATAGATACGTAGATGACATCTTAGTACTTTGGGGAGGTACGGAGAGACAACTTAATCAATTTTTAAAACATATTAATAGTGTTAACCCGCATATCCAATTTACAATGGAGTTGGGGTTGAATAAAATAAACTTTTTGGATCTAACGATCGAGATTATTAATAATCGGCATTTTTTCAGTATTTTTAGAAAAGATTCATATAGTGATAACATCATTAATAACTCTTCCAGACATCACATCTCGCATAAATTAGCCACCTTTCATTGCTTTATACATCGTCTCCTTTTGATTCCGATGAGTAAAGCAAGTTACGATCTTGAATTAAATACAATAAAACAAATTGCAATGAATAATGGTTATGATTCGGATTTAATTGATCGACTTTTATTTAAAAAAATAAAAATTAGCTCTGTTAAATGTAAGCTCTAGTTTGGTGATGTTAATAAACAGTGGGTGAAATTATGTTACTTAGGTAGAGTTTCAGAAAAAGATTTCAAGGAAAATTGATAAAAATCTTTTTAATGTAACGTTTTACAATCCTTTCAATCTCAGAAATGTTTTAGTAAATTCCAAAGATAAAATTAATATTCTCAACCAAAGTGGGATCTACCTACTTGATTGCGAATCCTGTGGAGCCAAGTATATTGGTCAAACGGGAAGAACTTTCAATACTAGATTTAAAGAACATCTAGCTTGTTCAATTAAAGGGAATGAAGTATCTTCATTTGGTAACCATCTGTTCCTAAATAAGCATACTTTTGATATCACTAAAAACTTTAAAATCCTGCATATTATTAATAAATCTGTAAAACTAGATAAGTTAGAAATCCTTGAAATAAACCGACATAAATTTATGAATAATTGTAATCTTTTAAATGATCAATTAGTCTTCGTTTCCTCGCCATTACTATACCCAATTCACTAAACCAATTCTTATTGTATTTTTTTCTACTTTTATTTCTAATTTTTTATTTTTTTATTTTCCTTTCTTTGATTTTAATTTGTAAGAATTGATATGGCTTTTATTCTGTTACAGGCACTGACTCATTTGAACTCATTACCGGGACTTCCATCTAATTATGGATGACAGACATTAGCTTTATTTATTTTTATTAAATTCACTTAATATTTGGGCTTTTACTTTGTTAATGCTAAATTCATACTTAATTGATTTTGATGTGTTAGTTAATGTTAAATTCATACTTAATTGATTTTTGATGTTTTAGTTTTGCATTGCTAAGAGGTCTTGAACATTTTATTTTTAGTCTATTTGTCTTGTAATTTACTTAATTTATTTGCTTTGTTGCATTACCAATTGTTTGTCATACCTTGTTTTCATCCTTAACTTTTGCATAAATACCACTGTCTTATTGTATTTCTTATCAGTTGATAATGCTCGCCATGAGCGAAACCGGTCCTGATGTAATAAATCAGATGTGGAAAAAGTACTAAAAAAATGTGTTATTATTTTTATTTTTTTATTACTTTAAATTAGTTTAATAAAGCGTTTCCCAAATGGTGGAAAAGATATCATAAAAAAGTTTTTTCTGTGCTATTATTAAAATATGTATACTTATTTCAGTACAACCAAAATGACAAGCAATGTCGTATGTTACAATTACAAATGAAAATATATCTAAGCCTCTTTAGATAACTGTAAAACAAATATAACTGAATATGAAAACTATTTTCCTGAACGATAATATGGCTGAATTATCGTTCGGCAAAGTAGTTGTTGCGTTTTTAAATATATTGATTTATTGCCCACAAATCAAGTCAAAAAAACGATCCATAAAAATTAATTGCAAATAATAAAGTAATTGAAAGATGAATCATTAATATTATTTCAGAATTACAGCAATATTATACTGATAATATATTATAAATTAAAATCAAATTTATTACGGATGTCGAATATTACACCTATGTATAATGACATCAACAGTTATTCGTTATCAATACTTCGCAATACTGACGAATTTCGTTACAATATTATTCACCGACTTCCAAATTCAAATTTGAATCGATGATTTAAATGTATTATTTTTATGGCTAAACACACTGTTTCTATATCTTTCATACGTAAAAATCTGTTTTATAATAATGAATAATACTTTGACAATTTAATGAATAATAATCTAGGCCTAAGATAGGAAAATTTTAATATCATTTCTAATATTACTTTGAACACGACTTCAAAATAGGTATTTATTTTTACATTAAAATATTCTAGTGGCGTAGTTGTTTATATATCGTAAGCAACATCTAACAAATAATAAAATTATGCCTATAAATGTATAGTTATAGTCGATCCAGCATACATTTTTTTCTTGTAATGGTTTTGCAGTTACGGAATACCAAGCGCGAATATTCTATCTATTATTTAAATATTATGTGAAACGTCAAATATTTTACTGACCATATGTTATTTACATACACAATTCAATAGACGCACAACACTCAACTCACGAAACAAAAATGAAAACACATCGACGTGACATTTAAATAATTCACAATTAAAATAATTCAAGCAAAATTCGACGACAATTATTTATTTTATTTAAAAAAAAGATGTGGTATCCACAGAAACCCTTTTGCCGAGCAAAATCGGTGATTTTCTTATCTTATCAAATAAATATATATGAATACCTAAACGAGTGAGGACTTAAAGTTCTTGGCAAGTTTACTTGCAAATAAATAAAAACATTTATAGCCCATTTCCTTCAGTTCAATGACTGTATAAGAAAGTTTTTCATTGATAAAAATGTTGCCAATATAAAACTTTCCGTGTTCTTTTTCAGTTTTAAATACACAAACGGTAGCGCTTTCGTACTTTGTATTTTTAAAGTGATAAAATATTTGATACAGAATTAAAAAGTATGACAATAAAACATATGTATGTATATGCGTTTCGGTTATTTCCATAAATCCCAAGGTTGAATAAGCAAAGAATTACTATAAATTACGTTATAAAAAAATTCATCGTTTTTACACATAATAATTTAAGTAATTTATTAACTTTCAATTGAAAAAATATCTATTTATTATTTTGCACTCACCTACGCTATGCTGAAAATGTTATATAGCATTATTTTGAGTTGAATGACGTATCCATTATCGGTCACAGAATTGCCAACAGCAATATTAAAGTATATCATAGACATCATGCGTAATTTTTTACATTCCCAAATTGATGTTCCAATTATAAAATAAATATTGTATTATTTGTTTCCATTCGAATTTTATTTTGTATCTATGGTATACAGCGGCCAACGACGTTTTCTATTTGATAACGAAATTAATCTCTGACCTCCTTATTTGCTTAAAATAATAATAAAACATTCACGACAAACTCAAAAGTCGATCCTCGACTATTTAGCAGAAAGATTTTTTTATTTGATTTGTAATAACTTACCGAGTACCAAATATACTTGCAAAAAATCAATGTACAAATATTTGTTCTAAAAATGAATAAAAAAAAACCCCTTCTCGATTTCATAATTTTGGCCCGCAGGTTGATAATTTTTTTTCGTTATAAAAAGTTGGGGTTGACTGTGACTTTGCTTAAGTGATACATCTAGTGACGTCACTGAGGATATACAAGTTCTCATAGTATCCCAAGTTTGAACAGAATGCAAATTAGTTTGTTTTATTTTATGATACCTCAATTAAAATTATCGTCGCCAGATATATTACCAGCGTAAACTGCGGAACCATTTTGAGGAGAAAAGAAAACTGGCAAAATTTTTCGATATTTGATTCAGATGATAAAAAAATATTTTTTGTCTCTGGTTCCGGCAAATCCATACAACGATTTTTTGAAAGTGGAACACCATCGCGGGCGCGTTGTTTACTCATTGAACCATTTATGGCTGCAAAGAGTTTCTTCCCATATCTCGCCCGAGTGTTCAATAGGCCGATGTCCCATATTCGGATTTTATGGCGCTCGAAGTGGCCACACTGTGTGCAGACCTACACCAACCACTCTTCGGAGGGGCGCTCGGGTCACACTTCCGTTCCGGTGTTGTACGACGTAGGGCGCGTACTCACTATTTCCGGCTTCATGATGGTTTTCAAACGCTGAAATAATACAAATGAATATTATTAGTTTGGAAATACCTAAACAAGCTAACTTCGATCAGTCATAATTTGACATATTTAAGTTACGGAATATGCTAAGTGGTCTACCAAAATTTCTGTCGCATATACTGGCAAAATATGATAAAGTGAAAGAAATATGAATTTTCGTACCATTTTCATACAATTTCATAGTAAAAAGTACATACTCTCACAAAAATATGAAGGTCAAACTAAGAAATTAAAATAATTATAAAATCAATACCTGTATCTCTTGACATTTAAGCGCATATGAACTCCAAACGTAGCATATTAAAAGAGCATGTTTTACAAGAACTGCTTGAGTTTAAGGGTATACGTATGTGGCAGTGAAAGGAAATTCAGTAAACTAATCACGCCATGCTTTTAGAATCGGATGAATGTGAAGAATATATAAAATCATAGATACATATTGCCATAGTGGGGCTTCGAATCCGTCGACTCTGTAGCCAAATATCGTCATCCTCATAACATCCGTAAATCCCGTTTGGTCCAAAATTATATTTATATTGAAAAAATAAAATCTTTATATGTTCAAAACGACTTCATTCATAGCACATCTAATCATTTTAAAAAATCAAACATAGGTCTCGTTAGTCCAGCTTGCACAACAACTAAAGAATGGCAAAAAATATAAATACCAAAATAGCCGTCATTTTATACTGATTTAACTGACCGCTGTGTTACATATTGTGTTAACTGCGACTTATATCGTTGTAAAACTATACTTCAAGTGTCAGATTATGACACGACAATATAAATTAATATTGTTAACAATTTCAAATAATAAACTGATTCGATGGATTCGGCAGTAACTTTGTGAAAGTTAATTTTAATATAAAATTCAAAATAACTTTGATTAGTCCACGTATTGTGTTACTAATTGTGACACGTGTTTCGCATCTTTCAGAGGCATCTTCGGACTTACTATCGCAAAGTTTGCTTATGTAATAGGCGAAACACGTGTCACAATTAGTAACATAATACGTGGTGTAATCAAATATATTTTGAATTTTATAATAAACTGATGGTTTGGTTTTGTTAAGGTTTTATTTTTCCTAAATGAAAATATCGCAAATAAAACGAAACGTATTTTTAATAATAAAAATAATCGAATTGATTTTTGTAATTTTGTAATTCCATTTCAAACCAAAATTATATAGTTTTTCCTTGGATGAGTATTAAAATATGGCCCGAATGATATGACGAACGTCCAAAGAGCGAAGACAGCTCGGTTACAGGTACCAACTGAGTGGCTATAAATCGACATAAACAATTTCGAGTTCGTGATTATATATTATAAACATTTTTTTATCCATTTGACGGAGTTACGTAATATCAATCGCTTCCCTTTGCAATAATAAAATAGATATAGTGTTAGCACATTCGGCATAGAAAATGTCCGTCCGCGTTATTATTATTGATCAATTCAATTAGCGCGTGCAATGTGCAGAGTCGGCGACGCGTCACGACATCACCCTCGCTAATTATTATTGCCGCTTTGAATGGGGGAACAGATCCGATTGGATTTCGGTTCATTTGACTCCCAGTAAACACTAATCAGCACCGGCGTGCTCAGCGCAGTACCACACTCTAAGTGGGTTATGATATGCTTAGTTGTGCACTAGCAGTAATTAAGCTCTTTATCATTGACGGCGAATGGAACGATATCAAGGCACCCAAATGGTTACCCTAAAAATCATTGTAATCGACACATTTTTAAGTATTGCGAAAAACTAAATTTTTAAATTGGTGCATTGTTGTTTCGGCAGATAATCATATCTTATATTTCTTTGATATGAGCTATTATATAATCAATTGAAAGTCATCGTGTGGTTGGCTATAACTGTTAATAAAGCCAAAAGTGAAAAAAAAGTCAATAAATAAAAGAAGTTTGCCTTCTTCGACAATATTAAATAAATATTTGATACGAAAATGCTTGCAAAGTTTAAAAAAATTGTAATTTATTACTTGTGATATTTATAATATTTTTGGTTGCTATGCGACCTCAAAAACAGGTTTAGTTGTTATGACGATATCACAGATTTACCATTAAATAACTTTGGGTATATATGCACTTGAATACGGCTACGGGTAATATATATATTTTCCTTCGTTACATGATCACCAAATCTTGTTCTAAAAGAAACAGTTACCACTTTGACTATGATTAGCAGTAACATGTGATGATGTGATCCAGATCCATTAGGTACCAGAAATGAGTATTTCTCCGTGCCAGAAAATGTTTTCCAATATTTTCCTTTCCAACAATGGATCCGACCATTAAGTGAAAAGCAAATATAAGTTCACTTAGATGCATCTATATTTTAACCCTAGGTTAGACGGTCGTCTGGTATAGACAATAAATAAAACGCAGTCGAGGTTGTTGCAGTTTTAAGCCCCAGTGGCGCCAAGTGTTTGTATATCTAAGTAATCTTGTCTTTTGTATTGAACTCACGTTAACGGCTCCTGGATGCACAACACAGGACAGGATATCAAATTATGCCCGGCGGTTGGAGTTTTCATTTTATTTATTTCAGTATAGGTTACATTATATAACATACGTGGATGTAGAGACATACGGGCGAAACTACAAAAATGGCTGTTTTGAGTTATGTATAAATGGCATTGCTATTCTCTTTGAAATTGAAACTTATGCGAAGAGGGGTTTACCAGATATTGCTTGGCTTTCCTGCAAATCCGTAAGAACAAAGCCATTGAAAACTGTTTTGCCATTTATCTCAGTTCGTTGTTTTTGTAGTTTCGCCCGTATGTCCCTACACCCACGATATATACATTTTGAAAACAGTGCTTAAAAATCGTAACATACATACACCATATAAAAACTACATTGAAGATAAAAACATTTAGAGAATTCAAATGAATCATGGTTACATTTAATAAAAAATCTTAGACTGATTTTTAAGCTATTGAGCGGCTTCAAGGAATCAAATGGTTTTGATAAAAAAAATCAAATAGTTAAATAGGCAGCGAAAAGTATAATAATTTTGTTTTTTCCGACGCTGAAAAAATTCAAATAATAAGCGTCAACCCCAGTGCTGTGGAATCGGGACTTTTTGGCCGGATTCGGAGTCGTCGCGGTGTTTTGGCCGGAGTCGTACTCGGAGTCGGAATTTTTTCAAAGTTTGAACTTTTTATTTTTGCATATAATATGTCAAATTTGGGTATTGGTCGGATTGGTATGGTTGATATTTAATTGAATACACGTAAATAGGAAAAATAGGAAAAAATGTGACGATATTAAACTTTTTTTAGTCGGAGTCGGAGTCGTGTTTTTGGTCAATGTTGGAGTCGGAGTCAAACTTTTTTTACCGACTCCACAGCCCTGATAAAGAGTAACGTGCGTAGTAACGCAAGCTTTCAAATATTTTTGGTGGCATTTAGTTACTAAATTTTAGTATGTCAAATCTACAAATAAAGAACGATAGCGTACATTTTAAATTTGCGCGATTATCTTTATTCTTCACTGGAGGCAGTACGAAAGAAAATATTTTTGTATCGTATGAAAATTGGAAGCATCTGGATCTTAAGTGAAAACTGCAATTCATTACGGTGGTAGAATCTATTAATTTGGAGCTTTGGAAGCGTTGACACGTATCATTATCGGATATTTACCGTAAGCTAGTTTGGTTCAAAGTATTATCGGCAGCTAGATAGATGCACAAGTCTTTTATATTATATAACGAAGAAGAAAATACGGTTCAATTTCCAAATAAAGCGCAATAGAATTATTACACTTACGACGCACTCACAATGACCTCTCCTAAATCTTTCACTCAGATGACTTACTTAAAATTCTTTGAAAATTTGTTGAAATACTTCACAAAGAGTCAGTATGCTTCAGCCCAGTTGTTTAGCATATCACATTTAACCTTTCAGACGCCCGTGACGTACAATATACCCCCTACCATTTTTGAGAGATGCTCATATATTTTTTTCTCAATTTAAATACTCAATCAATGGCATCAGGATAAGCTTCAGTAAAAAAATACATCGTCTTTCGAATTTATCACTGAATCAAAGAGATTTCCCGCCCTTTTTTGTGATATGTCTCATTCACATTCGCTAGTTCGCGACGCGTAAGCTGCCATGACGCATATCAGTTAGTTGATCATTTATTTGCATTTTAAATATGATTTTTCATTTATTGGTATTGAATTTCAATCTATAACGAGTTAATACATATGCATATTTAACAATGTTTGGTGTTTTGCCAACCCAACATTTCCCATAGATTTCCGCAAAATTGGATAGGAAGAAGTATTTTGACTGGCTTCGATTGATGTCAATTTTTGTTCGAATATTTAATGTTTACTAATGAATTCTATTTTAAAATTTCATTGAAATCTTGAGTCCTGAGCTGTATACCTGGTGTGTCAGTCTGGGTTGTTGAAAGGTTAAGCATTGTTACTATAAGTACAGTGTTAGGCCAAAATTGACTAAACGAATCGATGACATGTAAATACCGCTCGTATTGTTATGCCATTGCTTAGCTTTTGCTGTTACCATACAAAGTTTTGTTTTTCGACGCAATTAATCATTTTCACATTTGCCCTTTCGACCCGCGTCCGCCCGTAGTCTTTCACATTATACCTATATAATTGTATCAACTACCCCTTTAGTAAGCTGTACTTTATTTAAATGGCGTTCGGAATGAAATAACCGCTTTATAACGCTTATTATTAATTTGGGAAAAATGAAAACAGATCATCGACATGGATCGTATCGTTATGAAATATGTGGAATCAATATGAAAATAATATTTTTTATTTATTTAAATTCAGTGCCTTTCCACTGACAGTTACACCTATTGACAGTTGACACTTAAGTCGACGCCTTACTTTAAATGGTTCTAACTGCCCTTGACCCTGTTTTGAGATATGAGCGTTTGCAGTTTCGTTTGATCGTGCTATTTAATTCAAAAGATAAAATACACGTGTAACAAAGAACAAATAAAAATGTTTCAAATTACTTATTTTATACATATTTTCTCACAAGTCAAACGATTTTATTGAGAAATAATGATCTTGGCGATCTAATGACGGAGGATGACAATCTTAGAACTTTATCAAATAAATTTAGTAAAAAAAGTGTCTCTCCTCCTTTCTTCAGCCATAGATAATACTGAAATTCATATGATAGAATGCGGCTAAAAAGCTTTTCCGACAAGATGGTCATTTTAGGCCAAAATGTTAATTTTAACCATTGCAAAGTAAGGTAACGAAGTGTCAAACAGATTTTTTTTAAATATTAATTTTATCACATATCCCTGACCCGCGTAATAATTGTTTAACACTGATTTCCAATGATCGTTTTTTTTTAATTGCACCGCAATACAAAAGATAGCAAAGGTTACGGTTTCTTTCCATATTGTCAGTAAATCTGGTACACTTGATAACTGAACAGTAATACATGTAAAATGTGTGTAAAATGGTGACAGGCATCATACAAATATTATCCAATGATATATAAATACAATTTAAAATTGTGGATAGTGATTTTCAATATACCGGATATACTCTTCAGTTTGACCACACCGATATACTGATTGTCTTGATATAATAAAAGCATATTTTACTTACGTGGATGAACGATCCTGGTGTAATACAAAGCTTGTAGACAAAGTAAAGGGGGATACAGATTACTGAAGATCCCGTTAGTACCCATCCGAGGCTGATGCTCCAATCTGGATAACGGTACTCTCCACCAAGCATGTCCTCGTACGAGAGCAGCGAGAATATGAAAATACACTGAAAAAATACCATAACTAAATTTTCGAACAATGTTAACTTGTTTACATTGAAAAGAAAAAGATATAAAGAGAAACATAATATTCAACCACTTTAGTACCGTAAGGCCACTGGTGGTCGCCGCATACCGACGTCCCAAATAAAGTCGCAAATATTGCAAAATATAAAAATGATTATATTTTCATAGCTAGTGACATCTATACACTGTCTCTAGAAAAAAATGGTTCTTCTATCATAATTCTTGTTGAAAAATCGATTTTTTAGAAGTCGGGCGGTAGGTGTGATCAATGCGAACATTTTTCTCTATACTGAAGCGGTTAAATTAACTTCCAAAGGTGTGCCTTTATTATATTAAAGCTACTTGTTTTCATGTGTCACTTACCAGTAAGAAAACAGGACTGATATAATTCCAGCAGACTCTCCAGAAAATGCCAGGTTTGTGTCCAATCATTTGTTCAACATCGGCTGAGAATTTGTCCACGCCGTAGACCCAACAAACACCTGCTGCTTCTACAAATACGACAAAAAGAATTGCCAGCCCCGGCCCGTATACGTTTAAGAAATTGACCAAAAATACGCCACCCTGTAAAAAGAAAATAGTTCGTATTATTGTTATGTTCAAAATAGTTTTGATTCGATGATATAATAAATAATTGAGAATTTTAAAGCAATAATCTATTTAAGAGTCGATCACAAGCGATCCACTTTAAAATAGAACTAGGTTGAATTAATGTGTTTACATAAATACATTGAAATTGTGGCTTTATGTTTTTTATAGTAATCTTTAAAATTTACGAAAGATTGAATGTCCGTTATGTACGTAACATGCTCGCAGAGTATAAATATAATAAATCTTAGCGAACTGCCGCCATCGAAAATCCGCTATCTCGTTGAAGTGGGATAAAAGATTGGAAACAACGACTAAATTATAATTTCAAATGAGCCCCCAGCGGGCTCTTTGAGTATTAAAAAGCACCTTAAACTGCCCGTGCAGCTTCTCGTACAGGTCGTCGTCATATGCAATATTATTTTCAATTAATATACTGTCCCACTGTCTGAATTCAATTTAAAGTGTGGTAAAGTAGGTGTGTACCTAACTTAACCTAACCTAACTAACATTTTAAAATTTCTTTGCACATATTTTTTATATGTTTCTAATATCAACATGAAAAAATGTGAAAAGTATTTCCAATCACATTTGTATTTTCAATACCGCTATATATATCACCCTGAAATCCATTATTCGAATCCACAGCTGATACTTTGTGTTTTCAAATTTAAATATATAAATATGTCAATTATTGATTGTAGAGAATAAGTTCTTAATTCAGGTTAAATTCAGCTTAAAACCAGCTATCGTATTGTAAACTTTCTTTGCATCTATTAATAATACTCATGTCTAACCATAAACCTCAATTTTACTGTGTTATTCCAGGCCATCACAATATTATGTATTATTACAATCAATGTAACGTTTAGGTTAATATTTTAAAATAGTAAACTGTAAAATGAATCAATATGTGGTCCATACTATGTTATAGTATTACAATATATTTATTATTAGTGATGTAATTAATTAAATGAAATTTATAATTTTTTTTAGATAACGATTGAAAGTTTATGTTAACAAGCTCCCTTCGGATATCTTGAATACTAATTGGAGCAGACTTAGGACACGACCTGTAAGAACAGTGTGATGAAAAAGATTGCAGTTTATATTATAAACTGCCATCTTTTTTATCACACTGTCCTTTTAATCCTTTTTAATTTTTATAATTTTCAATATATAATAAAAACAAACAAAAAAGCGATTGGGCTTATCACCGGATGTAAAATATTTAACTCGCAACGATTTTATTAAATTATTAACAATCCGGAGATGAATCACCCGCGTCCAAATTTATCCGTACAAATGGCCACTTGTGCACAAGAACCAAATGTAGTAAAAGGGAGTTTACCGTTACGCAAGACATTTTGTTAGTCATACGAACTTTTCAGCAACCTCTCTTTTCTCCCCTCGACTACATTATCGACGACACCTTTCTTGTAGAGTGCACGAGAAAAAGTGAACCACATTAGTGTTGTGGCATACTATATGATAATTCAATCGAATATTTGATGCGCGTAATAGTTGATAATTTGAATCAGTGTTGAGAGAATATATATTAAATAACAATTTAAATACGTATTCATGTTCATTTTTAATTCTGCTCTCCCTAGTATTTTTTTATTGTATTTGACGTAATGAAGCTGTTTAGTGTTTTCATTTCACGTAATGTTTGAAGTGCTTACATTTTTTAAGTGGTTCGGTAACTACTGGTCCTGTCCTAATCATATATTTCCCGAATTAAGAGAGGTTGGTCAGTTGAGTAATGAGAAATACTTGTAGCACAATAATTACTTTTGAGATACCTCCATTGAAAGTGGGCATGGTTAAAAAATATTACTTCAGCAATTCTGGTATACGTACTGTTTTTACATATTATTCAAAGCGAAAACAGCCATATGACGAGATATCCAAAATATGTTTGTAGTAATTTTTTTCTATTTTTAAACAACTGTACGCTCATTGAAGGCGCTACTGTAGAGGGTCTACGCCATTTTGAGCATGCCTAAAACTATTGCAACTATTGACACCTCCTTGCAAAAAAGCTTTGTTGACGGAGGCATTTTGAGGTCTCTAAAATTTCACGTGTTATGAAGTTTAAGGGGCTTGTAACACTTCAACTATTCGAAAAAGTTTACGCTACGACTTAAATTTACTTCAAAGTGAAGTAAATTTTGTCATTGTTTACATCGCAAGTTGTATATTTTCGAATAGCATAGTAAAAAACTTCTCAGTTTTAAGAATGCATTTATTTGTGAACAATAAACAAGTAAAGAAAATATTCTGTTTTACCTTTATTGAATATGGAATAGTGAAATATTTTGTAAAATAATACTCATTTAATATTTAGACATAGTTATTAGCAGTATTAAAATTAATTAGACACAATCGATTATTTCAAGCCGAGTCGACGCAGAATGATTTTTTTTCATCCGAATGGTATATAGATTTTTAATAATGAAATAATGACATTAAAATAACCGAATTTATGATATTCGATTGGACTCCCTAACAATGACTGATGAAAAGTGAAGTAAGTACGTAATGAATTGATGAGGTGTGGTCCAGTGATGGAGTGGAAGGCGAACGAATGCCCGCCGAGATGGGTAAAACTCATAAACTTAATCGTGAAGCATAATAATACCATAGATTTCCCCGCCAACTGTGATGGGAACGGTGTGAAGTTGGCTGCATTTATATTCACATTGGGCTCAAAGCGGTTGGTAACATTGTACTATTATTATTTTTTAGACGATCTGAATCGTTTTTATTTTTATTCAACAAGATGCTAGCGAAGGAAATTTAATTTAAACGTTTTTTATTCCAGGCTGACTATATCATAAATTTCTGACTACAACCATCGATTTATTAAGGTGTTATTTTATTGATCACTTTTAAGGTGTTCATTGTCAATACTTGGTGGAAAGGCATTATAATAAAAATAATAATACATTTTTAGTACTAGTTGATCAACTGATCAGTTGACAATGCTCGCCATGAGCGAAACCGGTCCTTATCAAATACATTTTATGTGGAAAAAGTAGTAAAAATGTATTATTATTTTTATTGTTATTTTTTTCGCAAGAAACTAATATACTTAAAAAATTTTGGCAGTCATTCTTCGGTTCCCTTGCAGTATTTTCAGAAATAACAAAAAATATATGACTGCGACCACTCAAGTAACTGTCAATTCTTGGCGGAAAGACATTACTTACATAACTAAACATTTTTTCAATGTTAGATAATTGTAGGAACCATTTCCAAATTATTGACGCGTTGTTTTATGGCGTATCGTTAAAACATTATAAATCATGTTCACATAATAAAAAATTCAATTATTTCAAAAGGATTTGAATGAAACCATATCTGAGATGATATTTTAAGAGAATTTTCAATATCGCTCGAGATCAACTTGTGGAGAAAAGACATTAAATACACTCATTACTAAACGAAATCCTAACGAGACCTTGAGCCCAGTCCCATCTGGTTGGTAGGTCAAAGCTCTTATCTCTGGATAACAAAATAACATTACATATGAGCTCATGAGAAGTGAAGTGAGCTAAGTGGCATTTCTGGAAAAAATGAGTTAGATGCATTCTTATATTCTCCAGTTATTAACGTATCCTACAAGTGAAGCGAGACAGTTAAAAACACACTGAAATAGTGTTATTGTCAAAAAATGAAAGTATGCTACTTGGCTCACTTCACTTCTCCAGTGCTCAAATGATATTTCTATTATTTCTCGAAATTATTTTTTTCTGTTCAAGCATCCATGTAATGTTGAAATATTAAAATAAGTAAAAACGTAATGGAACTTAAAAGTCCAATAGAAAAGTTTCATCATTTTAAGACTTGGCTCACTTCACCTCTTAAGGGCTCATATTTAAACGTTATCAACCATTCACATTATACATTTGTTTTTTTTTATTTTTCGATACAATATTAAACTGTTAAGAGACCATTGTCCAAAACTTCACACTCCTGCCGAAAATATTCAGCATGACTGGCTGGGCAATGAATGTTGCATGAGATGGTCCGTGCTATCAGACCTCCGAATAAATTACAATAAGAAAAGTGGAGATTCACTTCTACTTAAAGTGCTTTAGCCCTACAAATACGACTGACCACGTGGGTCAAATGACGGTAACCATAGTTTTCGAGTTATTATTTTATATTGATTTAATACAATAAAGACTTTTGTATGCACCAATCGAAAACATCAAAAACTACAGCCAATAATTATTTAAAAAGTAATCGTTTCGAAAAACGGTACAAATTATTTTTTAGTTTTCAATAAGTTTATAAATAAGGAATAAAACAGAGACTAAGGATTACGTTAAGTTATAATGTAAAAGTGTCTCAGCGCTAAAATATTTTAGGATTACCACTGAAGGTGCTTGATGGAATGTCATTATCAAATTTTAATCGTTTGAATTCTGTACTTTTTGATGAAATTTGTCGCTAACAACCCGGGTTTCGCCTTTCAGCATCTTCAGGCAGTTGAAGTGCACAAATGAAGGTGCCGAATGGGAAAACATGAGTCGCTAGCGACATAACTCATGGAAAAGTACAAAATTATAACGATTCAAATTTAGTAAAATATTTGTTTTGAAATATAATATAAACTCCGAATTGTCTTGATTATTTCGATTCAAATGAGTGCTTTTAGCTAATTTAATCTAACATTTATTTGTTTTATTTTTAAATAAGTAAGTTAAAATGCTCGAGATGAAGCAAAACCGACCCTGATCTTAATTCATTAATTGTAGAATAAGTAAAAAAAATGTAATTTGTTTCCACCACGTATTGACATTGAACACCTTAAAAGGGAACGTGATACATTGCTTAAGTTTTTTTACTGCAATAATATGTAAAATACGAGATAAATCTTTACCATTTTCCGTGTTGGATAAACCATACCAAATCAATTACTTGGCTCGTTTACCCGCGTAATATTTGCAAAGTTCCACCTTTTATCGTCATTACTTAGCTATAACTGAACAGCCATCATTATTCATTAGAGATATTGCACTTCTCTCGTTCCGGAGTGTCTCCCGGGAATTAGCAATGAAGAGCCACATAAAGAGAAATGGATGGAATGAATACAACAGCTCTCTACTTACAAACGTGCGCTTAATAAATTGAAAGCTAAACAGAGTCAATCTACACTTACTAAATTACGCACAGATAAGTGGGGAATGAGCCATTTGTACCACCCAAACGATTTTGCAGACTTCAAAACAAAACAGTATCGATAAATATAATTCACCATATCGTTCCATGAATATATTTTCAAAATTGGAATTCCGGCTTATAGTTGATAAATTTATTTTTTATGCATGCAGCCAGCAGTTGTAATGTTTATGGTACTTATTCTATTTTCCATGTGTCGACATAAAAACTTGCCCCGCTACTATATTATCATTTTAATAGTCTCAAATTATTTTAATTTACGATTTTTTCTTACGTAGAGGAAACATAAATGGCGTTTTGATATCGATTTGAATCCAAATAGGACAATATTAACAGTGTAATAATATAACAGGTAATATGATTATTTTATCAGCAAAACTTGGGTGCAACCACGTGGCCCACTTATGAACTTATTGAACAAAACAAAACAATATGTCTTTACAATGAAATGAATTCATTTCTCTTATAAAAGCATTACTTTAGTCAGCTTCACAATATTATATTATAATTGTTAGTTCAAACTCGTTCGTGCACTTTAAATGCATGAATGAGGTGAAATCCGGGTTGTTACTGTTTCATGAAAAAAAAAAAACAATATTAAAATGATTCATATTCGATATTTAAATTCCAGCACCTTCGATTGAAGATATAATGATGTGAGATAATTTTATTAACTATTCTAAATATAATACTCAACACGAAATTTAAGCGATTTCTAGCGATCTTCGAAACATCTCGATAAATTATTCCCTTTGCTGTGATCCGTGATGTAAAAGTGTCTTGGAATGGAAACATTCACACATTACTTTTTCTTTCGGTTAATCGACTAGATTCAAAAAGTATGTTGGGCTGCGACTATTTATTTATTTTCGCTTAGCCATTCATCGATCCCAAAAACCATACGTTGACAGATTGATGAGCTCACTACTAGCTATTTTCCGACAGATTCTGAATCTATTTTTCCTTATCCACTTTGGAAGGGATAAAGTTTGAGCGCTTAGTAAACTAATAGTTACACAAACGCAATCCATTTATCTGTACTCTCTCTCTCTCTCTCAGTAGTAGTTGAGCAACTGAAAACAGTTTATCGTCAAAAATAAATCGATTTGCGATGCTCTACCAACAATCGAAATCTTTCATGTTGTAATCGAAAATAATAAGTGTATTTTTAATACTCACATATGTTGTAGTAGGCAGCGCACATATGTATATCATGAGAAGTAAAACGGCAACAAATATCTCTCGGCGTCTTCCCAGGGCACGAGGATACTCGTCACAAAGCGCTGTTATCATTGCTTCGAGCCCACCGAATGTACTGTCCAGGCCGAGGGTTATCAGCATCAGGAAGAAGATTATGGACCAGAATACCGAACCAGTCATCGTAGCTATAGCTTCAGGGTACACGATGAATACCAGGCCTGGACCTTCCAATCCGACTTCTTCGATATTTTTGTTCTGCACGTGCGCCATGTATCTACAAAATTAAGAAATAAAGTCGAATTACAAAAATGCTTTCTTAACCCTTTTAATCCCACGGGGCCGATCTAATGGCCTCGCGAATTCAGGCGAAGAATCCCAGAATTCATTGTTTTTTGTTCATTTGTATGCTTTTACAACATATGTATGTATGTAAAACGATTACTTACTACAATTATACATCAGAAAATGATATTACAAAAAAATAACACCGATAAGTTGATTTTAGCTGAGGTAAATAGTAGAATAAAGACTGCCGGTTTTTGCGGCCTTGGGATTTTTGTGGGCATTTTCGAAATAAGGAATAATTATAAGAACTTAAGAAAATGGTATAGTTTTTACCCGAGTACTGAAAATATAACAAATCCTGCGAGAAAACTAGTCAGACAGTTTATCGTCGATGTGATAATAGCATCTCTGTAGCAATTGTTGTTGAATTTGTTGTAACTGGAAAGAGCGAGGAGCGTTCCGAAGCCAGGTCCCAATGAGAAGAAGATCTGCGATGCTGCATCAATCCACACCTTATCATAAAAAGGAGTATTTATTTACTACACATACTATAATAGCAGTCATTGCAATGAATTAGTTACAAACTATATTGTCGTCTATCGTGAGATAAATATTTACGTACCCTAGAGTTCTGCAATTTATGCCATTCTGGTGTGAGATAATACCGAATTCCTTCAGCAGCTCCTGGAAGTGTGACTCCTCGAGCTAACAAGATGAGCAGAACGACGTAAGGTGCAAGCGCCGTCACCCAAACAACCTGATTATTAAAGATAACAATTATTGGCCTAGTTTTTAAACATCATGTTCTTACAAAGCAGTAATAGGCATGAATTATAAATACTTTGTATAGAATTCTTATACTGTCAATAAGGTAGCTGAATTTAAAATGAAGCTTGATTTATAATGTACTAGTATTGCTACCCGGCTTCGCTCGGACTAAGCGACCAATAATTATTTAATGTTATATCATTCCCAAAGAATTACAGACCCACAGACATACATACATACGCCGTTTCGGTATTTCTAGTATTGCTACCCGGCTTCGCTCGGACTAAGCGACCAATAATTATTTAATGTTATATCATTCCCAAAGAATTACAGACCCAGGACATACATACATACATACATACGCCGTTTCGGTTTTATTTATAAGATTATTGAGTTTCAATTATTTCACAATAATGATCATCATGGAAGATAATTTGACAAATTCATGAAAAAACAACCGCTTGCATTCTTCATAATATTATCTTTTTTGTCTATTCAATGGTATAAGAAATTTCGGTGTCACATATATTATGTTATAAATATATAGTATATTTCAATACGTCATTGATTTTTAAAAAAAACTCAATATTACTTATTTTTACCAGCGGCTGTAGTACCTGGCTTGAGCTTCCGAAGAGAAATGCTCTTAACCACATATTTCTCTCGGCTTATACGATGCCAAAGTGAATAATCTTTCAACATTACCGCATACATGATTTGTTTATTCTTCCAACATAAACATGGCATTCAATAATATTGTTTCGAAAGCGAAAACATGTCAAAGGGACATTGACGTTGTGCAGAATCTAGTCGAATATTGTTCTTATTGAAATACCGTTAGAGTTAATTTTTTTGTTTTTTTTCTATTATACCTTTCCTGCGCTTCTTACTCCTTTCCAAAGTGAGAAGTACACAAGGACGAAGACTCCAAACACACAAAGGGCAAGTGATGGCTTGATGGGACCCATTCTGTTCAAGCCGTCTGATTTATATTGCTCAAGGACATTCCGTCTGAAAAAGAGACCATAATTTTATTTCACCATATATCATATTATTTTGAATACAACTACACCGAAATCTTTTTTTTGAACGGTAGATGCGCTCCGTGGAAAACTGCACAAACAATCTATGACTTAATATGGGAACATAGCATGTACAAGGACGCACGTGTCAAGGTCACATTATAATAAACTGGTGAAACACTGGATTTTACACCAACAGTATGTGAACAACGCGAAAATCACAAATTGCATTTAAAACAACAATACTTTGAAATCGCACAAAAATAGGTCTGGGTGTATTGTTTTCTAAAAAGCGGTTGCGTTATATTTTAAAAGCGGAAATATTAATAGTCGTCATTTCTTCATCATTTTTACATATTTTTGTAATAACGGAACTGAATTTTTAATATAAAATACCAGAAATGCTATCTTCTTCCATTTTTAAAATCCCTAATACTATTGAAATTAATATTCTAGGTTATTAGAATGAAACATTTTGAGATTTTCATCGGACATACTCGAAAAATTCTTTGGCAGGGCTTGTTGAATTAGGATTGGATGGTCTAGCAGTGACAAGGGCACAGTCAGGGGTATTCCATTCGTTTCCGCAGCTCGTCCAAGGAAGAACTTCCTGCAGTGATGCGAAGAGATAGTAAACTGCCCAGCCGATGATGGTGTTGTAGTACATTCCCATGTACACGTCTATCAGGCAGATGGCGTAGCCGATTCCTAAAATAAAAACAGAATATGTCAAGGGACGCTCGAGTTTTTTAGGTTATAGCAGCCATCTTGTTAAAGTGACGTCTATAAAGTTGGTTGGAAATTGTTGATTAGTGTACGGAAAATCACCATGGAAGGTTATAGCGTTGAACAACTAGTGCAAATCTTTATCTTCGTTAATACGTTATCTTCAGCGACGAGGCCCATCATATGGAATCATCGGCCCGTACTTCTTCCAAAACGAAACTGGCTTAACCATAACCGTCAACGGTGAGCTACATATCGATGATAAGAAACTTTTTGTGACCTATGCTGGATCATATAAATACCGATAACATGTGATTCAGCAGAACACAGCACATGCCATTATGGAAATTATACAAGAGCGAGCGTCCTTATGGAAAACCTTATAGTTGAAACGGCGCTAAAATATTATGTACAGCAAGGCAACATGAAACTTGCTTATGAGCAATGCTTTATGTACGCCACTGTAGAATTTCAATAATGCCTGAAATCAGCAATAACCACGTTGTTAAATTTATATAAACTTTAATATAATACAAAGCCTACAACGGTATCCTAAAACCGTTGGAATTTCAGAAATACCTCTAAGAAATAAAGATACTGCAAATTTAATCATTATATAAATATGAATGCTATTTTTAATATAATAGAAGTATTCATTGTTATATTTGCAATAGCCACAGGACGTATAAAATAATTTTATATACTACCATAGACATGTGGAGCATGGAAAAGTTTAATAATATTTTACGTCATGTAAATGAGCTGAGATTTTTACGACGGTTTGTATAAAAAAAAACAAACATCCTTGGACATACATAGTGCTTCAATTAGGGATTCCAACTCGGATATTCGAATATTCTATATCCGGATATATTCGGCCCATTTACAGTTATTTGATATTCGGATATTTAGGGAAATATCCGAATAGTATTCGTTGTCATTTCTACTGAAATATTTTACAAAATCGACGAAAGATCACATCACAATTTCTCCACATTTAAAGAATAATTATGAATACCACAGGTAGTGTATTTTTTTCCCCTTAACTATATAGTTCTGACGAAGGCGTAAGCCGAAATAGCTATCAACAAATATATAAAATAATTTATGTAGAACTAAAATACATTGTTATTTTTCTTACCGTATTATAATGGAGTTCTACCAAGTAAATGCCTACTCAATCAACCAATTTATAATGTTTCATATTTCAAAAAACACCCGAGTTGGGTGAAGGCAAAAAAAAAACACTACCTGTGGTATATAGTTCTGACGAAGGCGTAAGCCGAAATAGCTATCAACAAATATATAAAATAATTTATGTAGAACTAAAATACATTTTTAATATTTCTTATCGTATTATTAATTGGCCTGTTATTTTTAAAATAAGCATTTTTCAAATTTGAATAAATGACTTTTATTTAAAATGGGCTCGTGATTGATGTAGGATTTCAAGAAAGAATATAATATAAATACTAAAAACTATCCGAATATATCCGGAAAGTTTCAGTTTTACTATTCGATATTCGAATAGTTGTTAATGATAAATCCCTAGCTTCAATGCAATGAAACGTAATTCTTGCATTTTCTCTGGCGAGTGAAAGGGCGAGAAAAATAAAATCGATACCGACTAACTTTGAAAGTAAAATCTTCGCATTTTTCATTACTTATCTTTTTAATAACTTGCAAAACCTGTAATGGAACGAGCGATCAAATGAACTTGAAGAAAAGCAATAATTTCGGCACAGGGGGAATGAATAAAACGTAAAAGTTTTTGCACCTTCTAAGCAAATTTAAATATTGGTGTCATCATCGTTTGATGAAATTAAGATCGACGAAGTTCAAATAAAAAATTATGTATAGAAATTAATATACATATAAAATAAATGTACCAGTAGCTGACCGCTTAAGAGAAAATTTCAACAAAAATAATGATTAAGGTTTAGCATTGTACCGAACGATGGCAAAGCAAGTATACTCATATTGGATCATATGTCTTAATTAATATTATGCAACAAAAAATACGAAAGAGCCTGTTTAAAAAAAGTTGTGTTAAATTATTTAAAGCCATGTTCCTGTTTCAATAGTTGACCATCTCACATATGTAAAAATCCAGTAGTAGACCATGTCTAATCAGGGTGTTTTATAGTGAACTTTCTGTCAGATTTGCTTCAGGGCTTTCTGTCACATCACTCTTGGTTGAATCAAGTAGCAATGGGAGTCGGATTTGGAGTCGTAGTCGTCGTGGTGATTTGGCCAGAGTCGTACCCGGAGCCGGAAATTTTGAAAATTTAAACTATTATTTTATTTTATTTTTGCATTTTATATGTCAAATTTGGCTTTTGGTCGCATTGATAGGGTTGATATTTGATTGAATACACATAAATAGGAAAATTAGGGTAAAAAAGTGACGATATTGAACTTTTTTGGTCGGAGTCGGAGTCGGAGTCGTGTTTTTGGTCAATGTTGGAGTCGGAGTCGTGGTTTTGGTGAATGCTGGAGTCGGAGTCGGACTTTTTTTCACCAACTCCACAGACTGGTTTTATATATTCAAATTATGCCTTTACCAATAAGCGACACTTAAAAAGTGATTGGTGAGTGTATGTTCAAATTCTCATCTAGTACTATTTTCCAATTTAATAGTTTGTAGTTGTTTTGGTTAGTACAATTGCAATTATATTTGTTAAAAATCACTGAAAATATTTAGAATTACAGCCGCAATGCCAAATATGTTGAAATTTTAAAAAAGACGTCACACAAACGAGGCCAAAGATCTCAAAATTAGATTGAAAAAAAACCAAAATCTGATAATGGTCATGCCGGGACTTGCGTCTATACCATTCTGATCACCAGTATATAGCTTTTACCACTAGGCCACAAACCTTGACTTAGTATGACGAGTTTTATAATGTTAATAAATAATCTATCATAAAATTTTACGTGGTATATCAATATTTTTAATTTTTTTTCAGTAAATAGAGCTTGACTATAATTCATATTGATGAATTTATTCAAATCTTGAATACAAAAAAGATAATATCTTTTGCGACAGTCGAAAAGCTGTCAAATTATATAAAAACAAACAAAAATCTAATATGTAAGTAAAATAATATTCTACCAGTTAACGAGAACCTAGTAATTTATAAAATTCAAATCCCTAGTTTCGAAAAAAACGTAAATTTATACATATACTTCACACTTCTTTTTGGATTTTTTATTATCTTGACTACCCATATTTAGTTTATGATAGAAAACGTCCATTCAAGAAAATAGTCACCATTTTGCCAAAGAATAAAGTGAAACGTAAAATTTTACGATATTAATTAATATGTGATAAGCACCCTCTAATGAGAATAACAGGGTTAAAGGATCAAAGAATACTTTGTTCTCTTTATACACCTCCCAAGGTATTTATAAAAATATTAAGCTCGTTTCGCATTGGTTTGACATAAAATTATTTTGTATATTAAGAAAAGACTGTTTGGGAATAAAAATACTCTATATGTCATTCTATGTTCAAAATTATAATCAACTTCTATATAATGTACAGTTAAAATCGTAAACAAAATATGATCACATCTTTTATAATTCATTCTCAGCCGTAAGAAATGGTCTCAAGGCTGTAAGAAAATTGTTGTTTTGAATAATAAATGATATTCAAACAACAAATAAATAATCTACAGTTTGGTGCGAAAGATTAACAGAAAAATTATCAATATGTTGAACAATTCATGTTTGTTTCTTTCCAGGAATTTGGCCCCTGATTGTGTTATGAGTTTTTCTTGGATTTATTTTATTTTAAAGTGATATTGGTCAACTTCTTAAAGTAATTCATAGCAAATATCAATTTCAATCATTAACACGACGCAAAAGCGTCTAGCATAATATGTATGTAATAAAGTTTATATCTCGGGCAACACCAATTAGAAGTTTGACTCGCAATATCGAACATCACTGATATTTTCGCGGTATTCCAAAATTAAAATGTCGCATTTTGAACGGGCGTTATTCGCCATGGTTGGTCATGGTGAAAAATCAATCAACGTTGCGTTATATTCGGCAGGAAAATGGACATTCCTGGGAAGCGGTAACGGGCGATCAGTACGTCTTCCATTATGGCAACACCGCATCCTTTGGCCGTTATTTTTTACTTCAGGTCAAGTAATAAAGCGTCGGTGGAAAGGTACAGCTGAACATATCGAGTTTATTTTATCGCAACATTTAGGCATGTCATATTTTGTTATATTTACTATTAAATAAGTTAAGAATATCTATTATAGAGAAGATTTTGTCGTAGTCAAATAGTTTTGCGTGTGTGTTACTTGGGGCGAAAATAATACAACCTTGATTGATTTTTAATATGTTATGAGTTTGAATACAAAAGTTCAAGTAGTATACCGAATGAGAAAAGGAATAGAAAAGTGCACATAAGGTGAAGCTATGATTTTTAATACCGGTTAAATCAAAGCCAGAATACTGGTGCATCGTCTTTTTCGCCAATACCGAAATAAAAATCGTTACTTTTCTTTAATAACGGTTCGTCTAACAAGAATTGCATTAAAGAGCTTTTTCGGCAGTCTGACCGATTAACACGAAGATCTGATCAACACTGACAGATTACAATATTGATGAACTATGCTTTTTAAAACATATTTTAATTCAATGAAATAAAATTACGGAATGGTCGAATTTTTGCTTGGTTCGCTAGATTTAAAAAAAATGTTTTAATATACATAGTTTATTATGCTCGATTTATATCTTTTAAAAGACTCCCTAAAGATGATGAATGCGATTAAAAGATTATTCTATAAAAACTTCCAAATAAGCAGCAAAAATAACTATTGCTGTGAAAACAATGACTAAGTTCGCACATCACAAACATAGTATGTATGAGCAGGAGTGTTGGGTGAATTTCCCAGGCGTCCCTGCCACCGTATGTATTATACTACAGCTGTACGATAATATAACATATATGTACATACAAACTGAAGATTTATATACATATATGTATATGGAATACAGAATAATAAAAGTTTATATGATTTGGTAAAACGTCACTTCTACAGTGAACTATTGAAAATTTTACATGAAAAAATGCTGTGAGGTTTTAATCTAAGCTTTCCATGGTTGAGTTGTAAATTTAATTTGACAGTGTATTAACGAAACTAATTGATTGCTGTGTCGTAATGCCATTTATTTAACTCAGTTTGGTTGAAAGTTTGATAATTTTTTATAATTCATTACAAATTAATTTCTTAAGTGATAAACAAATGCCCATAACATTTAAAATCCAAAATATCGACATAAACCATAAGTTTGAATACCCGTAATTAATATTGAAAACTTTTTGTTAATGTTTGTTTTAAAAACACGGTTTTATAAAGTTTTATCAATTAATACATTTATTTGAATTGCGTACCAAAAGAATTTTATTTATTTAAAAAAATACCACTTTAAATGTTGTAGCACTGACTTTTTATTCTAAGGCCTGTTTTTCCAATCAGTGGTACAGTCTTTGATTTTAAGTGTGACTGCATCATTGCCTTACCTTCATTTCCCATGTTTGAGTATGTGAGATCACGCCAGTCAATGATTCTCAATTCTCAGGTTTTTCAAAATTACACGTAAGTTTTAAGCAGTAAAAATCAATTATTTTGTGGGTTTATTCTATAAGATCCGGCATTTTGAATTCAATAAAGTTAATAACATCATGATTCTTCAGACATTGTCATAGCCATTAGCCTCATTATAAGTCATAAAAAAAATCTTGTTTTTTTCCAAAACAATTTTCCCTCTTAATGTGCTGCATATTTACTCCTAATCGAGTTTATCTAACAGAAGTTTGCTATGAGAAATACATAACAGAGTAACAATGCAAACGCTCAACCCTTTTTGTTCGAAGAGAGTATAAATAGAAATGATCAAGCTGGCAGGATTTGTGATTAGCTAATAACTCTTGTTACGTCCCGTTTACAAAATAGTATTGGGTATTGTAGATAGCACAGAAATCAATGTCTCCCAACAGGATCAATGATTCGATTGACAAATAAAACTGCTCGGAATGGGATTCGAGCACGTGCGCTCCGCAACCTAAACCAACGACGTTGGCACTTGACCACGGAACCCACCATATTTGGGTACGCAAATATATGCTCAACACTACATAAATCGCAATAGCAAGAATAATTGATGTTTTACAAACGAGCCGTGAAGAGTGAATAGTGATTCATGAAGGATATTTTATAATCAAATTTGCAATGTTTATTCAAGAATAAATTTCGATTATTTCCTTGTGGAAAGTGATCAATTCTGCAATATGTCTGCATGTCTGTTGATGTGAAAAAACTTATTTGCTTAAGCTTTTCATACAGTCTCTTTCATTATGGATTCATCTGATATACTGCTGTTAAAAAGTCTATTGCAAAAGAATATTTGTTGTAAATGTTATTAAATTAAAAAAACATTGGTAACAGCGGCTTTTATGATAATGATAATTATGCTTAATAGCCAACAGTAGATAATTTCAAAGTTCTAAAACATTGACGCTTACCACACTAAAAAATAGCTCGTTATACAATAATAAATGTTTCTCTCAAAGTATCTGTGTTTAAACGCTATTCTGTCCATGAAAGTTTCACCAAGATATGACACACAGCTTACGGCAGGGATTATAAATTCGAATTTCAAAATAAACTTAGCAGGGCAACCGTTTCCATTTCGGGTAGATACCTACTTTACCCTACCTATATTTAAACTTTTTTTATTTCAAGGGTTTGTACCGAATTCAATATTATATCCCAGTTTAATTAGCATTGCAGATAAGTAATATCAGCTGCAAATTTAGAGCGGGTAAACAATTCAAAGGCCTTACTATTTTTGAGTATGATTTATAAGTTAAATTTAACATTCCCAATACCTTGATGAATTACGAAAATGGCTTGGATTCGAGTGCATAAAAACACTGCCACAAGGCTGTGTGCTAGAGACTCCAATTCGAATATCGAGTACTCGATACTCGAGTATACTCGTCCATATTTCAAGTACTTGATACTCGAGTATTTTGTAAAATACTCTAGTAATACTCGTTTTAGTAATAATCGTCGATGTTTTTTCTACTGCGAGAATTATAAAAAAAACATCAAACCAATTTAAAATTTGAGTCGTTTAATTCTCTATAATTGTTGATATATCTGGATATAATGGAAATGAATGTTTTAGTAATATTCAATAATTCTCTTTAATCTGTCATTTATTATACACAAATTCGAATTAAAAAATATATTTTGGTACATCTGAAACTACTCGAGTATACTCGAGTATTCGAGTATTTTGAAATTTTACTACTCGATACTCGAGTAGTTGAGATGTCGAGTAATTGGAGTCTCTACTGTGTGCACAATCAATTCTTTCTCTTCTTGTAAAATACTGACAATTGTATTATGTTCCCATATATTTATGGTTATATAATGTTTATTTTATACCAAAGCAAAAAATTACCAAATTTTATAGGCAAATCTAAAATTGTAACTTACTAAACACACAGTTCACTTTTAAGGTGTCCAATGTCCACTGTGAATATTTGGTAGAACGGCATTACATTAAAAATAGCAGAACATTTTTTGTTCTTATTGCTCGAGTAATTTATTAAGATCAGGACCGGTTTCAATCATTGCGAGCATTTTCTCAATGAACTATTTGTAGGTCTTGCTTAGTTTTGTATAAATAAATCTGTGTTGATGGATATTCTTATCAGTTCATAATACTCGCGTTGAGCGAACCAGGTCTGACCTTAATTAAGTGTGGAATAAGTACAAAAAATGTTTTGTTATTTTTTTAAATAAAAACCCAGTATTAATAATATTGTTGATTTGCGAAAAATCAAATCTATTCCGTAATATACAGTAAAAATGTTGCGTAATTTGGATATCATCCAAATAAAAATATCATGTGGAATTAGATATGTCTGAAAAAATACATAAGTTAAAGATAAGAAATAACCAGGCCCTTAATTATTGGTGGTACCTGATGAAACAAGGCTTGTGCTGACAGCTGACGCGGAATGTCTGTTTACCGACTTCCGTGGCTATAAAGCTAGCAGAGAGTTTTACATAGTAAGCCTCTTAATTTTCAAACGCGGTCTTGAACGGGTCAAGGTTGTGTTCAGAGAAGATTGAATACTACGACCACCATCGACCCTATACCCATTCACGCACTCAAACATTCACATTTTTTTTTCAATATGAATCATATGGACTCTTAGTAGAGTTTTTTCAACAGAAGTTCTTCTACAAGAACTGCTGGTTTCTCAGTTGCTCAACGTCTCTATGTCAAAAGGAGGAGGGATAGAAGGATAGGCCTAGAGCTGGACTAGTGGTCGGCTAATCGCAATCGCTCCGTGTTGTTTTTTGGGTGTGATAGATGTGGTAATATAACGCAAGTTTCTTTTTTTACCATGTCAGCTCCCAGCTTGAAGCATATTCACGGAGTTTATCTAAACATGATTTTTTCTATGAGATCTGCTTGTTACTCAGTATCTCAACCTTTCTATGTCAAAAAGAGGAGGTATAAAAGGATAAACTGGACTAGTGGTCCACTTATTGCACTCGCTACATTTCAATTAGATCAATTTGAATTTAGAAAAATTCACGATGATCAATACTGTTCTAGAATATATGATGAAATTATTGAAGAGTAGAAAATAATTATGGTTATGATTAAAATGGCTTTCCACCAAGAATAGGCAGCTAACTCATAAATCAAAACCAATTTATTGTGCCGAATTATATAGCAACCAATCAGTTAACACATGCCAATTGCAAAAAGTCATGGTTTCACTATCAAACTCTACCCCCACAGCTGATTCTAAGTATAATGCTAATCGGGATACTTAATCTAACCTTAAACAAAACAGCTGAGTCACGATTCTTCTTACTTATCACGATACTATGCTTTCCATCAAACGGACCAAGAGCGTAAATTATGAAATGGCTGTGATAAAAACGGCTTATAAATAAATACAAATAAAGCACTAACCAACTTTAATTGTAAATATGTGATTATAACAATCATAGCAACGTGAAACATACAAAAGACAAACGTCACTTTCAAATTTCGAATTTAGTGAGCGAACAAAATATCTGGAATTGCTATTTAACGCGGCTAAACAGATAATGACGTTTATTCCTTATAATTTTAATTTGGAATTATGAACAAGAACCTCCGTTGAGAAATATCAAACAATAAACATGACATGACAGGTTGGATATTAACATATATCCCAAAATACCGCTCACTACTTTTAAGTCTACGAAACTTTCTTTAAATTAAAACAAGTTACACTTGGCGTAAGCGGCAATATCATGCGATGGCATTTTTCTTTCGTGGTAAATAAATATCGCCATTTCAGTCAAACAATAATTCATGTCAAAATCTCAGCTGTATTAGTGTAAACTGTTATATTTTTCCTTCAAACGTTACGAGAGATCAGAAAGTGGGAATGTCAAGTCGGCATAAATTGCGACCCTTAACGGCAAAAAGTGAAACATCGTGGAAAAACTTTTATCATCTGCCGCAGAATCGACGCGTTGTCAACAAGTGGGTTTTTCTACAACAACCTTTTAATATTAAAAAATAAAAAAGAACTTCAATATCCACACAACATTTAAATAAGTTAGAACCAGGGCTGTGGAGTCGGAGTCGGAGTCGTGGAGTCGGACATTTTTGGCCTGAGTCGGAGTCGGAGTCGGCGCGGCGTTTTGGCCGGAGTCGGAAAAGTTTGAACTTTTTATTTTTGCATTTAATATGTCAAATTTGGCTTTTGGCCGCATTGATAGGGTTGATATTTAATTGAATACACATATAGAGGAAAATTAGTGGAAAAAAGTGACGATATTAACCATTTTTTAGTCGGAATCGTGTTTTTGGTCAATGTCGGAGTCGAAGTCGGAGTCGTGGTTTTGGTAAATGCTGGAGTCGGAATCGGACTTTTTTTCACCGACTCCACAGCCCTGGTTAGAACACACTATTCAGTTGCTTCTTATTTAGAAAAAAATACCTCATTATAGAAAATTCATATTATTTTGATTTTCTCAGTTAATTATTTGGCAATTCTTAATTTAACGCAAGCGAAAATCACATTGAAAATATTTATATGAATGGAACAACAAAATATTTATCTTGATTGAATATCAAAATAAGAACAGCGTCAAACAAAGAAGATGGAACAATTGAACGCTTAAAACAATGGCAACCAAAATACCAAATTTAAACCAGAAAACATTGGCATTGATATAAAGTAAAATATAATGTGATCTAATCTAATTCTTTATTTTTCAGTTATGTTTGTATCATCGTTCTTTTTTCAAAATATTACTGTTTTGGTTTGACATTCATCTGGTTATAAATAATTATGATCTTTATTTCATTCGTTGTTTATATGTAACACATAAATAAGTATTCGAAAGAAAGGGGGAAAATTAATAAAGTAAATGGGTACCCATAGCTACACTTTATGGTCATGTATATCTTAAGATAAGTACTTAATTTAATAAATAATCTATTGAAAACTATTTAATTGTAGTTAATATTTTTTTTATATAAAACTTAACTTTGTTACCACTTGTGGTTTACATTTTAAGCTTAATATTTATTTTACTAGTGTTTTTTAAATATTTTATTATTCTATATTTGAAATATACTAGTATAGGAATCGCTGTGTGAAATATATTGCAAAAAATAAAAGCATTCTCTTCGTAAAACTTACCGATTACAAGTTAGGTGTACATTTCTTAGAGCTACGCCGGAGAAATAATGACGATGCTAATAAAACACGTTCTACGACTGTCTACGCCTCTACAACGACAACTTGTTCCGTAGCTGTCTCGTCCGCATCATTTTCTTTTGATTTTTCGCAATGCCAGTGCTTTCTTTACCTTTCTGAATGTTTTTTTTTCATTGTCTTTTATTCCGCCAGTTAATAGTGACACTTTTATGCAGAGTCGACATGTTTCGATTTTTATACATGCGTGCGACATACGTATAAAATTAAAAAAACACAATATTACAAAGGTTTATTTGTAATTTTAATGCCTATCTTTTATCGTAGAGATGAACTCGAGTTGTTGCTGAGAGTGAAGAAGCTTTTTTTTATAGAAATCAAATATATAAATTCAGATCCAAATACAAAACTTGAAAGAAGGGTCGCGAGTTAAATACATCCGGATTTGGATACTACATAAAATATTAATGAAAAAAAAAGCCACAAAACGAAACCATAGTCAAATTCATTTGTATACAAATGTATAGATTTGAAATTTCTCACTAACGAATAACTTTCAAATAAATAAAACACATTTTTTTCATTCCATCTACAAATATCATCAAGCTCAAGACCGGTTTACCTCATCAACTTTAATTTTAAACTGAATAAGTTTTTATTTATTTAAAATAATAAATTTCTACCATGAATTGACAGTGGTCACGTCAAAAGTGATTAATTAACAACTGTCAAATAGAGCGCTTAAAGATTACAGTTATTATAATGCTGTAATTATAGAGCAGAGTTATAGCAGACTCAAAGAGTGACCACCCAGCATCCGCGATCTAAATAAAATATCCAGTTTCATTTTGATACGCAAGTAATTAAAGCAAAATAATTAGTCTAGGTATTTAATTTTAAGAAAACGTGAGTACCTACTAGATATACCGTCAAATTTTAATTATCGAACGACCTTCGGCAACAGACAATGATTTTTTTAAATACGTGTCATTACATTCTCAATGTTGTTGTCGAAAACATTGTATACTATGCAAAAGTGTGTTCGGAAATTCGACGGGCAGAATTTTCAAATGTGGAACAAGCACTTTTGACAGATCAATACTTGTCGATAAAAAGATCGACTGAAACAAAACAAAATCGTCTAACCATGCCTGCTTTAAATGAAGAGTAAAACGACTCCGAATGAAGTGTATTAATTAACAGAATTCGTTTTTACGAGAACTCGTTTTTACTCAATCGCTAACCATCTTTTTTTGAAGTTGGTAGGTTAAAAAGATTTAGTCGGAAAATGACTAATAGTAAGATTATCATTCTGTGATTTTATGATCAGTGGAAAGGTGAGCAGGGTGAATTTCAACATCACATAAATATTATCTACAAAAATTCAAACACGTATCCATAAATCCGAGCTCAGTTTGTAGTCATAAACTGAAATTAGAGTAATATACGTATACAGCCGAGCATCAAAAAACAATAAAGTGCGTCATGCCATTTACAAACACCCAAAAATTATTACGTAAACTGTATCGGACCGTTAGATTTGATTTAAAATCATATGAAAATCAAAACTTAGTAAACGAGTCTTATTTTTATAAAATTGACAATTTCGATGATTACCTTAGATTCAATTCAATGGTGTTTAAAAAACACTTCAAAAGAATACATCGTTTTAGTTTAATAGTTTACGTATCAGTTCTTCAAATACAGTGCTATATATGCATGCTAAACTATTGGTTAAACGAGATAAAAAAAAATACAAATCATTTAAAACTGATTTCTTGAAAGAAAACCAGTAAAAATAAAATCAAACTGTGTTAAATGTTAACTACATATATCAAAAGCGTACTTTCTGATGGACGTAACTCTAAAAATGTGACTTATCATGCAGAAATAAAAGACAAATAAACCTTAGTACACAAAAATTAGCATTTTAATTCGTAAAATTTTAGCAACTACCAACCTAACAATACAATTTTTAATATGCAACTAAATACTTCCAAGTTAAATTCTATAATAACGATATTTGCTGATCACGCTCTTTTGTTTTTTTACATTAATTTTATACGAAACATACGAATGTCAATCATAAGTTTTTGATTCCACGGATCATTGTACTGTTTACACAAATTTCGATATAAGAATAAATTATTGTGAGTTTGATACTGTGCCACGTAGTAACGGTTAAAAGATGTACAAAATGTATATTTATGGATAAAACGGATTGTATGAATCGAGTTGTTTTCATTGCATCGGTTCCTATGCTGTAATCAAATTTAATTCTAAATCCAATACTCTCTTGGAGATGGACTGGTTTTGCTTCTGCCATAGATTTTATAATGCGAATTCAGCTTGCGGCGACTAAATTTAAAAAATACATACATTAAAATCGTATTTTTTGTCAATCCTTTGAGTTGATATTATATGTCTCAGACATATAGATAAACCAAGTTGAAATGATAAAAGAACCAATAAAATATCACGAACAACTAACACTAAGTGTTATTCGTCGAAATTCATTTCAATATTTCTTTTATACTCAAGACGAAAGATTTTTTTTTATCTCTATTTATGATAAATAAAATTTCTTCGCACTTTTCCAATCCTCAAAATGAAGCGTACGAAGAGCGATTAGCACCACTGGTGCTGTCTTGGCCTTATCCTCTAATCCCTACTCTCTTCCTAAGCAATTAGGTTGAGCAACTGAGCAATAAGCAGAAAAGCTTATAATAAAATTTCCGCAGTCAATTTAATAAGATCAGGACCGGTTTCGCTCTTTACATGCATTTTCAACTGATAAAATTGTATGATGTTCTTTAATCAAAGACCTTATCTCCAAGTATTGTGATTGAATAGATTCAAACTAATAAAAAAGAAAAGCTTCTGTTGAGATAAACCCCATTAAGAGTTTATTTACTCTAATATAAAATTTTAAATAACTTTTTTTATTCCAAGTATTGTGCTACTAATTGTGATGCGTAATAAAGCAAGTTGATTCTAATATATTAAATTGATAAAATTACTAAAGTGGAGTTTGTGATTTTTCCTAACAAACAAATAATTATACTACTAATGAAGTTAGCAATTACAAAATATTAACTAATGAACTGCAATCAATTAGGAAAGGGTCATTAGAAATAATGTAAGCAGTGGCGAGCAACCTGTCCTATCTAGAATTATTTACTTTACATTGCGAATGAAATGACAATAAAGCTAAACTTTACACCAATTAAACTAAAATTTATTTCATAATTTTCGAATGTTTTTTTCTAGTAGTGATTGAAAACTGACGCGCGGGGGGGCTTGCTGTATAATATATTATAAAGTACTATTTTGAAATAAATTTACACACTTCGACTTAGTGACAAAAGCAGTACAGTAGCTTTTTATTTCTGTACTATTTTAGATTGTCATCGGCGCAGAGTCCTCAGTGCAGGGACGGATTATACGTTTTGATTTGTCGTTTTACGTTTCGCATCATCGCAGTAACACAGTTACGAGGCGTAATCAGGCGCGTCGCTATAATACGCGAGCGACAGGCGTTTATTCGCGGCTAATCTGGTTATCTGTTTGAATTACTTGCTTTTCAATACCATCTTACTACGGGTGGGCGTTATAAGCACTGAATACACATACTTAAATCATCAATACTCGGATGTATTTACCGAAAGAGTCACAATAACCTAGTTGCTTCAAATATACACGTTTGAAAAAAGAATATTGATTATATCGGCATTAACTTGGCAGGCCATTTAGCCGAGTTGTCAATGCTCATGGTCTTTCTTACATTTCAGTTTGCGTAGTTCACAGACTTGAATCCCAAAACCTGAACTTTTACGAATTGATTTTCCGTTGTGTCTATGTTCTAACACATGTATTTTAGTGATTTTGAACTCCCTTCCGCATAAAAGCTCATCAAAACAGGGCAAGTGAGAGTGATAAAAACTAACTATACTTATCCATTCTTTTAGTCCTTTAAACTAAAAGATAAAGACAGCTTGTAAAACATATTGTATCGATAAGTCCATTTGGATGTTCATATACACCACATTGTAAGCGGGGAAGAGAGGTGTTTAAAAAAGAATATACTTGACATACGGAAATAACAATGTATTTTAATTCTATTTATGTAGAATTAAAATACATTGTTATTTTTCTTACCGTATTATAATGGAGTTCTACCAAGTAAATGCCTACTCAATCAATAAATATACTTGACCCTCGTATATAACACGGGTATAATATGGTTCCACCAAAATTTCACATAATGCAAATACAAGTAATGCGTGTTTCGAAGTTTATAAATAGCATTCCAAAAAATATCAATATTTAATTGTATTCTATCCTTTCTTACAACCCCTGAGAAAGTTTAATGAATGCTGGAACTCAAAAAGGTATCTGACGTAAAATATTCAGAAACTATGAAATTTTAAGTAATTTTGCAATGCATTTTATGTTCTCATTAATTTGTTATCTTTTAATAATATACAGTATATGCCAATAATATTCCAATAATTAAAAAAAATATTTGATCCATCTAAAAAATCGTTGAACTAGTGAAAATGTTAATATTTTAATGGAAATCAGTGATTTTTACATCAGGAGTTCGACTTTTTATATCAGACATTAAAATAGAATGCGAGAATTTTCCATTCACAGTTTTTTTTAACTTCTACCGACTCATCAGTGAAGATATTTGACATTTTCTTGACTAAATAAATAAATAATTTTCAAATGTATGATGTCTTTAACTTTATCAGTGTTCCAATGACTATTTTTTATAAAATCGTCAAAGAAACTGTTTAAGCGTGAATCAAATATGGGCTAGTATTGAGTACTCCCGAATCGATATGTTTTTTTTCAAAATATTTACTTAATAATATCACTGTACGGCTTTCATTTTACAAAAGACCGCATAAAAATAATTGTGACTAGATCTGTAATATTATTACATCGTATCAAGAATAATAAATGGCCAAATTACGTCTATCGGTTAACAGCTATTCAAAAAAAGAACAAGCCGTTTTCAAACTTATTTGAAGTGTTTGTGAGTTATTTCTTGATTGGAGTATAATTATTTACACGTGGAATTATAAAGTTTAATATTTGTCAGAATTGATTAAATCAGCGATTGGTATACAATGACGCTTGGCTGCATATTTTAACAAGTTCGGTGACAAATGAATTATTAATTATTGAATATTAGGAAAAACTTTTCCCGCTCTAGCACCTGTCACACAAAAGTAGAACGAAACTTGTCATTTGAGAATGAAATTTAATAGAAATATAATATCGTGAGAGAGTAACGATAAAAACCATTTTAATATTGTTTCATCTATTACAGTGGTGATAAATCTTTTTCGTGCCATCACTGATGTGGAAAATGGCAAGTGAAATTCTACACGCCTCTAAAAAGTAAGAATTCAGGTATTTCAAATAAAATATCGCATACCGTAAAACGGGGTGAATAGAGACACTTTTTACCCTTCACGACTATTTATCTTCATACCTGCGCCACATAATTTAAATATAAATGGCTTGAAACTTGTTTCTATGGTCCCACTACACATTCATGGCACAAATTTTCAAATATTCACTTTCGTTATTAAGACACAGTCAATTTTGTTCGAAGTCTCTATTCACATTGAATCAGGGTGAATCAAGACGAGAGAGGGTAAATCGAGACTAGGCAGGTGAATACAGATTGTAATGATTGGAATATATAAACCTCTATTATATACGAGTCTCTATTCATTCAAAAAAAAAACATTTGATTTTCATTTTCGTGCAATAAAAGGGAAGTTGATCCAAGGGTTCAAAAAGTAAGAATGCACAGGCATCTAACTTAAACACGTTTGTTTCAATTTTCCCAATCATTTAGTTGGTTTGGTTTTGTCATTCTAGAGATGGTATTATAATCATTGTAAAGAATTATACATAAATAGTAAAAAATACATTGGATACTTGGTAAAGTTGTGCTAAAGTTCAGTCCTTGTTTTTGTCTCTATTCACCTGTCAGTCTCTATTCACCCCGTTTTACCGGTACCTTACTGATTATAAACTTGCAAAATGTAGATGTACTAAAATGCATAATAAAAGAAAAGATAATACTTTCGATGGATTTGGCGGTAACATGTGTTTCGCCTCTTTCAGGCGAATAATAAAAGTTATTTTAAATTTTATATGAAGAAAAGATTCCACGGATCCACGTGAGGATTGTACATGGTATTAAAAATATTCTTTTTACCTAAATATATTAAATAAAAAACATTATAAAGTACTACCAGGAACATCCGGGCCGGTTGCGCTCATCGCGAGCATTGCCAACTGACGTTCTTTTTATCAGAATATATGTGGAAATATTACTATAAATGGTATTTTATTTATTAAAGCAATACTTTTTACCAATAAGTGACAGTTAGCACTTTAAAAGTTATTCTTTGAGTCACTATAATTTTGATATTTTTGGAAAAGTGTAGTTGATACTACTAAATTCAACAAAATATAAAAAATGTTGTGTGTAAAATTCGTCATTATTTAAGCATGTATATGTTTGTATGATCGATACCATACAATGAAGCTTTACATACATAGGTATATCCATTTGTTTAATAAAGCACAATGGCAGTCCCACATGACGATTGGCCATATGCGGGTGAGAGAATTGTAACAATACATAGCATATTATTACTTGACTCATGCTTTGAATTCGCCGTACAATACACGTTAATCTTAAACCTTCACATAATGATATAATTATAAAGAGGTCATGGTGTATTTTATAGGGAGTTAAATACGGCTATTCTATGATGTAACTATGATGGCATTGTAACCGAGTGGTCAATGTCCTTGGGCGCCCATTGTATGCAGTTTAAATCGATCTGTGTTGAAATGTATGGAATTCTGTTTTTTGTCACATTCTTTTTTCCATTTCCGCTCTCAACTTTTTAAACGAGTAACGAGTTTATCTCAACATGTTAATTTCTACAAGAACTACTTGTAACTCAGTTTCTCAACCTCTCCTTTTCGATGAGAGTAGGGATTGAAAGGATACGAGGTCTAGTATGGGACTAGCGGTTAGCTAATCGCTCTCGTTACTCGTCACTTTTTGGTATCGGAAATGTGGGAAACAACACATTGCCTTCGTACAGAATCAATTTATTGACTGAAAAAATCTGCTCGTACCGGGACTTGAACCCGGGCGGTCTGTCGCGGTCCGTGCACCACGGACTGTGGATATTTGACAGAAAATTTTGAACGAGAATACTCGCTATAAGCGAAACCGGTCTTGATCTTAATACATTGATTGTGGAATAAGTAAGAAAAATATTTTACTATTTTTTAATATGATGTTTTTTCACCATGTATGTATATTGTATGTTCACCAGTGAATGACCTTAAAAACATTCTTTTATCTTCACCATCTTCGAAAACGAGGTTTACCGACCGTGCAATACACAGTTCACATAAAAACAAACTCCTATAAAATGTTCCATTAACTCGTGAACATTGAGAGTAGATATTTTTGGAACATGTCATAGATAAATTAAATTTCATTTTTCAGCTATATAATTTAATTTTAAACATACTTTAATTTTTTCGACTGATTCATTAATGGCGATGAAATTTACTAAAATACATTTCTACCAGCAGAACCAAACAGTAAATCTAATGATGATGGTTTGAATAAGTGTTTTAAAGTAGGTTTAAATGTTTGTTTAATGAAGGTCTGTCCCAATGGAACCATCTATCTTTTATTGAAAACAGGGCTACGAAAACATTTATTGCTACTAAATGTTATATTATTTAACATCTTTTTATGAATATTTGGATTTTTCAAAAGTAATGCTAGGGTAGCTGCTAGTTCACTTATAAACAATATTGGATATACGTTTCTATTTTCTGCATTAATACATTTATTATTTTTTAACTACATATTTCCACTCTGAATGTGGAGCAAAAAGAGATAAACGGTCGCACAACCTCTCACTTTGAATAGGCTTAATATTAAGTATGAGGTTAGGTTAGGTTAGGTTCATAAGGTTTGGTTAGGAATTATAAGTTTAATCACTCGCTTGTTTTAAGAATCGGATGGCCGTGAGGAGGATCTAAACATAACATAAACCCATTCCATTAAACACCAAGCTATAAGTTTACTGAAAAATCAATTTATTAAAATATTCATACACGAGACTTTAAACACGTTGATATCAACACCAAATAAATAGTTCAAACGCCTAGAATCGTGAACATAATATCAAATAACACAATGTTAAAATAGCAATGTAATTGGATTCTACAAAAAGTATAAAATATTCTTGATAACTACTTTGGCTAACGAAAACATCAGAATGTTTTTAAAACTTGTATTTACTGAGCTATATAATAGATATATTCTGGCTTAGAAGAGGGACACAAAGCATCTTCTGATCAAAACTATCATCATGATTTTATATTGAGAAATGAAAGTGTTTGCATAGTTTTAATAGACGTTTCATGGACTCCTTGTATTAAAAACATATTTGTTTGACAGACCACTTTAGACCACTTTATCGTTGTTGCTTGGCACTCGATTGGCCGCTAGTCTCGGGCTACCAACAACTGAAATCGGGAATAATTTATTTTTAAATCAAATAACTAAAATTGCGAGACACCTTTTTTCTAACACTGACTGTTTGGCAGTTTAAAGAATCCATGTACAGTTTTTAAAGTCATCAAACAATTATCGCAGTTTATCACACCCCTGGCTTTTAGTTTTAAAACATCGTACGCCCTACGCCATCTCTCGACGGTCTGTGGCATCCCATTGCCGGGTGACCCGGGTTTTAACTTGGTATTTCTCAATTCTAAAGGGAACTATTAGCTTTTTATTTGCACTGCACTCTGAAATGCGTCAATCGTTTCTGTACCAATAATACTTAAATGGACTCAAAGAAATAAAGTGGGATTTCCAAGGAAATAACAAGAGTTGTATGTACACTAAGTATTCTCGTTGATTGAGTAATTTTCATCGGGAAAAATATATCTCTCAAATTCATTGCCAAGCCTAAATGATTTTGATGGGTTATCAAAGTCGATTCCGTGGTCGAGTATCAACGACGTTAGCTTCAGTTGCGGATCTCACGGGTTCGTATCCTACGGACACCATAAAAAACGATTTTTTTCAATCAATTCATTGAATTTTGTTTGAAAGCATGGATTTCACTGATTCCTAAAATTTTCTCCAACCTACCCAACCAAAATATGTAGTGAGAGCGATTAGCTAACAGCTAGTTTTGCCCTAGCCTTATCCATCTATCTCTACTAAATTTTTTAAAAAGAGAAATTGAGCATATGAGTTCTAGTAGAACATTCTTTAGGTAATCTCCGTTAAGCGGACATAGATAAAAACTTGAAGCGTTGATCAAGTAAAATAATAATTATAATTGATCAATTTTATTATGTGAACTATACATTTTCTTCTACATATACCACACTTCAGCCGATGAAAATGCTTGTGATGAGCTAGACCGGTTCTGATCATTTGGAATAATTTCGAATCAGCATAAAAAGTAGTCGTTCTTTTTATAAACGAAAACAAAAGATTTGCAATTGTTATTTATTTGTTGTAAGAAAACATAGGCGGCGCATTTAAGTGGTAAATAAATTTCACTTTTAGGTAATAGTTGCATATATTCTCATATTATATTGTCTTTAATTTAAGATCGATACTGTTAGTCTTTTGGCTATGAGATCAAGGAACAGCACCCCTAAATAATATTCTTGGATGCTTGGAACCATCATTGTTGTAAATTTGATGTCATCGTCTTGCATATACTGGTCGTTAATATTTTGGATACGATACTAATGGCTGGTACATTGTTTTAAAACATAAAACAGTATAATAGGGAAGTAATTACCTTTCAAAGCTGGACAAATCCGCTTCCAGATGGTGAGGCAGCCGCAACGGTGAAACTGCCCAAGCGCAAGCTCCAGGTAAAAGAGTGGTAAACCTCCAAACACCAGCATGATGCAGTAAGGAATCAGGAAAGCTCCTGAAAATGTCAAATTGTGAAAACAAAAAAGAATGTTTGAGCATAAATATTAAATTCTAATAAAAAACAAAATTTCAGTACTTTCTAGAACACATGGTCCACTTATTGCAAGAGTAATATGAACAGTAAACTTTCAGTGGTCTATGTTTCGATCCGGAATAAAGCTTTAATTTATTTAATTTCATTATTGTCTTTTTTCTTTCAAATGAATGAGACGTCAGTTAGAAAATTTAACCAGACCGTGTAAAAAAATATCGAAATTCCAGTTATAATATCGGCTTAAAGTGATACAAACTCTGGCAGAAAGAAATCGTTTTAGAAGGTTGAACAGTATTTTTCAACGATTAACAATATCTAAATGTATGCTTTCATATGCTTACTAAACCCGTACAACGCTATCTTAATAAAACTCTTGTTACCGTGTAGAAATATTTGTCTACCAAAAAAAGCAATCAATAATTTTTCAATCATCGGAAATAAAAACCTGGTATCTCTGACTAAACTATCGAAAGTGCATGGCTTAGCAAGTATTAATATTGTATGTCACCTTTTGACGATGTAATTTTGAAATAATTTTCTCTGTGTCAGTTTACACTGTTTACAGTATAAATTAGATATACTTGGCGATATATAACTGAAGTAAATGAGTGAATATCTGTCTCATATAATATAAGAAATGTTGACAATTTCAACCGTTCAAACCAATACAGTACGTACAATAATGCAAAATATTTTAAAGTCTAGAATTCTTAAAGAATGATCACACACTTGATAATTATCATTAGCCCTGAAAAGATCAAAGATAGAAAGAATTACGGGACTAACCTTTTTAGAGAACAAAGCCATTATCAAAGCATTTCAGTTCCCATTATGAGAAGCTCAATCAATTGCAACTAAGTTTCTAGTTTTATTCTATCTGTAGTTATTTTGTCTGTTTTGTTGTTATCGTGTTATGATATATTTTATTATATATCTCATGGAAGCTAACAGAGGTGATCAAAAATCATTTTTGCATTTTAATGAAGATGGCGTAATCCTGAAAAAGAATCACTATCATTCCAGGCTACTCAAAGTTTACCCAGCACAACCTGTTGCGGAATAATATTTCTTACAACACTTATCCCGCAGCACAGCAAAGTTAAGCGTTCAAATAATTAAAAAGAGTGTCTTCGGAGTAGTCACTTAAAAATGGGTTGCTATGCACTTAACTGTGCGGAAATAAAAACAATTTGAACATACAAAGTAAAATGCAAACCTCCTCCGTTCTGGTAGCAGATGTATGGAAACCTCCAAACATTTCCAAGGTCGACAGCGAAGCCAACCACCGCCAAGAGGAACTCCACTTTCTTTCCCCAAGTTTCCCGCTCTCTCTCTGGTGTTAGAGACACTACCACAACCTTGGATGACTGAAAAAAATAGTCAAACAATACCTTTAGTACGTCAATATGTCAACGATATCAGTCAGAACGGCTTGTCACTGTGCTTTGATGGGTATTTTGACATGTGCTATCATCGATAAAATGTTTCAATGCCATAAAAAACTACAAACAATTATACGAATTCATCACTACAAAATATAATCTGTTTATTTTTAACCTCGTAGGACATGACGACTCCACTCTAGTAGTACTCGAGGGCGATTATATTTCTTACTAAACCCCCTCTCCCTCCCAAATAATTTTGAATTAAATAAAAAAGGAAAATGTGTTGAGAAATTTTTGTATTGAAACAAGAAAATGCTTGGCATTACCGCTGATTGTCAGTTTGCAGTATATTTCAATAATAAATCACTGCTGATGAATACTATTTTTTTTTAAAGTCGTCGTGTAAACGTCGTGGACGTAAGTCCATCAAAAATTAAGTTGACAAAAAACAGCATTTTTACTGACGCTAAGAGGATCTTTGACCTACAGTGCTCAACGACTCATTGTTTGAGTAAATTTATTAAAACGAATACTATTGCGTATAACCTAGTTCTGACGATAAATTGTTATATTGTGACTGACTGATAAACTAGAATATTCCAATGAACCAATCCACCAAGTTTTGATATATTACCCCTTTATAAATATAGGAATGACAAGATTGCACTACAAACTGCAGTATTTGAAGAGGAGGATCTATTGAAAATAAACATTGATTCGCAACAAAATTGCCTACCGTAAGCGATATTCATATTCCCGATGTAAGGTTTTAAGAAATTCTGTAAAGCTACGAATAAAAATCTATCAACCATGATAGTTTACTTTAAGATTCTATATCCACCATCTCTTTATATTTTTCAAATTGAAGATTTAATATTGAATATGCCATATTTTCTTTTATGTTGGAATAGATTAAGTAGTACGATTGTAAATCAGTTGCATAAATAAACAGAACGCTAGAATATTCTCAACTAATCCAGGTACGCCTAAAACTTGGCCCGCGGGCGACGTGCGGCTCAATTGAAAGTTTTGTGTGGCCCTTTCGAGGCTTTCAAACATTTTGCATTTGGTTATTGATAAAATAAATTTAAAAAAAAAACTATAACGAAATTTGTGAGGAATCTTATATATAAAACCGAAACGGCGTATGTATGTCTGTGGGTCTGTAATTCCCTTTTGCATTGTTGGTCATTAAGTTGCCATAAAAACGAATATGAAAGAAAATATGTTTGAATTTTTATCGGCGAAGACATTTAGTCAAAATGTAATAAATTAGTCTTCTACTGAACTTTTCCCGGCTTTTATTATTAATAATAATGTTTATTATTTACGTGAAGGTATTATTTGACATTTCTTTGGCAGCAAATTAGATTTTTTCCTTGAATTTGGACATTTTAATGGGCGAGAATGGGGCTGTCATCAAATTAAAAAAGTTTGTGATTTTATTTTAACTCTATTTTGGATGTTAGATTTTGTGGTATAATTATGTCAAATGATATAACATTAAATAATTATTGGTCGCTTAGTCCGAGCGACGCCGGGTTGCAATACTAGTTATAATGTAATTAGCAATGTGTATTGTAGCTGCATTTCGTACCACACATCGATGCTAGTCATTTTTCTCAAAGAAAAAATCGAAACAGGTTGAATAATGAAAGTTTTACAATCTACTGCGATGCGCAACGTCCAAATTAGAGGTTGACATTAAAAAAATATCGGATGGTCGAAGTAAATGATTTTTTAATTGTGAACGGTTTGTTTATTAATGATTAAAATATTTATGTGTGTGTCCTTCAAAAATATGCATTATTTTGTTTGGCCTACCAAGTGGTTTTAGTTGGGCATTCTGACCTAAACAATAATTTACGGATTTTCCTCGACTAAATGTAGTTTTCGTTTACACCGTTACGCTCATGATTTATTCTTCACGGAAAATTTTTGTTTCCTCTTTGTAATTTATGAAAAATATAACGCATGCTTTGCATTGACACGTGTCACTTTATCACGCATTTCGTGGTATGCATAACATACAAATGCGATTTTATTACAACATTTTACATATTGTACTATTTGTCCGGTTTCGTTTCGTATGGAATTTATAATGAAATGCTAACAGATATTTTTTAAATCACGCAATGCACACATTGTTTTTTTTTTAAAATATAGAACAGTTTGTGAACAAATTTCATCTTTAATTTTTAATGAAGTTTTCTGCCATAACTGCATCAAATTATTATGTGCTGCACCTGAAAATAGCTGATTGCAACCTCACTGTAATATATCAAGATGCACATGTAATTCAAAACAAAATTCAAGGTTTAGATAAATCAACATCAACTTTGTACGTTCAGTTTTTTTGAGGAAATAATCACTATCAATTGATATATGTAAGTTACAAAACGTTTATTTAAATGCATAACTACAAGTTCCTAACAATTCAATTAAACACACAATCCTTTTTGATCATTTGACATACTTATACTAAGTAATTATATCCTGGAAGCTTCACTGAATTAATTTTTCACAAAAAAAAATGTTTAAAACGTGAAAACCTTTTTGAGGATTATTATAATCAAGCATACTAAAACTTATCTGAAAATGGGAATTAATGTCGGCGCCTCATCATAATTTATTATTAGCAGGCAATTACTCTTTTTAAAATAAAAAAATTAAGCCTTTTGTGAAAATATAACTGGGACGTATTACAAACGTCCGGTCCGTGGTGCAGTGTCAACGGCGTTGGCCTGCGTGCCGGATCGCCCGGGTTCGATTCCCAGTACGAGCGGATTTTTTCAGTCGATAAATCTGTCCAAAGGCATGGGTGTTTGTTTTGTTAAAAATCCCTTCCCACCTTTTCGATCCCAAAGACCGACGCATAGTGACAGCGATTAACTAATCACTAGTCCTGTCCTAGTCCTCGTATCCTTTCCATACCTACTCTCTTCGAAAAAAAGTGAGGTTGAGCAACTGAGTAAAAGCAGTTCTCGTAGAAAAAAAACATATGTTGAGATAAACTCCGTGAGGAGTCCATATGCTCCAAGTTGGGAGCGGACGTAATTAAAAAAAATAAAAATATAAAGGTTAATTACGCACTGGTTCTTTTTCCTTTAGGAGTTTGGTGGCATCAGGAAGATCGTTTCCTGGTGGAGCTCCTCCGCCTTCAGAGCCTCCATCCCCGGTGCTGCCAGGAATCTCCTGGTATTCTCCGGCCGTTCCGCAGCCGACTCCTGCATCAGCTCCTGCCCCCGCCATGTCACAGCCGCTGGCGGAGCTGCTCGGAGCTGCGTCTCCGTTGCCTGACGCAGTCTCCGAACATACCTGAGCAACAGAAACAGATTGTTAATCACATTTATACAGATACTTAATGACATAACATTTATTCAAAAACAATAACAGCTTCAATAGAAAATTATCACGTACACTTAATATTGGTGTTGTTTGGGAATAACCTGATAACTGATTTTCGAAAAAGCGCCTTTGATAGATACTTTGCTTTTGACTCCTGAAAACCGATATTACTTCGATGATTGGTCGAATAATCGAAATTATGATAACAATTTATTTATTACATAGTTTATTTTTCGTTTGAATATTACTTCTGTAAATTCAATATATTGCAGTTATAAGTTTATGCTCAAACAGCACCGATATTTATTTTCTTTTATTACGAAGAACTTTTTTATGAATCAGGATCTTACCACCGCAGTTAATAATAATGATTTTGACAAAAAAAACTAATTTTCAAGTGAGATTAAATAAGAAGTGTGCAGCTCTCAAATGAGAATTCATTGAAAAACAAATGTATTTTGCCAAAAAACTATCCTCGTAGACTACCCCTCTCTTTCCATTAATGAAAAAGACAGGAAATATTCAAGAATTAAGAAGAAGAAGAATTATTCATTCAGTTCACCTCTGTGGGTTACCGTGAGGCATGCGCGTTCATTTTCGTCGGTGTATCCGATTTCTTCTGTATTAAATTGACATTCATATTAGTGCTCTATATTTAATGAAATGTAATGCATTGAATACAATTTAACAACAGTTTAATTTTGAAATTGGTTTTTATTTGTTTTTTTATGGACTAATTTAACAGTGATCACGTTATTATTGAATATATGAGGAATTATTCTATTACATTAGTGCCAATCCCACACGATGTGATTTGAAGAGAATAGTAAGACGTAACCTCGTAATATTTTTCGACTCTTAATGATAACGACCTCCCTACACGCGATCACGTATTACGATTTCGACTAATATGACTCAAATTGGCTATCCATTGAGGGATTTCACAACACCCTAGCACAAAGTCAAAGTCAATCTTGTAACACAATATATTTGGCAATACTTTAAAGCAGTGTTTTCCGAATGGATTTATACAGTGCTAATTTTCAAATAGTGTCCGAAAAATATTTACAGATTTGCCTCTTTGCAAAATTTGAACTACATTGATGACAATATAAACGGTACTATGTTGTTGGTTGCTCACAATATGCGTGGAAAAGCATTTGGTGAATCAATGGCACCAAAATATATAATAGCTTTAATATATAACATATTTAAAATCCTTTATGTAACAGTTTTACTGTTATACATAAACGATAAAACTATTTAGTATACGTCAGTTCAAGTTCAAATGCAATTCCCGAATTGTTATTTACAAAACTGATGAAAATTTAAAAATATAAACGTTTCAGTTTTTACTGTGAAAAATAACAATGTATTTTAGTTCGACAAAAATTATAAGATATTAATTGGCTTACGCACTCGTCAGACTGTGCTGTGATATAATGGAGCTGTACCAATTAAATGCCAATTCAATCAATAGATAAAATTGGTATTGAAATTATGTATATGACACACGTTCATTCGATACCCTAAAAAAAATACTAAGGAAATATATTTGACTGAATTCGTCTTGTTTTACACTATGTTAAAAGATTCTAAAAGCTAAAAATATTTGAGAAACGCTGCCTTTTCCCAACTCAAGATTCAAGGAGCATTTTGCGCTTATATTCAATTATTATATTAAATGATTGATTTTACCAAAATAGCGCTCTTGGCTCTGTAATAATATGCTATTTTTAGAACATGCAGAAAAGGTTAAATACTCAAAATTGTCGGTCACGTTATTGGTATAATGACTCCAGTCTAATTTTGAAGTATTTTTGCGCGTAATCGTCTAAAATTATTCACAATACAATGTTTGACCAGTGTTGACGAGTGAAAGTAAATTATGTGATGTTTTGAGTGAATTTTGTACGGCCTTAAATAGCATTTCTGAAACATCGATTGTATATTTTTGTACTCACAATGCTTTTAAAATATGTTTTGTTATTATTTTTTTGTACACACATTAACGTTTCATACGGATTTAAAACAGCACCGATCATCATTGCCGAGTGGTAGCAGCTTAGGTACAGATGAGTATTTCTTTCTGCGGCACTTTTGTAGGACTGGAAGTTATACTTTGTATAAAATAAAAACCCATGATTCAAAAGTATGCTATGCCTATTGTTAAGTGTTAGAAATTCTGGTGTTCTGTGTTCTGTTCTGTGGCATTTTAATTCGCTTCTAATCAACCAATTTAGGCATATGTATTCAAAGTATATACATTGGTAAAAATCAGGGTTTTGAAGTCGTTAAAGAAAACACGACACCGACTCCGACAAAAAAGGTTTAATTTTGTGACTTTTTTTTCTACCTTTCCTATTTATGTGTATTAATTTAAATATCAACCAATCCGACCAATACCCAAATTTTAACACGTAACATACATAAATAAAAAGATTGAACTTTTCAAAAGTTTTTCTCTGCTCCGACTCCGGCCTAAACACCGCGACGACGACGACTCCGGCCAAAAAATCGCGACTCCACGACTCCGAGTCCAACCACACAGCCCTGGTAAACATGATATCATCTTGTTCTAACATATCAAATGATTAAAAATGGGACACAGAAAAGTCATTATTTTACAAATATCCATTTACTTACCTCAATCTTTTTTATGCACCCTCATTGTAATGCTGATTTAAAATTAGTTTTCATAAAAACTATTTTGGCTTTCAAGTTGGTTTGCAAGACTATGAATTAGACGAAACGCGTTTGTGAGTCAATCTAAGCTACCCTATTCATACAGGTAAACGACGCTTGGAAAATATGTCGGATTGTTTATTTGCCAGAGCTTACAATTTCAATTTAATTGTACGCATAAAACTATTGCTAGTTAGTTATCAATTGAAATACTCGATGATACTTGAAATAGTGAGGGATAGAATTATGGTTAAGCAAGTCACATTTTCTTTGTTGTATTCATCTATTTTTTCTTTCCAATAAGCACCATAGTGCATAGTTACCATATCAGTAACGTGCCGCTCTGTATCGGGCGTATAAGTGCATGGTTTTGTTTTCTTGATCGCATATCGTTATGGAGGCACCCGTGAAGCAGCCGCTACATACACTTAACTAGAGGTATCGGCACAACCAAATAGTCAACGAAATATGTAATAACCAGATCAAAAAAATATATTGGAAACACGCCTATCAGCTAGATTCCGGTTTATTAAAAATGCCAATCCGTGTTATAGATTCAAATGGAAATTTCGTTGCAGAATATTGAAAGACTTATTTGAGTTATATCTGTAATATGTATGCGGTTTATAAAGTATAGCTCTGAAATGATTCAATTTCCGGTCGATTACCAATGAAGGCAATAAATTAACAGACGGTTTATTTCGCAGACATTTGAAATTATCTTTATTATAACAAAGATATTAGCAAAAAAAATATGATTTAAAACTATGTATATTCATTTAAAACTTCAATAATTGCAGAAGAAAAAAATACATATTTTATGATATGGAGTGGGCTTGACGGAAATTTGATATCAATTTTTGTATTGATTGAAATGACACTTACTTGGTAGAACTCTATTATAACACGGTGAAAAAATAGCAATGTATTTTAGTTCTACAATTTTTTTCTAATATGTATATACATAGTTGGCTAATATGTCTAATACGTATAAAGCTGGAGCAACCTTTAATTCAATGCGGAAATTCTGGGACTCACGGTTGTACTCAGTCAGAACCAAGTGCCACTAATTCAATGCGTGCATACTGACTGTCCTGCTTTACGGTTGCGAGTCATGGCACATCACAAAAGCACAGGGTAACTTCGAATATTAGGAATACGGTGGTTTGACTTTGTCAGGAACACGTAGGTAAGAGAGCGTACAAACCAGCCCCTTATTAGGTCCAAAATAAAAAGGCGACGATGGACCTGGCTTGGACATGTGCTGCGGATGCCCCAAGGGAGCCTAAATCCTGCCTGTCTCTTCTATAAACCTGATGTATCCCGACACCCCGGAAGGCCTTTGATGACCGTCCATAGGATGTACTCAGGGGAGCTACGGGACGCCGGGATGACCTGGGAAGATGCGAGGAGGCTGGCGGGAGATAGAGAATCTTGGAGGCACCGTGTGGCGGCCATATTCTCCGAATAGGGAGCAGATATGGAAATATATATATATATATATAGTTGGCTTACGCTCTTGTCAGAACTAAAATGCATTGCTATTTTTCACCGTAATATAATAATATGTTGTAATACAATATACAATCTAAAATAAGCATTTACATAATAAAAATAATAACACATTTTTAGCACGAAAGCGGCGCGATAGGCAAATACAAAAGGCGGCACGTAGCGAAAACGATTAGCTAACGACCAGTCATGTCCTAGTCCTTGTATCCTTTCTATCCCTACTCTCTTTGAAAAAGAGAGGTTGAGCAACTGATTATCATTAGTAAAACTGGTCCTGATCTTAATGAATCTAATGTGGAATGAGTGTACTAAAAATGTTTTACTATTTTTATTAATACCATTTTACTGTAATAACAAATAATAAAAAAATATTTGTTATTACAGTTAATGCCATGCTCCAAATATTTTTAATTTGAGAAAGTCATACGCGATAAACTCAATCATAAATAATGAATCAGTCGGGAACAACTCAACGAAAAATTACACACATCCAAGATCTCTTTTTCATATGAAAAAATCTGAACTTCCCGGGAATTGGACCCGGGTCCACCTGATCGCTAGGGCTAAGCTCTTGCTAGTAGACCACAAGGACCGAATAATGCCATTTCACCAAGTATTAATAGTGAACACCTTAAAAGCATATCCATGGTAGATACAATTAAAGTAGCGTCCGCACGCAACTGACAATTGCATCTCATATGATCAGAGTCTATGGTGAAATAAGAGTCTGGCGGTTTTTTTAGCATATTTTCCAATCCCCGGTGAAAAGTACACTGCAATTCGCATGGTCGTATTACTTTATCAAATCGATGTTCCAAATTGACACCTTACATTGAAAAGGTTCTAACTGCACTTTACACTGTTTTGAAATATGAGCGAGTGAATAATGAGCAAGTAAAAATGTTTCAATTTACTTATTTCAAGCATATTTTTTCACAACTCTTGCTGAGAAATAATGATCTTAAAGATATAATGATAGCAATAATGATGACAATCTTATAAATTTGTCAAATAAATTTAGTAAATAAAGTGTGCAGATGCAGTGCAACTCTGGAAATCTGCTAACTCCGTTATTCGGCCAAAGATAATTCTGAAATTCATACATATGATAGAATGTGGTAAATAAAAGCTATTCCGATCAAAATGTCAATTTAGGTAAAAGTGTCAATTTGAACCTTTTCAAATCGATGTTCCAAATAACAAACACCCCCTCGTTTTGTCCGCCACGCATAATGCTTGAGTAAATAAACAAAAAGATGTAAGGATAACTCGGCAGGATTGTTTACATGCGTGTTCACACAGCTGTGCTACTTTTATTCTCGTCAGATAATAAAAAAAAACGATTTTGATGCCGCGTTTTCCTTCACATCCTTAATCGATTATTCCGATAACTTGAGCAGTGATAGCGCTATCCGGGAACGCAATTTATACGAGCCCATAACACGAGCATATATATTGAGAAGACCTTTATTCCGGCTCCCTCGTAAATCGAGAAGGAGCCTCCTATCCGACACTCAGAAAGAAGGATTTTGGGGACGGAGTAGGAGAAACATGGCACTCTTATAAAGAAAAGACGATCTCAAAGCGTTATGTATTATTTAATCGTTAAGGATTTACACAGACGTTATACAACACACAAATATTACGATAGCGAAGAAGATATCAGGAATTTGACGCGAATTTAATTCTGAGGGAGAGGATTAGGCGCGTGCATTCTCAATGCAGTCCAATCTCTCACTGCTGTATGAAAAACAAACGGTTACTTTAGAAAGAAAAACAATGGCCGTTTCAAAATCGTTAACACATGCGCCCGCTGATAAGGGATGATTTATCGCCTTATGAACTTTTTATGAAGCACATGCATTGTCGGGCGTCAAGAGATAAGAGAAATTGAAATAACTCTACATTGCACCGCTATAGATTGCAATATAGATTATTATAAGAATGAATTTATTTCCTGATATCGACTGACTCATCGACTGAGGTGAACAATAGATCGTTCGAGAGAGTTCTGATGACCTACCACATAAGGCGGTGTCAAATCCCCTACTTCTGATAATCAGCAACTATCTCGGACGTCTTCCTCAATCAATGGTTTCGCAAGCAAAAAAATTACAAAAATATACCAAAAAAAATTTTTTTTTTTATACAAGTCACAACTACTGTCTGAAGGACCGTGGTACATCAAGTTGAAAGGATACATCCAATTTCAAAGCAAAGTTTGAGTATAACATTACCCAAGTTAAATGCCTAAATCACAAGTAAAAACATAAATCAAAGCAAAAAAATCGTAAACCAAGTTATAAATCAAAGGAAAACATACATTTATGATCAAATTTCCAAATCCTGATTAAGAATCAAAAAGAAGTTAGATTTGAAAACATATTTAAGTATTTTCGTAAATAAAAACATACTCATTTAAAAAAAAAAATCACATGAATAAAACAAAGCATATAAGCGACACAGCGGCGTCGTTAAAAAAGAACAATAGGTGCTTTGGTTTCGTTCGGCGCAGGCGTCACGTTATCTTGCGCGATAACACAACGTCTTGAACGCGGCGATATCGAGTGTCGATTTTCGTCGCGTCGGCTTCTTTTGCTGTTTCAATCATGTCACGGAGGTCTGCAATAAGTCGCGATACAAAGCTATTACGCGAGTGTCGCCTTTGGCTGGTGAGGTTTCGGTGAAGGTCTGTGGTGGCAAGCTAGGTCTCATGCAGGAGATACGACCCTGACTGGACGACTGGATTCCAAATGCTGGTGCCACGGCACCTCTGGTCGCCACGCAAGCTCACGCGATCTAGGGTGAAGTAGGCCCGGCACTGATGGACGTAGATCACTACGTCTCGCCGTCACTACTCCAGGTTCGAAGGCGGCTGCTGGTCCCCTCGGTCCTTGGCTCCATTATGCCCACTCTTGGGTCATCTCGGTAGGCACGGATGACAACTGTCTTCCGGCCATACCGGTATGGTGGAGACGCCGTCTCCCCAGTCGTCTTCGTGAGTCATCCAGGTTGCTGTATCGTCCTGCATGGCTTAACCCCATGCTATTGTGCTCTCTCACATCCTGGTACACTCCTCGTCACCTACGTGGCTGACTACCCTCGGCATTCGGTAGATATCGCATCAATTTATTTTAGCTGCGCGTTTGGTGGGCGGCACCCTTGACACGTTGTTTACGAACAACACAAACATATTTATTATTAATTACCTTTAGTAAACAAATAAAATATCGATATTATTATTATCGCTTCTCCGCAAGCAAGCGCGAACATTCGCATTATTACAAAAGAAACACTTAAATTATTATTATTCGCATTGTGACATTCTTCGCGGAGCGCTTGCGATCTTTCACGTTATAAACGAAGCACAGATATTATTATTTCGCGGAGCACTCAGAATTATTTACGTAATTATTTATAAAACACAAAATTATTACTATTCACTGGGCGCCACTAGGTTATACGAACCTAGACGCTTTGAGACCTCAGAGCATGAAGTGGGCGGGAGTGAGTTCCGATGTTGTCAAACATCATTAGCCCTAGTCGTCGGCAACAATTAAGAATTGACGCACTAGACGTTAGGGCCAAGTGCTCCACGTTGTACGGGCCAATTGAGAAGACCTTTATTCCGGCTCCCTCGTAAATCGAGAAGGAGCCTCCCATCCGACACTCAGAAAGAAGGATTTTGGGGACGGAGTAGGAGAAACATGGCACTCTTATAAAGAAAAGACGATCTCAAAGCGTTATGTATTATTTAATCGTTAAGGATTTACACAGACGTTATACAACACACAAATATTACGATAGCGAAGAAGATATCAGGAATTTGACGCGAATTTAATTCTGAGGGAGAGGATTAGGCGCGTGCATTCTCAATGCAGTCCAATCTCTCACTGCTGTATGAAAACAAACGGTTACTTTAGAAAGAAAAAACAATGGCCGTTTCAAAAATCGTTAACACATGCGCCCGCTGATAAGGGATGATTTATCGCCTTATGAACTTTTTATGAAGCACATGCATTGTCGGGCGTCAAGAGATAAGAGAAATTGAAATAACTCTACATTGCACCGCTATAGATTGCAATATAGATTATTATAAGAATGAATTTATTTCCTGATATCGACTGACTCATCGACTGAGGTGAACAATAGATCGTTCGAGAGAGTTCTGATGACCTACCACATAAGGCGGTGTCAATATTTATAAAAAATATCACCTCCTTATCGATATGCCAAGCCAATACATAATGGTTTTCTTTTGATCCTAATGTACACCTGTATAAGAAAATTATTCCTTCATAATGTACTCGAAATTGACGGTTTTTTTTAAATCGTGTGGACTTATAAAAGAGCACTGTTTTTTTTTCTTTCTCTTTGCGCTTTCTTCTATTAAAAATCTGGAAAAATGGCGGCCAAGTCGCGATACATATCGCTATCATGAGCAAGTCGTACTAGATCGAAAAAGGCTTGATCAAGGAGTCGCTGACGTAGGATTAGTAGCCAAAAAAATCTCTTTTCTAACAACATCAATGCTGGCTTTTATTTCCTTCACAATATATGTAAGTACATCTCGTTAGCATATTTTGGCTTAATGGATCATAGTCAATCTTCCTCATTTGTGACACAATGGACATTTGAAATCATTATACCCCGATACAAACAAATATCGAAATCATCTAAAGAATAGTTTTTTTGCTGCCCATACCAGTTTTTCTATGTAATATTATGGTAATTTTAATGTAGATCAATAAAAACTCTATCAATTTTAACATTAATCAAAATTCCCCAGTAAAGTTGCAGTTTTTTTTAACTAGACTCATTAGTGCCAGCGCCTGTGTGCGCCGCACACTTCGCAGCCACGAGCCAGCCCTGCGCAGAGTATTAAGGCGTACTACATACGAGAAAATTATATAAAGGTTCTTTCTTTTCCTGTGTGCAATCTAGAAATAAAATATTGATGCAACTGAGAGTCCGCTTTACAAGCTCTTATGTAGGTATTGTTTCAATAATACTCGCTCCCAATTTGGATCATATGAAGTTTTTCTATGATAAATTGTTAATTCTCAATTGCTCAACTTTTTTTTCCAATAGCGTAAGAGTTTATATGTACATATAAGGCCGGGACAAAGCTAGTGGTTAGCTAATCGCTCTTGCATCTTCCTGCTATTTTTATCTGAATTTGAAGACATCAGATATATTCGAAAACAAATCCATCAATCGATTGAAAAATCAATTTCACTGAAAAAAAAACTGTGAATCAATCCAAACAGTAAAGTTGAAATGACTTTGTATCTGCTCGTCTTACTACAACTTCGTACATTACTGAACACATAACATCTTTTCTAATCAATATTCGATTAGAAGAATGATTACTAAGACAGTTTATTGAATCAATACACATGGATTTAATGTGAATGATTACTCTTTAATTGTTTATATTTACTGTTCTCAATTTAATATTTAATTAAATCTCCCGTAGAAACAAAATGTTACCATGTAAATAGTATTAAAAGTTACTTCTTTAACTTAAAAATATTACGCTCAGATAATTATAAAAGTATTTTTCTTGTTTAATTATATATTAAAAATAATGTATTTTTATTTCTCAATTCTGTAAACTTTTTAAATTTAATAATTAATTTGTTAGGCAGTAAATGTCATGTTTTGTAATAAAAGAATAAACGATGTTTACAAAATATTACAGAAGATCTTCATAGAATTGTAAATATTTTTCTAAGAGAAAAATTACTATATAAATAGTTTTTCGGTTCATTAAAACTACTCATCTGAAGTATATTTAGCAAGTTTTCAAATTTATTTCATATTATACTTATTTTATGACTCAATATTATTCGGTTATAATTTCGCAAACAGATATGTTATCGGGTATGTCAGCTGCATCATAAATAGTAATATTTCTACAGTACAGTTTTAGTATTTAAGAATATCGGCTTGAACACTGTTCAATATATTCAATGTTCGTAAAATCGCGCAAGTTCAACCACCATTTTTAATGATTATGATTTTTTCAACCACAATCACTTTCAAGGTAAATCACATGGTTTTTAAAATTCTTCTTAAGAAGATTGGTTGTTTCATTGGTAATGATTATCACGGGAAAGGTAAGCTCTTGCTTCACCCCATTCTTGAGATCGGATGGTAGGGCGGTAAGAGGGAAATTTCAACATCACATACACCCAAGCCTCTATATCCGGATTTGCAATAGAATAACACGAACACCAAAAACTGGCCACAGCTCAGCGATATAAATGATGAAGTTTTTATTGACGTGACAATGTCTTATAAATCGATGAATGCCCGCTGCACGCACGAAAAAACATGACTCATTGTCCCGTTTGTCGCGTTACGCCGAAGGCAAGCGTGCAAGCGAGAGCGCGGATAAGCGATAGAGAGGCACGATCGGCCTACCGTTCGGATTGTGCCGCATCTATCTCTCTTCCACTCGATTGGTCGATGCGTCTGAATAGAAAAGAGACAGCGGCAGCACACAACTTATACACCTACAGTACCTACACGTGATCTGTTTACAACTTTTTATAAAGTGAAGTGAAATGTTAATGTGGTTTTCATTGTTTATATTACAACAACAATTGCGGCAGTAAAGGTAATTAATTCTTGCATATTAAAAATCTGATTAACGTATAACAAATATACTTTAAATAAACAATAAATTATCAACGATTTCTTTCATTTTACTCCTTCTTCGTATCCATACAAAATAATGATAATTCAATAAAAATCATTCCATTTTATTCATAAAAGTATGCAATCATTTCATCAATGTTTTCTTATGACGTTGTCACGTTAAACTATCGTCCGTAAACCGACTTTACAGACAACCATTTTTTTTTATAACCTTAAGAAAGTGTATTTTCGTAAAAATAATTTCAGATAAGATACGATAACTTTAAAAAGGAATGATAAGAATAACAAAGAAATAATTTACAATCAACAACATACAATTTATATTTGATAACTTCCATCGTGGATTTTATACTAGAACTAGATAATTTCATTTAAAAAAATAATTAGATTTTTTTATATTACATATTCAATAATCAAGATTTTTTGTTGATTCTTCGAGTACAGATGTTTAAATAAAATTAGACTTAAAGATTTCAATATTTAATGAACCAAAAGAATAAGAGCGTTTTAAGATTTTAAGAAGTAAGCGTAAATATTCAGTTTTTCAGAGAAAACGAACGACGAGCGTATGTCAAAATGAAGTACATATATTTGTCAGAAGAAATTCTTCATTTCAATGGAAAGTTAAAAAGACAATAGAAATTCACACACTGAACTTATCGCAATATATTTGTGTTTACTGGATTTTTTATTCTTGAGTGGTATTTGGAACCAATATTTTTTTCCTTTCTTTAGCAAAAATATCGTGACATTTTTATTTGGTCAATGTTTAAGTGGTACGTATTCAAGTAACAATGGTGATTTTGGGCCGAAAATCTGAACATTATTGTATTGTTGTATTGATCAACTTCGACGTAAAAAAAACGATATTAAGAAAGTTCGAATGCCATACAATGAATATAAATTAATAATATCATTTTACTTAGAGTAACTTTAATAAATTTATTTTATTTTATTTTTTGTCACACATTTGTGATCAGATCTTTTTTTAAATAGTTATTTTTTTTCTGCTTGCTGACTCTGGTGAATTATGCTCTAATCAAGATCGAAACTTTGTTTTGTCAAATAAAATTCTATTAATTTTACCACTATTTATCAGATAAATCATCCGTACGTCTCATAAACAATGTAAGTACGACATGTAAACACAAGGTTGATTTATTTAAATCATGAATTCGAAACGATTATTTACGAGAAAATTAATTAAAGTGAAACAATTTTACAACTAGATTATTGGTTTAGCTTTACGAAACATTGTGGATGATTTTAATTGTATTCTAAAGTGATTTAAAGCCTTTTTTGAAAAACCAAATTTGCTGCTTAAAAAAACTATAGGAAACGTTGATTTTATTATCATTTAAATGGTTAATAAAAATTGTTATTTTACGCCAAATAACATCACAAGATTGAAATACTATTAAGTCCGAATAAATGCAAAAAATACGAAACATTTAATACTATATGACACTCAAACTTAGCCAAAAAATCATTAATACATTTTTACCTTTTTTAGTATAAATGAATCTCTTGATGACATAATCTTATATATAAAACCGAAACGGGGGATGTATGTCTGTAATTCCCTTTTGCATTGTTGTTGCAAGTTCAAACAAAGTTCAAAATTGATTTCGCTCGCGAAAGTTTCGACGGTAAATTTGTTTCGTTATCAATGTGTGTGTAGAGACTCCAATTACTCGAGTATCGAGTAGTACATATATAAAACCGAAACGGCGTATGTATGTCTGTGGGTCTGTAATTCCCTTTTGCATTGTTGGTCATTAAGTTGCCATAAAAACGAATATGAAAGAAAATATGTTTGATTTTTTTATCGGCGAAGACATTTAGTCAAAATGTAATAAATTAGTCTTCTACTGAACTTTTCCCGGCTTTTATTAATATAATAATGTTTTTATTTACGTGAAGGTATTATTTGACATTTCTTTGACAGCAAATTAGATTTTTTCCTTGAATTTGGACATTTTAATGGGCGAGAATGGGGCTGTCAATATATGAAAGGGGCTGTGAAATGTCAATGTCTGAAATGTTCATTTTAATTCCATTTTAATTGACCTAGACTTTTGAATTTTGAAAAAAGTTGTTTCAACTTGGCCCGTCTGAATTTACGCGCCGAGCTGAACATAACCCCAAACTGGTCCGAGCGAAGCCGGGTTCGAATACTAGTATAATATAAAACGGGTATAAAAGAATGAATTTCAGTGTAGTTTTCAACTTCCATGAACTAAACCAAACTCTTTAAAAATGACAAACATGTAATTTTAATTTCACTTTTCTATGATACCGATGCCAAAAGAGAAAAAAATAACTCTACGCTTCAACCCACTCATTTAAATGCTGTGATTTTTATTGAGAATAAAATACGATACTTATAGCTACCATGTTTTTGGGTGAGATGAAAGATTCGTGTTTTTGGGGACATATTCTTTAATCGATTGGTCATTTTTCCAAGAATTGTTAGATTCTAATTTTTTAAATTAGGCTACATCTTATTTGTTTACTGTATTTAGTTTTAATTTGCAATTACTAAAATAGTTCGGTTAAAATAAATGTAGAATGTAATGTTGTGAGCTTTCACTAAAACTTATAGTTAATCTATACGCAAAGTAGTGAATGCCTACATTTACAAGATTCAACACATAAATGGAAACATGTTTATACTAAACAATTATTTGGTGTACATAAACCGCTTTACTTGCCATTTCAGAGAGTTTAAAAAATAATGATGCGGTTTTGCAGAATGGTTGGGCTTTAAAATATATACAAGTCATCATTTAGAAATCAATAATTCTGATGCAACACGAAAGCCCATTCATTGTATTTAAGGATTGAGTTCTGCAAGCGTCAAACTCAATAATAATTGTCCTTTTTATTTTTAAGTAATCTTATATATAAAACCGAAACGGGGGATGTATGTCTGTAATTCCCTTTTGCATTGTTGTTGTAAGTTCAAACAAACGAATTGATTGCGCTCGCGAAAGTTTCGACGGTAAATTTGTTTCATTATCAATGTCTGTGTAGAGACTCCAATTACTCGAGTATCGAGTAGTACATATATAAAACCGAAACGGCGTATGTATGTCTGTGGGTCTGTAATTCCCTTTTGCATTGTTGGTCATTAAGTTGCCATAAAAAACGAATATGAAAGAAAATATGTTTGATTTTTTTTTATCGGCGAAGACATTTAGTCAAAATGTAATAAATTAGTCTTCTACTGGACTTTTCCCGGCTTTTATTAATATAATAATGTTTTTATTTACGTGAAGGTATTATTTGACATTTCTTTGACAGAAAATTAGATTTTTTCCTTGAATTTGGACATTTTAATGGGCGAGAATGGGGCTGTCAATATATGAAAGGGGCTGTGAAATGTCAATGCCAGTCTGAAATGTTCATTTTAATTCCATTTTAATTGGCCTAGACTTTTGAATTTTGAAAAAAGTTGTTTCAACTTGGCCCGTCTGAATTTACGCGCCGAGCTGAACATAACCTAAACTGGTCCGAGCGAAGCCGGGTTCGAACACTAGTTAAGCATAAATTTTTAGAACACTTGCAATAACACCCGTAATATTATTTTTTTGTCAACCTGTATAGATTCATTCAATATTATAGCGAAATAGACTATAAATGAGTCGTATAGTATCAAAGAAGATTTATCCCAAATGTTTCGAAACTGAACATTATTCTTCTGGTCAAAGTGCATAAAATAAAATTTTTGTCTGTATCTAATTTAGAACGGTTCACGAAATTGGAAACAAAAGTAGAATGGTTTGGTCAATCATACTCTCGAACAATTGCAATGTAACTGCTTATGCACATTTTAAGTTTCAGGCTTTTATGGGCTGTTTTCAAAATTGAAAAATAATAATAAAACTCAAAAAGCCAACAAAAAGTTTTTCGTATTTTTATCGAGAAGTCGAAAAGTGGATTGTTCTACTTTTGATACTATACGACTCAAATATTCATATTTTATTATTTTATGACTTGGTAGATAAGCGCTAAGATTAGATAGATCCTTGAATTCATATTTGTAATAGCAAACGTAAACATTTCTTTCACAATATTTTCCACATGCTTGATTTCATTAGATCTGCATTTTTTCATTTCTTAAAAAAACCTGCTCACATATTTAATAAAGCTCGATTCATATCCGGCGTGCAGGTAAAAGCGGATTGAACAGATTTTTTCTCATTGACATCTACAGAAATGGCACATTTCATTTTGACGGGGAATTCTCGAATTCCGGAACACAAAGCGAAGGTTCTTTTGTATAAAAAGTTGTGCATTATTTTTGGTCATAGTAAATATGTCCGGCATTTCAGTATTCTTTATTTAAACGATGAAATGTTTGAACAATCTATAATTTTGCACAGCAAATTTTTCAATTTAAGAGTATTATTTAATACGCTCAGTGAATTTTTTCAGAAAATTAAAAAGTAATAATATGGTTAATTTATTAAATAAAAAATATTTATTGTATATATTTTTAAGCACAGATTCACAAACAATATATAGTTTATCGTTGGTTTAACTTTAACTCTTCTCATAACAAGCGTTATCAAGTGAAACCATATACATATAATATACCGGATATAATAAATTCAATTTGGAATAAGTACTAAAAATGAGACATTTGTTAACCGATGTATTCTGATATTCTGAAAGATGTTGTATTGATTTTGTCCTTAACAGTGAAGAATTTAATGATATTATGTTTATTATGGTACGAATTCAACTAAACCAACTTCTATTTATTTTCTCAATTACGTGTTTCCAGTTCAACAGAAGTGTTTCAATGACTGTTTGTAAGGCACTTTTTTTTTATTTCAACATATAATAAAGAATCAAAACATTATATTAATAGTTGTTGAAAACCAATGACTATTTAGTTATGTAAAGTTTACACGTAAACAACCAAATACACATTTTCAAAAGCTTTTACACTAAAATATGAATCCGACTTGTTTGTTTGATTCAGTTTGATGATATGAAAGAGAATATTTGTTTGTTATATTTTCAATAACTTTTGTTGAAAAATCGGTTACCTTGGATCAAAATACCTTTTCGTTTCTTTACATCCGTTTTCGTACTTTTCTTTTTTGTGAATGCTATTTCACTCGTAATATATTATTATGCTTATTCGGATTTTTAAAATGTTTCTTACAAGTGTCAACGAATGGGTAATATAGTGGGATAACAAAACTACCGATGGAACCATGGAACATAGAAAAACGTATTTTATTAGTTTTTTTTTAAATAAATTTTTCCGATAGTATACTCTTATTATGACAAATTCAACTTTAAATTAAAATCAGGAGTTGTTATTATTCAATACGGTCAGTAAAAAAATATCGAAATATTTTTCCGATTTTTCATTCACACACTGTTCTTATATCCAAATCATAATTATCTTCTGATAAAAGGATATCAACGGTTTCAGTGATAAATAAACGTATTTGCTAACCAGAACTTCGTTGGTAGTAATTATTATTGAATTTGACAATGCTTTTGCATAGCGCTTTGAAACAGCTGTTCAAAATATAATATAATATCGTTTTTTGCTTAGTATGAGAATATTACAGAAAATGTCAAAAAGTCTTTTCAATAATATTTGTTAGTAAGGAAGTGTTGCTTTTGGGTATGTATTTCAAAGAAATGCGAATGCCAAATTGTTTAACAGTGTCAGAATATGTGAGGCTTACACAGAACGAAAAAACTGAGAAGAAATCTAACTCAAATTCGAAACAGTTTAGCTATTTTTTCTAAGACATAAGGAAAAACGATTTTATAATGCAAAAATTCAAGGGTAATAAACCAAGATTCATAGCTTAATTAATGCACTGTGAGAATGCATTTAAAAGAAAATATTTTATGAATCTATTGTGTGAACTAAAATACGCGGGAGGTCGATTTTATAAATTAAATTGTTTGATGTAAACATCACACACGCGAAATTCTTTATGCTTAAATTTAGGAATGCCTTATGTGCAAGGCTTTCTGTGACTCAAATTGTTAGCATATTTCCGAGTAATGTCAAGCACACCCATACATTTTTTTAACGAAATTGTAAGGTCTTGTGAAGTTTCACGACCGGTTTATAAATAACACAATGTTTAATGTATTATAGGCATTCGATATCATCGCGAATTATTTATTGCAAAAATTTCCACCGATAAGTACCTTTTTAAATTCACTATTCAACAACCATCAAATATATCAAAAACAAACTAAATAACAAGAAAAATCAAAAGCGTTTTTTGCTGAATACACTTATTCATTTTTAATGAGTATTTCAACTGTTGAATCTACGATATAGTTAAATAATCATCCAGATCTTTTTATAAGAAAATTATATCGATATTAATCATATAATATGAACATATCATTTCTTAAAAGTATTAAAGCTGATTTGTATCTCTTTAAAAACAGAAAGAGCATAAGTTTTCATTTGTTCTTTACTATAGTTTTTAAGCAGGTAGGAAAGTTTTTTTTTGTGTGACTTTAGTATAGTTTAGAAAGTTTTTTTGACATTACCTTTGGCGGGAGCAGCCGTCAGCGTTCGGGTGTAAGGCCCGCCGCATCAAATCTCAGCAATTGAGTCATCTTGGCCGAGTCTTCGTTGTCTACGCCTCAGAGTCGTAGAAGTCGCTTCAACACCTACGGCGTAGGGGTACTTGCGAGCGCGAGCTGTGAAGCTACGGAACTTGTGCGCGGCTGAGCGTAGACTGCCGTAGACCTGCGGCGTGTGTCTTGCGAGCCCTCGGCGGCTCTACGCTTCTTCAGAAAGTGGGCGGCGCTCTGACCAGACACTCTTCCGCGTGACTTCAGCCGATTGTAAGACTAAGATGGGTGTGCACCAAGGGATGCTGTGCTCTCAAAGACAAGGCGCATTCGAAAAGGCCAATTACTGTGACAGTGGTGTCTCCAAAATTCAAACAAAATATTTTTTAAGAATAATAATAAGCATTTATTTAGGATATTTTATGTTTAAAAAGTTCACTTAATTAGCACACATTCAACCCAAATTAATTAAATACTTAATTTGAAATCAATTTTAATTTTAAATATTTATTGTATAACCGCAACTGGTGGCACAATTTTTGTTAGTAAAAAAATATTTACAAATCTTAATTTCTTAAATATTTAATTTTATACATTACTCTAATCAAATTGTAGATACATATTTAACTTTAATCTTGTATTCACCTAAATATTCTTTCATTCGTACAATAACTTATAAATTCTTAAGCTAGAATTAACTTTTAGCAAAAAATATTCAAATTACATTTTAAAAAATATTCAAATTACAAAAAATCATTATTATATTATATTTTTTAATAAATAAAATGTCTTATTATAGGATTACTTTGATAGAGTAAATTATAAAGAGTTATCTTTTTTTATTAAAATTACATAATCTATAATTTAACTTAACCATTAAATTTCAGCAAAAAAAATTAAGAACCGTTTAGGAGGCAAATATTTCCTCGTGATATAATTTTAATGACATATATTCATAACTATTCTTCTCTTTGTATTGCTTAAGCAAAAGAAGCAATGTGATGTTCATAATATGATTCATATATCTTTTATACAATAATATATAAAGAATTTATGCAATTAAAAACATACTTTGGTTAAATAAGTTTGGGAACTAAAAAGGGTACATGGATATTTTAATTCAAGGACTCTTTATACCCTTACGGCAACTATCAAAGTGTTTTTATAACTCGTTCCATTTCTCTTAACCTACATTAAAATTTAAATATAATAAAATAGCCAGTTCTGCTAATAATGCAGCACAAAAGGCTTATGATAGAGCATCCCAAAAGAAGTTTTTCAGCGGGAATTGATTGTAAGTCAGGTACGAGAGAACGAGTACCATTGACAGCTTATCGATTTCTCTACGTTGGAAAAGCCAACTACAAGGGCTGTTCGGCTGATCAATGTATTCTTAGAAAGGTGTAAATATTCATCAAATTGTTTGCTTTGTGTTTTAGATTTTTTTTTCATATCTTAATTTGTGTGTAATTTTTTTTTGTATTATTGTACGTTTACGTAAGTTTTAATGCCAGATATTTTTTATTTAATTTTAAAATATATCGCATAATTTTATCAAACTAATATGTGCATCGACTCAAAAGATGACGACAAATATTTTCAATAGACAGATTTTTCAAAAGAAACAATAGACAAATACAATAGACAATAGACAATAGACGAAACAATCCCTTAACATAAAAAGTTACATTTAAACATATACTTAACCTTTATAAGTTTATACGACCGCGGATAAACAATAATACAGCAATTAAAATCTCTAATCTGTATTCGTTTTCGCAATAAAAATAAACATCGGCTGTGAACTAGTGTCAAGAGCATTGTCCTAGCGATCAGGTGGGCCCGGGTTCAATTCCCGGCAAGGTCAGATTTGAAAAAGGGATCTTTCGCTGGGTGTATGTAATTTATCGATGAGTTGTTCACGACTGATTCATTATTTACCATCGAGTTAATCTCGTATGAATTTCACAATTAAAATATTTGGCGCATTGGCATTAGCCGTAATGCCAAATAAATAAACTGGTTATTTATTTTAGCTAATGCCTTCAAAAATCTCTGGTCATAAAGGGGTTCATATTTAAAAAAAATTAGAATTTCACTTTTTAATATTATCTATGATTTTTAAATTTTTCATCTACTGCCACTGGTCATATTGGACTTCTCCGGATTGGATAGGAAGGATGTGATCACGTTGGGGTGGGGTTAATTTTTCAGGCGCTGGATAGTGAGAAGGGATCGAAGAATGTATTTGATACGTCCGCGTCGGGGCAGTCATATAGCAATGTATCGAAATATATACTATACTTATTTTATACCACTCACTGGCTACAGTAAAAAAATCTGGCCTTCAGTGATTATTTGGATGGTTTATTCGAGTGTTTCCGAAGCTATAAAAATTTATATTCCATTGGTTCTGGAATAATCTACACATCTGCATTTTATATATACGGTTCATCTGACAGTAAAAGACAAATGAAGGTTGAGAAGACAGGTAGGCAACATGATAAAAAAACAATGTTTAAGGGCCTACTATTGCGGCACGAATTCGTGAGAACGAAACCGCGTAAAATGAAAACCGTTCAGCGCTAAAACTGTGATAATGTTACATGCAAGGTACAGCGTTTTCTCTCTAATCTTCGGTGTATTTAAATACATAATGACAAATGAATAATCCATTGGCCACTTAATCTTTTTCAATACAAAAAATTGTAAATAAAAAAATATTTTTATTGAAATGTAAATTTTTAGTGGAAATGCAGGTCGAAACATTTTCAGTTGAAAATGGGCGAGACCGGTCGCGATCTTGACGATATATACATACAAGACGTTTTATTTATTTGAATATTACTTTACTAAAACTAATAAAAAAATTCCTTATTGGATTTATTGAGATCAGGACCGGTTTCGCTCATCGCGAGCATTATAAACTTTTGACAGTGAACACCTCAAGAGTAAATATAATATTTAGACAGCTTTCCTTAAATAAAAATACAAACACATTTTTAGTACTAATTCCATATACAATTTATTGGATCAGGACCGGTTTCACTCACGGCGAGCATTATCAACTGAGTCGGTTATTTTTATTATAATGCCATTCCACCACGTATTGACAGTGATCACCTTAATTTTTTTCTTTAAATTCTTATCGTGGGGTAAGTCATTTTAATAATAGCAATCATAGCATGGTGTATTTTATAGTATTATATTAACAATGTTTCAAATGTGCCTATTGACAAAGACAAAAATGTTTTATTCGTTTTCATAATGAAAAATAAAAGAATTAATAGTCTTAAAAAAGGCTAGCAAAATACTTAATTTCTGATTCAGTGGGCCAGTTAGCATCTAACAGTTCTACTTGATTTTTGAAATTGTGATTCTAGCTGCTTAAAAACTAGCTATATTCAATCGGCATTTCTTGCTTTATACTAGATACTTACTATATAACAGTAAAATGGAAGTAAACGCAAAGGTACATTCTCAATATTAGTTCAAGAAGAAAGCTTTATGACTAAAAAGCATATCCTCGGCTTAAAACGTAATGAGTTATTTTAGTGGTTGCCAACATAAGAACTAATAAATTAGTATTAAAAATTCAATAATAAGTCTTTTTAAATAAGTCGTTTGTATCCGTTATGGAAATGCGGTTATTTAAATAAAATAAAACACTTAGTTGCTCATATTAAATATTTAAGTATTGTTTTTTAACTCATAATATTTTTCATACTCAACTTACTTTAAATACGGTCTAACTTTTATTACAGATTAAAAGTTCTACTAAGACGCTATAATCTTTTTTCTATACAGAGATGTTGTAAAATATAGTTATAATGTCATAAAGTTCATTAAATTTGAACCGTTTGAATTTTGTACTTTTCTGTGAGTTTTGTCACTAACGACCCGAGTTTTTCTTTTCGGCATCTTCAAGCATTTCAAGTGCACTAATTAACTTCAACTGACTCATGTAAACATTACTACTCTTGGAAAAGTACAAAATTCAAAAGATTCAAATTTGATCTTGAAATTCCATCAAGCAGCTTCGGTCGAAATCCTAATTTATATTATTTTAATAAATAACTCAGTTCAATTTTATTTTTCATCCGTTGGAAATGCTCGCAAAGAGCGAAACAGGTCCTGTTTATTAAAAAAGAATGTGGAATTAATCCGAAAAAATATATTTTAAAGAAGTTTTTTAATAGAAAAATATTTAACATTATACATTATCATTTTTTATTCGAATAAATAATTCAAACAATTTAAACTAAAACATGCATTTAACAATACTAAATTCTCTGCATGCATCCTTGAAACTATAAACATTGGTACAATATGGTTCTTAATGTACATAATATATTAATGATAAAAACCATATTAATTCCCGATTAAATTAAATATACTTGTTTAACACTTTTAATGTGTTCACTGTCAATACTTGGTGGAATGGCATTATTTAAAAAAACAAGAACACATTTTTTTATACTTATTTAATATAAGATGTTATTCAAACCCCTGAACTCGGAGAATAACGTTTTCATGCGTAATTTTCTTTGAAAGATGTAATCGCTCAGTGCCTGTGTTCTCACAAAATTACTTTTTGTGTCCAGATTCCACTTTGTCATATTCTGGATTCAGGGCGAATTCATATGCTACATATATATGAGATATATTTAATGTTTGGTCAAACACCACTCGAATTCGCGTAGATGAGGATCTCAGTCCCGCCTCATCACGTAAGAAATCTTATGTCACGTATTCAATATTTTTTTAATGTAACATGTAGGGTAACTTCACCCGTTCGCTCTCAGCAACACGTTTTCAGACTGGGTGACAAGCGATTCTCGTAGAAACAAATATGTTAAGATGCCTCCGTCAGGAGACCATATGTTCCACATTGAGAGCGGAAATAATTAAAAAAAAAAAAAAAAAAAAACTAAGCCTTAAAAATGATAGCTAAACTAAATCAAGTTTAAACATAGTTCTGACGATGGTGTGAAGCCGAAATAAGCTATCTTAAACTAGCATAATTCTTTAGGAATTAAATACTTTGGTAGATAAAAATACATGATTCGCTGTATGGTGGACGTGGTATAGCAATACTATACTAACGATGCATATTTTGTTTTTTGTTTATATTATTTTTATTCATAACTTGACCTTGGGAAATCATCTTCTTCTCTTTATTTTGTTGCACTCTGGTTTGAGCCTTAACAACTTAGATCGATTCCTTTCTCTCTGCTTAAAACAATCCGTTGATGCTCTTCTGATTCACACAATACTTTGTGTTACAGATTTAATAATGAAAAATACACATAATATCACAATGTAATACGGTATTAGACATGATATATAATTCATTTTATAAATAACTCCCTCTTCCATTAGATGCGGTAGTTGTATCTTGTATCCATCGTTATAATGCTAAATAACCAAGATCGCCAACTAATTGTATGGTTCATTATATTAATTCACAGTATTTATATATCAATAAAATGATATCGATAAAATTCTTAGAAGTTACTGAGCACATTGTATGTATCATACCAACTGTAGGAATCTTTATTCGAATTTGTATTTACAATGCTTGGAAAAAAAAGTTAAAACATCTTATACTATGATTTAATAACGTAATTTTAAGTATATTTTCACCATCTTAAAGAGTGTATGTGGAAGGTAATTAAGGCAGTAATGTAATGCAAAAAAAGTGACAACTAAAGCATCTGCTTATCAGCGAGTTCGTATTTTGAAACAGCTGTCAATCCCTAATCTAAATCGCAGAATTATTATAAAATCTAACCATTTATAAGTGAGGTCAGACATCTATTTGACAGTTAGGTAGCGAAGCCTTCCAATTAGTAATGGACGCATTTTGTTTTGTTTTATTTAATTCAATAGTAGTTGTACCATTGGTAGACTTACAAGGGTAAAGGGTTGCAATTATGACACCCCCGTGTGGCCAAGGTCGTTTGCGTGGTCCGGACATTATCGCGGAAACGTGTTACGGTCGACCTGGGGCGATACATATCAAATAGGGGAAGGAAATCCGCGAGGTCTCTCTGGCGTGATATATATACTATATGTATTATTAGAAAACGGCGTATAATTTGTGTATATATAATATATTATGCACCCAAGAATTATACAAGAACTGTAAATGCCAAGACTCAAGTTTTTCCGTGAACGTCAACTATTTTATTAAATTAGATATTATATGGATGCTATATAATCAGTGATAGATTACTCTATAAGCGAAGAGACGTGCGCACGTGGCCTCCAAATCTTGGGAGCCTCAAAAATAATTTTCTTTAGTATAAATATTTTTGACTCGTGCTTGGTTTATAATATACTAGTATTGCTACCCGGCGTCGCTCGGACTAAGCGACCAATAATTATTTAATGTTATATCATTTGACATAATTATATCACAAAATCAAACATCCAAAATAGAGTTAAAATAAAATCACAAACTTTATATAATTTGATGACAGCCCCATTCTCGCCCATTAAAATGTCCAAATTCAAGGAAAAAATCTAATTTGCTGTCAAATAATACCTTCACGTAAATAATAAACATTATTATATTGCAACTTGCAACAATAATGCAAAAGGGAATGACAGACCCACATACATACATACGCCGTTTCGGTTTTATATATAAGATTATGCTATCACACCAAAAAATGCAATTTCAATGATCTTAATATTGAATGGCCGATTGGTCACTTAGTGCGGTGTGCGGGTGTGCTAGGGACACTCGATCTAAATTGTTTCTAGTGAACTGCGCAGACTACCATAAATTGTTCCAGCCATACACTCGATCACAAACGATACAAACATATTTTTGATTAGTCTAATCTTGAATAAAATTTAGAGAAGTAATAGTTTAAATAATTAGAGATAGCTAGACATACACGCACGGTGCTTTATTTTCCACACTCTCTAAGCCTGGCATATTTAATATGACTGATTTAATCACTTTATAATCACGTTAACATATAATAGTCCGGTCCGTGGTGCAGTGGTCAACGCCGTTGGCTTGCGTGACCGACCGGCCGGATTCGAGTCCCGGTACGAGCAAATATTTGCAGTCGATAAATCGAGTCTATTCGCAAGCAGTGGGTGTTTGTGTTGTAAAAAAACCCTTTTCACCCTTCCACAAAGCGGTGTGAAGCGAGAGCGATTAGTTAATGACTAGCCCTGTCCCCTAGCCCTCGTATCCTTTCAATCCATACTCTCTTAGAACAAGAGAAGTTGTGTAACAAGCAGTTTTCGTAAAAAATATTTATTAAGATAAACTCTGTGAAGAGTCCATATACTCCAATCTGGGAGCGGACATGGAGTAAAAAAATATATTTTTCGTCCTCCTTCTAAATATATTTTAAAATAATTGCGAGCATAATAAAATATATGTGGAAATGATATTTTTTTTTAAATATTTTTTTATTCAAACTAGTATTTAGATTTTGATGGTGGTGATACAGCTGTATTCTCTGTCTCTAATTATTATAAGCAATATCGCTGCATAATCCAATATTTATAAATAAATTTGTACTTACGATCCCATATTATTTTGATTGCACGTAGTAATTTCGCGAATCGAAATCTTTAAAATTCCGCCCCGCAAGTCTTGAGCGTAAATATCAATTTTCTCATATTTGAATTATAAATTAGTTTTTCTTTGGGGCAAATCAAAATCGAAGTGTGCGCAAACATAATTTCGCATTTTCTCATTTGTCTATGCGTGCTTGTTTATGCTAAAGATTTTATTGAATTCAAAATTAGAATTCATTTTGAAATTATAATGTTTCAATTTTTACCGCCAGCAAAAAGAAACGTAAAATGCTGGCAAAAATATACGAACTGCCAAATAATCAACACTAATTAACCAGGCATTCCCAAACCTTGTCCTGGGCGTCACCATGTGGCCCTATTGAAAGTTTTTTTCCACGAGAACTGCTTGTCACTCAGTTGCTCAACCTCTCTTTTTTTAGAAGAGAGTACTTAGAGATTGAAAGGAAAAATGACTTGAGACCGGACTAGTGGTTAGCTAATCACTCTCACTATACGCTGCTTTTTGGAAACGGAATGGTGGGAAGGGGCTTTTAAACAATACAAACACCCATTGCTTTCGAACAGAATCGATTTAACAGAAAAATCTGTTCGTACCGGGACTCAAACCCAGGCGCTCCGACACGTAAGCCAATGGCTTTGACCACGCAACCACTGACCGATATGTTTTAAATATAAACGATACAAACTACGTTTACCACGCGTCAGTTCAAGCTAATTTGTGCACTTTAATTTGCTGAGGATATCGAAAGGTGAAACTCGGGTCATTAGCGACAAAACTCAAACGATTATAATCTTATACGATTTGTGCAGTTGTAAGTTTCTAAAAAGGTTTACATAAAGCTGAATCGCGTAAAATCTGAAAAACTATTTAATGTTCTTACCACTTTTTAATTTGAACAACCCATTAGTTTAATTACAAAGTATAAGTCAGTATAAAACGCCAAAAAACAGGAACTACAAACATATAACACACAAATATCGTTCGACCGTGTCGTATAAACAGAAACCATTGTAGAATTAAATTCAATTTTGTATCGATTTTTGATCAGGCTGGATTTTCAAAATGGTGATTTCAAAAAAACTAAGAAAGTTCATGGCTGATCTTAAAATCATGCCCGAGATAAAAACCAACACGACATTGGTGTGGTGCTTCAGGTTTTTGCAGTGCACGGGGTATTGGCCCCCGCGAACTTTCCGGGGGTGGAAATTGTTCGCGTATTACTGTTACACCCTTCTATCTTTTGTTTTTATTTTAGGTATGTCAAATTAAATAAAGAAATGCATAAATATGTAAAAAATGCATGAACGAAAATATTTGTAAATAAAATCAATTGTCAGCCTGGATTAAATACAATCTCGACTAAATAACCAACTATCGCATGAAACCATAAATACAATAATAAATTTGATTGAATTGGCATTTACTTGGTAGAGCTCCATTATAGCAAAGTATTTCAGCTTTACAAAAATTATATAATATATAGTTGATAGCTATATCGGCTTACGCCCTCGTCAGAAATATGTGTAAGCATACATTTACTTATATCATAATGTATACCTGTGTAGAAAAGGTGCCAAATACGTATTCTCTGAGAAAGTAGAAGACATAGATAAACAGATGTATGTTTAAACATAGTTCTGACGAGGGCGTAAGCCGAAATTAACTTTTTATTGTATATTTTTTGTAGAAGCAAAAGACATCGCTATTTTCCCACCGTGTTATAAATATAACATAACTATTTATTTATATTTTTTTGATTGAATAAATAGTGAATGCAATATTCTATTATTTATACTTTCAACTTAAATAATAAATTATTTGTTTGAAATATTAGATAAAATTCCAATGGTGACCGCTTATTTTGAAATATAAAAGGCTCAAATAATTATATTGAATTTTTTTTTCATCCGAAAACGAGGGTCTCCAAAATTATATTTCGTCTGGGGTCTTCGCAAGTTTTTGATCCGCCACTGCCTCTAGGTTGCCAGGCCTAGTCAATGTTGCAATGTCATAATATTCATGTACACATCTCTTTCTTCAGTATAGGCTTGTTCAAGTGTAAACAATTGTTTTTAGTTACACAACACTCACCTTTCTTCGACAGGTCTCTTGGTCAATGATAAATATAGAGTAAATTGGTTTAACATTTTTCTTTAGGTATTTATATCCTCATACAAGCTGTAGATATGTATGTGGTCTGGGGAAATATTCCTATGATGACATCGGATGCTTTTCTCCTGTTCACCAACTTGGCCCAAACTGCCAAGATTGTCAACCTTCTGCTCCGACAAGAAGCCATTCAAGAAATACTAAACAACATCCAAAGCCTGGAGAAGATTGATGACAAGAAAGAAAAACACGATATTGTGCATCGGTAATTTTACAAGGGAAGGAAAATGTGTATTGAATCGAATGTATACAAACCTCAAGAGGGTTAAATATGTTTTTTTACAAAATATGTGCACTTGATAAAATCTATTTTGAAAACGTCTCAGTTGCTCAATGCAGTGTTTCCAAACCTTTTTAGGCCTGCTTAAATACTGGTTTAAATCATTCGAATAAACTTTTACTATCGGTATGCTTTCAAATTTTATTTTTAAATAGTTCATATTTGAATAGTTGAAACACAATATTTAATTTCGAAAACATGATTACAAATAATTCTATGCCTCATCTCTAAAATTGCTTGAAAGAATAAGAATAAAAAATGTTGTTTGGAATTGTTATGGAAAAGTTTTTTTAGCAATTTCAACATATGTACATATATTGAAACATATATTTTTGCATATACAACGTCCACAGATATTTTTTTTAAATCAGTACCGATTCGAAGACGTTTAAAAATACGGTGCTTTATTTATATGAATATAATACACGTTCTGTTCGTTGAATACGGCTCCCGTGTGAGTGCAAATAAATTAGTGCCACATTGATCACTTCAATCATGTTCATTTTGAACACAGGTGACTTTATTGTAATAGAACATATATATATATATAATATTATACTTGTTTTTGATAATTCTAAAAGTTTTATGTTTTCGAAATTTTCCCATTTTTCAGGATCTCTGAAAGAGATATTCTTACATAGTCAATGTTTTAAAAGTGATTATAGATGTATATTAATAAACAGTTTTAAGATGGGATATTAATTAAGATACTTAACACACTATATCTATAATATAGTTTCAATATAGAAAACCTATTAACCATAACATTAATATGTATTACAGTTATGCCTGGCATGCAGTTAAACATCTGTGCTTTTATAGTGTTGTTACATTCATCACAGTCACTCTTTGGGCCCTCTCACCAATCCTATCCCATGTACCAGGAACACGAATGGCTTTGCCACTAACTGCTTGGTATGTATAGATAAATAATATACAGTATGGTCAGGGCTTTTTTCTATTTAACGCGGTGGAACGGCGTTCCGGCACCTTTTGTAACAGATTTTTTTTTTAAATGTCAAAATCAATTAAACGAAATTTTACTTGAATGATATTTGAATATAATTTTAGTTAGTAAAAAGCTTGACAAGAAGTGAGTTCCGGCGGCTTATTTTTTCAAAAAAAAGCACTGAGTATGGTGAAATAAATAATGGTATTATTGATCTCAAAGACAATCGGTTGCTCTTGGGCATCTATCTGTTTATTTGGACAACAGTTGACATTTCTCATTGAACATGTTCAGTGGCGGATTACTCCATAAGCGCAAGAGGCGCCGCCAAATCTTGGTGGACTTATTTAAATACCCTAAAACGGGGTGAATAGAGACAAAAACATGGATTGAACTTTAGCACAACTTTACCAAGTATCCAATGTTTTTTTTAGTATTAATATATAATTCCTTACAATAACTAAACTCTGCACGAAAATTAAATTGAATCATTATTTTTTGGTTAATAAGTGCCGTAAAACGGGTTGAATAGAGACTCATATAGAATAGAGTTTCATAATTTATTTTCAAATCATTACAATCTGTTGCTTTGTCTCGCTTCACCGGAAAAGTCTCTATTCACCCTTTTTCGTCTCTATTAAGCCCGATTCAATTTGAATAGAGACATCGAACAGAAATGACTGTGTCTTAAAACGATAGTGAATATTTGAAAATTATTGTCATGAATGTGTAGTAGAACCATAGAAACAAGTTTCAAGATATTCATATTTGAATTATGTGGCGCAGGTATGAAGATACATAGTCGTGAACGGTAAAAAGTGTCTCTATTCGCCCCTTTTTACGGTACATATTTATTTATAAATTTTATTATTCAAGGTACCCATACAATACAAATACATCCCCAGCGTTTGAGCTGACATACACTCATCAAATGGTGGCAATATATTTAGCAGCCTCCATGAATGTTGTAAAAGATAGTTTGGTGGCCGGTTTGATGAACCAAGCCGGCTGTCATTTGGTATTGCTTAAGTACGATCTTGCTCATATCACTGAAGATTTGGACACTATGGAAGTGATGCAGCCATTAGATATCGATGAACATAATATGGCCATTATGAATGAGGTAAAACTAAGTCACAAAAAGATGTATCTTTTTTTATTTTTTCCCTGTGGATGATATGTGTGCATTTGAAAAGTATGTCTTTATTAGATTGCTGAGAAATTATCCTAACTATGAAACTGATTCTGCCATTAAAAAATACTTAAACCATTCGTGTCATAATTCATTTGAATATCACTATATCTTTGCAAAATGCTATAAATTAGCTAATAGATAATACTAAAGATTTTTTTTTTTTGTTTCATGAAATAGATGATATATATGAAAGCTTAATTTTTCTTTTTGTTGATATGTCATAGATTGTTTATTTTCTTCGCCTCTTAAATTTGTACTTTATAAAAGAAAATTTATAATACACCTAAACCTGTTCTTGTGTGGTAGATGCGTTCCGTAGAAAGTCGCACAAAAAAGCTATGATTTAATATGGGAACTTAACATGTACAAGGACGCAAGTGTCAAGGTCACACTGTCATGAACAGGTGAAACACTGGAGTTTGCACGTACAGTGTGTCGTTAATTACGTTATTACATTTGTTCGTTTATATAGTCCCAAAAATATATTTAAAAAAAATAAGAAATTGCATTAAAAAAAACCGCATAACTTTGAAATCGCACAAAAAGAGGTTCAGGTGTATCGAGCCTCACTTGAAAAATACGTTATTAAGGTCAATTAATAGTTTTGATTTCTGCAGTTTTTGATCGGAAGCAATGCAAAATTAATTCTTTGAAGTATAATATTAACTAAATATTTTATTTATGTAATTTAGTTTGTTTTGGTAATGTTGGACCTTTATTTTTATTATCTGATAAACTACTTAGCCAGGTTGTAAAATTATAGTGGAATTAAAGACAGAGAAGTTGGATGTTATACCAATCATCAAATGGAACTTGATAATAAAATATACAGTTAAATTTATCTGTTACACTGAATATTTATTTTTGAATTATCAAATCACTATCATTGTATCATTATTTTTATAAGAAATCTCAGCTACACATCCAATATTATAAATTTCCAGGATAAATTTTTAGATTTTTCCGACTTACCTGAATCAATTATTGAAAAGAAAATCTATCGGAGGATGAGAGGGTGTATTATTCATCATCAGAAAATTCTAGATGTTGTGAGCCAAATAGAAGTATGTTTCAGCGGTACAACATTTGCTCAGTTCTCTGTTTCTCTGGTGATTATCTGTGTGACTGCTTTTCAACTTGCCGAGGTTTGCAAATGACATTTTATTAATATATAATGTATTTGCTGGACTGTAAGATGCATCATTATTTTTGAATAACAATAATAAAATCATAATGAAAACTTTAAATCAAAGAGTCATGTAATGTCAATTTACTTATTTCTTACCATTTCAGTGACTGATTTCTCTGAATCATTTTTTTCCACGTCTTCTCATAAGATATCTTCATTTGCATTTTTGACAGCTATTGTAAGATATCATCGAAAATAAGTAAAATGTGCTTCTTACAATCAAGGAAATATAGTACCATTGCATGTATATTTATTATCTCTACGCTAATATTTTTCCATGAATATTTTAGCTAATAGGAAACAATATTGTGCAAACTTTTGGAATCGGCATATATCTATTGAACATGATGTACCAAGTATTTCTCTATTGCTGGCATGGTAATGAAGTCACAGTGCAGGTAATATAATAAATTATTTAAAATACAATAATAATCAGTCCTGTAATAATGTTGTAAGACTTCGAACAGATTTGGACTTATTACCGAAAGATATGGATATTTGTGATGTATTTATGCCTCATCCTGAATACAGTGAGAAGCACTTAAGAAGAAGAGAAGCGTCTTGCGGTCACCTAAATGCTTACTGTAAAATAAAGTTTTGGGATCTGATGGGTGTGGGAGGGAATTTTGGACGGCACTGATATCTGTCTCTTAACAGAAATCGATAATTTGATTGAAAAGTTTATCTGCCCTGATTGGGATTCTAGCCTGTGCCATCTGCAACTGAAGTCAATGCCGTTGAAAATAGACAACGGACCTGACAATACAATCAAGATAATCTGGTGGCACTAATTATATTACATATATTTTTGTCTTGATTTGTCTGTCTGAAAAGCAGCACACTTACTCTCTAGGTGTCAACATTCAGTGAATACTGACAGGTGGCACTCCCACCAAGTAATTTCTATTAAAGAAATTAATTGAAGATGAAAATTGAGATCTCTCAACCTCTAGGTACCTACCTATCTATGTACTAATATATTTTGTTTAGTAGAGCACAAATGTAATTGTATCAGCATATTGTTCCACATGGTATAAGTGCTCTCCAAGATTTAAGTCCGCACTTCAGACTCTGATGATACGATGCCTCAAACCAGCTAGATTAACCGCAGGAGGCTTCGCCACACTTTCAATAGATACATTCGTAGCGGTACGTATAAATTTTTTATTCCCTGGCTTTTACTTGCATGACCATAATCAAAACCAAACAATTTTTTTCTATTAAAACTTGTTCCCCTGATCAATGCAATACTTAGTGCATTGTTTTTAAGAAATTTATGTCTTTCTCTATTTAATTATTATTATGTTTTGTTACATATATATTATGTACCTTTTGTCAATTGCATGTCAAATTGGCGTCAGTTATAATGTCATGTGTTTTATAGTTTCATTTGAAATAAACAAAATTTGCCAAAACTAAAATGTTAGCCTTAAAACTATGCAATCTAAATATTTTGATCTATTTCAGATTATGAAAGCATCATATTCTTTCTTTACACTTCTCCAACAACTCAATGAACCGATAGAGGAGATATGAGGCAAATAGGCATATGTTTTTTGTACTTCTGCCGAGTTATATGGAATACTAAATTAATTGTCTTGAATATTACATAAAAATAAATCTCCGCAAAGCTGCTGATTTTAAATGTATAAAATTGTACAAAAATCAAAACAACTGACGTAGTATAAATAAAAAATAATTTATTGAACCTTTCCCAGAATTCAAATGTGTCGTAAATTGACAAAATAAAAACTGTAGAATCATGCAAAATCAATATTTACAAATGTAAGTGTACATAACATCTACAAATAATTTCACTATCAGGTATGTAATTAATTTATTTACAAAATTATACTAACCAATCATACTTAGTAATTTACTCATAGTTCAGACCCTTAAATATATTGAATTTAAGGAGGGTTTCATTTAGCTGCAACTTATAATATTGATCAATAATTCTTTTATCAATCAAGTCTTTGAATTTATTCAGGACAATGCACACAATGGTTTTTGAATTATTTATTTAGCAAATTATCATGCAATAGCATCAATAACATAGAGAGCTTGACTATCTTTAGATTCATACCCAAAATTAGTTTGATAGCCCAATATATAAAATGATTTAATTATACGTACTGGTAAAGATACATAGATGTCAGTAGAAAGACAAATCGGGTGATATCTTCAAATATATATAAATTTCATAGGCAAGTCTTCGATACTCTTAATTCTTTAGTATCAGCACACAGCAATCAGCTGTAACAACAATTATGATAGCAGGCTGGAATTAATCAACGAAACACACACCTAAACGGATAATAAACTAGTTTTAGTCCTTAATCAAAACTCAAGATAAATTATGTACAATTTATTAATTTAATGTTAAAATCACTTGAATTTTCATTCAAATAGTTTTCGCTTTGAAAAAAGTTGCATGACATTAATTTTAATTGAAGTAACAAAATGCTTTTGCCAATTGCCTATCAAATGCAAAACAACACTACAGCATGCATCATTTTCGGGGAAAAGTTACTGATAAGCTCACACATTTTGCGCTTTAGATTAGACTTTTCTTTTTATTCCACGGATTTCATTCAAACAAAAAGCGTTAGGAAACATATAGTTTTGTCTATGAAAATGAATAGTCTTATAAATACCATGTGGCAAGTTAAAAAAACGAATCTTTCGCACGTATGTCAGTTCAATTGATAAAAAGCCTAAATAAAAATAAAAGTTTGACAAACATATAGCAAAAACCCAGAAACATGGGGGCAATAATAGATTTAAATAATAATCCAGGATATTAAACGGTATGCAGTAATTTTTTTTTTAAATTCTGCATTTGGTTAAAATAAAAGCCCAAAATATATTTTATTCTAGCATTCTGAAGCAATAAATATCGTATTTCAAAAATTATTTTGAACCATAAATAATCCACCTACACTTTGGGTTTCTTCATAATCAACATATTGCAGTATATACAGATTAAACATATCAACATAGAAAGTGAACATGGATAAAATTTGACTATTAATATAATTAATGAGATTTTGGGGATTACCCACCACTATTTTTTTCTATGTATCTGTAGATGAATAAACTCAAACATCAATGAAGGCATTAGTTAAATAGTTTGATAGTTAATAATATGAATATCTAAAAATAGTGATCCTGTTAAAGGCATGAGAAATAGATAACAGAAATATTTCGTACACTTGAATATTTATGTTGAAATTACAAAAACATAGTTTCAATTAAGTCTTGTGTATTACAAAAGCAGTCAGGTAGGTGACAAACAGGGTGAGCTGTTTCTATTGCAATGCTTTCTAAAACTGTACTATTTCTACTATATTCACATAAAGTTTCTTTTTTCGTTGTTTTGTGCACACAGTGGTTTCTGTGAGAGGTTTATTTGTAGATTTGACAAAAATAAATGTTGCAGTAAAAAAATGAGCTTATTGTTGGCAGTTGACAATGTCGAAGATGTATTTCACAGCATTTGTTCTAAAAATCGTATAGTTGATTGACAGGTTGAGCAGCACAACATCATCAATTGGTAAAATTGCAATTTGTCAATGCCATTGTATATAATTAAAAGATTAAAGTCTAGCCACCTAATAAACTAAACAATTAAAAGCTTATCCTAAAAACTCTTTGGCACCTTTGCAGGACTTTATCTGTAATAAAAGAGAATAAACAAAATTATTAGCTTTTTTTCAATTTGGAATAGTTGCAATACATTATTATACAGAGCACCAACTGTAGAAAGGTAAAACAAAATTTCTCAGTTTTAAAGGCAACTGTCAAGCAATACTCTTTTTCCACCGCAGACTGTATTAGTTTCTCAAGATTAGATTGTTTCATTTAAAAAAATAAGATTGATATATTTGTAAATTCTAATGAAAAGAAATTTACAGCAGTGTGTATTTGAACTATTTATGTTTGTATTCTATTTTTTAATGTACTTGTTAGTAGAATTGAAAACAATTGCATTGTTTGGTTCAATTTCAAAACACATATACACCATCTATATTTTACCTGAAGCCTGCTATAACATTGATTTTGATTCATTAAGAGTTGAGATAAAAAAAAAGCCTGCAAGAAGAGAATGATCTCCAACTTAAGTGAACTTGGGAGCTAATTTGAGATTTTAATTATACAAATAGTCCTTCATAACTTATACCATTCTTAGTTTTTTATTTAGCAAATTGACTAATTCAATCATATAAATACTGAGAATAACAATGTGCAATATATATGAGAAAAGATAAAAGACATCATAAAATAAAGTGGCTACCCTGATCAGTGGTTGCAGTTTGTTAGTAAGGCACAAGGCCCACTAAATATAGTAACCAAAGGACAATACTTTAGTTTTAATATGCACATATAAGGGAAATGGCCAAATAATTTACCTGATGCCTTTTCAGTTTGCTACGAGTCACAAATGTAGTGGTGCAAAATTCACAGGAATGTGGGCGGTCTCCGCGATGAGCCATTTCGTGCAGTCTGAGTTGTGTTTTTTCCACAAATGTTTTCATGCAGTGCGTGCACTGGTGCTCTCTCACTGTGGCGTGGTATCTTTTGTGGCGTTCTAACTCTCCGGGTGTATACCATGCTTTACTGCAGATATCGCAAACGTGACTCTTGGGTCCCGCATGCATTCGCAAATGTCGATTCAACTCTTGCACTAAATAGAATGCTTTATCGCAGCCTGGTTCTTCACATTTAAATCTGAAGACAAAAAAATAAAAATAAACAAAAATATATAAATGAGTATTGGAAAATGATATATTGTAAATTATAACATGGCTTCATATAAACCCATTGCACTCAAATGGCGAGAACGTGTCTCTATTACTCGAATATCGTCACTAAGATGGTAATTCAGTCAAATGTAATTTTTATTTCGGCCCTTTATTATATTCTTTTTTATTTCAAATAATCATTTGTACCACTTAGTATGCAGTTGACTATTGGAGCATGAGTATATATGCGCAATTAACACTGTACAAAATTCATACAATCAATAAATAAAGTCATCGTAAAAAAACATAGAAGAAAGGTTTTTCATGAATAATCATCGCAGCAAATTGGTAAACCAAAGAATTATTGATTTTGATAACTTACTTCAAGCCATTATTATGCCGTTTCATATGCACTCGCAACATTATAGTATTTTTATATTTCTTGTGACAAAGTTTACATTCGGCATGCTCAAATATGTGAGTCTCTTCGTGATTCTTCAACGAGCTACGGAGACCAAATGTTTTACCGCACGCTTGGCACTGGAATTTCTTCACCCCTGTATGTTGGTCGGCGTGAATTGCCAGGTATTGTGAAGATATAAAGCCTTTATCACACCCATCAACAGAACATTTAAACGGATAAACTTTCAAATGAATTCTATGATGCGGTACCATGGTATTGTATCTCAATGTTTTGTTGCATAAGTTACAAGTCTTTGTTTTCTTTCCGTTGACTATTAAAGGTGTTAGATCGCTCGAAATATAATGAGAATAAAAATGCTCTGCCATACTTTCGTCTTTTCCTAACTTTTGTAGACAAAGTGGACATTTGTCTCTATTTCTGTGTAATTTCTGAAGAGCTGCGCTTATTTTATCTTGTCCTCCTACTGGTGTGCTTTTGACAATTTTTTTCGTCTTGATATCTTTTTTAGTTGTTTTTACTTTCTTTCTGGCTATGATCTTTTTACTACGCAGTTTTGGGGCAACAGATTCAATCAACATCTCTTCGTCTTCTTGGAAAGACGGATCGTTACGATCATCGTCACTATCGCTGAATTCTTCTTTTTTAATTGGAACTCCTTCGAGATTGGCGCTTAAATCATTTTCTTCAGATTTCAAATCACCACTGACAGTTCTACACAGAATTTCGAAAGTTCTCTGGATATTCTGGCGGAATTTATAGCACACCTGTAGTTTCTCAATGCATTCGTCACATATTTGAGAAGGCAGTCCATCAGTTTCATACACCTGAAAGCGGTAATTAAAATATAAACAAATAAATTGGATATCTGCATCTAATGAAAACAACGCTCAATTGGAATGAGAACTAACCGGTGTATTGCCAAAGGAGACGATCAAACTTGCAACGGTTGGATCTGCGTTTTCGTTGACTGTGTAAATGCTGCTCAGATTGTTTTCTTTTTGCAAACATATTCGACATATTTCTGAAATATTAAATGACAGAGCGCCCAGGACACATGTCATCATTAAGCGATTTTGTAAACAACAAAGGTTGGCACAAATATGGCACTTTTACGTGGTTGGTACACATGTATTTAGTATCTTTTTATCTTTTTATAGCTATTGCGTTTTCTTAATAGCCAAAGATAAGCAAATAGATAAAATATTTTAAGCAGCAGCGTTCCATCATATAAAAGGTAATTCTCTTAATAAAATATTTCAGCATAATACCTACGTAATAAAACTAAAATTAATTCGTAACCTTGTTTTAATCAGATTAATATGATGTTTGTAAAAAGAAATACACTATTTGACAATTTTTGACTGTACCATATTATAATTGACAATGTTTCATATTTCAAGAATTGCATTGATAGTTAAAATTTGAGAGTGGTCAAAATGTGAATTTGCAATGAAAAAATAAAACATATTCTTGTTCGCTTTATTTATTTTAGACTTAAGTATTATATAAATAATTTCATTCGTTTATATTATATATAAATTATTTGTGTGTAGCAGCAGCGCCGAAGAGTAAAATTGGAATCCTTAGGTTGATGACAACACGCTAAAAATTCCGTTGGGCCTGAAATTAAAATACTATGTCAACATGTTTCGTGGCTGATTGGCTGATTCCATGTTTCATGGGAGAAATGAAAAAATACGTTCAAAGAAAACATGTTTTACTAATTTCTCTTTTACAAAAAAAATAATCGCATATTGACGCAACCACATGAAAATAATAGACGTATATTCAAGGAACTATTGAAAAAGGCACAATGAGTATTTTAATGTCACACAAATCATATTCAAAAATACGATGAGGATCGAATTGATTTTTCCATTTGAGCACGATATTTTAATAAACGTTACTGATCTTATCGTGATAAAATGTTAATGTTCTTACATGTGGTCTAAGTTGAGCATATAAAACACTTCGTCGTCATCGCTGTAATAGCAGTTTTGGTTTATCGCTGAAAAGACGTCAAAACATCTTAAAGCTGGGAATAAAAATGGATCTAATATGGCCCTCACAAAAAATCTATGGGATTCAGAGTGGCTGCACATAATCTCAGCCATATGAAACAGCTCCCTGGAAAACCGTATCACAAAATTTTCTGAAAATAACAAATAAAGCGTATTTAAACGATTGCAAATATGTCAAAGCTAAAGTAGTAATTGGCTAAAACAATACACATTTGGCCCAGATTCAGAGATAAAAACAACACGATTGTTTTATAGATAGCATCCCAACGTGTCAAATTGCAAATGTGACATTACAAAACAAACGTGGTCTAATGTTATACATATACACTAGAGGTCTGCACGGGCCGAAATTTTGAAATTTCACCCGGCCCGAACCCGAAGACCTCCAACCCGGCCCGGCCCGGGCCCGAGGCCATTTCCAAAAATCTTACCCGAACCCGACCCGAGCCCGACATTTTGCAACCTTGCCCGAAAAAAATCCGATTTTTTTTTCTAATAAAAATTCACTCACCAATTATCGTGTGTGTGCAGTTGTGCGAAATTCATTTCTTCCTAATTAGAATTAGTTTTTGTTTGTTTTACAGGAATGACAATACAAATGAGAAGTTCCTGTTTTTGAACTAGAAAAGCTGAAAATGCATTTATATTTTATACACTCAACGTATCTAACTTTTTTGTTTGTAGCCACCTCTATGATTTGCCACACTTCACTTTTCCCGTGGGTTTTTACTGACTGAAGAAATATATTCTCCACTCTTCAGTTTTGTCTTAATATTTTCGAAGCCCATTTTTTGCCGGTAAATTAAAAAAAAATCATCCTAACAAATCGTTTTGCGACCGATTGAAATAAGCATATAAGAAATACTGAAGTCAGGATCATATTATGAAATTCATTATGCGTATTGTACAAACTCCTATGAAGCAGACATCATTAAAAAATACTAAAATAAGTCATTAAATTCAATACAATGCATCTTGTTCTTTCGAATGGGTCGAAAAGATGACTAATACGAGTACGTGACGTTTATTATAGTATTAATTTTAGATTTACGATAATGGTGAACTCATTCGAAAATAGCCCGAATTTTGTTACATTCTGTTGTAAACTTGCGTCCGAGCCCGGCCCGGGCCCGAATCCAAACCTTCGTTACCCGGCCCGACCCGGCCCGCGGGCCGGGCCGGGTAAAACCCGCGGGCCAAATCCGAGCCCGTGCAGACCTCTAATATACACCTAAAGGTACGGCCTGGAGCTAAGCGTATGACGGGGCGTAGAGCGCTTCTTCAAAGGCATCCGCAGAAGCCATTAACAATGGCGTCTTGGTAATGTGTAGCCAAGACATAAAATTAATAATAAAGGTCCCCTTATCGTGTGCATAGTCGGTATCGGCGACACTATTACTTTTGTTATCAACAATATTATTTCGGCGCGACATCATAATTTTCTTTATAAAATACATGTGTCAACAAATATTATATGCGATATATTTTTTCGGCCCTAGGGATCGTCATGACAGCCAAATATAACAAAACGGAGATTGATAAAAACATTAAAAGCTATCAAAAAATGGTCTGGAAAAAATGAGAACTAATAGTTTGGTGATTGGATTGCATTGCCGGACGAATATATTCATAAATTTCATTAGGAATGCTTTCGTTTAAATTTCATGAGCCTCGGAGATCACTTTTCTGTGCCCCCTCGCATCCGTGCTAAAAACCCTTAATTAACTATAAATTTACATGCTCCCAATTTTTACATTTTTGTGTACATGTTCATGTACATGTTCTTCGCGTCGTCATTTGATTGAGCTGCTACAATTGTTCCTCGGCTGATCAATGAATAAACGGCCTGAAGATATTTTATATGATTTTTAATTTTAAAATTTGTTTTTCAATTATATAGTTTGTCCTTTATTCCATTCATTTTTATCATTTTTGCACAATCTTAATTATATCTGTCAAATGCATTTTGTAAAGTGGGTGAGAAAAACCCATATTTAAGACACAGATTGTATTCCAGTAATAATTTCTTCGAGCGACATCATTCATTCATATTTACGTCTATGCAAGCGCTCCTAAATTTCAAACTGACTTGACTTCGGATTTACGCGCATAATCGGCCTCCCAGACGAGCATTCGTTAGCAGACAACGTTAAATATCGTTGATAAGACGGCGGTTCTTTTGTCTCGTTCATACGCCAAGCGTTCGAACGCTCCGTTTGCCCAGGACGTACCTTAAGCCTTTTTTGTGCGGTAGATGCGATCCACAAAAAAGCTATGACTTAATATTGGAACATAACATGTCCAAGGACGCACATATCAAGGTCGCATTATATTAAACAGGTGAAGGACTGTATTTTGCAAGTACACTGTGTGAACACCGCGCTGTTAATACATGTGTACGTTTATATAGTCACAAAAATATATTTAAAAAAATAAAAATTGTATTTAAAAAAAACCGCATAACTTTGAAATCGCACAAAAAGTGGTTTGAGTGTACAATATTCGTAGGAAAAAAATCCCTGTTTCACTGACCCCTGTGAATTGGTTTGCACTGTGGTTGTTCGAGTCCACCGTTTACAAAATAGTTGATATGTCCCAGTGGATGACCCTCCGATAAAATTGATGTGAAAAGAAGTTCCACCACATTCGCATCAGATATGTCAAGGGACCTGTCTGGCATGAAATTTATGAATGGAACTGCGGGGTCTAGTCCTGCGAAAATATAAATGAAAACAATGAATGCAAGAAGACAAATTATGATTGATTTCGGTAGTGGAGTGGGTGCCGGGCATATGGGGTTAAGAAGTGTGTAATTTGAATTTATTTACATAATATTGTCACAGTACTGGTAGAAGTTGTTAACCCTTGTATGACCGAGCGATGAGTTTTTGCTTTATCTGACAACGCTTGCATGTAATGTTTCCCAGGTTTTCAGTTTGTTTTCGTTATTTAAAAAAGAAAAAATCTGTTATACGTGAGGCATTATGAGATAAATTTTAGGAGAAAAAATACAAATAACACAATTTAGATCTCTAATCTAGATTCGGTTTTACAAAACATCGTCTGGTCAAGGTATGGTCGTAAAGGGATTAAAAAACTAAATTGACTAATGATTTTAGTGCACAATGAGATTCTTGGATACTTCACGTTTTGGTCAGTGAAAAATCATAATGGTCAGTTAGTATTATAAACGGTCAGTAGTCACTGTATCAGTATTAATGTGGTCAGTTATTGAATGAAATTACCAGTTATGTATTTATAGTGGTTATTAAATAATTAAAAACGGTAAGTGTGTAAATAAATGGCTAGTTTTAGTTTGACAGCTTGTGAATTTCATGAAATGTGGTAGTAAAAGGCAAAATAGTTATTTTCTATTTAGATTTACTTGGTAATTGTTCTATAACAGTTTGCCAAAATACATTTGATCGGCATTCAATTATTTTTTTTCAACAAATTTTAGAGATTAATGCATAAATTGCTACATTTATAATATTATGTTATTGATTTACCAGTTATGCGGCCGATGATTCCCGTTTGAACATTGGATCCAGCTATTCCAGCAATATGTGCTCCAAGACTATGGCCAATCAGATGAACTTCCTCCAGGCTCATTCCACTCAAGGTCGTCAGCCAATCAATAAGCCTTGCCACTTTCCAGCCTATCGTCAATGATAGCTCAATCGCTTCTAAATATGGTTTAGTTGCGATTGTTGCCCAGTCAATGCAGAAGATATTATAATTTCCAGTTGTTAAATATGCTGAAAAGAGCTACATTTGTCATTGTTTATCTATCTGACAGTCTGTGAAGCACTTGGATTTTTAGTATAATATCATGAAATGTTTCATATTCATATCATTTCATATCGTCATAAATTTTAGCTAGTTAACATCCATGATTTTATATTTATGATGAAAATTATTTTAATTACTACATGAACAGTTTCATAATTTTATTATTTCAATCAGTTTATATATTGAAGTTTGAAGTCATGGATGTTTGCTATATCTAAAAAATCTTAATTCCCTCACACCTCTCATCCCAATAATAAATCGTAGTTAGAGCGATTAGCAAGATGCTCCAGAGAAAAACTTTTGGTTCCACCCGACGTCGCTCGGTATTTTATATTTATTATGTATTATATTAATAATATCACAGTTCTGCGAAAAAAACTCAACACCAGTTTTCCCATTATAAAGAAAGAATTCAAAATTGTTTTGTCGTGATGTGCGCAAACCACGTTCGTTTTTTTTAATAAATTTATTTGAATTTATAACCTAACCTAACCACAGCCAATCAGAGACGAATCCAACGATAGCCTATCAGAAACGAATAACACACATTGGTCTTCGTTTTATAAATAAGATTGCTCAATATTGGTGCCTATATGTATACAGTTTTAATAATATGTAATCATTCAAATTATTTTTTAATAACTTGAAAATAATGTACAAGTTAACTGACATACATCTTGGTTATCACACTCAAACAATGGGTTGGGCCTTAAATCTTATGCACGGGGATTCTCGGGATTTTGAATAATGTATTATATTATACTTTCATTGCAATCAAAAATTCTGAATTTTACCATATTTAATTGCCGTAAAGATTGGCTCTCTACAGCTACTCTGGTAACCATGAATTATGATCTTAGTTTCGATGGCTGGATCAAATGATGACTGGAAGGCATTTTCAGATTTTCCGACAACCATATAATACGGTGTATCAACATTGGATCTAGATAAAAAAAAAATGAAAAAGCTTTATTCATTGTAAGATATATTGTTATTATCACTATCATGTTCAAAGTTATAGAGGGTAATTTCTGTATATCGTCGACAATACGCTAAAATATCAATTCCAGATATAACGACAATAAATTTTAACTTTTATTTTCCTTTTTCATCGTCTTTAAAGCATTTTCAGGTATAAAGTTTTTGTTTTTTACTCTTCCCTAAAATTTGATTTAGGGAGTAGACTGTCAGTTGATTCGTGCGCTTGAAATGCATAAAGATACCTAAAGGCGAAACTCGTGTCGTTGGCGACAAAACTCATGGATAAGTACAAACGATTCCAAGTTGATATTTAAATTTCATCAATGCTTTCGAAATTCAAAATTACAGGAGCAACAAATAATACATCAGTTGATAATGGCCGCGATGAGCGAAACCGGTCTTGATACTGATAAATCTATTGTGGAATAAGAACAAAAAATGTACCAAATTTTTTTAATTAAAACATTGTGAAATTGGCAAGAAAGTCGAAAAATACAGATGTAAAAACTCTGACAGCAATGTTGACATTCACATTAAAACATAATAAATTAAAATTTATATTTAGGTAAACAAGTGATTCAAATTTATCTCTGATTGCCTGAAATCAATAAAAAAAAATTGCGGGTTGGCAAGATATTCAAAACAGCCTACCTGGATTTGAACTTTTATTTTTCATGAGTTCATTTAATATTATATTCAAATAAAAAAAATGCTGAAAACTTCTTCTAAAAAAATTAAACCACCTCAAACCTAATTCAATTTAAGTCAAACGTCTTTTTATCCGACTCTTTTCTGTGCGATTTCAAAGTTATGCGGTTTGTTTAAATACATTTTTTTATTTTTTTAAATATATTTTCGGGATATATAATCGAAATACGCTATTTAAAGCGCGCTGTTAACATACTGTAAGTGAAAAATCCAGTGCTTCACCTGTTTATTACAATGTGACCTTTACACTTGCGTCGTTGTACATGTTTCCATATTAATTCGTAGCTTTTTAGTACGATTTTCCGCGGAACTCATCTTCCGCACAAACAAAGTTTAGATGTACAAATTTCACTTTTTTTAAATTACCCAAAAATACAGACTAGTAAACAATATGAAACAATGCCTAGATGACGGTCGTGAGCATGGTCGAAACTAAAAAGTAGTATTTTAACAAAAAACGATTTTCTTTATTCAAATTTGTCTGCGATTAGAACAGTAACTATTATTTCACGCGTGCAATTTACTGTCTTACATATGCAACAAGTAGTAAAATGTTTTTTTATCTGTCTTACCCAATTATGACCTAAATGGACCAGACGGCTAACCAATCATACATCAAAACTTAATAATAATTAATTGCACCGCTCTAATATTTAATGATGGATGCATTCTTCGTTGTAAATATTTTTTTACCCGCCAAAATTCTGACATATGGCAGCCCTGATTTTAACTTATAATTTTAATATAAATACTCGGTTTTTTATGATAAATCAGCAAATAATAACTGTATGAATCATTCTAGTTTTTGGTGCCTTACCTTGTATACAGAATATAATTAACATCGTCATATTCAGACTTTAGCACAACTTCGTAGTCTTCAGCATTTGCGTGGATATCTGAAATATTTAGATACTAAAAAAACAGTGGGCTTACAGCAATAATTTATTAGCATCATCAAAATATTAAAAAACGTCATGAAATAAAACTATGTAGATGGCATGTTACCATCATGTAAACATCCATGTCCAACAAATAGACCGCGGGGAGGGTGTAGATTTCTACATATTTTTCATTATGTTTTTCATTGAAAAATTTAAACAAAATGGTCCGTGCTCGAAATCAAGACCGTGACTACCGCAACTGAATCCGATGAAGTTTACCACTCGCTCGACAACGAAATCTGCTTATTTTTTATTTAGTAAAAATGTGTTTGATTATAAGTAGTTTATTTTTACACTAATTCAAGTGATAACATTAATCATCAAGTAGTAAAATATTTGGTTAAGTTGTTTGTTTATTTTTTATGTGTGCGGCACACCAAATGCTATAAATATTTTATGTTACCATCGTTACGATTTCTGTTGAACATAGCTGGCTTATACTCTTTAGTCAAAATTGTAACGATTCCAAAATTCCTGATTCAAATCGAATTCACATGTGGTTTATAGTGACAGCAATAGTTGATTGTCAGCGTAGATTTAGCAGTTACTTCGGTGACTATTCACAATCAATATAAAACTGATTTATATTTTTCGTCAGTGTCACACGTGACCCAAGATCTACAAGTTTCTTAGTGCCGATTATTGGCAAAACTAAAGAGCAATAATACCGTCTACCACGTACCATGTATGTTAGCACTTGCTTTACCATGCATTAACGACAATCAACTAGAAATAAAAAATTTAAATAGGTGTAAATTATTTTGTGTTTTAGCTTTTAAATAGTATGTATTGTGAATTCACATCGTAAGGCTAATACTACCTCACGTTGACATAAAGTCATAAAGCATTTTTAGGACGGCTTTTTAAGGGTTGAAATCGCCACTTAGAACCTTGTAGTTCTCATGCTATGTACTGGTTATGTACAACACATGGTACTTCTCAGTAAACCAACCGAAACACGTGCTATTCAGAGCATCAATTTCTATGTTATAAGTCTTCATATTGATTCTTGATCTAACTACAGCCAAACAATATTGCATTAGTAATTACTTAATCAATGATTACAAGTGATTTTTTTATGAAATTCATATATCAAATTTATAAAAAAATACTTTAAAATGTACATACCGTAATTTTTTAAACATAACACAATTAAAACACATTTTAAAAGCGATATCGTTTTACCACTTAAATCCAACATAGTTTTTAAAACTCGTTGGTCGCAAAGTTATAATTTTCTTTCAAACAAAGACATGATCACCCATATCACCCATATAATTGATATTATTAAAAACTTAAAAAGACACTTTTAGTAAAGTTTTAATCGTTATAAAGTAATTCAAGTTTTAGGAACGCGCAATAATTTATTCGATATTATAATGGCTTATAATTCATACTGGTTATAAAATTGCGTTAACGTTTTATATTGCCCCCTGTTTATTTTTTATCAGACGAATTGGCACTTCACAGTAGCGTATCAATGTTTTTTTTTCTTTCCGAATCTCTTCATTTCCAGAGAACTTAATTTTGCATTATTATTTGAATCAGTCCAGGGCTTTTTTTCCTATTTAACGCGGTGGAACGGCGTTCCGGCACCTATTTTCACAGATGTCAAAATCAATTGGACAAAATTTTACTCAAATGATATTTGAAAATAATTTTATTAAGTAAAAAGCTTGACATGAAGTGAGTTCCGGCACCTTTTTTTTCAAAAAAAGCCCTGGGTATCACACTTTAAATGCATATCACCTCAACGAATCATTTCTGAAACATTATGAATACAGCATTTTTGTAACAGATAACCCAATGTTAAAATAAACCAGATTTAATATTTAAAGTTGTAATAATTATTGAAATAGTTTAATAACGGATTGAATGGTGAAAGAAGGTTGTCACCCGACAAAACTAAATATGATGGACAATATACCCTCTGAGCTGGGAAGTTTGCTGCGCGGAAAAGTCAATGACTGAGCAGGCCAATCCAACAAATGCGCAACATAACTTCAATCATCGAGCAACTTCTATTGAAATGCTTCATTAGGAGGACTAATACTAAATATGTTTATAACCTATTTTATTAATTGATACTCCTCTATTCTGTGGATCTTGAAGACATCAAGCGAAATCACTTTGTCTAATTCATTAACTATTTGAGTGCGCGCCAATCTGGAACGAAGGCGCGGGGGTTTTCAAACTGCTGCGCGGCTTTCCAGCTTCGAGGGAACATTGATGATGTACCCTTTTGACTTCGTATGGAAGCATAGAATAAAAAAACATTATTTGATTATTCTGCAGCATATGCCATCTACTACGAATCTTCGTTCCAGTTATACTGTGTATATTCCTGGCACATGAGTTTTTGGCGCTTTTAAATGATCACCCGGTACTAGTCTTCCAAACCAGCTTAACCCAATTATTTTAAATGCTTATTAACTATATCATCATTTTTTAAAGCCAAATACCTTTCAAATAGTTGCGCGAACATAGAGTTGAGAAATACTGAGATAATGAATCGGAAGGCAGAAATTAAAGCATCCCAGACACTCCTGATTTGGCCTACTAAGAAATTAAGTATGTTTTATATTATACTAGTATTGCTACCCGGCGTCGCTCGGACTAAGCGACCAATAATTATTTAATGTTATATCATTAGACATAATTATATCACAAAATCTAACATCCAAAATAGAGTTAAAATAAAATCACAAACTTTATTTAATTTGATTACAGCCCCATTCTCGCTCATTAAAATGTCCAAATTCAAGGAAAAAATCTAATTTACTGTCAAAGAAATGTCAAATAATACCTTCACGTAAATAATAAACATTATTATATTAATAAAAGCCAGGGAAAAGTTGGTAGAAGACTAATTTATTACATTTTGACTACATGTCTTCGCCGATAAAAATTTAAACATATTTTCTTTCATATTCTTTTTTTATGGCAACTTGCAACAACAATGCAACAGGGAATTACAGACATACATACGCCGTTTCGGTTTTATATATAAGATAATGGGAATTCGTAACCACGATCGATGAACCGAATACGGCACCAAAAAATAGAGCCATGGCCACCCGGGACTGGGAAAAATGCATTTTTATACACGATGAATAATTATCCAAATATTATTATACGCCAGTGAGATTTTTTACTCGCATGCGACTTTGTTCCGATAAACATATGGTTTATAAAAAAGAATGATACTTACCTTCACAATTGTATTTAAAAATAATCATCGCGTTTGAGTTCATTGGATTTGATTACTGTTCGTGATAACATGTTGAATATATTGAAATAAATATAATTCAATGGATAATGGTTAAAAAGTTCAGCATAATATCATGATGTTGGTACAAACACTACTAACCAAGTTCTGTAACTATTAGTACCTATCACATGTTGCATCAAACAGTCACAAGTAACTAGAACATTTTTATTATATCGATATACCGATGTATTCGTTCACGACAACAGAAATTTGAAAATTTGAATTTATGATATAGAACTGATTCTCTTTTTGCACGAATTTGAAATAGCACCGTCTGAGATAATTAATAATTCGTATTTTAAAACGTTTTTGAAACTACGAGAACTGCTTGTTACTTCTTCGCTCAACCTCTCTTTAGTTCGGTGGTAGTATAGATAAGGCTAGGACTGGACTAATGGCTAGAAAGTTACCCTCGCTACGTCCCACTTATTGGATTGGATGAATGGGAAGGATTTTATAATATTAAATTTAAATACTTTACTGGAGCTATTAATCTGTGTGAATTTAGTATAATAGCTATACTGCCGTTCCAAGCAAGAAGGTAGTAAGTTACGATGACAAACTTTTGAGAAAAATAACAATATGTGTTTTTATTTTGAATTTATAAAAAAGCGGTTGATGCGAAAATTAACTTATTTCTTTGTAAACAAGCAGTAAATAGTTGCATTGACTGACTATTTGCTAACAAAACTAAAGTTGCTGCTTTTTTTTACCAAGAAATACTTATACTTTTAGCTGATGCCTATTTGTTCACAAAGGATTTTTAGATTGATTATTTTATTTATTATAGGTACTGCTATAAAAGTAAGCACCACATATGGCTTGAAAAAATATTTAGAAATTAGCATTCTTTACTCAATTTCAGAAATTTTGTTAATTACCGTCTTCTTCCTTGGAACGGCAGTATACGTCAGCTTTTTTTAACATGTTTTTAATGCAGTTTTTCTTTTAAAAAGAAGAGATAAAATTGTTTGCTTGAACGATGACGTCAGGATGAGATTGTTTATTTTGTTTTGTTCTTTATAATTTACCGCAGTCCAGTTAGTGTGAAATATTTAAATCGGCAACTTGTACTACTTGCCCTCCTCCACCCACCACTGCTTTCCCATTCGTTGATTTTACACTTGCATACACATTTTTTTCCTTAACTGCGAATGTTATAGGAGCAACTTCCAAAGCTTAGTGGCGTACACTTACATAAGTGTGATAACCAAAAATCGATGTGTTCAGGCCTACTCCCTTTCTGTATGATGTCAAGATTTAACAAAAATGAACCAGATATGAGAAAACCGTTTGGAGAATGGTCGATCTTATGTACATTAATTATGAATAATCTGCATATTGATTGAGTAGGCATTTACTTGGTAGAACTACATTATAATACGGTAAGAAAAATAACAATGTATTTTAATTCTACATAAATTATTTTATATATTTGTTGATAGCTATTAGCTATTTCGCTATATTAATATATAAAATAATTTATGTAGAATTAAAATACATTGTTACTTTTCTTACCGTATAATAATCTGAATCGTACATTTGTCTCACAAATACTACTCGAGTCATTTAATAAAAAAAGGTATCATGACTTTTTTTATTTAATCTTTTAGTGTTTTTCGAATGAGTATTTACACAACACTAAACCGAGCTTAATAAATTATAATTATACTATAACCAACGGAGTTGTTAAAAAAATCAAAATTGTCACCAAAGAATCATGCGAAAATCAGTTTCAAAGGTTGGGAAAATAAAGTATTCGCAAAGTTGGTTGATATTTTTATTTTCAAGCAATATTGAAGGACTATAAACTATTATCAGATGTCAGCGATTGATCTGTACAATGTACAAACAGGGGGAGTGTGTGTGTATGTGTGCTGCGTAACATATATGCGTATTAATTAAGCGAAATATTTTTTTCAGGTAGTAGTGTCACCTGTTGACATTCACTTAATGTGAGAATAGACATTTAGCATCCTATAATTTACCATTGGGTGTGTATAAATAATTATACTTGCAAATTAATTGTCTATGGTGCACAATTTATTATATTTTATCCTTTTTTTTTTAAAGTGCATTATGGTTGTAAAATATCGACACAAATGTGAACTGGTGAAAAAAATATGCTTAATTAATCGAGCTGTGAATTGTTATTCAGAGGGTCTTCCAATTGCTTTAGCACTGTGAAGAAGGAGTAGGATGCCTTCACAATCTGGAACAAAGCATAGAAATACTATAAAGTTCGTGTTGTTTACGTAGTTAGAACGGCTAAGCCCACATCCCCTTCTGTTGGTCAAACTATTCTTTTATTCCTTTTTTGAAAAAAGCTTAAAATAGAAAACAGCTTTATTTATTCCCTCAATTGACACTGTAGGAAATAATAAATAAATACGCGTCTTCTGATAATATCAACTTCTATAAAAACACGTTAAATTATAGACTTAAAACTAGAAAAAGTAATCCGTTAAATCTCTTTGAAAATGACATTTAAATTTATTAAAGGTCACCTGATATTCAAACTGCAACTGAGATAAGCTAAATACATATAATAATAATTTATGAACTAAATAGTTGCTAATTCCTCGTCAGTTGTCTTATTTGAATGTAGTACCGTAAAACGGGGTGAATAGGACAAAAATAAGGATTCAACTTTAGCACAACTTTACTAAGTATCCAATGTATTTTTTACTATGTATATATAATTCTTTACAGTGACTATGTATATCTCTCGAATGACAAAACCAAACCAACGAAATGACTGGCCAAAATTGAAACAAACGTATTTAAGTTCGATGTATGTGCATCCAAACTTTTTGACCCCTTATAAACTACTCTTTTATTGGACGAAAATTAAATCATGTTTTTTTTGGTTAATAAGTACCGTAAAACGGAATAAATATAGACTCGTATAGAATAGAGGTTCATATAATATATTCTAATCATCCCAATCTGCTGTTTTGTCTCTATTCACCTGCCAAGTCTCTATTCACCCCGATTCAATGTGAATAGAGACATCGAACAAAAATGACTGTGTCTTAACATCGCACTGCTACGATATAAAAAAAGATACGCCGTGGGTACAATTGAATTATACTCTGATGACTAAGATGTCTCTGTTCGATTTCAAAAAAAAATATTTTCATCCTATATGAACTACATGGAAAATTTCATGAATCAGATCTCTCGATATATTATATAGATTCTTAATAAACACATTTTTGTGTAGATATAAAATCAGTACAGTTTTAGCTGACCGCGGGCATTATCAGATTTCTGTTTTTGTTTTTTCGTCAAAATTGCATATATTTTTTTCGACAGCGATCATTGTGTATAATTTGGTCAGAAATTACGAATAGGAACGCAAATTTTGATTATTGCTAATAAACACATTTGCACCGCCGGTTTCAGGAACCTGAACGCCAATCTCCTAATGGAATTAAAGCCCGCTCTATGGAGCCCATAAATTTGGTGTATAAAATTATGATTTTTTAGTGAATCCCTTACCGAAACAAATGCTTCCACCGATAACGTGACAAATCCACCTGCAGATAGTCGAGCCGGTTGAAAACTTTTAGCCATCAATGTGATCAAGGATTTTCGAAATTTGAAAGAAGTCATATACCATTTGCATTCATATGCAGCTCCAGTGACATCTGTACTCTGAAAATAGCACGACTTTTTTTAATTGGTCAATAGTATATTAATTTGAACCATGGCATATAACCAGAATTTGATCGATGGGACGTAGGTTAAATAAGTTAAATACCGGATAAAGTAAAGGAGTCGGATAAAAAAGTTTTATATAGTTTTATCTTTAAGACAAGTGCGCAATAGAATGATTGTTAAGAGCTTAGAAACGATCTAAAGTTTCTAAACTTTAGAATCTTTAGATCCATTTTATACATATTTGATCTTATCAACCTTATTATTTAGATACAGCTTTATTTTTATCTGAAGCAGATGAAGCAACTTGATAGCTCTGCATTATGTACAGTTACAGGCGTATATTAATGACATTAACTGTTATTAAATTATTTGTTCAAACATGGTCGCTCCCAATGTCGAACTTAAGATACTTAACGTGATCTTATGTAATTCATTCGCTCAATCTATCTTAGAATCTTATCTATCTTATCTGAGAGAATGAATGGTTTTAGGAGAAAATTTTGTAGTATAATTATCACTCCCTCTGCGCCCTTATTTTTCAAGATTGGATAAGATGAGAATGGTGAACAACTTCGTCAACATGTTCGTCACGAATTTATAATCCGATTGAAAAAACTATATTATTATATTGTACGAAAACTTTGACAGCAAAACAGATACGGGTGGAAGTATTCAAGCTTTACTTCTCAAATACACTGACCTACTAATAAGCTTTTGTGACAGTGGGCTACTCTTCACCGGTTTCAACGCCACTGTCGTGTGAAATTGAGGCCCTAATATATAAATATTATAAAATGATCTTTACCAAAATAGCAATTTCATTTCCATGCCAGCAGTAAATGTAAAGTTGAACCATCATTGTTGAAAGATACAAACACATTGCTGCAACTCTCATTAAATTAATATTTATCATCTAAAACAAAAAATTATCTTCACGATTATATATTAATATGTATGTACCTATATACAAATATATATTATTGGACTTATCCGGTGTCCTTTCCGAACATACATATCTAAAAATTGTCAGATCTCAGGGCCTTTACACAATATAATGATGATATATTTTCAGGCGACTGACATTGATCTAGAGCAGTTGCTCTCACGTAAAATTGTCTTGTGGCCGCATCGTACACAGAAGTGGTCCTACGGAAATGTCTGGTGGCCGCAGAAATTTTTTATTTAAAATTTTTTGTGTTTTTCCTTTGTCAAATGGACCTAAACATGTTTGACAATTAACTATTGGTATTAATTACACACGAAATATTTCATTTTCAGAGTCATAGGCGGATCCACGGGGGGGCCATGGGGGCCATGCCCCCCCCCCCCCTGAGGAGAATTTATTCCATTCAAAATATAATAACATTAATTTTCAAATGATTTTTATTTAAATAAATATGTTGTAGATCTCTTTTTTTTCACGACCCTTTAGTTTAACAACTACAGTTACGGCAAAAGGTCCGCGCACCCTTCACAATGCCATTTATTTGCAAATATTTCCTCGAAATCTTTACCGATTTCCATTTTTTTTCCTTCCGATTGTAAAAAAAACCAATAGCCATATTTTGAAAAACAATCAAGATTTGAAAGTTTAAGCAGTACTGAGCCAGACCTAGTCGCGTAAGCATCTGACGAAATCATGGATAACCGCAAGAAAACGTAATCGCGATAAAAGCCCAAATTGAATCATGTTTTATGGGGAAAACTTACCAAGGAAAAAAAATTCGCTTAGTGTAGAAAGTATAGTGTGGATTTTATTTTTTTAAGGTCTGGCTCAGTACTGCTTAAACTTTCAAATCTTGATTGTTTTTCAAAATATGGTTATTGGTTTTTTTACAATCGAATGAACAAAAAAAATGTAAATCGGTAAAGATTTCGAGGAAATATTCGCAAGGGAATGGAATTATGGAGAGTGCGTGGACTTCTTTGGCCACAACAGTATATATACGACATGTGATAATTTAATATTTATGTCGTAATTGTGAGGTTTTGTTACGAATTGTACTAAATTTGACAATCAACGTTGCCTCCGCTAAAAGGAGGTTTTCCACATTACCACGCATGAAAACCTGGTTAAGGAATCGTATGAGTCGAAAAGACAATATGGTCTGGCTTTGTAACATATCCTGAATATTTTTGGACCTATTTGCAACGTCAAAAAAACGAAAATTCGACTTAATTTTTTAATGTTTGCATTTTTGGATTGAAATAAAAGAATCGATGATAATAGTCAGAGTCATCAATTATATCACAAGATTTTGTTCGGCGTCATCACTTCTTTAAGCGCAGGGTCATGATTTATTCCGTAAAAAAAATCGAAAAAAAAATCGTGTGAAAAAAGTAACGGTGCCGTTCAAAAAATCGCGTTAAAAGGGGACTGCGTGTATATATACTTTTTAATGTATCATGTTTATTTTCAAAATGGCCACCCCCTGGGACAATTCCTGGATCCGCCAGTGTTCAGAGTATTCGTTGATAAATTAACTTGTAACCACATTTTTTTAAATATCAATATTTAATATGAAGCTGTCGGTGGCCGCAGCCAAATGCTCTGGTGGGCGCACATGAGAACCACTGATCTAGAGCAACATTTTAACAGTGCCTGAAACTAAGTGCATAATGGTCATCAGTGTAACCCCGATCTATCTTTCTCGTTCCCATCGTTTTCTCGCATTCATCGCTTTCAAAAAATATAGTCCAGCTGTATTACTGATAATTTTTGATGATTGATAAATTCTCAACTATGCTGGCCGTAAAAGGGTGGGCTAATTTTTGTTAATGATTAACAATTCTTAATTTGGCGTGCCGTTATGGGAATGCGCTATTTTTTTTTTTAAAAAAAAATATATATTTCTTATTGATGGAAAAATTCTTAATTTTGCGTGCTGTTAAAAGGGGGGCTCACTTTTTTGTAATTATTTAGTGAAAGGGGACAAGGAAACATAATAATATATTATATTAATAATTAGAAACTGAAAATTTACTAGCTCACTATTTAGAACATCATGCATGTCAAAATGGCGACCTTTCCGATATAACGACATTTAACAAAAGTTTTTATAAAAAAAACAAATGATCAAAGTCAATAAGTTGTGTTTTTCAACGTTTCAACGCAAATTGAAATTGAAACTTGGTGTGAATTAACATGGGTCAGAATCATAGAATAAAGGTTAATATAAATAATTACAAAGTCCGTTAAAATATTCGATAAATTGAGATGACGAATGATTCATTGAATGCATTCGAAAAAAAACACTTACCACAGCCAATTGATATGTTGTAAAACAAAATATTAGCAGAGACAGCGTGAACTGAGCGAAAGTCGTCAAATAAAAATTTTCTTCAATCCTATGAACTAGCTGTATCACTTCCTGATGATGAACAATACACTCCACCAGTCTTTCGTAAAGTATTTCATCGGATACAAGATTCTGAAAAAATAGCAGTTTAATAAATTTAATCTTTAATATGTTAACCCGTTCGATCCCAAATCATTTTGGAAAGTGACCGAGAAAAATCCCAAGATATTTTTTCGCAAAAAACGGTTGTATTTATTTTATTTTTTGGGACGTCATTTTATCATGTACATATAGTGTTATAAGTAATTGTTTTAAATAGGCATTTAAAGCATATAAACGAAGAAAAGAAAAAAAAGCCGTCAAAATGTGTGACAAATATCTGGGATTCTTCGTATATGTTAGTGGGGCTGATCTGACGGCCCCGTGGGATTCAAGAGGTTTAAAACGCAAGTTATTGTGTTGGATTAATTAAACAAACAGTTGATTTGATTGCATACGTCAAGACGGTCTGAAAATAATAGATAAACTATTTAAGCGTACACTGACTCTGATTTCGTTAGAGTCCTATAGTTTTAATTGTTAATACTATATTTACCATTTCTGGGAGTTCTAAATCCGGTTTCATAATAGCATTACTTTTGTTGTGTTTATTTCGTTGATAACGCTTCTTTGGCACATCCTTCAATACTTGATTCGAATAGGCAGGCACTTGTTCGATGCCATCTGTCAGATGAGACAGGGAATATTTCAGCAGAGCCAGTTGACATTCCACCTGATTTACCAACCCTGTAAACAATGTGTCCTTGGCTACATTTAGCAATGCTAAATACATGACAGACGATGCCTGTTGAATGTAGGCCATTTCAAAAAACGGAGACGCCATCCCTTGGGAGTACCTAGAAAATATATTCAGCTATAGTAACTGAAAGTGTCTTGTCATAGTTATAAGGATGGAATGAGTTAAGCATGTACCTCCACACTGCACATAAAATCATGTTTAAATAAAATTATCCATATATTAATAAACATTATAGCCTTAAAAAAAGATTGCAGAGCTTCCAATTTTATCGACTTTCAAGTGAGGAAATCTTTCTGTTTCTATCTAAAGTTTAGACCAGGGAAGATACATATATTTATATGCACTATGCAGTCAACGCTTATTTACGAATACACACGCGTGACTTAATCTTTAAAGGAGTGAGTAAATTTATAATGAATTTAATTCAACATTATCTTGCTTTATTACTAATTACACTTTGCCAAAGTAAGTCCGAAAATACCCTTAACCTCGTGACCGCGGCTAAGAATATAGAGAACAACGTCCATACGCGGCACCTTTTGGGCGGATTTGTTAATAAGATTTACGACCATAAATATTGGTTGTAATATTTTTATAGATATGTTAATTTACATCTATAGTATTTTTTTAAATCATGAAAAACATAATATTTCTCATAGTTTCGGTATAATGTTCAAATAATCATTCTTCATACAAATGGATCAAATCGCCGCCATTACTCCACCATTTCTTACGGGAAACGGAGAACACTGCGCCAACAACACGCGTGAAATAATATTTCTCGGAACGCAATATTTTTATCCCCACTCGCTCACTTACAAACATTTTTTTGCCTTTTTATTTACCACGTCAACCATGTTTTATTTCGTAGGTGTTCACGGAAATAATATTTTAGCTGTTTTGGTTATTTTTTCTTGTAAATCCAACAGATGTCATTGATAATATACAATATTTAGTAGCATATTTAAGTGATTTGAGCTCTAAAACGCTGAGATACAAGGCTCAAAGTTCCGTGCAGGCTCACGGCTGCCATAGCAGCCGTACGCATATGAGCCATATCAGCTAGGGCTGCCTTGGCAGCCAGTCGCGGTCAAGCGGTTAAAAGAGGCGAAACACATATCACAATTATGTAGTTAAAACAAAACATAATCGAAGATATTTTATATTGAATTTAATTCATTCTACTGTTTGAACCAAAAATTTGTGTCCATACTCATTAAAGGTTAATCTCCCAAAAAAAACAATTTGTGAGATTCTAAATATTTAAGTTTTGAGGTAATCTTTGGCTCAGACTTTATCCCGTCTACTCACCAAACTTTCAGAGGAAAATCTCTTTTATCTCCTGGCTGTGGATCCAATATTGGAGAGACTGTCCAAATAGTCACAGTGAACAAGGTCAAGGCGCCGTAATATATGACTTCTTTAACAGATTTCATGGCATACCTAAAATTTATTCATGAAAGTTTCTTAATTGTATAACATTCATCGCCTAAATATTACTATTTTAGTCATTGGTAATGTATTGACCCGATCGTCTACGACTTTCAAGTACACGCTTAAGATGCGTATATGGGTAGTCTCCAGAGGTCGCTCGACCACCCCCATTCACCACAATATCACATCGAATTTTCCTCGAGAACTTATTCAATGGTTTTACAACTATGACAATATATAAAGTTTTTCCAATTGATGACTGTAATCTATTCAACACCAATAAGATTACTGCACATACAAATTGGCAAAAGAATTAAAACAATAAGTTGATGTTAAATACAGTAGAACACCTATTTATTTTCTTGTATTCATCGGTTTTTTGCCTATGGCCGGAAACCCATAAAAACAGTGTTAAACAATTCCGCATTCATTATTTCCCTATATATAGTTTATATTCTCTCGCATGATCCAATATAAAAATATGAGGAGTAAATAAGTTTTTATTAAAATTAACCTAACCCATTCGTCGTCTTTTTTTAGTGGCCCTTAAAACTCTAAAAGGGTTCGGTAAGTACCTCATGATGATTTCATTTTTCTTCGGATCATCGGTTTCCTTCAAAAACTCTTGGCATTTACTATAGATGTCACGAATATTCTTGCCGTTCCAAATCAGGTTGACTATTTTGACAAATTGTACGACATTTGTGAAAAAGAGAAGGCTGTTTGCCGCGACCAATGTTATATCTCCCCAGATAAAGCAGAAATCAATACACTGTATCACAAGCAGTGCACCTGGAGCAGATAATATGTTATTCAATCATCAATACTTCTTTAATACCTGATTCAAATCGTCTTAAAATTATCAACATCCATGACAAACATGTATAATAAATTAGTGGAGCTCATTCTTTGTGCGTTAAATAATGCCTTTTGGCTGAATCCAAATTGTTAATTGTTTTTTATTCATTTGAAAATAATGAAGATACGTTTTTAAGCAAATATAATCAAATTATCTTGAATGTAACCTTATTTGATCCCGGATTAAAAATGAAAGAGGCCATTTAACGAAAAAATCCTACCCATCAATGTAATTACTAGTATTGCTACCCGGCGTCGCTCGGACTAAGCGACCAATAATTATTTATAATTATTTTTAATTATTTATCATTCGACATAATTATATCACAAAATCTAACATCCAAAATAGAGTTAAAATAAAATCACAAACTTTATTTAATTTGATGACAGCCCCATTCTCGCCCATTAAAATGTCCAAATTCAAGGAAAAAATCTAATTTGCTGTCAAAGAAATGTCAAATAATACCTTCACGTAAATAATAAACATTATTATATTAATAAAAGCCGGGAAAAGTTCACTTAGAATTTATTACATTTTGACTAAATGTCTTCGCCGATAAAAATTCAAACATATTTTCTTTCATATTCGTTTTTTGGCAACTTAATGACCAACAATGCAAAAGGGAATTACAGACATACATACATACGCCGTTTCGGTTTTATATATAAGATTAGAAATACTCTAATCAACTAAGGAAGCATTCTGGGCAGGTGTTCATAGTTATGTATATGGTTTTCAATAACTAAAGATTCTCAATAATAATCGATGTCAGTATAGTTTGTTTCTTCAAAATGTCAGTGGCTGATTACCTCTTGAGCGCAAGAAGCGCGCGCTTAGGGAAATCTTTGTGGTCTCAAAAATAGCTTATATATGTATGCCTTACTTACTCACATGGTATGTTTTAAAAACTTAAAAATAGTTTTGACACATGTATTGGGCATCGAAAAATCATTTTCAATGGTAGTGATATTGAATGACAGATGGGTCATAAATAATTAAGCACAGTGTGTGAGTGAGCTTGTTACTCGTTCCGAATTGTTTCTAGTGAACTGCGGGGAACACCGTACATTGTTCAAATTACAATACATTGGAGAAACGAATCAACATTAATAACAATATATTTTTAATCTCGAAGAAGTTTTGTGCCACTGTTTTATCATTCGAAAAAGAGGGCCTAAAAAAATATATTGCGCCTGGGGTCTCCCAAGTGCTGAATCCGCCACCACAGTCAGTATTTACTCACCTAATCCTGATGAAAATATAAAAAAGGTGTAGAGATGATACAAAAATGCTTTCCATCCATGAAATGAATCAGGCTTCCAATAACCAGCAATTTGAATATACGCTATGCTCACATTCAAACCAGTTAATAAATTAACACGAGAAAAGAAACCACTTATCTTATTTATATTCTCCATAATACACAAGAGCAATTATTAACATCAATGTTTTTTCTTGCTATGGATTAACTGGAAATGAAAAGTTATTAAAAATCGTATACTTTTTATGAAGAATATGGTATCATTTCAGCACGAATAATAACGTACATTTTGATTATTTTTGAACTTTCTGTAGTTTTTTGAGAAAGGCTGAGCCTCATCAGATACGATTTTTTTTTTGTTCGTTTTGCATAGTTGTTGATATTTGTACGTCAGTTTCACAAAACTTAGATGGATCAGTAAATGAAATCGTAGGATTTTCACAATATTACAATATAAGTATAATGTTTTTCTATCTGTAACACACGTCACAGCAAAGGCCGTCTGTATCATTTCAAATCAAAGCATATTGAAAAAATACATGATATCAGTTATATATGTACATAAATATAAATACATATGTGTGTATTTGAGGCACAAAAAAGCGAATGTTTTTTACTTTTCAAATTAAAATATTCAAATCTTAGAAAAAGTTGACAAAATAGCCCATAAATGCAGAAATATAAAACATACCATTGTGTACACTAATACACGGTAAAACAATATTTGGGGAACAAAATTAGCATTTTTTAGTAACAAAAAAAAACACTTTTAAATTTCACATTAGAAGCGTAGATCTTTCTTCACTTATTCCCGTTAAAAATATCACGTGACAGAATGGCTTCATTTAATCTGTTCATTGGGTTTTTTTTGCTCCTGTTGAAATCTTGATTCAAGTGTTTCAATTGTGGATTGATTGTACGCGTAAATAAATTAAATAAATAACCTGGGAGCCCACACAGCAAACATTCAATTGCTTGGACACAAAAACAGCAATTTTGAAAATTGGGAGCAAATCATTATCAATATTTCTCATATAAATATCCGAAAAAGTGCAGCAAAATGATTGGTTTAAAAATACAATCTGTTCTGTTTTAACAAAGCAAAAAAAAAACAAAATTCTGCATTGAACTTAACTGCATTATTTTAGTTTTTAGGCTTTTTCTACCAAATGCTTTTTTGGTGGAAAGCTACCTTTCTTCCAAAGCCCACATTTAAAAGTACACCAAAATCATAACCATATATATAAAATCATAAGTCAAGAATGCAAAAAAGTTACATAATAAATACTCGGAGGCATACATCCCAGTGGAGTCTTTCATTGCAAAGTAAAACGTTGAAAACAGTTCAAAAATATGGAAACAGCACTCAACTTATAGCTGCCGGCTATTTTAATATTCATGGAAAATAAATGGCATGTCAACTATAAATTAAATATGTTATCTAATTTGTCGTCAAATTAGAGAATGATAATTTCAACTTTCTTTAGAAATATATTTTAATTATTGTGAACTACTTCCAAAAACAAAACAATTAATGAGCGTAATCGGTAATGAACTAATCTCTCGCGATCAATATAATATGGCTGAAAATCGTACATTTACTATCATTAGAAGTTTAGAAGGAATAAATATTATTTGTCTTGATTCTGGGGACCTGGATTCAATTTCACAAAAAAAAATGGAAAGATTTGATTCAAAGTGTGCATCTCAAAATAAAGTATATATTTCACCTTCAATAAAACTTATTGTAAAAATTCAATCATTCAACAACCATTTTGTGGAATAAAGAACGTTGAATTTAAATCAACTATGTAATAAATCAAGAATTAAAATATTCAATAAATGTAAGGGTAACTTAGAATAGCTCAGACCTACAAAGGTAATAATATATTTTATAAAGGCTTACCTTAATAAATATATTATTCAATCAATACCTTTAATGGATTCGGCGGTAACTTTGTGGAAGCTCATTTTATTATAAAATTTAAAATAAATAATAACAGATTGTGTTGTGACACGTGATTTGCATCTGGAAGACGCGAAACACGTGTCACAATTAGTAACACAATATGTGGAATAATCAAAGTAATTTTAAATTTTATATTATTCAATCAATTTTAAATCTTGAAGCTACGGCGCGAGGGGGCTCACAAATATCACTAGCTTCTGGTGATTAATTTCTTTGAAAGGCACCGATCTTAATATTTTATATCATTAAACCAATCTTTAAATTCAGAATCATTTTATTGTAAGTTTAATTTCTGGATAATAAATATAAATCGGTATCTGTAAAGCGGTAGGTAAATTGTGTATCTATTATTCATAGACAATTTCCATTTTGAAAAAAAAATATCTTTAAGTTGCAATCTGTTATTTCATAAATGTGAAGTTAGCGCCGAATGCCAAGACGTACGTCTATGGCTGTCGGCCTGATAGATTTTAAAAATTGCTTTTGCATTCACATTAAATGTTGTAGTTTTATTTAGTTAGTTTAATCTTACAGCAGGCATAGATGGCTGATTTTCTAGATTCAGAGGCCGAAGAGAGCGATGTACGGTGAATTTGTCCAACATATTTGATAAAAAGTATTTGTTGTAACATTCCTCTAAGATTACCACGCACAAGGGAAAACTTAAAAAATGACAGCGTTTTCAATAACTTTTCGTAGTCATGTCTCTGCTAATGATGCCAATCGCTTTTATTCTGAATGCAAAATGCATTGTAATCTAATGATAAGACGAATTGAACACATAGATCATTATTCCAACGCTTCAGACATTGTGATGTCATACTTAGCACGATAGTCTGCTCCAACAATTAGTAACCGTTCGTAATTTTGTTTCAACATATAACTTGATCAATTTCCAAGTGATTTTAAAATTTGCAGATTGCTTTATTACTGTTTACAACGATCTTGAAGTTTCGCAGATTACACAAGAATGAGGCCATTTGGAATGCATACTAATTTTGTTTATTCTTTATAGATGTAATTCTGACAAGTCTGTCATCACATCTTTCACTTTATTAAAATTGCACTCTATAATGTTTTGAACGATTTTTATTAGATACATCTTATTGTGATAGTAGGAAAAAAAGTGATGAAGTGACTAAAAACTTCCATCACTCTTAACCACTAAGATACACATGCTCCCCTGGGCAATTTTACATTATTTGTATTAATTCAACTTCTAGATTAATAGTTATTTAGCCATTATAATAAAGTCGGACAGTGAGTAATTATTCTATTGGTGATTTCTTTTTTTGAAATTCTCACGGTCATATTAATTTGATCAACTGAATTTCATGACAAAACAATCCAGCATGGTATTTGACTACTCAATTATGTGTGAAATGGTTGCACTTCTTGTTATTATATCATTAAAATCACCTTAACTTAGTGAATACTTTGAATCATACCATTCTCAAAACACATTTAATTTTTATGAAGTAAAATTGTTTTTTCACATGGATGTCACTTAATACTATCCCTTTTTAAAAGATATACTCTTCTCCATTCCATTCATTTGCGACTTCTCCTCTAAATCTTTACCGATTTCTATTCTTTTTTTCGTCCTTATCTAAAGAAAACTTATTACCATATTTCGAAGAACAAATGAAATTTGAAAGCTTCAATAGTATTGAGCTAGACTTTCGAAATTTCGTACACTGTAGAAAGTACTGTGTAGTATGTTTGGAACACAATTTTGTGAAACTGGTGCTCTGGAGGGGTGTGTTTGAACCAGCAGTGAGAGCTTAACAAGCGACCGTGAGGACCCTCATTTAAGGAGTATGGTTATTTAAGAATGCTTCAAAACTGCTACAGCTTTCCATGCTGAGCTTCAGTTGATCAGTAATTTCGCATGTTTCATGCAAAATATCCATAATAGAATCGTGGACACTGGATTTTGCGCGCAGTGCTGCAAAAGAAACAGTATAAATGCTAAAATCCAGATTGGAATGTGCAAAGGTGCACAAAAATTCGACTTAATTACTCTGATGATTCCAAATTTAATTTCTAAGGGCACGACAGTATGCAGCTAGAGCGTCTTGAAGTCGGTGAAAGGTTTCAGCCCAAGTACCAACATCTGTCTGGGCAGTCGCGATATAGAAAAAGTGATTTCTTACAATGCAACTTTATTAGAAAACATTCAAAATTATTGTCATTTGATTGATATATTCTTTGGTTACTTAAAGTTTTATCTTATGTGTTCACATTTATAGCCAGGGTCTGAAGATGAAATCGAAAAGCCGGAAAAAAAGAAGGCCAAACGGAAAGCTGTGCAGAGCGACGATGATGAAGAGGAAGAAGGTATCAAATTATTTTATAATACCAAATTCGTATGATTTGCACATTATTGAGATGCATAGAGAAAAAATATTCCTGGTTAATCCCACAGTGCTGGAAATGTACTAAAAGAGGCGGGATGACTGATATATATTTTATTCCATTTTTAGCCTACATACTAAACATTTTGTCATTTAAATCAGCTTATATATTTTTTTGTACTTGAAAAGTAAAAACTTAGAAGCACAGTTAAAATCGTAAATATACATATTCAAGGAAAAAAGAATTAACACAATACATAGAAACACTTCAATCTTAAAAATCTAAAACAAAACTAGATTGCTTGATTAATTGATTTTGAAACATAAACTTCACCAGTCTCTTAGCTAGTTGCCAACTTTCTACACCACACTCCTCAAATAATATGAACTAAAAACATTAAAATAATGATGTTGGTTTTTTTTCTATCAACTACTTGTCTTTTGATGATTTGCTTCAAAGATTTCTCAAAAAATATTCATTTTGATTTTTAAATTGTCGAACTGTTGAATTATTCTAATGATACTTAGCATGGTGATTCATGAATCTGTTGTATGAACCCTAGATGACGAAGAGCGATTGAGGGAGGAATTGAAGGACCTCATAGACGATGCTCCGATAGATGAATCCGGGGGCGAGGGTGAAGACTCGGACGCCTCGGGAAATGCAAAGAAACGAAAAAAAAGTGATGATGAACTGGACGACCGTTTGGAAGATGAAGACTACGATCTCCTTGAAGAAAATCTTGGGGTCAAGATGGAGAGGGTATTGATGAAATATATTTTATCTCTATTGTTCACATCAATTTGTTATAACCCACATAGATATCGTTTGTTAACCTGTCACACGCTTTAACATGTTCACTCAAATAACAAGCGTGCGCGTCACCTTTCTTCGAATTATGTTATTACGTTATTTTTCGTGTTATCGTAATAAATAGAGGGATTAAAAATAATTGGATTGATATTGATTGCAGGCAGACACATCAAAAATATGTCATAACACTAAAAACCCGAAAGAATACCCCATGAAGCCACAATTCATTAAACAAACAAATCTCTAACAAAAAAAGCAATGCTTGTCGCCATGACGTATTTGTTATCTATAATTAAACTGTCTCAAATTAAGAGCCCTGCGACGAACTCATTTGATGGTCGTTGTCACTTCGAAACATACACATATTACTCACTTAATTACGGGGAAACACATAAATTATTTAATATCGAGACATTTTCACCAAATGTTCAAAACACATACACTTAACGTTTGTCCGCTGCTGGTTAAGCTGTGCATTATAAAACCTGCAATTTTTATTTCAGAAAAAATTCAAACGTCTTCGCAAAGTGATTGATGATGAGAGTGACGGTGAACAACAAACTGATGATGGGCTGGACAGAGAAGTCATCGCAGATCAACTTTTTATCGGAGGCTCAGATGATGTATGTTTCTTATGAACCCTTTTTTTAGTAGATCTGTGTCTAAATCTAGCTTCCTTTACATGCAATATTTAACATACCCACCTGATAAGAATCAACCTATAGGCACCTCTTAGGTTTATCTTCATAAAAATTTTAAGATCCACTATAATCACACATTTGATTAATAGCTGACACTTTAGATATGATAAAGTTGAGTAGTGTGTAATGCATTTAATTTTATATTTCACTGCTGATGTACTGCCATCGTAAGTAATACCCCAGTTAACAAGATAAGTCATATTCTGAACTATGGAACATAAAGGGTAATGTCATCTGTTGTATTTCAAATCATTAACCATAACAATGTACTGTTGGTTGTGCTATGACTTAAGGTGGCAGTATACAAAAAGGAAGAACGGATAAATTTTAACATTGAAATGAACTTAAGTTCTATTTTCTTTTCTAATTGGAATAAAGATTATTGTTATGATATATATTCCTTCTAAAGATATTTTTCTCACAAATGAAATATAAAAAATAAATGAATTAATTATTTATATCTAACTACAAATAGTTCACTATTCAATATGTCAATTGACACAAACATTATGCGAATTGTATTTCACATTTTTTTTAGTTTGCTTACTTTGTTATGTTATTGTTTGTAATCCAATTATGTTGATTCTTTGCTAAATAAAATAAATGCAGTAGAGGAGTTTAATGCAACCGCTTGTGTGCTGTGAGTCGATAGGAGGTGTACCCTGGTATATTGCTTCACTTGAAAATATCAAATAATTTGTCTCTTATATGCAATACTCTCCCCGCGCATTTAAATATTTTATTGTGTAGGTATTACCAAATGAAACACATGACTTAACATGCATTTCTATGAATACCTTTTTTATCTATATTTTTTACTTGTGGGTGTGCCACTGAATTGTGGGGGAAAATTTGGTGTGCCGTGGGAGAGAAATGGTTATGAAGCACCTGCATCAGAGGCATATTATTCACTCATGTAAAATTATGCTTTTCTTCAAAATATTATCTAATATCAAGGGTTTAGGTTTATTATGATGTAGCTACATAAATATGGATCTTAGATTCACAAATGAGATAGTATTGAAAAGCTTTCTGAATATAATACTAACAAACATTTGTTAAATCAACTCTGAATTATGCTTTTTTCTCACACCACCGTAATCTTAAACCCAGGATATCATTCTACTACTCATGATCTGATATTAAATTCATATTAATTTTATCATCCCACTTTCGGAAAGGAGCGAGATCACGTGGTGAGTATAAATCTTTTCCTCTGTAAAAGTAAATGTTGTAAATATCCAAAAATCTATTCAATTTATTTTGGCAGTACTCAACTGATCCAAATTATTTAGTTTGCTTATTGAAGATTTTTTTCATCAAAATGTCGCGATTTGTTTTGCGAATAGTCATTGTTATTTGCGTTTCATCTCAGGAGGAAGAGCGGCGATCCGAACGCTCCCATCCCAAAGAACCCGAGGCGTTTGATGAAGAAGCATCGGACGGGGAATATTCTGATGCTGATGATTTCATTGTTGACGACGACGGAAGACCCATCGCTGAAAAGAAGAAGAAAAGAAAACCAATCTTCACAGATGCGTAAGTATATTAATATCAAAATGACAGCATACGTGTAAGTTCATTAACCCTTTCACTGCCAAACAAAATTGCGTGGTACATATATGGTTATATTTGTCCTAAAACCTCAGGTGCATGAGCAGGATAAATCTTGAGGTTGTAATATTAAAACCTAGTCTACTTTAAAATTTTGTAAAAAAAAAATGATAATATATGTATCAATGTATATAAATTGAAATATATTAATTAATATAGAGATGGATGAAGTAAACCTAGTGACAATTTTTTTATTAAAATCAGCACATAATATCCACTCATTTTTACTCTTTGGTATTCCTTTCTCTCTTGTCACCCTTGACGCTGAATAAACACTTATCTACTGTAAGACTATACCTATGCTTATTTCATAGATCTCTACAAGAAGGACAAGATATTTTCGGTGTTGACTTTGATTATGATGAGTTTGAGAAACATGATGACGATGAATATGAAGAAGAGGATGAAGAGGATGATTACATCGAAGATGATGACGATGGAGGTAATATTACTGCAAATACTAAAGTTATTGTATATCTCTGACTGCCATTTTGGAAGCAAAAATGCCATAGGTATAATAATTTTGTTTCAAAACTATTTTATGAAAAGGGTTAGATAAATTCAAGTTTTTACTTTATGATTTCTTCCATATTCCTTTCAACCATACATGAATGATGATTTGACCATTTTCCTAAATAGGTGAAGCACGCGCTCGCAAGGCAAAGAAGACCAAAGGCAAACGTCCTACCACCAAATCAATTTTCGAAATCTATGAGCCCAGCGAATTAAAGAGAGGGCATTTCACCGATTTAGATAATGAGGTATGCGATTTTGATTTGTATGTGCTGATAATTAATTCAAAATTAATAAATTACACATTTTTGATCAAACATTATTATTTTTTTTAGATACGTAACACCGATATCCCTGAGCGAATGCAGATTCGCGAAGTACCGGTGACTCCGACAGCTGAAGATTCAAATGAATTGGATGATGAGGCCGAATGGATTTATCGACAGGCATTCACTAAACCGTCAATCTCGCAGCAGGTATATGAAGTTTTTTTTTACTATCACCACTGCTCAAATCTATAATGTTAAAATCAATTTTATAATAACTCCCGCCTTTTACTCCATCAAAATAAATATTGTCAACTGACTTCAGATATCGTTTAATTTTACAGGAAGGCAGCGAATCCAGAGAAAGAAATCGAAAAGGCCCGCAAACTGTTGGAAAGATCCGTACTGCTCTGGATTATATGCGAAATCAAACACTGGAGGTGCCATTCATCGCTTTCTACCGAAAGAAGTGCGTTCAGCCTGAGTTGAATATTAACGATCTGTGGAAAATATACCGTTTCGATGCCAAGGTATGCCAATTACTAAACATTGCACTACTTGTATTAATTAATATTAATGGATTAATACTTTGATGTGATGTGCTATTTTTATGCTTGTAATTTTACCAAAGAATCCCTCATCAGTGACTTGTTTCACTGCTTGAAAAACACAAGATGATTAATCAGCATTAGATGTCATGGAAAATTCTTTAAAATATTTGTTGTATGATTTAAAAAATAACACATGCGTGGACATTCTCATAATTGTAAACACCGTGGTGTCCTTTAACCCTTTAAACACCAAGCCAATTCCATGGATTTTGGCTGTACCATATGCCACATAACATACCCGGAAAATAATTTTATACCCTATATGATTTTCATAGAAAAGTGAAAAAAATATATCAAAAGTACAAGATTTAAAAAACGTCTCTAGGGCTGCCAAAAACAATAAATATTATAAATAAAAATATGAAATATATATATGTATTTTTTCTATAATAAAACAAATTATATAGGTAGCACAAATTGCATCTAGGGCTGCCACAAAACAAATAATTTAATTTATGAATAAATTATAATTATTCTGTTATGACTGGAAAGTTATTTTTTTTATAATAAACTATATTTTATAAATAGCACAAAATGCTATGTGTTGTCTACTCGCACTTACTGATATTTAGCTATTCTCTTCTCACTCTGATGCGCTCTATGAATCGAGCGATCATTGCGATAATAAGGTGCCAGCCCTAGCGACATCTGTTAGCCCAACTTCAAATAAAAAGAAAATGGTTCAACATATGGGTATTCTAATGATCACATTGCCTCCAAAAGGTGTCTGCATAATATTGCATTTAAAAATATTTAATTTATTTATTAATAAGCTCGTAATCGCGTTTGCGTACCTGCACGCCGTGGTGTCTGAAAGGTTAAATTAAAAATCAACCTATTCTGTTAGTTATTGTGTAACTAAATTTGGAGTTTCTTTAATTTTCAGTGGTGTCAGCTGAAGTCACGCAAAGAAAATCTGATGAACTTGTTTGAGAAGATGCGTAATTACCAACTAGATCAGTTGATGCTGAATCCGGATGCTCCTATTCCAGAAAATGTCCGTGTCATCAAGGATGATGATATAGACAGGTACTTACTAAGCCTACTCTCTTTTTATAATGCTATAACTAAAATAATGCGTTTTGGAACAGAATGAAACATTGGATAATGGAGAAAGTTATAACAATCATGTCACATTATCCAAATAGAGAGGTAAAACAATAAACCTCGCACTAATTTGTGTTGCAGACAATTTTCTGTTGTTTGTGTTATGTGGTATTGATTATTGTGTTTATCTTTTAGATTGAAAGCTGTTCAGACTACAGAAGAGTTGAAGGATGTCCATGCACACTTTTTGCTCTATTATTCACCAGATATCCCTAAAATGCAAGAAGCCTGGAAAGCAAAAGAGAAGGAGAAGGCACGGGAAGCCAAGAAGTAAGTACTGATTCAATACATGTATTCAGTTGAGTCGGGGAAGCGACGCCCCGGAGTTGCAAGATGAGGCTGTATGACAAAATATCCACTTGCTAATAATGAGCAGCCACAACCTAATCTTGCATTCAAATATTCATCTGCATTTGTTAATGATTTCTTGCTGACTTTTCAACTCGGCATAAAAAATAGACTAATAATCTGTCCTCCTTATCTTTATCCTCAAAAACTTAGCATTCATCATGCAATCAAATAATCTCCGCCCTAATGTTATAAAATATTTTTTTTACAGATCTGCACGCCGATTAGCGAATGCTCAAAGAGCAGAAGAAGGACAAGATGATCTGGAGCTTCTCGATGAACCTGAAGAAGAAGAAGAACCAGTGGAAGAAACACCAAATGAAGGCTTAAAGCAAGCCGTCCGAGGAGGTCCTTACGCTATGTGCAGAAAAGCTGGGCTCGGTATGCTATTCATGAAGAACTTGTATTGGCATGATCTCTTACTATCCTTCCAATTACAGCTCAATATCAAAGATGTTGAAAATTTGTTAATAAGGATTTTATTTGCTTCATTTCAGATGGATTCGTCAAAAAGTTTGGTCTTTCTCCAGAGCAATTCGCTGAAAACTTGCGAGATAATTATCAGCGTCATGAAGTTGAACAGGATCCCAACGAACCCTCCGTCACAGCTGAACAGTTCATCTCCGACAAGTTTACCACTGTCCATGATGTTCTGCACGCCGCCAAGTATATGGCTGCCGCCCAACTAGCTCGCGAACCGCTACTCAGGTCCAGCGTCAGGGAAGTGTTCTACGAACGGTCCAAGATCACTGTGGCACCGACTAAAAAAGGGCTGAAGGAAATCGACGAGAATCACCCATGCTACTCGTCAGTATATACCTATTATTTTAATTTTTTAACATGTTGTCCAATTAATAACCTTAGTCCGGTCATTTGTAAATTTAATTCGACATTGCAGAATGAAATTCATCAAGAACAAGCCTGTCCGTGATTTGTCAGGAGAACAATTCCTCAAATTGGTTATGGCGGAAGAGGACAAAGTTTTGACAGTTACTCTAAGTGACAACATTGAAGGAAACACTTCATCTTCATACTTGGAAGAAGTGAAGCAACTGTTTCAAAAGGTAATAGCCAACTTATATTTTTGTATAATTTGTCTTCTACTTCATATCAAAAGTAAATAAAAAAACATTAGCTTTTATATGAAACCTTTTTGTATAAAACTGTATTCATCAGTCATGAAAATTTTTATTTCCTTGAATATGTAGTAAGTTATTGTTCATATATTTTAGGATGAATTTGCCAAAAATGTTCAAGACTGGAATAATTTGAGAGCCGAGTGCGTATCGTTGGCATTGAATCGAATGGTTCTGCCGGATCTCCTTAAAGAACTTTATGCCCAGCTGTTATCTGAGGCCAGAGAGTCCATTCTCAAAGCCTGCTGCCGAAAGCTTTATAATTGGATCAAGGTTGGTCATGTGCACTTACTTAATCTTACATATATTTTAGCGACCAGCTTTATGACCGTTCATTTATTAGAACAGAGATTAACTAGTGCGTGTATGTTTCAGGTTGCACCGTACTCAGTTGATTTCCCTGATGAAGACGACGATGATTGGGACACCAGCAAGGGTCTCAGAATCATGGGCTTAGCTTTTGTCCCTGACTTCTCTCAGGCAGCGTTCTGTTGCATCATCGATCCCGATAGTGATGTCGTCGATCATTTAAGGCTTCCTCATATTCTTAAAAGAAAAAATTCCTACAACAATTCAGAAAAGTACAACAAGGTAAGAAATGCAATTTGATTCCAATTTTTCTTTTAACCCCTTTCCGGGCACGCCCGAGTATACTCGGGTATTGAAAGTCGTCAAAAACGGCCATCACGAGATAACTCGGGCAAACTTCATACGAAAATTACGAATTTAATCTAGTCCAAGCGACACAGACTAACAGATAAAAAATATGTTAACACAAATTTGTGTGTGTATTTTACATTTTCAAATGTGTGCATATGTACATATGTTAAATCAATTGGACCGGCAAGTGGTTAATGAAGCGTGACAAAAATAGTTTCTAGTCAATGTCCAAGGCAGGATTTTTTGCCACCATATCTTCTCCCAGTGTAGAGTATATGAACTCTTTATGGGGCATATCTGGTCAGAAGTTATTTAGCGCTCAGTTTCTATTTTTCTGAGAGAGTAAAAATGTAAGGATAGGGTTAAGATAGGACTAGTAGTTGACTTAGTGTTCTCGTTGTGACTCTTACAAATATTAGAAGTCGCAGACATGTGTGCCTTCAAACACAAATCAATTGAAAAAAAAACAACTGGCGTTCAAACCTTAGTACACTACAACCGAATTCTATGATATTGACCACTCGAATACTGGTAAGCGGCTAATACTAAATTACTTCTTTTTTTTTCAGGAAATAGATCTCACAGCCCTCCGCAACTTCATAATGGCAAAGAAGCCCCACGCGATTGTCGTAGGTGGAGAGTGTAGAGATGCTATCATGGTGAAACAGGACATAGCCGATGTCATATCTCAGCTCGTTGAAGACGAGCAGTTCCCGAGGATTCCCGTAGAAATAATTGACAATCAGCTGTCCAAGATTTATGCCAATTCAAATAAGGGTGTGGTTAGTACTCATTTATCAATTAAATATAATTTATCATGAACATTGAACAAGACTTTTTTGGTTTAATATTAAAAAACATAGGTGAACTATTTATTTTTACTACACCAATTATAACTTCTCATTAGTTATTTGTTTTGTTTTAACACATGTAAAAATTTTATGGCCATAGTCATAGAATTAAAGATGTGATAAAGTTCCATGTAAGTCAATATAATTATTTTCTAATGTTTTTAAAGTGGTCTGTTAAATTTCTCTTTAAAACGAAGTTTAAAACAAGTCCGACTTGTGCAATTCTACAAAATTTAAAGCTTGATTGTCAAAGCACTGAATTACTTTCATTTTCAGAAACTGTTTGATTTTAATAGTAAAGCTTTCTTGAAAATAAATACATCTAATTCGTAAAAGTGTTATTTTTGAAATCTATTTAATTATCAGTCAAGTTCAAGTCTTTTTTCCCCTTCAGAGTGATTTCAGAGAGTATCCGGAAATCTTGAGACAGTCTGTTTCTCTGGCGAGACTTTTGCAAGATCCTCTTGTGGAATATTCTCAACTCTGCACTGTAGATGAGGAAATCTTATGCCTGCGCTTTCATCCTCTGCAGGTAACAATAAATATCAATGTAATATACTATATTGTATTAACATTTTGGGATTGACTCATAATAACAAACAAATTATAAAAGATGTCACCAAAGAGTTGTGAGAAATTTCCAATGTGTTACTTAATCAAGCTTTTAAAATGGCCTATTATTGTACAACGAACAATGTAGCATTTTTTTATTAAATCTTACACGACTCTAATATTTCATTTATTTAAGGATCAAATTCCACGCGAGGAACTGATTGAAAATCTCTACCTAGAATTTGTAAACCGCACCAACGAAGTGGGCGTTGATATCAACACAGCTGTGCAAACCGGCCTCACTGTCAATCTTATCCAATTCGTGTGCGGGCTGGGTCCTAGAAAAGGTCAAGCTCTTATAAAAATGCTGAAGCAGACTAACCAACGGCTGGAAAACAGAACTCAACTTGTAACCGTCTGTCACATGGGACCCAAAGTCTTCATCAATTGTTCGGGATTCATCAAAATCGACACAAACAGCTTGGGAGACAGGTAAACTATGTACCCAAAATATCATTTTATGTTCTGTTTTTCTTAATAATTGCAAAAGGAAATAATATTTTTTTTTGTATTTTAATTACAGTACAGAAGCATACGTAGAAGTTTTGGACGGGTCTCGTGTCCATCCAGAAACTTACGAATGGGCTCGCAAAATGGCTGTCGATGCTTTGGAGTATGAAGATGAGGACGCCAATCCAGCGGGTGCACTTGAAGAAATTCTAGACGCCCCAGAAAGACTGAAAGACCTAGATTTAGATGCCTTTGCAGAAGAATTAGAAAGACAGGTAATATAATATTAATTAGCTTACTTTGCGTCACTAACACAAATATTTTATAACTACATACTAGAAGCTTCTACGATTTCACAATCGTGTTGTTAATTATTTTTCATTAAATCGTTACAACAAATTTTCTATAAAAATATAAATATAGCACAAACACGCAGAAAAAATGTGCTCCACAATACTCAACAAATCATTACTGTAGTGGGTGATTATTATTCTTTCAGAACTTTGGTAATAAAAGTATCACTTTATATGATATCCGAGCCGAATTGAACTGCCGCTACAAAGATCTGAGGGTACAATTCCGATCGCCCAACCCTGGTGAACTGTTTGACATGCTCACCAAAGAAACTCCAGATACGTTCTTTATAGGTAAGTTGGATAAATTATCTTTACAGAATTTTAATGAATTGTTTATTAGTTTTTAACTATTATTTCTTTTGCCATCAGGAAAAATGGTGCTTGCAACTGTGGCCGGAATCACTCATAAAAAACCGCCACGTGAACAATTGGACCAAGCCAATCCCGTTAGGAATGATGAAACTGGAATGTGGCAGTGTCAGTTTTGTAGGAAAAACGATTTTCCTGAATTATCTGAGGTAATTTGTTTTTCCAGTTGAGACCCTTTTTGACACTGCATATTGCGGTGAATCAAATAAATAAATATTTCAAGCAAAGATGGGGGTGATCATAACTGGTGTAATAACTTCTTATAATTTCTTATTGTTTTGTTATAGGTGTGGAATCATTTTGATGCTGGAGCGTGTCCTGGCCAAGCCACCGGTGTTAGAATTCGACTGGACAATGGACTCTCAGGGTACATCCACGTCAAAAATCTTTCCGACAAGCATGTCGATGACCCTGCAGAAAGGGTTAGGCCCAGCCAGACCATCCACTGCAGAGTGACCAAAATTGATGTTGAACGCTTCTCCGTGGAATGTTCTTCAAAGAGCTCTGATCTTTTGGATAAAAATCATGATTGGAGGTTAGAAGATCAAAATATTAAATTTTATAAACTTTATAGTGCATCATTGTTGTTTTGTCAGTGTATCCAAATCCATCTACATTTAAAATGGTTTCAATTGTAATGTCCTACTCTATAATATAATTACCATTGCAAGAAAATGCATAGATTTGTGTGCTTCAGAATTTTTTTATTTTTTTTAACCATGTCCGCTCCCAACTTGGAGCATATGAATTCCTCACGGAGTTTATCTCATCATATGTTTTTCTACAAGAACTGTTTGTTACTCAGTTGCTCAACCTTTCTTTTTCGAAGAGAGTAGGGATGGAAAGGATACGAGGACTAGTGATTAGCTAATCGCTGTCACTATGCGTTGGGATTGGAAAGGTGGGAAGGAATTTTCAATAACACAAACACCCATGCCTTTGAACAGGTTTATCGACTGAAAAAATCCGCTCGTACCGGGAATCGAACCCGGGCGGTCCGGCACGCAAGTCAAAGCCGTTGCCACTGCGCCACAGACCGGACTATTATATTATTACTTATTTTTACGTAGGCTTTAAAACAATTTTGCTGTTTCATTTAATGTTATAGATAAGTGACCTACACTGATGTTAATCATTTGCCTTTTATTATATTTTAGACCAACAAAAGATCCATTCTATGATCAGGAAGCTGAAGACAAGGAATCGAAAAAAGAGACTGACGCCAAACAGGTGAAACAGAGACAGCAATACGTGAAGAGGGTCATTGTTCATCCCGCCTTCCATAATATTTCTTTCTCAGAAGCTGAAAAGGTCATGACCAATATGGACCAAGGAGAAGGTATAGTTAGACCAAGCAGTAAGGTAAATATCAATAAAATATTCTTTTCATTCCGCTTGATGAGTCATGTCTTTAAGCAAACCTAACACAAATCATTTGAGTCCACACTGAAATTATATATAAACAATATACTAGTATTGCTACCCGGCGTCGCTCGGACTAAGCGACCAATAATTATTTAATGTTATATCATTCGACATAATTATATCACAAAATCTAACATCCAAAATAGAGTTAAAATAAAATCACAAACTTTATTTAATTTGATGACAGCCCCCATTCTCGCCCATTAAAATGTCCAAATTCAAGGAAAAAATCTAATTTGCTGTCAAAGAAATGTCAAATAATACCTTCACGTAAATAATAAACATTATTATATTAATAAAAGCCGGGAAAAGTTCAGTTAGAATTTATTACATTTTGACTAAATGTCTTCGCCGATAAAAATTCAAACATTTTTTCTTTCATATTCGTTTTTTGGCAACTTAATGACCAACAATGCAAAAGGGAATTACAGACATACATACATACGCCGTTTCGGTTTTATATATAAGATATTTAACTTGATTTATCAGTCTCTTATGCTTAAGGTATTCACAACAAACATAAACTTTGTTGGCGCCTAAATGTAAGTGAAAGGTGACAGGTGACCACTGCTACCTGGTTGTTATAATAGTAATAATGAAATTAATACACATTGCAAGATGCATTCTTAACACCTCGCCTACAATGAATTTAACTACGGAATCTGTGAAAAGCATTTTTTCTTTGCTTACAGGGAGCGGATCATTTGACTGTGACATGGAAAGTAGCCGATGGCATTATTCAACACATAGATGTTCGGGAAGAGGGAAAAGAAAATGCCTTCTCTTTAGGTATGTAATTTAGAACCGCGATGCTTTGATGCTTCTGCAAGAGCGTTTAACCTAATTGGAGTTGCGTGAGAATTTATAATTGAGGGAAACGGCTGGTGAAAGTAAAATTTTTATCACTCATATTATTCTGTTATCTGTGAATACAGCTGTATTCAAATAATCTAACACTAGTAAGGTTCAATTGTGTATTTTCATCAAGTAATATTATGCAGCAGAAAGTTAATGAAATAGTAAACAAATCTATGTTATTTTCAAAGGTAATAAAGCGACATACATTGCTTGAGATAAAGAAGCAAGCAATTAACACTTTCTTGCTTACAAATTTTACATTCACATGTACCAATGATGTTTTGATAGCAATGTGGTTTGCCACTTCCTTTCAGGTCGCAGCCTGTGGATCGGGAATGAAGAATTTGAAGATTTAGATGAAATTATAGCTAGGCACGTCACCCCAATGGCCAGTCATGCCAGAGATCTGCTTTCTTACAAATACTACAGAGATCTTGGTGGCATCAGGGATAAGGCAGAAGAAGCACTGAAAGAAGAGAAAAAGAAGAACTCAAATAAAATCCACTATTTCTTAGCTGCGGCAAAGGTGAATATTTTACTGTATACTGGTTAATATTTTTGACTTGTCGTTCTATGTTATTTAACGAATAAATTGTTGATTGTATGAACTTTTTTTTTATAAAAAAAAAAACACAATTTTCAATATCTATGGAAGAAGAACTAAAAGTTGTCTATTATTTATTTAAGTATAATGCAATCTAGATCACGGCTTATTTTATTTTATCCACAGAGCTACCCAGGAAAGTTTTTGCTTTCGTATCTGCCAGTCCAGAGATGTCGTCCCGAATTCGTGACAGTCACTCCAGATGGCTTTAGATTCCGACAGCAAATATTTGAGTCAGTGGGAAGCCTTCTGAGATGGTTCAAAGAGCACTTCAAGGATCCTGTCCCTGGAGCGACTCCATCGACGCCTCGCGGAAGCGCAACCAGCGGAAGGACTCCCTACCAGCCCCACACTCCAGCTGGAGGTAAACTTCATATATTTTCATGTTCTAAGATACATCTTAAATTATGAACTAGAGTAATTCATTGAAGTGAACACATCTCAATATTGATACAAAATATGTAGCCGGTTTCCAAGAATTATTAAAAGTTATAATATGAGCAATCTTTGAACCTTTGAATTAGAAAGGATTTCTCAACGCCAAACAAAATGGTTTTTTAGTACAGTTACTATAGTAGAAACTCAAAATTACACTAACTAGATTCGTAAGTTATTTTAGTAGTAAATAAATTTTCGGAATTTTAAATCACGTTGCTAAAATTAATAAATAATTTAATGAAAGTAATAATTCATTATGAATGATGATCTATAAGTTTTTACTTTCAAATCAGACCTAGATATTTATTGCCTTCATCATTAACCATGTTGTTTTCTATTGACGTTGATTCCTGTAAGGACTCCAACCAAAATGTATTTTTCTCAAAATTATTTAGCTACAGACTTGTCTCCAAATATTACCTTTTTTTACAAAGTCCTTATTATTAATCTTCCATGATATTGAATCAACTATACTCTTGTAATTTCAGGAATGTCTTCGGAAGCCATTCAAAGAGTGGCGCAGACGATGCCGTCTCACATGCTACATTCGCTGTCGCAGGCTGCCACCTACCCGCACACACCAGCCAATATGTACATCAACACTGTGAGTATAACAAACCTAAAAAAATTTGGGCTAAGAATGCTCGGATTCTATATCATTTTTTCACTGAAAATCATGTTTGAATCATATCCATACTTCCTTGTAAATTAAATGAAGGTTTAGAATTATGAGCTTATAATGTATGTACTTATAATGGATTATCTCAAGAGAAGTTGTTCTGCAAGAACTGGCTGAGGGGGTTATCTTAGTCTATTATCTAGATTCTTGCCAGAGATCGGTCAATAATACTATTTGACTTTAAAAGAATTTTCAATTTTAATTATTTATAAAAAACAATGTTTTATTTTCCAGCCGTATACTCCTTCGGCTCAGACCCCGTACATGACACCTTACGGCACGCCCCACCACTCTTCCACGACACCGCGCTATCACCAACATGCTAGCGGCGGAGCTGCTGACTCTTCAAATGTTTTCCTTCACCCAGGTGCCATCACTCCCAGACGGCATCAACCTCAGCAGCCTCCCAGTCCCCATCATCATTACCCCCAGCAGCATTATCCACCGCACGGACACAGCAGTTCATCTGCATCCAGGTAATTACTGAAAAAAACAATTATCATTTATGACATGGGTGGCCAACCTTTTCAGCAGCCGGGCCAAATTCTGGAAATGAGATTTCCTGCCGGGCCGCACAACATTTTTTTTTTATTATTCAAAGCAAACAAGTCATTTATTGTTTTTTTAAGAAGATATAACGAAAATGAAATCAAACACTCTTTTCAACATTTCGACACGCGTCAGCCATCATACTTATGCATAAAATGTAACGTCATTATACTGTGAATCCAAAGACTTGAGAAACTCTTGGAACTGACGGTGATTCAACCCCTTCGATTTAATAAAGTTCACTGTTTTGATGACCACCTGATATGACATGATCAATTTTAACGGACCTGGAACATAAAATCTCCTGATGAATAATGCAATGAAAATTTAGCATCCAAGTATTACCAACTTTGCAGGCCTCATTTTCAATCAATTTTACTAAACCTTCGTGTTTCCCAACCATTGCTGGAGCATCATTTGTTGTTAAGACCGACAGGTTGTTGAGTTGTAACTAAAAGTGATTCAATGTCGATGTAACAACTACTAACAAATCTCGTGAAAAAGTTGTGTCCTTAAATGGATACAGTGCCGCTAATTCTTTTATTTTGCTAAGATAGAAATCAACACCCCTGATAAAAATCGCCACTTGGGTGTTATCTGTAAGGTCTGTGCTTTCATCAAATGATAGTGCATAGCATATGAACTTGGATACTTGATTTCTGGAATTATCTTCGATATGGTTTCCAATGTTGTCGACACGCCTGGTAATAGTTTGACGAGACAGGCTTATTTTTGAGAAATTTACTTTTTATAGAAAATTGGTGTACACTAAAAGAAAAAAATATGTGCATATGCTCCGCGGGCCTTGCGTTGGCCACCCTTGATTTAGGATCTTAACATTCTATTTTGGATTATATTTGTGAAAATTGTATTTATAAATTCTTTTCATCGCATATTTTTTATTGTCAGTTCCCTATCAGAGTTTTAGAACAAAATTGATTAGTGTGCAAGGGATTGAATTCCTGATTTATGTATTAACCCTATCTGAAAATAGAATTTTAGTGACATACTTACAACCAGTGCCAATCTAATTCTCTTATAATTCATCAAATTTCTATATGGACCACTTTCAGACCACTTGTCAAAATAAATAAAAATTGACAATTTTTATTGCTGATAGTAGTCAATTTGACTGTGCAACGCAGCTCAAAATTTAATTATCGAATTGGCTTCGGTCGGAAGGATTCGAGGATACAGAACCCAGTGGATTTAATTTTACTGTTCAAATTTCAGACCTGCGGCATCCTTTACAAACGATCCAATGGATTGGCAGAAAGCTGCAGAAGCTTGGGCTAAACTCAAAACTAAAGACCCATCTGGAACTCCTAGAAGTGATGGAAGAAACACACCTCGAGGAAGGTAATCATAGCTAATTTTTGAGACTCATTGTCTCATACAAATAAATTTACTCTAATATATTGCACATCTGCCAATAAAAATCATAATTTTAGCTTTACTATTGAAGTTATAGATTACATTTTTAAATGCTTAAATGGGATAACATCTGATTTGAGATGCCTAAAACTCAAATCGTATGTAAATGTAAAATAGTGTTTTTTATGACAAATACAAATAATATGTATTTATAATTTAAAAAATAGACATTGCTCCTAAGTTTCCAAAAGATAAAATAATCATTATCAGATAATTTGATCAAAGTATGGTCAGAATAAATCAATTTGTTCATTATATACTTTTTCCAATTTTTGCTGGCTAAAATGATTTATAAAACCAGCAACATTAAATAAAAATCGCAAACCAATTATCCTAGACTGCTTTCAGATTACTTTCTTTCCATTAATTAAATAATTTGGCTTTTAACTATCACAATTTTAAAGCTGTAGATATGAGTAAATCTTGAAGATTATGCATATGAAAGAATCTACAGATTGTAACAGAGTAGAAAAAAGATAACTCAGCTAAAATCTTAAAAAGATTCACCATCGCATGTTTACTGACTTTTGTTTATCTTTCAGTTCAAGTAGGACCCCACGCTACGACGATTCGAGCGTAGGCAGAAAGACTCCTCAATACGTGGACAGTCGTAACCCGATGGCCTCTCCGGGCGGTCGGTCATCTCGTCAATCCAGCCACCTCAGCGCGACAAGATCACCGAGGTCCGCGAGGAGTACTCCTCACACCAACACATCCCCCAGGTCCATGTCTCTCGGCGACGCCACTCCCCTATACGATGAGAACTAATTTCTACGATAGTATAATTTATAAAGTAATCGTTGTTGCTAATTCATTGGATATGTAATAATTTAATAATTGTAATGTTTCTGCGGTCCTCGCACACAAAAGCGTGCTGGGAAATCTACTCTCTATCTCCTTCGGAGAATTCTAACACTGACCGCCGTAATGTATATATTAATAATTCTTGGCGGAAAACCATTGAACCGTTAAAAGAAATATAATGTTTTATATAGGAAGATTTCAATGTAGGTTTCTTTCAATTTAAATAGTTATTGCTACTCGAACATGGGGAATCTTTTGCGATATTTGAATATAGTAAATATTGATAATCAACTGGCATCAGAATACTTCATTACTTCAATCAGACGAACATTGACGAATCAGGTGACTATTTTTAACAATTGGTCTATCATATTCTCTAAAAATATGCTATATCTATTTTTCATGATCTAATGTAATTCATTTACGATAAATCATATACCGATTCAAATTAGGTAAAGTAATCGTATACACCGCCTGCTTATTTAGTATTTTTACTGCAATAATTTACAACCATATACACTTCAAATCATATTAAATTTTTCACCACTTGCTATGAATTATTTATGGAGAAAATCACACTGTTTATGGAAAAGTTGTCCGGGAGAATGAATGTCAAATATATTGTCTGTTTTAGCAAAACTATGGTCTGAAGCTTTTCACATTTCGTTTATACTCTACGCCTTTATTGAATCACCCTTCATAATATCATAAAAATACATAAGCGATGCGTTTTTCAATTTATTGTAAACTTTATTTTTCTTGAAAGTAAGGATGGCCAAACAGGATATGCCTTTATGAGTTTTTTTTACCATAAACATCTGTTGTATATAATAATTTACCTTGCAATCACTTATTTAAGTATAATAAATCTTATATCAACTATTACATGCTTGATAGACAATATTTGCTTATCTTTTGGCGATGTGATACTCTTAAGATTATATAAGTGGGAGAATTTTTTTTATATATATAAATAAATCTAAGTACTAATAATTGTTTATGGAATATGAATTAGTTATTCTGCATCGATTTTATTGTAGTAATGCGTTTCAATATTTACTACCAAAGTGATCTGTTCGACTAGACAATTTTACTCTCAGATTCTGCCAATTTCTATTGAGGTTCAATATTAAAAAATGAATGTTAACAATACTCGAGCAAAATTTCTAACATGAAACCGCCTTGCTCGCGTGATGCGCATTATTTTGTTGATGACAGACTTTATCATAATAAATTAATTTTTTAAGTATTTGGACTTTTTTCACTATTATTTTTTTTGATATGCCTCGTGTGCAATTTGCTCACGCGAATTCTTTTATTTTTAAATTATTGACTTTCACATAAATCAATACAATCGTGATGGAAATTTGATTTTGAAAAATATATTCAATTTGTTGTCACACAAAAATTGTTTTATTTACACAACTGAACCAGATCAATTAATGAATGCAAAAAAATAATGGGGAAATACCTTCACTTTTTACCTCCACTGCTTTTTCCACTACACATCATTAGGAATCAAGAATAATAATCACACAAAAATTACCTATCATTTATTGAATCAATATTTTTACAATCCCTGATTTTTTTGACATAACTAGGAAGCTTAAAAAAGTAACAATGAGTCACTTTTCTGATGCATAACAGTAAGATATAGTTTTTTGATAAAAAAAACACAGGAAAACATCCATGAAAGTATGTTGACAATTATCCTGCTATCTTTGAACACCAATTCTGAATTTTGTGATTTTATCTATGTAAGGATAAATTGTTTTATAAACCATTGATTAAATACGGACATTAAATTAACCTGATCACGTTACCTTACATAAATAGAACTTTTTGCAATCCTTATAAATTATATCATCATTCCCAGACATAACACCGATAAGGTGGAAGTAGCTAGTGTGAAATTGTGCCGCAATACTTTAAGTTTTTATCGAAAATTAAGTTAAAACTCTTCATACATATATGTAAAAAGTATCCAAGATTTGTTAATATATACATATATAAAAACTTAGACCTGCGTTAGTCATTTGTTTTTCATTGGCCCATCCAAATTATTTATGAATACACTTTGTATCGTTAAAAAAATCAATATTTTAAATAGTTTTACTTAGCTACAATAAAAAAAACTATAATATTTAAATTAGCTCTCTGACCCTAATATATCAAATGATAACAAAACAAGTTCATTTTCATATCCAAACACATGATCGCCTACCAATAATTCTGATTCCACGAGTGTCATCGATTGTTCATCATTAATTTTCGCTTGAATGAATTCAAATATTTAAGAGTAAACAATATACATAACGGAGGTCTATTAATTTTTTCTTATGCATAATTAAAAGTTGTCAGTATCTCTGGATGACCTTCAATTAAAAACACAAGCAGAAATCAATATTGCTGCTATTTATAAAAATCACTGGGTAGATTTGAGAATCTCTTCCGTACTTTGTATTCTGTGTTGGAAATAATATCATTTTTTATAGGCTTACTTTTTCAGATTTATGTTTATACGGTTTGCTTATATATCGTATCGATTATTATAATAACATATTTGCAGTGTCAGTAGAATTTATTGACGTGAAAAAATAATAAATTTACTTATTTATGACAATCACATTGCCTTTTATTGATAATCAATTATTCAAACAATTACTTATGATTCATTAGATGAATCAATAAAAACAACCAAATCTCACATTTAAAATTTTCTGAAATAAATTCATGCTGATCAGTGGATTTTTTTTCACATCCTCTGTGCGATAAACACAGTTTAAGAAGACACAAAGGCCATTTCCATGTGGTTTCACTATGTGGAAAGTGGAAAATATACAGGTTGGATTGTTAATTTTAATTATAGTGACAGAAACTTCACTAATAAGTGAATTAAAAATATCTGCTGACCACAATTTTCAAATGTCCTTGCTTGAAATTGTTTACCCTTTTCCATTAGTCACAATTCCATCAGACAATAATAATTATGATGAATGGATGCATTTTCATATATTACTGTTTGTCTAATGTGGTTATTGAAGGGCTGATAAAACTTTATGAACATTCATTATCAGCACAATTTTTATGGAGTGCACAAAATTATGCTTTTGGAAATTGTTGATCAAATGCAAAAAAACATATAAACCGTTATCCGCCCGCACCTGGGTATTATGAGTAGTTAACTGCCCATGTAGTTTTTCGCAAAATTAATTTCGAAACTGGTCAGAAAAAAAATAACTATCTCAAAGACCAGTAAACAAATTTGGGTAAAATAAAAAGGATCATAAAAAGATTTTCGATGGTTTCGGCGGTAACTTTGTGGAAGTTCATTTTAATATAAAATTTAAAATAATTTTGATTATTCCACGTATTGTGTAACTAACTGTGACACGTGTTTCGCCTCTTTCAGAGGCATCATGGAGGCAGATGCCTCTGAAAGAGGCGAAACACGTGTCACAGTTAGTTACACAATACGTGGAATAATCAAAGTTATTTTAAATTTTATATCATAAAAAGATTGTTTTATGTCAATAGAAATAAATTTTATGCAAACTTTTTTAAAAATTATATTTTAACTTTTTACATACATTTACAAAATTACATAAACATTTTAATCTCTCAGGGTGAAAAGAATCGGTATCCCCATTGTCCAATATATTTTATTACAGTCCAGCAATAAAACATGACACCACAAGCAGAATGATTAGTCAACCTTCTTACATAAACATACTCATTTAGGCATACATATGTAATAAAAATAATAATACATTTTTAGTACTTTTTCCACATAAAATTTATTTGATCAGGACCAGTTTCGCTCATGGCGAGAATTATCAACGTACATATGTCATAAAATCATGATCATCAGTGTTCTCCAATCTTTTTAAAACTGCGGACCGGTAAAAAACCGAAAAAAAAATCTCAGACCACCAATAGTGAAATAAAAATGGTTTTTTATTTAATATTGGATTCATCTTATCCTTTATCATATATAACTATACAGTCAAACCTCCAAAAACACTACTCCGTAAAACACGCTGCCTGAAAATATTCGTTGCAAATCCCCCGATGGCACACTCGCATTCCATTGTCGTTGCTATGTGACCATAGACAACATATATATGACGTTGCTACTCGGACGACTGATGTCGATAAAAAAATGAGTTCCGCAGTGACCGATGCACACACAGCCAAACGGCTGGCCGTCTCTACGGTGCATACACTCAAACAACACGTGCCAGACAATATTCGACGGCGTGCTGACTTCCTGTTTGCTACATTTTGCGAGCGCTATGCATTGTATCACCTAGCAACCAAATATATTTACGTAAATATTTCGTTCAAATATTTTTTTTGCAAAACTCATATAATCTTAGTTTGCATTTTTCGCGGAAAAGGACGAAGTCCCTAATTTTGTATGAGATTCACGCCCCCTTTTACACTACTTCTTATACCACGGTCCCGACTATAGTGTTAGCGGGGGTTTAACTGTAACTAGTAAATATACACATAGCAGTCTGATATCATTGAAATTTAACAAAAACTATGGGTTTTTTTCAACTAATTCTAAACCTGCGGTTGCATCTTTATTAATTATCATATTGGATATTCTTGGCTGCAGTGCAGTCTCTGACAGACGAAATGCTGCATTCACGTCATTCGATTTTATTGAGGACATGGATGAAAATGCTTTTTCTCATGAATGCGTAGCTGAAAATGACATTAATAAATTTATAACTTTAAATCGGACTGGCACCAAGCTGCGGACCACCGGTTGGGGAACAATGCTTTATATTTTTTTTATTTTTTAATAATTCTTTAATTATGTATCAGTTGTGCACAAAATCAACGATAAATAACATACACCCAGCCCAAGATCTCTTTTTTTTCAATTGAAAAAATCTGACCGGGGATTGAACCCGGGCCCCCCGAATGCTAGGACAAAGCTCTTGCCACTAGACCACAAGGACCGATTGAAATCATTACTTATTTAATCTAATATAGTTATCGTAAATCAATGTCATCCTATCGCAAAATCATACATACTCGCCATAATCAGACACAGCGTAGGAGATTGGCTAGTTATAAGTCCTCTTATAACAATTATATTGTTACCAATCTTGAAAAGAGTTCCAGAACCAAATTTGCAACTACAATTTCCCATTCCTTTCAAATAAAGAAACAACTGATGAGCTGAAAATGCTAGAATGAAACCAGCCCTCATCTTTACAAAATATGTATATGTGAAAGTACATACATATGTAAAATAATGTGTTTTTTTATTTAAATAAGAAGAATTGACAGTTGTTTACATTTTAAGAGAAGCAATATTCCTCATTAAAATGACTGGATGAAGTACTTTCGCATAGTATGTATATGTTACAGTGAAACTGTATTCTCAGTGAAAATGTATTCTTCTCCAAACTGTCATTGAAATTAAAATTGACCACCCCATCTTCAGCCCTATGTTTGTCTGTGTTTTTCTTTGGCTATCTTTTTATGAAAGGGACTACATGCTGATTTTGTTTCATTGAAGCAAACCAAAGTTTTAGGCCGGCAGATCATCGACTTGGGCCAATAATTTCAATGATCGTGACCAGTATGTTGTCATACAAATCTATTACTTGATACATTTTCACTGAGAATACAGTTTCACTGTAACATATATATTAATATATAAAATTAAATAGTATTGTCATGATATGTTCCATTTAGGCGATGAACATGATTTAAAAAAAACAAGAACGCTTTGCTACACATAGGTATTCCGTTATAAATATTTTTAAACACAAGAAAAATAATAATTTGAAGGCATAAAAAAATCAGAGTGTTGCAATTATCTAAAACTAAATTGCTATAAAAAAATCATAGCACTTTATTTGATTATATTAATTTATAGTATTTTAATCGGCATCAAGATTTTTCAACTGTAGGAATATACGTTGATTCAATTTTCATTGAAATTATAATGATGTAATAATTTTATAACAAAGTAAATACATACATCTAACAAAATATATCTTAAATTTAAAACACCTTTCAAGCTTCATACAATATTTAGTCTAATCCCAAGCTATGCGATGCAAAAATAAACATTGAGTTCACAGTCGTCTAAATCATAATATATATTAGGCGTCGTGATTTATTTTAAATAAATATAACCTTCGCAGAGGTAAGATCGTTTTGGAATTTTAAATATAGGCGGCTACGCGGGAGATCATCTGCGCCTCCTACCTGCCTGCGCGTTGGTCGCTGCGCAATGTCATCACATCAGTCAAAAATCGGCCATGTTTAGTGCGAGGTGGAGTTATAGAAAGTTGTGAAAACTCGTTCGTAATATTATTTGACGTATCAGTAGTGTGTCCGTCATTATATTTACCCCACAATGTAATTATGTGTATATTTCTCTAAGTGAGTGCGTGTCTAAATTTTGTATTTTTTTTCCTTACGCGATTATTAGCGAAAATCCGATAGACATTGACAAATCCTCGGTAAACCTACACATAGTTGAAAATGGGCAGTGTTCTTGAATTTTAAGTAAACATCCCGCGCGTCTCCCCTCCTGTTAGCAAATTAAAGTATTAAATCATAACAACTTCCGAATTATGATTACCGTCCTTGGGTGACACCTGCCAGATGAAAAATATAAATGACAAGTGCATCGCACGTAGCGTTTGACTTACCATGTTTGGCAACAAACCGAGCGAAGGAAAATCAAAAAGAAAACAAGTGTCGCGCAAGTTGACGAGATATCCACGCTGTGACCTTATTGTATGGTCATCCGAGTGAGTCACAAAGGAGGCGGTCGCATCTCTTATAGCATTAATATATTATTATCTCTCGGTTCCGATATGATTAATGTCTGATTCACACGGGTTGGCCCTGCTTGCTCTAATACCAGTTCACTCTCCGTGCTTTGACGGAGACGTTTAATTCAGCTGTTCAATTCGATGTGTGTACACACATCAATTATTAATTTCGAGTCAAAATAATTTGTTTACACATTTATCAATTACGGCGCATCTATTAGGATCCCGATACTAATAATATCAATGTGCATTGGTTTATTTAAACTTTGGTTGATAAAGTTTCTTGTGTATATTTATTATTCAGAACAACTGTCATAATATTCAATGTAACGAATATTTCGAATGCAGGTTCTTATTTAACTTTTGAAATTTAATTTTTATATTTCAGCATTTTGTATTCAAAATTGTGTTCAGTGTAAATTTAGCCAACGTAATAATTTAAAAGAATACACCTTATATTGTGCATCATGAAGAGAACTGCTTCGATACTATCAATAATTGAAGAGTGTCTCGCCTAAGAGAAGTGAGGTTATATTGATTACAATGCCAGGCCCTCCGCCTCCGCCCCCACCAGGGCCCCCTCCTCCAGCTCCCCCCGCTCAGCAATTCCGCCCTACTAAGGCTGCATCTTCCGGAGACGGAAGAAACATGCTATTAGATTCTATCAGACAAGGGAAATCATTAAAAAAGACTGTGACCGTTGACAAGAGTGTGCCAATTTTGGGGGGAAAATCTTCAGTGGCCGTGGCGTCTTCGGCCCCCGTTGGCAACGGAGTAATCCCCAAAGGTACAAATGCTCCAGTGCAAAACGGAGGCATGATGGCCCTAGGTGGGCTTTTCGCTGGTGGAATGCCCAAGTTGCGGGCTACTGGCAGAGGCATCGGTAAGATTTATAAAATTGCTAATTGTTTTCTCTTCATATATCGTTACATCGTCTCTGTCTACCTCTATCTCTGATCGTATTAGATCGCGAACACATTCAATATTGAGCAACTTGCAGAGGTTATGAATCTCTATCTACTGAATTTAGAGGTCTGCACGGGCCGAAATTTTTAAATTTCGCCCGGCCCGAGGCAAATTACCGAAAATCTTAACCGAACCCGACCCGAGCCCGACATTTTTCAACCTTGCCCGAAAAAATTTTTATTTATTTTTCTAATAAAAATTTAAAATTGACTCACCAACTATCGTATGTGTGCAGTTGTGCGAAATACATTTCTTCCTTTAGAATTAGTTTTTGATTGTTTTACAGGAATGACGATTCAAGTGAGAAGTTCCTGTTTTTGAACTAGAAAAGCTGAAAATGCATTTACATTTTATACACTCAACGTATCCAACTTTTTTTTTGTAGCCACCTCTATGATTTCACTAAATTATTTCCACACTTCACTTTTCCCATGGGTTTTTACTGAAGAAATATATTCTCCACTCTTCAGTTTTGTCTTAATATTTTCGAAGCCCATTTCTAGACGGTAAATTTAAAAAAAATCAAGCTAACAAATCGAATTGCGACCGATCGAAATAACCATATAAGAAATACTGAAGTCAGGATCATATTATGAAATTCATTATGCGTATTGTACAAACTCCTATGAAGCAGACATCATTAAAAAATACTAAAATTATGGCGTCAGAAGTCATAAAATTAAGAACATTGCATCTTATTCTTTCGAATGGGAATTCATAAGAGAAGGTTTTTAAATAACGAACAAGGCGTCGAAAAGATGACTAATACGAGTGTACTTAAAGTTTATTATAATATTAAATTTAGATTTACGATAATTGTGAGCTCATTCGGAAATAGCCCGATTTTTGTTATACTTTGTTGTGTGCTTGCGTCCGAGCCCGGCTCGGGCCCGAATCCAAACCTTCGTTACACGGACCTACCCGGCCCGTGCAGACCTCTAACTGACTTACATTTTTGCTTGTCAAAGCAATTTGTACACAGTACGTAATATGTGACAAAAATCTTTATTAATAATTTACTGCTAGGTTTCACACTTTTATTGGCTTGTCTAAAAACCTTGGTGACATGATCGGCCTAAGAAATCTTCATTTTACACCGATACAGCCATATCTCAAATATTTTCCACTATTCTGTCAATCCGGGGCATATATAGGGATTGTCTCTGACTTTCCAAACACATCTCTTATGACATGTCAACATAATATCATAAAATACTAGCTTAAAATCAATGAGATCTCCATGATAAATTGCCATAAAGGTGTGTTAACTATTAAACATGTTGATTTTATTTAGTACTCACCATGATATCATGCTTTAAAAATGAAGTCATGAGATACATTATGATTAATAACGCGATAAAAGTCTTTTAACGGGTAAGATATTCGAAGATTTTTTTTCTCTTGGTCAACTTCGTAATTTCAAATTAAATTAACTGGAAAATCAATCCTGCCTCGAAGGGAGAATTAGTTTGTCCCTGAAGAGTATTTATGTAAATTTATGATAATAGCAACACATAATGATGTCACATATCCATTGTGCTGGGAGCTCATGAATGTGAGGAAGAATATTTATGTGTCACCATTTTGTATCATTCATATATTATTATAAACAATAAGAAAACTGTTAGCTGCATTGAAATGGTATTGCCAAATATTTTTGAGGATATGGGTATGGCCAACGGACAAATATTGTTTTACCTTATTTTATGGAATTTTGATGGCATGCGCAATTTACACAGAAACAACTGACTTGAATACTAGTATCCTAATTGTGTTAATCCATTAATTATTAATATATTATTTCTAGGTTACTGTATTTAAATAATGAATGAGCACTTTCCTATTGGCTGTGCACAGATGTGGAAATATCTATTGATACAATTTTATTATTACACCTATTATAATAGAAATATGCTAGTTTATTTTGATTTTGAATTTGCACTATTTTTCATATTTTTGATTGACACAATTATCTCTCATTTCTAACTGTTGTATAATTTTTTTTCTGTGAAATCTGAAAACTTCTGAAAGATCTACGCATCAATGTATTACGTCTTTGAAACACAATTATGCAACATAGATTAAATCAAAATTATTATTTTCAATTTAAAATATGATTACAGAATGCTCTATTTAGGAAAAGAAAAATGTTTATAGCCCAATCGGCTGATCGTGTAATAAAATAAATTGTATCTGATCAATTTCATGTAGAGAGTTTATTGTAAACAGATATTGCCATCATAAACCTAAAACATCAATAAGAAAATACTTAACTTGATTAATTTTGTATCCATGACCTTATTATAATGCTTCTTATGACAGCGAAATCATGTAAGAGACCGCTTATGCATCATTTAATTTCATCCTGAAAAAAATTACTTCTTTACTGGACTGTGTAGCTGGATAAAAATAACCCACCTACCTTGCAGTCGTCTTATATCAATATCTTCTACTCCCTGGGACAGATGATTTTTTGATATGAAATAATAATCAAACAGTTTGATTACAATCTGTTGCTTTGTCACTATGACACTCACCCACAATCAATGGAATAATAGTTCCACAAAGTTACCACTATATCTACCAATCTGTTAGTATACCTGCAATTTTTAGAGTTGATTTTCTGAGCCAGCTTCTGAAAACAGATTTACCCTCTTCATGCCGAAGACAATATTTGAGAAAATAAACAATTTACTATTTAAGGTCTTGAGCATGGGTAAAATAATAATTATCTTTTACAAACATGTATGCTTCCAATGTGGAGATCTGATATTGCATCAAAACAGAAGCGGTTGTTCAACATTTGCTTAATTCCTTAGAAGGATGGTAGGGGTGAATGAATAAGGACCCAGGATCAGTTAGCTAAACACTCCCGGTTTTAGGAACGTTGGTAGGGAACAGAAATCAGTATCGATCAATAAAATAGCAATTTATGAATGTATTTATTAGTGAATTTGATTTAGTGTTTACTCTGTGCTAAAATTCCTTGAGGGTATTATTTGCTGGCCGTCAGCTGTAATGCTAGATATTTTTGATTAAATTCAATTGCATTAATTTAAGTAGAATGCTCTGTTCTAATAGCTGTTGTAAAATATTGTCATTCAGTAACCTAGTCATTCTAACTGTCAATAATCTTTGTAACTGTGTATTTTAATATTTGGCCTAAAAACTCTTGCATTGCATAATATAATACTACAAAAAAATGAGTTATTATTGTTTTATCAACACAATGAGCTATTAAATGGGTATGTACATTTTTGTTTGCCTGTGTTAGGAAATAGTATCGGCCAATTCTCACACACTTGGCTCACTAATTAATACTTAGATGAGTGCATGCCTAAAAACTTGCACATAACAATAATATTTACCGAATTAATGGTGTTATAGCTTTACCACTTATACAACATACTGATATGTTCACTCACTGCATCGCAGTTACAATAAACTATTGTAATTTGGTTTGAAATTGCTGCACTTGGCAAGTTTTCTTTAAAACAGTGGTCTCCAAACTCGATAAGGATATGAGCTACTTATATATGAGGGCTTTGGAAGCAAAGTTCGATTTCTACCAAATAATCATTTAAAATTATTATGTTTGTAACTTTATTTATTGTAGAAATACGAATTCTGCATTGAATATAACGGCATAAAAAATGCTTTTTTGTAGAAAGATAACTTTGCTTCTAAAGTCCTCATGTATCATATATAAGTAGCTCATCAGACAACTTCAATTTCGGAAAGTAGCTCACATACTTATTGAGTTTGGAGACCACTGCTGTATATGATTTATTATTTCAGAGGTGCGGCATTTATTCCTGCACCGCTTATTGGAACTCATAGATACGTTGTCAGTGACTAACAACGGCAAGGAAATAATATGAAATAATTAATCTGGTACATATCAAAGAGAACACACTTTCACTGTTTAATAGAGATAAATGACACTAAAATCTCACTCCAATGAACTTGCACATTGCCAGGTCCAAGTCATGGGTTATGATTGCCTGATATTGAAAGCTGTGCGTTTGTTGTTGAAATAATGAGATGAAATTTTTCAGAACTTTTATCGGTACAACTTCTTTCTTTAAAAATGTCTACATGCATTGTTATATTATTTCGTAAATGTTAACTATCAATTAAAAATCATTTCTTTTAAATAAAAAAATAAAAAATCTCCCACTGCATATTCTCTGGAATATGTGTTTGGTGGAGCACTGTTTTCCCATTTGCCACTCGGTTTCTCATATCGTTCTCCCACGAATAGGTAGCCAGAAAGATGAAAATCATATCAATGCTTTGTAATTTAAGGATGTAAATTCTTATTTCAACTGAGACACTGTTTCTATTTTATGTTTGGTCACCAAAATAGCAAAACGAGACAGTTTGATTCAGTTCCTTATAGAGTATTTAGAATGCATGTAGTGACATTTTCCACAAAGATATCAATTAATCAAACTTTACCATAATTATCTTAGACCAATTTTAAAATCACTTGTGAGAAGAAAATTTACAAAAAATCATACATAATAAGTATTCTGTTCAAAACTATGTATTTTAATTGTGTTTAATAAAAATTTTACTATTTTAATTAAATGTTATTATTAATGTTTGCGCTGCTACATACCTATGGAGATAATGTAAAAAAAACAACACAATATTCGTATGATACTTTTTTTCCTCCTCTAAAATTTATTTTTTTCATATGAAGATACTTATATTTTATCATCATGAACAAATATAGAAATATAAAAATGAATGTCGTTCTTTTCCTAGTGACATCTGTGATTTTAAATTAATTCTATACTATAAAATATAAGATTGAAGGTTGTTCGACCATATCTGCTTCCAATGTACAGCATATGGACTCAACAGAATTTGTACGAAAACTGGTTGCTATAAAGTTGCTCATCCTCTCTTTTTTTAAGGAGCTTAAAGCCACAAGGCTAGGAAGCTAACCACTAGTCCTTTCCTTTCTATCAGTACTCTCTTTGAAAAAAAAGAGGTTGATCAACTGAGTGATGGGCAGTTCTCATAGAAAAAAATCTGTTGGGAAAACTCCATTAGGATTCCATATGCTCCACACTGGGAGCAGACATGGTTTAAAGATAAAAAATCAGAAGAGAATTGTGATATACCTTATTTCAAAAATTCTACCTATAAATGTACCTACCAAGTGTTTAAAAAAATTCATTAATCATTAGTTACTTACTAAACATATACATATACATGTGTATGTTTTGTTTTTTCATAGCTGTTATTTTGATGTATGGATGGCAGAGTAAATCGATGTTTTATAGCATTTTTTTGGATGCATATATTCAATAATAATACTAATACCAATTTTTTCTCAGCTTTGCCACATTGAAAAAGTCAATCGTTTTCAACCCTCTAGGTCCTGATTTTTAATTGAAAGTACACTTGGGCCTCGTATAACACGGTTTTATAGAACACGGATGAATAAATTGTGACATATTTTTATACAACACGCTTTATATAACACGGTTTAAGGGGAAAAAAAATACTTATTGGTGGAGAAAGTTTTTATGACATGGATATTCATGACATCCAAGAAATATTGGAGGATTATTGGAAGACGAAGAAGAATTAGTCGAAATGTTGGTTGAACCTACCACAAATAAAGACTTAGAAATCAGTTGCAGCCAAGTAGCTACATGTTTCACATTAAAAACAATGATTGACAACTTGGAATTGGCTATTAAATTCGTTTTTTTTTTTATTGAAAATGATCCTATAATGGAAAAAAGTTTGAAATTCAAGAGGTAATTACAAATTATTTCAGAACCATATAAGGAAATACGTAAAGATGTATAAGCTAAAAGCAAACAATCGCTTATTACTGAATTTTCGATGATGAAAACTCACAACCTATCTCGAAAAAGAGTAAAACATATAGAATTCTAAGTGATAACGATGATGAATGATTGGTATATTATGTAATTAAAGTTTCTTTCAATAAATATGTAAATTTATATTTGTTTATTTAAAAAAATAAAGTAAAATATGGCTTTTGGAAAGCAAACCCTAATTTTGTATGAACTTCCAACCTTGTATAACACGGATTTGTATAACACAAGGTTTTTGTGGAACCATATAACCGTGTTATACGAGGCCTAAGTGTATTGATTAAAATAACATAAATGAAATAATATTTGTAAGGCACTTTTATTTAATTTGGCATATTGTCTTCACGGCATGGTTCTGTTGAAATGCGTATAATTGTAGTATTTTTATGATGAATAATATTGAATAACGTTATGATTATATCTATCATATAAATTATAAATCCTACAGTTGAATTTCCATTATATGTTAATATTCCTTCCACTATCTGTCGTATTGACAGCAATACAATGTTTTGGCGTGAATCAGTTTGATGTGTAATGCACAAGTCATTTCAAACAGCACATGGCTTGGCACCTGTTTGGAAGAGAAAAATTTCCTTTGTTGATCAGTACACTTGACTACCAGATCAGTGATATGTTTTGGTACATCAATATATAAATGTGTGATTAAATTACATACCAATCTCATTTCTACAACAACTTACAATAATGATGAATGAAGTTAAAATAACAGTAAACAATATTCCCCTTTTAGTACCCTGCGAAATGGTTTGAATACTTTTTTTAAATCATTTTTTTTATATTTTAAAATCGTAAATAGATTAATAATATCACACATTTCCCATTTTGTATGAAGATTTATTCGCATAATTTATATAGGGAAATATTATGTTTATGAATCAGATCCTGTTTCTATAATAATCGTATTTTAAACATGTATATCTAAATATTCAATATATTGTAATAAGATGTAAGGCGACACACAAACCTGGTTACATCTGAAGACAAATAAAACGGTGATATTTGACGAATTCTCCAATCAGATACAATTTGAACTTGAAGGGTTAATATAAAAAAGATATATTACGTAAATGTAATCTGACGAAAGTATCTAATACGTTCATAAAGTTTACTAACGTATATTTCTTCTCCTATCTCAATAGGTGGTGGCCAAAACACACCTTCACCACCGATGCCCAAAACCTCAAATACATTGCCACAACGCTCATCACCCGATAAACCCGTACCGCACCCGATGAGTCCAAACACGGGTTCGATGAGTCCGAACGCAGGCTCAGTGAGTCAGCTGACTCGAGTGCTGGGACAGGCGCTCGGTAACCAGCCGAAGAGAGGTCCTGCGGTGGAATCCAGAGGGAGAGCCCCTCCCCCGCAACCTCCGCAACCACACAGATCGAATTTAACTCTGGTAAGTTTCAACTATGAATATATATTTTAATAGGGAAATATTTTAATATCTGCCCAATATGATGACAGAGCTGACATATTGGTGCCTTCTGTTGTTTTTTTCCTTCCAACTTTCGTGCTAAATAATTTTATTCTGACAACAGAAATACTGTTTTGTTGCGTACATGAATGTTAGATTGTATATTTTTACACACCCCTAAACATTGGAAATTACCCAGTATTCCTTAATTAGGTAATTACCAATGCAAATAGTAGTAGTATGAATTCAAAAAACTACTTCGATCCCGTAGTATCTGGAATGGACAAAATTTATGGAAATGTATATTATCTATAATGTTTCAATATTAATTATATGCTTATGTCACAGACACTGTTCAAGTCATCATAATATAAAATCGATCATGGCACTCATGTCAAACAGGAAGTTAATAATTTTATATTGTGCGTACCAGCACTTAAAACCAATATTGTCATCTTTCTGGGTGTGTGTTTTTTTTTGATTGAGTCCTTGAGTAAACTGACGTCGAGCATCTAGATGCTCGACGTCAGTTTAGAAATTTCAGGACTTATGTTAAATGAATTAACACAATCTTGTATATTTTAATTGCTGTAGTTAATTTATGTTATAGTGGTTGATGAATTGTCAGCATAAGTATGAGGAAAACGATTTTCAAATTGTATATATCCCCTTTAAAGAATTAAGTTTTTAGAAGATCAACAAAGATATGAAGTTAGGTCAGCTCACTTTTTACATAGCAGACATCTACTAAAAAATAGTTATCTAATAAAGGTATATTCCAGGCTCATAAAATTGGTAACCATCATTGAGCTTGATGATTTAACCAATTTAATGCCCCATTTGAATCCGTACAAATTTTATTTTAAATCCTTTAGAACTGAATGAATCGAATTAAGAGGCAAAGAGCATTAGAAGATGTTACATATTAATATCGGCTATGGAAATTATTTGTGAAACTATAGCTACTCAAATTACTTATTCACTGTCTGTTAAATCTATCATGTTTTTAAGTCGAGTATTGAACCAGTCCAAAGTTTTCATAAAATAACTCAAACTGACAAATTATTTGATCTGATAATCATTATCGTGTAAATGTAAATCCAAAGTCTATGGAAAATATTAAAACAAGTACTATATAAAAATTGTTAACTTTATAATTCAAATATTAAGCGACAGAGATTTGTGAGTAAAAAAAAAATCTAGTCATTCATTGTTCCAACAACACTCCTAGTATTTATTCGGAATATTATCTAAATAATATGAAAATCAATCATTATTGTTTGTATAATAGATAAGCAATTGTGAGTTAATTTCAGAGAAATAGATAATTTTTTGTTATCTTGATCTCTATGGTTTTTCATTAATGTAACAATTAAAGCTTACGAAATATAATAAAACTATTTGTTTATTTTGTTTGTACTCCAGGTTTTATTTATCCGTCAACCCAATATCATTAGGCATATCTCTGGACTTAATAAGCTTAACACTCGTGTTTAAGCATTTAAAACCAATATTTATAGGAAAATTATGTAATGCTATTCTACATAACCTTTAGCATATTATATTATTAATAACGCGTATTACACGCATTCATACACAGGACGGTTATCTGACATTGAAAAAGTCAAATATTGCTTATTTTGATGATCTGATCTTATTCTATTTATCTTTTTGGTCAGTAAGTGTGAAAAAAAATCGATTGGTTAATTTCATTAAATGTATTATAGCTTTCATATTAAAATAATTATAATTGATTCATACAACAGATGAATAATGAAAAAACTGTTTAAATACGTGTTGGTCATGTCGATTCATTACTTTCACTCACATTTGCATATTTTTGCAAGATTTACATACTGTAATGAATGCTTGATTAGGTCATAGTATTACACTGCCAGAATGCCTAATGACAAACTCCGACATGAGAAACTAACGCTGGTAGAAATAGTTTCTAAAATAGGCTCAATAATTTGTACAGTACGTATCATTTGTCACAATGTAAAATTTTCATCAGCCGCTACTCTACTTTTACTCCTGCCAAAATGTTCCATAAGTAGTTAAAACTTTATTTACTGGTTTTTAATATTTTTTTTCTTACTTACACCAATTGGTTGATATACCTTGTCTTACGTTCATTTTATATACATAGCTCTGTTTGTATTTATATTTCAACAGATCATAATTCAAAACATTGTTCTTTGTTAATTCAAAGATAATACCGGAGACCCGAATGCTTGGTTGCACATACAAGGGTTCAAATATTCAATCATCTTTGCTCAAAGTTCTTTGCACTCCTTCCCGCCTTCTTCCCATCCAATCATTGAGAATGAGTCAAAGCGAAAATGACCACTAGCCCTTAACCCAAACATCTATTTTTACCTTATTTGAAAAATGAGCACTGAATCAAAACCAGTTCTCGTGAAAAAACCTCTGGTGATACTCCATTAAGAGTATATAGTTCCACTTTGGAATTGAATATGTTAAATGTAAAATTCTCTTTAAACATGTATATATAAATGTGCAGCTTTGCAAAAATAATACATTTTAAGTGAAATAAAACACTTCATTATCAATTTATTCTTTGTCAATATATTATTAATATGAGTGGGTATCTACTCAATATTAAGGTTACCTACCTCATCAGTGACGGCTGGTGACGGGGTGTTGGGGGGTGCAATGGAAGATTCAACCATTTTTGCAAGAGTTCTTTCCTATTCATTGGATTCTAAAACACTTCTATAGCATGGACTTTCAATTCAGATGTTCGCAATACCAACTGTTTCTCTTCCGTAGTACGGAAAAATAGTTGAATCTTCCTTTTGCACCCCCCCAGCACCCTGTCACCAGCCGTCACTGTACCTCATACTAGAACTGAATATAGACTCTTTTAATGGTTTTTTATGCCAATATATACTGCAATCTTGTTACATTTTTTTTCAGCTTTCAAAATAACTTACGAAATCAAAAAGATAGATTGGTTCTATGATCTGTAAATCTGGACTCCTTTTTATGATAACCTTTTAATAGCCAAGCCTGTGATGTAATTATAGCCACAATTGTATTGTTATCTTTGGAAGTATTCCCAAAATGCGCAGTATTTCCGTCTTATCTAATTGTACGTCACAATAGTTTATCTCTTGGTTTAGTTACCACAAACCCCATTGATAACTTAACCCAAACTCTAGATAAGTTTATTTAAATGTAATCTTATCATTAACTCAGTGGTTAATTTTTAAATTGGCTATCTTGAAATATTTACTACATTCTAAGAATTCCTGCCACTGGCTAGTATTGTTTTTGATAATTAGCTAATTACCTTATTATAATTCTAAGAAACCTTTAATGAAAGGAAAAAAATATTTTCTACTGAAAATATTATTCATTATGAATATATTGATCGTAACACCATCAGAGATATGTTGAGATTATGATCACTGCAAAAAGAACAGGCTGTCCTCAACTTACACACTTGATTGATGCCTGAATATGTGTAAGAATGTTGAATGTATAAAAGTATAGCAATGTAAAGAAACGTTGAAAAGTGCATTGAAACATAATTGAAAAATGGACCCAGACGTATAATAAAGTTATGAGAGGTTTTAACAGTCAATTGTTTTCATGACAATATTGTCCAAGCATAGTTGAATTCCACTGTCACTTTCTATCATTACTGATTTCCCTACGTTCTTACCTACACTTTCCATTCAAATTAAATTCTTCCATGAAATACTTCTTTCATTTTGTGTATCATTTAATTCCTGGAAATCAAGCATGCAGGTATCGAGCCTTTTTTTGCGGAGCTTAAGTTTACTTCATTCATTAGGCTATTTTATTTTTGATATTTCAAAAAAAAATTCAGAATGTAAATGTATGAAATGGGCAATTGTACTACATTCCAGGATTGCCCGTGATCTTATTTAAACTGAAAATAAGTATTTAATCATAAAATTTATAGTTTTAATCTATTTTTTTATTATAACAGAGATAGATAGTTATTTCCGTTGCGCTCATTTATTTAGCTTGCTCGTTTATATTATCAAATTGATACCAATTTATTTCCATTTGCGAAACATCCTGTTCCACTGCTATCGAGCATCTCTGTACATTTATTTCACACCATTATATGTTATTTTAAAAATATTATCATAAATACATTTGGGGAATCATTGCAAAGTGATTACTTATCTTTCTTGTAAACTCTTCACCTCTTTTGATACATTTTTTTATTAATGTTTACAAATTCTCAACCAATATAAATAACATAAACATTCTATGATAAAAAGGTTATCTGAAGTGGTCTTGGAGGTATGATGCCCTGAATTTGATATTCAGCTTTGATCAATTTGAATTACTTTTCTGAATGCATCAAGTGTGACAAATTACATGTAGTGAGATTTATTTGCTCAAAATACCTTATCTGTTGTAATAGATATATCTTTGTAAATAATCTTTTTAATCATTAGGTACTTATTCTACAATAATAATAATTGTAAAGAACACTTTGTTCATCAAGAAAACCATTAGTGATGGCAAATATTTTTATACGGTAAGAAAAATAACAATGTATTTTAGTTCTACATAAATTATTTTATATATTTGTTGATAGCTATTTCGGCTTACGCCTTCATCAGAACTATAGTTCTAATAGTTCTGACGAAGGCGTAAGCCGAAATAGCTATCAACAAATATAAAAAATAATTTATGTAGAACTAAAATACATTGTTATTTTTCTTACCGTATAAAAATGGAGTTCTACCAAGTAAATGCCTACTCGATCAATAATTTTTTTTATCATTGGCATTACGATTTAATAAATTTATTTAATTAAATAAAAGCCCAAGCACCAGATATTTAGAATTTTCAGATGATATTAACTTGAAGACTTATTATTTTGTATTCAAATAAAATTGCTACTTGAACTCTTGCTGTTGAAGTTTATAACTCTTACCGGTCATTAATTCATATATCATAGGTCATTATTTTATATATTTCGAATATATATTGTATTGTTCCTATAAATCTAGTTTACCTTGTAATACTGATAGTGGATCTGGTGAAATTTTTTTTTTGTTCACAGGAAAGGGTAATTATTGTCAAAAATTACTTTTACTTAAATATATTTTCTTGTCTTTCCAGAGTACATCCGACTCCACTCTCACGACTACATCTTCAGTGACACAAGCGACAAACAACCAAACATATCAAAGCGAGCTGCCAGCGACGGGTTTCAATCAGAACGCACCCGTCAGTAACAGCAGCACTCTTCACAAAAACAAGAGCTCTTTACATTCCGTGACAAAGACAGAAACCACAGCCACATGGAATCTGAACGTCTCCCATCAAACTGGCTACGGCGGAAGCATGAACTCTCTCTCGCAGAGCTCATTACCCAGTCCGAGTCCTTCGAGCTTGCATCATAACTCTTCAATAGAACTGTTCGACCCGTCAGCCATGCCGGGTAAGGTTGCTAGTCACGGCAAACCGAACCTGGCTCCGAAACCGCCGGGAGTGCCTCTCGGTTCTAACGGACAATTGAATGCTAATAACGGCAAGCCTTCACCTCTTCCCAAGAAGCTGTCCATGAATGGAAAACCTGCATCCAGAGCTCAGAGTATGAGAGTACCACGGTTAGTGTCGCATTTCTCATATTAATGAATAATAGAATTGAATTCCACATGATTTTGTGAAGAAAAATCCTAGATAATTTGTTGCCAATGGGTGATAGATCAATGGACATAATCCGTTGAGTACCAAGGAAATTTTTGCTCTCCCAATTGCTCATCGATTAACAATACGTTTTAATGGGAATCCATTTAATTAGTTCTGAAGTTCCAAGAATACATGCAATACAATTATATGCGAAAACAATGATACATTCTCAGTTTTATATTTAAATCATTCATATTGTATTTTCCGCTGGGACATTAGAAAATCAAAGGGTTAAAAGCAAGGTTTGTGTAAATATTTTGTTGCTGTAGGAATTTTCCATACCAAATTGAATTGATAACTTAACCCTTACCGGTCCTTTGTCAAATCTTATTTGACATCAATTTTGCTGTAACTGTTATTTATGATCGGGTGGGTGAGAGTTTTAGACATCATAGACATCCATGCCTTCAGAAAACAATAAATCAATTGATAATATTTTTTTAATGCATGTGGGTTTCTACAAACACATTGAAACACTTGTTGCAGTTAGCTGGCTTATTTAATCGTAAGGTATGAATCATTGATATTTTATGTTACAGTTCACCCCCTGTCACTCCGCCTTGTCCTCCTGGGATGTTTAGCGGATCGGCAGACCCCCCGAATAATGGATTCAACACATTGAGAGCATTTCATCAGTCACACGATTCTCTGGATTCCAAACCGGGACTCATTAAGCACACTGCACCTCAACCTCCATTAGGTATAGAAAGAATGTTATTACACTGTCCATATCAACTCTAGAAAGGCCAAAAAAAAATTGTAAAAAGCACCCTTAACCCTTATATGACCGAGTAGCGAAAAATCATCGCTTTTTGCTGGTGTGAAAATGACTAAGAGATGATTCTTCGCTTGGTCTGATAATGCTTCATGTTATCAACCCAGGTTTTTCTCGTTATTTAAAAGAGCAACAAAATACTGTTATATGTAAGGTATTACGTAACAAATGCTAGGAAAGAAAATTACAAATAAAATAATTAAGATGTCTAATCTGTATTCACAAAACATATAAAAACTGATAAAAAAAACTGCTCGGTTATTTTGGCTTATCCCATCAATAAATTCTGGTCGTTAAAGGGTTAGCACTTATATTTTTAATTGATGAAAATATTATGAGATTGTGAGTTAGGAAATGTAATGGAACATATCTCTCATTTTTATATGTCACCATATCTTTATTTACATTGCAGTTCCTAGTATGTATCACTTGTGCAAAAATTTGCTTGCATTCACAAAAAAATGTTGCCTCAGTGAATATTCAGAGCTTCATCGATGGTAATGTATGACACATTTACCTAACTTGTTTTTTATTTGTTAACAGGAGTTCGAATGGGCAGTCGAGGACCTCTTCGCCCCCCGACCCACGGTCCGCCGCCTCCTCCTTCGCGCCCTGTACACTTACCGCCCCCTCCGCCTCCACCGCACCGGCAGAACTCTCAGCAGCACCAGCATCACACGAGATCTATAGTATGTTATAATATCATCAAACTGATTTACTAATACTATTGAATCACCCGGTACTGAGTGATCTATTGTTAACTATTCATTTTGTTAAGTCAAAAAGTTATTCACATTACACCAATCTGGTAACTTATTCAACAGTATTGTATTGTATGTAAATATTTCGTTATATCCTTATTTTGAAAACAAGTTAGTTTTGTGTAAATCTATCTTGAATATTTTTTAATCGAATCAGATACAAACATGTCCTCTTAAATCACATCAATTTATTTAACTGTACTAAAATTCAAACCCAGGATCACCGTAACCGAATACAACGACATTGACCACTCGGCTAACGGCCCAAAGGCCCAACAATTATTAAGGAATATTTTATTCAAATATAATATAAATAAAAGTTTCTACTGAGCAATGAATGCATACTAGATACTAGGTACTAGATACTAATTTCAAAATCAACAATAAATTTGTCAGCTGTTTATTCAATTCAGCTTTTATCAAATAGTCCAAAAGTCATAAACCGATTGTTTTGTGTTTAAAGTGTTTGTAATAAATCTTGCAGTCTTCACCGAACCAGACCGTGGTGGGCCCGCCCCCGCAGCCTCCGATTCGAGGATCTTCCATGAGACCGGGTGACCTCGATTCCAAATTTGCAGACAGATTTCAATCTCAAGTCCAGTTTCCATTCCCCGATGCTTTCCTCAGAATAGAAAAAACTTACAATAGTATCAATGCTGCGTTAAATGCTAACGGTAATTATATTTTTTTTTACGATGATATGAGATTTGCAGGTGTAAATGTGTGCCTACTGTTTTGCTACTCATACCAACTTTGTTACTAGCACATTGTTGTCTGGACATGTATAATTACTTATTTTCATATTGTCCAATTTCAATGATAATAATAAACATGTTGATTAGATTGATTGATTCACAAGTTTAATGGTTTCTTCAAAATAGCTACCGCACAAATAATTATACAGTAAAAGTCCGTTAATTCGAACAACGATAATTTGTAATTCGAAATTTTCATAATTTGCCGGTCCCAATATTGACTTTTCATATTAAATTCAACTGTTAATTCGAAATATCGCATAATTCGTAATTCGTAAAGTTTTTCGTTAAAATGTACGTACGAATTCTTATAATTCGAAATTTTGGTTCGACCCGTGTCAAACATTAATGTGGTGAACAGATGTTAAATAAAAAATCAGGGACAGAAAACGTATTCAAAATCTTGACAGTTAAAATGCATTGTTTACCAAGGAATGTATAGACTTGTTTTGAAGATTCAAGCCTTATGTAAACCCATTAGTGTAAGTGAGACATCAATATAAAATGAAATATCACATGCAGGGCTGTGGAGTCGGTCAAAAAAAGTTCGACTCCGACAAAAATAAAGTATTATTTTGTCAGGTTTTTTTTTCTTCTCCCTCCGAAACAAAAAATAAACGAAAAGAAAATAAAAAAAAAATAATAAACTAAACGCACAACAATCTATAAAGATATAAAAAAGCAATGAAAAAATAGGCATAAATAATAATAAAATAAGTTCAAACCTCATTTATTTGAATTCATTCTTAAAAACAGCATTGCTTCTATCAAATCTGCATTCGTAGAAGCTCTCAAATCGGAATTCAGGATTTTTAGAGAGGAAAATAACCACTCTACGGATACTTGTGTTGGCGGTAATGCCGTTACGTTCAATGCCGTCACGTTCACGATATCTGGATACCTCCGAATTGCCATTTGAACATTTAAATGAGAGGCTCTGTCAATTTTGTCCACTACTTTCAAGGCATCATAAAACTCATCTTTAAATAAGGGGATTGTCCAATTTTTATTTTCACTTAAAAATAATTAGCTCAATATATGTTCTTTGTTTTAATAACAAAGAAAGTGTTCATCTGATACGTCTTACAATTAAAAAAATCAATGCAGATATGGAGAGAAAATTGTATATAACATAATAATAAGCAGACGTTATTGGTACAGAACAATGACTGAAGAAAAATTTCATGCATACTGCCCTTAAACAAATGTATGCATTTCGAGAAGCAGGTTCAAAAAATATCGGATATTCCTTCAAAACAATGAGAAAGAAAGAGACGAAAACTTTTTTTTAGACTTAAATCTTATATGCGAAATACATTGCAACTTGGTGATCCACTGATTCGGCGCGACACATGAGTCATGACGCCGATGTCGTTCATTTCTATACACAGCTATTTTTAGAAAATTATTTAAAAAAAAAATGGTAAAAAAAGGTCTCAGAGTCGGAGTCGTTGCTCGTTTTACGACTCCGGCCAAAAAGCCCCGACTCCACGACTCCGACACCAACTCCACAGCCCTGATCACATGTCAAAAATCTGTTCGAGCTCTTACATACATTAGTGCAAGCGAGACATCTATATATGAGGTATTTCGCTTGACAATTTCACTGTGTTCAATTTAATTGTTCATAAGTGACTCATTGGGTCATTCTATTTAACACTTTACTGACCGCACGATTTCGATGAAAACTTACGTACGAGATACCACATGTTTTTTGCAAAAGTTAACCTAAAACAATAGATTTCGTAAATTAACACAACTTTTAAACCTCTTAACCAATTTCAATAAAAATTTAAATTTAGGTTCTTGTCGTTTTTAAGAACCTTATAAATAATTAAATCAGTGTTTTTGGACAGGGGTTGCCAACTTTATTACATCTGAAAAGCAAAAAAGTTATCAAACTTTAAGGGTATGATAAAATTTTTAAAAGATTTTCACCATCTCAAGATTGTGTATAATTTTAAGCCTCAAAATATGGAATTTTTATGGAGAGGGGTTGCCAACCTTTCCTTATTCAACCCACTTTTAGATAGAGATAAATTTCTCAAAAAAAATATATAATTTTTAAAATGACTGACATGTCGAAAGCCTAGATTTTTAGGCGTATGCGGATATTAAAGTGTTAATATTATGCTTTTTTATTCTTATGAGATGCCTGTCTGTTCATAAAAAATCGAAAAAATGGCCGCGATGTTCCAAATCGTCTACAATTGCCGCGAAATTGTTTTTTTTCTAGTGATCCCATAATTCGTAGTTCGAATTTTTTTGGGAAATCCGGTCCCTTGAATTTCGAATTAACGGACTTTTACTGTACTCTGAATTTATTATTAAAAAAAAAGAGTTGTCTCGAATATCAACATTTATATGCTCACTAATTTAGAACAATAAGTATGAAACTTAACGATTCTTGCTTTCATGTAAAGGTAACAAGGGCGAATTCGAAAGATTAAGTTTCTAATTTCAAATTGGCAAACTATTTAACTTAGCCCTTTTTATTTATAAGATTTCCTAGTAAAACAATTTATGCTTAACGTCCATCCTTATTTTATGGTTGAGCTTACATTTGGTTTAGGTACTGAGATATATATAATTATTTTACTATAGTGGATATTTTCCAATTCACAGTGAATAAGCAACAAGCCCCTGCCCCGCCGATCACCCATCTCCAGTTGGATACGAAGATGTGGGCGAACAACTCTTCGAATTGCTAGCACCGACTATCGGTCGAGTCCTTCTCGACCGAGCGATCGCCTAGCGCCCCCACCACGCCTAAGCATCATCCGCCTTCGGCAACGCCCTCGCTGCTTCACAAGCTGAGAGACGAGCTGATGTCGCGTTCTGACACGCTCGATTCGGAACCAGACTGCCACGGGTACTTGGACGGCGGCGCTAGATCGATGCCTTGGATAAGCGCACCAATTTTACAAAACACAACCTGCGATGCCTTTTTGGACCCGTGTAAGCTTTTGTGCGAGAGCTCCTCCTTCGTGGCGCTCATACCCTGTCAGACATTTTCGATGCCTTCTTTCTATTCGTCGTGCACGAATCGAACTCCGGAGTCTGCCCCCGGCGCCTTGGAAACTCACACTGTTCAGGAAGATATTCAGGAGCGGCAGCATCATCGTGAAGACTCTGCGGATGACGAGTTCAGCGTTTTCCAAAGTGATGATTTACTCTCTGAAATATTGTCAACGACTAACGCATTCGAGGTTATGGGATCGAATACCGGAGAAATATTAACAGAGCGGTCCGTATCACCGGTGAAGGTGAACGAATCCCATGAATCAAATCCGAGCGATGAATCTTTGACAGTCGTAAAAGAGTTGCCATTAGACGATCTATCATGGAATATTGAAAATGATGACGGTTTCAGAGACGTCATCGAGGCTATTAACAGATTATGTGATACCATGTCAAACACAAACAATGCCACCTATTCCGATGACTTTTCAAGCTTAAACGCATACCAGTCAGAGATAGTGGAGCAACCCTCATCGGATCGTGATAACCAACCGTTTTACGTAGCTCCCGTCTCTTCAAACCCTGTGGACTTCAAACACGTGGCACAAGAGACGCCCTCATCCAGAGAAAGTGTTCAATTGAAAGCATCTGACAAAAATCAAACTGAAGATAATTTGCTCAACGTTTGCCCTGAAAACCCACTGAATCATCAAACAGCAGACACCTTAGTATTAAACAGTGATAGTTTTATTGCATCGGAAGATATTGAGTCGTCGCCGGCTCCCATTTCCACAAATGCACACGCTGACGTCATGCAGTGCAGCGGTTACAGTTGGACTTCTGCCAACGAAGAATTGGGCGGTTTCCTTCTGGGCGACAGTCACCTTCCCAAACCGGAGGAGATCCCTCCGCCGGGCCATGTGGCTGCAATGCGAATGAAATTCGAAACATTCAATAATTTCAACATAAACACTATGCGGCTTTTGAAAAAGTCTGAGGATGAGGTATAGCATTTTTGCAATCCTACAAGCGATCGGCATTTAACCTAGGATTGAGTGTATTTGAGAAATTACCACGTATACCAAAGGTGACTTGTAAAATATTAAAAATAATTCTAAGCCTGATAAATCTCTGTCACTTTGCTCGTCAGGTTGATTCTTTCAGAAAAAGACGATACGACTCATTCAAACTTTTGGATAACTTCTTTTTTCGACTGTAGGATACGAATATATTTATGACGGTGTATAAATCTTGTTAAATTGTATATCTCGGGCAATCGGCTGAATGAATAAGTCTGAATTTCCATCGTAGTCAATAATATTTGTGTCAAAATTCACATTTAATTAGGTAAAAAAAATACATATTTTAATCTAATATTTGGTCTATAGACAGTATTTTAGATAGGATTAGGGTAAAACCATTTCCGTTTCGGCCTTTCTCAGCCATGCTAATTTATATTCAGTTCTTAGTATCCCCGTCACGTTGTCCAATTACAGATATTGTATTTTTACAAACTGACAATTATTGATTAAGAAGATGTAATAATAAAATAATAACATTTTTTAGTACTTTTTTCACATGAGATTTATTTCAGCAGGACCGGTTTCGCTCATGGCAAGCATTATCAACTGATCAGTTGATAATGCTCGCCATGAGCGAAACCGGTCCTGATGAAATAAATCTCATGTGGAAAAAGTACTAAAAATGTGTTATTATTTTTATTATAATGCCTTTCCACCAAGTATTGACAGTGAACACCTTAAAAGTGGAAGATGTAATAGTTTGTTTGTCTGCAATTTAACCAGTATTTTTTTATTTTAGGCATTGAACATATTTTACATAGTAACATGAGATAAGAGATGACCCCCAAGTGTGGTTACATCAAGAGACAAATTGACATTTGTAGTAAGAAAATGTTTATTAGAAAGCGCCAGGATATAATGTGTGACTAATAAATGGGTCACAAATGAAATGATAAAAACAGACACCACAGTGAAATACAAATTTGGTCTGACCTCTATCTCATGTTCATCTATTTTTCTTAAATGACCAACAAATTATGCCCTTGGCCGACATTGCCAGTGCAGTATGAATGTTGTAATGAAATTGCAATAAGGTATAATTCGCCATCTGTGGACTGTTACTGAGAGGCTTTCGTAGTATTTTTTTGTCCAAACATAATGAGACTGTGTCAATAGTCATGACAGAGGCTTGCATTTCTAAAATTCCTAAGTACGGTAAAAAATCACGGTGAATATAAATGCATTAAGATATCTCCAATTATTGCCCGACAGCACTGAAACCTCACGGCTAAATATGAAATGGTTTTAGTCTAGTCGAACCTTCTGTTAACAACTCTCCTGATCAGTTATTAAACAGATGGGTGTCTCTTATTCTTGTGATACGTGCGCTATAAAACTGAACAGGCGTGAGAAGGGTTATAGGATAGGGTGAATTATTTATAAAGTTTTGCATTTACGGTCATATCCCTTCTTTCGGTAATATATTATAGGAAATAAACCAGTTAAAATTGCATGTCTGTCGAGTATTAGTGATTATTATAGAAACGTGGGTAAATTGGTATGTAATATTACAAATGATATAGAAGCATAATCATCGTGAAATGACAACGGTTGTGATTTGATTTATTAAGAATAAAAAATACAATTATGTGACGACGGAATGGAGTTAGTCCATTTAATAACATTTGAATAGCAACTAACATTCTAACAATAAAGCATTATTTTTTTGTACAAGTTAACTCTCTAATTTGTTTAAGTTCTATTATGAATAAAATGATATTCAAAATATCATCAAAACGTTTTGTATAACTAGTAAATTTACCGTATTGTGAAACACTTAACTTGATTCGATTGTATAATTTCTAAATAATAATGTATATGACTTATTATTTGTATAGATGGTATCTTTTTTAATGATTCTTGTTTAAAAATGAAATAATGTCTATTATATTGTTACATATGTGTCACATTTCTTTTATAGTTAAAAACTTTTGTCACTTGTTACTAAAACCCACGCTGACAACATTTTCTATTAAAATGTGTTTATGGTATATTATTATGGATGCTTATTTGTAATGTAATACTTATTAGCATTATAATATGTAGATTTTACTGCCCCCTTCAAGGTTACTTTGTTGTTAAATTGACAAAATTATAATTTGTATTATTATGAGTATTCGTTCCACAGAAAAAATTTTAACATTCAATACAGGGAAATTAAAAAATGTATGTTTTATTTCCTGAAACAGTAATCCAAACGTATGAATTCAGTACAGTAAGTCAACAGAATATAGTATTTAAAAAGATATGGAAAATTGAACTGTCTGGGTAACATGTAAATTATACAAGATCAAATAACTTATTTAATAGCCTATTTTTTAATTTTTTTTTCTTACATCAATGATGTTTCAACGGCTACTCATGACCTATGGCAGTGTTAAGGAGTACTCTCACTTGATTCTACCATCCTGCAAAATTAATCAAGTGTCCATTGTTATAGGAAAAGCATTAAGTCGGTTCCTGCGGTCTAGTGGCAAGAGCTTTGTCATAGCAATCAGGGGGCCCGGATTCAATACCCGGCAAGGTCAGATTTTTTCAATTGAAAAAAAGAGATCTTGGGCTGAGTGTATGTTATTTATCGTTAATTTTGTGCACAACTGCTACATTATTTACCATCGAGTTAATCTCGTATGACTTTCACAACTAAGAATATTTGGCGCATTGGCGGAAGCTGTAATGCCAAATATTTTTTTATTTAAAATTAAATAAAATACACAGTACTATCCTGCCTGGACATATAAATAAATAAATTGATTTTTTTATCTGGTTTAATGGAATTCTGGCCAGTAAATTTCAATTTCATTAATGTCACTGCCGATACGATGACTTTTCTCAATAGAATTTCCATTGTTATTCAGTCAAAGGATGTTTTTTTATCATGTATTCAGATGGTACAAAAACCATAATAATTTGAAATCTTACTTTTAATATGAATATTTGAATACTCCCTTAAGTATCCGGCTTATTACGTAAACTATTCACTATTGTATCGAAGATAGACTCAAAATCACCCAATGCACAAATATTTCTGTGGAACAAGTCATTAGAATAAATAATATTGTATTCAGAAACCTTACTAGTATTAAAATAGTACTTATTTACAATAATATTTAACAATAAGTTCCCAATATTCAATTATATAACATAAATCAAAAGATTTATAGTGTTGAAACTGTCAGTATAAGCAAAAAATCTTTCTACTGATTAAATTATGTCATGTACTTTTTTTTACTTATTTTGCACTTAAAAGAAATATTAATTGTTAACCTTTCATGCGTAATGGTGTGGAATTTTTTCGCATAATTGTTGCGAAACTTTTCATAATTATTGAAACTGGCATATTTGTTTATAGAATAGTTTTATACCATAATATTATGATAAATTGTAAACCTTTGATTTATATCAAACCCTTCATACCTTAGATCTGTCGGGGCAAATATTTTATATAACATTTGAAAAACTTTGGCAGAAAACAGAAAGTCCATGAGAATAACCTTTTGTGTCGTATATCTATTTCATTATTCTCGTATCACACGGTCACCTCGTATAAGAGGGCCTCCGAGATTCGCTTTGGTATCTGCCTTGATATAAGGTTGAAGTTTTTCTGGACACAACCTTAGCACTTGACCAAGGCAGTTTTGACGTTTTCGTCGAGACCGCTGACTGTTTTGTTCCCTTGTCTCTAAATTAAATCAAATCCCTTACTCTCAATAACCGACTACAGTATCTATTCCCAAAGTTCAGTGCACTGTCTCCATCAGGCGCCATGATTTTCTCCCGTAAAGCAGACAAAAAATAAATAACTGTTCAACGTATGGCGTTTTGGTTTTTAGTGTATTCAGGTGTGCATTCTTACTATTGTTTCCATATTCATTGTTTTTTAATTAGTTAAATGTGTCTTACGTTGCCTAACACTTAACAGCTTGGCAGACGTAAGTCTCAATGAATTTTCAAAAGTATATTCATCAGTAATAATGTGTGAACATTTTCATTTTATTTTAAAATTTGCACTGACTCGATGGATCTAATTATAAATATGTTGAAAATGTAATAATTAATATGCTACATTTAATGTTACTTTTACTGTAAGCTTTTTAGATTTATTTTAATTCACAAATCTAACTAGTCACCAAGCTTGTCTGGAAATCCAATTGAATGTATCCGTTTTTTTTTTATTATTATAATCATTACATTTTAAGTAATAGCTTATAATGGTGATTTTAACAATTCCACATTCACCGAGGTGTATATTGTATCACTTGGTTTCTTCTGTTATGTATCAAGGGCTTTATTACACCATAAAGGATATTTTATTATGATAAAAAATATAACCACATTATTGGGGATATACTTTAAGAAATTTCTCAATACTGTTTTGAAAAACGTTATCTTCATTGACAATGGACAATGTGTATAAAAAATATTTAATGACTTATTTATTTTATGGCACAACAAACTGCAGGTCTTTTCAATTAATGCAGTCATCATTCCAATTTCCTGCTACAGAATCATTCTGATTTGAAAAGAAGTTAACAAAAAATGTCATTTTTTGGGCCACCCTTTGCTTAATAAACTGATAAAGAATACTTATTACATTAATTCTGTTGATAGCACAGAAGTACAATACATTATTATTGACTAGGATGTTCAAGAATAAATTTATCGGTGTCTCCCATTCAGTATACCTGTTAGCTCTGCTCCACATTGAGAGCGTACACCGCTAAAAATAATACTGAAAAATACCTTTTACCGTGTGATACCCGCCCCATGACTATTTTTCTCAACTCTTATTGCTTAATTAAATAAAATACCAATTCTTATTTCTATTACATTTTTCTGCAATAAGTTATTGACTATTTAAGGGCCATTGATATAAGAAATTAAATTATCCTAAATAACATTACGTATCTCCATGTATATATTAGTGAAAATACTTTTGCACTGGACCATTATAATAGTAAAATTTTCTTCATAGAATAATCGAAAATACTTCTCTGAAAAAGTGTTTATTTATTATGATAAACCTTGTTATGTGTCAAGACATATTTAATTCTCGTTTTGTTAAATACATTGTAAATGGTCCCTTTAAGAGAAGCAAATGTTTATAGATATCAGTTAACTTTTGGCCTAAAAATTTTTAATAAGCTGGACTATTTGGCATAAAATTGTTTTTCTTTTTCATTTGTGGAAAAAAAAGATTTTGCTATAAATGATACGACATTGATTAGTTAAAAAACTGGTCACATCTCAATCTTGTGATTCAATCTAACAATTCACACAATTATATTATGAATAGCTTATCATATTATTTCTAAAAAATAAGTTTATTATGAATGGCAGAAATATGAAATGTGCTAGACTTTATTCAGGTCTATAAATATATCATATCCTTTTTACAAAGATCATTTTTTCAATCAGCCCATACACTATTTAACAGTATATTTAAAAATCTTAAATAATTAACAAATGCATATCATAAGTTTCAATTCCAGCACTCCGTTGATATGAATTATTAGATCATGCTTTTGCTTAGACAGTAATCACTCGTCAAATTAGTTCCTACAGAATTACACTGCTTAAAAGTCGAACATTTGTGAACATATTGGACAGCAAGTTGACTATGTTTTCTTCTTCTTTTGAAAACGAACTGTTCTCTCCAATAATTTGGTGTTGCCAGTTTAATAAAAATCAATTCATGACCAGTGACATACTTAGAAATATCTTATAACAAAATCTATAAACTGGTAGACGTGAGATTACTGTACTGCACTTTTTCTGAGCTTCAAAGTATATGTTATTTAAGTAACAATGTTATATACTCTCAAAAACAATTATATTTCCTCGTTATCCGTCTACTTAATTATTAAATATATAACCTATAAATGTTTCATTTCTTCGTAACAAATAGATAATATTTATGAAATAAAACTTTTTCACACTAAATTATAGGAAATTGTGCACGTAATGGATGTATAGCATATATGGATAAAGATAGCGACAGCTTTTTCACACATTTCGGTCAGAAATCATCAATTATTTATACATGCACGAAACTTATTTACAATGGATAGTTTTTATCAATAATATCTATAGTATATTGATTGAGTAGGCATTTACTTGGTAGAACTCCATTATAATACAGAAAGAAAAATAACAATGTATTTTAGTTCTACATAAATTATTTTATATATTTGTTGATAGCTATTTTGGCTTACGCCTTCGTCAGAACTATGTTTAAAACGTGTATTAGAGATAGCTTATATACCTTTGCTAGACAGGGTGCTACCTACATCATCTCCTTCTGTTGAAACCATACCGACGTCACATGAAAGAATTTAAATAAGTTTGATTTATTGGTCTAAAGTAATGGTGGGAAACAATAATTTGGGTATTTTTGGGATATTTTATCGTGTGAAACCACTTAAAATCTGCAATGTCTAAGTGCATCTATTTTAAATTGTTTTAAGTTTATTGTTTGTTAAAGGTTTTAAAAGCGGTGAACTGTTAATTGTAATCTGATCGTTAAGAATTTCATTGGACTGATTATACCTATTAATTTCCAGCTGTTCCAATGCATTCAGCTTTAGGCCCTTATTACAGGAATGTAAACGAATCGGGACCGAATTCGGATTATGTGTTAATTCTATAAGGTGATTTGCATATAGAATGCATATAGAACCTATCCTAGCACCGGTAGCACCCTGTCTAGCAAAGGTATATAAGCTATCTCTAATACACGTTTTAAACATAGTTCTGACGAAGGCGTAAGCCAAAATAGCTATCAACAAATATATAAAATAATTTATGTAGAACTAAAATACATTGTTATTTTTCTTTCCGTATTATATCTATAGTACGTAACATATGTGCTATAAAAAAATATTTTTGGTCAAAATTTTTCATTGTTTCTCCATGTGTGTTATACTTGTATTTATTTTTCACATTATAAATTCTAATTTGATTTTATAGTGAGAAATTTATCCCTCTAGCTTGAATTAGTGAAAAATTCTTTTGCTATTGACATTTTGATGTCATTCATTTTGATCGATGTTTCCGACTCCGTAATTAAATAAAAATACAAGTAATATTGTAGCAGTTTAAGAAATCAGTGCCTATTTCTTTAGTATTTATTTGTTATATTTGTGTGTTAATGGCATTATATTGTTATAGTTTGTACATAAACATCTATGAATGAATGTGTTGCTGTTCTTTTTATTATCATTAGTGTATATAGTATTGATTTACACATATAACCTGTACAAAAACAAAAATTAACCTAATATTAAATATGTTAAAAAACTTTAAAACTGTTCTTTATTAATTGAGAAAATGCACTTAATCGAAAAGAAAATAACTACCATTTCTTTAACCTGTTGACTGCTAGCGCCTAATAAGTTGAGACGTCTGATTGCGGTGTGTTGCAACTCGATATTCATAAATAAACAGACTTAACAGTGAACTATCATAAGATTTTTTTATTCAAATCGGTGTGCATTATTTGTTCTGATAGCCAGCCTCCATGAGCGTATTTAACACTTAACACTGATGGATTTTGAAATCTTGGTTGTTGGAATATTCATAAATTGGCTGAGCATGGCAGAGAATTCACTGGTTGACCAAGGCTGTGGCTTGAACAAAAATCAAGGAGAAACGTGATCTGCCATGATAGAGAAAAATTTTACTATTATTTATTTTACTATGAGCAAAACCAGTCTGGATCATTATAGAATGTGTGATTGGACCAAAAAAATGTGTTTTATTTATTTAAATAAAGTATCTATGTATTGCAACATTTGCAACTTCCTTCAGATTGATGTCTTAAAAAAACGCATCACTTGATGTATATAATTGCAATTAGAGGAAAACAATAATCTATTAATTATATTGTATATGGCTTGAGCCATATTAGTATAGACATATCTAAGTATCGTTGATTGGTTGCTATTTCGTCAGAACTGTAGGGACCATGACTTGAGCCGATATTACTTTGATATTATTTATTCACTATCATATAATTCTACCAATTAAATATCAATTCAATCAATGTTTAATTATTCTTTGTCATCAAAATTTTTGTGTTTGTGTCAGTTCATATTGGTACAATAAAATTTGATTATATCGAAGTATATGTGACGTATTTCATATTTATCGTCAATCGAAAATAAGGAAAAGTTTTAAACAAACCAAAAATAATAGATCTAATAAAACCTCGAGTTATTCATTGATATTTCTATGTTATCTGGTTATTAGTATTTACGATACTACATTCAAACATCCTGATAGTTAAAAACTAACCCACTTAATTCATTAATACAATTCTTCGCTAGTTAATAACAATAACGAACTGTTTGCTACGCGTCAGTTCAAGTACATTCTTGCACTTGAAATGCATTAACCAATTCCTCGGCGCTCATACGAATACGTGTAAAAAAAGTGTTCCAATTTCGGCGCTCACGCAAATACGTATGATACCCGAAGCGCGCCCATATGAGCATTTTAAAATCGTTGGATTTTCGGCGTTCATGCAAATACGTGTTTCATGTAATTTCACGATTTCTGACATTGTATGAGACTATTTCATGATATGGTATTTTGTATATAATATTCTAAGAAAAAAAAAATGTAAAAAATAGACTTCGAAAGGTTAAAAAATTTTTTTTTAATAAAAATAATATTTATATGCTTCAAATTAAAAGAAAATAAAAAAAAAAATTTTTGGAACATTTTTCTAAAAATAATTTGCCGGGAAGTGGTTAAGAAGCCGAAAGGCGAAACCCGGGTCGTTAGCGACAGAACTTATGGAAAAGTACAAAATTCAAATTTGATATTGAAATTCCATGAAGCACCTTCAGTTGAAAGTCTGAATCGAAGTTTTTCATATTGTTCTCTATATTAGTATTTGATTCAATATTTTGTAAAATCATAGTCGTCTGCTGCATTTATGGACTCATTTCTCCAATAATTATTTTCTGAAGCGGCATTGATTCCTATATATTTTAGTCTATGGCTAACATCTTTTCCATGTCTATGGCTGCATTATATTATTTGTGGACGGCAGCCATAGATAACACGGCAGTTGTCATTGCATTGATACCAATATATTAGGTGGACCGGAAAGTAAACCATTATTTTATTTGCTATTGTTTGGGTTCAGTCCATAGATAACATAGTTCAGTTTGCGCTGTTATCTATGGTCTGCGCCCGTCCACGGTGCAGCAAACACACTTGTAAGTTTTATTACCTATTGTTCAATTGGTTAGCTTATTTTTTTATTATTATTTAGACAAAAATGTCCGTGCCCGAAACAAACGAACAACTCATAAAGCATTTTATGCTGTTTCTGTTTGACCAGGGTTTAAATGCCGCGAAAGTTATAAACGAAGTTTACGCACAAAATCTAACAGTATAACAGATGTCAAAGTTGGTTTCGGAAATTCAAATCGGACAATAGAAGTTTGGAGAATGAACCTAAATCCGGACGGCCTTCAACATTTGATGACGACCGGCTGAAATCCCTGATTGAGTCGGATCCTCGACTAAGTATCGAAGAATTATCGCAGAAGCTCCAATCTCCATGGTCCACCATACATAACGTGACCATACGTCCCGTTTTTAGGTAGCCTGTCCCGTTGTCCCCAAGTACAGCTTCGGGACGTCGAAATGTCCCGTTTTCAAAAAAAGGGCATCACACAGTAACAATTTAAAAAAAAGTCGTTTTTTCGATTCAAGGTGTAATGGATACATTGATTAAAAAGGGATTTATTAATAGCATCCAAAACACAGAAGTATTTGATGAGTATTCATTTTTAGTAATTATATTACACCCCAAAAAGTGACCGAATGGAATCGTTTCAATCGAAAATCATTGGATTGAATTGTTCCCACACTTTCGTAGTCATAATTTGAAACATAAAAACTTAAGAGTAATCATTGAATACATTTTATGTTTATTTATTGCCCGGAACAAATGCACCCGTAGAAAGAGTCTTTTCACAGATGAATAAGTTGTGGACGACAGAAAAAACACAATTACATGTCGGAGTACTTAAAGCGAAGTTGTTAGTAAAAATAAATTTTAAAAAATCCTGCCAAGAATTCCATTCATATTTAAAAGCAAACCCAGTTATACTTAAGAAAATTTGTTCATCAGAAAAATATTAAACAACATAATTTTTTTCATATTTATATTATTTATTCCTGTTATTTTCTTTATCAACATTCCTTTTCTTTTTATTAATACATAAAAACTATGAAAAAAAGTGTTTTCTTGAATATACATACTATAACGTAAAAATTGGTAGATGTCCCGTTTTGAGGACAAAAATAAATGATCACATTAACCATACAGCAACATTTAAAACGTAACGGCAAAACAAACAGAATGGGATTTGGATGCCACACGAACTATCCCCGGCGAACAAAGAGCAGCGGATGAATACCTGCGATTCATTGTTGTCAAGACAAAGAATTCATCCTTTTTTGTCGCAAGTGGTCACTGGGGATGAGAAGTGGGTTGTTTACGATAATGTAAGAAGAAGAAATCAATGGCTTTCTACAAATCAACAACCAATTCCAACACCTAAACCAGGATTGACGCTACGTAAGGTGCTTTTGTGCATTTGGTGGGATGTATGCGGAGTCATTCATTTTGAATTGTTGAAACCTGGCCAAACAATAACTTCGGAATTCTATTGTCAGCAATTGGAGAGATTACATCAGAAACTGAAGGGAAAACGTCCGAGCTTGATCAATAGGAAAGGGGCAATTCTGCATCAGAACAATGCACGCCCTCATACCGCGAAGATGACCCGAGAAAAACTGAAGGAGCTGAGTGGGAAGTTCTTCCACACCCACCATATTTGCCAGATATAGCTCCATCGGACTATTATCTGTTCAGGTCCATGGAACATTCCTTAAGGGATAAAAAATTTAACAATGTGAAGGAGGTAGAAAGCCACCTTAATGAATATTTCAATTCTAAACCAGCAGATTTTTATAAAAAGGGAATTGAAAAATTGCCAGATAGGTGGGAAACAGTTATAAGTACCGATGGAAATTGTATATTACAATAAATTGTAGAAAAATGGTGAAAAAATATTTTTTTATGTTAATCTTAAAAATAATGGTTTTCTTTCCGGTCCCCCTAATATTATATTAGTCTATGGCAGTGGTTCTCATGTGCGGCCACCAGAGGATTTTTCTGCGGCCACCAGAAGCTTCATTGCTATTATTGATATTTAATAAAAATCGGTTTTTAAAAGTTAATTTGTCAACAAAGACACTGAAAATGAAATATGTTGTATGCAGTGCATTGTGCATCAAGAATTGCTAGTTAGAAATAACTCAACACATACATGTTTAGGTCTTTTTGGCAAAAAAGTCTCATCCTAAAAATTTGGTGCGGCCACCAGACATTTCCGTAATACCGCTGATGTTCCTAATGCGGCCACAGCCAAATTTTACGTGAGAGCCACTGGTCTATGGCCAGTATCTTATCTATGTCTACATCATAGATAACTAGTCTACATTATATTTTTTGTGGGTGGCAGCTGTCATTAGATTGAAAATATGTACGATATGCCGGGGTATTCAACTTAAAAAGTATTCGAATTAATGATATTTCCTTCTATAAAATGAACTAGATAATTTTAACTACGATGCCATACCGTATTCTTTAATGATATATTTGAAAGAATTTTCTTTACTTTGTAATTATTCTTAGAAATATCTTTAAATGGTATACATAAGACTTTTTTTACAATTACAATCTAAATAAATAAATGATTAATTTAATAGCAATAAAAAGTGCTTGCTATTTTTTGTAATTATCGAGTTCATCTGTTTCTGATTTTTTTCTCTTAAGTCTTTGGAGTAAACATCACTATCGAAATGTCAAATACTCAAGAAAACATTTTGGCACTGGCAGAAAATTCTAAACATAAAGCAATATGTCATTTACAAAATGACAATGCTGGCCGTGCACTGGCACATTTTTTGGTGGCTTTAAATCTGGTTCCCGAATGGAAAGATAATTTGAGAGACATGTTCATAACTACCATTGTGAATTTTGGAAATACTCTTTTACATTCGGGACGTTTGAAAGAATATGTCACATGCTACAGCAAAGCATTAGAAGTTTATCCTGAAAATACTGATATACTCAAAAATTTTGCTGAGGTATTAGTTTCTATGGGGCATTATGAAACTGCTTGTGGATTTTATCAAAAATGCGTCAATATTGATTCTGCTGATTGCGTAGCCCAAAAAGCATCAGACGACCTAAAGAATACCCTCGTAGAACGATGGCACTACAGAATGCTTAATGACAGAAGAAGAAACTCCGCGTATATGGATGCCATTTTAAATGAAGTAAAAAATACTGATAAAGTTTTGGATATCGGGTGCGGTACGGGACTTTTATCTATTTTTGCTTCAAAAGCTATGCCCAAAGAGCTGCATGCCACTGATTCAAACGAAATTATGTTTAACATATCAAAATCTGTATTTAAAGAAAACGGCTTGGACAGTATAAAAGTTTACAATGAAAAATCATCAGACTTGTCCACAGAAAAACTCATGAGTAGTGTTTCATTGGTTATAACGGAGATATTTGACGGTGCAATTTTTGGCGAAGGTATCTTACAAGCACTACTGCACGCACACAAAGAATTGTTAAACGAATCGGGAAAAGTCATACCTAAAAGTGCAAGTCTTTTCATTTGTGGTGTACGCAGTCAAAAACTGGCAAGAAAGCATCGATTTGTTCATGAAAACGGAGAAATATTTGATGGACTCAAATTCGGTGGCATAAATATATTTCATGGAACTCAAGAACCTTACGACACTGAAGATATAACAAGGTTTGAAGATTTGGAGTTTGCAACTGATGTACAAAAAATTTTAGATGTTGATTTTATGAATCTGCAACAAATTGAGCATCTGCTTGTTAATCATGATGCTATAAATGATATCTTTTTAAACTGTCAAAATGGGGGAACCATTGATGCTTTTATTGTTTGGTTCGAACTTAAGTTAACTGACACTATATCTATTACAACAGATCCGAGATCTGAAAATCGTTCTAAAGCTTGGGAACAAGCTGTTTTCCATTTAAATGTTCCTTTACATTATAATTCAAATGATAAAATTCCAATCAAAATGAGCTGCGTTTCTGGTAAACTTACACTTTTAAATCAAAATAACGTTTGTGAATTTGACTGCTCTGTATCTACACAAACAATTAAAATACTCAATGACTTTGTTTTTATTAGTATTATTAATAAGACAGTTGGTGTCGCTTGTGTTCACATTAGTCAGGCACACGATTTAAAAAATTTGAGAATCCTAGATATGACGAGCTTTCCAATTTTTGGATTGCTCTTCTTGGCTCGTGGAGCTTACCATCTTACCTGTTCTCCTACAAATGAAGCCGATAAAGATCTAGTCATGAAGATAGCTGCTGTGAATGATATATCTTGTGATCGAATTCAATTTATTACTAACGATTTCAAAGATATAGCCAACAGCACTGATAAAAAGTTTGAAATCATCGTCAATAACTATTTTTCTGACATTGAATTCATGTGTGTGCTGAACGAAGAGAGGATCAATATGGGTCGAACATTGAGAATAAAAAAATTAAACAGAAATGGCATAATGATACCGTTCAAAATAAAAATGATGGCTAGGCTAATTTACTCTGATGAATTAAATAGGATTAATAAGTTAGATGATCAGAATGCATTCAATTATAAAATTGCACAGTTTTTAAATTTGTATTCTGTATCGCAGAATTTTATTGAAGATATGTCAACATTCCCTTTCAAGAGCATGTCTGATGATTTGGTACTCTTTGACCAATGCCTGCACCCTCGTTCGGATAAGGCACTCGAAGTTGTCTTCAAGGAAACCGGGACTGTTAATGCAGTTCTCACATGGTTTGAGGTGCAATTGATAAAAGATAGTAAAGCTTACTCAACATTATATAGAGATAGCCAAAGTGAATGCTGTGTACATCTTACTGAAAGTGAATTACATGTTAATTCAGGTGAAGAATATTCTCTCCTTTTATGGAGTGGACAAAATGGCTTTATCAAGATTGGTTTACATACTGATCTTGCAAATTCATGAAAAGCCGCTGCTAAAATTTTCCTCATAGCGGCATATTTCTCCAGATCTAAATAATGAAGAAAATTGGACCGGCAAGTGGTTAAGAGAATGAAAAATATCTTTTTTATTCATCAATTATTATTGTATCTATCAACTAAATAAAACTGGCTTATCATTGTTTTACTTATTTATGTTAATGAGAAATATGCTCTTTGTATTGAATACAATAAAAATGGTTTCTATCTTGCCTTTTTAACTATGAGACTACAATATGACATTTTTCCTGTTTGTACAAATAAACAAATTTTATAAGAAGTTGTTTTTGTTTTCCATGCTTTGAGTTTTCTTGGCGCTATTCCAAAACAATTTTTGCTTTTTATAAGAAAACAAATATACTGATATTGCTCCTAAAAATTATCAAGCACATTGTAAAACTTTTCAGCTGATTGTCAATTCTTGTTTATTATTTATATGTGAAAAAGAAAAATATTATTTTTTTTTTGCATTGATCACACAAATTTAAAAAAAGATCACTTTTTGCAAATATTTTCTATTTTTAGTGCTCATGATAAATGAGGCCGGTCGCGATTTTACTAAATATGGGAAAGTAATAAAAAAAATATGCCTTATTTCTTTAGAGTACAGGTGAAATACATTTTGAGGAAAATATTTAGCTGCTATTTTGCATACTTAGTATGAGCTTGCCTAGTATTTTCTTGTAAAATTAAAAATATCTAAAACTATTTGCGAAGCTTTTTTTAGAAGCATCTTCAGGGTAACTATCACAAATGTGGCTAAAGTAATGATATATTGCAGTATTCATATTAGAAATTAATTTATAGTTCCACTTTTCAGTTGTAAACTCTCGATTCTTGTCAAAAATACGCTTATTTAAATAAATAAAACACAATTAGTTTTGCAAAACATTTACATATTTTTTGAGGTTGAGACCGTTTTTACTCATCTCGAGCATTCAGCATTTGACAATATTCACAATGTGTGTGTTTATTTATTTAAGGTACATATTATAGTAAAACATTTTTTGTACTTAATCCAGATGAAATTTATTGTATCAGGACCCGTTTCGCTAATGGCAATCAGTTGACAATGCTCGGCATGAGCTAAACCGGTCCTGATCCAATAAATTTCATGTGGAATAAGTACTAAAAAATGTTTTATTATAATGCCATTCCACCAAGTGAACACTTAAAAGCAAGGCTGTGGAGTCGGAGCTTTTTGGCCGGAGTCGGAGTCAGCGCGGCGTTTTGGCCGGAGTCGTACTCGGAGTCGGAAATTTTGAAAAGTTCAAACTTTTTATTTTTGTATTTAATATGTCAAATTTGGCTTTTGGCCGCATTGATAGGGTTGATATTTAATTGAGTACACATAAATAAGAAAATTAGGGGGGAAAAGTGACGATATTAACCTTTTTTTAGTCGGAGTCGTGTTTTTGGTCAATGTCGGAGTCGGAGTTGTGGTTTTGGTAAATGCTGCAGTCGGAGTCGGACTTCTTTTTACGACTCCACAGCCCTGCTTAAAAGTGATACATAATATAAGTCTATGGTAATTTTAAAGTCTAGCAACTAAACGGTAAGATGTCAATTTTGACAGTAAATATCTGAAATTCAAATTTCGTTCAATATCTATATTTTATGATATTATATATTATTCCATTTCTTGACAGGTATCATATTTAATTATTTATAAACTTCCATTTTGCATTGGGCTGGCATACAGACCAAAAATTTTATTAATGGATTCTGTCACTAAAACAAAAAAGGTAATGATAACTTAATTAAATAAAACGTACAATTGAACATGGAAAAAATATGTCGATAAATTTGCTAATTATCATTATTTTTTATATTCCAGGATAACAAGTGGTTTGTTCCTGTCTTTAACTTTGGCTGTGAATTGGGAACAAAGAATGTTTCAGTTGAAACTAAAATCAAATCTTCGAAAAATGCAACGAATCAGTGTTCAAACACCCATAAAACGTCAATGGTATATAAAAAATGGGTAAAGGTGTATGCCATGTACCCCGAGTGACAGCTCAAATACAAAATGGAATCCATCGTCAGTATTCCCTATTAATGATATATTTTTCCTCATATTGTTTACTTTTAGATCAACATGTTTTTATTAGAAATAAATTAGCAGAAATTATAGGCTCGAAATCTTCGTCTAAGCCTCCTATTTGGCTGTTATATTGTATGTTCCATTTGTCACACTCTTCCAGGCAAAAATTGCACCTGTCAATTACCTGTCCTCTTATTTGCACCTACTTCGTGGCCAATACTTTTTTGCGGATAGTCGGCAGTCCAACAATATACGATGTAAAGGATTTTGCGCGGATAGACTTGCTGGCGTTACATGGTCTAAATCTCCACTTAACTCCATCGATTCCACGTGTTTGATTTATCAACGACTCTCTATGTTATACGTCTCGGCCACCATTTCTTCGATATCCATCAATATCATTAATAGGGAACACTGACGATGGATTCCATTTTGTATTTGAGCTGTCACTCGGGGTACATGGCCTACACCTTTACCAAAAAATGTTCAATTGCTACAATGAAAACAAAATATTTATAAAAACTAAACAATATATCAATAGATATAATGTTGATTTAATGAAGTAAAACTTCTTACCACCCCCTTGCTGTTTCGTCAAACATTATTTGAAGATTTTTTGTTTTTTATCTTTGTTAGTTTAACCATCCATCTGAAATCCATATATCCAATTGATATTGGAATTCTGAATAAATTTTGAAATCAATTTTAATTTCGCTATTTCTTCCTGCAGTCAATCGGTAATCAAAACACCTATGACATTAAAGACATTCAATCTGAAGATTGGATTGATAAATTTGGTCCAAAAGACGTGTCGGAGTTAGCGGTGAACAATAAGAAAATCCAAGAGTTACAAGACTGGTTGACGAAAGCTCTCAATGGGGAACCTTGCTCTGGTCCCATGTTGCTGTTAAGCGGACCTTCAGGTAGCGGAAAAACTGCTGCAGTTCAATTGATTGCAAAAAAGATGCACACAACTATAAGTGAATGGGTCACTCCAATCGATATTGAATATTTCAAAGACTTAGGTAAGGACTCGATTGCTATTAGAAGTAACAAAAAATTGGGTGGTGGCATATTACAATCCATGTAATACAATCTCTGACTGCAACCTTTGGACAAAGATACTTGTTTGAATCATTTGAATTTTTACTTTTTCATGAGCTTTGTTGCTTACGACCTGGTTTTCACATTCCAAGTACACAAATGAACATGAACTGATGTGTAGTCAATAGTGTGTATCGTTTAATGGTTTTCGTTTTGAAAAATTGGGAAAAATCTTTCCAAATAAAATATTTTATGATCAATTTACTATCAGCTATATATCCACTGTGGGAATAATTTATGGTAATAAAAAGCATGTTAGTGTTATACGCATGGCGTCAATCTCTCTCTATCTTGGTTGAGTCTAAATTATATGTGTGCAAGTGGGATGCAATAGCGTGTGACATTCATGCAAGTCAATTTCAAGTTTGTCAACCTTTTTTTGTTGCAGGGGAAAATAGTTATTCATTTCAAGAAAAGCAATCTGACAAATTTATAAATTTTCTACTGAAAGCTTCATGTTATGCATCATTGCTAGGAAATTGCGATGCCAAAAGAATAGTACTTGTAGAAGATTTTCCCAATTGTTTTCTAAAGGACTCTGCAGGGTTTGCTACTGTTTTACAGTAAGTATAAAACAAGTTGCCATACTCATTTTTTTACAGAGAAAATTTTATAAAGCCAGTATTATGATGATTAGCATAGTCGTTAGATTTTCACTCTTGTGTCTAATTGTTTGTTCCAGAAAATATCGAGAGCGAGGAAAATCACCATTGATTTTTATTTGTCCAGATACTCGAGACGGAAGTCTCAACATTCTATGGAATTTATTTCCCGGTGATGTGCAAGAAAAGTTTGGAATTAGCCATATAAGGTAACTAATACTGTTCATTTAACATTGCCGGTCGATTGGTTATGGTGGTTTATCAATTGACTCATGGACTTACATCCGAAGACATTAATTTCTTTGATGTTTCTCAGGAATTTAATGATAATACCATTATCTGCATCATGTCCTTTTATGGCAAGCCAATAAAGCAATATTCATAACAGAAGGATTTAAAAAAAAAATTGATTAATTCCATATTTTTAAAGAAAGATCAGGACGAGTTTCGCTCATAGCCATCATTTTCAACTGTCGACATATTTAAAGTTACTTCTATGCTTTCTTTCAGTTTCAACCCTGTATCGACAACTTTAATGAAAGCGGCAATGAAAAGGGTGACATCAATGATGGACAAAAATTTCAACTCACTTTACAGAATACCAAATCAAGATTGCATAGATAGCATAATCAATTCATCATTAGGAGACATAAGATCAGCTGTAAATAATTTACACTTTGCATCCTTAAAAGGCTCCTGTGCCATCTTATTGCAAAAGAAAGCTCCCAAGGTTTTACATAAGAAAGTTGAAAAAGGAGCGAAACGTCGGAAGAAAGATGATACGGGAAGTAAACTAGTTTCTATCGGAAAAGATGAAACACTTACCATACTTCATGGTGTCGGCAGAGTTCTAAATCCAAAATGTTGGTAAAACATTTTTATTCTTATTTATTTTCCCCAGGACAGGTTAACTGGCAGGCAATTTAACTGGGAACGCAACTGGTTAAAGTCTAAAATATATTGTAACTTTTGACAATCTTTAACGACAATGAAATCTATCAAGTAATATTCACAACCTGTCAATCACTGGAATATTCAAGGCTATTCAACTTCTTTATTGGTTAAATTTTGAGTAGCGAGAACACCCCATGTCTGTCTCCATTGAGACTCTCCAGCAATTCGAACAGAGCACACATTTAATTTCCGATAGTGTGAGATCATCTCGTAATCCTACAAAAATAGCTATGAACAAAATTTGTCAGGAAGAAAAGGTAAAATTGTTAAATAATATAATAGTAAAATTTTCCTCCAGTTGCTGATGATTTGGATTCAAACGGCAACCGCAAATTCACCCACTCCCCAGAGAGCATAGTTGACCATTTTATGATGCAGCCCGTGTCCTTTGTTGGATACATACATGAGAATTACCTTCCCCATTTTGCTGATATACATCACGTGGAGAAAGCAACTGACGCACTGAGCGATGCGGACTGTTTTATGAACGAATGGAGGGTATATTATTGTATTTTATATTCTCACTCATGTTCGTTAAGGGATTCGAACCTTTCAATGCACAATCAAGCGAGGCGAAATACTTGCAGCGCCATCATTCGATTATGTCAACAGGCTCAAGTTTATACATATTCATCAAGTTCTCAATTACATATTTATATTATTTTTGTAATCAAGTCCACTCCCAATCTGAAGCATACGGATTCCTTATAGAGTTCATCTTAACACAGATGTTATTTTACAAAAACTGCTTGTTATTCAGTTGCCCAAACTCTCATAAAGAATTGACGATAGGGACAGGACTAGTGACCAGCTAATCTACTTCGTTATGCCCTATTTGTAGGATTGGATTGACCAATTGATGATGAATTATGAGGCATTATTTTAAAGTGACTGGTTTAGGGTAAAAGCAAGACATTTTGAGCATGTTAAAAGTTGACTTGTTAGATTGCATTTGACTACTAGAATGTATATTTAAATTTATCTTTTTAATTTAATTTGTGTTACAGGAGACCCATGGTAAATATTATGGGCTGTCTGTAGCTGTCAGCGGATTAATGTTAGCCAATAAAACACCTGTTTCATCTTGGCATCCATTGAAAGGTGCAAAAAATACGAAAATCATCTATCCGTAAGTTTTTCTTTACTGTCTAATATTTAATAATTTCATTATTGTGCTATACATTTTTGGTAGAATATTAATTTGAAAAGCGATCGCCCGAGAGAAAATATTTGATATTAACATTTATCCAGTTCATCAATTTTCAGAACCATCAAAGATGTCCCCATGTTAAATCCTGAAAGCCTGATTCAGGGTAAAACTTTAGCCACCGACTTCAAAACATATTGTCAAATAATTTCTTCGGCTGATTCCGCTGTTGATTTTGAATGCTTCGACGAGGACGATATGTTTACTATTGAAGAGTTCAGCTGAGAAATCCAAATTGTGTTAAATTGAGGTTTTCGAGAGAATTTTTCACTACAAGACCGTTCCCTTGATTCACTCTGCCAAGAAAAATGCTTCAAAGAGGGAATAAAAGCCATGTACAATGTATTTCATCCGTGTTATATTATTCAGCAATGAATGCCAGGTGATGGCATTAGTAGATTTCGACCAGCATTTAAATTTTGTCTACTAAATCACATTGTGGTCAGTTATCATTTATTTTAAACACTGATGGTCGAATTTTAATATTCTGGTATGCATCCTTCAATCTTGCCTAGATTTTTAATCTTCATGTGCAAATCGAGAGATGTGTAAAATCAATATAATTTTTTTACATATCGAATAAAACACATTTTTTTCATTAAAGGCTTTTTTTATATTTAGGTTTCAAATAAAAATTCACACAAGGTTTTTAATAATTAACACATTGAAGAAGAAGCACTGTAATTTGTCGTGGTATACTAACACCAAATCATGAACTTATAAATGTAAGGTTTTTCACGTGACATAAATGTGTAGAATATAACATTCGAGTCTAACGAAACTGTCAGAGCTGGTGCTGGCTTGCTGCGTGGCGTTCTATGAGGATGTCGCTACGTTGGTATTAGGTTTCTTTGGTCTGAGAACAAAAACAAAATTAATTACATTATTGCTACAAACATTTATTTCAAAAAATAGATCACGCAATAAGATTAGATTTTTTTTAACTGTCAAAGTACATCACACAATACAAATAAAAAATTACAATTTTTTAGACAAATTAACTATAACTATTAGAATGTGGAATAGACCATACTATAAATATACCATAAAAAGTACATTTAGCAATATTGTTTGATTTTACTCTAGGTAGTTTTTTAGTTGCTCCAATTTCACAAATCACTTAATAGCAATGAGAACCAATGTATTCACTATCCCATACAACTAAACATTGGGTTGTCAGATTAAAATGTGTTTAACATCCCCATTCCCATTCACCATGTAAATATTTATACTTTTCTCAGATACATGTAACACTTCAATGAAATAAAATGAGAAACTTTATGCAGTGGAATTTGTTGGGTTAAAATATGCTAAAATTCTGACAATTATTTTGTTATTAACACATTGTTTACATTGTGCACAAATTGGTGCGTAATTACAATAGTAATTAAAAAGGCCCGTAAACAAAGTATTAAAATGTAAAGGGAATAGAGTCGTTGTGTGATTTTCTACCTGGTACTGGATGAAGAAGACCGTGAGTGTCGGCGTCGAGGTCGCTGTGGACTGCGTGACCGCATTGGCCTCCTACGCGGAGGTGACCTTCGTCGCATTCCTCCACCCCCCATTGGACTGCGACGATTCCTCATATATCTTAAACAAAAAAAAATCTGTGAGCATGTTGCCATTATCGATATTCAATATTAACAAATCATTTAATTTTTCTCAAAACTATTTGAAATCTACTTGAAATCTAACCTTGGAGGTGATCGTCTCCGCATGGGTCGCTGCAGTCTTGGAGAGATTCGTCTGGGTCGAGATGGAATCAGGACTGGGGCAGCGGTTATTTCTTGACCATCAATCTGACCTGAGAAACGCACGTGTACTGGATTAAAAATGTTACAAAAATATTAATAGACAGCTAATCTTATAATTCATTTTCGCTTGGCAGTCTGATGATTCTGGATTGAAATCATGCAAGGTCAATAGCAAGTGTATTTTTTCCAAAAGCTGACTTGGAGTGAATTTGTTTAAATTTTCCCCGAGTTTATGTTGAATGATAAAAGATTTAGTTGTACAAATCAAATGAAAATTATGATAAAACTCTTACCTCCATCCATATGTTTCATGGCATTCTCTGCTTCATCAGGATTGTTGAACTCGACGTACGCGAAACCCTTTCCGTGTTGCGGATGAAGCCTATCAGAAGGCATTTCGACTGCTTTGACCATACCATATGTGGAAAATATTTCCATGACGTGTTCTCTGGAAACATTTCGTGTGAGTCGACCGATGTGAATTCGGAGAGGGCGCGGTGGAGGAGAGCGCTCACGGCGCTTCGGGCGACTCGATCCTGCACCCCGTGGAGATGGAGATCTAATAAACACACAAACCATTGAACATTTGAAAGTCAGAGTAGAATATCTATGAAGCCCCGAAACAATATTGATTTTAAAGTTGTTTGCATTCATCAAAGCCTGATTATAATAAAAGATATATAAAAAAATGAAAGAAGTTTACCTGGAATGTCCTTTCGGTTTCACTTTATCATTAGAACCAGAGGGTGGAGGCTTTTTCTTGTCTGAGGAACGATCTTGCTCCTTACGATCCTTGACAGGGCTTTTGCTATCAGTTGCCCTGTAAAAACATTGTACCTTTAGTATCAAAATGACATCATATATATATTATACCATCACATTTCCCTGCCAATTAGTCATTGATTTTTGTGTTTCTTATTGATTCACTAGAATGTTGAAAATTTTAAATGACCTGTGTAATCTAGTCAAGAACTTTTGTATAAAATAAATGACTAAAGACACATTGCGTATGCTTTGTAAAAAAACACTACGACAGTGATATTACATATGATGTCATGCCATGATAGGCATGTCATAATACAAATTATGGTTAATTCAAAAGAATTTGGAGGAAATTCTTTGAAAATTATTGTTACCCATTAAAATATGAAATTCAAATCGGTTTGCATAAAAACTTAATGAGACTTACTTTCGTTTGGGACGTTGACGATCACCACCGCTGCTGCTGCTCGAAGAACTCGAGGATGAAGATGAGCTGCGGGACGAAGAACCTCCTGAGCTACTTGAGCTTGAACGGGATGAAGAACGAGATGAGCTGCTGTCAGACGAACTGTAAAAATGTATTTTATTGCAATCTTTCGGCAAGTAGGTAGAAATTGATTGAATTATTCTTTAGGTTTTAAATGTATGCAACAATCGAAAAAAATATTATCTGGGAGAAGAATCATGGTACAGTTGGAACCTTTGCTTTAAAAATATACAACCGAACAGTCAGTTCAACCAGCGGAATCGACTGTGGACGTTGTATATATTTTATTAAAAATATCTATAACATCCAATGGAATGAATCTAAATAATTGAATAAAATAGTACGAAATATTTCATTGGTGGAGGAATTAATCTGATTCAGCAAGGATTAACACTTTGTTTACGGGCGGCCCTTTCAATTACTTCGGTGATTAACATTATTTCCCATTTTATGGCTGATTAGAAAAGCACAATTTGGTGCACTCCGTAAGCATTGTTGGTAGTTAAAAATACTCGCGATGAGCGAAACCGGTTCTGATCCTAATAAATTTCATGTGGAATAAGCACAAAAAGGTGCTATTATTTTTTGTATTGTGTCGACAGTTAAAAATAAGTATTGAATAGGGGAATACTTAAAAAAGGATTTTATACAAATCTAACTATTTTAAAAATACCTAATTTTAATGAACAAGTTATAAAATTATATAAAGACCAGTTTAACGTATTGTGGGCACAACCGTTGATGAATCTTTTACTAAGTAAAACAGCCTGATCTGTCATTTTTAAACATTGGTTTAATCATGCATCTGAATCATTATCATTCCAGGATAATCAACGATATACCAAATACAGTTATGAAACAGGACGTTTCCTGAAGCATGGTAGTTTGAGCATGATCTTAACGCTTTCAATGCTGAACCTGTTTTCTAGTATGAAAATGGACACGCTAGGCGTGTTCTCAGCATCCAATGTGTTAAGTTGCAATTACTAGGACTTGTTAGATGTATACTACAGTATGATGGTAAAAAAATGCCAACGAGTAATGGAAACTTCTGCTCGGTGAGATCTAATCACTCTCTAATCTAATCATATATCTAAAATCACAACCTTCCACTGCTGTCACTGCTGCTCGATCCGGATTCATTCTTCTTCTTCTTTTCTTTTGGTTTTTTTTTGTCTTTTTCTTTTTCAGTTGCCGGTGATCGGTTCCTTGCCCTAAAATCATACAAAACATTGACTGTGTACTTATTGTTATTAAAATAAATATGCACTAAACTAGGCTTAACCTACAATCGCCGCTATTTTTAATGGGTACCTAAAAAGTAAAGGGTTATGTATGATTACAGAATTATACCAACATTTTGTCAATCGGAGAGCACAACTGCGATTCAATGTAGGCAATATGATTCAAAACTCCAAGGATATAAAATGTAACTTAATCTAAACGATTGTCAGATGCCGCGAGAAACCATTTTATTGTACAAACTATATGTTGTCTATGCTATATTAGTCTATACATTTTAATTACTTATTGTCTTTGATATCTTATTCGTCTATGACACTTCGGCTTTACTCAGATACAAAAAAAGTACAATGGCTTATGACATTGTTATTGTTCACGATGTACATTAAAATCATACCTACAAATTAATGATAGTCAAACGAGAAGTGAGTGTGGATCTGAAGAATAAATACGAACTGAAATACGTACCACATATATACGAACATTTGAAAAATAGAACATAGGTATACGATATAATTAATAACTTGTCGCAATAAAATTTTTCATTTTACGTCGGTCCATTTACTTAAATAAAGATCAGCTCAACGACTGGTACATTTACCTTAACTAACTTATCTTTGGGCCCCAAGAGGTGCGAAATATGTTCTTATGGTGGAGAGGGTTCAGAAGAAGTTTTTGAGAATTCTCTATTTGAGGACATACGGATACTACCCATGGCTTTATCCAACCGATTTTCTTTTAGATATGCTCACGTTCAATAGTTTGAATACTCGAAGAAAAATGTACCTGGCCACATATTTCTTTCGACTTATCCGAGGTCAAAATGAGAATTCCACCATTCTTGAGAATGTTAAATTGAATGTCCCTGATAACTTTTTGAGGAATCGTGAACATGAGTTGTTTGTTCTTCCAAGGGGTAGAACCAGTCTGCCAATGGGAATGTCACCAGGAAGAGCTTTAACAATTTTAAACGGCATTGCTTCGGATGTCGACATATTTCATATTGACGTGGTGAGTTCAGACGAATACTATATTTTATGAATAAAAGTTGATTTTGTCAGAACTCACTCGGTTGCCTGCTTTGAAAATTTCTAATGTGATATTAATAATAATTTTTCCTCTGTTTTTTTATGACTATTGTAATTTTCATCTTATTTTTAATTTTTAATTAATTTGTGATTTTTATTATATATTTACATGTATGTATGTTATATAAATGCATGTATTTATATTTGTCAAATCCATGGCGCATTGGCATCAGCTGTAATGCCATGATTTGCTTTTTCTTAAATAAATAAATAAATCTATTTATTACATTTTTTCTCGATAACAAATGTTATTTTTAAAACTATTGATTGATTTTTGAATCCTTCAATGTTTGTGAAACATACTTGGAAGCATCTGCAAATAAGCGTTTCTCAAAACATATTTTTTTAGTTATTGTGCAAGTATTACTGATGTCAACATTACAGAGTTAACTGTCACTTGTAATTTTATTGTTTGTGGTCTACTACCATAGTAGCCATCAAACGATTACATAAATATTAAAAAATATCAATAGTGCTATTTATACTATAAAACGAAAAAAACAAGATCACCAAGGTAGTAGCAATTTTTATATTATTTAATATGTTATGTTTTCACCCAAAAAATATCTCACTTTTACAGCTTTGGTTCACATAACCTATTGTACACAACGGTTTGTCACTTGCATTTTTCTTCAGATGCTGCGTACTGCTGCCGCTGCTTTGGGTAATGGCATCGAAGCCATCACTTCGGGCGCTATGAAGGGGGCGATCGCTCCGATGACCATGCAAATCCGCAATACACATTTGCCTGCACCGGTCTCGGGAGATGTTCGTAAATACTCACCATTTCAGAAGACTAGCAATATGGCTGAATATGCCGTCGCCAGGTTGGATGATCTCTTGAATTGGGGCCGCAAAGGCTCCCTGTGGCCGATGACTTTCGGTCTCGCGTGTTGCGCTGTCGAAATGATGCACATTGCTGCTCCACGATACGATATGGATAGGTATGATTTTGTATTCCAACAATATTATGGTATCACAGACCAAATGCGGTGTTCTTCAGTTCAAAATGATCCCAATTTATTTTTATTTTCGAAATTTAAACTTGCAATTCAAGAGGTCATGAATGTGAAAAACAATTTTGTTTTATATTCTTCGAAAATATATTACGATTGATGGTTAAATTAATGAAAGTATCGAAGACCAACACAATTTTCGAAATAAAAATATTAATAAAGCTCATACATGTTTTATTGGTGAAGTATTCGATTTTCGATATCTCGTTAAAGTAAACTAATGCTAAATAATAAATTCGACATCAAAAAAAACATTCACGTGGAATTGAATTTGTTGATATTTTTACCTTATTACAATGGCATTTCACCAAGTAAATGCCAATTCAATTGATGGAATACTCAACTACCCTAAAATAATATAACGTTTCTGCCTAAAACAAAATAGATTGATGCATCATCACATATACCATCCGTTTTCAATAGCTCCTCACTTACGACCCAGCATTAAACATAGTGAAATCTTATATAACCTTTTTAACAATATAAAATTGATACAAAAGAAACATTAAACATTAATTCTTTTTGACGAAATTATAAAAATTGTAAAAAATATTCTCATGTTTTTGTGGAATTTGAAAGAATAACAAAAACATCAAATCCCATATTTTGTATAAAACTCTAAACTTCATCAACTCTTTACGAACCCTATTTCCTTGTTATAATGTGGTAGACTGTTCTACATTGGCTTACATTACTAAAGCAAAACCGACTCTTTGAAATATCCACTTAACCCATTGTTTACGGTGTGCACAAATTTGTGCGTAATTAGAAGGGTAATTGAAAATCCCGTAAACAAAGTGTTAACAAAAATATGTTTGATTAGAGTTGTGTTCTGATTCAATAACTTTTTCTGATAATGTTTACATGTACGACACTTATTGCACGTATTGCCTCTATGACAGATTTGGTGTTGTGTTCCGTGCCTCTCCTCGTCAGTCTGATGTGATGATCGTCGCTGGAACACTAACCAACAAAATGGCTCCAGCCTTACGAAAAGTTTACGATCAAATGCCCGAACCCCGATGGGTAATCTCTATGGGAAGCTGCGCCAACGGCGGAGGATATTATCATTATTCTTATGCTGTTGTTAGGTTTGTTCAATTCTCTTTTAATTTTTCTGTCTCATTATCAAATTGATTTGCTGCTCAATTTCATCATAATGTTTTGGATATTAAGCCTTTTTTATAAATTTGAAGTCTTTATTGCAATTACAATACTTTTGTCAGTAGTGCAGAGTAACTCCCGTTTGCACAAACTCACTATTTGATGCTTAAAAGGGTAATTTGTTAAATGGAAAAATGTGGTAGAACGCTTAACACTTTTGGCAGCATGCCAGAAAATGCTTTTTAAATTTTTCACAATTTGTTGCTTTAAATTGCCTTTTACGGCATTGCTTTGGATGTCCACATATTTCATATTGACGTGAGTGAGTTCAGACGAATATTATATTTTATTAATAAATGTTGATTTTGTCAGAACTCACTCAGTTGACATCTTTGAAAATTTCTAATGTGGTTTTATTAATTTTTTTCTCTGTTCTTATGGCTACAATTTGTAATTTTTATTATGTGTATACAAGTATGTATGTAAATGTAAATAAATTTGTCAAATGCATGGCGTATTGGCGTGAGCTGTAATGCCATGATTTGTTTTTTTTTTTTTTTTGAATAAATAAATAAATTACAGTCTTAATTAATTCAGATCTAGATTATTACCTTTTACACTTGGTGATAATATTTTTATTCTTATATACATTCACTATGAAAAATATTTACTATGCATCAGTTCAAGTTCATACGTGCACTTGAATGCCTGAAGATGCCGATAGGCGAAACCTGGGCTTAGTGACAAAACACATTAGAAAATTCAAAATTTTAACGATTCAAGTATTTTCAGTCAAAATCCTAAATTATTTCTATTACTCCCGAGTGTATGAAATTTACTTGAAACTTTTTTCTTTTGTTATGAAGAAACTAACCCCAAACTTTTTTTTATCTTTGATACCTTTTAGAGGTTGTGATCGCATTGTGCCTGTTGACATCTATGTTCGGGATGCCCGCCCAGCGCAGAAGCCCTGCTTTACGGTATTCTACAGCTCCAAAAGAAGATTAAACGCATGAAGACTGTCCAGATTTGGTACAGGAGGTAAACGTTTTGCTATGATGTACTTTTTGCTTTTTGTTATACTTCAATGTAATTTAATTGTTATCTGTTTATATATGATGGCAATTTTATGTGTTGATCATACATTAGAATTTCAGCTGCAATAGGGAAAAGCAATTTTGTAAATAAATGATAAAAAAATATATAATTTATGTAACGTGAACATTTGTTTCATTTTAAGAGTGTACTCTTAGAGAAAATACAAAGCTGCTGAGAAATGTGAAAAATTAAGATTTTGTTTCCATCCTGGGAAGAGGGAAAAATTTTACAAGCTGTCTTCCCCCACCAAAACTAAAGATTTCCTCATTAAATGCCTCAAATGGCCACTTAGTAGCCAAAAGATTTTTCAGCCAGTAAAGCTTTCTTGGCCTAGTAACACATACCATATGGGCCTTATGACAGTAGCAACCAGGGCTGTGGAGTCGGGGCTTTTTGGCCGGAGTCGGAGTTGTCGCTGCGATTTAGCCAAAGTCGAACTCGGAGTCAGAAATTTTGAAAAGTTTGAACTTTTTATTTTTGCATATATATGTCAAATTTAGCTATTGGCCGGATTGGTAAGGTTAATATTTAATTGAATACATATCAATAGGAAAATTAGGCAAAAAAAAGAGTCGTGTTTTTGGTCAATGTCGGAGTCAAACTTTTTTTTACCGACTCCACAGCCCTGGTAGCAACTGGAGGTTGATGCTGCGCCAAGTGTGTGACTTTCAATCATTCAAGGAAGAATAAGACTTCTACCATCTTAGCAACTTATTTCTGCTTCTTCTGTGAGCTCAGGCAATGAGCCATTCTCATAGGCGTGTATTTAATGGGTCAGTATCTAATTCAAGATTGGTCAGTTATTAAATAAAACGGTCAGTAATATATTTATAATGGTTAGTTATTTATTATAAGCTGTTTGTATTTAAATTAAATTGTCAGTCATTTTAAATAAATGAGAAGTTTTAGTTTGACAGCTTGAGAATTTTATCAAATATGGTTGTACGAGGCCAATTTATGACAAGGTCCTATGAAAAATAAGTGCATGAAATGAAATAATTTCTTAAGTTCGTTTATTTGAAAACATATAATAATTAAATTATTAAAATAAGTGTAAAGTTTTTTTACTGACCATTTATTATTTTCTACCGACCGTTTTAAGTATTTATTACTGACCATTTATTTAATATTTACTGACCATTTATCGAATAAGAAACTGATCAAATAATTAGTTGCCATTCTCTCAGTTCACCTCCAGAGCTTTTAGCAAGTAGACTGACACACATGCTAATGCATGAGAATTCACTATCAGAAACAGTGTTTTGATTGTCATCTGTCAAAAATGTGTTGATACTAAATAAATAAAACACATTTTTTAGTACTGCTGCCACAAATAGTTTTAAAAAGATCAGGACAGGTTTTGCTCATCGCGATAGTACTAAAAAAGTGATGAATTCATTTTAAATAATGCCTTTCCACCAAGAAGGGGAAAGTTAACATTAAAAAAATGTTTAATAAATAAATAGTTTAAGTAAACACTATTTACTTTATGGGATAGAGGAAATTGGAAAATAGAAATGGAGTTTGTTTAATAAATACGATTTTGTTATATTTGAACGTTTCTACTTTATATAGAAACAATATAGGTACATAATTATATTTTTTAAGACCCTTTTACAAAGGATCGAACATTGAAAAAATGGCTCTTTCACAAAAAAAGAACCTTTAGAGTCCACATTTCCATATTTATCTACAAAAATCACTTATTTTTTTAGATAACAGTACACAATTATATCAAATTATCTACAAAAATGAGTTTGGCTTTATTTTTTCATTTTTTTCTCACAATTGATTCATTCCACTCACATTTTCTTGTTTATTTGTTATTTTTTTATACAAAATGGAATTATAATGACATGAAGACATTTTAGCAGCTCACATAGACCGATACAGTTTATAATACAAGCGGTTTACCTACGAAGCGGACTCGAATACAACAGGGTGGACTGCGGCAAAACGAGGGTGTACCAATATGTCAGTGTATAAACATTCAAAATACTACACACGTAAAATACAAAAGTTTCGCCAGCTTGGGCAATGAAAAACATATGTCTATGACAGAAACGTACATACAAAATATTTTCCGTCATCTCCGATTAAGAAACGTATAAATAAAAACACTACATTAAAATATTTTGAATAAAAAACATTTGATTGGACCATAATTTGATGATTGCACACTACAGTGGAATTAATAATACTACAGACAGTTATTGAGATAAACCAATTCACCGATCGGTAGTTTGATCTAATTAACGAGGGATTATAAAATTAATCAGAACATTAAAGATAAAATTAAAAAAGCACATCAGATTTCTTGGATTAATAAATTATAGAATAAAACTCAAAATGCATTTTCTTGGTCCATTATTTTTGTCAACATACAAAAATAACGTGGCTATGTGACACGCTAGACATATTTTACAAAATAAAGATTAAAATTAAATGCCTCATATTATAATTATTACGATTTAATTTCATTTGATAGTATGGTCTGCATAATTATTCGTACAATATAAATTGACATATTTTACAATATTTAGCATTAGATCACAATTTGTCATTTAGTGTCATTATAAAATGAAAGGAAGTATATAGAATCATAAATAAGACGATCTTTAGCTGTTCCAATTTGTTCTGTCTAAAATAATTGTGTTTTCCAATACTGAAATGAGGTGAAAGGTAACAAATAATTCAATGACATAGACACATGCTCTTCATCTGTAAAGTCACTTTACAGAAATTGACCGTGCGTGCGAAAACGCAAATTCATTAATAATTGATTGTAGCGCTTCTGTAATAATTCATAAATATGTACACCAGAAGGTATATATCATAATATACAATATGATCTTTATACTGCGTAGAATTAAAATCACAATATTTTACATTATTGAGCGGGTTCACGTAAATCCATCGCACTCTGCTATCAAAATCAAATTAGACAATACAAAACTGCAGATCTTTAATGATAATCGATCCGAAATAGGAATATTCATCGTGATAAAAGAGATGCACGAAGGCGGTAATCAGAGATGAGATAACTTGATCGATATTCGGTGTAAGAATGAAAACGGAGGAGATGAGACGGACAAAATAAATATTACGCCTAAATGTCAAATAACAAAAATTTCCGTGTGTTCGGAAATCGCTCTTATTCGCATTTCAATTCCCTACTTGTAATTAAAATATCTCGTCTGTCTTAATTGTTAATTTTAAAAATAAGAGTAATATTTACAGGAGGAGGCCTCGCACGCAAAAACAATTTACAGAGCGGGAGGGGGGGAAACGATTCGTTTAACATTTTATATGCAAAATTAACTCGACGCTATCGACACAATTAAAAACTAATATCATACACAATACTTCAATTCGTCACTATACGAGAATAAATAGATTTCATTATGACTATATTTTATTTATATATTTATATTAGATATCGTTTTTCTTATCGGTTAACGGTCATAAGGGGATAATACGAGGGTTTATCTAAAGCCGCACGATTCCCACACTCGAATGCAATGATTGCCTTCATTTTCGGGTCTCTCTCCAAATACATTGTTTCTCCATCTTGAAATGCGGAAACTGTCCTTTCCGAGTATTCAAAGACGAGATTTATGTCAAACCAAAGTTTCCTTCGAAAAATTAACAAATCACATTTGGAAGAACAAATATTGGAAAAATATGTTTAAAACATATAGAGCCATCTTTCTAAGGCTAATTTATAATTAACCCCTCTGTCTCAGATTGGCGATCTATCGGCGCATAGAAACTGTCCGAAGAAACATTTCAAAACCGAAGTTATCAGCACCAACATGATGATTTATACAAAAAATTCTTTATATTTGACTTTTATACTATGCATTAAAAGTTGTGCCTGTTTCTTAGTATAGCTTTAGTGCACTGATAAATCAAAGCTCTGGGAGCCCAAAGAGTTAACAACAATTTGTGAAACAAAAGAAAAGAAATAACAGATAACAAAGGGTAATAAAGAGAGACTAATGAATGACCCCAGTGATTCGCGTCAAGGATCCATCGCATTGGAGTTTACTGAGTGAGTGGGAGACATCACCGTTGCTCCTTGCGCGAGGGAGACGGAAGACGAGGCTGGGCACCTGCAGTGGTTACGGTGGCGGAGGCGGTTTGAGAATTTGGAACCTGGCGTGGATGGTCGAGCAGGGATTCGGGGGCGGGGTATCATCGGGGCTCCTCTTTGGGTGGAAGGGAATGCGGTAGCAAGTGCGGAGGAGGAGGGGGGCGAGGCTTGAGATGCGCAGCGTACGCACTGAGCATTTTCGCTCGCTCCTCTTCCGCTCGGAAAGCGGCCTCAACCAAGGGACTAAAACGAAGATCATACGATCGGTATGGATCCCAGGGCGGGGGGTAGCTCATGGCGGGAGGCAGAAGGCGGGGCAGGGGCGCGAGACGGTAAATGTCTTCTTTGCGCGGTTCTTCTTTCACTACACCTTCCGGTACTCCGTTGCGAAGAGGCGATCTCTCCCGTTCTCTTTCTCTCTCCCTCTGCCTCATCCTCTCCATCTCTCTCCTTTCCTTGTCTCTTCTCTCCTGCTCCATTTGTTGCTGCTGCTGTTGTTGCTTCCGGGCTTTCTCTTCCCGCTCTCTCTTCTCCCTCTCCTCTCTCTCCCGTCTTTGCCTCTCTCGCTCCCTCATTTCTCTTTCTCGCTCTCTCTCTCTTTCACGTTCTCTCTCTCGCTCTCTTTCTCGTTCCCGCTCTTCTTGTTCTCTTCTTTCTGCAGCCGCCGGGTCAGGTTTTAACGTCCACGTTCCAGGTCCAGGAGGCCCGGGGAATCCTCCTGCAGATCTCTGGAGGCTGTAAAATAATAGAAGAAAGAATTAATAAACAATGTAAAATCTCTTCGTCATTTGCCTCTCACATTGGCTATATAATTATGATACTTTCATTGATGTAATGTAGCATTACTTTTGATTAATTTTATGAGACAATAAACAATTACCTTCTCCATGGATCGTGAACAGGTGCCATAGGACCTCCTAAGCCGAGATCCCTCTGCGGGAAAGGCGAGAGGCTGAACGGTGAAGGCCCTCCAGGGTAACCTCCTCCGTAACGAGCAAATGGCGACATGCCTGTCAACAAAAGGTGGAAAAATATTAATACAAAATGAAATTTTCACATGGTGTCATCAAATATATTTTAGCATGCTATCGGAATGATATCCAAAAACCCAATGGTTTGGAATCAAGTATATATTCCAGACGACTAAGTATTATCAATGAGTTTAAGCTACATACCCAGATGCTGCGCGTTGAGGTAAGGCGATGGCGGCACGAGCGTGTCATAATGTGTCCTTGGCGGAAAGGCGTGAGGGGGCGGCGGAGGCGGGAACGAGTGTGACGGCGGCCTTAAGAGGTCCTTGGAAGGGTTTCCCAGAACACCTCCGACTCCCGCCCCGGCCAGCACAGCCTTGCCTCCTTCCCCTCCTCCCGCTTTCTGCTGATGATTGTAAATCTCCCACGCTATGCGCACATGCATTGCATTCCATTTGCCGGTTTTCTATATAAACAAATAACCCAAATGATAAATTTAACATTCAAAACTTGTTCTTTATTGCCTATAATTGAAGACCCAAAGTGCGAGAAGATGCGTATTAAATATAATATGCTCTTTAAGGCCATTAAAAATAAGTAGAAAACTTTTTTATCAACTCTTCTTTGTCGATAGTGTAGTTTCACAAGTTCTTGCTGTGGGGTCTTCAACTTTAGTAGATATTTTGTATTAGAGTTTTTCTCACATGACATAAAGCCAAAATTGTCAAAAATAACTGAACATTCACAATAAATACTTATTAACTTATATTACATGACTTTCTACATGAACACAACAATATTTAACACACATTCATTAATTAATTCTATATCACCATACTCGGTTCAGAGATCATAAAAAGTTTTCTCAACGTGAGAAATAAATAACTTTGTGAACTGTGCGAATCATTCTGGTAACTGTATTAAAACTTAAGCAAAATGTGACGCGTATATTCAGCTTCACAAATAATAGCTGCAGGAAATCTGGTATTAAAAAAATTGAGCAAATGAATGATCGCTATGAATGTCTTACAAAGGTTAAAAAGCTAGTTAGTAAATACAGCTGGTATTATTTGTTTGCGTGAGTTTTATGTTAACACTTTTAATTAGTAGCAATGGACATAATATAAATAATGCAAGCGAAAATAAGCAGTATAAAGAATGTATGATAATATGATTTTCCCTTGATTTTTATGGGGTTCTCATATTATGTCTAAGAGGTAAAGTGAGACAAAACAAAACGAAGCAGTGTCAGACATGTATATAAAACATTAACTGATTAATGAATAGCTGAGATTTTTATGCCTCATTTTGACAGTGAAAAAATTACATTTGAAAAACTTATCTTATCAAATTGAATTTACTATACAAGAATAGTTGCAGCTACTGTTATAACCCACAAGACGATAACAAAAATAGAGAAGAAATTAACCATATCCATAGGGGAGAAGTTGTCAATTGAAGTTTTAAATAATGGTATTCTTACGACTTGTATGGTATTAATAATAAAACCTACCACTTGTGCGGGCCTCGGGAGCTTGTTAGTATGATCGGGTGGTATCAGCGCCTGAAGAACCGCAACATAAACAAACACCCCAAGGTTAAAACAAAACAAACATAAACAAAACGGTAAGGAGTAATAATTAAAATGGATGTTAATGACAATGATGATTGCTAAACATGTATGTTATGTTAATGATAAATTTTGTGATCTTTACAAAATAAAAGGTTTTAAAAAACCAAGCATCATGACAGTTTAAATAGAAGATTGACAGCCACATTGAATTAAACTTGACAAAGGAATTTTGTTTATATTGGCCATGAAATTAGTTGAATGACAAAATATAAATTGCAGTTATATGAGATGAAACTTATCAGAAGCATAAATCTGTTAACAATAATTTAAATTGGCGAAAGCCATTTCAGTCACAAAAATAAATTTCTACTTCGAGGACATCAAAATTGCATTGTATAACAAATAAATTAATAAACTGATATGAATTAGCTTTTAATTCAGATCGCTCGGTTATAAAGGCATGTATGTAATGATTGACAATGAGGAAAGAATATTAAAAGCAACTAAATGGGATTTGATAAGCTTTGATTAAACACGAGCAGAGAATTATTTGAGATATTCGGAGGAACTGAAGCAAAAAGAAATCCAAAGGTAGAAGAAGTGGCACAGATTACGAACCTTTGGTGTGAATGTCGGAAGAGCGCTGGGAGGAACGAAGGGTGTCGCTCCACCGAGTCCCGGATGAAGCAGTCCCGGGCTGTAGCCAGGAAACGCTAAACCGAGCCCCTGTCTATACAGAGAGTCCATTTTTGTGATATCCTTAAACTGAAAACAGAATAACCATTGTAAAGTCTGGCAAAATAAAAATGTGTGAATCTAAGCAAAATTATTAACACTTAATTGACAAGGCTAAAAAGGATAATCTCTAATTTGTGTATTTTCTAATTGTCATTAAATACTAAATAAATGACTATTTACCAAAGGAGCTAAAAGGTCCCATAAACAACAAAGTTTTAACAAGAGTGTTTTGTATTTAATGTATTTCTATGCCATTTCATAACTGCATGGATTCTGATATTGAGGACCCATTAAATATAATATTCTTTAATTTCATGGCTTTGGGGGGCTCACAAGAAGCAAAAAAATAGCTAAAGATAAGTAAATATATTAATTACCAGAGGAGGCGGCGGCGGAGCAAAGAGCTGTTGGTGGTGAGGATGCGGATGAGGATGAGGGTGCGGATGTTGGTGAGGATGCTGGGGTTGCGGAGGATGAGCGGGATGCGGATGCTGCGGGTGAGGTGGCAGCTGGTGCTGATGCACGTGTGTGTGTTGATGTTGGTGATGATGCATCTCGGTGCGAAGCGCAAAGCCTCCTGGGGGAGCCGGAGGAGGGTTGGGGCCACCCGGCTGATTGTTTGCTCCGGGGGCACCTCCAGAAGACGCCAAGAATCTGCTGTCTAGCTCTCGGCGGAGCAGATCTGCTGATGGACCTAAAAATAAAGCACAAACGTTATTCATGCTGAAATTATGAAGATATAGAATCAAAAATTGATTCATACATTGAAGTTTCAGATGAACATATTTAAAATTGACTGATATCTTATTCCTCAGTATTTATAATATATGTGATACAATGAAAAAATAGCAAGAAGACTTACTCGTTTGGAAAAGTGACTCGGCAGAAAAGGGATTAGGATTGGACATGGGTTGTGTGGGGGGTGGGGCAGCAGGAGGAGGAAGGGGCGCAGCAAAGAGAGGCGGTGCTGCAGACGGTGCCACAAAACCTGCGCCGACATTTCGAGAACCAACCACCACTGGGGCAGGAGGACCTCCGACACTTGAAGGACTGAAACATAAAAAAAATAATGAATTAATAAAACTTGTTCGAATTATTTTTCAAAAAAATACAAATGTTATTCATTGTAAAAAATAAATAACACGAGACGCAGCACTCACCTCAGTCCCCACTGGTGAGGAGGTGGTTTAGGTGCCACCGAAGGCGCAGAAATAACTGGAACCGCCGTGGGAACAACGGGGGGGGCTAAACTAGGTGCCAAGCTGGGTGACATCCCAGGGGGGATGGTGGACGCTAAGCCGGGAACCAGACCCGACGATAAACTCGGTGGCAAATTGGACGCCATGCTCGGCTGCTGAAGGGAAGGCGCCATCACAGAATGTGTAGTGGGAGGCATCACAGGCGGAAGGGAGGGCGACGGGCCGGTACCTGAAACGGGGGTACCCACACTCGCCCTCGATAAACTGCTCACGTTGCTTCTGAAAAATTGCAGAAAACCAGAATTAATAAAGCCGGAGAAACTTTTAAGATATGCTACAATACTATAACAATTAATAAGATACAGTATATTAATGATCATTCATTATCAACATATTATTTTCTGTATGCATTGTATCCTATTAAGTGATATAAAATTGATGTAAAAATACTGCCTAAAATATGGGAATTATTAATTTTTCTTGTAAAAAGAGTATAACATAATAAGTAAATTATGATGAAAATTAGACATTATTATTATTAAACTTAATTGCTGTTGAATATTCCTACGCCGACTATCCCCATAAAATAGTGGATTTAAATTACCATAAGCATTGAATTATCCACTGCAAACATGATTATATTTCGATTGCAATCAATTCAAAGGTAGGAGTAAAATTATTTACATTGCATTAATAATGCTCCTGTTAACAGTATGAGCACTGACAATGTAGCAGATATTCAAACCACTGCAAATTATGATGTAATATCAAAATCCATTTAGCAAACATATCCATATTTCATTTGCATTCTGAATATGCAAATGGACAAGAGAATATTTGGGAATGTGGGAAATCGACCCCACCCGCATAGAGTATTATTGATTTACGCATATTGAAATACTGCACAAATATGAATGGCAAAATTGCAATATAATTACGGATATGCTGAATGTTAAAATAATGATACTAAAAAGTTATTGAGTATTTTACAGTAAATCTTTCTTACCCGTAACTATCTCTTTCTCTGGTAGGGCTATGCCCCCAAGGGGAATGAGCGGTTGCTGTAAGAGGCGGAGCATTTGTTCCGGGAGTTTGGGCTCGAACACTTTTTGGTGTCACCAGAGGTGATGTCAGACTCGATCTCTGCTGAAATGGAAAGTATTAGTTATATAAATGGTTTCAAAACATTACATTACAAAAAGTAACTTCTAAAATTGTGTGAAAGTTTTTGAATGATTAGAAAAGATTTTTGAAATATTTTGCGACAGCTTTAATTGATTCGTTCAACACATCAACGATTGAAATGCCTCACAATACATGATAAGAACTCACCGTGGTATCCGTATTCCTCGGCGACGCCGCGCTGGGTGAGGCTGCTGCAGGCACATAAGGAGAATGATGCATAACAGGGGCGTAAGGCGCATAAAGGGCAGGAGGGTATCCAGGAGGGTAAGCAGCGGGAGGAGGCGCGGCGGCATGGCCCGGAGCGGTGCCAACCGCGGGACTCACCGCTCTCACCCCTGCCCCGAGACCCGCTGCCGTCGACAACCCTCCGCCGCCGCCTCCCCCTCCGGGATCAGCCGGAGTGGGCTGCTGTTGCTGTTGTTGCTGCTGCTGCTGTTGGCCGGCCGCCGAACCGACGGGCAGCGCCGCGTGTCCTCCACCCGCCGGCGGCGCCGGTCCCTGACCGTGCGCCGCAGGAACGTGACTCGAGTAAGGGCCGTGGTTGGGCACACCGGCAGGGTGTTGACTGTGATTGGGAACGCTCCCCGGATGCTGGTTGTGATTCGGCATCCCGAGGTGCTGACTGTGATTTGGCATTCCCGGATGCTGGTTGTGGTTGGGCATTCCGGGGTGTTGAACGTGATTCGGAATCCCGGGGTGCTGGCCGTGGTTCGGGATTCCCGGATGAGCGCCGTGGTTCGAGTGTTGCCCGTGGCCGGGAACCGCCGGCGCGTGAGGTCCGCGGCTCGACGTCCCGTTGGGGTGCTGACCGAGATTCGCAAGAGAGGGGTGTCCGTGGTTCTGGTGGTGCTGCGGATGAGGCGGCATCCCGGAGGGGTGAGAGACGTGGGGAGAAGGATGGGAGTGCGGGTTGTGGTTCTGCGACACCGAAGGGTGCGACCCGTGGTTTTGGATACTGAGCGGGTGCATGCTGTGGTTCTGCAGAGGCGGCGGATGGGCGCTGTGATTCTGAGGGTTCTGGCTCTGCGGATGGGGGGCGTGGTTCGGAGCACTCTGCGGATGAGGAGGATGAGGCTGCGACGTCTGGTGGTGAGGAGCGCTGTGGTTTTGCATCGAGGGTGGGTGTGGAGGATGATGGGGAAGATGAGCGGGATGCGAGGGGTGCGACGGATGCGACGGGTGAGTGGGATGCGCGGGGTGACCGGGATGCCTGTAGTCGTGCGCGAGCGGCACGGGAGGCATGAGATGATGCGGAGCGTAGTTGGCGGCGTGGTATCCTCCGAGGGGATGATGCATGTGCGTCGGTATCGGGGGTTCCGTCACGCTTCCCGCGTTATTACTATTCACATTACTATTATTATTACTAGTTATTATCATCGGTTTGCTAGTCTGAAGCGGGGGAATCTTCGTCACCGGAGGCGTATTCTGCGTCTTGGCGGACGCGGGTCTAGGCTGCGGCGGGTGATTGTTGTGAGGCACGTGATTCGAAATCGGAGTTATGTGCGTTGTCACAGGACCATTGGAAACCTGAAAAGAAATGAATATTTCATTATAAATACACATATACACTGCGACGAAACCAAACCTAACAATATATATTCAAAATTACCAAACAGCTAACTGCCAGGTATGCTCATATCTGGTCTACTCGTGACTCAGGAAAAACTTTGAAAGATAGAAATTTAATCTCAAGCAACGATAAAATTTTCCGAGAAGAACCAATTTTCTGGAAGGTTTAATCGCTAAAGAAAAGTTTAGGTGGGAAATTTAAGATTTTAAAATTATTTAATTTCATTGTAAATCTGCATTCATCCAATGAAAGATGCACAGTACAAATACCGGTGATAAGGATTCAATAAAACACTTAATTAATTATAAATGTTTCACTTAATATTATATCAATTAAATTTGATTAAAAATCAAGTCTTGGTATGTTAAACTGAGCATAAGGTTAGTTCTACGCGTTTCAAGTAAGTAAGTTCATATAGATCTAAAGTTTACTGTTCTATTGATAGTAAAAATTATTGTTGATGTTTTATTTATGATAGTTGCTTATTGTAATATTGGTCTTTAGTTAATAATTTTTGAGCAATCATTGGCGGATTTGTATTTATGATAATAACTAATTTTGACTAGACGTGTATTGAATCTTTGCATAATGTTCGAGAATAAATAATCCAAGTAAATAAGATAAATTATAATTATGGCGTATCAGGGCTTCTCAATATTGTACAGTGGATAATGGGACGTATACAAAGCAAAAGTATTCTTAGTGATACAGGTTTGACTTGCTACACGTAGGTGTTAAAAAATGAGGAAAAATCTTCTACTACTTTAATAATTTTATTTAAAAGTCGATCTGTAATTTTATACGACACATTTTATAAGTTATGATTGAATCGACATTAACGGGAATAAAAACGAGAGTTTCACTCGTTATGGAGGGAAATTTCGTGCAACAATTTCCTGCGAAAATAATACGAAGCGAGCGCGATCAAAGACCTCGGAAGGCAGTGTGGCAAGGCGTAAAAAACGAACGACCCCGATTGCGCGCTAAATCCGTTTTATTCGTCGTAAATTATGGCTTTTAATAAATTTAATACATTAGTAAAGCTAATACCGAGAACGCCGACAGACGTTATAAATCAAGCGCGCGAAAGGTTGAAGCCATTTTATTATATGAATAATTATGGATGATAAATATCATATTTATTTGTTGTGAACACATAATAGGTTCAATAAATGAGTACTGCCCATAATTTTATTCTACAACAGTATCTAAACTAGACGCCATCTTAATGTAGATCATTGTAACGTTGTACGTTTACAAACATTGACGATTTTGTGAAACGATAAATAAACAATGAATGTTGCTCACACGAAAAATACTTTCAGATGAGAATGGAAAAAGATCAAAAACAAAAAAAAGAATGTACACCATCAATAAATAATATCCGCATCGAGTAATAAGACCGTCGTATTGAATTATATTATCGATGTATTTTAATTGATTCAAATACAAGCCCACCAGATATCGAATAATAATTATTATAAACGTTGTGTGCTCACGAATTAACATGGAAAGCGATATTTTATCAATTCATATTTTTATAACGACATCGTAAAAATTACCATAAAAAAACGTTGAGTGTCCAAACGTTGAAAATAAACATTTCGATCGTAAAATGATTTTTATTATTATGGCGACTATAGGTCATCGCCAATAAAATGATGCTATTACAGAAATTTATATTGTGAACGCAAACTATGTTAGCATAATTAACTACTAAAGCTATTAAACTAATCATTTTATCATGTGGACACTATAAAAGTAAATGGAATTTTCGCCATCCGTATCATAAAAAGAAGTTTTAATAAAAAATAGTAAAAAAAATATGCTCATTTCAAATGCATTATACAGCGAAGTATATTATACTACGATAACATCAAGAAAAAAAATTGTACATATAATTAATTCTATTCTCCGTAACTATTTTAGGAGAGTGAATAAATAAACGATTTTCGTAAATGTGGGGTAAAAAATTCTTACATTATGAAAATATAAATTTATACTAAAAACTATTGATTTTTAATGGGAATTCGTTCAACCGTAACATGTGCTAGGGATTTAAGAAAACACTTTATTAATTTAAAAATGTTTCATTTTATATTGTAACATAAGTTTATACGAACAATATTATAATAATTCACTTAGAAAATGTACAGAGAAGTCTTGGTATATTAAACTGAGCTACTGGACCCTATAGTTTATATAGATTGAAAACTTATTGTTCTATTGATAGTATGTACTATTCATTGTTGATGTTTTTTTTTATTTTACAAAGAAATATGTATTGGTCTTTAGTTATCGTTGATAGAAGTTTGTTTATAATAAAAGCTAACTTTAATAAATTGGCGGATTAGTATTTATGATAACTAATTTTGATTACATGTATATTGAATCTTTCCATAATGTTCGAGAATCAATAGTCCTAAGTAAATATGATAAATTATAATTATGGAACATCTGGGTTTCCCAATATTGTACAGTGGATAATGGGACGTAAACATAACACAGCAATCAACCAACTGAATACCTTTTTCATTTACTGAATAAATATGTTTATGTGTTTTCTCAAGTCACTAAAGTAATGCGTAGGCTAGATAGATGTAACCATTTGTATCTACAAATAAGGTAATGAAAATTTTGAGTATCTGAATGATTATCGGGTCAAGAATGAACTGTCATTTTTTCACTGGCATATAAATTGAAACATCATTCGTGTATACCTAAATCTAATATTAAATACGTCAAAAAGTCACATTCAAAAAGTGAAGAACGAACGATGGGTGGTTAGTTGAGAGATACGTACTATTTTAAAACATCGTTAATAAAACCAGTTCCGCCATGTTGTTGCATTGCCTCGCTAATTACCAACATATTATGCAGGTTAATGCTTTCGACAATTTATTACCACGAGGTAAAATATACTCGTCGTTATCCCATGAATAATGTACGAGTGAAGTGGCACGAAAGTAAAAATTAAAAATAAAATATGAAAACTGAAATAATTCAGCGTGAAGTGGTTTAAATTCGACAAGGTGATTATGCATTCTGTTTGTATCTCAATTAAGCTGTTAAATCGAGGCAAAACTAGATACCTACTATTATACAATAAATCAGCTTTCTTTATTTTTGTTAGTATTGCAGATGGTAGCGTCCTGTATCGAGAAATTAAATAGCCAAGTAAGAAAAAATGCAACATTAGAGCCACGTAAATGTGCTTGACAAAACCAACTCATACCGAGAAAGATGTATTTCGCACTGTCTGATACTATCCATAAAATAATTGTTATTTTATTTCTACCAGTTATATAATAAAAAAGCTTATCACTGTTTATTTAACGTTTTTGTATTCAGCTTCATAAATTATGTAAAAAAAAGATACTGAGAGATTAATTTGTAAAAAAAATCATTTCAATTATCAAATGAAATATACTTGGAATATACGAATGACAAAGTATCGAAACGAAAACTCAACACATAAATAATTATAATAAATTATTTGAATATATAAAAGTTTAATGCCATCAATTATAATCGAACAAGGTTTCTGATGTTTAATAAACATAATAATAACACAGCTATTAAAGCAACATTTCTCAATCATTATAAAAAAAAATATCAAAGTCATTTGCGCCGTAAAATACAGCGTCTATTAGGTCGCCTCCTTAATTACATGTTACATTCTAAATAATATATAATAAAATCAGCGGTACGGTATAATACATACAGGTGTAAAAAAAATCAAATGTGTTTCGCGAGGTGCTGTACATATATTGTATGGGTCTGTTGCATAGCGGTTCTAAAAGGCGAATCACCGCAGGCAACACTAATAATAATTATAGGAATAATCATTCTTTGAGTGGCGGATAATGACGAATAGAAAAAGCGAAACTATATTCAACACTCTTTAATATTAATACCACATAATGCCTCTCTCTTATGATTACGTTTCCACAACGTTTCAATAACATTACGGCATCCAAACGAAACGAAATGAATTAATAATGAACCAGAATATTTCTATATTTACAAATGCATGTAAAAATAATATTAGATTATTTCGTCACATTATAAGCGGCTCTGGATTCATCCGTTTGAAATTAATACTGATACCGCCTGATATTGTAGGTCATCAGGACTCTCTCGAACCATCTTATTATCACCTCAATCAATGATAATAGGACCTAAACGATTAATATAACGCGAATAAATTCAGTAAAATGTTATAAAATCATATAACCGACTTCTAGAAACGACGTCTCTCGTCCAAGTCATCCGCGACCACTTTGCGTCGATTGGTCGAATTCAGTTTAGGCCCGAACGCTTTGCGTCGATTGGTCAAGCGCTTTTTCACACTAAAATCATAGGGCATAAATATGCGTGTCTTAAGCCATTTTTGCGCAGTCGTTATCCTTCTTTCAAACTCTACGGTTGTCTCCGCTCCTGCCTCGGCAGGCAGGAGGCCAATTTATTCGTTTAAGCCTGTTGGTCCTTTTTAATTGTAATTGTACTTGCAATTGTATATCTGTGTTTTTTTTGTAACCGACGATCAATATTGTGAAAATAAACTCGCCAACTCTGGGATAGAGTTTGGCCAAGAGAAACCGATTGAAATCTTTGCGAGAGACACCTTTCTCCCCATCCTGTCCCTAAGTTCCGTCGACGAACGCCTTAGAATGACGCTGTCTGACGCAGTCAGATTGGGAAGAAACCCTGGTCGTCTCAATACACATGTTAATACAAGTAACATAAGACTTTGTGTTTTTTCCATAAAACACAATAAAATTAATACAGTCGTCGATGAGGGGCATGCAATTATTTGATTGTTTTATTATTATCGTTTGCGGTTAGAAAATAAAAATATATTCATTAATCGACAGTAAAATAACTTAATTTACGCCAAGCAATTTACAGCTGCACAAAACATTATCGGATTTTATTTGATCGCGTCGTTCGACTTTTTTTTCTAATAATCTTCATTTTTTGCTTGGAAATACCAATAATACCTAGTATTACTTTTTAGAATACATACAGTAAAGCAAAAAGGCTGTGATTTATTTTATTCTTCGTTAATAAACATATCTATTTCTTCACATTTTTACAATAAGTTTGAAAGCTTTTCACTATCAAGTACTATACGTTCTGGTTTATATTTATGACAGTTACGTGTGCCCCTGATTTAATGCACTAATGATATTAAAATATATATTTGCCACAGAAAATATAAATGAGATACTATTGCACAATTAATCTGCTAATCCGTACGAATTAATATGGCACAACGTAAAACAATGCCGGGGGCGGTGAAATACTGTGCCATTGTGTACTATTCTACATGGCATAGGTGCAAAATGCCCCACAGATGAATCGGCAACCGCACGGCCGGCTATCCGTTTCATATATAATTTAATAAATTGCATTTGCGGTCAGAAATTCAATAATATCTGCAGCCAGTATTTGAGTGCACGCTGCAGCTTTTATTAACCTCCGCAAACAAAATAAATGCATTTGTGCAACGCGGTGTATTATAGCGAGGCCGGACGCGAATGAATGCGCCTAATGTATAATCGATGGTTATTATTTTGTTAATTACAGCTTACTCCGTAATTATCATTGCGGTTGAATCTCGTCGACTATGCAGCGTAAACTTTCATTCAGTACATTTCCATGACTCAATTTTATTTTAGTTAAAAAAAATATATGTATAAGAAACTCGTTTTGAATTTCATAGCGCAAAGATTTTACTATACAAAGCATTGGAATCCATATATTTTTAATCCATCTCCGCTCCCAATGTGAATGATTTTATACAAGATCCCTAATTGGAGCAGATAAGTTGTACCATGAAAATAAGTAAAAGAGTCACTCAATTAATTTTCGGAAAGTAAAGAAAAGTATGAGATTAGAAAATGGCTAGTTGTTAACACTCTCTCTATTTGCCCCATATTTCAGGAACGGGCAAAGGGTGAATGGAGATGGTCTAAAATAAAATATAAGCCATATAAATGTAAAATGAATAAAAATATATTTATCGTTTTGAAGTCGAATTATAATATTAACAAGAATAGGTTTCAGGTTTTTTTATAAATTGTTTTTAAGCGAATAACATTAATTTTTATTAGCATTGCCATGACGTAGAAACAAATTTAAATACAAGATTTTGAAATTAAAAAAAATCTCTTTGTGTGCATTTTTTATTCTCATTTTAAATAACCGCTTTGTCCTCAGCCATACAAAAGTATCAATCCCACAAACAGGTTTCTATTTACGATCGTTTGATATAAAAAAAAATATAATCACGATCTTTCAAACGAAAAAAATATGCATACAAATATACCAGCGTGTTAACAAACCGAATATTGAAAAAAGCGGTTTTATTCTAGAAGGTGTTGTGACATTTTTAATTGAGTTTACAACTCGTAAGTCAACCAAATATCGCTGTACATTTATTAGGCGATACAAAATGCGGTTAATTTATTCAACGAAATCCTTCGGCCGTGAATATTAAGTGATTGATTGTGTAGACATTGTCTGGAAATTCGTGATATCGAACACTACCAATCATAAAAAGGCGTCCATACAAATAATGTCATTTCATGGCGATACGATAAACTGTCAAACATGATAATTATTATCTTAAATCATGAGATATAAAAACTATTGAAAAAGGCTAGGTGGTAGAAAAAATCATCATTATGTCTTGCGACCTGACACCTGTCCTCTTAGAAAAATCGGATATATTTCATTTCATTCCATAAATTTTCCACATCTAGATCTGATGAAATAAATGATAGCAAGGAGGAATTCGTCATTTGACGATTTCTTGTGTTAAAGATTAAGTTAGTTCAATAGTATATTGAATGAGTAGGCATTTACTTGGTAGAGCTCCATTATAATACGGTAAAAAATAACAATGTATTTTAGTTCTACATAAATTTTATATATTTGTTGATAGCTATTTCGGCTTACGAAATAGCTATCAACAAATATATAAAATTTATGTAGAAGTAAAATACATTGTTATTTTTTACCGTATTAGTTCAATAGTTTTTGTACAAATCGATACCGGATTTATCTATCGAGTTATTCAATCTGAAGATGTTTCTCAGATAGACAAAGCACGTGCCAAACATCGTAGCCTTGCCGATAAAATTACAAATCTGACAATTTAATTGTTATACTGAAAATGTGTTTTCAATATTCCCGCCGAATCCATGAGTTGATTTCTTTTGATTAGCTGTGAATTTGGAGAGTAAGTAAAAGGTTGTTCAAATATATAAAAATTTAATCCCCAACAGTACAAATAATCTGCGTCAAGACATGTTTTGTGGACATATGGACTCCTAATGGAATTAAATTAAACATAGGATTTTTTGTGCGTGGACAGATTGTTACTCGGTAGCAATCGACCTCTCTCTGTCAAAGAGAGTAGTATTCTAATGAAATCGTGGACAAGTTAATCGCTCTTGCTAAGTCCCGGCTTAAGGATCGGATGGGTGTGGGGCGGAAAAGACATGTTCATCAAATAAAAACTAGAGCATGTATATAAATCTGGTGACCAGTTTGAGAGCATCACATACCATACATACTGGAAAATTATCAATGATATAAATCCACACGCGAATGTTAAAAAGTCATAAAGCCGGTGAGTCTTTTTAACGGACAGATTACTATTTATAATAAATGAGCAAGAAAATTAAAGCAACATTCGACATGTTGCAATGGAATATTTACGCATTAGTTGATTAAATGGCGGACCAGATTCGAACAGATTACAATAATCGCATTAAAACATAACGGGGCATTACACAAAAGTGACAGGCCAGCTATTTGCTGCACGACGCGAACGAATCAGTGATATTTATTTTACGGGGCAATTATCAAATACTTAAATATATAATCGCATTTGTGTTAATATGCCTCGACAGGTTGAATGATTAACATCAATAGAGATATTGGAATAAACATTATTAATTCAATAGCAACACAATGTGGAATTAATAAATGTTTCGATGAAAATGCGAGTGGATTATTGTTGGTGTTGTGGATTAACGATATAATTATCGAATTATAAGGCAGGCGCTAACATATTTTGAAAAAAACAATAAAAGCTTTCAATTTAGATTTTCTATACACATTTATAAAAAAACAGTCTTTGCAACATTAAAAATGTGGAGTATGTATCTGTGAAAATTGGCAATCAAAGAGAACAAGCTCAATATGGATGTATAAAAAAATAAGAAAATAAATGGCACAATAAATTAACAGAGAACCATCGAAGTTTCTCTGAAAGGATTGAACATGTTATTTGATTTAAAAATGATGAGGCATTTATGATCGGTGGACGGGCTATGGGTACATACATCATTGACCACTACGCGTTAAAACTGGTACATCCGTGGAACATTTTTAACAAGCGGCTAATCTTGTATTTACATGTGTACTATTTTTAGAATATTTTTTTTAACCTCTTCTACCAAAATTTACTGTAAATTTGGTGCTTTAAATCTGAAGATCCATTTGATCGAGATTTTAAAACAGTTAAAAAAAAGAAATGGTCATACATCGAGGGGATATTAATACCTAATGGAGGCGGGAGGACAAAAAGAAACATTTACATTATAATCAAGAAATTAATCTGACCGAGGCGCTTATATTTTTTTCGCGTCATTTCTATGAATTAATTTACAAGATTTATATCGTGCAAATCTCCCATCTTTATTGTTTTATTGGCTCAACTCTCTTTTCCTGAGAGCTATTAGCTCGAGCACAATGCTTGCTTTTTATGTTTATTGCAAATGTTATAATCATTAATGTAAATATAATTTTTATAGCCACATATCAATCTAAACGATTTATTTTTAATCGAATCAACATTCCACTGGAATATTTAATTGCAAAATATAATTGTTTTATTCATAAAAAAAAACAAAAAAACTACATTGCAGGCCTGCCAGTATAAATAAATAAAACATAAAGAAATTAATTTGTAAGATAAAGACCGCATTGTTTTCTTTCGTCTTTTACCACACATAGCGGCTGAAATATGGTTATTTATGATATCCACGCATTTTTAATAGCGGTATATGCTCTCTATAATATCGATGTAAATATTGTAAAATAACATTATAATTAATGCATTGGAACCAGTTAATATAATTATGGATAATAATTCTATCTAAATATGTATATTCGAGTCGGAGCATAATACATAATTAATTTCATTCTATCATTATGCATCAGCAATATAAAACAACAAAACAAGCTAACAGATAATTAAATCTTGCAGGTATAATTATAACATTGAGTCAATTAAAGCGGCATTCAATGCAAATTTTTTGATTACACAGCGAGATACACATAATGAAAAAGTAAACGTCGAGCGGTACATATATATCAGTGAGATAATCATCGTCAGACATTAAAAAAATCTGTCAGCACGTAATACACATTAGTGCATCCACGATAGTTTCGGAAAAAGAACAAAGCTGAATTAAAAACATTAGTTTAATCTTAGCAGTGAATACAATGTGATAAGCGAATCTCGATAGGAAAATCTAAATAAAATAAAGAAGACTCGCTAAGATTTTTGTTTCAAATTAATAAAAGCTGGTTACGAATTCAGATGAATTATAATAATTGTTATAAATACGAAACTGAAGAAATACTCTTTTTCAAATTTTTAAAAAGTTGCTGCGAGGGCTTCGACACAGTGCAGGTAAATCAATGTATCTATTGATTCTATTGCAACATACATGGACAATTAATTATCGAGGTAGCTTTGAGTATGTTCATAAGTCATACAATAATAAAAACACTTCGGAGAACAATATTTTTTTCTTGTTTCAAAATAGTCCCTGGTGATATTTGTTTCAATTTAATTTAAGGCAAATACAATTAAGCAAATTAGTAGTAAGGAGGGAACAGAATATTTATTGAATGTACGCCTGAAAATTGTATACCCTATTATCATGGGCACATTCATACGATTATAAAGACACTGAATAAATTACAAATACAATTTTAAATTAACTTCATAATAATACTAATACTGGTATATGCTCTTGTGTGTTTTGCTATTAAAATAACAATGATAAATTTTCGATTTCATATGTACGACACCCTGCACAATCGTTAATAATTGGCGGCTAATTAATAATGATAAACAATTAGACAAAACCGGTGTAATTACGGCTTGTTTATGTGTATAGGTGGATCGGTCTGCCGGATCTCATTGCTTTACGCGGGTGCAACATCGCATCACATTGCGGCATCGCATGCGCTCGTCCGAAATGCGTGCACCATGTAATCAATGCATAATAATTATGCTGTCAATTGCACACAACTGTTAGTTGTGCAAACGAATCGCGTGTTTGCTAATAATGATTGATAATACGATGCAGCCCGTCTCATTCGTTACGAACACAATCCGAAACACAGGTTGTATTGTGCAGTCTTTTGTTATTTACTTCACCGGAAAATTGCGTGAAATTATTATTTTACTGACTGCGGATTTTTTTTTGCGGCAATGAAAAGTAGTAACTTATTTGTGTAAATATATTCTTTAATATAAATGACATGTGTTAAATTGTAACAGGACTGTGAAAACATGACGAATATTATCTAAAAATACCTTGGTAATATTGAATAACACAAAAATTTCTAAAACACGAAAAGGTGGCCAGATAGATATCTATGACAAAATCTCAACAAGTTGCCGTCAATTTTTCAACCGATGTCTTCGAGTACGTTGAGATGCGCTTATGTCAAACAAACAAGAAAGTGTACCAAGAACCAGAGCGTTCAGGAACCGCCCGCCTGATGAAACGACTAGTTAACCATACAGGGCATACAATTGTGAACGAATGTCTCTTATGAATCACGTTTAGATCATACAAAAGAAAGTTCGAAGAGCATTCTAGATAAACGGATACTGCAGCACTTCGGAGTACACAACATATTGCTCGCTCAACAAAGAGCATTCTCCACGAAATACTAAACCTAAGAACTCATTGATGTGAGACAAGAGCGAAAATTCGCTGATTTGATCTAAGCGCTTCTTTATGACAAGCCAATGCCCCCAATTCTATATATTCGTAATTACAAAAAATGTATAAATATTTTTCAAATATAAAACCTTCCCTCTAAGAATTGACGGTAAAAGATTCAAAGGAGTAAACTGATATTTATGCATACGGAAACGATATCACAAAAATAGCGATATTGCAATTCTAGCATTCATTATTGATAATAAATATATTAATCAGGGAACAGCTTACAGACACGGTGCGAAATACTTTAAATTGATGCAATAGGTGCTGTATTTGCCGATCGCCGGAGCGTAAAAATACTAACCGACAAATCGGTGCATCCTGCCCTTTTCCGAAGCGGCAGATATACACCGGGCAAATAAATCGCTCAAAAATTAATCTCAGCAGCGTGTAAACACCGGACTTACTGCCGCAGAGTCAACGGGGCGGCTTATGATTCGAATTTATCAAAATTGGCGGATTATCGGAACGCCACGACGGCTTAATACAACACTTAATCGTGTTGCTAAATATTTATCGCCAGAGATGTTCAATGCTGCGAAACACGAGTGGATATTGATATCCCCATCACGGGGGTCTTTATCTTGTCATGGTAATTAAGCATACACAAAAACACTCACAATTTTTGACAACACGTCAGATATACGATGATTTGTATTTGGTATATTATTTATATATACTATCAATATTTGTTTGAGAATGTATCAATAAATGGCAAATAATACAAGGGAACCAGATGAATTGAGTAACTGTGTACCCTTTTCTGAGTTATATTGAAAGTACGATAGAAAAAATACTAGAATAATCTTTTCTAAAACATCTTGATTAATATGGAGGCAGACACGGTATGTAAAGGGAAATCTGGGAAGCAAAGATAATACCAGGGCTGTGGAGTCGGTCTAAAAAAGTCCGACTCCGACTCCAGAATTTACCAAAACCACGACTCCGACTGAAAAAAGGTTAATATCGTCACCTTTTTCCCTAATTTTCCTATTTATGTGTATTCAATTAAATATCAACCCTATCAATGCGGCCAAAAGTCAAATTTGACATATTAAATGCAAAAATGAAAAGTTCAAACTTTTCAAAATTTCCGACTCCGAGTACGACTCCGGCCAAAACGCCGCGACGACTCCGACTCTGGTCAAAAAGCTCCGACTCCACAGCCCTGGAAAATACTGAGTGACAGGCCTTTGGTTTAAGACGTTTAGCATAATGGAAATTATCGAATTCTTACCTGCATTGAAGAAGTCGTGTAGGGCGGCGGCGGCAAGGCAGCGGGAGCGGGTGATGGCGCGGGCTGCGGCAGGGGCGCGGGCGCAGGGCTGGCGCCGCCGCCCACCGCAGCACCCCGCTGCCCGCCAATCCGCCACCGCCCGCGGCCCCCCGCCGCCGCCCATGGGCGCGCTGCCGCCGCACGGGAACTCGCCGCCGACGGGGCCTACGCCGACGCCCCCGCTGGCCGCGAACACCGCTGATGCACCGCCATCGGAGCCCTGAAACAACAGAAAGTAGATCGGTTAGAAACTATTACGATACAACGATAGATAATCAAATCCAAATCAGGTGGGTTATCAATGCAAACGAATCAAGTTTTACAACAATTGGTATACTAAGCGAGGATTTTTTGATATGAAATGGGTATGAAAAACAGGAAAAAAGGTGTTAAAAATATAACAGATAAATATCACCTGTATACCAATCGGTAAATTAAATGAATGAAGTCGACAACAACATTACAAATTTGTTAAGGTAATATTCAAAGACTTCATACAGTAAGGCTTAAATGGCTCTGTCGTAGATTTCCATAATTGATTGGTGTTTTATAAATAAAATGTTTTATACATTTTATAATTAATACATAAACAAAACAAATCTTGATCAAATAAATATCACGACATCGTGAATGATGCTAAAAATGGAATCATTCTCTTATAAATCTGCACTGTAGTAACACATTTTAGATATGTGAAATATTTAGAAATAAATTATATTATCCAGGTCATGCTGACCGCGAGCAAAAAAAGCTTTCAAATACGAACTGGAAAAAAGGCTACTAATAGTTGTTCACACGATAATTTTTGAGACTAGTATAATTAATAATGTGTCGGCCGGCAATTGATACGTAATTGCAAATTGATGGATTAATAAATAACACAATTAATTAAGACAAAAAAGTACGTTTTGCAAATAGAATAAGCGATGTTATTTAATTGTTTTGGGTGCGACATCAGTTAATCACTTATTCGAATATCAAAGATTTTTTTTATAATGAAATGGCTACGATTTTTAAGGTAAAACAATGAATTTCATAATGGGAGAATAGTATTTTCTATTATGCATATCAATAGAGTTTGGAGTGGATAGAGTAACATATTAATAGCCATAAGCATAACAACCTGTACACACAAATCATAATTTGTTGCTAATCTTATATATAAAACCGAAACGGCGTATGTATGTGGGTCTGTAATTCCCTTTTGCATTGTTGTTGCAAGTTGCCATAAAAACGAATATCGAATATTATCGGCCCATGTGGTCTAGTGGCAAGAGCTATGTCCTAGCGATCTAGAGACCCGGGTTCAATTCCCGGCAAGGTCAGATTTTTTCAATTGAAAAAAAGAGATCTTGGGCTGGGTGTATGTTATTTATCGTTGATTTTGTGCAACAACTGATTCATTACTTATCATCGAGTTAATCTCGTATGACTTTCACAATTAAGAATATTTGGTGCATTGGCGTAAGCTGTAATGCCAAATATTTTTTGTATTAAAATTTAAAATTAAAAAAAAAAAAAAATGAAAGAAAATATGTTTGAATTTTTATCGGCGGAGTCATTTAGTCAAAATGTAATAAATTAGTCTTCTACCAACTTTTTCCCGGCTATTATTAATATAATAATGTTTATTATTTACGTGAAGGTATTATTTGACATTTCTTTGACAGCAAATTAGATTTTTTCCTTGAATTTGGACATTTTAATGGGCGAGAATGGGGCTGTCATCAAATTAAATAAAGTTTGTGATTTTATTTTAAATCTATTTTGTGATATAATTATGTCGAATGATATAACATTAAATAATTATTGGTCGCTTAGTCCGAGCGACGCCGGGTAGCAATACTAGTATTTTATAAGGCGATTTAAAATATCATATTCAATACAGTTCAATTAAATTTACGGTAATGCAATAAATAGTTATTTATTGAATTCGACCATCGATTTATCAATACATATTTCGGCATCAGAAGTGTTAGCCGATTATAACATGATGTTGAAATAACTTTATGAAATAGTATTAATTGTAACTTGCCAAATTAGGTACGTTAAGAATCATGTTATAACTTATTATATTCACGGTTACCAGAGGTATAACTCGGGGTTATACCGACACGAGTGGATCTGAATTCAAACAATAATTAATTCATCAAATATTGGGTAGTTGCAATCGAGAGCTTTGACATTCATTCGATTACGAGGTATTTATATGTACTACCATTATAAAAATTAAATGTAAATAAAATCAATATTTTATGCAATATGTTTACCGATCATGCGAATAAAATTCATAACGCATGCGTGAAATAGATCACTCAGCTATCTCGTAACCAGTTCGCAATAAAATAAACATTTGTCATTAGTCATTATAATAATTAAAATGAAGTTTAAAATATGCATACCTGACCGGCAACATGTAACTATTTCATTTAATGAGTATCAAAACGTTTTATGCGAGTATTAAATTGAATGGTAATTAATTCAAATAAACTAAGTTGAAATAAATTACGACGGAACTAGTTTCTCGGCATTACACGTTTATTGCTTTAATTACTTTGAATGCCCCCGGCCGTATTTGATTGCGAACCGATTTTTTTTTCACTGTAAGCACTATTTATTTTTATGATGTATGACTGCCGGGGCCGTACGTAATAGAAACAAAACACGTAACAGCGAAGTATAAAGAGAAATTTTGATTGATTCAATTTTTGAAACGTGTCGTAAGCGACGTTTAGTAATTAACAGGTATTTTTTTTTAACAATTATGCCCTCATTAAAAATTTTAATCGTGTGACAGTCGATGTAAATCAAACGTGATCATCTTCTCATTATATCAAATATTATCAGTCGAGAGTTAACTAACACCGACGGAGAGATACGCGATCATTCGCCTACAAATTGATATATTGTGTGAACTACATCAAATATAATTAATGTAAGCGTATGTACTTGTAACGGAGTGGTGCACGTCGTATATGTGTGCGTGATAAATTAATTGAGTGATATTTTAGTTTAGATGCGACTCTGATATGAATTTATAAAATTAAAACAATTTCATTTCGACACCGATATTGTTTTGTTAAAAATACGCACACAAGATTATCTTGTACGCTGATGTGTTTTTCGAACCGACATCCAATAATGGATCTGAGGCCAGTTTTGGTTTACGCCGACTGGAACGTGGATTAATATAAAAAACATATAAGAGTTAATAATTATTACTGTGCACGTCAAAATTGTTTTATAGGCGGATGTGTATTAATTAATTTTATAAATAGCTGTCAGGTTACTTATTATTTAACATAATAATACCGATAATGATATCATAAAAAAACCAAATGTCCAAAACGAATAGAGAAAATAAACAAGTTTAATCATATATGCATGACTCTTCACTAAATGAAGATAAATAGGCGATAGATTCTCTCATAAAAAGGTGCTATTACGAAGATAATAAGCAATAATCAAACCAAACCCACGGCTGTTAACCGAGCATACACGCGATATAATTTTTAATTTCATATCGAAAGTAGTTGCCATAAATTAAAATGTCGGCGAGTAAAAAAAAAAACTCCACGTTTTAATCGTCAAGTGTTTCTTTCTCCCCTTCCCGCAACGCGGAAAACAAATTAATCGAATACGCTCTGCGAGTGCTGCTTTCGTCGGCGTTATTAATTAATATTGTATGTGTATGTCGAAACAATTAATTTTCATAACGGAACGCGAAGCGGAAAAAAAATAATATTTACACGAATATTGCGATATTTACATCACGGTTTGGCGTGCATATGACAGCTTTAATTAATACATTTATGAGATGGCGCCAGTGACGCGCGATCGAAACGCTGGAATCTCAAAGAATGACGAAAAATATTTATTTTATATGGAGAGAAGATTTAAAGACTAGGTAGAACCGTGAATTTTATATACGTGAAACCTTAATTTGTCGTTCCATCCCTCCCCACGATGGTACAGTTTAACTAGCTATAAGTGTAATATGAAAAACAAATTAATGCGACAAAACGCACAACGTAACGCGATGATTAAAGTCCGCAGTGTAAGTTTGCATGAAAAACGCGGGATCTGATTAATAACATGCAGTTAGATGAAGTGTCATTATAAATAAATTACGAGTATCATAAAATACTGGTCGAAGAGGCTATTAAATGTTGGAAACGAATAATGATTATTATTAACGATAAGTTAACAAGATAGTCACTATATACAGCAAAGTGGCGTGTCGGATAAATAAGATTACGTTCATTCTGATTATGTTTGAGAAAAAAAATAATACTTGAATTCTCATCTATTTACATCTTTTTATTGAGAAACGAAAACGAAAATCTAGATCGAAACAAGATTATCTTGTGTATTATATAGTTCCAGACACGGCTCGCATATATCTGTCAAATGAAAACGAAGATGAAAATATCAGAAGAAAAATAACAGCTTTTTCATTAATTAAATATTTAAAATTTCCATAGTTATTGCAGCATCACGCCATAGTACGGGACATTCACTTACCTGATAATAACGTAGGCTTTCGATTACACTGACAAATATTTCAAATTTAATTCGTTTATGAAGTAACTGTTTCTGCAGCCTCTATAAAAAATTGTATGGTTTAATCAAATCAAATAATTTCTGCGGAATCAATCGAGAATGTTTATTGAGCAAATAGTCGTATTAAAAGTAACGTAGAATAAATACGGAACACATATTTTATTTTATAGCGAGTGTAAAAATAAAAACCTTTTAATGCGATTTATACATTTGAATTATCAAAGAAGAGTTTACGATCGAAACGAAGCCGTGTTTATATTTCGTACATCTTCATAAATAATAGAAATGGAAATCTTTTTGAATCGATTGTATGGAGAAAAGATGATCGATCTGTTAAGGCTAATAAAAAGCAAAATATTTGATTATATCTGGAGCGAATGCTGCGATAAACATTTTATCGTTTATTTACGCGAGTGTTTTACTTTGATGTTATTCTTTTTAGTAGGCAAAAAATTCAGCCAAGCGGTTAATACAAACATTGTCTGCCTTCCAATTCTGAATTATATTACAATATTGTAAGTTACATCACTGAAATAATCATGGGTTATGTATGCATTCGAACAGAAATAAAATTTATATGAATATTGAGTGGAATGTCTTCGTTGTAATATATTATATATTTTGTAAAAAAAAAACTGTAAATTGGATGTGAAAACTAGGAAATATCAACAAAAGACGAAACAGTGAAATTTTCTATCCAGCTTTTTAATATTGGTTGAATTTTTCATGTTTTCCCTTCATTTTATGGATATTGAGCATCATTAATTTCTTTTCATTGTAACATTATCTCGGTGATTGCCGGATAACACGGGCCCTTGAAAAAATGGGGATTACCTTTAGCTTTGTTAATACATATTCTACAATAACTTTTTTACCTGTAGCAAGGTTTTTCCTGATCTATTCACGTTTGTAAAATTTAAGAACTGATTTCAAACGTAAAATTTATAAACAAGTTATACAGCGGACATGGTAGATACGACATGAAAAATAACAAAGCATGTAAAAGATAAGTGATTTTGATGTTATATTTTTAACAAGTAATTACATCGATTAAAAATTGTGACGTTAAACATGAATCGGAAAAGGCGCTGTCCCTGCTGTATTTTGGCAATGTCACGTCTCCGAGCCGACCTCTTGTTTCAGAACAATTTACACATTTTTTTACATTGATCCGGTTGTCGCAAGGCAGCCCCGCATACTAAGGCGAAAATTTGGCAGCACAAAAAGACACGCATATTATCATCAATAAATCAAACAGTATTTATTACGTGTGAAATTATCAAATAATAATAACCATCGATGGTTAATGAGGATTCTTTAAAATAAAATTTTAATTTAGTACTAATTGTATTAACCTCTTTTTGAACAATACATAGTAGTACAAATAAATATTATCACCATTTTTTTAAAAGAATCTAGTGTTACTTTTATAGACCCCTGCAATTTATATCGGTGTGATGAATCAATATTCCAAGTCGAGTTTCATTTGAATTTTTCAAGGCGTTTCAATGCGACTCCAGTCCCATAAATCCAAAATTTCACGTTTCCAATTCCGAGTACATATTTCGAAACAAGAAAAAAAGTGTATGGGGGAGATATTCCGATACAAAACATTGACTGCCCGTTAAGGGGCAACAAAAAATCTTTATAGCTATTGAAATCCTCAAAAACTGCTGCAAGCTAATTTCTTTCGCCGGCCATTTTTCCGAACGACATCATTGCGTTTATTAATATCCCCCACTCGTAAAGTTGAAAAGTCGTATTGTGAGCCATTAAAAGTAAACTTGCGGCCGTATACACACATTTTATCCTTATCATAATAGCACTTTTACAGCAAGTACGTGCAGTTAATAATATTTATTGCCGAGCCCTAACGCTTCTCGTTGGCCGCTCGATCATTATGTTAATGTACCACTAACTGGTTTATTTCGTGTTAAGTATTTTTCCATTTTGCGTCTCGCGAATGTCACTTAGATTATTTGTAGGGATGCGGCCAAGGCGAGTATTCGACACCCGACAGCAGGTAGATATCGAACATAACAAGGTTTCCACGATAGTTGTATGTGCAAGAATGATCTAAGAAATCCTGTTCTAGAATTGTGGAAATCTCTGAAATATCATTTGCTTCATTAACTTCAATGCAATGATAAATTCATTGGTAAAAAGTCATAGAGTCATAAATGTTTTGGTAATATATGCAATGTGCGTGTGTTCGTTTTTAAATTATATGTGTTATAGTTTCGCATCAAATCGATATACTAAACGAGGATACGTAAAACAATGGCAGATCTGCCGAGTCACTAACTTACTTGAATGCCGATATTGAACGACAGAAATAAGCTTATTCGAGACAAGTAACGTTTTTGTCGGAATCCAGTTTAAGGCATGAACTTTGTTTATTGCAGAATATACGTGGGCGTTTAAATAATATATTGAATGTGATCCATAATTTTATTCAATAATCATATTTAGAATTAATACAGCCTTTGCTGTATCCGATGTTATAAATGTAAATTTTTACAGTATCTAATGGGCATAGATAGCAGTATGTACATATAATCGAATGCAACCATCCCTACGTCGCGTCAGGTCGAACTGTTTTGTAACACACGTCATTTTTGTTATTATTAATGGCGTCGACACACCCATGACTTCCTGCTGAAATAACTTATTTATCTCTCAAGCGCTTGCATATTGCAGTTGAAATAAAACGAACCTGACTATTTGCACGGCTGTAAAGCTCCCGCGGTGACTGAGTACTTCGTGGCGAGTTGTCATTGTAATTGTAGGTGTCGCACATTGCTCTGAAACTAGCACTTATCATAAATTATTTTAATGGCTTCGTGATATTAGCCGAACAAGAACGCATTTGTAGCCTGTTCGAAATACGCATTTTGAAGATTGAGATATAATGACGTTAAACTGTATTCAAGAATTATATGTATTATTCGAATAGTATTGATATCATTGCCCCTTACACAAACCCTTCCATTGATATTATATTACGTAAATAGTTTCGTCATTTAAACCAATACTTATTCGCTAAACAATATACAAGTAATACTATCAATTTCTCTAAGCCTATTCATTGCATACTTATGTAATTTTAACACGTACGCGTGACAGTGTTGTATCTGACCAATTATTACAATAAGTGCATACTTGACGAGTTAACAAGTGTTTTATTCACCTAGCGAAACACTGTTATTGCTTATTTTGTTCTCCATACGTACTGCCACCGCCTGCACCGTGATAATATTTTCCACCCCTCCGTGTTCATCGACGCTGATACGATCGCCGCCTCTTACGTATTTTCCGCATTAAAAAAATCCGAACACGGTTCAACATACGCCGGAAAGCCATACTGCTGTGTTTGCGGATGGAATGAAAAATAATGCTACAATCTACGTCATATAAAACAGGCGCTGCAACAAAACATTAATACAGAAAAGGACAGAAAAATACGTTTGAAACAGCGTTATTCCGTGCAAGCTTTTGGTGATGAAGAGTGCGTTTTTTAGTTTATTTCCACTCTTTATTTCGTAAAATTGCTTCATTGGAAATACATATTTCATAGCCGATTTTTTGTTTGTATTGTTGATGAAAAATTAAAGTCTCACTGATGCTCAACAAAATAAGATATCTTGATGACTTTTCTAAGAAGTTATATATACAATATATGTAAATTAATATATAGAAATAAGTGAAATAACTATACATAATAACTATATAAGAAAACACTATTTTGTTAGTCTATTGTGACGAATAAAAACCAAGTAAAATAAAACATTTAGCTTACAAATATGATGAGAAGAAAGGCTTTTTGAGTTGTAAACATGACTTGATAACTTCTACTATAGGGGTGGAAAAAAAGCTACGACGACAATAATAAGACGTAGATAAGATCATGCTTAAATAGCTATGGCATAGTAGTATTCAATGTACATTTATTAAGTATAACTGCAGCATTTATTAACAGATGTTAACTTTATTTATAAATTGTAGAAAGTTAACAATTCATTTTCGTTGAGAATTAAGCCTGCCGAGAGAGGTTTCAATCATTTTCAGTCGCCCCTTAAGTACATGTAAAAGTTTAATGCATCGCCAGTTCATATTTAGAATTACTGCGCAGTACGAAGAGGCCGTAATACTTTTTTATTGGTCGTTAAACGAATATCGTGCCATTTTATAACGGAATAACGACATTTTTGTTACACGGCATTATTTAATGGCCGCTCCGTTTAAAAACCACGCTGCACTCTCGGATCCCACAAATTCAACTTTTCAAACACTCATATATTAAACGAATAAAGAAGTTTTTTATTGCATGTTTGGTATACATTCAATTCAATTTCACAATCGCGTCAATGGCATTACGAAATATATAAATAAATAACGTTCAATTAAGAGTATAATTTAAGATTATTTTTTCACTATTTCATGTTTGAAATTTAAAATTGAGCACTGAATTTTCGTGATTAAGGGCCATAAAAATGTATAAAATTGCGGACACAATAATAATATTACAATCATAATTGATTAAGGATTGAAGTATTCTACGTGTTGAACAAACAGACATCCCAATTATAAAACACTACAACTCTCTGATTGGCTGAGGTTAAGATTTTTTTCTCGTAGAATTAAACTAAATTTAATAAATATCACAAACAAATATCAATTCACAATAATTTGGAATTCGATGTTCCTAATTATTTTTGAATTTGTTTTCGTAGATTATCCATAGAATATTTAAACAAAAAACATTAAGCTGAGTCCCTAATTATTTGACAATTCCATTTATAGGTTGAATGAAATAAAAATATAAGCCATCAAATGCTCACGAGAATAGAAAGCCAAATTCTTTCATAAAAGGATACACTGGATTAATATTAAAACACAATGGAAGAACAAATGAAGTACAAGTATACTTAGTAAGGAATCAAATAACTAGGCATAGTTATCGTATGAAGAAAGTGCGTGCGTAAAAGCAATCCGCCTATTAAAAAAACCTGTGTTTTAATGTCGATAAAAAACAGGGTGTTGTACCGAAACAACTCGAGACAATTACGAAAAAGCTCATAAAAGCGAGCCAAAAAATAAGGCAAAGGGCTTTACGATTTACGGCGCAATAAGCGCGGTCGAGCCTAACTTGTGTGAAGTAATGCGACACAAGTGGCCGTATTATTATTAGGGGCAGCTTTTCCGAAGGCACGCGACGCGAGGGAAACGGAAGTCGGGACGGGAAACCGGAAAGTCAAACAGCACGCAGCGCTGCGGTGTTTGGGCACAGAAAGCTTTGATTAATGTCCGATAAGGCTGATTAGAGGTTAATCATTCGAACCGTGTACTATCGAAATGAATGGTCAAATTCGATTTCAGTCGCACATCATTACAGGAAATTAAGTTATTCAAAACATTATTAATTTGTATGAATACGATAAGCCTTTTGATAAGTGCTGTGAAAATAGTCTATCAATATATTGTAGTAACTCCTCATCTTATTTCTGCAGAACGTATGAGTTTTACTCCCGAGACGGTAATTTTATCATCTTTCATTGAAACTAATAATATTCTTTTGTGTGTTTTTTTTAGATATATTATATATATTCAGAATTGAAGATTTTTATGTGTCATTATTTATTGTTATTTTTGTATTGACAAATTCTGAATTTTGAGTACCCCATTGAAAAGTTTATTTTGTACAAAGCACATTCTTATGATCAGTAAAACGATTCGTTTTTTTTTTTCATACAATCGATACTTCAGAAAATGGTAGAGAAATGTTTTGCGCAGCCGGAGGCGCGAGAGAAACACATCTTTACATTATTAATGCGAAGAGAAACGTACGTTTATATATTACAGGTGATTTTCCCGAGAAACGAGTCTGGAATTTTTCCAACCGTGAAAAAGCAAACAAGTGCCGTTTCCCAGTGGCATAAAAGGCGGACGGTGGAAGCTCTCGCACAAAGGGTAATAACTACGATTGAAGGTTGCACGCGATTTTAGCGTTTATTCCGTACGCGTCCTCGCAGAGAACGTACGGTGAATCGTAAATGCTCACGGAATATGTTTATTTATATGTAGACAGCGAAAAGTAGGTGGAAAAAAAGTTGGAGTGTAGTTGGGTTATAAACCCACCACGGCGTAGAGGTGTCAAAGGAATCGATGCAATTGGCAGATGTATTATTTTTTTTTTTAACCATGTCCGCTCCCAACTTGGAGCATATGGACTCCTCACGGAGTTTATCTCAACATATGTTTTTCTACGAGAACTGCTTGTTACTCAGTTGCTCAACCTCTCTTTTTCGAAGAGAATAGGGATGGAAAGGATACGAGGACTAGGACAGGACTAGTGATTAGCTAATCGCTGTCACTATTCGTCGCTCTTAGGGATCGGAAAGGTGGGAAGGGATTTTCAACAGCAGAAACACTTTTTCAACAACACAAACACAGATTTATCGACTGAAAAAATCCGCTCGTACCGGGAATCGAACCCGGGCGGTCCGGCACGCAAGTCAAAGCCGTTGCCACTGCGCCACGGACCGGACATTATGTATTAATATTGTATATAAAATAAATGTCAATTTATTTCCCGTGTCATCGTACGTATACTGCATAAACAAGTAAATATAAACATTAATAGATATTAATATGTATAATGGTACATTCACTTGCGTATTGTTTTCCTGTACTCAAATCCTATGTACATATAATCAACGACAACATCAAACAATCACAAAAAACACCCTGGAAGTCAAAAAAATGATTAAATAAAGCTGCTAATTTAACCATTGAGTGAGCCTAGTTTATACAATTAGCACAAGCAATTCCACCGGCTATTTCGCCATTGATATCGACGATAATAGGCACTTAATTGTAAACGATAAACTTATCGATCGAGATTAGCCGAGAATTAAACACCTTTAGAACGACCCAATGAATTGCAATAAAATACTATCAGCGGCATCGATCTTAGATATCACGGAGATTAAATTTACAATATTGACATCCTATTCAACCTGCCAGGTATATAATTTTAAGTGAAAGTCCGGTTCATAAATTAGATACACTATTTCAATAATATATATCGTGAGTACAAAGATATTTTTTTATATACTCGCTGTAAATAATACAAATAAATGGCCAAGTAAAAATGATACAATTGAATAAAAAATTGACAATATATATGAAATATAGACACTATACGTGATAATTTGGCGTACATTTGTTTAATTTTTTTTTTATGTTGTATAGGAAATGATCGCGATACGGGAATGATGTCCGACTGTCATCGAATAGTATTCGACACAATTAATAAATGATGTTGAAAACAGGCGATAAATTAAAGCACATACGCTAACGTAATAATACTCATCAAAACTAAATCGTCAGGGAGCTATTAGTTTTTCACCGAGACTGTTGAAAACGGTGGCGTCAAAGCGGTCATTAATTTTGCGGTCGATTTGCGGTAAGCAATGAAACTCAATTTCAAGTAGCACGCAAGTGATACTTCGATTAAGAAACAATAAACAGCTATTTTTCGCATATCCCATTATGCCTTCCTTGACTTTCACGAGGGTAGTGTTCAGATCGAGTATGTAGAGATTGCAAGCTCGTAATCTTGCGAGTTGAATGTAGTTCAACTCGCTAGAGAGGCTCAAATACTGCGGCTAGTGCTGTAACTCTTCCCTTTACTCGGCTTGTGTATATCATCCATTACCGAGACAGTAAAGCTGAGGCGTTTAACGCATTACTTCTGTCAAGAAAATAAGCTTCGGAACTCGAGTCAAAGTGAATAAAAATATAAACAAAATGTAAAATGAATTCAGCCGCAAATCTGGTTAATTTTGTTTTAAGACTCGTTAACCGAGCGCTCGCCGTAAAAAGCGTTTACTACATTGTGTCATTTAAATTATCTCGTAAAAAGTAATAAACATTCATTAGTGTGCACACAAAGCGGTGCAAATAAAGCAGTCCGCCACGGCGAGGATGCGAAGAAGACGGAGAGTGGGAGGAGAGCATTGTGCCAGAGGCGAACTGGGAATAATTATTACTCCCTGTGCACATGTTGCGCCAACGTCGCGGAGCAATTTCTCATAAGTAAAATACGAGTCCTCCTTTGCTAACTTTAAAACGTCGTTCTCGCCGCTTGTAATTAGCGGTTTTATAACTCGCGAATGAGGAAAATGATTGCTACAGGAATAAATTTTACTTAGACAAAAGGTTGTCGCAAAACAAAAGAACACAAAATCGTGTACCTTACGCATTAAAAATGCGAAGTGAACAACAACAAACAGTTTCAATTATAAAACCATATCTAAACTAAAAAGACATGTTATTAAGCCTTTTTTTCACCATAGTAACAGTAAGTAATGCAGTTCGATTAAGTGATTGATAAGTCGGCCTGAGGATATTTGACATAAATTTGCTAGGCAGAGTAAACCAATTAATTATCATTCTAAGAATTATTTTGAGAGCACATTTATTTAAAGGTAACAAATTCCATGAGTGGACACAATGTACCCCTGACTTTGATTTAATTTTTAATATAAAGATTAATTTTATATTTGAAATGAATTTCCAGAGTTACCACCGAATTCGTCGATATTATTATCGTTTCAATTAACACTTAAAGATTTGTTACGTTAGAGCTATCAAAATTTGTCGAATCATCCATTCAATCGATCACAATGAAATACATCATATCTGATGGTTACAAAATTTATTGTTCTGTCAAATAGAAAAGGAGGAGATTTGTTAAGAATTCATCGCAGACTAAAACCATTGTAGCAATTTCGATCCACGAATGCACTGGAAGAATATTTATCAGAGGCGTGCATCGCTGCTACTACGGAGAGGAGGTAAATCTTAGAATACAAACCGAGCCCGAAGAGGGAGGAGTGCATTAAAAGTTACAATTTAATTAAATTACCCGACTAATGGAAGTAGATAAGCGGCGAAGTTAAGGCGGGCGCTGCTTCTCTTTGTGAGTTAAAACAAGCAGTTAAACTATGTCTACACGAAAGAAATAATGGAAAGAGCTAACAGAACTTAAATAGTATAATAATCATAGTAAAAACGAAAATAATAAATGATAAAAATTACATATTTTGTGGAATGATTAATCAATTATTATTAAACAGACATTCTCCGTGACATAAATAATTCATACAATACTGTTGTGAAGAAAATATATGTTTCGTAACAAGTCAAAGTTAATTCCGTTAAATAGCAACTATTAAGTATCATTATTAAATATGTAATGTGACTTCCTCAAAAAGTACTTGACCACATAAATAACCTTGTCAGATATCCGCTCGTTATTAACCGTAGTCATCGAAGAAGAGAGACGTTAATTACCTTTTCATAGAGAATAATATTTTTGTGCATGTTGTAAGTAAATATATATTTTACGCATAACCAGTTATGCTATAAAAATATCACTTGACAATCATCAATAGTAAAAGGTGTACGAAAATGATTGTAAAATCGAACGAATAGTATTCATTATTCATATTGTTTCGTCTACTCGGTGATTTGTCTTATCGTTGAAGAATAGTCATATATTTAAGACAATTTAAAGTTTTCTCATTATTCGATGAATCTTCGTTTGGACGATGCATTTCACAACACATAAACTCTTTCAGAAGTTTCAGAAATCCATAGTTACACGATTTATAGCCAGTCGGAACTTGAAAAGGCTGCCAGACTTTGCTCGCTTTAAAATCAGATATTTAATTCTAAGAAACGCTACGCCGTTGTACCGCAGCCACATTACAAGGATAATTAAATGCATCAAAGGAACTTTGAACAGCTACTATTTCACTGAGAAGTGATTCAATAATAAAGATATTTATATAAATAATCTGGTGTTCATAATAACATTATGTTTGGCAAACGATGCTAGCTAATCGTTTAAATCTTAATCAAGTAAATAGCTTCGAAAGTCGTGTGAAATTTAATTTTATATTTACAGAAAAGAAACATTGCTGTAGATGTGTTGTGCATATGTAAATCAATGTACGCAATTTTAAGAAATAAACTAATATAATTAAGCTTCTACTATAAAATAAAAATAATAAAGCATTTTTAGTACTTTTACCACATACAATTTATTGGATTAGGACCGGTTTGCTCATGGCGAGCATTGTCAACTGATACCATCTACTATATGTTAATATGCGTACAGTTCATCATGTGTTATTGTAATAAGAACAGTAAAATATAAAATGATAATAATGTTGATATATTTGATGAAGAGTTCGTTGTAATTACTTCTAAGGTTACATTGTTTGAGGAATCAAAAACAACGTAAAATTTGTTACGGAAGCATGCAAAATTAGTCGGACAGCTTCTCGGTTCTTAGCGGTATTCTGCTGATTAGCGTTTTAGTGATATGTAGGAATTTTATTATTTAAATCAACATTCATATCTACAGTGAATTCGCCCTATTGTAGTAACATACACATATAAAGACAAACTTTAACTTATTATTGCACCGATAAAATTAATGTTTTATGTTAGATTGGGCGTCGAACACAGAGAAATACTTACAATAATACCATGATTAAAATCACGCCGATAAATGAAATCGACTCTGGTAATTATAATTGTGTTTACATTCATTCATTTTTTCATTTACACAGTGGATGTAATTAATTCTTCTGTAATGGTGTTTCCCTCTATGATTTGTGCAAGCATTTTTCTATTTATTTTCTCAAACGTAAAATATGTTTTACCAAACGAGTCCCGCCAATAACTGAATGTTACGCAAATTCTAGATTAATAAATATATAAAAATATAATTTTGTCTCCTTACAGAGAAACATACACTAAATAAATATTCATATGAAGTAATCGTGTTCTAGTGGCAAACATTATTTATTTTCCTGATATTTACAATCAGACATTTTCATTAAAAGTGCACTTTGTTGCCTTGTTAATATTTACGACAATCTGTAAAAAATATTGTATTGCCATTATTAGTATATTTTTACATGAGATAGAATTATGTTATTTTTTTTAAATAAAACGAACACAGGTGCTGTTCAATCCAATCCCCCAGCACCTGCATCGACTCCACCGACCGACAGCCAAATTCGCCCCCCGGATTAGGTCTTTGCTTTTCCGCCATTTTTTATTTTCTTCAAAACCATTGGAAAAGTCAATGACATGCCGACTAGTAGACTACCATCCGAAGCAGTGGTAGCGTAGTAGTAGTCGGGCTGAAATTAAGATACGAAATACTCGGAACTCGGAGCGAAAGATGGCTTCTTATGTATTTAATGGCATATTATCCACAAATTAATCTACACAGTATTCCATATTTCCGATGGTGTAGTATTTGCAAAATTTCGAAGTTTTTATTACGAGCAAATTTGACAGTTAATAATAACATGAGTAATTTTGTTCATTTAACTAAAAACGATTCCTTTGCACATCTTTAATTCGGACAAATAGCAAGTAGAAGTAAATACACAATATTAACACTGTAAAAATACAGTGTATATTAATAATTATGTTTGTAAAATGATATATATATATGATATGACTCGATATGTATATTTATATATATATATATAAATATACATATCGAGTCAACAAAAAAAAAGTTTTCCCATGTCACTGAACAAGAATAAAAGAAGGGTGGCAACTGAAACCCCCTCCATGTACGTTTAACCCCCGCTGCTAGGAGCGGAGGTAGTCTCCCCGGCGGCCCTGCGAAAATCGCTTTCGCAAAAATAACAACGAGGAAAAACGGTAAATATGTTTCATGAGAGTTAGGTAGTTGAAATATGATCGCGAAACGAGATTGCCGAGGTTCTCTCTGATAGATAAATAAGATACTCTCACAGTAATGAAATGGATCTTCGGCGATATCGAATGATGATGGCGGTCGTTCGCTCGGGGAATTTATTAAATGGGCGAACTTTATGGGGATTTTATTCGCAGCCAATATTGCATCGTTTTCACTCAAGTTTATTTTACGAGTACTTTGAGCATCCACCCGCTGCAATCTGTTGGGATTATTTAGTGTCGATGGGTTATAAAAATGGAAAGCCATCTATTTTTCTAAGGATGCACTTAAAAAATAATACGGCGACGAGATCGCTCAACACTCCATAAAAATAGCATAGCGTAAACGTAATAAAAAAATGTTAGAAATTAATATTGGTGTTAAGCGCATTTCAAATAAATACTGCGGGTTTTCACTACAAATATAAAAATAAGCAATTTCAAATTCCCAATTCGATTTCTATCAACAGTCTTATTTTTCGAGGCACTTTTATGAATGGGATATGAAATGTTTTAAAGTGAGAATCGCATTACATTTAGTCAAGTGGAATTATTGTTTATAAAAGATTTTCAATGCTATGAAATTGGGTAATTTAAAGTTAAATTTAAATATAGTCATCGCACTATTGTTAAAGCTCTCTTCCATCGTATTATAATTCCAAAATCATTCAAGTCCGCACTTTTACGTTTATTTTATAACTTCTTGGTGGAAATGCATTATTGAAAAAAAAGAAAACCAATCGTATAGTACTACTTCCACATACTGATGAGTCATCAGTTGATAATGCTCGCGATGAGCGCAACTGGTTCTAAAATTAATCAGAATGTATGTGGAAGTAGTAATATAAAAAAGTTTTATTTGTTTATGGTAAGGTATATTATTATTAAGATTGAAATTCGCAATTGCTAAAACTGTCTTCAAAAATTCTTAGAAAGTTGGAATGCTTGAATTAATCAATTTGTATGTCTTCAAAAGGCATAAAAAAATTAATATCAAACTAAAGAAGTAACATTGCTGACTTTTCTAAACGGACAAATTAATAATGGCCGCTATGCCAAGAACCACGACTCTAATAAATTCAAGAAATAACACACATAAAAAGAGAGAACAAAGAGCCGTATAATTCGAAACGGAAAAGTTTTAAAAAGAAAAACTCAAGAGCGCAAATAGAAAACGAGGGGCAAAAATCCCGTAAGGAAACTAAGCTCAGAAGGAAATGTCTATTATATTCCTGGAGTGGGAAAACTCGGCAGTAGCGGTGCAAACTTGAAAGAAAATTTAAAACCTATATCCTCGATGTTGTTCAACATCGATATCTAAAAAAAAAACACATGTTCATACATTTACTCTGGGGATCATTTGACACGACACGGAAGAACATGTATTAGTCAACAAAGGTTTTTAAAAGTGAATTGGACGGATACAAGGGGATTGAAACATTGAAATAAACCGGACTATATTAATTTTTTGATTTTAAATATAAAAAAATAGTTCAAAATGTTAAGAAAAATATGAAAAAAAATAAAACTATAAAGTTGGAGGATTCAAATAGATAAAAGACATTTTAAATAAATGAAAGTAAATTATTTTCAAATAATATATTTTGGCATGGAATATTTCAGCAACAGTGATAAATAGTCAGCAAAATTGACCTTTTGGATGCAATAAAATTTGTTCAAGATGGATTAATGTGCCAAAAACGTATTAATAAATATTATAATATATTGTATATTTAACAATTTATTTATTAACAAAAAATAGCGGCACTAAAATAACATAAAAAAACATATAAATCAATAGTTTTATCTATATTAGCGGAATTTATTGCTCATACAATCGAAATTGTGTAATAAATGATATTCTGCGAGGTGCTATAATTCAAAGAACACTGAATTTGGGTTTTAACATTGAAGATTGAAGAAGAAAGAAGATATTTAACTACTTAAGTATTTCGACTGAGGGTGCTTGATGGAATTTCAATATCAAATTTGAATTTTTTGAATTTTGTACTTTTCCATGATCAAATTTGATATTTAACTACATTCTCGAATGATTAAAATATATAATCTCTAAATAGGACTATTAACATAAGGTGTTTATATAAAATTGGTTGTTATATGTAGTAGAAATTACTTTCTCCAAGAGCAGAATCAACCATTGATAGGATAGGTGAGGAGAATGGAAAAGGATGAAAACTAATGATTTTTTGAATTTTGTACTTTTCCATGAGTTTTGTCGCTAACGACCCGGGTTTACTTGAACTGACGCGTAGTAAACAGTTTGTATCGTTTATATACAAAAATATAAGTAGATCACTAAGTTTAAAGGTTATTAAAATGTAAATTAGCGAAATTTGAATGAATACAAGTTTCAATGATTTAAGTGGGTTTGTTATAATTACGGGGATTTTTGAAAATATTAATGACCAGATGATAACATAAGAATATTTAAAATAAATCTAGGGTCCTATCCGACCTCTCGTTAATGAGTTGATTGATTTCAAGCCTTTATTATTATATTACATTAATGATAGTAAGTGAATTGATATTTAATAATAGCAAGTGCTTGAATTGTAAATAAATGACAATTATTAATAAATGACAATAAATTAAAAATAACAATTATTTAAAAGGGTACAACAATGGCGAACTAGGCAAATAAAGTTGCTCGTTCAAAATTGGCAGACCGTTGAGCTGATCTCGATTAATCTCTAAGATTTCTTGATAAAATAGTTTAAACTCACCCCTGTTAATTTAATTAATGCGTATGAAATAATCTACATTAACTAAAAAAAGTCGCTCGACCACGGCAACGATCATTTCTAACGGAATTTTTATCTATGGGACAGATCGAATACAGTGGAACCCCGATCTTACGTTCTCGCATTATACGTTTTCCCCCGTGGTGCGTTCATTTTCTATAGTCCCGGCATTTAGTTCATATATAAAAATTTCCCGCATTTATCGTTTCCCGCATTAATCGTTTGTTTTATACGGTCCCTTGAAAAACGTAGAATAGGGGTTTCACTGAATTTGTAATAACTTCCGAAAGAATGACTGCATAATTTTTTTAATTAAAAGATAGGACTTTATTATCCAAATCAATGTTATATTTGGATGAAATAAAAAGCCCTGTGTTTAACAGGACAGTATGTTTTTTGAGTGTGTATAACAAACTAATAAAATCATGCGCCAATTGTTAAGATCTTCAAATCTAGTAACAACACACTATAATATGTTCTTGAACGATTCATTTGGGAATTCAAGAAGAACATCACAGTCTTGTTTACTGACTCCCCTTGTTATATTTCGCAGTTGGGGTGGAATGTTGATAACGTATGTAAGTAGAAACGGGCGTAAGAGATACGAGAAATTTACGACGGAGCAGAGTGAAACGGAAGGTGTTTATTGCAGCATTGCCTGAGCGATAACAAAAACGGTACATGAAAGATAATATACAAATATTTGAAGCGCAGAAATGAGTCGATTCTGGCGTAAAAGCCTGATAAAATCGACGCCTCGTCGGATAAGCGTCGCGGCGCCAGAAATGTGCCGGGGATATAATAATGCCAAAGAAGGAAAAAGCTCGCGTGAGGCTTTCGTATATATCGCTTTATGTTGAAGAGAGCATAAGCGGCGAACATCTCGGAGAGTTTGGTGAAGTTTCACAAACGGAAGCTAACAAGCGATTCCTACGAAATAAATAAGAATGAAGGTGAACAAGAATTTATTAGATTAGCACGCATCGCTAATAGACAATTACGCCGCGTATTGATATAATATAAATATTCGGTATTAGCAATAAATACATAAATATACGGAAACACGAACTAAAAACGGGGAAATGAGTTAGTTTTGTAGTATTGGGATCAGTAAGCTATTAAAATGACAATCGGAAGCCCTCAGATTTGTTTATTCGGGTTTAAGTTCGGAGAATGTGGGTCGTGTTTAACATTTTCAGATAACAAAGAAGCTTTATATTTGGCGTTTGACCTCAAATGAAAATTTCGGATTTGTATGGATTAATCAAATATTTAGCCGATGCTTTGTAATAATTGAAAAACAAATAAAAGCTATATCCCACATTTTATGTAACAAAAAATACGTGTAAAAAATAATCTAGTGCGCGAAATGTCAGGTATTGCCGAGTGAAAGAGTTCGGCGGGTGTTTCTGGGGTGTAAATAAATAGACCGTGCGTTTTCTTGGCGATATGGCGAGATGAATAATTTAGATCACAAATACTCCCCATCGAATGGTGACCTTTGGCACTCTTTCCCCGAGGTTTAAATAAATAATAAGAATGCGTAGAGCAAAAAACAGCAGGAGTACAAGGCGCCAATAGCAAAAGGACGGATAACATTGTTTTGAATCTTTGATTTCAGAAATGACCTTACTTTGTCCATTTTTACCAATTACAAATAAAGATGAGCGCGTTTGAAGTTGGAGAAATTGATGTTATAATATAACTATAATCGATAGACAACATATTGTTAATCCACACAGCACAAAAATTCAGAACGCCATCACACGTACAATTTTATTTATGATAAAGTAATGATTTAACAACCGAAGCTCTTCTATAATTACAAAATCTTCACACTTCTGATATAAAAATGAAAAGGTTTATTTATACATTACAAAAATTAAGACATGAATATCGATGTAAAAAAGGCCTGGATTTATTTATAAATGAGCATTTCATTTGCACAAAGTTTTTTTCAATTGGATGTTCCTACAGCAGTATTTGCTTAACTCGGTGTGTAGCGATATCTCGCGAGTGTAGAAAATGTGATTTGAAAAGAGCATCACGTGTTTCCCGAGAAACGGAGATTTATCGAGGAAGACTGGAGAATGTATGGGGAGATGGAACGAGGCAGGGTGGCGGCAATAAAAGCGAAAGAAGCTTCGGAAAGAATATGTGGTGCAAGGTGTCGCTCCGCCAATAACATTATTGAGGGATAAAAATGCTTAATGCGCAATGTGGGAAGTTTGAAGTAAAGCTTTATTCAATGTACCGGGATCGTAGATAGAAAGCTAAAATAGAGCTTTTCCGCGTCAGCACTTATAAGGTAGCCAGTTAGTTATATGGAGGCTTTTTTAAAATACTAGATAAACCTTTTTTGACAATGAAAACTATTTATTATTCCCAATCGGCTTTATATTATTTAGTTTTCTATGTCAATAATCAAGAATTATGACAAATACAACATGAAAATTTAAAAATAAATGCCATATTATGTTTTATTAAGAAATGCTGTGACTAAAAGCATCGGTAAAAAGGATAGTATGGAGTATGAAAGATGTTTGGTGATATATCAAATCTTAAAAATGCTCATAAAAAAGTGTTAATAAAATACTCATTGTGATATATCCCGCAATGATAATTTTACGCACAGTTTTTAACTCTATATTTCAAATTGAATGCTAAAACATTATTGCAGTTTACGATACTGGCTTTCGAGGAAGTTCAAATATACGCGGAAGAAGATCCCATAGGAAATATAAAGAATTATGGAAAAAAGAATCTAATGAAAATGTACCCACCTGCGTTCATAGATAAATCGATAGACTCGTTAAATTCATTTTCTTTTCGAGAATAAATTCAAAAGTAGACTGTGCTCTACCTCTACGTCATAATATTTCCACAAACGGAATAAATTTTGCGCCAAGTAGGCGGTAGAAAAACGTTTTGTCATGAGTAGACATTTAATAATATAAAAGTAGGCAGAAACATTTACAGGCGGAGCGAAAAGAAAATTCGTTTTCGAGATAAAGCAAAGGGAGGAGAGGAAGCGAAAAAAAGTATTATTTTTCTTTCGTTAACTGAGGCCCATTTCTTAAAGTCGCTCGTTTTTCGGAGGGCGATTTTGCAAATCAACAGAAATTTATTTTCTTTGTCGTAGCGGTAGCGGAGTCGAGTGGTCTGCACGGTTTAGGGGTGTCAACTCTAGTAACGAGTATTTTCCTCCACTCGTATTCAACGACATAATTTGCACCCTCCGTCGGGCATTAAAAAAATAGTTTTTTTTTCAAAATGTACGACTTACATAAAATAAACAAAAAATCTGATTTTGATTTCTGATTGCCCACTATCAGTATTCGTATGGGGTATTCTTAGTTGTCTTTCCTTTTTAAGCCATTAAGCTGACATAGCTTTAAGTAAACAATGTTGAATTAAAATAAACGGCAAATGATTACAATGGCTAATTGAATATATAACTACCTTTGGATATAAATAGCCATGTAAGGTTGTTTCATGGGTTTCAGCAGTTAGATAGATATTACAAAAATAAATCATAATCAGAAATATATTGAATTTATATCTAAACCTATTTACTAATAAAAACGTAAACGAATTTCAAAGAAATTAGAAATCAAAATTAGACAAAAGAAATATTTGTTTTTCCAAATCATCGGTTTACTGATGTACTATTTTTTTTCAATTTTGTGTGCGTCTAAATACTAAGCCTAGCGTACTAGATTCATGATGTTGGCATTATATGAATAAATTTGCACCTAAATACCCGAGTACTAAAAAGTCTACTAGTTTATCATCCCTATTACTCACCCGCATAACATCACAACTTCTGCCCGTTTATTCAGCATAAAGAAAGATGGGAGCATATTCAATATTTAACTACTCGCGCTGAAGGGTGAGAGTGGAGTGGAGGGTGTTCTCTCCGACTGTTGTGGAAGAGGAATGTTTTTCTTTATAAAAGTGCTTGAGAAAATTCATATAAGATCGAGAAAAGGATATGAATAAACAGAAGCAAAAAAATACGACAATAATAAATAGGCTTGAATTACGTTTTCGCATAACGTACTTGGTAGTTCGGGATGATTTATTATTATCTACAACGATATACATACAAACATTAGTAGGATAAATTCTTTCGTGATTATCTCATACTATGCATTTTATAAATAGTGATCCATAACATTCAGTAAATAGTATCTAGAAAAACTGTGTTAAGTTTCCAGAGAAAAAGGAATTAGTTTAGTATTTTACATCATCACATTGTCCATTGAAACTTGTTAACCGCTAACCTAACGTATGTGAAAAAATATATGTTGTAAGATTGAGACACGTTTTTCAATTAAAAACAAATAGCTAAGAACCCGGCATTTAAAGTCGGCGAGAAGACAGATTTTTTTAAGGGATATGATAAAATGTATCAAAGCAATATATGTAGAAAAGTTAAAAAATTATCAAGGATTTTGTGAACAGCATATGGGTAAATGTCAATTATACGAAAAATTACGAGATTATAATGTTAGAGTTTTTCGATACATGGTTGAATACAACTCGTTTGTCTGACTAAGAATACTATGTATAATAAATGAAAAAAGTAATCAAGTATCTAGGTATACCGACGAGACTGTATTCAGCATAAATATCATGAATATTTTTTTCTTCAGATAAAATTTATGGTAATATAAATATGAAAAGGCGAATTACAGTCATGCTGTACACGATGTTGGAAAGTTGGACAAAGTAAAAGCGGAGCGAGGCAGTGGCGTACATACTCCTACTAACTATGGGAGCCAAGTAGTCGGAGAACGCAAAAGTTTTTCCTTCCATAATTTATTTGCGGGAGAGGGATATTGTGTATTACGTAATAAAGTTTGCAGCCTTTTACAATGCACGAACACATTCTGTATGATTTATTATTAATTTTACATTGTTATTATATGGCCCGCTATTCTATCACAGCCATACTTAATAGGATAACTGAACGAGTACGTCACACAATATTAGTTAAATTATCATTTAACTCTTTAATTAAAGGTGGTCGTCATTATAAGATTTATATGATTGAGTGTGAAGTGATTCTTTTATGTTACTTCTTTTGTTAACTAAAAATGTATTAAATCTGATAATCCAGCCCATCAAAACCATCTGACTTCGGTAATCAAGGCATTTCAGAAAGTGAATATTTAAAGTTAGTCGTGCCAACATCACCATTTCTTTATCTGCATAATAATTTTCTAAAGAAATACGTTAAGATTAATTTATAAAGGAAGCGGTTGAAGAAAGAAAATAAAAAAAAACTGGTTGAATAGTCCAATTTCGTTACTATATTTGTCACGGCGTGTCGCCTCAAATAGATCCATAAAGCCATATTTTAATCAAAAATATATTATCTTTATACAGATTTGCAAGGCATTTCAATGAACAATTCACTTTTGAAGGCAAATTAGGATAATCATAAAGTTGCGATTTCATGGCCAAAGAAGGAAACGATTCCGATGGGAAAAGATTTAAAGTGAAAAAAAATATATGAGTTAGATTTATAGACAAACGATTTGTGTTGTTATTTAAAAAAAAAGATCGAACGGCACATGCCATTTATATTTTTTAAATGACTTGACATTTCAATACAAACGGTCATTAATCAATACAAGTGTCGTATTTGTGTCCGGAAAGGAAGAAGGGAAATTGAATACAATTATAATAAAATAACTGGAGTTTGACAAGGGAAATGCTATAAAGGTTTTCCAGTCTCGTCTTTTCAATTAATTACAATTTCTACTTTAGCATTTATATTAGCAGTGTCAGTGGAGACGTCTTTCCTCCCTCCACTTCTGGGTAATTCAATTTCGAATAAATAATACAAGACAGAAATATTTTATCAGCTCGTTTAACTTGAGATTTTCGTCATGAATACAAAGTACTTGGAAGAGTTATTTATTATTCATAGATTAGCGATATTAAAAAATCGTATTAGCCAGTAAATCTGATAAATTTAAATGACTTTCAACATCTTACTGGAAGTGAATATTTACATTCACGTGTAATTAAAAAAACTTTTTCAAACAATTACATATATTTTATTATTTCATTTAAATTACACAATCACAAATAGAAGACGAGAACATGATCCGAAATCATACATGAAATAAAAATCAAAGGAAAAATTAAATCATTACAATAATTAAAAACCGTACTGTCTCCTTAAATGATTATGAAATGATCACAGCATAATTTAGTATAAAAGTACTCTCGAACAAAAGATCAACAATCTTTTCATAAAATAATGATGTTGAATAGTAAAAAATATTTATAAAAGACTTCATTTAAATTGAATCATATATTGAATAAAGAGCGTAAAAAGGTAAATAAATTAATGTGGCACTGAACAATATTAATTAGGCGAGGGGTCGTAAATAAAAGCACTCCGCGATAATAATAATTATCGGGCTTTTAGACCAGGGGACTCCCGGGATTTCACCGGTTCGGTCAATAAATCTTCCTCGTTTATAATTCGTGAGCGAATATTTTATTTATGAAACAGCCTCCGGACGAGGGCTGTGCTGCTGAACCGGTAATATTTTTTGTTGTGATATTGATTATTTATAGGTTTTTCCAATTTATAAATCAATGTATTTTATATGACGGAAATGATCGCGAGTTAAATGCAAACGACTGAACTGAAAAGTGGTGATAGCTAAAATTTGACATTTGACATTGAAGCTTTTAAAATGCTTCTTTAGCCATTGTTTAGGTCAAATTATCCTCGCTAAATACAAAAAGTGTAGCTAACAACCGTTACTCACAAATGAACGGATTATCTTAACTAAAACAATTGAATGAGAAGCCCACTACACTTGTATTGAAATATGTAAGTAATAATGAATTCTATGCATTTCAATAAAAAAAATTATATGATTGATGGTTGGTTCTTAATTAATATAAACCATGTAAAATGTAATTTAAAGTATTGAAACCATTGAAAGATAAAAAGTCTTTTTAAACACTGAAAATACTTTCGCAATTAAATTCTTCTTTGTGATTAAACTTGTCTTTTCGTTTTCTCCTCTTACAGGAGAGTAAAAAAATATACATCACGGAAAAATCAACGTGGAATTATTTCCAGGGATTTTCGCTACGCCGCCGACGGTGGGTTATTCAAAAATCCGACATAGAGGAAAACCGAGCGACGAACGACTCCAGCGAATGGGGTGAGAGAAAAAGTTACGGGGGCACAGCCAGAAGGAAGCAAAAAATGAGACGAGGAGGGTGGCGAGTCTACGGAGCCGGCATTAAACTTTGGAATTACGAAATCGTTAAAACTTAATAATAAAAAGCTAAAATGATAAAGCGTGGCGTAGGAAAGGAGGAAGCAAGGAGCGGATGATAATTAAGTTGGACTACCACGTGTCCCGCCTCTTCTACCGAAAAATAAAGTATCTTCAAGCTTAAAAGACTGGGATAACTTTAACATTTAGATAGTAACATAAATATTACAGTAAAACGGTGTATGAAATAAATATTTTTTTATATTATAATATAAATTAAAATAATATAAACTTTTTACGAAGAAAACAGAGTCTTGTAAAAAACGAATGCATACATATTGTAAGAAGAAAGGTACGCACTAGATTCAACAGTTCGTTAGTCGTACTTAATAATGCCTTAGCTATAATATTGACTGAGATTGAGATTAAAGAATATAAATTCAGGCATTGAATTACCTGTTTTGCATATCGTGATTTAAGAGGCTATAATATTGATGCCTATTTCTGTATTGTACAATACAAGCATGTTTTTCCACAGCCTTCATTTTGAAAGACATATTTTTTTTTTGTTCAATAGCGGCGGAGAAAAAAGCAATTAGGGAAAATGAAAACATCTATAAAGAGGATTCTTCCTTTATTTCTGAGAGATTAAAAATGATTCAAAACGCTATGAATATCTTAATTACATAATGGAGAATTGGTGCCGTTGTTTTTATTAAAAATTAAAACGGATAAATTTTAAGAAGTCACGAAATAAAAATGAAATGGTGTAGGCGTAAATAATCTTTGAAATGGAATATTTAAAACGATGTTTCAGATTTCGATATATTTGGCGAGAAATTGGTTCTTTAAGGTGTTTGTTGACATATGCGTCACAAGATACTATCCATTCGCATATTATTTTAAGGGATAAGAACAAACATAGGGCACGAAAATAAATATTGCTAGCAAAATGAGACCGAAAAAATAAAACGTTCGGAATAGGTGTACAGGGAGAAAATTTATTTGATTCGAAAATATTTTATTCGTTTACAGTGTTTTACACAATATTGAATTCAAAAAAATGACATCATAAATTTTAACAAGATTAAAAGCATATTTTATACGATAGTATCATTCGGTAGCGTAATAAATTAATTATGATATGAAAAAATAGCCAACAAAAAAAGAGAGAAATAATAAAGTAAAAACTATCGCAACAGCACCTGTTTATTAAAACGAACGAAAAAAAGCTGACGGGCTTATAATAAAATGGAAGGATAAAAAAAAATCCAACAAAAAACGATTGCACGAGGTATAAATTTATAAAAGCATTGAAAGGCTTTTGACGCACGGTCGGGCATGAATTAATGATATTATTATTAATAATATACATGCAAATATAAAGCCCCCACTGGAATTTATTATACGCTATCGCAATATAAAATCAGTTGATTTTTTCCGATAGTGGATACAGCAGCTGGAGAGGGTAAAGAATGGATGGAATGGGTTGGTTTATGACGGAACTATCAGAACCGGAGAAACAAATTGAACCTCTTAAATTAGCAATTATAGACATAAAAAAATAATCTATTGTAAAGAACAATTATTGATTTTCAAATACTAATATTTATCTTGAATAGTGCAAAATTTCCTAGGATTATTGATTTAGTACGTGGTAAATGTAATACTACATGGTTTGAGATCATTTCATGTGAAAGTCATTGAAAAATATATACACATACATATAAAACAATACAAGTATTAAGCTATCAAATTAATCCCAGTCGCAAAAAAATAGCAAAAATTTATTACAATAATAATTCAAAAAACGTGTTCAAATTCAACATGTCAAATTGAATGCCGATAAAAAACAAAGTAAATAAATTAAATATTGAAAAGAATTAACTGCCCGTGTTCGAGATAACGATTGTTGTAATTACGAAAATGTATATAATATAAATTTGTGAAAGAGAAAAAAGCAGCTAAGTACAAAAAACGCTAAATCTCCCGAATTCATTATGTGGGTTTGTGCGAAGTACCAATTATCGAAAAAAAATAATTTAAATACCGGCGAAAATTTGTAGGGTGTCTATAATGTTATATTTTTAAGAAGGCAGACGGTATTTTATTATATTTTAGGGATATCATTTATTACATATCATATTGCTAAATCATAATTTACAATACATATTACTAAAAAAACGTATGATCATAAAAAATTGAAAAAGAAACAACATTTTTTCAGTATGCATCAATTCAACTGAAAAAAAGTTATTTGAGACACGAAAGAGAATAATCTAACCTGTAAACGAACATTAGAAATCAACTTAAAAAAAGACGAAATAGCTTAAAAATCTATGTCGGGTGCTGTGGTCAACGTTTTTAGCTTCCGTGTCGGATTTCACGGGTTCGAGTCCCAGTACGAGCAGCATTTTTTCAATAATTGATTAATTGATCAATCGATTCTGTTCGAGGGCATGTGTATTTTTGTGTTGTCTAAAAATTTCCTCCCAACTAGCTAACGACAGCGACTGGCCAACCCCTAGTCCTTTCCTAGTCTTCCTATACTTTCAATTTATACTCTCATCGAAAAAAAGATTTTGAACTGTTTGACAAATAGTTTTCGCATAAAGACATAATTGAGATTAAAAAAAAAACGGACATGGTTAAAAATACATATATTTTACATCAATTTTAATTGTTCATTAAGATAGATTTATTTCGAACACAACGCATATTTACGAAAGTAGTTTAGAATTAGAGGTAATAGAGTTGATCAATAAATATAGAGCCACGGAGATGTTGAATATACATTAATGAATAAAGTAACTTAAAGATTTTTTTTATTTTGCAGTCAAACGTGTTAAGCAAGTATGTAAACTTAATACTTTGATACAAAATTATATCTGAAAGGTCGACTCGTGGTAGCCAAATAGTTAATAGTAATAAATTTGAGTAAGATTAATGGAAAAACTTACTCGGAGAGACAGAACAGCTTGGAGATTTTGTGAGGAGTCGTCGGAACATACCTGAAAAATAAAATAAAATAATATTAATAAATGAGATACTATAATACCTTTTTTCGAGTTGCATGGTCACCTTATTAATAAAATAGATCCGCGATACCTACCCAGATAATGTTGTGCGCGTACTACTATACTACTACAAATCCGAAAGCGACATATTAAAATTTAGAATAAGCACAAAAAATGACGGAAAAAAACACGAAGCTATTTGGCCGTAAATTAAAATGCCTTCATAGTAAAATAGAGTTACAAATAAGTTTAATGGCAGCAATAAATTCATCTGAGAGGATTAATTTAGTATAGTCAACATAGTAATAATTTAGATTTAAATTATGCGCATTTTTATACCAGCGAATGTTGTAAAAATATGATAGGTAATTCGTCGAAAGCGACGGCGAATAAGTTGAACTTGTTGTCTGTTTTATACATATTAATAGTATAGATTTGAAACTAATTATAAGAAAGCCAGAGCCAGATCATTAAGATGAGACGGCGTTTATTAGCGCAGGATTTTAAAATCTATGTATTTGATAAATATGTAACAAAGAATATGTATAATTGAAATATTTATTGTGAATTAAGCGGGACAATTGACGTGCTTGCAGGAATGCAGTTTTGCTTAGTATATAACAACTTAAGAAGATATTTTTCCATTGGTATTTGAAAGACTAAAACAAGTATAGGTTAATTGATGTGTTCCAAATGAAGAAACCTAACATAAAATTTAACAGTGACTTGTAACAATGAATCTAAAAAAAAAGTATCCAGTGTGTGTAAAAAACGGCAAGCTTTGTCGTGTAATTCAATTTTCGTTTTTGCTTGTGTTGATGTTGTATTTCGAAAATATACAACCTACATATATGAGATGAGTTTTTTTTAAATAGGCGGCTGTTCATATTACGAAAATATTATTTAAAAGAGATCGTATCTGCAGCATAATAGGGAGGCAAAAATGCGAGCGTGAGAGATATACGCCGAGAATTTGAAATAAATCTGTAAGAAAAGTGACTGCCAACACACATTAACTTTTGCAAACATTACACGACTAATGATTTTTAATATGGCTAATATTATCTTGTTCGTAAACCAGTGGTTTCATTTAATATTTAATATGACAGACATCTATTAAAATACAATATCAAAACGAGGTTCAAGGATTACTGCTGAAGAATTAATTTACTCTAATGACACAAAAAATATATTGGAACAGTAATACAATTAAATGTATAATTCTAGTGAGACAAATTTTAGCAAGTATTACTGTCACTTTCTTTTAATATAATACTCGTAAGTAATCGTTAGAATATATTTCAATTTTTACAAGCTTAATATGTCACCGTCAGCTAAAAACAATCTAACGCAATCTTTATTTCATAAAACATGTATTATTTATGATTTTCTCGAATCAGACCGCGAATCCTGATTTAAGGTGCACTGGCTGGGACGTTTTTATCTTGTAGTCATTATCATATTCGTTGAATATCAATGAACGGGGCGGGGAAAAAGAAGGGGGTCCAAGGCGGGCGCGGGGGACGTATTATTTATGGGACGACTCTGCCAAATGGGATAAACAGAAAAGTTTTTTCGAGACTGATTACGAATTCCGCTACGAAATGTCGAGATGGAAAAATAAATAAAATATTTTAAGATAATGTAAACGAGACTTTGTTAAAAAAAAAAGACAGCGAGGGAAAGCAGCGGGTAATGTGTTTGTGATGTTTTTCTTTCGCGGAAAATTACCCGTCCGAGAAAAAAAAATGGTGAAATTAAATCCTTCTAGAATATGATCCAATCCATTGCAGATTAACTATGTATTATTAATTCAAATCGCACGCGAACGTGGCAAGATAACCTCGATGACACGACGATCATACTGCAGTTTTCGCCGAGCGGATGTCAGTCGATTTGGTTTTAGTTTTCTTGGAAAAAATATATTTTCGACAATGAGTTCATGGTATTGTTGGCATTGCACTGGTGAGACTTTCATACGACAAACTATTAAGTGCTTATCTTTTCTAAATTGACGCAGAGACCGAATAAAAACAGTATACAAAAATATGAGATCAATCATATGTTAACAGTGTAGGTAAATTAAATACCGTAGATGAGTAGTTAATGTTACAAATCCCAAAATATAAGCATTCTTGAATTGGTTTATGATTTTTCAACCGAATTGAATTGATACCCAATATATGTTCATATCATCACACGCAACTTGTCACCAATAGAGCGACTGAATTACAACCAGTACTAGTACGTCTGTTGAGATAATCTTCTAGGAGTTCATATACTTTAAATCGGTGGCGAAAATGATAAAAAAATCATCTACCTTTACCTATTCCGCAAAGCAGAGAAAAGAGTCTAGATATGTTACAGTCGAGTTGTTCCACACAAACCATTTCAATAATGAAGAATCAATACAGAACCACAAAAGAAATGTTTGCCTCAAGTATGAAAAGGCGACTGTGGAAACAAAAGCCTGAATTAATAATATATATTTTAAAATGTTTGTAAAATTTCACCTGTGGTCAACTGCTAATAACGCAATAAAGAAAAATAAAAAATAAATACAAGCAATAACGTTATTTGCTTTTTATGATGAATGTAAAAGAAACGAGAAAAAAACATAGCACGATTTAGCATATTAATTCAAACCTCAAACATGGAGTGATAAAAATAACTCACTTTGGAGCCATAAATTCGCTTAAATGGAATAAAAGAAAAAAGTATATTAATTGTGAGCCCGCGCTTCGGAGATAAAATCTCAAAAAAGCAAATATTTGATGGCTTATGGCGCTTTGAAAACAATAAATATCGGAGGCGAATAAAATTATTCGAGTCTGAATAAGAAATTCGATCGGGCAATAAAAACAACACAGTCATTATGTTGGCAACAAAATCCTAAACACGAAATGAAAATAAAATATATTTATTTAAATGCGGATTTATTCACTGCTGAATAAATTATTTTTATTACGTAATGCCGGCTATTTATTGCGGGGCGACACGCCAAAACGAATTGAACAAAACTCATCTTGAATATTCAATTAGTAAAGCGATATAAATTTAAACGTTATTCGAGATTTAATTTGAGAAATATTAAAATAATAATATCTACCGCCAAGATAATAAAATATTAACAGTGGGGATTTTTTTTTTATTTCATCTCAGGAATGTTTCGACGACAAGTCTGAGGGTTGCCAGCCAGACTGCCAAGAAGCGAAAACAATATTTTCACAATTTTACGATGGAAATATTATTCATCGTTTATTTTTTTTATGTTGTATTTTATGATTGATGACCTATTTAAAAAAGGATGAGAAGAATTTATAAATATACAAGATGTTTATTGAAAACATTTTTTAAAAAAAACATTTCAAGAATAAAATTTAGAAGATGTAAAAATACCAATATGTAAAAATACCAATATGTAAATATATTCCAAAAGATAAACATCACTAGAGTTGAGATTTAATTTTAATCAATCAGGTGGATAATTAAACCAGTCACTAAAATTTCAAAAGCTGTTAATGTTAACCAATTAACAAATAGTTACCTACACGTTTTTTTGAGCGAGGCGAGGTACGAAACGTTTTAAATAAAATGTATGTACTAGTCACTACATGTAAAAACAGTCTTGACACCAATAACAACACAGAAACCATGGAATATGTATAAATTCGTTAATGTTGTCTGTAAACTTCATCATAAAACAGTCATATAAAAGGATATGAGTTAAACGTTTAACATCACAATAATAAAAGATTGCCGAAGTATAATCATAATAAGTATAAAAAAAACGACTCCGACTGCAAAATGATTAGTTTTTTCACTTTTTTCCCTAGGTTACATATTTATGTGTATTTAATAAAATATAAACCGACCAATCCGGCCAATAGCCAGATTTTACATGTTATATGCTTAAATAAGGAGTTCAAACTTTTCCAAAGTTTTTCACTACTCGGCGACAAAGCACCGGGACTTCACAGCCTTAGTATAATCTCATAAGTTGTATTTTTTCCCTTTTACATTATGTAATGGTCGATATAAAAATTTTAAAATTTGTAAATTATTTAATCAATTGAAAATGACAAACGTGTGCAGAGTCAAAGGCTTTCGCTGAATTAGAATGGGCAAGAGGTGTAGCGTAAAAAACAGCACACTAGCTCACGGAATTATTATTCATTTGCATCATTATAAAATAATCAAATTCAATTCCGAATACATAGCCCACAATGGCACAATGAAATACTTTTCATAGGTAATTTAAAAAAAAGATTATGGTGTTTATATGCCTATAGCGATACACTAAATAAAAATAGCGTACTCAATTAATATGCCACACAAAAGAGCGGGTAAAAAAAATATTGGGTATCGATTAAATTCTTGTGTCGTTATACCGAATCGAAAACAGTGGTCGCCAACTGAATTGGCGACATCAATTAAAATATAGTGGATTTATGGATGAGAATCTTCTATCTGGATATTAGAATACACTTAGACTCAATCGACTAATATCAAGGAAATCACCTTTATGGTCACTGCCACTTGGTGAAAAGGTTTTATTTTAAACAAATAAAAAAATAGTACCACTTACACAAATATTCTGATAACGATGAGGACCGGTTTCGCTCATCGTGGATTATCAACCGAGGAAATATACAGTGAAACAAGTTAATTTATAGTGAAACAAGTTAAATTTATATCAAACAGAGTCGATGTAAGAAATACATATATAGAAATGGATTTTACTTTCTCATATCGACAGGCTATAAGTTTAAAAATACGATATGTTCTGGTATATTTTTAAAATTCTGCTTTATGATCGCCCGTTTCTGTGGTTAGCCCTGTATAATACGGCTAATGTGATTCACATTGTATTTTATAAAAAGTCTAAACATATCCGATTGGTATCCTAAGTATTCCACAGCCCGGCTATAAGACGTCAATCAAAAGGCAATTTATCAAAGCAACATTGACACAATGGCGGACGGTATCAAAATACACTCCCGACAAAAAAAAATGCTCCCATTTCGAACGACATGTGTTCGAATCAATCAATCACGAACAATCAATCGTATGCCAAACGGCAATTGTAAACTGGAGCAGATTTATATTCAGGGTCGAAATAATTCGGAAAATAATTACGCGTCGATAAGCGACAGTACAATATTTCCAATGGCTGCCTAATTACACGGTGAAAAAAACTGGACTTATGGACAGGCGGAATGCGTGATTCGCTTGCAATCTACCAACTAAATATTAACAGCGCAGCTCGACTGTGAAAATATATTTCATGATATAATATTACGAATAAAAATACAGCTAGAGGTACGGTTTTCAATTTCACAATTGTTAATATTTTGTCAAACTTACAAGTGTAATTAATGCGCATAGAAACGACAGGAATCCAATACCACATCTGACTGCAAGAAGTCCCGTCCTCTTATGAGGGTAAATATATTTCACAGGTTATGACAAGGAACCATTTGTTATTGAATAGTACAATATTACATTCGATAGTAAACATACCTTTTTTCATCAGTTGTGCATAATTTCAAGCATGTCCAATGTTAACAATTTCATAACTCGCGATGGAAGTTATTTAACAATGAATATTGCATATACTATGCTGGAATTTGTGATGATAGCCTCCATTTTTCACAATTATCTGCGTCCCATCCTGCCTATAAAGTGAATGAAGCCGTGGACCCCTAAGTATAGAAGCGTCCCCGATTCGTAAATAAGTAAAACATTTAGAAAAGTACTAAAAATAAAAATAAAAATAAACTGATAATCATTAGTATCGTAGCCCTGATATTACACGATTTGTCATTTAAATTTGACGCCGACTCGTAGATGGCGAGATGTAAGCAAACTCTCACAATAAGATACATTTGGGGATCAATTGTGTCAAGTTAAAATAAATATATATTTTGTCGCACGGTTGATACTGGCAGTCAGTTGCCAGTTGGCACACAGTCAAATGTTTCAAAAAGAACAAAACAAGAATAATTTTATCGTTTTTAAAATACTTTATTGTTGTATAAACATGCAGCAAGGAAGCGAAGTCAATTATGTGATCTGCTAGATTTATATTTATATTTACATCGCTTCTTGCCAAATTCTATGCCAACAATAATGAACTAAAGATAATACACATTAATTTCCGATCATGCAATTATTATAGCAGCGTGACAAATAATATTCAGATAAAATGTCACTACCATCATTGCAGTATGTTAATAAATTTGATAGGAGTGACATTTTCATTTAATTTATCCGGATTCGCCAAGTTCAGTAAATATTTCAAAGTATTGTGATGACAATACGTCAATATTTACAGTATTACAAATTAGTAACATTGGTGGGTGAATGAGATGACATTAAATTAAATCAATGTTTCAAGAGATAGTATTATATGAAGATTATTTGACATTTCAAAGTGTTTAAAGCTAAGAAAATCAGGTAAGTTGTGAACATTAATTTAGAAAACTGTAGGAAATCACTACATACATACATTGTTTTGAATTGTGTCGCGCTATAATCTAAAATTTTTACAACTAAGGCCCGGGAAGTAAAATTAAAAATTAATTTTACAAGGTTGTTAAAAATACACGACAGAATAACAAAGATGCGACCGACAAAAATATCAATCTTTATTATATACACCAGAGAGCAAAAATGATAAATATAGAGAAAGGTTAATTGAAAATAAACAAACCTACAGCGCCCGTTTAAAATAATGATCTCACGTTAAAAACAAATCCAACAGCGCAATAGAGTAACACTAATAAATCGACAGAATAAAACGGTTAACTGCACAGTCATAAATTTAAGCGCGTCACTATCTTCCAGTTAATAAAAATTTACATCAATATCATTATTTTATACGAGAAGCACAGTGCCTGTAATAATAATAATTATTTATAGAACATCTCGTAACTTGGGAAATGGACGTAAAATAATTTTATTGGGACGATGCGAAAGCTTAATTTCAATTGCGGCTTAACTATAAAATATTGATATCCAAACAGGTTTCAGTTGTACAGATTTCAATCAATATTAATTATAATATAAACTTGTTTCGTCGTAGAGCATAAAATTAACTATAAGTATATTAAATTATGTAAATGATAAATACCTGAATTCTTAACGTTTCAATAAAATGAATACTATTTAACAGTTTGATTTAATAAAATATTTTTAAATATACTTACTATATTTAATGTAGAATACTCGAGCAGAAAAAAGATTTATTGATCAATTTATTTTATTCATTCAGTAAATTACTAAGAAATGTTAAAATAACATTTAGAGTGTAAGAGTAGAAGAGTTGAGCAATCTACCAAGGAACGTATCAAATTTCAAAGGTAATGTGAAAAAATATACATTCATACTATTGTATACGGGTAAAATATGATAAACAAATGAGTAAAATAAAACAAGAATTTTTAGTGTTCAAATACGACTTTCAAATGTAAACAAACATGAGGGAAAATAATTACGGGCACATAATTTGGTTGCGCAATTAAGGCGAAGCCACGAACGCGCACCGCAAAGTTCAACTACATCTCTGTATCGGACAACATGCGGTGACTTTATGAGGACACGAATTTCGAGGACAAACGATGGAGTTGCGGGTTAAGGGTAATAACAACCCCTATTCAAACAAACAAAGCGATCGGAGTGGGCGGTAAACCCCTTCATTGGCGTGCTGACTACGCATTACCACGCCAATCAATTAATTTATGGTACACTATATTTATTTAGATAGTGCAGTTTTATTCAGTGTACAACCGAATAAACGTGGCAAGACGCAAATTGTGTGGTTGTAATTTAGCTAAATGGTAAAAAAGCTGAAAGACGAACAAATAATATCGGTAGGTTAAAATATATATACTATACCAGGATAGAAGAGCGTGAATACTGCATATTTAATTGAGAATTTGACAACTTATTTTCAAGTAGCTGGTACGTTGGAAATGTACACGCGTCCTTACATTCTAAGTAATACAACATGGAATTAAATGGGAAACCAGTTTCTCAGATCGAGTCGCTTATACGCCATTAGAAACAGCTGTCATGCTAGGCGGCTGTATCTACATAAAGGACAGCATGGGCGACGGAAGGAAGATATTCTCTCGGCTACGGCTCATGCGGCGCATTGTCAATATTTTGTTGGCCTAATACGAATGTATGAGAGGCAAAATGCAATTTGGTAACGAACCTTCTATAGGAAACGACACCAAGAGAAGAACGTGTAAGCATTTCTGTGAATGTTGAATAAGTACGCATCATCCAGCTTTTGTTTCTATTCTAAGCGTAGTTACGAGTAAGAATTGATATCTCGTAATATACGGCTAAGTACGTCACTGTTGGTAGTCTCTGACAGATCCACCGCGGGAAAGTTTGCCTTGATCCCACAAGCTAATGAAAACTAATGAACGTCCTCTTTTGACAAGACGATATCCATATATTTACACACAAAGAGGGGATCACTGGTTTCTCTAGAGCACTAGAAGGTCGAGGGTCGCACCCGAACGCCCACCTGTACAGGACTAATTGAAATACGACAATATGTCAATGAAACATTGCGCAACAAATGATTCAATATTGATTCACTACCAGGACGCGGGCAGAAATTGTAATTTTTTCACTCTCGTGAATAATGTGAATTGCACCTAATCCTTGTGGCTTTCCATCCTCAACATAAATAAACCAGATATTATTTAATGTTTTGATACAACGTATGTTTAGTAAAATTAACTATATTGACCCTAATCCTTGAGACAAACTGTACCTGTGTGACTAGAAAAAAGGTGTGAAGAATATCGTATCGATGCAGAATGAAAATTTGAAAACTGTAAGATGACTGAAAATATTCTGACGTGCAAGACGGTTAGAAGCCTAAATATATTTTCGACTAGACTATTTTATGGTCTCCACGTCATCCGCTATACTCACTTAAATATAGATATAAAAAGACGATTCAACAAAAATATACTTATACGATTTTTATAATTTTGGCTTAAAAACCCCAATGTCGATCCTTCAAAAATTGTATTCAATTAACGGATGATTTTCAATATTTTATCCTAGTTTCTCTTAATTAAAATGGCAAGTAATTTTTTTATTGTAAAGTACGCTTGTGTTATAATAGTTAGTATTGATATTTATTACGCATAATTATAACAAATCCATTTACAACTGTTGAATAAAAATCAATTACTCAAACATTGTATACGGCGAAAAAAACACAGTAAATAAACAAGTAAGCAATAATGTTGCCATTAAAGAGTAATATAAAAGGGGCAATATAAAAACACATCAAGTTTATCGCTACAAAGTAGACATCTTTTATAGACATAAACGATAATTGGAAAAGCTAACATGGGCCATTGGAAACGTAGCACTATGAAAAAGAATCACCATCAAAATATAACATAAATTTAATGTCTTCAAAGTATAACTTTTACGAGAAAATTTGTAGATGACACGGGGCATAAAAGACTACGTGTAAACTCTATGAATTTATAGCTGCCGTATCATTGTCGATATGACCCCCTGCGCCAAATGAGTTTACGGCCTTCTTTATTGCCACAGTTTGTTCATAAAAATATTATTGCTTGCCGGATGCAAAATGTCGCTCCCACCCCCACTGTCAAAAACCAGTAAAGTTTTAATGCTCAGCTCAAAAAAGAAATTAAAAATTTCAACACACAACTTTCAAGTAATTATGAGTGATGTGTTGACAACGTTTCAAGCGAAAGGAAAATGATTGAAATATGAAGCGCATAAAGCGAATGGAAATGTAGATTTGTAGCGTTATTAAACATGGCAAGAGTCAAATAATGATTAAGTATTTATTCACATTAATTAAATATGGAAAAAGATATTTGATATGGTAATCAACTCAACGAGAAAGTCAAACAAAGCCCGAAAGCTGCGACATTTACGCACAATAGTTTAAATTACCTGTTTCTTCGACATCCAAATAAAGTTTGCTCTTAATATACAAACTCAGGAATTCATTAAACCAATATTAGGGAGTAGTGCTATCCAAAATCGTGATTTATTCTCATTTGAATTCGAAAAAAGCTTGCATAATATACGGCAGCAATTTACGATTTAGAAAATGAATACGGTCCGTAATTAACTTAATGTTTTAGAAAAATCGCAACCAATTACGGGCGCGATAGAAATCTGGCAGGAATTTATTACAAGATTGACCCCCTCGTCGGTTCGCCTTTAAGATTAAATGATTTACGGTCGATTGGACGTATTTATATACAAATAATAAAACAATCACGCTAGGAACGGGTCCGCGACACGCAAACGGAACACCTTGCACGATTAGAATAGTCGCAAATCAAAAATGCTCACAGCAAACACCCGCTGCTAGCTTGACTAAAGAATGATGTAAATAAATTTGGGAATAAAGATAACATAGGCAACAAGAGGTTTTTATTTTGAGGAAAGTGAATATTTTTCCTTATATTTAAATTGCAACATGCAATTCAGGAATTAAATATTATTACTAATAGAATGTAGAATATGTAAGAATTTTATCGAATCGTAGAATGATTTTCAAAATAGGATATACACTATCACTGAGGAATATTTGGAATAGAAGTGGTTGGGTATGTAGATTTTTTGAGCACATGAATTAATATTGGAAAATATTCGTTACTTAACAAAGCAGCGAAATCGTAAGCTTTGTCAGTGGTGACAATAGCAGAAACGATCGATATGATATAATTGCACCATGTGCACGAAGGTTTCAGACACATAAACATAATGGAAATGGAGATCCAACAAAAGGCAATCTGTGAGTTTTTAAGATGTTTGTGCATTATTTTGTGCCAAATAACTTTCAGCATTGGTTATGTAGTCGCAAGATAAGTTGCACTCATGTACGAAGTGCCTAAAGAACCTGTAAATAATCTTCCTGATTCCGGTCATTACTATGAATTTCAAACAGTAAAGTGTCAAGATAGTCCGCATATAAAGTTATGGGAAATTCTCCATTTAAAACCACTTAGAATGCTGTAATAACAATTAATTTTCATTATAAAATGATCGTTCACTATTCCCACCTGGCGAGAGATTGGAATATGTCACGTTAGCTACTTCAATAAGCGCTTTCCCACTTAAGTATTTGATTACTAGAGAAGCTTCTTCTATCTTGCAAGTAAGCGATAACACCTTCACGATGGCAGTGTCCTTATTGTGCGAGATGATTACATAGTATACCGTCCGGCTTGTGTTAACTTTGGAAAGAGTTCAGTAACAACGAAACACTTTTGTGAAAGTAACGAGACTTGACAATGAATTGGATAACTGTTAAATAGTCCCGTTTGATAAGAAAAATAAGTTTTTAACACGATCCGATTATATTGAAGACACTGTAAGTGAGAAATGAGCTGAGCTGAGAAATGAGCAAACTGAGCTTTCTACAGCTATATTATACAAAGTACGGTGCAATAGTAAATACAAGGGTAGCTGAAATTAAGCAATTTTAAAATTTCAATTACCATCATTTTATTTAAGACGAATCCGGAATGAAATATTATATTTTGCGTATACCATTTATCAATTGTAAGTATTTAAAAATATTGTTTCATATCGTTAACTATAAATACATTAAATTTACAAATGGAATATGTCCAACTGAAAACTGGCATTGTCCTATTTTTTATTAAATTTCTGAAACTCGGTGTTTGTGAAGAAGAAAGAATATTTCGACAAAGTTATTAGCAGCAGTAATCGCTGTTATCAGAGAATTTTATAAAGGAGAATAGTATGCAATTAACAGGGTGCAGCGCACTTTTGTTGCGCGGGACCGAACCGCCATCGCCAGTTTTATTATTCCGCGGTCGTAAAACGCGAACTTTGCTGTGGCGCGGGAGCGCTGCAATTTCCCCAGCGCCACTTTGGGGGAGAGGCGCTGCCCTCCTTCGATTACCTCCTTTCTCTCGGCCGACAAGTGCCCGGAATATTTTACGACAATACGCTTAATGCGAGAAGTTACGATCGTAAAATTTATATCGGGGAATTTAATGTGGATTCCGCAAAGCGGGGATTTCGGCAATGGAGAGCGTTCGACGCGTGAAATATTGAAATAAAACACGCAGAAAGGCGCTCGCAAAACACAAAGGCATGTTCTTTTGCAGAAGATATTGTTGCGAACATTAAACCAACAAATGAAAAGCTTCCAGTATATCTCAACCGGTAGCGTATGAACATACTATATGTATTTAAAGTAGACGTCTGATGATGCTTTTGAAACATTTATATATTATCCAATTAATAATAGACATCGAGTATGTATTAAATAACAACATCGGTTTAAAAAACATAGCTGATCGTCGTACGATAGTCGGGTCCAGAGAAAAGATGTTTTGCTTACTTAGGGCTTCTCACCTTGAACAAGGGTGTCGGGTTTAGGGTCCTTCGGTCTTATCCGAAGAAGTGTTGATGTGGCTGTGTAGTTGGATTGTGAGGTGGTGGTGACACTGATTCATGATTTCATAATCTCAAGCTTTGTAGGTTTCCAATAATAAATTTAATATGTGGTTTTCTGCATAAATATATTTTTGCAACTTTAATTTTGATTTATTTTTTCCCTCGAGAGGAGGTCGAACTATCAGTGTTTACTGTCTTACAGTATCATTTCGGACGTATTTTAATTTCTTCTTATTTTTAACCGAATCCGACGTCATAATCAGATGATATGCTAAGAGTGGGTATTAGTATTTTTTTATACATCGATAAAAGAGAAATTTGCTTGATACGGCAAGTTTGCTCATTCTGCCTATGAAAAAATATAATCTGCCCGTGGCTTGAGATTAGAGACTCCAATTCGAGTATCGAGTACTCGATACTCGAGTATACTCGTCCATTTTTCAAGTGCTCGATACTCGGGTATATTGAATAATACTCGAGTAAATACTCGATCCTAGCTTTAAAACATCTCTATCCAAATTTTATTTACAAAAAATATATACATAGGCGTAAGAAACCTTGAATATGTCTCGAAGACGTTTGAAACTTTACAAAGCGTGATCGTCGCGTGTTGTAATTGACGGTCGACAAGGGGCACTGGCGAAAGGGGTGGGGGGGCCTGGCGGAAGGGAAATGGATGGAGACATGTGTGTCAAAATAAAAGCACAGCCGCGTAAATTCGTTCTCTGAATGAACAATTTTATTACCATAAAAACACATTACAAATCTGTCACTCAAATGTGCTTGAACATTTGCAATAAAAACACAAACTCTTAATGGAAACATATTTTTAATTATAAGAAATAACAAAATATCGGGATCTTTACTAAAATACTAACTAGATTATATTCATTCTGTGAATTTGTGAACATTCCAAGAAATTATATTTAACTGACGCAGTTTCATCATATTCAATGAAAATATTTTTTAAAATTTGTTATATTATTAGTAGGTATTCCTTAAAAAATATGGTGACCACAACATTCATCATTCTCCATATCTTTGGCATCCGAAATACCCGCAATGTTCTCAAAATCTTTATCGGAATCAGTATCACTATCACTAAACTCTTCAGCAATTTTATTCATTTCTTCCTGTGTCAGATATTGTCTGGCCATTGTGAAAATTTTCCGAATCACAAATAAACAATGTTATGACAGTTAAAAACTTGGCAAAGTTAGATAACGGAATAAGCTTTTTAAAAGTTTGTAGCATGTAAGAACAATGTGCACGTGTACTTCCGCTGTGACTACTAATTATTTGGTCAGTTTCTAATTCGATAAATGGTCAGTTATAAATACTTAGAATGGCCAGTAATAAATATTTAAAATGGTCAGTTAAAAATAATAAATGGTCAGTTAAAATAATAAATGGTCAGTTTACACTTATTAAAATAACAATATCTGCTTTCAAATACCTGAACTTAAGAAATAATTTCATTTCATGCGCTTATTTTTCTTAGCAGATGTCATAAATTTGCCAAAAAAACTGTTTAAAAATAAAACTTTTTTAAATTACTGACCATTTAAATTAAATACTGACCGTTTTATTTAATAACTGACCACGTTCACACTGATACAATGACAACTGACCGTTTATTATATTAACTGACCATTTTGATTTTTAACTGACCATTTATTTATTTAACTGATCAAAACTTGAATTAGTTACTGACCCATTAAATACATGCCTTCCGCTGTTGTACCGCGATCTCAATCGAATATTGTATGTATTGCACTCTCTGTCTAACTCATAACATTTTTACGACTGTTTCGCTCGGCTAAAATGCAGTGGTTGCTACTCACACATTACTGTTTGTATATTTCTATCTCCCCCTAAATAATAAGTATAATAAATAATAATCTTTTTGTAAGATGATTTAAAACGTCATTTTTTATTGAAACTTATACTTCCGCTATATAGATTAAATATAAACACGTGTTACACTTCGTTGTCAAACAGAAAGAAAAACAAAGTCTAATAAAGAAGCTTTTGTTTCCGATATTTTATAGCAATAATTTTTCTTTCCTCGTCATTTTACATGTAAAAATGAGGTTAAGTTCATCGCGAGAACATTGTTTCGTTTGTAGAACTTTCTCATGTTTTTTTTAATTTATTGTATCTCCCACTTAGCGCGTTTTGCTAATTGAGCTTTCAGAGGAGCGAATATCGCACTTGGTATACGAAGACGTAAGTAATTATTATTTGGCTTCTTACGTCTACCATCCCATACAATATGTCAGTTGTTGAATTATTCTGCTAATGAAATTTATCTCTTAATTGTCTTTCGCCTTCTTCCTTCCCACCATGCGTGCATTATTGAGCTATTGTATTTAAGTAAATATTCACTTATATCTCCGAAGTAAATAGTTACCTATTGTATTTTTCTGTGGTAAAATCGACGTGGCTTTCGAATTATGATTGATTTCACAAAGAAGACATGGAAAATATTTATTTTTTATTTTTCTACACATGCTCAACTATTTTTTTTTACAAATAGCCAAATTTTCAGTTCTCTATATGCCCTATTATATGTATATTTTAAAGATAAAGATCCTATTCAACAAGAGTTGAAAAATGCCATTTCATCGATATCTCATAAACCGAAAACTAAATTCATTAAACATTCTTGTAGTCAAAATTTAAAAGAAGATTTAAAAAAGTTAGATTCTTTTAAGCAGCGGACATATAAATTAGATACACTATTCAATTCATTGCTAACGATAAAACCAACGTCCACAGCTACCGAGAGAGTTTTTTCAACTGCGGGAATAATTAAAACTAAAATTAGAACAAATCTTAAATTTGAAACATTTAATTCTTTGTTATTTTTAAAATATGTGTTTAGTAAAATGAATTAAATGTATCAATGAAATTAAATAAGCTTTTTTATTTATTTATCCCCTATTTATTTCCAAAAATGTGAATTAATAGTATATATTTTGGTAAATCTGAAACTACTCGAGTATACTCGAGTACTCGAGTATTTTTCAATTTTACTACTCGATACTCGAGTAGTTGAGATGACGAGTAATTGGAGTCCCTACTTGAGATGCCTGGCGTGTTTTCACAGCTTTGTGTATGTGGAAATTAATATTGAGCCCTTGATACAAGATAGTAATAATTAGATGTCCCGAATAAAAAAAAACACAAAGCTAAGTCCCAGCGTGGGGTAGACATCAAAATACAGACCAGAGGCAGCGGGAGAGCTCTTCCAGTTGGCTTGATGCATTTATAGAGACTGAATATGCACCCACTCCCTAGGCGGTCCTCCCGCATTCGGTTTTAGGACGAAACAAACGAAAAAAATAATATTCAACAAACCGTTACTGTTTCAATATTTGCAGCGAAATCATTACAATATTTTTTATATATCCCATATTGCATTTTATAAATTAACACTGGAAAAGCTTAGAAGGGCAATAGTTAAGGCGAGTTTGTAAGGTTCGAGAGAAAGTGTACATTTCATATTATGAATCATGTATAGCGTGATGCTAGGAAAAAATCGCCTGTCTTTTAATTGAATAAACGCTAGGGAACATTTGCGGAAGCTTATAAATATTAATTGATATAGCATGGAAGTTAATTATTTTTGCTAATGAATCAATAAATAATTTATTTGACCACCGCCGCAGTATGTCACGAAAGTGTCCAAAGATCCAAAGAATGCGACCAGTGGTTAAAAGACTCGAAAGCATAAGGCGCAGACAGAGCTTAGTCGCGCACTAATACAGAATCCGAGGTTCGTTAGTTCTATCCCTCGTGAAATAATTTATCGCCATACATTACCCCGACTTCCTCGTGAGAGGTTAACATTTATGTCGACCGCGAGTCTTTGACATATTACGGATTACGTTCGGTTTCCCTTTGCGGCTAGACGAGCAGCTTATTTATGGCAGGAATCCTTAACTCATACGGAATTAATTAATATTATCAACGCTGTGCGATAAGTCTACATACAGTTGACGTATTTATATGGGTGAGAAAATATCAAATTGAGGAAATTTACAGCCGGCTAATATTAACATTCGCACATATCCGAGTGTATCTCTACAACATTTTAAGCGATTCCGTTTTCAATCAAAGTAGTAAAATAATGCCAAACTTCCAAATAGTAGATAGAACTTTTTCGAAAGATACATAGATGAAGATAAAAGATAAATTTGTGGAATCCCGAATAGCAAGTTTATCAATTATTCTAGATTTAAAACAACATTACCAGTATAATAATTAAAATTTATTAAATCTCATCAAGGCCAGGTCCGTATGCAGTGGGTTACATTGTTGACTTCCGTGACGAACCTCACGGGTTTGAACCCCAGTATCAGCAGAATTTTTTGAGTCGATTTATCAATCCTGTCCAAAGGCAAAGATGTGTGTTGTTTAAAAAATCACCCATCCAATCCCAAAAGCGGGACAGGAGAGCGATTGGCTTACCACAAGTCCTATCCTTTCAATTCCCATTCTCTTCGAAAAAAAGGTTTAACTACTAGCAGTGACGAGCAGTTCTCGTAGAAAAAAACGTATTTTGAGATAAACTCCGCTTCGTTTCAAAAGTATAAAAATCATTTGTACAAGGAAGAAGTATTGCCGAACTTGGCTAGAAGAATCAATTGTTTAACTGCAGACTGAACAGATTTTTGATACATCTTTGTAGGAAAACCAACTCTTTCGCAACGTATTCATAGGGGGTGTGGGCGGGTGAGATTCACGAGAGTGCCGCCACGGTATGTGTCTGTCTGTCATCGGGCTAAATTAACGAAAGTCTAGGCGAAAGACCGAACGAAAAAAGAAGATGCGAGGCGCGCGGTTTAAAGTGGATAAGAGCGTCGACAAATGACACTTTTATGGGTTAGGTTAATGTATGGATGTGGATTTTTTCTCTTTTTATCGTCGTGTTGGCGTGTCACATACCGTTTAGGAACATCCTCGCGAGACGGAGAGAGGTCTCTCTTTATTTTAAATGATAAAGTATAATAAACGACGATGAAAATAAACAACCGTTATTCGAATTTATACCTGATAAATAATTCTGAATTACACTTAAAGATTTATGTTTTTAAATAAAACACATTTTTTTATCCTGATCATTACGTTAAATTTGCGTAAATTACACACTATTGAGTTGTCTTTCAATTTTTATAGCCTTTCCCACGTAAAATGGTAAAAATATTTTTTATATAATTAAGTTTTGCAAGAGTACACGTTTGACTATATTGAATATTCGCTGAACGAACCTGATTATCGTATCCGGTGTTACTTGATTTATATAAAAATGAAAAGCAATTGATTTTTTACATGTATTACCGTAACAATTTGTGAAACATCCTGTTCCCAATGAAGTGATATACGCTGATTTACTGCACACGTGCAGGTGTATTGCCAAATGGGAATATCCGTTATCGATGAACTTAAAATACTATTTAACAGTATTACACGAACTTAAGAATGTATTAAAAAAACAGTGATAGACATAGCGTAACTACAAAAGCTTACCTGTCACCGTCAGAGAACATTTAGATATTGTTGAGTATAATATCACTCGTTTACTTTCAAGATTTATCATCCGGCAGTTTTTGTAGGGTACTCATTGTACCTCGAAGCGTCTGTATGACACAGTGTGACGATGAAAGCCGGCTTACGCTACAAACATATTGCACGGGGACTAAGCACGCAAACAGTGACAAGCCCTACGTACGTAATATTCAAATACAATACACGAGCTTTAAGCTTCGCCCCGCATCACGGCCCGTGGCGGCATATTATCTATTTTGTGAGCTTTTTGACAGCACTAAAACATACAGGTTCTATTGTTATGTGATATTGACGGTATCGGCAAATCAAAAAGCATTCATGTGACGGTAAAACATATTATTGAATTCACATTCGAATAAGACGATGGTTTGTTTGTCATTATTTAATAAACAATTGGTATAATATTAAGCTTGTTAGAACATCAAAATTAAATTGTTACACGACAAATCTTTAAATATACCCACAAGAGCATTATGTCATTGTGGTGTAAGAAAACGCTACACTAAGATGCGTGCTTCCGAAAGAAGGCGAACGTATAAACTATAAAGTGAAAGACAATAAGGATAGTAGTATAATATTTATGTAAGCTACCGTCAAGATATAAAGGTCTTTACGACTTGATTGTTATCATATTTAATAATTGAATATTATAACGAAGAGTACAAATAATAATTTATAGTATCCATCAGGGGCGTAGAAGAGTACAAAAGCCATCATTAAAGCACGTGCAAAAGGTATCCCGAGTCGAAAGGGCACGGCGATACAGGTAAAATTAGGCGAGAGTGCGCCCATTAACAGAGCAGGCAGTAGTAATTATAGCGGCCTCCCAGTGGGCGGGGGCGGCGTGAATAGTTAACCGTCGACAGCCCTCCAAATCTCATATTGTCCCCTTTAATAGTTAACGAGACGGCGGAAGAATAGAGTGGGCAGTTTCGCGGTGGCTGCCAGCTGGCTTTATACAATCGCGTGATTAATTATCTCGCAGATAAAACGTTTATTTTAACATCGCCTATGATGCATATAATTCGGTAATAAAATGCTGTAAGGGTTGGGGTAATTTGAGTGGTTGCCGGTAGAAGTTTTGCATTTTATACCGTCAATTAAATTGCATATAAAACATCAGTTTGTGTCAACGGCCGGTTTAATTATAATGACACCGTACAATTACAATATATATAAAAATTATGCAATGTATCAGTTTTATTTATTGCTATACATTGCTTGTTTGTATATTTAATAGACACGGCGAATTTGAAAATGACGGTAATCAAATATTTTTACTGCTTTATTATTGAGGCGTTTTTACAATACGTAAAGCTCTATCGTGGTTCACGATCATAAAAAAAAACATTTCGAAATATTGATTATTATGATGACTTTTCAGATACTACATCTAAGATACACGTGGGAAGAAACATTGAGGATTACTTTTTATATATAGAAACTAAGTTAATAATATTTTTCTGACAATTTTAAAAGTCAAATTCATGCGTGGGCCCCCTTTTACGTACATTTGACGTAAAAGCTAGAAAAACACAACGCAAAAGAGAACAACGTAATGGGAATATTTAGCATATTTGATACGCCGGCAAGAAATGCTAAGAGCGTACAAAAAATCAAGATTCCACTGAAAGAAATATAAGGAAAGGGATGGGGTGCCTTTTTCTGAGAAGAATTTTACATTATTCATTACACGGCGAACAGGCATACCTATCTACGTGAGTAACGTGAATGAAACAACAAAAAAATACATACGGAAACGAAGATAGCGTACGAAAATAAGAAAAGCGAAGTCAGGCATATTGGTGGAAAGATTTTCGTGTACAATATTATGTTTGTCTACAGATGTGGCTTTTCGAAAAACAAGTATAGAAAAGAAAAGATAAAAAAAATTGAATCTTCAGTCATTTGAATAAAGACACAATATATTACATTCTGTACGTGGTCGAGAGAAAAACTCACCTTTTACTGTAGGTATTCGGTTTTAATTCAGGTGCCACGTATTTTATATTTCATAGAACAAATGAATAAATAAGTCGCCATATTTCAGACCGTGTGATTTGGTGTAATTGGTCATTTTATTTCAAATGATTTTACAAATTTCATTTCTCACGTAACGTCAAACGAGTGTAAAATGTGAAAATAAGATTATATTGAATGTAACAAAGAAGTCGCATTCGTGAAAAAAAGGATACTGACAGCCATTGTCGAAGAACTCACAGATGGTAGACGGAATCGAATAGATATGCAGATTCCTAGTTATGTTTTTTACTCGGACATAGTTTTTTTTATTCCATTGAAACATACACAGAGTCGAACGGGGTTAACCCACGACGCTTCATCTATAATACAATGACCGGGCATGTAATCAATCAATCAGTGACCAACAGTTGAAATTGTAATTTCGTAGATAATTTCGTGAAGCTTTTATTGAATACATCGACGACGAGGAGTAAGCAATTTTACAGTAATCAAAGATGAATTTCCTTCGGTCACAAATAAATCCGAATGGTCTTCATAACGGGGCAGGCAGGATGGCGGAATTCCCCCACACGTTGCCGCAAAATATTAAACGTTGCGGGGCGAAAAAAATGAGAAACAAAAAAAAAATAACAAGGTTTTCCCGATTTTCACGAAATTTTATACTCTTTTGCCGATTTTCGCGTTTCACGCCCCCGCGAGGCCTATTTGCGAACACGGCGCTGGGTTATTTTTTATCGTCTGATATCAACCCTCGCTTCCAACCAGCAACGGTGCGAACGGCACATTAAATTTACAAATATTTACTTTGGGGAAATAAATGCATAGTTTCCACTGGGAAAACTCTCGGCTATACCACATGAATTTATTTTCATTATTCGACAGAAAGTTCCAACAAAACATTTGATTAATTGTTCAACAATTTAATTGTCGTGTACCCACACTCTCCGAATATTATTTTTTTTTACTTAATGTACATTGGTATAATATCCTTACTGGGAGTCGATAACTTCAAAACATCCAATATGGTGGAATATGTATCATACGCGTTTTAGTTTTACATTATCATTCGACCAAGAAAGGATAAAACAAATAGGAATATTTAAGAATAACTTTATTTTCTTTTATTTATTATAACTTGACAGTGATTTTTTACGAATATATCAATACTACTTAACCAAGCATCAAATTCATACTATTTAGGGGAGGATTCTTGCCAAGTCATGGTGGTATAAAACAGGGGTGGCCAGACTTTTTTGCCCGCGATCGACTTTCGTTTGAAATTATTGGCGGCGATCGACCAACATTAAAAGTAGTAATTTAAAGCCTATTTAATCTAATTGCAAACCCTTGTTTGACCCGGGTTTAAGAAAGAGATTTTCGTCGATTATTGGCTAATTTTGAGATTTTAGCGTGCTGTCCCTGTCACACGACTTCTCTCGCACGCTTTTTGGGACGGGTACCAGAGATTTGTACAGATAAGATACGCGATCGACGCTTTGGCCACCCCTGGTATAAAACAATCATAAATACATTGCATTTCATACTTCCAAAAGACCAAAATCAAAAATAGAGCTCACAGACAGAATTGGCAGTTGACAAAGTCACGAATCATTGGAAAGCGAGGTGAATAACTATTCGCTAAATGTTCAAAGGTAAATTTGCCAAAAGTCACCCAGAAGCCGAGCACAGGGGGGGCACATTACAAAGTCCTTCCGCAGTGATTATACGTTCGCTTGCTCCGAGACGGCTCTCCTCCAATACGAGAGAGCAAAGTTAATTAGGAACGGATGCTGCTCGGTGCTTCTCGCCCCCCTGTTTACTTGTTATTAATTAACCTCGTAGCCCCGGGCGTGTAAACTGCAAGAGTTACGGCGGAGCGGCATCACTGCGATCTCGCCCCGGGCTCGGGAGACATAGCTTCTGTGGTCTGCCATTTTTCCTTTTTTGCTCTTCATGTCATGCAAATCTTATGATTAATTTAGTCTGGACTTATACCAGTAAAATTAAATAAGCGCCTCAGTCACGCCTTCCCCATTTATCGAATTTCATTGCCCACTGGTGATACAGCACAACTATTAATAATATATTGGACTTTCATATTGAATGAAACTTAGAACAATACTTATTTAATGATAATAAATATTTGATACCGCTTAAGCTTAGATAAGTCAATAGTCGACGGTTAAATTTTGTTAAAATTCTCAGTAAAATTAGGTTTTAGCGTTCGGTTCAATAACGATTACAATGTAGATGTTTTGGTATGAATTGAATGTGTTATATCAATATAATGAACACTATGAAGAACGATATGATACCTTTGAGATGTACCCTTGTTGTACAAACGTAAGTACACATGCAAGTATAGGCTGTATTATGGCAAGTGTGGGACAAAGCGGCGAGTGTGTGTGCACAGTACGTGAATGATGGTGCAATAAACCTCGCCGAGCCGGCGTTTATTGGTAAGGTGCGAGGCTGAAGTAGGGCGCGGCAGTAAAAGCGTTAATTGAATTCGCTTTTATTTTACGACTGCCATACGAAACCTAACGCAATATACGAATCATTATTATTATTGCACGTATCAGACGTCCTCAAATTGTTCGTCAATTTTCTCCCCCCTCGACCATCAGCGTCCATCTGTGCAGTAGCCGATTTTACCAGAGCACGATGTTATTTTTGATGTTATGATTTGGTGATGTCATAACCCACATGGAAAAGGATTATTAATATCAAAATTCTTCATGAACATCACTGTCGGGAACACCCAAGAGAATTGGGTCCTGTATACTGAATTCTTCCAAGAGCTTCCTGACCCATTAGCAACCATCTGCTAAAAAGCCCACTTTCAAGGAACATTTAAAATATCGATTTTATCATTCAACAGAAACTATTATAATATATTTTGAATGTAAACGCACGGTACAACGTAATAATTACTGCCGTAGTCAAGGGTATAAGGGGGTATAAGGGGGTATACGGAAGTATACGTCATATACTTTTTGAAATATTGGCAGATATATCACATACCATCATAAAAAAATCTGCCCAAATATTCAAATACTTTTCAATTTGGGCTATTATAATCTTTAAATCCACGATACAGTATGCGATATCGCACAGGGTACTTTCCCATATATCCTAGGCGAAGTTTACGAATACAGGAACGGTGATATTATATATAATACTGACACACATAAAATAAAGCAGCATTAAAAAAATATGCAATGTTGGATATTCCATTTGCCTCATTCTATAATATGAATAAAAAGATGATAAGTTATCCTATTTGTGTAAAAAAATGTAATTTAATAAAGTGGTCCATAAATTGTAGTAAAATAAGAATATTAATTGTGGACATTCTCTCGACTCTACGTTTCCGAACAACTGGTAAGAATATGTCGATTTAACGATATTAATCTGATCGTATAAACTGTAAGTCAAATATGTAGGACAGCTTTTAAATTCGTTTACGGTCGTGAGAACATTAAATCCGAAAGTTTCTCCTATTATTATATGTTTATTGATATATATTAGAAAATGATAGCTTACGTCACGCGAATGGCCGATAGATTGGCAATTCGTTTGTTTATTGTGATTGGAACATACCTGAAAAAAAAGAAAACACAATTTATTATACAAATATGAAACAATTGATGAAGACTTGATATAATCATAGCTTGAATACATGAAATGGTGGAAAGATAAGACTTATCATTGCAATCTCAGAATAACATGGAACTCAAAATCGATGGTATAATTCTTTAATTTTAGTTGCATGAATTATCATAGCAATAACGTCAATAGCGATAGAAGGTTGCTAGTTGTATATTGGAAGGATAAATGCTGATTTATAAGATGTATTTTTCAGAAACACAAACATATAAATAAACTCGTGTCTATGTAATGGACGGTAATGGTTCCTAATTTTTTATGTCACTAAGGTTTTTCCTGTCACATTAATTAGCATTGTATAAAAAAGTGGTTGTTAACATGATAAGACGATGAAAAAATACTCTTTATACCAAGTATTCTAAGTGCTTGTTATGATAAATAAACTATTTATAGTACGCTAATAGAAACCGTAATGGTCACATGTAGTCGTTAACCACTGAACGATAAATAGCAAAAGAAACACACTACGTGGCTTTATTGCTAATAGAAAATAATAAAATTGTTTATCGAGTCACAGATACCGACTCGTATAATAAAATATTAGTACGGCACAGGAACAGGGTACACAAAAAAGGCGAAATGGTGTTAGTGGTTTTAAATCGTTTTATATGTATCATTTCCAAGACGGTGAAAATGTGGTTATGCTGCCAACTTTAGTGGGTACATCGTCACGTAATTTCAACTATGAATAAAGTTTTTCACAGCAAAACTGATCGCCGGTATATAGGCAAGACCAGTCCTGTGTGAATGTATTTTAAATAACCAAATTTGAAAAGGATATTTTTTAACAAACTTCTAATGCAAACAAATATACCAACTTAAAATTACTAATGCCGATGTTAATGATAATTTTTGATCTTTAAATATTCCACCGAAAATTCATTGATGGGTATTTCTAATCATGGACTGAATAATATTAAGTGAATCTATCTAGAAGCATGGACTCTCACTTGTCTATTTTTTTATTTACGGAAGTCCTCAATGACGAGTTTTCATAGTGGTGACTAGCCTGGTAGGTGCCGGCTAGGACCACGTCTCAAAAACTGCGTGTATACACGCGCATTTTGTATGGCCGGACCTACGATCACGGAATTTATGGCGTATAAATACGGCCGCGGCATCGAAGAGATTAAACAAATTATTACTCTTTCAGCTTCAGCAACTCCTACAATAGGTAAAGGTATTTTTTCAAATATGACATACGAGACGTAATAAGTAATAACTACCCGTGAAACTAAACTGTGAATAAAATAACGTAGTTAAAAGTAGGTAAACATCACCCAAGACAAATGAACATCCCCAATCAGTATTCGAAGGGAGTTTTGAAAAAAGTGCCAATGAAAAGGTCTTCTTTCTTTTTGACCACTGTGTATGTAGGTGGTAAGTGTCGGCGGAATCGAAACGTACAAAACGAAAGCCGGTATATCCACATTAACGGGTCGTCTTAGCTGGGCGAATCTCCGCGAGGCGATCCGGCGCAGCTTTGAAAGCGGCAGAGTTTTAAAATATCAAACGGTCCTGGCCCATGCAAGTGTCATATGTAGACGAAGCGATGCGGTCAGGACGGCATAGGTAATAACTTCAACAAATTGTCGTAAGTCGCATCGAAGTGCCTGACTCGTTGCGCGCGCAAATCGCTTGCAAATATCAAACGGTCCAAGTTCACCAGAGCGTCTTATGTTGACGATTTACCGCGCGTTGCCGCGCGTTACCGCATATGTTTACTTTGCGCGATCGGTTGATTTGATATTTTGAAACGATCTTGACGCGGCGGGCCTCGTCATATTATGACAGATGTAGAAATTTTACTCAGTTAACATACAAATGGACGCCAAATAATGTCGGACAATAAAAACAAAAGATATCATAATCGTTTATTTATTGAAAAATGTATATTTAATATATATGTGCATTACAAAAATAACAAATTATAAGTTAATTTTAAGCAATGGCTTCAACCTGTATTACGATACGTGAAACAGTTCCAACTCTCAAGAGCATATTAATTAAATTGGCATTGACTTGGGTAGAACTCCATTAAAATACGGTGAAAAAAATATCAATGTGTTTTAGTTCTACAAAAATATATAATAATTAGTTGATCGCTATTTCGACTCAAGCCCTTGTCAGACCGACCACTAAATTGATTAAATTTAGAACACGTTTGCAAAAGTGTTGTATACGGGGATTTTAAAATTAAACACCCCGCAAATATCAAAAACCAAAGTGGTGCTTGTTTTAGTTTGACTATGAAAAATAGTAATAACGAAAATATTCAAATTTGAATTGTTTCAATTGACCACGCAAAGAAGCACACAATTTATTGACACTGTGAGACAACTTGTCCTCGTCACATTTACATATTCCAACTTTTGTGTTTATCCACTGTGTGTTTGTGCCGTGTCAACCATATTTTTTATTTCACATCATCACAAAATCTAACATCCAAAATAGAGTTAAAATAAAATCACAAACTTTATTTAATTTGATTGAAAAAATCTAATTTGCTGTCAAAGAAATGTCAAATAATACCTTCACGTAAATAATAAACATTATCATATTAATAAAAGCCGGAAAAAGTTCAGTAGATGACTAATTTATTACATTTTGACTAAATATCTTCGCCGATAAAAATTCAAACATATTTTCTTTCATATTCGTTTTTATGGCAACTTTATAGCAATACCCAACAATGCAAAGGGGGAATTCCCGACCCACAAACATACATACATACATAGCCGTTTCGGTTTTATATACATATAAGATTAGTGTGATATATTATTCTAATGAACGATAGGTAGGTAGCTTGCCGTGAAATCGCGACACCTTCTTTCACGATATCAGTTTTCAAATAAAAAGCGTTTGCGTCCGACATGATGAATGTAACCCTTTGGTTACGGACCGAATTTTCGAAAAAAAGGGAATGGTTTATGGGTTGCCAAAAACAATTATATTTTCTACATTATTCAAATTAAGTCATTGAAATAAAATAATACACATCAAAAACAGTTTATATTTAAAGGAATCAAAGAAAACAATATAAAAAATTAAAAATTGTAAAGATAAAATAAATACATATTTTTTTTTGCATAAATTTTAATTTTGACAAGAAAATGCAATCTTATCCAATATAAAATAACAATATGAATATTTTTTTAAATATAAACTATTAAGGTGTTCACTGTCAATACTTGGTGGAAAGGCATTATAATAAAAATAATAACACATTTTTAGTCTTTTCCACATCTGATTTATTTCATCTGGACCGGTTTCGCTAATGGCGAGCATTATCAACTGATGTTCAGTTGATAATTCAGTTGATGATTCAGTTGATAATGCTCGCCATGAGCGAAACCGGTCCTGATGAAATAAATCAGATGTGGAAAAAGTACTAAAAAATGTGTTATTATTTTTTTTTTTTTAAATATAAACTATGCAATTATAATCTAGATATATACATACGTGTGGAAATTTAAAAAAAAAATCACGTTTTTTTTATTTGCAACAAAAAAAACGTGAAAAATGCACAGCACGAAAGGCATTGGTATTAGATATGGTACTTTCAAACAAATATAACTATATAAATAAACAACTTATAAAAATATATATGTTATAATTTCATAGATAAACGTGTATTAGTGCATATTAAAACAATAGTTTGATCGATATCTCCCCGTACGTAAAGGGTACGGTACATTGAATTGGAGCTAAAACAAGTAGCGATAAATCGCTGCGCCGTAACCTGGCGTTGCGAAGTGGCTAGCCATGCTAGCCAGAAGTGGCACATAAGACCTTTAATCAACTACGTTTTAAATTGACTGGATTCGCCTAAATTCGCTTGCCGGTTCGCGTCGCTCACATAAGACACGGGGTAACAAGCGGTATTAAATTATCGCGGCGTAATAAAATAACCACACACCACCGCAGTTGAAAAAAATGAATATCACAAGTTTCCATCGTAAATTGGTGTGCACGCTGTGGGCTCAATATTACATGATGCCTGGCTTCACACTTTCAGACTACACAATCAAATGTTGTTTATTCTAATAAAAAAATACTTGTACAAGCAACTGAGTATTTAATTTGATTATTGAATAATTAAGTGAGTAATCGATAATGAAACTTATAACAACATAAAACAATCGAACAACTATTTCATATAATTGATGACCTACAATACACTATTTATAATATTTATATAGTGTTGGTGTGGTATGTGAACATCCTTGGCTCTATATCTTATATATACAACGAAATAACATTTGTTTAGTAGATTTATAAGAAAATTTTACTGCTCCAAGATAAGGGTCCGTTTCGCAACCAATAAAAATGAAAAAAAAATCAATTAAAACCAGGGCTGTGTAGTCGGAGTCTTTGCGTCGCGGTTTTTTGACCGGAGTCGTGAAAAACTTTTGAAAGTTTTAATTTTTTATTTATGAATATGATACGCCGAATATACAAAATTGACTATTACATGAAATGGAAGGATACAATCTGACAAAATTAAACATATTTCAGTCGGAGTCAGTCGTGTTTTTTATAATGACTCCACAAGCCCCGATTAAGAGAAATAACAATATATCCTCAATCAATAAGTCACAAAAAACTGATTGTTACACATTATTTTTCTTACGAAAATTTATATCATTACCCATTTCTTCAAAGAAAATTTCGGTATTATTAAAAAAAAAATCACATTATATCATACAAAAAAAAACAAAACTAATTTATCCTGAAACAAATTAAAAACAGAACTTTCCCCTCTATAAAAATACAACACTGTATAATAAAACAAATTGAAAGCAATCATATTTCATAGCACGTAATAAAAAGTAGTGTTATAATTGCTATAAATTGGGACAGAAGATATTAAAAATAAAATTGGCCTGCAACGTGTTTATCATTAAAGAACGAACGTGACGGCCGGATCGATAACAATCGAAACTATGTGATTTTTTAGAGCGATAATAGTTACAATAAATAAAATATTTACATTGTAAATACATACAGCCTTAATTTATTTTCACGATAGCGGTCGGACAAACAGTTCGGCCATCTGCGACATCGCGTGACATATCGCCGCGTTATTAATATATCGAATAAACATTATTTTTTTAAAAGAGCTATTAAATAAAGCCAATAGTGAAAAACAATTTCTTTGCGCGAAATACCCTGACGTAGATAAAATATATTTGAAAATGAAATTTATTGAGATAAAATTAATTTATAAATAATTGACATTTCTTTTTTGGACCTGTAAGAACAACTATATAACTCTAGGTATAATGATGGAAACAGCTTGCTTTATGTAAAAGTTCTAAAATTTTTACAACTTTATGTTACAGATGGAAGAAGGGTTTAAAGTAAAAAGACTCATTATTAACATATATACGACCATGTCAATTGGTTTGGAAAGATAGTTTGAAAGTACAATGAAGTGATAATCAGTCCAATTCCTTTTAAAATTATTTAAATAACTACTTGACCTAAAGCAGAATTACATGGGACTTTCAATGGATTCGGTTGTACAAAAATGGATAAAACTGATTTCATTATATGTAGTAAAATACTGAAAATAGAGTCGTTTATAGACAAGTATCGCCAAGGTTACGTTGTGTATTGATTGAATTATTTTATATTTATTAAACATATGAAAATAGCTAGCAAAATGAAATCGTGTACAAGGAAATTTTATGGAACGTTTCCATACGACTGTATAAATTTAACATGAATCATTCTAGCATGCAAAGAAACCATTAATTAAAAAGAGCTGTGCTTATATTTGACATCGCCGGCAATCGTAAATTGTTTTAAATAACCTGTTAAGGTCCGATTAAGGCGAATTCAAAAATGCTCACTACACGCCGAAATAATTTAATGCGGAGAGAAAGAGTGCTTTACAAGTTCTAGATGTAAAAGCTCTCTCGAAACGATAAGATAGACATCAGCGAAACCGCTGTAAACTTTTTCTTCGGATCGGAACAGCCGAAACACGAACGGGACAATGGCACGCAATGAGTAAAGTAAATTACTATCAACAAACTAGAAAGAACGCTTGAAAAATAACGTGACTATAAACATCCTATTTGTAAAGGAAACTCGAGATTTATAAACGAAACCATTACGAAGGAGGAAAATTCGTCACAAAATAATTCAATATATTTCCAAATTAAAAACTTCCTAAATAAACAACCGAAATGACGAAGAGTTGGTTTCCTACTCCATATCGTACTCTTAAAAAAAGAAATTATGTTGTCAGTTGGAAATTTAATAGTAGTTGCCCAAGGGCGTTCGTTCGTATAAAATACGATCCAAGGTGTAATATAAATTGGTTCATTTAAACCTATTATTCATAATATTACAGGGAATGCCTGTCATAAAGAAGATATAGTAGCCAAGTAATTCTGTAGTACATCTAAGATGAAATATGATAGTTTAAAATTTAAGATAATTAAAGTAAGTTTCTTGAAAAAGAGCAACTGATGTTATAGTGCGTTTAGAATGATTAATTGAGTCCCGGAGATCTCGGTGTGTGATTTTAGCAAGAATATCAAATTGTTCACTCTGATCTATGATTTTAATTATTATACAAAGTTCACTTAATCGAGCAGCTATTTGCGAACTATTCATTACAAAGAAGAAAATATAATATGATAATAATTGGAGGAATTTTTAAACCAATCCTCGTACGCCAATCGAATACGAAGGGTTGTAAGACCACGCCACCTAGATTCAGTATTTTACAACATATATGCAATGTTTATATATTGTACAACTTCAGATACGTTTAACCTATATTATCTACGACTTTATTTAAGGTTATTCTTTTGTAAATAATAAATAAATGTGTTGAATGAGTTTAGAATAAAATTTACTTACATAATATTCATACTCGATGACAAATATATTCAACAAGATAACAATAAAAATAATCGATTGATGACGGATACTTATTATGCCTTCTGTAGAGTGTAGGGCAGGAACACAACGGTTAGATTGAGTATATTGATATGGGGCTGAAGTGACGGCTATGCGACAGGAGTGTTTTGACAAGTGATAATCATCCAGATGACAGTTGCCGTTACACACAACAAAATGAATGTCACTGCTTTATTGTGTAAATTGTGCCGCAATAAATGTAATATACTCAAAGATGAAACTGATAACAATAAATGTATATATTTATTCAATTGTGAGAAAAGAAAATAAAATTTTTCTTTTTCATAAAGTAAAATCATTTATTTTCTGCTGAAGTTGTTATCAACGTCTCATTGCTTCGCCTAAATTGATTTCATGTTAAAATCAAAATACGGAATGTTCACAATTAATAATGTTGCCATCAGTAGTATATCAGTGAAAGTTAAATATCGAGGAATTGTTCTCGACATGTACGATGTACGATAAATTTAAATTCACTTCTGGAGTGATAAATGTCATCCATTTATGGGAGTTATAATAATTTGAATTTATTTCAACCGGTCGTATTAATACGCGTCGGGGATTATTGTATACATAATGTTCAACACATTGGACCGATGGCGTTTTGACTTTCGACAAAATATCGATACGCATGAGATCATGAAGTCTGCGCCACACCTGACGTAAGAGACGCAAGCAAACATTATTTGAGAGTGGCGACGGCCACGAGGATATCCGAAATCGGCTGTTTGATGGCGGTGCATATCATAAAAGAGTACTTGAGCATCGAAGTTTAAAGTAAACATTTTACAACCATACAAATTTATTTTTGCAAGAAAAAATATGTGGGATGGAAAACGTAAACAATAAATTTACTTTTGGGCACGAAGTGTTCGATCACACATAAAAATGTCATCGTATTACAATACCTTTGAGAGGAAAACACATAAATTATTAATTTATTTCTTAATATTTATGAAATCTTTGTTAAATTGTGACTGCAAAGAAGATTTCCTGTTTAAAGATATATTGTCTTTATTTTCGATGAATTATTTGAGAATCTGACCATAAATTGAGCTGTAATAAACACAATTAAGTTTATGCGAGTGAAAAGGTGTATATTTAATTTCTTTAGCAACTCGTTCCATACGTGAAATAATGCCATAAAATTGTTGTTCAAATAAAATTATGCTAAATTTATGAGCAAACTTCTAAAATAAACCCGGGGAAATAAAACATTTTATGAGGTCTCAATACTACAACAATTTTGTAAATATTTAATGATATTTTTACACTGGTAATTCTTTTATTTATACCCGTTGCCGGCTCGCCGTCAAATAAAAGAAACAGTAAAATGAATCAATTGAAACTTCATAAAGCACCCGTAGATGACAATGTTATATGTGACTAAATCAGTAGAAACATTCCTTCATCTAAACGTCACAAATATGATAATTCTGCGGTTTCATTTTTTTGAGTTTATTTTAGGAAGAAAATTCACCCGAAATGCTCTGTCGTGCATAGCGAAAAAGCATATTATATCTTGAATGATTTTTAAAAGGCCGTTACTAAATAGCCTGAAATCTCAACGATTAATCAAAACGCAATCGACCCTCAATTATTTTCATCGCATATCAGCATCCATCGAATAATTGCACGGTGAAGGAGAAATATTATCACCGCCGCGTGTGGGCAAACAAATTAACTGCAGCTTGCTTCTCAGCTTCTCCTCACGACCGATATCTCCATCATCTCATCACTGTAATCAGAATCTTCGGAGACGCCGTAAGGTCTGAAATTATTTAGCGGCTGCGTGGAATTACGGAGCTACCTTACTTTCCATTACGCGTTGCATTGGATACGGCTTTTCGAATAAACCATGCAATCCAATACAAAATATATTATCATATAAATATGGAGAGTTGAAAAATGAAGGAGAAGCAATAAATTGCTAGTGATGTAATGCGATGAGAGATTAAATAACAAGAATGAAAATAATAGTGAAAATTAATAATTATTGTTAGCGAGGTTTCTTCTCTGAGGTAAGTGAATGTCAAGGCACGGCAATTAATATAATATATTTATACTATTTTTTGCTAAAGGCTGTGAATATTCTCGATAACTCTCGGATATTGTTATCTACTAAATCCTCAAGACGGCAAATATAGAAAAGAACAGATCAAAGGGAAAATCACTGATCACTAAGATGCGAGGTAATTGGGTAACAAATGAAAAGGTCAACCAGAAAAAGAAACTTTGTAACATATGAACAATACTATGTATTATTTCCGAGAACAGTCGCGTTCATGATTTCTGTTGAGAAAGATACTGAAGCATGGCAAGAATACGGCTAGGTAGGTCTCATCGTTTGCAATAATAATCCGGAATAAAAGAGAATTCCAATTGAAGCTTAAAAGCTTCACTTAAATGTTTGTAATAGTAAGAAAAAGGGATTTAAAATACCTGTAGCCACACAATATGTAAACACAATGTGTATGCATAGTAGTTAGTACGCATTGGTATGGAATGTGTTGGGGTCTCACCTGCCTTATTTTTTACCTCGCCAAAACCGGTACATATAATGATTATGCCCCGTGGTGAAACTTGCATCCGTATATAAACGTTCGCGGGGAGAAATGGACACAGCGAACCAAACGTGTTGAATACAAAATGATGTTAATAACATTACAGTTTTTTGTTGTTGTAGAATTTAAAAATATTTTTTGTAAGAATGATAAGAGAGTACATGTGAAGAAATATATTATAAGGCATGAAAGCGACGAATACTGTAATGTTATGTTCCAGCAGTAAACGTTTTTTTATCGGCCGACAAATTCAATTTAAAAATTCTTTATAAACTGAACGGATGAATAAATTTATAGATTTATCAAATGCCGATACTTATTTTATGAGAGAACCTAGAATAATTATAATCAGTTTGATACATCAAACTAAATCAGAAACATTAACAGAAATTTAAAATAGTCCAAATATATTTAAAAAAAATCTATACGACCCTAAGAAATGAAATGAATGCCAGAATATGGACTGCGTTGGATCAAAAAGTTATTGGTACCGAACAACGAACGCTACTACATAGACCAGGCACGGGCAAACTGCGGCCCGCCATCATAAATCCTAATTCTAAGAATATTTTTTTATATTTAAAAAAAAAAATTATACAGAAAATCAAATAAAAACTCTCAAGATATTGAGTGAGTATACAGATATTCCTTTTCACAGTCAAATTCGATGGCTTTGCTTGGAAAAAGTGCTTCGGGATACAAAAAATGTTATAATTTTATTTTTGGAAATGAAGAATGTTACGGACTTTCCCGATACTGATGACTAGGGATTTGTGATTTTGCATTTACTCTGAACATCGTGCCACACTTAAATACTATTAACTCCGTGTTATGAACGCTCTGAATGGCGATTTTTCACAAAGATTTGGTGACTTCCGAAAAATTGAGACAAGTTTTGCGATAGTAATCGATCCATTTTCAATAGATATTAAAACTGTATTGAAAGAGCTACAACTTGAGATTATTGATCTGCAATGTAACACTGATTTAAGAGAATTACACCGTCGTGACGAAATCTGCAAATTTTCAATGATCTTAATTCAGACAAATTCGACCAATTTAAAAATTTTGCGCGAAAAATGTGATTACACATTTTCGATAATGAACCTCAGCTTAATTCTGATTTTTCGTGATAATAAATAGAGTACACCCGGTCCTCTTTCTAAGCGATTTTTTCAGTGATTTCGATTTTACGTGATTTTTTGGACGGCACCGTGATTTATTCGTAGGTACGCGATTTTTCTTTTTACAGACAAAATGGTGGCCAAACTCATGCGATATCATTGGTGACTCTGCTCTGTAACTTATTAAAGCACAATGCATTTATAAAATTCGTTAAATAGCACGTTTCCCGGTCGTAATTTTATCACACTATGTCAAATAAATGCACTTCAGACGTCTAAACATTTTAAATGCACAATAATTAATACCAACTGAATATAGTAATATTATTTTTGAATGAAAATGGCAATGTTTTAGGTATATTTTTATGCAAAAAAAAATTTGTTTAGGTTGAATTTAAAAACCAATTTTTGTTTTTTCTTGTATTTTGGATACTTTTTTCCGCGATTTTTTTTAGGTTCACCGCTTTTTGAAATCAATGTATCACGTAAAAAACGATCGGGTGCATATCTAAAAATGGTATTTTACTTTCGGCCCGCTTGCTCATTTTGAATTCTTGAATGGCCCTCCATCCGAAAAGTTTGCCCCCCCCTGACATAGACTGACAGTATGTTATAAGAAAAAAACGTTGGAATAAAAAGGTTCACTGGATGTAACGGGTTTGTTAAAATACTATCTTGTCGAAAGCCACTACTAAAAATAAGAGCAGCAATTTACTAAAAAAAGCGTGTACATTTTTTTTCGCATAATTTTGAAATCACCCGGGTACTCGGAGAGGTTTACGCGCTAATTATGTTAATATGCTGTTATTTCCATCAGTTGACGATACAAAAAAGGTTATTTTTTGCGTAATCTTTGCACAACATCGACGCTATTAAAAATGTAATAAGGAGAGGAATATAAAACCACTCAATAAAATTTAGTGCAGCACTTTTTATTTTAGCACCGGTTTTTTGATTGTGCGTTACTTAGTGCGGCGGTGTAAATTGATTGAAACAATACGGAGGTCGAAAACATTAAAATATGCACGGTTAAAAAGTTTTGCATTTAATAATATTGATAGGTTTTCATATTTTTTATATTTTCTTAATTAAATCCGCTGTAAAATAGCGCTATTAATTTTGTTTGTACCTATACTTCTTAAACAATTAATGTTTCAATTAAAATCAAATGTGATAAACGTAAATCCAGTAATTGTTTTATGGTAGATATATTTAATTTTTAGTAAGTGTTAAAGATCTAGACAGGATTAAAAAAATTAAATTATAATAAGTCAATATACGGCAAACTTTATGCAGCAATGATGCAGGCGTAATAAAAAAATATAAAGTAAAAAATGCGTACTATAATCGTTAAAATCATACCAGTCGTAAAGTAGAAAATTCCTCGCGCGCGTTTTAACTGTTTGTGTATAATTTCCAACAGCTGTTAACGGAAAGACATAAATTATAACGAGTGCATAAAATTTAATCAAGAGTTGGCGAGGAAAGTTCGAGGCGGTGGAGTTTAGCATTTAAATTTTCCTGAAATAAACGTTGAGTGGCGTGAAATTCAGAAATGCATGCGGATTCGTTGCATACACACACACACACACACACGCACACACACACACACACACACACACACACACACACACACACACACACACACACACACACACACACACACAATCCGTGCAATCATAATGGTGATTGCACCTCAGTGCAGTTGGATAAGTGGCTAGTTTCCGATGAAGCCGCTTTGAAACCAGAAAACATTTTGCAAATTCGTTCCAGTAGCAATATAATTATGTATATGTTGCCTAAATTTGTATTATGTTTCACTTAATTCGAAAGGTTATTTAATGTATGAGCAGAGCGCACTGGGCCGATTTAATCTCTGCCAATGGTAGGGTGCACACAGCTTATGAATGGTGAATTATCCTTCTATTATTTTTTGACTAAATTGATCAGTTGTATTGTACCACAGTGCTTCCAGTAAACAGTATCAAAATTAAGTTGATGTTAAATAGTCGTCGGGGTGTTCTATATTTGATTCTTACGGTGTCACCTAAACATATTTTCTTTAATGGAGGATGTAGGAGTTGATCTCGGATTTGAGTCATTGGATGTAATTTGACAGACGTAATTCAGTTATTAAATTGAATCATCAACGCAAACATAAAAAGCTTACGTGTGGGCTTTGAAAAAGTTTATGACTTTTTAAATCGCATCCACTAACATGCAAAAGCGACAAAGAAAGAGGCGTGTAAAATAATAAAGACGAAAGCGATTCAAAAACGTGTTTTTAAAGCGGCGCTCTGGCACAGAAATGCACGATCCATAAAACAGTGACACTCCAGAGAGCGAATAAAAAGAGCGAAGCGTAAAAAAACCTCTTCAAATAATACAAAAGGCAGACGACAAAATGCGCTAAAGTGCGACACCGTGCGGAGGGGTTGGGAAATGGATGAGAAAAAAGAAACCGGGGGCGTGCAGCGGCAGTGGATGACGAACTAACCGTCCCCGGGGAAGACCACCGTCTGATCCGACCGGGGGTCATGCACTACACACTCAGGGCGAAATGTACGTGATGAATCCCCGGACAGAACAACAAAGATAAAGCGCCTGAGGGAACTCCCGGACGAATGAAAACATTCGCGGCTCGTTATAAATAATCGGTAAAACGGTGTTACATTTGACATTAGGCACGCGTATTATAATTCTCACAGAAAAAACACAACAAAAAATATTATGTAATAAGCATACACCGCATATTTAAGACTGATTTAATATCTTCCCTTGTCCGCAAATAAGTATGCCACTATAATTGAAATACGAATAAAATGTACTCTTTTCTTTCATCTTGAAAGTCGTTTGAAAAAAGAATTCTAATACGTGCATCGGTCATAAAATATTGCGACGTGATGACACAGGCGAGTAATTCTTTCATAGTTTAAAAATTCATTTAAGAGATAAAAACGAAATCATAAATCAAAGTTTAAATATTTACAAAGTGAAAACGCCTAAAGCGTTACCAGAGTGAATACAAATGATGTGCCCGTGTCTATTGACAAACGAATTATACGAAACTACGTTATATTAATTTAATTGCGTAATAATTATGAAGTGCTATTGAAAATATTTCATTAAAATTGTGTAAATATTAAGCCGCACACATGTAGTCAATTATAATTACCTCATCTAAATCATCTGTATTATAATAATACGTTTAATGGATTCGCTTTAATTATTATAAAGCACACATATTTATGAAGTTTTTATGTAATATGTAACTTCTAATTATTTATTGTGTGATTGCCGTTATTTAAATAAAAATAGTATTGGGGTGTTGATGAACGGATGCCTATTACGACAACGCAAGCATATTACTTCATAATTAAGGTATCGTAAATTTTGTCTCGTGTTTAATGGTGCTCAAACAGACAATGCACTTCATTTGTATAAGCACATGCAACAGATTTTAATCAAGTCCATGTATAACACACGAGTACTGTATTTACAAAGCGAATTGGCAAACTTTTAGAGAATAACAAGCTGTACGCGCGAATTATTCATTCCTTGTCAGAGAAGGTACAACAGTTTCACCCCTATACTTTGCACAAGGGAAGCCCGGATGTAGCGTCTAGCGCGATGTTCACGCCAATCACGTCAAAAAGTGACAGGCGACGTGACGAGACCGCAGATGTGTTTGTCTATTTGCCGCCAGACTCGATTTCATATTCCCGATGAGCCGCCCCTCATTCGAATTAATGTAAATTGTACGGGGTAACTCAGTATCAGCCCTGTGGTAGGGTTATACAGATATAGCCAGAATGTATGCACAAATAAACTGGAATAAAACGGCAAGATGTTGATATTAGATTAACAGCTTTAATTACAAGTAATCAAACGCAAAAACGCGACTATTTTAAAGTGCCATTAGTGTCAATACGTCACTACTAGAGACTATTTAGAATTACATCTCAACCACTGGAGTATCAAGTAGTAAAATTTTGTCGTTGTTTTATGTGCAATTCTTTGAAAAAGAACGATTTTATACACTGCAAATTTAAATACCCATACGCTAAGAACTGTTCAATAGTATAATGCTGTGTCCTATAGTAGCCTACCAAAAATAAATGCCCTGCCAAGTGATCATACTATTCTGCAGCGAACTTTAATTTTAAAGCCCTTTTCACATTTGAATATTTACGTAACTAATAAACTAAGATTGTCTATTCTGTTTTATTCAATTATTTAAAATTTGTTGTTCTATGAATAGACTTGTATGTATGTATTTGTCAAATATATGGTGTTTTTTCATTTGCCATAAATATATTGTTCTTTTCTTTTTACAATACTAATAATTTGTTATTTAACGGAACAAGCCCACGAAAACAGCTAAATAGATGAACCTTATTTTATTCCGTTGAATAATACAATAAGACTCATTCTTGGCCGTCCTGTGAATGAATCACAGCTTGTGGGGGTGTTACGCTCGAATGAATAGGGATTAATCGAAATGTTTGGTTGGCTGGTTACAGTACGAACTCAATGTATGTAATTGTGCGTGATTATGCAAACTAATGTTATTGATAATTGAGGTTGGCGGGATTGCCTCGTTGAAAGCCGTACGGAAGACTAGGTTTCTGAATCAACTACACACACGTGAATTATGAACGCGGCTTTGAATGAGTTAGAGTTCATCTTATCTGAATGTAAGTATAATATAAAGCAAGCTTGTAAGAGGCGTTAACTTTCTGCGATCATTTTTTCCCATTGAATTGGTAGAATTTAACTGAATATAAAATAATGCAACTTACTGGTGCTTACATATTTATCGAGAAAATTGAATCCCGGAATGCAAAATAAATGACCAATAATTCGAATATTACCGGGCTGCTAGGAGTTCTCAAAAATGAAAGATTATTTTATGCTACTAATATAATATAGGTGGGTTTAATCCGACCTATTATGATTTATTTCAAGTGTTACAATTAATATTATTAAGGGATATAACAATGGTGAGTTTAGAAGATTAAGGTGTTCGGGGTCAAGGCTTAAATGATGCAAATTTGATATTGAGATAGCTGAGAATAAATGTACTTAAGACTGAGAATAAATATGCCGAGGTATCGTTAAATTTTAGATAAAAATGAAACATACACAGCACATACTAATGCAATAGTCGGTGAAATATTTTGCTTTGATATGTTGTAAATCAAAGTGAACCTTTGCCACAGTGTAGTAATTGGACAATTGAAACAGACGGGAGGCGAATATTCCAGCAAACTTCGAAGCACGCCGATCGCGGGAGCGAGCGAGCTGGGCGGGCAGAGATGGGACAAGCGCGGGGTGGACAGTGACAAAGAGATGAGTGCTCGCAGTAGCGGACCGGGATAGGGATAATGTGCTGCTACTCTCGTTTGAAAATTGCAATTCGGCATGGGTAAAAAGTCAAAGTGGAGCCAGACGGGCGGATTCAGCGAACCGTCGGTAATAAAAAAATCCAATTCACTATGCGCAGTGTTGCAACAAGTTTAAAACGCTGTGTGAAAAAAGAATTTTCGCTGCTGTTTTTTTTGCATATAGATTTGATTCGAATGTGTGCAGTCACGTCTCCAGAGCTTTTAAACGCAATAAAACATAGACAACATTTAAACAATATTTCCAAAATTAAGTTGATCGCACGAGGTGTTACCAAATATGGTAGTGGCACAAAAGAATGCTTTTAAAAATTGAGTTTATGAACTGAAAATGGTAAAATATTGGGATTATATTGAGTTTCGATTTCTTATTTTATATTCCATTTTTTAAATAAGAATTCTGATATTGCTGATAACCGAAATCACTGCGTTTGTAACAGTGTAAGGCAGAAGGAAGGAGTGTACATTTTATTGACATCTAAATGTATTTGGATACAAAAATAAACATCACAAATTCATTGGACGATTAGACTAAGCAGTGGTGTGAAAGCGAAGATCAACATCATAATAAAGAGACTTTTATGTATTTTAGGACTATTGTAGAAACAGCATCAACAAAATAGGAATGCGATGACGTTAATTAACTTTGAATTACATTCGAGTGCACCAACTCGCAATTTCCAGCTGAGCGAAAAACAGAAGGGCTTGCAGATTTACAAAAGGGGAGGGAGACGAGCAATGGTATTACCATAGCGGAGAAATAATAATGGAATTGCTAATTTAACGAATAACAAGGAGAATTAAACGCGCGTTACAAAAGATGCTGCGGCTCAACAATTAAAGAAAAGGGTTGCAATGAAAGGGAGGATAAGCTGGGTAACTTTGTTGCAATTTGTATTTCAACACTGCAAACGGTGGCCAAGTCTACTAATGCAAATTGACTTGTCGCTCATAAATGTAACGAACTCATAAATGCAGATAATCTCAGCATTTATTTATTTAGGTGATTGAGTACACATTATGGATATGCATGTTGTAAAAAGATTTGTGGTATTTTGAATTCACAATTTTTCTGGCACAACTGATATCACTATCGTCACAACGTTTTTTTTATTTTGTATGTGAGGTTAATCCATAACACTTGGCCGAACTGTAAATAAACATAAATTGAAGATCACAAATCTGTTTATTTGATAAAGTAAAACAATGGCCGAGTAAAGCCGATCTTAAAACAAAAGTAACATGGTACTCAATAAGTTAACATACATAACTTAACTATAGTGCGCAAATAAAAAAGTTTTACATATTACTCGCACAACGAAATATGTGCCTTATGCGAAACTTCACACTTTTTGACTTGATAAAATGTAAAATATTTTCTCATATCCGGAAAAGAAAATACGCTTTTCATTTCTCGCATAAAGCAGTGACGTAGAAGGAGAAATAATATTATGTAATCCTCATAAAACTTCAAAAGCGATCGATCGTATCGTGAGTGTGAGCGACGGCGTACAAAATCATCTCGAAAATCACACGTCTTTTCGCGTAATATTCCGTCAATCTCATAAAACCTTGGCACGGTGCTTTGTGAAATTTTTATATTGCGCGCCACCCTTAATTCGAAAATTGAATATAATAAATAATCAGTTAATGGAAGAGCGCCTTTGTTGAAATAATATAAATAAAAAAATATTCAAGGTGTATTATTGGAAATGGATCAAAATAACTTATTCGATACAAATTATGTTAATTAAATAATTTTATAATTTTCCACACTTATAATTGTGTTATCAAAGAAAGCCCAAAAGACCGGGGCTAAATTTAGTAATACAATTGCGTATCACGTAGGTATACTACGAACATTAAAATTGTTAATTTGCGATTGCTTAATTAAGTTTAAAATCAGTAAAAAAACAGCTAAAATATCGTGGGGATTGTATTATGTCATTACAATGGGAAAGAAAATTTGGATTAAAAATACTCCCAGGCAAAAATTCACAGTTTGAGGAAAACTGACTTTGTAGAGTATAATAGTATGTGGGTGTAATACTGGGAGTAGGGCGAATGGAAAGAATGGGAAGAATCCCGCCCTCAGCACCGCCATATTTCCTTTATCCAGTCGTAAAAAGAAGCCTCCGCGAGGGCGGGAGAGATGTTTTAGTGCGAGGATGTTCACAGAACGAGCTTTGTTCCATAATTTATTGACTAAGCATTTAGGTTGCGGAACTCTAGTTTAATGGAAAGTGAATAAGCACTTAATGTTGGGTTCTACAAGTTGTCTCTATCGGACTTTGCTTATTTTATTAAAGGATTTATTGCGCCGCCTTTTTATTGAGATGTTTTGAAGGGGTCCGTTCCGGCCAGATTTACTGGTAATAATTTAACGATGGAATGGGAAAGCTTTTTCTTAGCAAGTAGAATTTATTTGACCGTTGATTCGGGAAGTGTTTTATACTGCGATACTCAAAAGATATACAACTACAGTCGAACGCAAAATACTTTTTAAATACAATCTTAACCTTTCAGCATACGCAATGCAATGACTCATACTGAAGAATTGTAGGAGTATAATTCAAACAAACGGTAACAGTTGATATGATTTAAATTCAAATTTAAAGTTATAGAAAAAACACAATTGGTGTGTGGAAACAATTTATAATATGAACCATTATTCTGATCACCTATTTTAGAAGGATTTTCTGTAGTTTGTGAAGAAAGTTGATTCGTTTGCCATTTGCCGTCACTAAATACTATTATCATACGGACGTAAAAAACCATTGTGTAAATTCCAAACATATTAAACATAGCTTGTCAAACATAACCATGCTAATGGATGTCTAAAATGTTATTTTGCAAATAAATTTAAATCATACGGTAAGAAAAATAACAATGTATTTTAATGGAGTTCTACCAAGTAAATACCTACTCAATCAATACATTTAAATCAGTAAAGCACAGACGATTCAACCTTCTTTATTACGCGTGCGATTCCTGTACACCATCCCTTAAGCAGGACGACTTCATCGAGTATAACACGTACAAGTAGTCACTTCTATTGTTGGGGACATTTCATTTACCGAGGCGGGAACGAACGAGTGAGTTGTGTGTAGATGTCTACGCGAAGCTACGCCGGCGTCTACGAGCCACAGGACGGCTGGGCGAGGGTTAGGGGAAGGGGTCGGGCGGTCACCCGCTCTTTCAGGCATAATAGAAACAACCCACATTTGCACACCGCCGAGCTTTTCCGCTCACACAACCTACGGAGAAAGCCATTTCTCGCTTGTTCGCGGCAACTTTTGGTTTTGTACTGCGGATTATGGGGATGTAAAAAGCGAAGGAGTAAAACTAACCTGATCTAAGGATTATTATATCGCTGCAACTTTTACTTGACATATATTTTAGGTATATTAGTCAGATATATATAGTGAATTCATAAATACACATTGGCACAGTATAACACTACATGAAAAAGTATTTGTAGCGCAGCCAAATACATAGTCTAGGTATTCCATAGTTAATAAACGCGATAGTTCACTTACGACAAGGATTTTAATAAAAAGTTAAAGTGTTAAAATAGTTAAACATATCGGTTAAATATTAACAAACGGAATAGAATAAATAATAATTTATTTTAAATTGGAACGCTATAACACAGTCAGTCGAAAAGCAATATAAACAATAGAGAAACATTGAATAGTAAAAAATGATCTACTCTACAAGAATTAATACAGTTTGATAACGAGACATGCCAGGATTTTTTACGATATCTTTATCAAGATATATTTATGACAAATCGTTACATTGTGATTCAAAATAATCGAATGGTATCATAGGAGACAAAAATCATTAAAAGAATCATTCCTCATCCTTTCGTTATTTTTTATATTCTCTATCAATGAAACAGCAAAGATTTATGAGAATATTTTCTTGCTGGATAGAAAAGCAAGATACAACGTACGATAAAAGAAACCAAGTCAAATACACGAGTAGTGCGCCTGACAGCTAACGAGATATGGAATGGATAAACAGAAAAAATATATCGGAGATGCTTCTTTAATGATCTTATATAAGTAAGGATTAGATGTTATCAACGAGAAGTCAGTTTGTATCACAATTTTACTGGATTATAACGAGTGATTTTTATATTAGACATATATTAATAATAAGGTAGCATTCCAGGGCGGTGGGACATGAATGATAATGGGTTTATTTGAGCACATGAGAGTACTGAGGGGTAATTTAGGTGTATAATGTAAAACATCTGTTGTAGATCAGTATAAACCCATCTCGCAAGTGATTATCAATCGATTCATTGGCGTCGTTTTCTTTGAACGTAGGGTTGTAATAAAGAACGATGAAAGCCGTAGTTAACCGACTCGGGTTTCGTCTTACGAAATTCTCAGAACATTATAACATTGTGGCGCAGGACAAAATGATTCATTAACATTACTAAAATAAAACCTCAGTCATTAGATTCATTCCAAAACATTCATTGTCATTTATACTAGGCGGACTATAAGAACCAATTCAGAAAAACAACTATCTATATATAATAATTAAGCTTGCTGTTCTGTTTTTAACTGAATTACTTTACATACTTTAATGGATTCCAGTTTATTTTAAATTCCCCTGCACGATGTATTAAATTATTAAGTTATGAGTAGTTGAGTTCTTAAACGCAGATTAAAACACCCATTTGAGGTATTCATACATAAAAGCATAAGGGAGGCAGCATTACGATGCAATATTCAAAAGCGAGGCGTCTTCTGTCACCCGTGGAGGGAAGTGCACGTATGAACTACGGCAATGGTAACAATGAACATATTCGCACAATCGTGGTGCACCTTAGATCACCCACTACCACCCGCCACATGTCGTAACGGTAATTATTTAACGTATCTTATCAAGGCAAAAGACAACAAAAAACTTAGTATACATATAACAACTTACTATATCCGTTTCAATAGTGCTGTTACTATGTAAAAACTCGTCGATACGTACCTGAAACAAGAAGAAAAACCAATTAAATAAAGTAAATGAAAACACATTATTCAAAAAGAATCTCAGTTTGTTTTGAATAAATATCATAACCACAAAAATACAAAGCCGTACACGCTTAGATCTAAACGGCATCATAATTTAAGTAAACATTATCAATGTTGATTTTGATAGGAATAAGAAAATCACAATTTTAATAAAAATACCAACATACAGCTCGAAAAATGTTCCGGTTTCTCTACTATTGACTAACTCAAATCCCCAAAAACTAGTGTTTTCCGAATATATCAGCATGGATACAATTATTATATTGATATTATCAGAGCCCAAAATACGATTTGACGTTAAGAAAAAATAACAAGCTCTCCTGTTAAACTTGAAAATGTTTGCCATCATACTTCACCGCGAGTCCTAGATTACTTATGCCTGAATTCAAAGACGAGACGCCAAGAAGAAATCTCATGAATAGAGTAGAGTAGAGTAGAGTAGAGTCGCGCCGCTTACACATTTCGACAATGTAATCTTTCGCGTTTGCCTCAAAAGGATCCTTTGAAAGCGACCCGAGAACTGACAACGGAAGAACATTCCCGTAATAATAACATGCGAAGTAAATATTACATACTACACCCAGCATAGTGTCATATGACTGTCATTGCACGCCAGTTAAGCCTTGCCGTCCTTTTCTCTTATACGATATGGTATTTATTATCTTGCCGCAATTCATAATGTGAGCTGTTTATGACAGCTTCTTTTGCTGAACTCAAAAGTAATACAAAGAGAGTAGGATCAAATTACTGAAGTAGGCTTGCAAATAATGATAGTAATATGTCTATTATATCATTTTTTTTATATACGCTCCCTATTCGGAGAATATGGCCGTCACACAGCGCCTCTAAGATTCTCTGTCCCGCTAGTTTCCTTGTTCCATCCTGGCGTAATTTACACAGTAGAAAATAAAGAATAAATTTAGAACACTTTTAAGGTAATTACTTGGTGGAAGAGCATTTTAATAAAAATAATAATACATTTTAGTACTTTTTCCAGATCAAATAAATTTTATGTGGAAAAAGTCCTAAAAATGTATTATTATTTTGATTTTAATAAATTTAGAGTATGAAAATAACTTAAAGTAAAGCCCTCACAATTGTTAATTCAAAGAATAAAAAAATTAAAAATGGGTAGCATTGCAGATAATTTTTCAGTCAGTTATGTTGAAGAAACGAATGTCTTGACATGGAGTATTATTCGAAGAAGAAAATAAGAAATGGAGTCGGTATCTAGAATAACAAGTCGATAAAATCGTTTTTAATAATCCTTATGGATTTTGAAACAAAGTAAAGTGATATTTTTTTTTACTAATAAAACTAGAATTTAAGCTGCACCAAGTAATGCATAATTAGCATGAATCTACACTGAAATATTAATAGTTATCGGCATGCAAATGAATGCATAACTGAAACATTTAAGTAATTAATATATTGTGCCTAATTGAAGATGAATTCCATCGCTCCTACGACTAAAAGATGGAAGCTCGCCAAGAAAAGTTAGGCAATGGTGAACTTTTAATACTTTTAAAAACGTAAGGTACATCTATTCGAAGATGCAATTTCGCGTATTTCCCCTGCCTGGTGATATTAATTATGGTAGCTTTATATACTATATACATGTCATGATAAAATCCCAGTGGATGAAATGAAATCCAGTCTAAAGCTATCACGGAGGGTCGAACTATAGAGGAGGGCGAGTGAGTCGTACGAAGGGTAATTTCCTTCCCCTACATAGAGGTATATTTGAAGATTGCAAGAAGAACATCGTTTCGAATATTTCTTTTGGCTCGATGAAACGAGAAACGAGAAACTCGAAGTCGTGCATTCGAGGGGATGTAGATGAAATGTGAAGGGACGATATGATAAAATGTTAAGAAAGTTGAAAGCGGAATAAAATTTCGAATTCAGACCAATTTATATTCAAATATTATACGATGCAAATAATTGAATCATTGGAAATTACTTAACAACAAATGGTCTTGTATTTCGCTAAAATAATAAATCTTTTTAGAAAAAAGGAGAACGTGGTATTATATTTTTTATAATAGCTGTTAATTCTGTACATCAAAGAAAACTAATATTTTTCGTGAATTAACACCGGTTAAAACAGTATGAAAAGATGATCGTAAGTGTAATTTGGACATCACTACTTTAGAGGCATAGATAACGGTGACAAAGTAGTGACAGACAGTATGGAAGTCAGGCTTGTAATAAAATAATTTTATGACGCCATTGTGAGGCTCGGGCGTGATGCCATAGCCTTATTTTAATGAGCGTTTAATAAATTCAGCAAATGGTGTCTTACGTTCGACGTTTTATGTGCGTCAGGGAAAATTCGTTATTCATAGACAAGTCGTTAAACATAATTTAAGGTATTTCACCTGAATAACATAGCTAACAGATAACACGTGTTATAAGGCGAAGTTAAAATTTCCGTTATGTACCTACGTATATTATTACCGTCGGGCAAAATAAATATCATTCAATAAAATCTTTAGACATTAGAAATTTAAATATTCATAAATGAGGTTAACTCAGAAAAATCAATTTTGGAAGTGAAATGTCTTTTTTTATAACTTCATCAAACAATTTTAAGGTGTTTACAGTCAATAATTATAATAACACATTGTCAAATGATCAGTTGATAATGCTCGCTATCAGCGAAACCGGTCCTGATCTAATAAATTTGATGTAGAATAAGTAGGTAATAAAAATATTTTATTATTTCTATCATCAAACAATGTCGAAACAAAATCTCCTCACCATAACAGAGCGAAAGAGTGTTTAAAAAATAATAATCAGACGCCAGAATTATACTCTTATATCTGAAAAGATGGTTAAAGATACTACTTTCCAAGAAATATTGGTGCAAAATTGTCGAATTGAATGGTATATTATTTTTTATTTAATGTATACTAGAGGTCTGCACGGGCCGAAATTTTAAGATTTTACCCGGCCCGAACCCGAAGACCTACGACCCGGCCCCGAGGCTCATTTTCGAAAATCTTACCCGAACCCGACATTTTTCAACCTTGCCCGAAACAAATCCGATTTTTTTCGAAAAGATGACTAATACGAGTACGTGAAGTTTATCATAGTAATAAATTTAGATTTACGATAGTGGAAATTCGGAAATAGCCCGATTTTTGTTATATTTTGTTGTATGCTTGCGTCCGAGCCCGGCCTGGACGCGAATCCAAACCTTCGTTACCCGGCCCGACCCGCGAGCCAAACCCGAGCCCGTGCAGACCTCTAATGTATACCAACCTAGTAAAGATTGTGTATGCAGTTATAAAATTATTTGGATTGTTATAAAAAATATATTTATCGTGAGATAAAATAAAATAGTGTATCCAAGGCAAAATGAACATTGGTGGTTAAAATAATAATCGGCAGATAAGACCGCAAAATAAAATTTTATTTAATTATAGATAAAAAAAAAGCAATAACAGAAAAGCTAGAATTTTGAATGAGGATACAATGTTAACCGCGCCGTATTGTGTGTATTATGGCGATAACGGGTACTGGTATAACATGTCGATAACAATGTTTTGTTATATTGTATTCTTTATCAACTAACTTCCGTAATCCTAGGCTTATCAATCTGGAGAGGAAGTGGAAATGAAGTGATACAAAAAATATATTTTTAAATATGCAACTCCAGATTTTTCTTAATTGTTAGATCATTCATTATTGGGTTTGAGCTTCACTTGATGAGTCAAACATTTCATTTGATACAAACACACTTAATTTAACATTGAAGAGTATGCAGTGGAATGTAAGAAGCGTTACTAAAATATACATATTTGAGCATATACTATTTCACTTACGATTTAATTACATTTATTGGCGTAACTAATATCATTATAATTTTTATAAAATATCTACCAAAACTGCGTGTAGTACAATAAATGAATCAGATGTTCTATTATAAGACGTACGAAATATTCCTACTATAAGGTATTTCCGATTTTCCAGCTTTCAAAAAACACAGAAGTATATCAATAAAAAGCAATGTCGCAATATCTATAAAAAAAAAATGCCACAGTAGACAAAATTTGCGGAAAAAATACTAACGTCCACAGTGAGTTAGTATAGTTGCATGACGAGAGATCGAATCTCGGAATTATTCGGGGCAGAGTAATAAATTTTTGGCAAAACTGCGCGCCTAGAGCGGGTATAAAATACAATGGACGTGGAAAATGGTAAATAAAGAACTTGTTATCGCCGTAATAAATGAAATGACAGTTGCTGCAACTAAAGGGAAAGCTCTCGCGGATATGACGCGAATAAACATGATGTTATGGCTTGGCCATGTAACGTTAGCTGTGCGAAATGAGTTTGCGATAAATTTATTAATAATATCTTATAATAACATTATTATTCTTGGCTTCTGTCCTTATATCGATCTTTCAATTACTTGGGGACCATTCGCTTTATATAGAAATTGAAAATTGAGTACAATGAAACACCTGCCAGTATTTTAGAGATAAAGTTCGTAATTGAAGGTCTACCTGAATGTTAAAAACATTACCTTCGTAGTTTAACCTTCGTACTTTAGAGTAGGTTTCCAAGAAGTCTTAAGTCAACCGTATTAACATTTGAATGAAGTAACATATCATGTGTTAGTAAAATATTGACCTTTGAGAATTTGAGAAATGTGTAACAGTCTCAAAATTTCATATATGACTAAGAATAAATGTAAAAGAATATACACAATTTTTTAAATCGATCGTAGACATTGGGTTCACGTGGAAATTAATACTCCTAGTTAAATATTAGAAAACACACATTATAAAATCAATCGAAAAATTACATAACGAAAAACATTACAAAAATATACTTGCTTTAGGTTTCATGCAGTTTTTTTCAGATATATAAGGACTTACACATCGATATAGATAACGCCCATGCGAGTCTAACTGTCGATAGTTCAAAATCACAAAGGTTGCGAACTACCATCTCCTTTTGATAAAAAAAAATAAAACAAGCAATGTTCCTACGCACGATATCAAAAGACTAGACATTTTATTTTCGATGTTACGACAGAAAAAAATAATAATAATACAAAATGCTTCCGGGGGTGAGTCGAACAAAATGTAGGGAGAAAAACTGCGACGATCTCCGACATCTTTTGTCATTTCGGTATTGAAATATGGCGTGTCTCTGAGGCTATTGATCGCGTTCACGAACCAAATAAGAATGAAATATTAACGTGATTTACAAGTAATACGGTAATAATAAAAATGTGACAACGTTTCTCGATATTGTTTGATATAATATTAAACAGTTTCGATAAATTCACACTGAAGCAGAAAACCTTCCTATTTTTAAACGTAAATTGTGTCAGTGCGTAAGTTTGAAATTGAAGAAGGTGTTTACATTGCAGTGTTTATTAAAAAAAAACAACTTAATTGAACAGCGTCTAATTCAGTAAAACTGTAGCTAAATAAACTTTTATCTTCTAACTAATATAATAGCACTTTTAAGGTGTTCACTGTCAATACTTAGTGGAAAGGCATTATAATAAAAATAATAACACATTTTTTAGTACTTTTTCCACATCTGATTTATTTCATCCGGACCGGTTTCGCTCATGGCGAGCATTATCAACTGATAATGCTCGCCATCTTTCGGTCCTGATGAAATAAATCAGAAGTGGAAAAAGTACTAAAAAATGTGTTATTATTTTTATTATAATATAATAGTGGTCATGATATATCCTACTATTGCCGTCTGGCAGCAAATTCCAAATTTGAAATACAGCTGTAACCTTTCTGTGAGCTGACATTAATTTCTCGTCTCATCTTAGAGTGATTTAGTTACTGCAAAACGATGTAGAAGTCTTGGCATACCGCAAAAGCAAACGGATGTTATTTTAAATTGTATAATATTATAACACAGATTCCATAAACACAAGTATACACAAGACTTTACATGTAAGAACAAAATAATAACGCCAGTGGAAAAAGACTTCCAGATTTTTAATTTTCAATTCAAGACTTGTTATACACACAATGAAGGGGGGTGTGCATATGGCTTTATCCGAAGATGGCGATGAAGGCGGTTATATCCCAAGCCGGGTAATAATAAAAGAAAATCCAATCAAAGCACATATTTCGTCTTCTTCATGTGAAGAAGTATTCGGATTTAAATTACATTGCTTCTAAAGTAGCGATGTATATAATTTTACATTAGCTGGCCCGTCTACTATCCACTACTCAGGCACTGTATGTATGTAGGCACTTTAGCAGTAACAAGCAGCTGCCGACGCAAATTGATACAAAAGCGAAGCGGAATATTGAATTACCGGGAAATCGGGACTTCACGGAGTCACGCGAGCAAATAAATAGCCTTTGAAGCAAACTGAAGAAAAAATAAACCGGTACACAATTTATATTCACGTAGGATTTATAACATAAAATCGAAACGGAACGTATCCACCACCCATCTATGGTATGTGGTTTTTGATTAACGACAAATTTATGTATTTCATACAACAAAAAAATGGACGGTATCCAGATTCTAAATATCTGAGCGAAAAAAACTATCAAAATTGTGACCTACCCACTTGGGAATACTATGATTCATTAGTCATTCTTTCAATCTAATATTTCACTAGTTAATAAGGTTTTTTTGTGTCCATTCATGAATAGAGATACTTCAATGATTACGAACACGTGTCTTCATAAATGATTGCATAATTGTAAGAAATTCATACGACGGCAGAAGAGTCGTTGGAGAATTGAAAATTTGCATTATATTCTATGGCCGTTGTAATATGATCAAAAAGTTTTATCGTGTGAAATTCAATGTAATGCATATCGCAGAATCATTTTGATAAATCCACCTCGTAGGCAGTTTTCTGTAAGCTACCTACACGGTCTCATAATCTGTGCAATTTTTAAACTGTCAACAAACATTAAACAAACACTCGCCCGATTAACTAAAGCCGTGGACCATAAAGACTACGTGGCGCTTAGATAAGTGCAACCAAACTTGTTAGATATAAGCGAGCGTGTGCACTAAAGCGTGTGGGCAGTGAACAAATAGGATTATCAGCCGGGGTAATGTGAGACGGCACTCCATCGCGAGATCTATATCGCTCGATTACCTGCACGCACACCTTTCCGACGTTTTTTTGTCGCAAAAGTGTGGGATACACTAATGGCGGTTTAATGCGACCGCCGGCCGCAAGTCGGTAGCGCCGACCCGCCATGTAATTATGTTTGCGCGGTCGTTTATTTTGCCGTAATACCAGTTAGTCTCAAAGCTGTGAACATATTTTCAACAATATAAATCAGAAGTAGCTACGCAATCTGGCAACCTGCTCGCCGATAAAAAAAAGGGCTTTTCGATTAATGCTACAGAACGCAAAAGAAAAAACCTTCACAAGCGAGCGAATCCCCGCACGGCAAGGAACATAATATTATGTTGATAACTCGTCAAAATAAAAGAGAAGTACATGTCAATAGCAAATCAAATGAATTGATGATAAAAAATAGTCAATCACATCAGAGACACAAGGAAAAATATTTTATGATGCATTTGCGAAATATCAATAAATTTGAATTTGTTTTTGATGTTATGTGCTAAATGTTTCTGAGAAATATTTAGTCCTTGTGTTAATACACAACATCAACCGTATACATATGAAAGAAAATTGATTTGAAAACAATAACTTAACATTTCTAAAAAATGAAAATATTCACCAAAAACACTTTGTGAAGCGCTGAGAATATGGCACATAACAATTTCCCCAGGTAAAAAATAAAAATGAAGTGTAAATAAAAACAAATGAAGTGACGCATTGGCAGTGATGCGCGAGGTATGACGGCAGACCGACAGACAAGTCAATTTAGAAGATTAACAGCTGGTAATCAGCGTAAAACAAGGCCAATAAACGTGTTTAAAATACCGCAAACCGACGCACAAGTGGTCGGGGGTTTTGAGTAATGGCCTCAAACACACTGGTTCGCTCGATACGCCGGCTATTGATTCTGCACGGGTGGAAAACAGTGGGCGATTTTTGTGATTTTGCCCTATGATGTTCATAAATACCTCTACGTCATGTTGAAAATGATTTATATAGCTGAGCGAAACCGGTCAAGTTGTTTTTTTATTGAATACAAAATGTTTGATGAATGTAATTTACAAAGAATGCGAACATAAAAGAAAGAATCTTCGTTCATTTATGCTGTGCACAGATCCATATCACAGCATTTTCATCCAATTCCATTGTATAAATGTCAGATAGTCGTTGGGCAAAAGTTTCGGAGGAAACATATTTATTTATTGGCAGCGATTCGCTTTTATCGCAGACTCTCGGTCCGATCAGCAGTTTTAAAATTCAATCCGGCTCCCGCGGCTTAAAGAGCACCGGCAATTCAAAATGCATCTGTCAAATGCACTCGTAAATTTACGTTCGCCGTAGGGTTGCCAGTGCATAATATTATTATAAAGGCACGTGCCCCCATCGTTTTCCATTATTATGCCCGAATAGATGACGAAATGTATTCAAGAAATAAATACGTCATTAATTTGTTTTCTATTAATTGTCAGTTGATCAAAATTGTGGTCTCAAAATGCAATAAAGATTGTTTTAAAAACATCTCATCTCAAAGTATTGCTCAACGGGTAAAACGATACGAAATATTATTGAATATTTAATATGATAATATAAAATAACATATCTCGAAAGGGTATAATGTATAATATATTTATACGTTGTGCTGAATCTAACAGTAGGGATTGTAGTGTGTCAAAAATTTACCCAATTCCGTTTCCGATATAATCAATTCGCAAATATCTTTATAGAGGCTCGACGGCCCTTGCCGAAAAGAAACCTTAAGTCGAAGAGTTCGGAGTGGTGGAGGGGGGTGTGGAAAGGAGAATATGCACGAGAAATTTCACAAAGTGAGCAGGGAAAATGCAATATCGTGAAACATTTATGTTTGGCTCATGCAAATACACGGACCGGGCGAGGCGGAGAGACGTAAAACTCCTTTCCTGAGAGCATTTATAATTCAAAAGGTTTTCTCGAATAAATAAAATATAAGACTTCAGGTGAAACGTCTTATGTAACAACAACAAAAAAACGTAAGGACTCTTGTTGAAATATTATTAAGGTACGCAAGGTAGATTGAAATAAAGTTACATGTAGCCAACAAAACATTTTTATGGCATTGAAATATTACTAAAATATAAGAATGCGCCATACATAATGTGACCATTTATTTTTGTCCTCAAAACGGGACATCTACCAATGTTTACGTAATAGTATGTATATTCAAGAAAACACGTATTTTTTCATAGTTTTTATGTATTAATAAAAAGAAAAGGAATGTTGATAAATAAAACAAAAGGTATAAATATGAAAAAAATTATGTTGTTTTATATTTTTCTGATAAACAAATTTTCTTAAGTATAAATGGGTTTGCTTTTAAATAAGAATGGAATTCTTGGCAGAATTTTTAAAAAAATATTTTAACTAACAACATCGCTTTAAGTACTACGACTTGTAATTGTATTTTTTCTGTCGTCCACAACTTATTCATCTGTGAAAAGACTCTTTCTACGGGTGCATTTTTTCCGGGCAAGCATAAAATGTATTCAATGATTACTCTAAAGATTTATGGTTCAAATTATTATTATGAAAGTGTTGGAACAATTCAATCTAACGATTTTCGATTGCATTTTTTTAAAATTGTTACCGTGTTTTGCCCTCTTTTTGAAAACGGGACATTTCGACGCCCCGAAGGTGTACTTGGGGACAACGGGACAGGCTACCTAAAAACGGGACAGGCTACCTAAAAACGGGACGGTCCCGTTCAAAACGGGACGTATGGTCACTTTAGCCATACACCGAAATTAAATCAAATTTTTTATTTATTTATTTACCATATCCGCTCCCAGCATATGGACTACTCATATTTTTTCCTACGAGAACTTCTAGCTACTGAGTTGCTCAACATCTCTTTTTCAAAGACAATAGAGATTGAAAAGATACGAAGACTCGAAAAGTCCTCGTATCCTTCCAATCGACTGAAAAAAACTGCTCGTACAGGGAGTCGAACCTGTGAAGTTTGCCACGGAAGCTAACGACGTCAAATACTGCACAATACATTCGGCATTTTTTGTTATGTTTACCAGTTGAATAGTTTCAAAAATGGAGAAAACATTACGAATAATAAAAAAGGATTGTAAAAATACAGGCCGGAATCAAATTTTGAAATTGAACCGTGTTGAAATATAGTGCGGGTTGTGTTGACAGTATTAATTATTTAACATGAAACTATCCACTCGACAGCAAACTGCATACTGAGGAGGTCAGTATAATAAAGATAATGAACAAATTTATTTACAGCGCTATTATCCACTTTGAATGTCGATTCACCTCTCGCAGTGGTTAATTAAAACAGCTGCTTCTCCTCGTTGCAATCATAAAACTGTTAATTGTAGGCGCACAGCGCTCGACAAGACAACGAGCGAGCCCCCGTCATAAATAAGGTGCGCAGGACCGCAGTAAAAAGCCAATTAATAAAGCTGTAATTGGGCAGGACATTAAATAAAATAATACACCAAAAAAACATTCACCTGCCTTGGATCATAAATCCTGGAAACGCCGGCGGCCATGTTGAATTATTATCCGCGCAAGATGAACGGGCGCCCACGAAACGCGGATAGGGGTGAGTCGAACGAAGGACCTTATCATATCATTCTATCGTTTATTCAATTTTCATCGTTTATCGCTTGCTTTATTGGACGAATAAAAACACGCTGCGAAGAACACTTACTAATTCAATCACAATTTAAAATCATGATACCTAAAAGTACCAGTTGTTCAAGACTGAACTTAATTTTATATAGTTGTATCTGCAATGTTATGTAATTTTCAATACATACTCGTACTTACAATTACATCTTGCTTAGCTTACGTGTAAATAACACGGTATTTTTATATTTATTATCAGTTTATAATGTTTGCAGTTAGCGAAACCGGTTCTGATCGAAACAAATCTAATGTGGAATAAGAAATGTGTTTATTTTCGATGGTTTCGGCGGTAACTTTGTGGAAGTTCATTTTAATATAAAATTTAAAATAACTTTGTTTATTCCACGTATTGTACGGTATCAATGCGTGGAATAATCAAAGTTATTTTAAATTTAATATTAAGGAATGTGTTATTATTTTTTGTTATAATGCCATTCTAGCGAATATTCACGGTGACCAATATTGATAGCAAAAGTGTAAAAAACGAATCAAAATTTATGAGGTAACATTTAATGTAACGTTTTCGAACTTAAGGCAAAAAGTGGCAATATTTTAACAACGCAAAGTTAAACATTTTTATTTGATATCTTATGGCCTCCCTCCCGGTTTAATGGCGGTCTTACACGATCCGTCGACTGCTCCGAATCCCGTCCCTCTTGCGGCATTCAATATTCCGTTTACGGGCGTGTACGTATATTATGCATCGTGCGCGATATGTTCTCCTCTCAAAGGAACGCAAAGGAAGCCTGCTACCTATATTCATCTCACGATCTCCGATATAAACACCCCATTTGTATTGGCGCATCGATATGGCCATACAAGTCTGTCTGTGCGAGTTCGGGAGCGTTTACATCCACTAAAAACGATACCTTAATTTTAACTGGCCGTCAAGGGTCAATATCACGCATTTAATATTATGCAATCTCCTTGAACCAGCACATATGAGATTGTATTGTATTGAGCTCCCCGATACAGGCCAGTAATTCGGGGAACCACAAGCTTTAATCCACCTCGTATAAGTACCAGCCAGCTTCCAACCGCCACTTCATCTCACTATGAGTAAGTAAAAGAAGTGATAATAATGATTTTTTAGTGTTTCAAGAGCCAATTTTTATATTTAAAAAAAATCACTTAACTGCTTGCCTTAACCCCTTTGGATTCCAGACTATCCTAGAAAGTACCCGAAAAAACGGTAGGCTAAATTTATCTTAGCTAATATTAACATATCAGTGTTCATCGTTTTGCAATGTCATTGAGTCATGTATAAAATAATAATTAATTATTTTAAATATGCTATAGAAGCATAACGTCCTACCAAGCCAAAAGGGCGTCAGTAAAATTTTGGTGATTCTGAGATAATTATGAGGTTTAGGTAAACAATTTTTTTTACACACACCGTTTAAAAGATATTCGTCAAAAAGAAAAAAAAACACCAATACATGGAAAGAAGTGGTAAAGAAACGAAGTTGTTCAAATTAACACAATATATGTTTACTCTCTTTGTTCTCTTGAAAAGTAGCGATTTGTCACTAGCACTCCTTTGGCTTGGATTGGTCGATATAAATGTAGAAAAAAACAAACACCCTTAAAACGTGTGTAACCGTGAAAAACTGGGGCCGATAAGTCCCCGTGAGGAAAAGGTGATAAAAGTTAAATACAATAGATATAAGATATTTGGGATGTTTCTTGAAAACAAGTGATTTTTTACAGACCCATTATACCGAATAATGATCGTTTTTATTGAACAAATTATTCTGTCACCTTCTAGAAAATAACATACATAAAAATGTATCCGACGAAAATTAAGAAAAAAATCTTAATCATTTTTAATATTCACGTTTTATATAACGAGTCAATAATGATATTATTAAGAGACGGCGTAGTTTTTCAATATCATTAATATTAAAGTTTTTTTATACGCCAGACTTGTTATAAGACGTATAAAATAATCATTTTGTTTCACGATAGTAACTTTTTACGTGGCAACAAAAAATAATAATTAGAGTCATAAAAATTAACTACCACTCGAGAATATTTCAACGTTGGCACTATAATTAATGTTAAATTACTTATTCGAAAGCGTTAAATCAACATAAAGAGTATAAAATAAAAAAAATGATGCATTAATTATATGACCGCAGGTGTATGGGATAATGAAAATAAATAATAAGCAGATAATTAAATGTCGAGGTAATTGAAAACGAGAAACACTTTTAACATTTTTAGCTGGAATTTATCACGCTTTCTATTTATCAAGGTTATAATCAAAAAAATTAAGAATGATGAAGGGGTAAAAAATCCACACAAATGTTTATTAACGACTAACTTACTGATGACAATGGTCGCGATGAGCGAAACCGGTCCTGGTCTTTACCAGATAATATGTGCAAATATTACGATATAATAAGTTTTAAAATTGAATATAATGCCATTCATCTAGAATTGGCAGATCTGTCATGTCTACTATTTCTCATCTTTCTACAGTCCGCCACAAAAATGACACGAGGTTAATGTATTTGTACTCAAAATAGCACACCAATATAATACAAATGGCACACATATATTTATATAACAGCCATTTGCAGCATCAAAGAAAAAGTTTAATTTGCAAAACGCACCGCTGTTAATAATGCTGTATCACTCAAAAACACTGGAAAGTTATTCCAATCGAGTTTAAAGCGTTTTTTTCCTATGTTGTCCTTCCTTTTTGCAACTGATAGAAATCTGATAATATTCATATCAGAGATATGCAATCTCCACCATCTGAATTTTCATGAATTCACCAGGTTCATGTTAAGATCACCAAACAGCGACGCGAATGTGTGACTATACTAATAGGCGAGATACAATTAATAGTATCATACGCTACCACTTAATATACCATCTCGGATTGTCTCGGAGCCAGATTAGCATGCAACGAACGTGTAGGCAGGTCATGCAAAAAGGCAACTCGTTTGATCGTGCACAACTAATTTCAAATGGTGTCTTTGATGTGTGCATAAATAAACACAGAATAAATAACATCCGCTTGGAAAAATATTTTTTATCTATTTGCATCGGTAAATGGCGATAGATTTTTTTCATATGAACATGTAACACGACTCCAAACGAGATTCGTCAGAGTTGCCAATAATGTATGTAAACTCATAACCTGTCACCGGCTGAAGTTGATACAGTCATTCAAACTAGATGACGGATTTTTTTATGCTGCATTTTGTTACATTTCAGTGGTAAAGAGATTATATAGAATGCACTCGAGTGCCAGCTCGGCGTTATGTTCGCTGCTGGAAATACCAATTTTTTTTTTCAAAAATTTATTCAAAGAGATGGCCCACGTTTTGTGTTCACTTTGTGTTCAATACTTGGTGGAGAGGCAGTATATTAAAAAATAATAAGACATTTTTTGTACTTATTCCGGAATAAATTTATTTTCATCAGGACTGGTTTCGCTCATCGCGATCATTTTCAAGAGAAGCTAACCACTAGTCTTGTCTTATTTCTATTCTTCTCTCTTCAAAACAAAAGGTAGAGCAAGTGAGTAACAAGCGTTTCTAGAAGAAAAACTCATGTTGATGTAAGCACTAATGAGCCCATATACTCCACGTAGAGAGCAGACGTAGTTAAAGCAAGGCAGAATGGTAACAATGGTCAATTATTGGTGTAAATGTTTTCCTGACATATTTAGATGCATAAAAGTATGGCCAAATACGGTATCGTTTAGCGTGGGAGTATTTTAAGCCGATTGTGAAATAAATAAAGAAATTAATTGAAAAATTAAAAATATGTAAATAGCTTTTCTCGCAAAATTCAACAGCATTTCTAAGAGCACTGAAAAGAAGCAGTGGTGATGCATTGTGGAATCGTGACCGGTTTCGCCTCCGAAAAATCAAGGTCGTAAATGCGAGTGATGCTGGGTTTAGCCCATCAGTCTGGATGTGCCGACGAGGCAATGCGTACGTCGCACAAATCGAATAAAATCGACGGGACAAATGGCGTCCGCCCTGGCCCGTCTGCCTGACGGCCGACATGAATGCTAATGCTCGACCCCCGCCTATGAATTACCGCCGCGCACCCCTCATGAATTATTCATGGGCGGATAAGTTGAGCCAGCGCGCACGGCTCCCGCAAACTAACCGAGGATTGATTTGCGCAGCCGAAACATGCCGTCGGAAATCTTCGATGGTGGTGACACCTATGGTAAAAATTATCAATTCAAGTAGATCAACACACCTAGAAACCTGCCCGACGTCGTTTATCAATCTACCGCACGGACATATGAATTGTGAAATCCATGCGTATAGGATACTGAGATAGACCAAAGTGAGTATTTTCAAAAATTTTACAAATTTTAATACTTTGCCGAAGTTCATTTAACAATACAATCAAAAGATAACTTTTTTTGTTTCAAGTGTTGTGTATCAAGCAGTGGCACGTGTTTCGCAAGAGCATTTTAAAAATTCTTTATCTTCGAATATTTTAATCGCTACTTTTGTTTTAATAACTATTCGAACGAACTTCATTTTCAGAATCATCAAAAAAATTGTGAATAATTTCTTTAAAATAAAAATATTGAAAATTTTACGCTCCGATCGTTTCAATACAATAATTCTCAAATAATGACACGGAGAGAAAAAAAACGATTTCTCAGAAACTTTAAATTAAACATTGAATGACAACTCAATAATATAAAGCCGTGAAGAAGATCACGTCAATGTGATTACAAGAAATCTTACAATGGTATTCAAAGCGCGCGCGCTGTTGTGCGAGTGTCTTAGCATAAACAAGTCGCACATTGACCATAGAGAAAATCCTTGCATGCAACAGCAAAGAGCAATTCACCGCCAAAGAAGCGATCACGGAATCGTTGGGGTCATGCCAAATCATTGCATACCTGAATGGTTTATACAGTATCATTGATGCAATAATTATTGTAGCAAATTATCTTTATAGCCAACACGTATTTTTTCACAAAATACACTATTGCATTGCAAGACTACAATTTTGCTTATGGTCAGTATTTTACTGGGCGTTTTAGTGGATAATAATTTTGTACGACTTCTGCGCGGATTTATTTCTTGATACTGTGCAAGTTTGTTTGTGGACGACTTGCGTGGTAATCAATTAATATTGTTCAACATCCCGGTTGAGTTAATATAGATAAAATCGTTTAAAAAGTATGTGTATCTATGGTTAATATGCTGCTTGTCCACGATAGGATGATTTTTTAAACAATATAATCACATTAGGAATTTTCAAAGATGTCAACCGAGTGAGTTCTGACATAATCAACTTTTATTTATAAAATATAGTATTCGTCTGAACTCACTCACGTCAATATGAAATATGTCGACATCCGAAATGAAATATGAATATTAATTATTAAAATCACTTACATTTAATTCATTCGTATATGACTGGTGATGGGATAGCTCGACCGATATCAAATTTAATGAACTCACCTGGAAAAAAAATATTTTGATTAATATTTAGAAGCAAATGGGCATTGTTAAATAAGCACCACAATATTTTAATAAAACGAATAACGGTAGGTAACCACTTGTTGAAAAAGTCTATCCATTTATGGTATAGTTGTTAAAATTCCGCGGTTCATACAATACGCTGAGCAATAACTACCGATCAATTATGAATTCTGAGAACGCGCGTAGTGCCGGAGAGCCAGGCACCGCAACCGGTCACATCGATATCCGAGGCTATCTTCGCGAAACGATCTCGAAGCCATCGCCGCATAAATGACTGTGACGGTATTTTATTAATAGGGTCGTCAGGTAGCCGCCCGACTGTGGACAACGACGAAGTGGCCAAATCGTTGACTCACGTGCACCTCAAAAACAAGTAGAGAAGTCGAAAAGACGAAGAATAATAAGTATTCCATTTTCGTTCGTCAATTGTGTTATAAAAAAATGTTTACAAAATCGTGCCTGAGCAATCATATTTAAAGAGAGAAGTTGAGGTTTTAGACGCCGTCCGACCAAAACTATGAGAACTGAAATAATATATATATTCAAATATCGCAAATTTTATAATGGAATAATGCACCAGTATGGCGGGAATACCAGCTACTTTAATTATAACTTCGGGGCTTTGGCCAACTGATAGACATCTCCCGTGAAAGCATCGAAAAGCACGCGCCCCGACGCCAAATGAGCGCCGCTGGCAGCCGACGCCTAATTTCGAGCGTAATATATCCGTTAAATATTTTGTCGCTCTGCCATTTAATGCGAAATGTTGATACATGTTGATTTCAATCTGTCACAAAGAAATACTTGAAGGCTTGTCTTAATAACAAAGTAAAATAAAATCTCGACAACAAGCTACAATTAAACTATTATTATTTAATAATAAAAATTTCTTTAAAGAATTACTATCACAACATGTTTTAGGTATGCTACATAGAGATAAAACGGCCAGAGCTATATAATTCGGTGTACATAGAACATTGAGAAAATACCACTTAATGTATTTGCGAATTAATTATCGGGGCCATATTTATTGGCAATTTGCGTCATACGAAACCATATTATTTGTTGTTTAATTAGTGGGAAGAAATGTGAGAAACACGACCGCCACTAACGTTGAAGATGTTTGTGATAGTACTGAATAATTAAATTGGATAGCTAGCAATGCCAGCTATAATAAACACAATCCGTGATCTTTATTTTTATTGACTAACATAACCATTTCAACGACACCGCGATTACTTACTTGGCACGGATAAATGACGAAGGACTTGAAATGCAATTTTGTTTTATAAAGAAATGAAAAATACAAATACATAATATTATTTGAGATCCTCCGCTACTGTCAAAATAACGGTTAATAATCACACTATCAACGGTTTAGGTTGAGTTAGAAACTAAACGGATACGAGCTGTGAAAACTGACAATTTATTAGAACTACCAACAATTTAATTTGCATATTTGCTGATACAATATTAAACATATCGATCATTTGGATGAATTACGGAACACCGTATTTAATTATATACTGTCCAAATAAATGCAGACGTATTTCATATCCGCGTGTTTTCATTATAATCTTACTATAAAATCAGAAATTTCGTTGCGATTGTCGAACATAAAATATGTGTTCTCCCCCCCCCCCCAGCCCGTGCCACGGAAAACAATGACATTAAAAAATAATTTACAGGAGATACGTCTACAAATGGCTAAATAAATATGAATCACTTCTCAGCAGTAGTGGTGCAGTAGCATCAGATAAGACCTAAGTGCTTTTATATGCCGGGCTCAACGAGAGGCTGTAGTAAGCGAGTATAGAAATGAGAATAATAATTTACACATATACGATCGTGGAGTTTGTACAGCGTTACCACGAGATTGCAAAAATGGTGTACGTTTATTTCTTGACTGGAAATAAATGGAGAGTGTACATGAAAGAATTATTACGGTAATAAAAGTGTTTTGGATGGCGTTTTACAGACTGCGCTGATAAGAATAACTTCATCATAAAATAAACATTTTTAAGCGTAGAGAAAATATTTATTTCGTTAAATCAATTTACCGAACAATCTTGTTTCGAAGAATAGTAAGCGTTCATGCTACATTAAAAAAATAGTATCATTAGACACACGATAATGTTCAATTTTATGGTAATTAAGAGGGAAAATAAGCGTTTTTATTTATTTTACGTATATAATGGATGTACCTCTCACAGGCATAACACTACGTGGTCCAACTTTTAAACCAACCCAACTAAAAAATACTTGAATACAGAAATAATGAGGGTTTGGCCTTGATGTAGCGGTACACAACATTGTCTACAGTCACTATAATAATAGAAGAAATATTATAAGTACTATGAAATGTCACTATCCAATTTTATTCCGTTGAATATTACACTGTGTGGACAAATCATTATGCTTCTAAATATTATTTTGTCCAGTGATATTACATCCACATATCGTTACTTGCGAGATTAATCAGCTGTATATTAATATAAAATTTAAAATAACTTTGATTATTCCACGTATTGTGCTACTAACTATGACACGTGTTTCGCCTCTTTCAGAGGCATCTTCAGACATACTATCGCAAAGGTTGCTTAAGTAATGAAGCAAGATCGATTCTAACATTTTAAATTATGAAATTACAAAATGGATTTCGGGTTTTTTTCCTTCTAAAGGAAACAAGGAAGGGGTGATAGAATCGAAAAAATTCAATCATATAATGATACTAATGAGCTGCAATCAATCAGATTGGGATTTTTCCCTTATAAGGGAAGCAAGAGATGGGGTTATAGAATCGAAACAAAGCAAACAAGTAAACATATTTCTTAAGACGTTAAACATTACAAACTATTAAACTATAAACTAATGAGCTGCTGCAATCAATCAGATAGGTTAGTGATTACTCTATTAATTGGAAACAATGTAGGTAATGGCGAGCAACCTGTCCTATTAAGAATATTATTTAATAATATTTCTTTTTTATTAAGACTTTTATTTATTTCTAAAGATTCTAGACTATTAATCTTTAAGCATTTTTTAATTACTCGGTGGAGTATTTCTAAATTACTAGTCTGGTTAAAATTATGATCATTTTCTATTAAATGATTGGTAAACTCAGAAAAAATATTAAAAAGCTGTATATTAAATTAAAAACTAACTTAATAAGCTGAAGCCATAATTATTTAATGTCGTTAGTTAAGTTGACTGTAAAGATATATTGACTTTCAGTTGTAACGGTAGGTACTCCTGTAATTATTTATTCGTTTGAATATGACACATTTTGACGATTTGTATTATAATTATTCAATCTTCTGTAGTAGTATAAATTGTTATAGCTTTAAATACACACTATAATATAAACATGACAATGAGTTTGACACATGCCTACCTATGTTTTATTGAGTTGTAATACTCACAATAAACTATTTGATATGCCAAATGAAAATGTAGCGTATCGCAAAATAAAGGAGAGCGGTCGAAAGATATGGTTGAATGAGCGACGTTACAAAGAGGATATTAATCTTAAATTTATGAGCAGAATAAATCCAAGGGATTTTTTGCCAACTGGGTATTTTTCCCTTTCAAATAATAGTGCAAGAGGAGGGGAGGAGAGATGCGAGATCCCCTGGAAAGAAAACAATATTTGAATTGCAAAGCGACGATAAAAAATATCTCGACATTAAATTATATCATGCAGAAGAAAATTCTTCGTTGATTTTCACGAAGACTTTTTTTATTTTACTTTGACCTTGTTCAGCTATGAATATTTAAAAAAAGGTTTTGAATAAAAGAAAATTAAACATATAAACATTTATAATCTGTGTCTTTTTACGATGAATTTAGAAATTGGTTCGGTTTAGGTCGATATCGTGTTAACTTTCTGGAAATTGATTTTTGTTAATTCAAATGTATTTTTATCAGGGCTGTGGAGTCGGTAAAAAAAAGTCCGACTCCGACTCCAACATTGACCAAAAACACGACTCCGACTAAAAAAGTTTAATATCGTCACTTTTTTTTGCCTAATTTTCCTATTTATGTGTATTCAATCATATATCAACCCTACCAATCCGACCAATAGCCAAATTTGACAAATTATATGCCAAAATAAAAAGTTCAATCTTTTCAAAATTTCCGACTCCGACTCCGGCCAAAAAGCCCCGAGTCCACAGCCCTGATTTTTTTATTAGCTACAATTTTAACATTTGTTTCATAAGTCATTGTGATTTCTGTAATTGATGGATAATAGTAAATCGTAAATAAATATGCGGCGAACAAGCTTTTCCAAAAGGCTGTTAAATCCCTCGTTCGACGGTTACTAATGAAACGAAGAGCACATAAATAACGATTACCCCGTGTCTTATGTGAGCGACGCGAACCGGCAAGCGAATTTAGGCGAATCCAGTCAATTTAAAACGTAGTTGATTAAAGGTCTTATGTGCCACTTCTGGCTAGCATGGCTAGCCACTTCGCAGCGCCAGGTTACGGCGCAGCGATTTATCGCTGCTTGTTTTAGCTCCAATTCAATGTACCGTACCCTTTACGTACGGGGAGATATCGATCAAACTATTGTTTTAATATGCACTAATACACTTTTATCTATGAAATTAAAACATATATATTTTTATAAGTTGTTTATTTATATAGTTATATTTGTTTGAAAGTACCATATCTAATACCAATGCCTTTCGTGCTGTGCATTTTTCACGTTTTTTTTGTTGCAAATAAAAAAAACGTGATTTTTTTTTAAATTTCCACACGTATTTATATATCTAGATTATATTTGCATAGTTTATATTAAAAAAAAAAAAAATAATAACACATTTTTTAGTACTTTTTCCACATCTGATTTATTTCATCAGGACCGGTTTCGCTCATGGCGAGCATTATCAACTGAATCATCAACTGAATTATCAACTGAACATCAGTTGATAATGCTCGCCATGAGCGAAACCGGTCCAGATGAAATAAATCAGATGTGGAAAAGACTAAAAAATGTGTTATTATTTTTATTATAATGCCTTTCCACCAAGTATTGACAGTGAACACCTTAATAGTTTATATTTAAAAAATATTCATATTGTTATTTTATATTGGATAAGATTGCATTTTCTTGTCAAAATTAAAATTTATGCAAAAAAAAATATGTATTTATTTTATCTTTACAATTTTTATTTTTTTATATTTTTTTCTTTGATTCCTTTAAATATAAACTGTTATTGATGTGTATTATTTTATTTCAATGACTTAATTTGAATAATGTAGAAAATATAATTGTTTTTGGCAACCCATAAACCATTCCCTTTTTTTTTTCGAAAATTCGGTCCGTAACCAAAGGGTTAACATTCATTATGTCGGGACGCAAACGCTTTTTATTTGAAAACTGATATCGTGAAAGAAGGTGTCGCGATTTCACGGCAAGCTACCTACCTATCGTTCATTAGAATAATATATAACACTAATCTTATATGTATATAAAACCGAAACGGCTATGTATGTATGTATGTTTGTGGGTCGGGAATTCCCCTTTGCATTGTTGGGCATTGCTATAAGTTGCCATAAAAACGAATATGAAAGAAAATATGTTTGAATTTTTATCGGCGAAGATATTTAGTCAAAATGTAATAAATTAGTCATCTACTGAACTTTTTCCGGCTTTTATTAATATGATAATGTTTATTATTTACGTGAAGGTATTATTTGACATTTCTTTGACAGCAAATTAGATTTTTTCAATCAAATTAAATAAAGTTTGTGATTTTATTTTAACTCTATTTTGGATGTTAGATTTTGTGATGATGTGAAATAAAAAAATATGGTTGACACGGCACAAACACACAGTGGATAAACACAAAAGTTGGAATATGTAAATGTGACGAGGACAAGTTGTCTCACAGTGTCAATAAATTGTGTGCTTCTTTGCGTGGTCAATTGAAACAATTCAAATTTGAATATTTTCGTTATTACTATTTTTCATAGTCAAACTAAAACAAGCACCACTTTGGTTTTTGATATTTGCGGGGTGTTTAATTTTAAAATCCCCGTATACAACACTTTTTGCAAACGTGTTCTAAATTTAATCAATTTAGTGGTCGGTCTGACAAGGGCTTGAGTCGAAATAGCGATCAACTAATTATTATATATTTTTGTAGAACTAAAACACATTGATATTTTTTCACCGTATTTTAATGGAGTTCTACCCAAGTCAATGCCAATTTAATTAATATGCTCTTGAGAGTTGGAACTGTTTCACGTATCGTAATACAGGTTGAAGCCATTGCTTAAAATTAACTTATAATTTGTTATTTTTGTAATGCACATATATATTAAATATACATTTTTCAATAAATAAACGATTATGATATCTTTTGTTTTTATTGTCCGACATTATTTGGCGTCCATTTGTATGTTAACTGAGTAAAATTTCTACATCTGTCATAATATGACGAGGCCCGCCGCGTCAAGATCGTTTCAAAATATCAAATCAACCGATCGCGCGAAGTAAACATATGCGGTAACGCGCGGCAACGCGCGGTAAATCGTCAACATAAGACGCTCTGGTGAACTTGGACCGTTTGATATTTGCAAGCGATTTGCGCGCGCAACGAGTCAGGCACTTCGATGCGACTTACGACAATTTGTTGAAGTTATTACCTATGCCGTCCTGACCGCATCGCTTCGTCTACATATGACACTTGCATGGGCCAGGACCGTTTGATATTTTAAAACTCTGCCGCTTTCAAAGCTGCGCCGGATCGCCTCGCGGAGATTCGCCCAGCTAAGACGACCCGTTACAGTAGGTGTGATTTGCGCTGACGGAGTGCAAATAACCACCCAGTCTGCCCGAAAGGCAAACATCGTTCAGCGTAGAATGCTCCGTAGCCACTTGCAACATTGCACAAATGGCAATACGGCATATACGTAGTGTACTATAAGCTCAGTTTATTGTTATCGGCTGCAGAAAGCTTATTGTAGCTTAAAAGCTTTATTTTTCAACCAAACATTTTCGAAGTGGAAAATGCTCTGTAGGAGGATTAGGTTTGTATGATAAACGCTGATTATATACAGCATGTGACGGGTGTTTTGGAATGGATAAAAACTTCATTTTCATTTAACGTAATTAATGATGAAAGCAGTGACTTGAAATTTATGATAATATTTGAGAGTTATTTATATGTTTTGAAAGCAATTTTTTTCGACAAATAAAGTGAGGAATTAGAGATGTCGTTTAAAAAGGGAAAATGAAATAGTGTTAAGAGTTGTTGCGGGTTTACTAAACGACATCAAATCCGTTTCGCACGATGGCCAACGACAAAGGACGTTTCGATGTTAGGCGGGTCGTGATAAATGTTCCCGAGTTTTCGTTCAGGCTCATCAAACAATGCGAGGATTTTCAATTCGCTTAATGGGGGATCTAGCAGACGTCGGTTTGTCAAGATGCATCACCGAACATCGCTAGCACGGCGCTGTATTTAGAATTTTATTTTGATGGCTTATTCTAACAAACGTTTAAATGGAAACCAAAACCTGTAAAAATATATAAAATTATTGAAAAATTACAATGCTTTGGTTACATTATTTCCTTATTTCGATTTCTCACATCATGTGAACATCTCTAATGAAGTAAAATTCTCTAATGAAGTATAATTTATTTAGTTACTAAATTTTACGATTGTCTATCGAGAGATTCGACAAATAAATTTACAGAATCATCATTGTCACAATAAATTGTTATCTGAGATGCTTAAATACACGAACTATTAATAGTTCATATATCTTGCACTGATAACTCTAAAATTAAGCGAAAAAAGAAAAAGATGTAAAATGAAAGTAGTTTTCGTTACCCTCCTGTATGGGAGATGTTCGTTCATATATGCGAGTTCACCTATAAAACAGAGAAGTTCGATACAACTTTCCTTCCCGAGGGGATAAACTATCTCGCAGAAAAGTGAGAATGTCTCGTGTAGTTTTTTTTTATACACAGCTGTATGTGTACAAATATGACATGACAAAAAACGATGTCAGGATTCAGGAGTGACTTTTTGTTACGTATCTATTAGGTTTGTGAGATATCAGTAACAACATATACATATTATTTGCATTGAAAAAAACTAGAACTTGAAATCAGAAGGCTTTCCATTAAACATTTATTATATGGTACTTATTGTATGGTACTCAAATTCCCACTTCCTTACCAAATGTGTAAAATATTTACAATAATGCAGGACAATGGATTTTAAATTGTTTTATGGTGATATTCTATCAAAGATTTTAATTAATTTTAATCCAGAAATGGTTTAGGATGTAACAATAGAAATTTTTGAATTTATCAAAATAATTTGTCTGTGTTTTTTACATTCAACTTTATTAATTATATACCTACTGCAAATAATACAAGCAGTGGGTATATCTGCGAAGAAGCCAGTGGTAAAGGAATTACCACAAAGTAAAAACAGAAGTCCACCGGGAATATAAGATTTAGAAAAAATAAAACATCTACAACACGTAGCTGCGCGAATTTTCTGAGCTGATTTTTTTTTAAATTGAATTAGTTTGGTACGTGACGTGTGCGTTGAAAACTTCTGCCCCGGGCGGGATGATTTCGCGCTACGCCGGGGAGAGGCAAAAAGGGTAAATAGGTAATAAAAAGAGAGATGATGTGAAAAGCGAGCGGCTTGCGGGAAAACTTTCTTGCTCGAGGCCAGGAGAGGCTCCGCTGCAGCGAGGGTCGAGTCGCCTGAACGCGGGGTGTATAAATGATGTTTATTTTTTGGGAAATATACTGACTTACACAGACAGGTTGTGTGATTTTGTAAATCTAGTGCGTTTGTAATACACTACATAGAGAGATGCCGTATTCAACAAACAAGTTGTAATGCGGATTTTTTCGTATGAAAATGAATGAGTTTCGTTTCTGAGGAATGAGTGAAATAGTTCAAATTATTATATAAATTCTAAATAAATAAATGCAGCATAAGAGTATTGGTAATAAACGAACAATTTGAGTGTATAATATTAGTTCGGCGAGGAAAAATTCACAACAATGATAAAAAGCTTCGGTTCAGAGATCGGTACCAGAGATGGATAAGGCTTAAGGATACCTTACATCTGAAAATATAATGTAGTTGTTTTTATTGGATGTATCAACAACAAAATTGCTAGCGTAATTTGGATTTTTATGTTTCTCGTTTGAAAGTTTGGTCAACCTCATTTGGGGGGGGGAGGGGGTGGAACAAGAAAAATTGGGGTAGACAAAGGAGGTTAAGGTAGAAAAGAAGTTAGTTTGCCTCTAGAGGCACGTGAGGGTAGCATAAATTGAAAAATAAACAGCGAAGACAAAAACAAAGCCTACGAAAAAAAAAAACAGACAACCCGGCTTCTCTTACTACGTAGGAATATTGAGGATGTTAAACATGATATTGCAGGAAAACGAGTTTTTTTAAATTGTTTATATTCGGGAAAATGAAAAGAAGACAATGAGCAAAATATATAACATTTGGTATGTCAATAAATGTGAAAACTTTCATACATATTCTATTGAAATGATCGTGTTCTCAAAGTTGTGAAACAATCATCATTAGGTATAAAATGATTTTGATTAGGTACTCTTAAAATGATGTAATCCATTTTCATTTCTGTTCTCTGAATTTTCTTATTATTGCGATGGAATGCACCAAATAAAGGAACTTTAAAAAAACATATGTTATAAATATGGTACAAATAAAACAAGTAAGTAAGTAACGTTTAAAAAAAACCAAGAATGAATTTCAAAATATGTAATTTGTATCAAAGAATATGAATATGGTTGAGAGGCGATAAAAAAATCTAAGCACTCCATTACCAACAGTCGTAATTATTTTAATTCGTTATGTGATACAAAAATCTGTCACGGGAATGATATTTTTTTAATCTGGAATAATTTAAACCAAATAAAAAACATGTGGTCAATTTGTCACAGCAAAAACGACCGCTGTGATAAATTAAAAAGAGAAACGCCGCCCAATAATGAGAATGCAAATTGGAATGTGCCGAGGAAAAAGAAAAAGGAAAATTCCCCTCAAATGCGTCAGTCGCTCATGTCTAAATCGGTACAGTTTTATTTTGACAAAAAAAACTTTTTTTCCAACATTTCAAAGTGACAAAGAATCATGTGACTAAATAAATAGTGAAAAGCATTTAATTTATTTATGCGGTAATATTGAAACACCTGCCAAGAGATACAATATATGATGACCACTTCCCGGATCATAAATAAAAATAAATGTTTCTTGTAATAATGCTTATAGCATTTAATTCATGTCTTCGGCCATTATTATGGTGGTAAAAATAAGCGCAACGTTATTTACAAATAAATATTATCTAACCATTGATTGAGTAGGCATTTACTTGGTAGAACTCCATTATATTACGGAAAGAAAAATAACAATGTATTTTAATTCTACATAAATTATTTTATATATTTGTTGATAGCTATTTCGGCTTACGCCTTCGTCAGAACTATTTCTGACGAAGGCGTAAGCCGAAATAGCTATCAACAAATATAAAAAATAATTTATGTAGAATTAAAATACATTGTTATTTTTCTTTCCGTATTATTATCTAACCCCTCAACTTAGAACATCTTCATGTCATCAATGCTCTCAGAATTATTCAAAATAAGAATAAAACCCTAGTTTCTTGCTCAGCATCCTATCTAATCTCACGCATGTAAACTATTTACGGTGTTTTAAAATAAAATATTTAAATAATATATTTAATTTACGGTGTTTTGGGTTTTAATCTGATACGAAAGATCTGTAAAGCGTTGATTACTCTATCTGGTATTTTTCTCGAAAGCATTACAAGTGAATACGCGAAGTTCTATTAGACAATGTGAGAGGATCCTACGACCCACTTGATTCTAACTAAACACACAAAGGTGGCAATAATATTTAGAATGGGAACACGCGAGCATGAAGGCGCGATGCGAGCCAAGAATTTACAGCCCGTCATTCGTCGAGTAGATAGATAAGAGCAACAGCGAAAACAAATCTCTCCGCGACTTCCAACGCCGCTGCCGCTTGTAACAACATGGGACAAGAGGAGCAAAGCGACGATATCACACCGATCGTCGAACGGGCATCAATCTGTTGGGCAGGATGTTAACGAGCGACTTGGCAGGCGACCAACGAAATGTTTTTTACTGCGATACCAAGAAATTTGTTTTATATTGGCGTCAGTGCCCCGCATAGCGTAACGAAATGTCGTTCGAACCATTTATATTATATTACTTTAAAATTTATTAGATACATTTAAAAAAAGCCATGTCTGAACGTGTGCGAAAATGTAAAATGAAGACGTAAGAATGCGTGTTTTTTTCAGATGAGAAGGTATGGTAAACCAATGAAACACAACAACATAACAGACTACATAAAAACAACAATATTGTTTGGCTGTCTTGAACGTTTGAACGTTTAACCTAATCAATTTGGCCAACAACTCTATTTTCGAACTAATAATGATTGATGATAGAAATAGGAAATAAAAAATAATGATTGATCTTTATTTTACCCGCGCCATGGTGTCTTAAATCACAATACTTAAAAAAGTGCGGATTACGGAAGATAAAATTGTTTCCAAGTGGCATTACAACTATGCACTCATGTCAGAAACAAATTTCGACTTCCCAGTATAAATTACGATACTTCAATATTGATTATTATGAAAAGTAAAGTCTGAAAATTATGCAATAAATCATGGAGTGATGGCGCTATTTACAGAAATAAACACATTTAAGAGAGTTTATTTTTTAACATCAAAGAGTTGGTTTAAAAAAAATAGACGAACATTAATAGCGGCAAACATCTTTTCATGAGAAAAGTATTCGAGCTTAGCGAAACAATAAATCACCGAAGATACCGTCCATATGGCGATGTTACATCGCGTAAAATGACTCGAGTATCCAAACGGAAAATGCAATTGGGTGTGGCAAATATGGAGACGCTGGCAATCGACATCAAAGAGTTCTGCTCTTTGTTCGAGGCGCTTTAACACGTTATTTTTCAAAGAGTATTGCTGACAATTTAAATGGTTAACACTTAAAATGATCTCAAGAGAAAAATGAATCATTATGGCACTTATTTATATTGTGGAAGGTGCAAGGGCCACGTGCCCCTGGCGACTTGCCAGAGAAGTATTATTTGTTGAGAGGATTTTATTACTGCTAGTAAGTGATTAATTTTAAATAAGATTTGAAATATGTTTGCTATGTAAACATTTGATTGAATAATTGAATAATAAATCTTATGACGTAGTAATATATACCTTACAGTTGCCAATAAATTACTATGAAAACATTTTTCGAATCATCTCAGAATTAATAATATGGCCTCTGAATTACCATCGTTGGAATGGTTTAAAAATTCGAAAAGATTAATTAAGTATAAGAGTGGTGCCTAGTACAAAATATTAAAATATCAATGTTTTTAATCTACATGGGAAATGGCGGTGACTTGCTAAATAATTAAGTGAGTCATTTATATAGAATGTCAAATGTTAACGACATTAAAAAAGAGCATGCAAGACACATTACAAAATTCAATGAGCGAACTTAAGTGGACATGTTTGTGATGTTCCTTCGTCAATCTGGCAGGGTGCAATATATTACGCTGATTGTTCAGTATGTGACAAGTAGATTGGCTGTTCGTCGGTCGCGGACCGTGTCTTTAAAATGGTTCGACCTCAGTTTCCTGCCCGCGACTCTATCGTAAACTATTTACATGGAGAATTATTGCACGACACGCTTCTGCGTCTTGCGAGAGAGATAAAACGTTGGGAAGACGGAATTATTCCCGACGTAGCGATGATTTATATCGTTTACTCGCATGCATTTGAAGTTTTACAAACAATTTCACAAAGTAAACACTCGTAAAATGAATAAATATGATAAAATGTTGAGGATATGTTAATGGATGAAAATAAGTCCACATTTTTTTAAATTTATTACTGAATAAAATTGAATTAATAGAAATCACCGTTATTTATACACGCACGTGTAAGTTTTTTTAAATATAGCAATAATTATGACTCCGTATCTACACATTGTATATGTACTTGGTTACGAGATGAATTTTAGCGAACGATTAGTATCGCATTGCTTCATAATTTATGCAGGTGGTCCTTATGTATATTGGTAGAGAAAATGCTTGTCTTTCACTTTTTGAAGTGCAAACATTATTATGTACTCTACTAATCTGAACGATAATTAAAGTTGCACGGCTATGTATGTAGGTGTGTACAGAATGTATATTGGCAGTTTCCTTAAATTAATACTACTATTATTTACTGAAAAAAAGGAAAAAATAAATGCCGCTCATCTTAAGTTTAAGCTGATAAATTTGCAAGTGTCCGACGACAGTTTCGAAAATAAATAAAATGGCAAAAAGAAAATAACACTGCTTGTAAAAATAAACACGCATTAACGCGTTTTCTGAACGGCATTGAATATTCTGACCGCCCCCGCGCCCTGAACACAGCAGCGCAGCTAGAAAAAAAAAAGTTACGTGGCTGAAACATGTTTTCCGCTTGAATAAAAAGAAAAAAAAAATGGAAATCTTTTCACGAGCGGTCGAGTGTTTTGGCAGATGTAGTGTTCGGCGAATAAACAACGGCTGAGAGACTCCTCGACAAAGAAACGAGAGGAGAATAACATGTGCTGTGACTCAAAACAGACCCTGAATGGCACAGGCCGCGTTGGAAAAATTCCATGTAGATTTGTCACCGTTTTAAAAATTTACATTTCCAGGGTAACTAAATGACGTACCTGCTTGAAGTCATCAACAGCAGCAGTTTTTACACCTGATTTGCGAAATGAATCTACCAGTGTGCTACAATCATATATGAATTTAATTTACGAAAATTTGTTATTTCCAGGATGTTTCATCAGCTTTTGAAAGCAGGTTTGGAGAAGGGGTGGGTGGGGGGGTTCAATTTTTGCAATCGTGTTGTGCAGGTCTGTTACAGCAAGAGATAAATAAGTAATACATTCTAAAGCCCACATACTTCAAATGACAATTTTGAATATCAATGTTAAGACCACACACATTACAATTCACAATCAATACTGATGGATGCAATCGAAATAAAATCGTCTAAATCATTAATTAAATACGAAATAAAATCAATTATTCGATATCATTTTTACATTTTCATTCGATATCGTTTCTTTTTGTCTCATACTGTTTTCTACAGGTATGCCTAAATAAATAATATTGATAGTGACACCTCCTAGTATTTTAGGACATCAGCACTCTCTCGAACGGTCTATATTTCACCTCAGTCTATGAGTTCAAGACAATATCAGGATATCAATTCAGTCTTATAATACTCTATAGTGGAATCTAAAGCGATTTCAATATAAAGTAATTTCTAAATTTGTAAAGTCGACATTTGAGGGCGACGTCTCCGGATGAGACCTGCGGACGTCCCGCTCTAAAATGTCTTGTCTCTGTTACGCCCTGGCTGCGTGAGATACGTAGTATTACACGCAGACTCCGCTATACCAAAAAAATGGCAAAGATGACGCATACTTAACCGAATGCTGCAACGTTCGCCTCACGAACGAACGAAGTCGCGCCTGCTACAAACAGACGCTAGAGCGCAGATAACATCGTAATTTCTCTCAGAAAGTCAGTCAGAATTGAAAAGCGAAGATTGCGCTTTGATTGTACATCTGTTGGGTAAAGCTTATGCACGGATCGAGTTTAAACTCTCCACAATAAGTTCCTCAGGTCGCCCTTCAAGCCAGTAATCGTCTTTCTAATACGTTTAAATCCTGATATTGCCTTTGTAAAGGCGAGAAGGTCGAATCATTATTGTTGCAACCTTTAAATTAAATTCTATATGTAAATCGTAATTGTATAACCTGTTCTGAAGACAAATAAATAGTGCGTATGCTATTTTCACTGTGTAACCCTTTGAGATCGTTTTCTTAATTAGAGCACCCCTCCTTTCTCACCTCCCAGTCCAATTTCCTCATCCCGAGAGTGTCCGACAGGGAGGCACGTCCTCTTTTCCGAGAGGGCTGAGATTGAAGTCGTCTCAATTGGCTCCCCCAGAACGTGGGGCCGACGTCGTTCGACAACGACGGGATCCATTCCTGATTTTTCATGCTCACCCGATCTCAAAGCGGTCTGGGTTCGAAGAAACCCAGTGGCGTCCAAATTAACAATACAAACAATATGTGCGACTGTGAAAGTGTCAGTATTCCCGAAGACCGGCTGATCGAATCGGGAACTACAAGGATGTCGACACCAACAATGTCACCAACGCCTACGCCCACACCTATGCCCACGCCTACCATAAACGACGCCTACCAAACACGTTACGTCTACCGCGAAGCGGCAGAATTTAAACGGACATTTGACGGCAGCTCAAGGGCTGACATCGTCAAATTCCTTGGAGAATGCCGAGAATACTTCGTGGCAGCCAGGACCCACGAAGAAGATAAATTGGAGAAAGCCGTGTCAGGCCTCAGAGGCGAGGCCAAGCGATGGTGGGCGTCACTAAGGAATAAGCCGAGCAGCTGGGAGATGATGTCGTTCCAGCTGCTGCGGCAATATGATAACGAGGATAGGCGGATCATGATAGACCATGAGTTTCGGTCTATCAGGCAAACCGAGGACCAGGAGATCGTCGAGTTCCTCGACGATAAGAGAAGCACATATCGAGGGTCTGCAGGCCGGGTGCCGATCAGAAGGATCTGGCAAGGGCGGTACACCGCCTACTCACTCCTCGCGACGTCGACAGGACAAAGACGATGACGTGGTCGACGCTCGACGAGCTAATAGAAGGCAGCAAAGACTATCGAAATCTCGACCCCAAGGACAACGTCGTATATGACCCCGCAGCCACCACAACGCTCACAGCCTCAGTACAGAATGTACGAGGATGAGACAGAGCATCTATATGACGAGGAGCAAGGGCGTTATTACATCGTCCGCCGCGACGGCTCTCGTCAGCGTCACTCATCACCACCCCCGCCTCAAGTACGATGGAAGCAGAGGAAGGAAGCCGACACCTCAGCATCAAAGAGGCGAGCCAGAGGTTGACACCAGCAAACCCCCACCTAGCGTCCAAGAAGGCAGGTGGAGGGATAAACGACAGAACAGTCGTTTGGAGTGCTGGCGTTGCCAAGGGAAACACCTGGCAAGAAATTGCCCAAAGCAACCGGGGACCTCTGACGACAGGAGGAACTGAGGAGACCGCAGCACCAAACCGGATAGACGGACTGCCGAGGTGTCTCCATCATCAGCACGAGGAACGCCTACTGGTGACGAAGACATCTGGGAGTCCTCAGTCACGTCGTCCGCCCGAGGAAGTCAAGACAGTGAACCTCAAGTGCAATGCGTCCATAGACAATGAAACGTGTACAAACAATGAAATAAGCGTTAGGGATAGAGTTAAAATAATAAACAATAAGAGTGTAGATAATATTAATAATGACGAAAACAATGATATGTGTAGAAACAATGAAATAAGCGTTAGGGATAGGGTGAAATTAATAAATAATCAGTGTGTAAACAATTTTAATAGTTATAAAAACAATGAAACTTGTGCAGACAATAATCAAATAAGTGTTAGAGACCGAGTTAAAATGATAAACACTAGTGAGAAATGTAAAAACCTTTTAAAAATTGAAAAAAGTATTGATACTGACAATAGCGGATGTGAAATTTTCTTTAACAAAAGTGACGTAAATATAAACAATAACGTAGGTAAAGGTATAAATAAAGACAATGTGGGTGACGGGGCATCTTCGCGACAGCCACCAATACCAGCGCCTAGACAGAGGTCAGCGAACTCCCCGCGAGGTGCGAAGGTCGGGGAACTTCCCGCACCACTTCCTCGGAGGAAGTTCACCACCAAGAAGATACTACAGGAACTAGAAGAGTGTCCTGTAGTGGGTATCAGTGAGGCAGCCTCCATCACGCATCCGCGGCTATTGAAAGTGCCGTTATCGCTCTCGGACGTGAAGCGACCGCTTTCAGCTGTAATAGATAGCGGGGCGACACACACTGTTATCCGGAGTGATCTAGTGCCGCACTTTACGCGAATGCAGGCGGGACCCTGTCTACGGTTAGCCGGAGGAAGTACGCTGGCAACATACGGACAAATTACCGTGACGGGACTGTTGCAAAACGAGCCGTTTTCGGCGACGGCATTAGTCGTGGAAGGCCTAGGCTTCGATTTGTTGTTGGGACTGGATTGGCTTGAACGCGAGGAAGCCAGTCTCGACTTCAAGCGTAGGTGCTTGCACTTTGGCCTTAAGATCCGTCACACCGTACACTGTGCCACACTTACAAAGCCAACGATCAACACCTCTCCCGAGATACCTCCACTAGGCGAAGCGGTACCGGATCCCATGATCGGCCGGTTTAGTCGACTGCTGAGGGATTTTGGCAGTCGATTCGCAGCCACCGGGCCCAAATGCCGCACTGTTGAGCACGAGATTCGGCTATCTGACCCTGTTCCCTTCCGAGCTAATCCTCACAAGCACTCGGAAGGCACCAAGCAAATGATACGGGCCGAGGTGCAACAGATGCTAGCCGATGGCGTCATCGAGCCAAGCCGCTCTGCCTACAGCTCTCCGGTAGTCATCGTTAAGAAGAAGGACGGGACTCCTCGCTTCTGCGTGGACTACCGGAAGCTGAATTTAAATACCAAAGATGAAGCCACACACCTGCCCCGGATCCAAGAGACACTGAAAGACTTGGGCCCAGCAACCGTCTTCAGCTCATTAGACCTGAAAACCGGTTATTGGCAGGTGCCATTACATAAGGACACAAAGGCCCTCACGGCCTTCAACGCTCCGGACGGAGGGTGTTACCAATTCACGGTGATGCCCTTCGGTCTGAAAGGCGCTCCAGGGACATTCCAGCGTCTCATGAGTCAGGATGTACTTGTCGGATACATACAGAAGTTCTGCCTCGTATACCTAGACGATATCATCGTCTACAGTAATACGTGGGTAGACCATGTCCGACACTTGCGCCTTGTCTTTGAGAGGCTAGAACAACACGACTTGCGCATGTCCGGCAATAAGTGCCAGATCGGGAGGAACACGGTGGACTACCTAGGTCACCAGGTGACAGCGACAGGAAATATACCGCAACCAAGCCACTTACGAGGCGTAGAGGAGGCCTCTACCCCTCGCACACGCCGTGAACTGCGTGAATTCTTGGGGCTTTGTAATTGGTTGCGGGAATATGTGCCAGGGTTCGCCGACCTCGCCTTCCCGATGACGGACTTGTTAAAAACGGACACCAAGTTCCGATGGACCCCGCAAGCGCAGGCATCCATGAACAACGTGAAAGAGGCTCTGCGAAGACCTCTGCAGTTGGCACGGCCCGATTTTACACGGCGCTTCGCACTGCAGACCGATGCCAGTGGGCACGGAATCGCAGCAGTCCTTTTCCACCCCCGAGAGGACGGAGGGCGAGATATCATCTCGTATGCCAGTGCCCGTCTCTCCGAGGTGGAACGGCGGTACCACAGCAACGAGCAAGAAGCGCTGCAGTGTGGGCCATTAAACGGTACAGACCGTTTTGGAAAGACCGGCCGTTCACGCTGATCACGGACAACAAGGCATTGACTTGGCTGAATAAAGCCAAAGATGAGCGAGCAAAGTTGACTCGGTGGGCGATCCTGCTCTCCGAATTCAACTTCGAGATTAAACACTGCGCCGGGAAAGACAACCAACTCCCCGACGCTCTGTCTAGGAATCCTGACTCCGAGCCAGGAGTAGAGGAAGATGTGGAGAGGATGTTCCGACCGACCAGCGCAGCTACCGACGTAGCTCCCCTGGCCTTAGCACTCGACCTCAGTACTGTGTTCGAGGCGGTAGTCGCTGCTCAGCAGGCTGACCCCAGAGTACAGGCTCGCATCCGCGATCTTGGGGAACCAGATACACACCACCAATGCCGGAACACCCGAGTGCGGGATAACCTCCTCTGCCATGTCAGCCACAAGGGCCAATACTTGACAGACGTGCCACCGGCGATACGCCGCGAAGTAATTCGGGCGTATCACGACGACCTAAGTGCGGGTCATCCAGGTGCGCACGAGACCGGCCGAGCGATTGGCAATCGCTTCTACTGGAAGAAGCGGCGGCGAGACGTAGAGGCCTACGTCCGGCAGTGCCCCGCTTGTTCTACAAGGAAGCGAGGCGCAATCCAAACGCCGGCTACGCAGCGCTCCCATAAGGAGGCTACGAGGCCATTTGAAGTGGTAGCCGTGGACTATATGGGTCCCTTTCCTACCACGACAAGCAAGAAGAAGTATCTCCTGGTTGTTACAGACCTCTTCTCCCGATGGGTGGACGCATTTCCACTGGCAGCTGCGACAACCGCAGCTACCTTACCCTTTGCTGAAGCGGGTCTTCCGTACCTTTGGATTCGCAAGGGCCGTCTTGACGGATAACGGACCCCAATTCCGGAACAATGTATGGAAAGATACACTCGATCAGTGGGGATGCGAACACTGGACAACGCCTAACTACCATCCACGTGCTAACCCCACAGAGAGGAGAAACCAAGAGATAAAGAAGGCTCTTCGTCTCCGCTTGGAAGCCGGCGAGTACGACCGGTGGGACGAAGTACTACAAGATGCCCTGTTCTCGCTGCGAGTGCGCGAGAACGCGGCAACCGGCCTGACGCCAAGCCAGGCCGTTTTAGGATACGAGATGTGTCGTCCAGGAGAGTGGCGATCACAGCTAAACGCCGAACCTCCACGCTTCCTGGACCATCAGCGGGCAGACGCCGACGCCAGTCTGCTGCGACATCAAGAGGATTATTTCAACAGGCGCTACGGCACCGCAGAGAGACCCGACGCCCCGACGTTCAAGGCCGGTGACAAGGCGTATATGCGAAACACGACGCTTTCCAAGCATAACGCCCCCCAAACGTTACTTCCCAGGTGGGAAGGGCCGTTCGCGATAATCGCACCGAACTCAACCCATACCTACTGGGTGAACGTGAGGAGCCGCCCGGAAGACGCACGTCGACGATCTCCGCCCCGTGCCGCAGCCGTTCGCTGAACCATCCTCAGACGTCGAGCAGCCGACGCCAGAAACCGACGCTCCTACGACGCCGCCGCGACCGCCATTCGTACGAGCCCGGTCTCTGTGATTGTGTTTTATTTCTGTAAATGTGATATACTCCCATTAGTGATTGTGTTTTAATTTTTTTAATGTGATGGACTTGCCTTGATTTTCTTTGACAAGAAAGATGTTTAACCACCGTAAATTACTGCCATATGCGAAATTGTTTTAGTCTTTTAACTTCTTTTAAATGATTAATTTGTAACGTTTGTCTTTTTTTTTTTTTCGGCAAGTCGTGTCACCAATGTATTTTTTTTTGCTTTGTTTTACCATACTGTATTCTACTCTACTTTAAGCTTTCTCTGTCCTTCAGACAGTTAATTCTATCCTTTGTTATTATTGTATTTTGTGTGTTTTTTTTGTATAAATTTTGGTTGCTGGGGAAACCATTGATTGAGGAAGACGTCCGAGATAGTCGCTGATCCTCAGGAGTAGGGTGGTTTGACACCTCCCTAGTATTTTAGGACATCAGCACTCTCTCGAACGGTCTATATTTCACCTCAGTCTATGAGTTCAAGACAATATCAGGATATCAATTCAGTCTTATAATACTCTATAGTGGAATCTAAAGCGATTTCAATATAAAGTAATTTCTAAATTTGTAAAGTCGACATTTGAGGGCGACGTCTCCGGATGAGACCTGCGGACGTCCCGCTCTAAAATGTCTTGTCTCTGTTACGCCCTGGCTGCGTGAGATACGTAGTATTACACGCAGACTCCGCTGTACCAAAAAATGGCAAAGATGACGCATACTTAACCGAATGCTGCAACGTTCGCCTCACGAACGAACGAAGTCGCGCCTGCTACAAACAGACGCTAGAGCGCAGATAACATCGTAATTTCTCTCAGAAAGTCAGTCAGAATTGAAAAGCGAAGATTGCGCTTTGATTGTACATCTGTTGGGTAAAGCTTATGCACGGATCGAGTTTAAACTCTCCACAATAAGTTCCTCAGGTCGCCCTTCAAGCCAGTAATCGTCTTTCTAATACGTTTAAATCCTGATATTGCCTTTGTAAAGGCGAGAAGGTCGAATCATTATTGTTGCAACCTTTAAATTAAATTCTATATGTAAATCGTAATTGTATAACCTGTTCTGAAGACAAATAAATAGTGCGTATGCTATTTTCACTGTGTAACCCTTTTGAGATCGTTTTCTTAATTAGAGCACCCCTCCTTTCTCACCTCCCAGTCCAATTTCCTCATCCCGAGAGTGTCCGACAGGGAGGCACGTCCTCTTTTCCGAGAGGGCTGAGATTGAAGTCGTCTCAATAGTATGTCAAATAACAAGCCTGGTAGATTAAACATATTTTTGTAGAGTTATGAGTGGCTGAATTAAAAAATGAAGTCCGTTTTCCCGGCTCACCCGACCGTTCTGATACAATACAATAACGCACGAAAGAATAGTATCAAAGTATCAAAATAAATCTAGTACCAGAAAAAAACAGAACGAAAGACAACAAATTAGTGACACAAATAGATTTTCGAACACACAAAAAAAACGTGAAAAAATCTATTCCGGCTAAATGTTAAACGGTTTTAACAATAATAGGATAGCATCAAAAGAATGAATACCTTGGAGAAAAAAAGTTAATAATATACCCAAACCCCATTCATCCGAGATACAACAAAAAAAAAGACGAAAAAAAGAAGATTAAAACACCGCCCAGGGAATTTTATTCACACTGCTTACGGCAAAAAATGTGTGCCTATCTGAAATGTGTGTAGAAAAAAATAAACAAACACTTGAAAAGTAGGTTCCGTTTGGTTTTCTGAATTCGGGTATATTGGATGTTACATAAAAAAATATACACAAATGAATTCGTCAGAAGTTTCTTCTTAGCGGGGACGAGGTTATTTACTGGTACCTACCTAACAATTAATTCAGACATTTAAGAACTAGGGGAGTAATACATTTCATTATTTAATGAAATAATTCGTATTAAAATGTATGCGTTACTTTGAATTATATATCGCTACATCAAATACAGTAAATCTTATCTTTCGAGATAATAGCTGTTTGGTGAACAATCGTATACATGTATTAATATATTATAGTCATAGAAGAGTACTATTGATTTCTGACTGGTTTTCTCACGTTTTTTTGTAGGACAGAGACAATATTAAAAAAATACAATATTTGAGTAGCAGAATAGTGTTATGTTGTACTGTTGCATTAATATTATTCCAACATTGATGTCCACAAAGCTAGTGTTTTCGTCACATTATAACTAACAATTACATTGGATAAATCGTTGTTTTCTTTACAATAGCCTAATGTTGCATTGATGAAGCGATATATAAGTTAATATAATAAAGATTTTATTTATCTTGGTTATCACGACGAATAACAACTTTTATTCAAAATGTTTTTGCACTGTTTCTACTGCGTAAAATAAAATATTATTCAACACAATATGTTGTATACATACATATACTATGTAATGAAAAGATAATGCACTATGTTATTATGAGCTATGTCATAGTACAAATGATTTATTGCAACTGCTAAAAACATTACATGAAACCTATCATCAATATCACCATTTGCAGCTGAGTTAAAAAGGAAAGTATATCTCATGCATCATATGTAGTATTCGCTATAATGCGTTCTAATTATAAGAAGCGGAACTTGTAAACTTGCCAAAGGAAGTGTGTGTAAAGCTCGTAAAGCTTAGGGACTCTCTAATAACAACACCTAATATAAATAAATACGCAAGCTATTGAAAGAAAAATACAAGAACGAAAGAGATATCTTAACAATGTGTTCGTCGTTACGAGCGCTGCTCCTATGAACGAGGACATGAGCCTTATTCAAATCTGTTTAAGCATAAAACAACACAATGCCCCGGCTCAAATGGTATGCAACTCGAAAAGACAGCAAAAAATCCATACACAAAGGACCGCAGTGAGTTAGGGAACACAAAAAGGACGAGGGTTCATTGGGAGCAAAAAAAAATGAAATAAAATAAATGATATTCATTAAAATGTAACGACAGCAAAAAGAGAAAATAATAAAGGAGTTAAAAAAAACTATGAAAGAAGACTCCGCTGTAAACAGAAACTCGGCGGTCGGTCATAAATTCAAGGAAAAAATAGGTTTGTTTCAATCCTGTTTTCAGTGGCCAATAATATTTTACGATTAGGCAGACATCGCAAATAAATTTCCATAACATTGATCGGAATTCTACTTCGGTGTGCAAACAAAAGATTCGAAAATAGTATTACATACAATTAAAAAAGATATCATTTTGTTGTGTTAATAATAGCGTCATTGATTCGCGTCTTGGAGAATTTATAGTACAAATAATTCATGGAATTTAGTGTGGAGAAAAAACAATTTATGCTGTTTAATTATTTAAAAGTTCCCAATAGCACTAAATGCTACTACTTTCGTCGTTTTACTTAACTTAACTATACTTAACTTTTGTAAAAATATCACATTGTATTCCTTATCAGTTGAGAATGCTCGCCATGAGCGAAACCGGTCCTGATCAAATAAATGTTATGTGGAAAAAGTACTAATAAAATATTATTATTTTTATTATAACGCCTTTCCACCAAGTATTGACAGTGAACACCTTAAAAACTACTACTTTCACTGTTAATCAATAATCACTCAATGATTTTAGAATATAGATGTAGATTCTAGAGTACAAAATTAAAAGCTTGCTTATGGTTTGTGGACCCTGGTATTTTTTTTGTACCTGCCGAAAGTGCCCATCGCCGGCGAAGATCAGCAAAGATACCAAGACGAATATTTTGACACGCATAGCAAAAAAAATAAACAACATACCACAAGAGAGAACTTCTACAGAAGGCGAAATGAATTCCGAGCAGACCCATTTCAATTTTTGAAGAGAAGTAATAATAACATATAAACGTCTCTTGAATGCTGATTTATGAAAGCAATTACGATACAGAAAATGTGTAAACTATGCAATCGCAGCTGCTTCTTTGACATTACTCGACTTATGCATAGATATTGTGGGCCTTAAAAAAATATTATTATTACATCTGCTATTATCAGGTTGGATTTAATCAGATTCACTCCAGATAAATTCGAGAGAATAACATCACCAATAACTGAAGATTTCGAATTTTGAACTGAAAAAATACATACATGCTGAGCTTGCCAAATCGAAGCTGATTATCATATATTAACTTAAGCTGGTAACCTTGAAGATACTTCTTAAAGATACAAAACATGTGTGGAATACTGGCAATTATTTTTCAATTTATAATTAAAATAAACTTCCACAAATTTCCCGCCGAATCTATTGTAAGATACCAACGTCCTACATCTACTGCAGACAGATTTATGTCTTGGTGCACATACTAATAATGCAGGAGTGGAAAAATGTTCAGCTAATGTTTCTTCTTCTTGATAAGGATCAGATACTGGCATTCTATAATAAATATATGGGTACTTGATAGAAATAGTATCTAAAATATTTAAATGAGCTTAAAAAAGTATTAAGACATTTACGGCGCTGTGATTATATAAGAATTCATTTTACATTCTTCCGGTGCATCGTTATGTTGGGCGATGTATTCAAAAACATCGGTCGGTTAAGTAATTGAGAAAGTTTTCTGGTGATTAAAAATATACATTAATCCCCAACGTGACGCACGAACATAAATAAATATCATGCACACTATAGACAAGTAAGTAACCAAGTATGGGCGTCGAATCAAAATATTCACATGTGGCCCCAAATTAATATACGAAATTTAAACGTATTTGCGACCCCCCTAGCCGGAATGGATTATGCGGGGCAGCCATTGTGTCCGTAACTGATCATTTATGCTTTTATGCCTGGGGTTAAATTAAACCCTCAAAACGCCAACCCTCCCCTCGAGCTTTCTACGGTCTGAATCATGTCTATCCACCTATATTTTCTCCCCCTATAAACGCCGCAAGCGGGCAAACAAATATAATAATATCTAGCAAATAATAATGAATATTTTAGCTTTACACTTCACTGACTTTTTCAATATACAATGCAAGTAATTCGTATTGATGTTAGGCTCATTAAAAAAGGTTTTCGTTTAAATAAATAAGGTTTCCACCTGTCAGAGTTGGCACGGTAAATATTGTATTATGATTTTTTTTAATCACCGTTGTTTTAGTACAAATAATAGTGGATGAAAAAAATATATGAGTTTGATATTTACGAATACCGCACATGAGTTTTGAATCATCTATTATAATATCCACATGCTATTATATCAGAAAAAAGAAGCATTGAAAATATTATATTTAACATAATAATTTGAAAACAGTCAGAACACCTACAATTCATTTTGAGAAGCAGGTTTATTTAAAGAGGCAATAAATAACTATTGCAATATGTTGAATCATTGTATCAATTTGAATTTTAAAAAGAGCCTTGGCTTATGACATGAATTGATAATATGAATACTATTTATCGAGATCAAGTCGATTCAATATTGTTCAAATCAACAAATTGTGTAGTTTATGTGACTAGGACATCTTAAGCACAATTCATGATCGACATCTCTCCCTGTTCTCTTTATAATTACACACAAGATTATGCAAATTTTATTGAGAAAATATAAACATTAATGCAGTGCACACCGCAGCTAAAAATCAAACAAATCCTACGGGGACTAAATAAGGATTTACGTAATAATTTATGATTTTATTATTATGGGCATGCATGCGCGAAAAACTAAATGCAACAATCCCCCGCGATAAACAACGCGAGGGTTAATCCCACATTAGGGGAATATTACAGAGAAGCCTGCGCCCGAAGGACGCTCTTTCAACACAATGGGACCGGGCGGAGAGGGAGGACGGAAGGTTGATGAAGCGTTGCGGGGTGTTTGAGTGGGACATCAGCCCCCGGGGACAATCCCCCAGGGACGATCTCGCGGGGGATGAATGCCGGCGACCACTTAAATAAACTACCCCGTCGTTAGGGATTCGCGAGGGTAGTCCGCAACGTGAATCCCGGCGAGCAATTTATTTAATGAGATATTTCCACAGCGGTGTCACTTCGGCCGTGTAAACAAATAATCTCGACGGTGGCTGTGAAACCGCAATTAATGCGAATGAACATGAACATGCAACGCAGTCGATTTACCTCGCATCAGAAATAAAAAAGTACACCTGCCGCTTAAAATAACAACATATGCACTTCGCATCCAACACAGATTAATTATGCTGCGTTTATTGAATCTATGATATCCAATGAACATACCGATACGCAACGTCAACTATGAACACATGATTCATAAAGCTATCCTAATAAATAAACGTTAGATTAATTTTATTTGAATCAATGTTAGGAGATAATAGGTACTTTAGACGAGTCGGGCATACAAGTTTAATTATAAAAGCTAGTTTCATTGTGGCCCGAGTAAAAATTCATTTACATATTGTAAGTAGCCAGTGGAATAAAGAATATGATATACTGAGGTTAATTTTGACATAATATATTTATAATACTAATTTTGTGTAAATATGGAATAGGTACAATTTATTTTTTATCGCGTAAAACACCACATGCCTGTAGGTTTGTATTTTAATATTTTTACTTGTACAACTGTTTACAAACCTGTTTTGAGCCGACACGGTGTAACTTTACTGTCTTCCGAGTTGATTTAAAACCAGAATCCCCCAAGCAATCTGGAGAGACTTGCTATAGATAAAGGAAACGGGAAGTGAATGCCGATCCCGCTCCGGCGGAGCACAAAGGGGAAAAACGGGAAAAGAGAACGAAATTGAAAACCGAATTTCTTCACAATTCTGTCCGTAAACGTGAATCAATAGGGGAATCCCGAACACAAGACCGTGAGATGCTTCAAACGATCGTTCACACGATTAAAAGGTCAACCAAGTGTCGCAAAGCAATTCAATTTCAATAATATGAAAAGTGCCAATGCAGGGTGAGAATTTTATGTTCAGCAAACAGCTATAATTTGTATGCATCAATAAAAAATATATATGTTTGCGTTAACTGTTTACGATAGAAGTATTTGTGGAAGTCGGGAGGGCCAAAAAATCTGTCAATTATTTTTAAATATTGGCAACAACCTAATTGGCATGTTCAATTTTATCACATAGCTCTTCGTTTGAAAATGCTCACACTGATATTGTTGTAGAAAATTGGAAATTCTTATCGAAATTGAATTATGCATGATAAACTTGATCAACCCAAGAAGAAATGACATAACATGGCAGAGCTCTTACCACTAGATACTTACCACTCAGACCGTTGAGATAAATTACAAATTCCCTTGCAAGTTACCTTTACCGCTCAATATTAACACCTGTTGAAGTCTTAATTGTACATCGCGAGCACCTTGTTTTTAATTAGTGGCAACTTGTGTCGAATCGGCGGATGCGGTAAAACATTGAATAAATATTAGTTGCACACATGCGGCGAACAGATAAAAAGAGGCAATTTCTCGGTGCATCGCTGCATATCTGATGTGTACGATTCGCTCAGCCCAGAGCTGCTTTCAATTTTAATGCCATACAAATTCGAGGCTCTAATTGGCAGCCGATCGCGGTTCGGCGTGAGCTTTGTTAACACGATACTACACGGTTTTTTTACACTCTACAATCTATTCCGTGTACGTAACAAGCCGTCAGTGTGTTCGACTGGATTTAACGTATTTCGATTTGAAATAAATACGTGAGGAATTTTAGCGCTTTGTGAAGAGGATACAGCGAAAAAACTATGACGATATATTTCATTCGTTAATTAAATTAAGCAACTATTTTGTTATCTCATTATAAGTTAAATACTGAGACGACCTTGATTCGGCTCCCTCGTAAATCGAGAAGGAAGCTCCTATCCGACACTCAGAAGAGGAATTTTCGGAACGGAGTGGGAGAAACATGGTGCTCTTATAAACAAAAGACGATCTCAAAGCGTTATGTGGGTGCGGTTAGCACTCATTATTTAAATGATTATAGTTTACACACAAAGTTATACACGGATTTAACACAGATAGATTTACAATACACGTTACGTTCTACAATACATACATAATACACGACTATTATAATTGCGAAAGCAATCTCAGGAATTTACTAGACTTTATTCTTAGGGAGAGGATTAGGAGCTTGCAGGCTACTTTCCAGAGCTTATGCCTGAGAGAACTACCTCAACCAGCCCATAAGGCTTATCTGGATCTCAAGTGCACTCTAGGCTCTCTACTCTCTAACTGACTCATTGTATGAGAAAAAAGGGTTCTTATATGCTCATTATCACCTACGATTAGCGGGTGATGCCCCAATTAATGTCACCATTAGGTAGCAAAAACCGTTAAACCGTTAAAAAGTGCGCCCGAGGACCCATTTTTTATGGCCCATCGAACTTTGCATGAAATACCTCGTATCTCATGCACTTAGGGCGTGAAAGAGTCAGAAACATTCTAGAGCGAGACGTCAGCAATACTCATCCGAAACGCCGTGCCTAAATGTCTCTTTTACAAAATTGAAATTACTATATATTGAATCGCTATAGATTTCAATACAGTCAATACTTTATTTACTCTCGTAAAATTAAAAACATTGTGTATTTTTTTAAAACACAGGAGCAAAATTTTATATTTCATGAAACTGTATCTAATTCAACAAAAAAATATATCCCGAAGAATCAGGCAATTTCAAATGTATACAAAATATATATAAATCATCAACATGATTAAGAAAAAAGCAATTTAATGTTACCTACTCTATTATAGGCATACAGATTTTTTTTTATCATTATTCGTGCTTATTTAAATAGCAATTTGAATAATTTGGCAATAAATATCTGCCGTGTATTTTAATGAGAAAAGCACACACACACACACATTTCTGTATTAATAACATTAAAAACAAGATTAATGCGATGCCATACGAAAGCCACTATTAAATAATGAAACAAAACCAAAATGATATATCCTAAATAATAATACCACACGGCAATGATCCAAGGTTGATATCCAAATTGGTAATCGGCTAGATTAATGACTTTCATTATACGGGGACAAGATAATATAATGCATACATTATAGCAGAAAAAGCGAATAATTTCGTTACATATGTATGAATTCAAATAAAAAAGTTTAAAATACCAACGCCATAAGATTAATAACTCAATTCATAAAATTCATTCGAATTAATGGCGCATTTATTTTGCAGTGGCATTTCGAAGTTTGAATATCGTAAAAAAGTGTTGCATATTCAAATAAAGAATTAGCAATTCAAATATTCCCACTCTTAAATATCGTATGTAAAATTTAATAGATATTTTCATAGACAACATGCGAGTTAAAAAAAATCATAATAGCACTTTAATAGTCTTCGTAAATTAATTCAGCTATTATACGTCAAAGAACGAAAAAAATAATAAAATTAGTATACATTTATGTGAGCAAGAGAATGGTTTAGAGTGGTGCTAATTAAAAGATTTTTTAATGTTATATAAAAAATTATAATAACATGAGTGGCAATATTTTAATCTAAAAGTATTTTGTTGTGATTCAAACTCAATTAAAATTATACATTAACAAATAAAATAGCGAATGGAATAAAAGCTAATGATATAATTTAATTTGTTGGTTATTGCAAATATGTAAAATATACTAAATATCATATTAGATAAATTTAAAATGTTTTTCAATATCGTATAATTAAATACCACATATTTTCGATAAAAAAGTTGAATACAACACGCAATTTGTTGAAAAATCACTTTTCTGTGAAACGGGTTTTTAACATTTTTCATATAAAAGATAGCTTTTATAAACGATATAATCTGAATTTATAATACCTACTGTTATTCAATTACATAAATCGAGGAATCCTTCGCTAATAATCCTATTAACAGTTTTACTAGGATATAAAAACTTTTGAGATGGTATTTTAATTATTCGGAAACGAAAATTTAAATCTCCACTTGCCAAGTGCGAGAGTGGTAAAATATTGTGGTCAAAATGCGATATTTTAAACAAAGCAAACAGACTGAATGAATATTTCAAAGGGGTACACGTACACATAAGAAACCGCTATCAAGAGATAGTAGTCTTGAAATGTACTCAGAAATGCAAACAATATCATCGTGGCCATTCATCGCCCCTGTCGGGTAGACGGGGGAAGCGAAGTGAAGGATTTTCCTCGCTAAGTAATTCACGGTTTCTTGCCAAGTCCTGACCCCAGAGAGATAAAACGGGTAATTAACACCAGCGGCGAAATTAACTAGGTGCCTGGAGCGATTAAAACTTAGGTAGATCAACTACAACGATCGCGAAGGTTTTACGCGCTAAATCTTATATGTACGTAATAAAACGCCGTATTTGCTAAACATACATAATTAAACCTACGCAATAAAAATGATGGAATGTGTACTTCTTTATCTGATTTTTAAACAGATACATTAGTTGAATGATCAATTGGACGAAATAATTAGTGTGTTAATAATGGCTGATGCTTCTTAAACGAATTAAACGTTATTTAATGGAATCGATAAATTTTACTCTCAAGCGGTAAAGAAATACAATAGGGAAAAGTACGCAAACAGTGATGAAAAGTAGACATTTTTCATTTGTATTTTATAAGGCCAAATTTTTTCAAATATGAATATCTTCAATATGTAATGGGTTCTTTAATAGTTACATATATATATATATAAAAATGTCAATCTGCAATAAATACCCCATTCCACCATATCTATGTCAACACTGTGAAATAAATCGCTTTTCTACAACCGAAAAATGTTCGTAACTAAAGTGATAGAATATATTTAAAATACTTTCATAGATATTAAAAAATATATTTGAGACGGGTTGCGAAATTCTTTTTAGTTCTTTCTTTCAAGTAAATAAAAAAAAATCACAATTACGGGTTTTAGCAAAAATTACATATCACAAAAGAGGTCCGTTAAAAAATTAACACTCAACAGTGAAAGTTAAAAAAAAACTCGCCTGGGGATTAGCATTTGAATTATACAATTATTTAAGTGGATAATTACCCCTATATTATAATGTAAGCGACACGAACGCCCGCTCCCCGCTCGGGTAACAAGCTCGGCGCTTTATCTCTTGGCATGCGACCAACAAACCGAACCGACTTACCGAGCACCGATTGTTTCTGGGACTTTATCACCAACGTATAAAAGGTCGAGAAGTTTCCCATCCGCGACCAACCACCCCAAAGCCCCGTCGTCAACCCCCTTTGGAGCTTATCATTTATGGCGCTTTTTCCCCGCTATGGCATCGCGTGACTACGTGAGTTTATTTTTTCCTCGCCAACCGATCGAATCGAATGAGGTATTAGCGGAATATAACTATCTGATGGGATTTAATATAATTATTATACATTAATATCAAAAAAAGATCATAGCTCTAAATACCGAATTGAAGTAAATCAAAATCTAAATAGAAAATTGATTGTTTTGCTAGCATGTTGGTTTATATAAATGTAACAGTGAAACTATATTCTTAGTGAAAATGTATCAAGTGATAGAATTGTATGATAACATGAATTCACTGGTCACGATCAGGGAAATTATTGGCCGAAGACGATGATTTGCCGGTCTAAAATTTTGGTTTCCTTCAATGAAACAAAATCAGCAAGTAGTCCCTTTTACAAGGAGAGAACCAAAGAAAAACACAGACACACATAGGGCTGAAGATAGGGCAGTCAAATTTAATTTCAATGAAATCTCGGAGAAGAATATATTTTCACTGAAAATACAGTTTCACTGTAACATAAACACATAACAGATAGAAGATGTAAAACATTTAATATATGTAGCGCTCCTTGATAATCGACTTTTGAAGTGGCGAAGTGACGCTGTAATTCGTACTTGAAGTTATACGCTCGTTCTCGTTAGCGGAAGAGCGATGCGCTCGGCAAAAGCCCGGCAAAAGCTTCGTTGCCGTTCACCCCATCTGATGAATTATTTATAACACCCCGTTTTATTTGTAAAACAATTTGAACGCCGTTCTGTAAAGACCGTATACTTGTTTTGTCGTTTTAATCTGCGTGCCGGCCGTTCGCGTGTCTCTCGGCTGTTTATTTACAAAACATTCTCCATGTAAATTATAATAAGCTCGTATTTTTAACCGACTCTGTCAAGAACGACCGACTGCGGAGCGGTGCGTTCGCTGCCTCGACATGACATTAAAATATACATGTTAAATACCGAAGAAATAAGTTAATTATGTAAGATATTTGACAAGTAACAGTCAACACTGGCATTTAATGGAACTAATTGTGATCCCTTAATAATCCCAATGCTAGAAAATCACGACATCAGTATTCAATAAAACGTCATGAATAAGCTTGTATTTTCTTTTTAAATATAACAATTTGATAACAGCAAGATAAGACGGATAATTTTAAAAGGTGAAATGTTTTTTTATCAAAATCACAAGCTGATCGCCCTGTTATTGCATCTGTCATTATTTTAATGACCGACTATGAAATTCAAATTGGGCCGCCGTGTCAGAAGTTACGACGAGCTTTAGTGGGGTAATAAATGGGGGTGAAATTTATTTCGTACACTGATATGAAAGTGATTGCGGGACTTTATTCAGCGGCCAGATGCAAAGCTTTGAACGCGATTAACCGGAGGGGTGTATTAAAATGCGACAATAACATACTTTAGATATGCACGATCGTTAAGATACCACTGATGGGTAGATTTTTTATCACTTGAATGGAGTTAATTTTAATTTGTGCTGGAAAAACATCACTATTATAAAAAAGTACTTATTCGATATTTTGATAGTATAAGAATAAGTTATGCTCAACGAGTAGACATTTTAAGCTGCAGTATAAATTCTGAGCGAAATTTCGCCTATTTTTTATGAAAGAAAAATTTAAGATCCATTTAAAAAAAACTGGCAAAGTTTTCGCTCGCTATCTGAATGAGAAATTTTAATATTTTTTTAATTTAATTGCATCAAGAATAAAATATATTGTTATTGCCACCGAGATGGCATTTTTAAGAAAAGTTAGCAATGAAGCATAACTATTTGTTTTAATGTTCTGTCGCCGAGCAAAACGGGTTCTTATACAACTATTTCGTTTTTCTGAATTTGATTATATTGGACTACCAAAATTTTACTGTCCACAAATCTGTCGAATATAAACAGATTTAAGCGGATATAAATAATTCATTTCAATAACAAGGTTGCAGATATTTTTAGTAGGCGGTGGCGTATTTTGAAAATAAACAAAGCACGTGTAGAACAGAGGCGAAAGAGGGCAAGGTTAAATTAACCCCGAGCGGAGCGAGATGGCCGCAAGGAATACGCGATAACTCGTGCGAGAGGGGGACGAAAGCCGGCAAGCGTTACCGGACTCCCGGTGGAGTATTATCGCGACGCGCTATCGTATAATTATCGCAGCCACTGCCGCCTATTAGCCCACTCCGCCCCTGCCGCCCTCGTTCACAGCCGCCTACCCACGCGCCGAGGGAAAACAAACTTTTCCGGCATGCTTGGGCTCGTGGAATTATTTCAGAGTTGAATGAAGACCGCATCCGAGAATTTGTGGAATATGTATGGAGTGAAATTTCGGAGAATGTTATTTTCGTTTATACATCGATCATTTGATGCTTTGAAATTAATTAACAGTTTATTCAAATAAATGATATTGTTCTTCGGCGGTTCACCCAATAATAATTTAAAATAACAGTTATTTCTATTGAAATGATGATTTTAATATAAGTAAAGCAGTCAATTATTCTATCAGAGATGTAAAATAAAACACGAAAAATGAATAGCATTTAGTAAACTAAATCAAATGAGTAAAAACAGTCGGTCTCTTAATTTTCGCTTCAAATCTTTGTCAACCAAACACGTACGACCGTCATTTATTAGTCGAGACAATGTACCATATTATTTGAGTAACGATTAACGTGTACATCGATAACCTGATAGTCAACACACACTTACCTACATAATAATTACGGACGCGTCAATCATCCGTCGGAGACAACATTGTTATCAATCTAGTTAAGTCACGTATCTCTGTCAAACAGAATGTTGTGACGATTTCACCGACACGCCGGCATTTAGCCAAAAGCTATTATTACTCGATAAGTGTACAGTTAGTAATTATTTCGGAAACAGTATTTCAATGTATCTACAAAAGAGCTTTCCTTAAACAGACAGGTGACATTTTGTAGTTTTTTCGTTTCTAATATTTTGAATATAGAACAATCTCAGAAATCATCAAATCTGACCTTGGTGATAGATAGAAAAGGATTTTAAGCCAAACTATAAAAAGCGTATTAACATTAAAAAAGGAATACATTCTACAAATGTGTAAATTAAAATGTTTGCTTATGCTAGTGAGCATAGTTATACCAATTAAAACACCTAGAAAAAACATTAAAAATATAGCTTCTATCGCAGAATGAGTGAATAAGAATAAAAAAAAGCTTTCGGTTTACGTACTGTTATACACACGCACCTTGTATCGCTTTAACCCTAGCGGGGGTATAAAAAAGCTCCCCTCGAAATGATTCCACGCAAGGGTGGATTGTTCAGCCAGGGGGCTTTATCATAATCAAAAGTGTTTCGAAATATTAGGGGGTGGATGAAACGATAGAGTGAATTATTAAAAGCAGTGCGAGTAGATCCTATCTCACAAATTGGGGAACCCAGACAATGCGAAATGTAAATAGATTCATTGGTTAAAATATTACGAACAAACTGAATATCCACACTAAGTGTATACTTTATATTCGTATTCAGTATGATATTTGAAACTAAAAAGGAAGTTTTTGTATTGTTTTACCACAAAAGTAAAACGGTACCGCACCGCTTTGATCTGTAATGTAAATATAGCAATTTTATAGCTGCAAAACAACCGAGAGATGTTAATTATAATATAGTTACTATAATTATGTAATATAATTACTATGATTATGTAAAAAACATGCTGCAAAAAAATGTTTTGAAAGTTTTAAAAATGGGGAAAATAATCGGCACATTTCGTTAAAACGATCAATTCAGTATATTGAGTAGAAACAGCATTAGTAGAATAACAGGAAAATAATGGAATTGAAGACAGCATAATAATTCACAGTGACATAAAATATATGTGCGCGAGGGGCACAGGATTTATGCCTTGGTTTTTATCCCGTGAGAAAACTTATGCTACTCGAAATTGAGTAATTAACAGCTCAAACAGTTTATTTTTTGAGTTTCTATTTCTCTATTTTTTTTAACATTAAACACAAAAACCGGGAACAATTTTTATTTTATGTTTTAATCCACCTTAAACCTTGTTAAGAATACCTCAAAAAAGATACAAGATGTATCGGTAATATTATTAGTGCACAGTTCAGGTACATATTTTGCTTTTTCAACGAATATCTGTCAACGTATATTTCATAAGCACCTACTAAATAAACCAATATCAAACGCGCTAAACCAATTATAACGAAATATTCATTCCGATAAAAGCTGACAGCGAAAAAAGCTTTTGAACAACGTCACACGCCTGTCACCGAAATAAAATTAATAAACAGAGTTGCAGAGCGAAAGACCGACCATAATCAGGGATGTAAATTTAGTCCCGCTTATTTTTAGTTACTCGGCGACACGGGTGTTTAATAACCCAGTAAGAGGACAAATAATTTGTATAAATTAAATTTGTTATGTTGAAATACTCAACGCACATGAAATAAGAAAATTATATCCATCACATGTATGTGTAGATGTCTAATAATTGACATGATACGACAAGAAGCGAAGAAAGATAGAAAACTCATCACACCATGGAGTAAATTATTAACTAATTATATTAGAAAATTGTGAAGTTAAAAAAAGAGATATCATAGGTATACACGAAAACGAAATAATATGATTGAAGAATCAATCGAACAATGTAAGTCGAAAATCAAAGAAACATCGAAACAAACTAAACAAACAAAAGATGTCAAGTACTTGAGATTGAATAGCATGAGTACTCACCCGGTTACTCGATACTCGCTTCGACGTCTCTAAGCCCGTAATGTATATTAATGTCGGCAGTAATCCGATTAGGGGATATGAAAGCCCCGGCGATCACACCGAGTTAATACCGATTCAATAAAAGCTTAATCAGATAAATTAGTGTCGGCGGCGTTAAAATAATCCTCCTGCACAGAATGAAAGTCAATTCGCATTACATGGTGCGGATGACGTATGCGTTTTATCAACCTAAAATTTCGAATATGGGAACAAGGGATACAAAGAATTATAAAGTATTTTGTGTATTAATATATGATCGATTGAAACTGATTTCAAAAGATTTATATTAGCAGGGTTATTTGAACGCTTCCGACCTTTTTATGAGATTGCCGATTAGAAACTTTCAATATCTTTCTCTTATGGTTAATGTTCAACAATCAAAGCATGTAGATTTTTTTTATTAAAAACGATGCGACGATCTGGTACGGTCATAAATTTTAAGGACAACTTTGTCAAAAGTCATCGATGTTTAAAAAATAGCTGTAGTACCTACACAATAAAATAATCCTTAAATCATTATTGTAAAGTTTTAACATTTTAGAGATGCTGTGAAAGCCCGAAAGTTGATTGGAAAACAACAGGAATTTTAAATGAAGAATTAATCAATTCGAAATGCGTAACATGAAATGCCAGTGAAAAGGACGAAATTCGATTAATTCGATCGGAAAGGAGATTACCGCAAGAGTTTAGTGTATACAAACAGCCGAGACTCATTATGATGCCGAGGTATTGGTTATTATCAGACAGTTAATCGTTCGTATCGACACGGTCTCGTGATCACCCCTGGCCATTGTGCCACCCCATTTGTTCTCGAAGCTGATGCCGCCACCCTACACCCTTAGGCACCCAATAAAAAAAAGCTTTAATCAAGGTGCTTCAAAAGCTTCCAAAAGGGATAATAATATAAAAACCAGTTCCGGTAGGTAAATAAATAATAACAAATACCAGTTTTAATTCTATTCATTACGAAAGGTAAAAATATGTCTTTCAAGGGGTCAATTTCTGTCGACTTAGATGCCTTTTCCTAAAAATGCAGCCAATATTCGAAAGCTATATATAAAAAATCAAAAGAATAAAGATATGATCATTATTTTCTCATAGACGTGTTGTCATTAAATATAGTTCTTTTGTACGTTTCATAGATATAATCTTGCTTAAAAAATAGGGGTTGGAGATTAGAGTCAGTGTGTACTTAAATTTGATAATTCATATAACAGTTTCATTGAAAATCGGGTTGAAACGGTAAAACATTCATATATAGACAAACATCAAGACGTCGAAGGAAACATAACAAGGTATGGGCGAGAACTAATTCCACATATTATTTTTTCTCTAAAAAGTATATTTCGAAGCAGTAAAAAAATGTGTTTTTTATTATCTTACAATTCCAGAAAGCCACATTTATTCTGCTTGGAATAATCGAGTCTTCTGAAGCCTTCTGAAAAAATATATTAAGTTGACTACATCGTTTAAAGCAGTGATGCACAAACACGGCCCAAAATAACAAATAATTCATCAACAAATTTTCCATTAAATATGATAAAAAAAAGTATTCGCTATGTGAACAAATTATGCAGTAGCAACGGTATATAAAAAAATCAATGTTATTTTTTATTATTTAATATGATTATATTACCATTGATATTATTTTGTGGCCAAAATTCATTTTTTTAAATGAGTTATATCGTTTGCGATGCAGGTGCAGTCTATTTTTAGATTATTGTTTTCAACAAACGGATTTTACCACATTTTTAGCACCTACATTTGCGAGCAAGCATTTTCCATATTAAAACTAAATAAGTCACAACACAGAAACCGCTTGAACAATGATAATCTCAGTGCTGTATTGAGGAAAGCAACCACAAACATTGAACCCAACATCAAAATGCTTGCTGCTTGTATGCAGTGTCAGAAATCTCTCTAAGTTCCATCGTGCAAATCTGCACGTAATGTGGAGCGGAGATGGATCGAAGTTGCTGATAAAATTATGTAATTATCAAATTAAAAGATAAAATATAAAATTTATATCTCATCTAGTATCAATATTTTTCTTAACTTTTACCCTTTGCGGCCCGCGAAAATTTTTAAATGGATAAATTGGCCCTTCTCTCAAAAAGCTTGTGCACCACTGGTTTAAAGTATCTAAAATTTCAGCATAATTATAACCGTTACTAACAAGTTAATGGAATCAGGCGATGGAATTTTCCATAGAAACAAGGAAAGTTTTGAAAAGTATACATACATACCAAAATATTAATAAAACATATTTTGTACCACTTTCACATATTTTATATTGATCACGACCGCTTTCGAGTTTTTTACTATCGTCAGATAATTATGCATTTCCACAAAAAATGGTTAATTTTAGTAATTTTAATTTCTTTTAAATATATATAAAATGTGTCGTATTTTTATAAACTCACTCATCATTGAGATGTTTAAAAGCTATAAACGCTGAATTTGTCATTGAAATTTTCTCAAGCACCTTTAACATGTTGATACTGAGGAAAAAAATACGGGAAATCCCAGAGATGCATTTTAAATAATTCAATGGCATTATTATCAGTCATATGGAAATAGTCGTTTCGTGTGCATAAATCATGAGCTTTCGATATTATAGCCCGCGGCGCATCAGCTCCGTTACATCGCCAAACAGATCTGATGACGGACTGATGGGGGAAAGGAAAGGGAGGTGGGGGGGCAATGTCCGAGCGACGATAACCGCCCGCTTTATGGTTAATTGATACCCCCCGTCGGTTCGTGTAATTGTGCTGGGACCCCCGGGGCGCGAGGGGGCGCGGACCGTAGCGTCGATACATGATTATTGGATAGTTACAAGCCGCCGTTCGCCTTTCGTAATAATGAATAATTGAATACAATTTGTTTGTTTGGTTTTTCAAAACGTGAGAACGGATTTGACCGGATTGAGAGAGTGTTTGATGATGTGAATATATCTTAAACAATATGGCAGTTTAGTAACCTTCTTATTACCGAGGTTAATACTATTTCGAAAAGGGAAGTACATCGTAGATTGAGAAAGTAACTATTTTAACTTATTAGTAAGAATATATGGATGTTATCAGGAGAAAATGAAAAAAGGTATATTTTGTGTTTACGCAGTTGAATAAAGATGTAACTCACGAACAAATTTTAGACTGTTAAAGGTGTATATATCTACACGCAAGAGTCGAAGGAATCGAATATGCCCCAGAACGATCACATCGCAATTCTTTTACGCAAAGTAATCACGTCAGTTGTGTTCTCCTTAAGACAGTGAAGGATGTCGTGCGTGCATCCGTAAGCCGAAGAGCGAAGTCAAAGGAGAATGAATGCCGGCGGAATAAACGCCAATTCCGAAGATAATATACAGATAGAGCGTTTGCCAAATGGGGTTACATTCTGAGAGCAAGAATTGCTCGAAGCTAACAACTTAAGCCCAGGCGGTTTTTCGACAAAGAACGAGGAGCAGAACATTTGGTTAGGATATGGATTCAAAATATTTGAAAGAAAATTACACTATAAAACAGACGACACTATAAATTCTTATTTTTTCCAGGGTTTTTTTTTGTATAAGTTGAATGTTTCAAATACATATTTATTTATGAAATCTTTGATGACGGTAGTTTAAGAAAGGCTCTTGTATTAAAGTTAACAGCGTCAGTATAAAAGTATTCAATACAGTCGAGAAAAATTAGCGTATTGAAAAGCATCTCAAAAAATGGGATGAAATCTCCACAAAAACGAAATAGTTACTATCCCGTGTCACGGGAACAACGAAGCAGGGATATAAAAAGGCAGCGAGTAAATGAAGAAATAAAACACATTTAAATAGTACCGCTGTTCAAATGTTCATAAAGAATTGCAGCGCTGTAAATTCAATTGAGTTTTAAAAAAACACAAGCCATGCAAAGTAGCTGGCAATTTGATATTGTTATTCATATGGACGTTTGCCTGCCTGCCAAAGCGTAAAAACGGTTCAATGACGCAAACCTCTGCATATATTCTAAATAAATTTAAAACAGATTCGTGTTCGGCATGTTAAATGTTGGTATTCCGCATTTTCCAACAAGCGATTGTAGCAGCGTGATTATTTGAAAAAAGAGTGCAGTGATGGACTTGTTTATTTATTAGATCAAATGTATTTTATCAGACATAATAGCAACAAAGATGTTCAAAATATAAGAGAATAAATTAGTTCGATGCAACGCGGTTAAAACTGTTAGCATCTGTATTGTGGTGTGGTTTATCAAATGCAAATCATTAAAATACATACAATAAAAACGGATGACTTTCGATTAAAAAAACACGATTACTTAATACAGAGTCAGTGACAAATGTAACAGCATGCAACTTAAATAAATATATATAAACATAACGAAAAAAACATTTCACAGTAAATGCTACTATGGTAGCAATTAACTATATTGTATACATATTGTTGCTTTCCTGCATAAAGTGACTACTTTTACTGAAGGAAAAATTATACAAAACTCAAAAAAACATTGAAACAGTAACTTTATTTAAAAGAATGAGTCATCGAGTGATCAATAATTTTCTAGCACGGGTGATTTTCAAGGACGTCATTTAAGACCTAACGAAGGTTGAAAACAGTCGCGTGGACATGCTGCTTTGTTCCCCTCCCGTTTCAAGTTGAATTGGAATTAGCTGCCCCCGAGATAAGGACGTCGTTAAGGGTGCACGGTTACAAAATAATAATATGTACATATACGTAACATTCATTTGACGCTTAAAATTCGACGCGTGCCCGACCATGCACGCTCACAATATAATGATTTGTTGTTATTCCATAAACAAAAGACACGCTTTTGGGCGGCACGCAATGCGCGCGCATTGTTCGCGCGCCCGCTCCATGAATTTCAATTTTGGAACGATGATAGTGTCCCCCGAACAAAAGAACGGCGGGAGTCGTACCTGGAAAGTTTTATTTGTCATTTGAACGCGATGAGAATATTGAAAACAAATTGAATAATACAGGCGATGAATGTTAAATGATTCGCGACGGCATTATTTGACTATTTGAGAAAGCTAATCAATCAATTATACGATTACTTTGTATCATTCATGAAATGTTAAATGAATTGACCAACTTTTAACCATTGAAGTAATATCTGATATACGGATATTTTAATCTGAAAAAAATGACACAAGTGAATTTTACATAACATAAGTAAGATAAAGATATTTTTTTATTCACAGAAAGAAAGTGTTTGGCGACAAGAATACGGAAAAAGATTGTTATGGTGCCAATAACTGGATGCGTTTTTTTATTTTTGTTTCCACAAAGTGATGTAACCACAATGACATTGCCGGATGATTTGTAAAACGAATGACAAGGGTTGGAAATAATTGAAATCTGCTTAAACAATACAAATATAATACTAATTGATTTGATGTTACTCCCGGAAAAAAAATATAAGGCGGGGATTTTCTTTATCATATTTATTTCTAGGGAAAGGAATTTTAAAATTATGCTGAAAGATATTCCGGCACCATGCCATCGTTAGAAGTACGAGGCAATAATTTCTCAGGAAATATTATATGCTTGATATAAAGAAAGTTATGGGTTAATTTAATCACACCGAAGAAATTCATATAAAAAACAATATTGAAAATAACAAGATTGTTTGTTGTTCGTGCCAGCAATCGAGAAAGCAGACGATAAGATTTCAACAGCTATTCTGCTGTAAAACATATCGTTAAAAATGCAACAAACATGAGACGCTAACGAAACATACGAAATGTTGTAAGACGACTGTCAAAGCAGGTGTTCGAAATATTCTTCAAAGTGAAATAACAAAAATTCATGTCATTTCGATGAAGAAAAACAAATTGAAAAAAGCATACAGCAATGATGAGCCAATAGGTAAGTAATTACGAAAGTTTGAATGAAACTTCAAATTAAAGTTGTTTTTTTTAGTATTCAGACATCGCCGCTACGAGGAAAATTTGCTGTCATTGAAAGTCGACATTGTTTTAGTTCGTGCTTTGATGTCGTAAAAGACAAAGGGTTATAAATTACTGGACTGTCACTGACAATGGAACGTATTTAAATGCTGGAAATTACTGATAATGTGTAGTCGAATAGGTATATGAACGTAAAATTGGAATATGTACAGAATACTATATTCGTGAGCTACTGTGACAAGTTTTAGGTTGGTCTTTACCTCGTCTAGTTTATCCTTCAGCTTTGAGGGTGACTGATCTTTGGCCTCTTTTTTGTCTGCAGCGGCTGCGGTGGCAGTAACTGCGGCGGCGGCGGCGGCAGCAGCAGCGGCCGCAGCGGCCGCTACGTCCTTCTGCTTGCCGCTCTTCTTCTTGCTTTCTTTCTTTTCGCTGCCGTCCACATGGTTCTTCGGTGATTCTTTCAGCCTCACTATGATAGCAATTTTCGTTCACACGATCCTGAAACGCCGCTGCGCACCGAAACGGTCTACGCTGACAGCTCGGCGTTTGGCGAAGAATTTGAAAAAAATAACAACGAAGGCAATCGAAATCGACAAAACGATCTCGGCGGCACTGGCAGATAACGAATGAAATCGAATTTGAAAAGATAAAATCTACACAATATGTACGGACATCACAAAATCACCACTCTTTTGACACTTGATTTATCGAATATAAGTGGATTCGAGCGATTTGACAGGTTGTTTACACTTTTTACTTGACAGTAAAGCGAGTGATCACAATCGTAGGCACAAAAACACTACAAACTGAAACACCGTAAGAAATCACTTCTCCGTAAAGGTACAGCACTTAGGAGGTATCCAAAAAACACTTCATCGGGTCACTTAATCCATGGGCCGGACGGGCGACAGGTGGGCAGGAGACCTGGCCGTCAGAACGGAGCAAGGATAGAAACCTCACCGAAGCGGCCAACGCGGCATTCCTTCCGATTCAGCGCGCCGAATTCGAATTCGACGCAGAACACCGACCCGTCGAAATGTAAAATTATAATAAAACCGCGCGCGGGAAGAATAAAGAAATAGGCACACGGCAGTGGCGGTGGCGGCACACCGCGAGAGCGCGCTATTGATTTTTATAAAAGGCGCACGCGAAAACCACCCCGCGGACACCCGGCCTTCGACGGCACAGGCCAACAGGGGCGAGACCTCGCCGGCTAAATCACATCAAGAAAAAACGAATATTCTCGCTCTGAGACTTCGTTCCCAGGTATTGAGCGGCACACAACACAAACACAATGGACCGCGCGACTCGCTATATCGGGCGTAGATGCGACCTCCACGACAGTTTGACTCGCAATGATGAGCGGAAGAGTCGAGAAGCGGGGTTTCCCCCTCTACGAACGGTCGGGCATGCGCGGCGACCAAATATAGAGTCGCGGAAGGGGGAAGGCAGTGTGGAAAACCGCCGTGAGAACAGCGTCCGTCAGACTTGCACCGTGCAACGCTAGGAGTGTGCGTATTCCGGAAACTACAGAAAAGCTCCCGAGCTTTGTGTGAACCCGAATAGAGACGACTGGTGAAAATGTATTTGATTGCATTAAATCATTTAATATTAAAAGGCCTTATAAGCAATACATATCCGTTGTTCATGTTTTTTTTTTTAAATATATGAATGAATGCTTGTGATAAAAAATATTTTCCTGGTAAAAATAAAAATACAAAGAATTAACACACTTAAGGAGTTCTTAATTTCATTATTGCACTCAAATTTCCCACAGAGTTTCATAGAATAAAATACAAATTTTACGAAAAAGAAGCCACAGTATTTAAATAAAATAAGTAAGTATTGATACAGTTTCTTGAATTACAAAATAAAATTGTGGAATAATTACTATAACCTGCTATAAATTTATTTTTACAGTGATAGATATTATTTATATCTCAAGTGATAATTTGTAGCGAAATATAAATGTTACAAGAAACAAGCGGTATATTTAGACAACAGAGTAATTGAAAATTCTTTCAAATAAATATTATAATTGTTATTCAATTTCGAAGATTCACAAATCGAAGGGCACTTTCGCACACCAAGTAGCCATCATTAGAAGTCATAATAAACCGATTTAACAGCGAAATAAAAGCTAATTGAAAAATGGCCAGCTTTGACGCCAAGCAAGCAAAGCTCAAAGTTGTTACAATGTTCACAGGTGAATAGATAGAATCCGCTGCCGGGCGTGCTTAACGGCCCTCCTATAAGGGTATAATTGACTAACAAACGCTGTGTTAACCTACATTATAAATAATAATTTAATCCGCACCTTTTTTTAACGCCATACGATAAAATTAATAACGATGCCACTCTAAAGTTCCATTGATTAATACATTCAGATATTTACAAAACCCGATAATAACGCAGGCAACATCATTACTCATTCATTATAAGGTGCAGGATAGTTTTTATTTTTAAAGAGCTGGTTTTATTTTTTAACGTTACTTAATGAATACACGACAGAAGCATTTACATAAATAATAATACCCGGTTAGTCGGTACTAAAAGAAAATTTGTATGTTTAAAATATTGTGTGGTCTTTTGAAATAATCATCGATATTAAACACTATCAAGAGTTTTATAAATTACCTCAATATTATGTTGTAAATTGGCAATAAGCTATTGTGCCAAACGGTTCTTGATGTAAATTAAATTGAAAGCATCCAATGAGATGCCTCAAAACGTATATAAAATATATATCCAAAATAATGTCTTGTTGAGACATGGCCGTTAAGCAATTATTGATTTTCATTTAAAGAATCACTGAAAGGAAGTTCATTGATATTGAAAGCTATTTCCGAAAACGACACAGTTTATACCATTGACAGAAGAATATAAAAACGCCTACATAAAAAAACGCAATCATTCTTTTGTGTGTAAAAAAAATGATATAGGTAACTATTATTCACATCATGTTACAGATTATTTATTTAAGATTGCGGTTCAAGAGGCTTTATAAAAAATACAATAGCAATCAATCCAAGAAGGTCGAGTAGGTATATCAAAAGTTTGTAAAAAAAAAAAACAATCCTATTAATACACGCCTGACAAAAAGAAGCCTACGAATAAAAATAGCCAGAGCTGTTTGTTACCTGCTGAAAGGTATATCCTTGTGCATTAGGCTTTTTTTGTACGAGTTAATAACACACGATTCAAATGTAGTACCAATATAAAGAGAAAGAAAAAAAACACCACAGCCAACGGATTGGGCAGGTGGAAGTAAACCAAACCATTAAAGTATTCGAGCATGTGGGTCGATGATGCATTGCAGATGAACGTATACTTACAACATACAACGGAAAGTACGAATTTTCAATTACATGCGAATCAATGTTGTGATTTATCGTTATGTTTTAAATCTGAGCCGGGTTAACTAATTTTGAAACTTATCTCAAGACACATGACGAAAAATATTTTTAATTTGCAGATACAATAAATGGACTCAATTGAATAATTTAAATTAATGGTTGCTAAATATTCACATATATAAAAGGATTGGAGGAAATAATGAAGGTATATATTGAGGTAATTATATCAGCATCTTACTCTATTATTATATCCGAATCCAAAATCAAACAACAGTCAGATATTTTAGCAGATCAAAAAAACTTTTCGGAAACGCATACAGAACAAAGATGCGGATATCGAACGGCTAACAATCACAATCACGAATCAACTAAGCCATCTATCTTAATCCATTCTAATAGAGAATTGGCTAGCATCGTTAAACACACCCTGCTGAAATAGTGTAACAGGCAACGACGTGCTAACATGGTAGCGGGCTGATATTGACTTAATACTATTATCGCCTAAATTTCCTTCCGGAACGGTTTTAATAGGAAAATACGGTGGCCCGCTCAGTTCATTGCGAAACTCTTGAACATACTCGCCGATTCGTTTCCACTGGGGCCAATTTAACGATCATTTGTTGAGAATTTAAGGCCGGATTGGCCAATCGAGCGAAACTTAGAAATTGAATCACGACAGGGCTGGCATTAGATTATCATATTATATACGATGCAAGCTGTCTTATTTAGCTTTCATTGATATTTTGTTTATTTTATGACTGACTCGATATGTGAAAAAGAGATCATATTTCGCTTATTGCCAATACGACAGATATTTCAAAGACTTTTGAGACAGATTATGAAATAACCTTGTCAACAAACGATCCCAAATTATCAATTGAGAAAAACAAATCATATTGATTTATCAGCTTTAAACCCATCCATCATTCAGCGAATCTCCTTCTACTGGCATATAAATAACGTAGAAATATTAATAAAAAGAATTAAGTCTTAACGAATTATTCTATGTATTTTCTTTAGTTTACTCTTCATGTTCGAACACAAAAAATCATGAATGGGATTATCAAGAATGACTAGTTAGAATTACGATTTAACAAGGGAAAATTCCTTAAGATGATAGATGCGTGAATATTACAATTAAGGGTAGGGTGTGTAGCTATATAATCACACGGAAAAATTCATATTTAAGATAATTCTAAAACAATGAATAGAATCAAGAAGTAGGAATAAGAAAAGAACACTCCGCTAGTGGCTTCCCCGGGTGTGGGCAGATTGCACGAATAATACAAACGCAGGCCATGTCAGCTGCCGTGCTTTATTGGGTCATTATGATACTATTTCAGATGTGTATTATGAGTGTGTTCGGTAGTCAGTCAAAAAGAAATTAATAGCGCCAGTGTAATAGCAACCGGCACAAGAATATATTATGATTACTGTACCCTTACAACACAGCGATACAGCTATGACACGATGATAACGATGAATGAGATACATTACTTTAAAAGTCGTACGTACTTCATATAAGCAAATGCTCTCGCTATTCAGTATTCAAAAATAGAATAAAAGAAAACGCATCAAATCGAGGTGTGTCTGTCGATTCTTAAGTTTTAAATGTCGATCTAAAGTAATCCTAATCGAGTCAATTTATATTTGAAAATGAGCTACATACATGCATCGAATGCACAGCTGCCAACAGCTAAAGGAAATAGTTTCTTGCTCCCGCAAACTCGCCATTGATATCGCAGTTTAAATATTATCGAACTTATATTTTGAACGGCTGTAAAAATATAAGCAGCGAGTACCAGCACAAACGGGTTACGAGATAGCTGCTACGTACAGACAGACAGTGGCATCGTCCTGAGAGACTGGGTTTAAACAAGTATGCCAACGATGTGTACGACAGCAAATTACGGCGCAGCAAAAAGAGAAATGGCTGCATAATAAAGAGACGCTTCCAGCATGCTAGGTGACTGAGAATATCGGCCAATGCGGCACGCCACTGGAGACAAACAACGATTTTATTCCAGGGATGCATACATGATTTATTTTATATCAATCTGATTTAGTTATTTCTAGTAAATTTCCCTACAAACTCATAGTATGGGTATCGCCAGAAAACCGTATTCACGTCGTTAACTTTAAAAAATTAGTATGTATAACATATTAATTCTTTTCAAAATTACATATTTTAAGTTTCCTTTGAGCGACGCCAGTATCTTTATACAAAAATAAGCTAATGATAACAATGCAATACAATGTGGGAATACACACTACAAACTGAGACAATTAAAACTAAGTGAGTATTTGATTGGAGTGAAAAATAACGTATCGTAGATAACAATATACGTAATTGCACAGTCCACTGCAAAAACAAATGAAATGTGTTCGATCGAGCAGTACACGCGATGAAAAAAAAACAGATTAAATGAATACGAGAAACACCGATTAAATATATGGATTTATTATATTTTTACGACCTTTCAACGAACAATAAAAGCTGGATAAAAATATTATTTGCGGCTGCTAATGCGTTCATAAATATTTAAAGAATTCATCGTATTGACACTGACGACACTGCAGTGAGATAGATGTCACGATAAGGAATTTATAAATGCAGAATAAATATGATGTTAACGTCATGCTGAGGAGATATTAACGTGATGCGAAATGATTTACAGCGTCGAGTTTACCAACGCTTTTCCCATACAAGGAATCTAGAACGCAGAAAAAGTCTATATTTTACCACTGACTGGAATAAAGCGCTTGCCCTAGAATGTCTCGCATATTAAAAATGAATACTTTAGATAGCAAAAATATTTGCTGGCTATCTGAAAAGGATATATTTAAATATAACTTAGTCACACATCAAAAACAATGATTGAATTCGGTGGTTGTTAAAGTTATCAAATCACGCATTAAGCTCTGAAACTAACTTAGTTGATTGACATACTGAAAATGAAGCGAGTTTCGCTGCCTCAATTTTTAAACGAAGTAAATTAATAAATTATTAGTGTGACTTTCGGTGACATAATATAGTAAAAAAAGGATTTCTTTAAAAGGAAGGTTCCGATTCTGTAGTCGAATGGTTATTGGGATTGCAAGGATTGGAAGTCTTCGAATGTACGCATTTTAGTTGTGACCGAAAAAGAAATCGATGAAATTCACAGCTTCCCATCCATTCTGTACGAATCTGAAACATGGGATTCGGTTGTGACCTGAATCCTGAACCTGCTTTTCTACCCTTACCTTCATTGAAAATAGAGGTTGGATGAGTTATTTACATCCAATTATCGTTCATATCAATTTCTTGAAATGATTTATTAGAAATAAACATCTTAGGATTAATCATGATTAAAAATTGTTATTCGTATAAATGCATTAACCACTTCATCTATCAATAATGCAAAGCCGTGCTTTTAAGCAAACTAAATATTATTTTTACTCTTTCGAAAAATTTTCACGATCCATATGTTCGAAATTCTGGATTTTTTTATAAGTGAAAGATATTGTAATAGTCGAATGATATCGTAATACAAAATAATTTTAATCTTACAAAACTCGTTGATCATGTAAATCAAAAGTCAAAGAAAATAAAACAGAAGTGCATATTATGTCCAGTAACAATGCATAAAAACGCATAAACGTCAACTGTGTTTATGGTACAAAAGTGGTCGGACCTGAATGCCGAGATTGTTTATTCGCTAAAATAATAAGAGTAAAAAGAAGAGAACGTAAAATATATGGAGGAAAATGTTTTGAGAGGCGAACTGCGCGAAACAGTTCGCGGTTGCACTGTTACTGCCTTTTTTTGGTGTTGCTTTTTTGTTAAACTTTATCGAGCATAAGTAAGTAAGAAGTTGAAACGTGGAACGGCGACATATGAATGCGACGCACGTACTCGCCTGGACTGCTCGTCCTTAGCTTCGTAACCCGCTCGGAAGCGGCCATACATTAATTTGATAATAATAAAAATATCAACAAAGTATGCAGTATTTTTCTCTTATTCTTCTTCTTCTTTTGGTGCTGTCTTTTATCGGCGGTTGGCAAAGTATGTCTCTCTATCTTGGACCAGTCGCAGCTCGTAACTGATCGCAAATGTTTTCGATATATAGCAGCTTCATATGCGGACAGGGATAAAGAATAACTAAGCATAAACAAACGCTTAAAGACGCTTACAATTAAAGGAAGAAAACTATGCAATCCAAAATTATTTTTTGCAGGCAAAATTGCATCATAAATTGCCCGGAATATATTCGTTCGCCATTACTTGGCTCTAATCCGTTAGCTAAACCCATGCGTCAACTAATATAATATGTATATACAGTATTAACATATTATAAACAACGATATGTGGCACTAAAAAAAATATTTTTAAAATGGCAATTTTCATTCACGAAAGGTGTACGGGGCATAATCATGCAATTGCAATACATCGTTTTTTGTATTCTCATTGTAGGGCTTAGAATATATGTATATGTACGTGATAATAACGATACTAACAAAACTGCATACGAAAATAGTTCTTATCTCACTTTTAAAATGGAATATTCGAGTTTTTGTTGGAATTTTCCGACTAAAATTTTTCAGTGCATTGGGCCATCAAGAAGTCAGCGTTAACAATTTTGAAACATGCAGTGACATTGTTTATACCTGAATGTTGAAATACTCTCATCAGGAATGATACAAATGTTATCGCTTAAGTTTTAAATGTCGACACTGCATTGAACGAATTAAACAACGATAGAAGTAGCTTAGTTAAGTTAAGCCTATAAAGTTTCATTATGTAATAATCTAAAAACACCATTCACGCTCCAGCTGCCGTGAAAGCATGCTTCAATTAAAATATTACAACAGCAAAGGAATGAAAAAAAAAAAGCAACATAAAAAGGCGTTTCAAATTAAAGCGATAGCAATGCGTTTTACGTCATTTAAATAATGCTAATGAAGGAGCAGGAGAAGGCCATAAATCGAAAGATCACTTTTAAAGCCCCCTCACTTCACGCCAGGCGGGCCGGCACTGGAATTGCAGGGGCGGAGTATAAAAAGGCTTGATTGAAACAACGCCGTCGGATGCGAACAAAGATAACTAAGCTTTACGGTTTCAATCTTTATAATGAATAAATCGATCTGTCTCCTATAGGCATGAAAAGAATTCCTAAAGATAGATTGTTCATTAAAAACAACAATCACAGTGGTAAAATTATTAAAAAAAAAAATACAATGTCCCTGATAACCAACTGAAACTAAGTATGAGATGACATACATAATGTTATATACAACGCGGCATAACAACAGCAAATATGTGATCTATTTAGCTGTTAAATGACGATAGGATCACCGATCGTTAATTTCTGGATTGATAGTTACGAGATCGTTCTTTTAACGTGATAAAATATCTAGCAAAATACGAAATACTCAAAAAATTACACGAGGAGTATTTTTTACTGTGCACTTGAAGGTTTTTTTTTATTTCTGTTTAATTAACCTACGCATAATTTATCAACAAACATTAACTAAAAGTGATTAATGTATTATGTTTGCTTGTAAACTTAATTGATATTAGTTTTGTAAAATAATACTATTGGTTGTTCCGTATAGGTAAAAATACCCACATTATCAACAAACTGTAAAGCTTTGTCAATAACTTATATGACATTAAATTAATTGTTATTGGAAATAAGGTAGTTAAACGACTTTTCTAAGCACATATTTTTGTCATTTATTTATTTCCATTGAGGTTTATTAGTTTATAAGTTACTAGTATTGCTACCCGGCTTCGCTCGGACCAGTTTGGGGTTATGTTCACCTCGGCGCGTAAATTTAGACGGGCCAAGTTGAAACAACTTTTTTCAAAATTAAAAAGTCTAGGTCAATTAAAATGGAATTAAAATGAACATTTCAGACTGGCACAGCCCCTTTCATATATTGACAGCCCCATTCTCGCCCATTAAAATGTCCAAATTCAAGGAAAAAATCTAATTTGCTGTCAAAGAAATGTCAAATAATACCTTCACGTAAATAATAAACATTATTATTAATAATAAAAGCCGGGAAAAGTTCAGTAGAAGACTAATTTATTACATTTTGACTAAATGTCTTCGCCGATAAAAATTCAAACATATTTTCTTTCATATTCGTTTTTATGGCAACTCAATGACCAACAATGCAAAAGGGAATTACAGACCCACAGACTTACATACGACGTTTCGGTTTTATATATAAGATTTATCGAAGTCGTTAACATTTTAATTTTATATAATTTGATTTAATTATTATAATTGTAAATGATTGTCAAAGTTTATGTAAAAATGACATATTAAATTATAAAAAAATAAATCTGCTTGTATTTACTTTTTCTGAGTTGATAATGCTCGTGATTCACGAAACCGGCACTGATCTTAATATAAATGTGGAATGAGAACCTTTTTTTCGATATAGTATAATAACGAAGAGTAACACTCGGGGACAACACAACACATTAAATATAAAACAATTTATTCGTCTGAATAAAATAAGTAATAATTATTGAATTCGTCACGGAGCGAAGAACGGAGAGTAGTCTTATTTTTATATATATTGAATTATTATTCCTCTTTCGTTATCGCGTACAAGCCCTGTCGGCACTCATTTAAATGTTTATTTTATGCACTTCAGATCGAGTACAGCATTCCGCCGTCGCAAATAAACGTAAGTGCATCGCGGAGCTGCATAATACATTATTATGCGCTGATGTTTTTTTGCTAGACTACTCTCTCGGAGCGGCCCGCGGGACCGATGCCGCGGGAAAGCTAGCTGCAACAAATTTTAATACATCCATTGGGATCTTATAAATATGCCAACCGCATATAAAAACTAGCTCATCAAAATATTTTCAAGAGTAACATTCCGAAACGAAACTTGAAATTTATCATGTTTTGATGTTAAAATACAACTTTGTGTATCTTGAAAATGATTGTTATTTAACATAAATATATATTCAGTGCAGTGTCTCGTTTATGTTTGTGAAATTTAATTAAATCAACAATATATTGGAAAACGCAAAGCGGCTATTATTTTAAAATACCTACTTTATTCACAAGAACTAAATTTAAATGCATGTATATAAAAAAATCCCTCGGAGAAAACATAAGAAATATTAAATATTAAGATTCCAATATGGTGAAAAAAATAACAAAGTATTTTAATTCTACAGAAATTATTTCATTTGTTGATAGCTATTTCGTCTTACGCCATCGTCAGAACTAAAATTCTGTAGAAATAAAATACATCGTTATTTTTTTCACCGTATTATAATGGAGTTCTACCAAGTAAATGCCAATTCAATCAATTAAGATTCCAATTCGATCAGTTCCAAAGCCAGAGACGTTCTATATTTCAATTAAAATATGATAACGATATAAGCCTAATAATATAAGAGTGATGATTTACCTTTTGTTTGATTCATTAGTTAAAGATACTCAACCAATAATGCTTATATACATATAATAATCTAAACAATAAAACCGTGTTCAAATATCAAAACAAAAATAGCAACTCTACAGAGTTAAAGAATAATTGGTGTTTTCATATTAGAAGCATCGAAAATTCGCTGCTTAATTAATAAACAAAATGCGAACAAATATCGGCAACAGCGAGTTTCAGTGTAACGGAAATTAAATGAAACTACTCTGTTGTTTTAGTTTGCAACACCACGCGATTGGATTCGGACAATAAAAGTTTATTCGCATGCCAGTTATAAAGCAATAATATTTTCTGTGTTTGCATTATTATAAACTGCTGTTGCAGATTGCAATCAGAGATTTGTTATTCAATAATACAAAGTAGATTTAAACACTGCATTTTATGGATCTGCAAGTAATTCATTGTAATACATTTTTTTTTGTTTACGCTAAGCGTATAAATCATCGAGAAAAGCAAAGAGAATGGTGGTCATTTGTGTTGTATGCCTTTATGAATAACACTACACTTATACACTATTAGAAATTAATAATACAATAACTAAATTCATTGTAAATTAAGACCGTTGTTATGAAGATACAAAGCAGCAGAACGTAATAATGACAGATGCAACTCAACTTCAAGCGCACATTGCTACACAAGACACATCCAAAAAGCTAAACACCGTTATCTGACAAAGCAAATATAGTATAAAGACCGGCTGGCAAACTACACGATGCAGAACAACAAAGACATTTAACCCCCGGGTTCGGATTCGAACCGCGAGCTCCATGTTGCGAAAACACCTCCTACTTGTTAACAAGAGATACGTAGTTAGCCGGCCGGCACCAGTCGTGATGCCCGAGAGGGGGGATTAGCCTACACCCGCGGCCGAGTGGTTACCCCTTTTGCAAGTGCTAACTACATTCTATATTGGACATCAAAAAAACATACAGCAATGTTGTAATTGCTTTGGTAGGGAAACTTGTTGGTCTGAGATTGGTTACAATGTAAACAAAGTGTTTTTAAGATGTTATAAAAAACGATTCTTTGTGAACATAATGGCATATCTATAGCAGATTAAGTGTCTGAAGGGTGGAAGACTAGATTCAGCACCAAACTACAATTTTTACAATGAAACAACTAATTATATATAATACAAAACATGTGGGAGTTGAAGGGGTGTGCATGTTATTAACTAAATGTATGGAATGCAAAAACCACTTGCGATACTTTATTATAATGTTTCCAATATATAATTCCAAATAATGATATAAGGATAAAACATCAAATTTAGACAAGGAAATTAGGTAAAATACGAATAAAATAGAAAAAATAGTATAAGATCTGAGAGTAATTGAGTAATTTTCAAAATAAATGTGGAAATGTAATGTCATGTTTGATGCAATGGAAATTTCACTTTCATGCACCATACTATTTTATTACTGCGGAGCAGTAACTTCTTTCTGCTCAAAAAAATCTTTGAAATAAAACGTGTACCGATAATATACGGATAAAACTCCTCATAGCAAGATGAGGGCACTTTGGCACCCGAATCGACATCGCAAAGAAAACGCTGTGAAATAAAATATAACGCCAGACATTTTCTCGCGAGGAAAGCTTACACGGCGTCCGCCATAAGCGTAACACAACCTTACTTCGCAGAGATCGCGATATTATGGATCGAGCTTTTAACCCTTTTGCCGGTAACTTTATCTCTATTGAAATACGTGACCATTGCTCGCCTCGGGCTTTACCCTACACGCTGGGACATTATGTAGAATGATTCGATCTCTTTTGGGTGCTTCAACTTTCAATACGTTACTCCCGCTTTAACACCTCGTATATTTTGCCTGCTTTAATTTGAAACATTTTAAAACAAATAGTTTGAATATCGAGCCCGCACGGAGAGGCTACAGCTACAGCTATCTTCAATTTTATGATATCATGACAAAAAAATCATATTTATTTTCAGACTGGTAGAATTTTACCATGAAAAAAATATCACTAAGCAAATGGAGGGAGCCATTCTCCATTTGACATATTTTGTACATGGAAAGAATTGTGATTTCTTAATAAGATATCTTCGTAATATAATACCCATTGATTCATAGAAAAGTATTTCACAGGATCTCAAAAATCCAATAGTGGCATTACTGGCATTCAGTTAAGGTTAACTGATTTAATTGTAGTTTTTAAAAATGTTTTGATAGACGTGGAATGTTCTATTATACTTAGCGTGTAAAGAGAAATTTATTGATTGAGTAGGAATTTACTTGGTAGAACTCCATTATAATACGGTAAGAAAAATAACAATGTATTGTTATTTTGTAGAATAAAATTACATTGTTATTTTTCTTACCGTATTGTAAAGAGAAATGTTAACTTTCCCGAATAGGACCAAAAAATTCTGATGACAAATGATAAACATGAGATGTTTTCACATTGCATCTTAAAAGCAAAAATAATTTCAAGACAACTTTCATTGTGACTATTAAACTCTCGTACCCGATCCGATAAACGAGAATCTGTAAAGTAAGTCGTGATCGAGAGCGAAAAGTTTCCATGCACTTATCTAAAATCCCTGATGGGTATTTCGTATTCAGCTCGCAGCCAATCGTTTTGTATTGTTATCGGTAAATGCATCGTTCGATAAAATCATAGCTCCGATATAAATCGAGATGCAGATAAAATGAGAAAATTATTGCCTCAAAGAAATAGTCCGTTTATAATTTACGTATCTGGCATGATGATGCCATTCTTTGGTTGTAACAAGACAGTTGGATTGTCGCGTAAAACTATTTAATTTAAAATTTATGCATTTATGGCAATATCTCCTGGCGTTAAAAGTTATATGGATGGTAAAAATGTCTTATATCCACTATATCCGCACTCAATGTGGAAAACTATAACATAACTAAACTGAGTTTATCTCAACATAAGTTTTTGTAGGATAAGTAACTACTCAGTTGCTCAACCCATATTTTCATAAGAAAGAAAATAGACATATAAGGATAGGGCTGGTACGTGACTAGTGGTTGACTAATCGCCAATTTAGCTAACCGCGTTTAAAGAATAGGAGAGGTGTAGGTGGGTGTTTTTAGACATTACAGACTTATGTCTAAAAACATGAAACTGTCCGCACTGGGATTCCTACCCATGAGCTCCACAACCTAAGGTTAATGTTGTTAGATTAAGTCTCAGGTTCTAAGCCAACGAAGTCGACCGCATGACTACGGACTTGTCCAAATTATTTGAATAATATATTCCCAATCAATATAATTCGTCATGCATAAAATCAGCATAAAAAATATTAAAATAACAGTCAATTTAGTTTGTAGTCTCAGTGGTAATTTTTTTTTATATAAATCCTTCTCAAGTTAAACAGTATAAACTTTTTACAAGCCGTAAGTTCGAGTACGATACCCGGGTCATTAGTGTTAAAACTTATATGGACTGTAAAATTATATCAGGCTCTCACAGTCAATATAGAGAAACGATTTATTAAACTTTATTAATTACACAGATTATGTCCGTAAAATATATAATTAACCAAACAATTGCAACTGTTCCCTCGACAGCAACGGGGTCGGCCTCAGAAAATAAACAATGTTCAAAAATACCATACCACCCAGCGAAAACGTACTGCCGAAGAAATTCCACCTTTCACAATCGCATATCGAGACATTAATTCAGATGCAGAAGCAAGACATTAGGGCGTGCAAAATAAGTGCTGGCTGAATGAAAGATGCACGATGCAAAATAAATTATAAAACAGTGAATAGGCCCATAAGCTATAAAAATAAGGTATTTATTTTAAAAAGCCGACGATGGGCCTGACTTGGATATGTTGAGCTAATTCCTCAGGGAGTCCTGAATCCTGCTGTTATCTTCTATCAACCGGGTAGATTTTTTCGATCGGAAGAATAGCTGATGACCATCCGTAGGATGATGTACTAAGAGTTATTTTTATCAGGGCTGTGGAGTCGGAGTCGGAGCTTTTTGGCCGGAGTCGGAGTTGGTGCAGCGTTGTGGCCGGAGTCGTACTCGGAGTCGGAAATTTTGAAATGTTTGAACCTTTTATATTTGCATTTAATATGTCAAATTTGGCTTTAGGCCGCAATTAGGGGAAAAAAGTGACGATATTAACCTTTTTTTAGTCGGAGTCGGAGTCGTGTTTTTGGTCAATGTCGGAGTCATGGTTTTGGTAAATGCTGGAGTCGGAGACGGATTTTTTTTTACCGACTCCACAGCCACATTTTTATAGATACTTTCATATACAAAAACGGGCAATATGTTACAGAAAAGTGATATATTACTTTGAACGATGTTATTCCTTAACGAGGTAGCAATCACATTTTCTTTTAATGTTTTTAAAAATCTGTTGATTTGAAATAAAAAGCAGTTTTTGTTATTTCCGATTATTTAAAAAATAAATGCCAATAATTGCCAACCCTAAACAGAAGGAAAGGCATCGAACACGAGCTTACCCGCCGGTCATAAGAAAATAATACTCCGGCGATAGCGGTTAGTCGGTGCATGCAAAAAGTGCAGCAAATGCATATCCATAAATCCAACTGCAGCCCCGGGGCGAAGTGACTGGTGCAGTATTTGCATGAAGCTTTGAGGAAGCAAAATGACTGAAGTGAATTTGCCTCGAGTATATAATTCAGAAATGGCCGACATAGCAAGAGGGATTATTATTGGATCGTAAATTTATGAAGTATAGACATGGAGGGTGGTATCCACAAAAAAAACAGTTTTTTGAAACTTTGTATTTCTGAGGTCAGGTTTAGAGACTCCAATTCGAGTATCGAGTACTCGAGTATACTCGTCCATTTTTCGAGTACTCGATACTCGAGTATTTTGAAAAATACTCGTTTTAGTAATAATCGTCGAAGTTTTTTCTACTGCGAGAATTATAAAGAAAAACATCAAACCAATTTGAAATTTGAGTCGCTTAATTCTCTGTTGAAATATATCTTGCATAAATGGAAATAAATGTATTAGTTTCTTTAATTATTTTTCATTTATAAATATACACAAATTCGAATTAAAAATATATATTTTGGTCCATCTGGAACTACTCGAGTATACTCGAGTAATTTGAAATTTTACTACTCGATACTCGAGTAGTTGAGTAGTCGAGTAATTGGAGTCTCTAGTCAGGTTTGATAGATTGAGGAAGAGGCAACCTCGCATCTGCATACTGTTGGTCATTGCCCATATGACAAGAAGTCTGCCGTCACCGTGGTTTAACGTTAGTCTAGAGCTGTGAATAGCAATTAAAACATATTCTGGAAGCTGTAAAACATTTGTGATAATCTGAAAAATAACCATATGCATTCATCTTTATTCCATATTTTTAATGGCTCAACTGACTACCACGACGGTACTGCTAAGCAAGTGTTAAGTAAAGATGGGACGTAAACACGACATTGAGTGTATTTAAACTATCAGAGAGCAAGTGTATTAATTAGCAAATAAAAAATCATGAATTAAAAGAAATGACTCAGATGAAATCTTTAAAATGAGAACATATATTGATATTGTGTTATTTTTAAAGATGAGGGATTTACAAAGGCATGTATTTAATGGGTCAGTAACTAATTCAAGTTTTAATATTTTCGATGGTTTCGGCGGTAACTTTGTGGAAGTTCATTTTAATATATTTTTTTTTTTTTTTTAATTCAAGTTTTGGTCAGTTAAATAAATAAATGTTCAGTTAAAAATCAAAATGGTCAGTTAATATTATAAACGGTCAGTTGTCATTGTATCAGTGTGAATGTGGTCAGTTATTAAATAAAACGGTCAGTAATATATTTTAATGGTTAGTTATTTATTAAAAATGGTTAGTATTTAATTTAAATAGTCAGCTATTTTTAAAAAATGAAAGTTTTATTTTGACAGCTTGTGAATTTTATCAAATATACGACCATATAGGCAAATTTGTGACATGTTTTTTTTTTTATTTTAACTGACCATTTATTATTTTTAACTGACCGTTTTAAGTTTTTATTACTGACCGTTTTAAGTATTTATAACTGACCATTTATCGAATTAGAAACTGACCAAATAATTAGTAGTCATTTACAAAGAATCTTAAGACAAAACGAAAGACGGAAATAGGTTACAATTAAATATCGCAAAAAGAGCCCAACTCATTTTTAAAAAACATCAAAACAATTCACGAGTAATGATATGTGTTATTTATACAGTATTTGTAATATTTTGTATCCATGTTAATATAGAGATGTGGGCACTGGCAGCAAAGGCATATGAAATATGAGCATCCAGTTAACGGATAATGTAGCGCGGCGATGGGTTTTAAGTAAATGCAAGTCTTGCTTCTTTGGAGATGCTTTCTCGTATGCCACTACTTCTTCAAAAATGCAAAATTGACAAAGTGGCCGAATAAGGGACGAAAGATGAATTGGCACAATGTAGGAGCATGCGTGGGTTTGACAGAATACACGAGAGAAGACAGTTTCACTATTATGCAGAAGCTACTATTTTTTTAATCACATATTCATTTAAATTTAGATGCTATGAAATAAAATATGAATTTATCAGATATTATACTGAGATAATAGTGAACTCGAATGTATTTTTTGTTGAGACATTACAAAAGAAAATCGTTATTATAATAAAAATATGCAAGTTAATCATAATCTATGACTCGGTAAAATGGTAAGGACGAGGATCGTTTACAAAGTTAACATTTTTAACAGACTAAGAGAAAAATCTAACGACGCCATTTGACGCAAAAAACAATATTAGTATGTTCTGAAAGAAAAAAATGCGAGAGAGAAATGATGAAGTTAAACGGTGGAAAAAACGCAAACCAATAACAGCAATGTATGTTTCTCACTGGGAATAAATCATACATATATATATAGAATACCAAATCGATTGGATATATATATACGAAGAATATTATCTAGTTAACGCGATTTATCAAATACATTGTAGTTTTAAGCATTCGTGCATTTAAATAATCTAGATTCAATAGGTACAACGAATCAATCAATACACATTTCAGCGGAGATTAAAACTCGTGCAAAAAAAAATTGGAATCTGTATATTAGTCTTTATTCGCGATTACTCGTTATTTTCAATTATCGCTTTTTGAAATTGCAGACCATACATACATTATGTATTATAATCAAATTTTCCAACGGACACAAGGTTTATTTTCCAGCAAACCGAGATTAGCGTCCATAAATACAAAAGGCAAAGTTCTCAAATCAAATTCTGCAATTGCCGGAATAACTTGCAATTATTTTTGCACGCTGCGTACTGAACTTTGTGATCTTTTTGTTTGACTGCAGCATGAATTGCAGATAGAGCAATTTGGATAATTGCGATAATCGGAGATAAGTCTTTTTGTTCGTCGAACAAACAAAGCTTGCGTCTTGTGAGTTCTTTCGTTAATAATATATAACATGATAAAAACACAGTATAAATTATACATAATTAGGTAAATAGTTACCGTTTTTTTATTAAAATCTCTTCAGATAAATGAATAAATTGGGATTTTAAAATGAGTGCTATTTAAAAAAATATATTTCACTTTAAATAATACATGAAATAGGTTAGAATGATTGCTTCAGGATAAATTTTAAAATACATTTTAATGATATTATCAAAAAACAATCATACACGAGGAGTTGAGCGACTGGTTAGCGATTCATGCTCTTAATAACTTTGGCTGTTAAATGTACATTTAAACAAAAAAGATAAAAAAAATCTGTGGCCGTTATATTAATACTTTCCTGATAAAAAAGATACTACACTATAATAATGACAGACGACGTCCTTGTAAAGAATGTAAAGTATTCACGCATACCCACCCATATAGAAGGCCATGAATATAAAAACAACCTCTTTTTCACAAAATATTTGCGATAGAATAACGCTTTAAATGCGATATAAAATATTTCAGGAAAGCGCCGATGTACATATAAATAAAATTTATATATAAAAGGTGGCCGGGAACGAGAAAATACTTGAGGTTCCCAGCCGAGATTAAATAAGAGCCGACGGAAAGTCGGGGAGGAAACACTGTAATCATAAGTTTAAGAGACAATTTGCCCAGAATGTAAATCAGTTAGGGTGGTTTCGCAACCACCCTCCTTCGACCGGCCCCAGACGAGGGGAGCGGATCTCGCCCCCGCTTTGCTACGGCGGGGTTAAATATATAAAGTGGCGTGCCTGGACGATTGTCTTTCTTATTTACTACTCAATTTTATTAGCGCTACATTTCTAGATGAACGATTTTTCACGGAAAGCTATGTATCAAGTATTGATGTTGAGGATATTTATGGTTTCATCGCCATTTACTAATTCGTATTCTTTTCCTCGCCTACAACTAAAAAATGGTTCATAGAGATTGGATAACAATAGGAATCGCTTATTTTTGTAACATATAAATTGTAGCGAACTAAATGAGGATTAAAATTTCACAATAGGGGTGGATAAGTTGGGGAAAAAAACTGCATAAAAATTTGACACCTGGAAAATATTTGTTAAAAAGAAAGAATGCGTTTTCAATTAAAAGGATCTGGGACAAATACGATTTTCTGAAGGAAAACGATGCCTTTTGACTAGTCGTTATGGATACATATTTTTTATAAACACATACGCTATTGAATCGGAAATGTCAGATGCTCCGAAAAGAAAGTGGTGTTTAATTAAGTTTTATTTTAATTGTGGTTTTTGGTATTTAGAGGAAGCAATAAAAAACATGGCCTTTCGCACACCACTGAATGCCGTGGGGAGGGTAATAGGAATCCAAGGCAAAAAACAGACAGTTATTAAAACTTTTACATTACAGTTGTGAATAATAAAAGGCGAAAGGCAGTCTGCCGAGTACCTACCGGTAGAGACGGCAATGGATCCTAATTCATATTCAAATTTCATGAAAATACGGACGGGGGGAAATTATTATTTAGCGTTTCCCAAGCAAGGCATCATGCGCGCACGGGTCGTGTAGTACCCCACGGACGCGACATTGATGGGTTAATGAAAACTTAGAATTTGTTAAGTTTATATTTTAACTTCTACAAACAGTTTCAAATTAATACTGCGCATAGAATATTAACTAGGTATCACATGTATTTATACAGGACGAGAGCAATTTTGAATGGATTATATTTAACGTTGGTAAACCGTAGTCGAATGGTTAAACTCTAGAATCATTAATCAAGTTTCTCGAATGGAAGTTTGAAACAATACAACCGATTTAAGGATTAGTATCCAAAAGCATGGATGCTTGTAATGTTATTCAACCATTTTAATTTATTACATTCGATCATAAAAAAAGTACGATGTTTTCCTTTTCCGAACGCAAACAACGTTTTTGAAAAATTTGAGCGATTGGGTTATAAGTTATAACTACATACACGAAACCCCTTATTTTTGGTGATTATAAATATTGAAGAGTCTATGAAATCTACTCAACCAGCAGCCGTTTCAAAACAAGAAGTGTAAGAATACTGGCATATTTGAAATACATTGGGATATCAAAAAGAAGACTTAAATGTATTTGAAATCAATATAAGAAAACAACCCACTAATTTCTACAACATATATTACAAGCTTGTACTCTGAGTGGCTCGTCCTTACACAATGGTTGTTGGTGCAGAAAAAGTATCCAACCAAAATTTGGTTTGCAGACAAAAACGTAATTGGGTTTGTTTAATTCGGAGACTGGCGGAAACAGCGCTCGGGGGATAGTTGCCTCTGCCGGCACCAGCATTTGAATTAAATAATACAAGTAGATAACTGGCTACATTTGAATATTGAGCCCAAAAAATGAACAGCAGAATATACTTGTTTGGATTTGAAATTGCTCAATTATTTTAAACGAGGTGAATATTTAAAGGGTATATATATTATTAATTTGTTTGTAATTTTAAGATAACAATTATGACATACTCAGTTAAATCATCCCAAAGGCACTCGTGAAGTTTTCATGTTTTTCATTTTTTATTCCAATTTCTAAAAAACACAGTAAAATTTTTACGATTTTTCATTCAGTTGGATTTCACTGTCAAAAGTTTGTGGAATGGCATTATACTAAAAAAAAATCTAACGCATTTTTTGTACTTATTCCACATTAAATTTATTAGGATAGGTCTCGCTCATCGCGAACATTTTCAACTATTCAGTTTATTTATTTCGTGAAAACAATTTATTAAATCCGTTAAGAACGTATGTATTTTTGAATATAAATACAAAGATTTAATCAAGTGCATTAACGATATGAAAAAGAATAATCTAGTATATGGCTAACAAAAAATTGTCTCATTTATTAAGACTCAAAATTGAATATGCGAAATGAACTGTTTCAAAAACTCTTTTTTTATACAATACATTAGCATTTATGAAAGAAAACTATCACAATAAGTAAATATTACACCTACATATATCATATTACATATTGCGGTAGGAATGGCATATTATCGTAACTTAATTGCATTGATAATACTACAACTGTGTACACAACTCATATGCATTATCAATTAAAAATACGTACAAAGCATCCATGTGCAAATTTTACTTCCGATTAATCCGGAACACATCAGTTGATCGTGCCGTCACGTTGCACCTGAATAATAAATACTGAAGTGCATAATTGAACAAGCGAACAGGCGGGCTCGCGAATGAGGGTATTCGCCACTCACCCGGAATGCCGCAAAAATCAAATAAATTTCGAGAGATGAAATCGTAAAAAAAATTTAAAAAAACACCGGTCGGACTGAAATGATGACGCCGCGCATTCGGCGGGCCCCCGCGTGCTTTGTCCGTCCCCACGGCCGCAATTGTTTGCAATTAGCGGTGAAAAAATTCAAAATATGGCGGCCTGCGATATGAAGAGCGAAACGACAATGATTGAGAGGATATACAGTTTTGTTTTGCTTTCGTTTGTATTTTAACGTCAAACGTGATACGGTATAATGAAATATATTATGCCGTACTCATGCAGACAGGTACCTTATGGTGAAAATGGCTAATTTTATTGATCGAGTTGGCATTTACTTGGTAGAACTCCATTATAATACGGTGAGAAAAATAACAATGTATTTTAATTCTACAGAAATTATTTTAGAACTATAGTTCTGACGAGGGCGTAAGCCGAAATAGTTATCAACAAATATATAAAATAATTTCTGTGGAATTAAAATACATTGTTATTTTTCTCACCGTATTATGACTAATTATCATTTTAAAACCATGCATTATTACCATGCCTCACGGTTATCGATGTGGAGCGGAGCTTCTTGTTGGATATTGCTGATCAAATGTCTATGAAGAAAATAAAATCTTACGATCTCACACACAGCTAAAAATAATATTGAGAATGCAAGAATTGCTTTAAACAATTTTCAACCATCATGTGTTGATCAAGGACACGTATACAATTAACTTCCATGTATCATATTACGTTCAACTATAGTTAATCGACAAAAATAATAAAGTGTACGCATCAATAAAGTAATATTAATGTTTAATTTATTATCGTGTGATAATTTTAATGATGGCAACGTGGTCATGATGTATACAAATGCGGAACATGTAATTTCAAGCATAGGAGGCGTGTAGCATCAAATAGTAGTCTCGATAAGTGGAGGTGAACAGTTTTCATCACGGTGGAATATTTTATAAAATTATTTATATTACCATATCACGTTGTTCGATTGTCCCGCGACACCGCTTTGCACAAATTGCTGTGTTATTAAAAATGTGATTGTTATAACTATTTTTCAACTATCATATCTATAGACCGCTTATAATACATACTAGAATTAAAAGTTATTTCCATAAATCATTCGCCAATGGTTTCATAATTTGAGATGAATGTGTATGTATATTTTTGTGTCCATCCCAATGCCAAAGACAAACTCAGAAGTGCATTATATTAGGTAGCGATAGTTCACCATAAAGGGTCGGAAAAGACGCAATTAAAAAAAAATGCGATTGAAAATTCATTGACAGAATCAATGGTTGCCCATTACTGAATCAAACTGATCATTGTGTTTATTTCATTCAAGTATCAGGTCTTGGAAACGGCTGTAAGCGATAACAGACCTCTCCAGAGCGGCAATCCTTTCACGTCCAATAATAATAAATAATACTAAGCCATTATCTCGCCATTGCACTGTCCAGGTGACTATTTACCTGGTCAAGTAACAAGGGAAATAATACTCGTTTTATATGCATAGCGAGTTTTATTTTTTGATACTGCGTACAAGGTTTAATTAAGTAACACGCGGTTAACAGGTCGATGAATTTTATTTTCTACAAGTAAAAAATAATTGTCACACATACATATATAATATATGTTGGACTTTCACAGTAGCTCTATGGTCGAGGGAAAAAATATCGCGAAACCCTAAAACAAAAAAAATATATTGAACCTGCCTAGACGTCATCTCCAGATGTGATAACGTAGGGGAAAACTAGTGACAGGACAAATGCACGATTCTAAATTTAATATTAGATCAGTTTTTTCCTTCCGATTCAGAATATGTGTGGAAAAATAAACCGAGGTGTGTATGTATACCCACTTATTCTACTAAAGTTGTGCACAGAAACATACTTATTAATGATTTCTCCTGTTTTGTGGTCGAGTGGTAAACTTCGTTAAATTCAGTTGCGCTTTTCATTGATGGACCGATGTTAGTACTGGTTCAAATTCCAGTTCAATCGATTTTTTGATTTCTGTGTATTAGCTTACTATTAGACCTTTCTTGGCCATTTCCTTTTGTTTTAACTTTTTACGTTACGTTAAAAATAGAGGATGGGCAGTTATTGTAGAAACACATCTGCTGAAAAAAACTCAAATTAGGAATGCTTCTCACTGACAGCGGACATGACAAAAAAAAGTTTATCGGATGGATAAGATTTTTTGAAGAGAACCTTTATGTGCATACTTTTATAATACCGTTGCAAGGAAGACATAACTAGATATGTACATAATATAACCAGGAAGATTTTGGGCCGTTTGGTTTGCACGCTACTGCCATCGTGTTATATGCTGTTACCGTGTTGATTTAGTATCTCAGTGAATTCGCAGCAATGTTCTCCTTAGCGGGAGTTTTAAATTTATGTTAACGAGAGTTGCTCGACAAGATCGCATTCTTTATTGCTCCGTTTATATGCATAATACTTAACAGAAGTGCAAAACAAATAAGGATCGCGTGCAAAACGAGCGTCTGCAACACAGCAAGCGTAAAAATAGCATGACAAAAATAAGCAGAAAGACAACAAAGCTGTTAATAATAAAAAATCAATGATAAAAAAATATTGACTCACAGGGCTATATCAATATAGATTTATCAACCGAACCCCTAAAAAATATTTGAAGCGCGAGATGAACGTTCACGGAGCGTTATGTAGCAAATAATTATTTGATGGAATATATTTTATAAACCCTATCATATAAGTGGAACGAAGTAGAGATGCACAAGGCAAATTGATCGAAAAATGAATAATAGACAAATACAACCAATAATAATTGTAGTTCCGCGCTCTTTGACCCTGATCTATAAGTTCCTAATGATATTATATATAAAATATAGTATACAGATAATGTGGCATAATTGGGCATATAACCCAGAGTAAGAGGAATCGTGAAAGAGTTTGCTAGAAAAATATACAGCAAGACCGAAAACGATGACAATAAATCATGTGTCCCAATAAATCATTAATTGAACGTGTTATAAATTAAACGATCAATCGAAACCATTCAATTACCCAGACAGCTATGCTTGTCACCCGTGGGTACACAACAAAAAGGTTTTCAGCCACAATATATTTAACCTAATGCGGGCGCCGAAGTGTTTTCGGACGATTATATTGCCCCGGGGATTAGCGGTGGGGTGACCCTTGGGTCCCCGAAAGCTTAACACGTACAATAAACTGTTGATTCTCGGAAAATTTTCAATAAATAATATCAGATGTAGCTCGTTTAATTTTTGAAATTTGCATGTGTGGGTTAATAATAAAAAAATGGGACTAATATTTTGAAATATTCATTAAAATATTTTGTTTATTTGGCCGATAAATGTATTTATTAACTTATTATAAAATTTACTGTGTATTAAAATTAATGCCCCTGCAATGAAATCAATACGAACACGCGATAAGAATAATTAATATCAGAAAATAATGTTTTCCGTTTATTACTAACAGCCTGTTCTCAATCTATACATTTGTTTATCGTTACAATATAACATCATGAAATTAATTTCTTTCACAAGACAATGTTACAGATTACGGACATATCCAGCGATCATTAAAAATAAAACTTTTTTCATACAAGTAAACTTTTCTCAATCGGTCAAATATGTTATATTGTGTAAACGCATTTAATGTCACTTAACGAATTTTAACGGTAAAAAATCGAAAATAAAAAAATAAATCTATAAATTATCTCACGCTTTTAATTGAACACGCGTGATGACTCTTGAATCCCAGTTCGCGTACAAAATCCACGACATCCTATTTATTAGTACACACAGCCCGGACGACGGGATGATGGATTGCGATATTATGCTAAGACCCACCTCCGCATAATGAAATTCAAATACAAGGATAATTGATTTATTGACCCGGAATTTAAGGAAAAACGTACCTAACCCCCTTAACATATTATCCAATTACTTTGGCAACACTTTATAGGCAAGTAGAAACAAATTGAACGTGCTTTTTATTTTTATTATCACAAAACACGTATGTAAGTTTTGAGCGGAAAATCTTTACGAAGTTTTGATGTCATGAATGATTGAATACTTCGCTACAGAAAGAGTTTCTTAAATCACAATTTATTATATCAATGAACCATACTTAGAAATTATTTTCACGCCGTTTGATGTAGTCATAAATATTATTCATATTTGAATGACATATGTAAGAATACAAATCTCATAAGAATGTTCAAGAAAAACTAGAAGAAAACGAGAATATTGAACATGATTTAAGAGTGGTCAGAATATGGAGATTATAGAAAAGATACACACGTTGCCAAGTTTTGTTCAAGAGATAAAAAAAATTGAATCGATTTATTATAAAATCAAATAATGATTTACTGTAACATTCAATAATAAATGCAAGTTTTAGCTTGAGGTGTGTATTGACGAGGCCAGAAGGGTGGGGGAGGAGGGTTGACCCTCCAAGCCTTCGCCATGTCCCTGATTTCGAGCCCGAAAACCACGCAGCTAACGACAATCTGGGAACGTGCAAAATTAAAACTTTTGAATAAATAATATGCCTTCCAAAAAACTCTACTAAAATTAGAACCGGTTAAAAGTTTTATTTATAGATGGCCAGCGTGTGGCGTAGGAGGAAAAGGCTGAAGATAACCCTAGAGAACCACATAACCATTTTTTTTTAAATATAATATAAGAACTGGACAAGAAGACAATGATGTTTAAGTAAATAAAAGATGCATTGTAAAAATCGATCAGATAAATAAAATCCACCTCAAAGACGACAGCGGATACAACTAAACTAAATTGACAACTGCTTCATAGTTCTTCTGGATACCAGAGTGCTCAATGGAAATGAGAAATTGCGATGTTGAACACTTTACTAAATACCACGTTAATAACAGTTTAATTATTGAGTAAATTTCATCAAACTTGTGGTGAAAATTAAAAAAGCAAAAGAAATGTATTTTTCACTAACGAGTACGTTCTAACTATTGTACATTTATGATGCAATAAATTATCTAAAAGCTCTAAATTTTCCCAGTGTTGATCATTATTTTAGACCAAACCGTCATATTTCACTAACAGTCTCCGGGAGTTGCCTAAAATATGCGGTTATGTCATGTTGTTTCGGATTATTGGGTGTTGGGGATATCAATGTCGCGGTTACGTTCAGTTGACGGATTTCCCGCAGCTCAAATTACAAAACCGTATCAATTATGTAACACGGGAAGTGCAGAGTTGCTTTTAAGTTGATACTATTACGTTTAGGGGATTACCTTAGTAGTCTTAGTACCGAATAAAATAATGTCGATACGTGGACAACTTAAACAATGGATATTGATGTAAGAAATCAATTCTTTAGATTTTTGAATACCAATGCACTGCCAAAAAGTATTTACAGCCAAGTGCTCTTCAATGTTAGCGGAATCTCAACAAATGAATAAAAGTGTAATAAGTCTTGAAAAATAAAGTTGTCGAAAGCACAATTACAAAGCACTTAAATAAAAATAATAAATAAGCCAGCGCCGAGAAGTCTAATAACTTCAATTAAATAGTTTAAATTGTATAACATTTAAATTCATTTCGACGACCCCAATCAAATAAAAAACACCATTCTCACAAACAGCTTAGGAAAATTTTCAATCTGAAAATTGCGCGATGAAAAAAAAATCGGCCAATGGAGTCGGTGGCGGCGCGGGGAGACAAGAGCCGCGGATGGGGGAGGGGGCGAGTTTCGTTTTATGAATACGAAAAACATATTAGCGAATAACGCCAGAGGGAAATTAAATGCGGGGTAGGAGCGCGCCCCCCACTCGACATTGCGTGGGGAGGGTTGACTCGGGCGATGAACCGTTCATTAAAGCCTGCCGTCGAGTATTAAAACGGATAGGGGAAATACGAAAAAAAATAACTTGAGTAGATTATTTCGTATCACGTACACTTATTGACTCGAGCTTGTTTATGTTAAAAATTTAAAAAATTAAAGTTCAGAATTATAAGCAATTGATATTATACATAATAAATTATAGTACACTCGAATTGTGGAATAAAAGCAAATATTTACAAATATAGGCAATGCAGTCAATATAAATGCAAAAAGAACGATGTTGTGTTAAAACAATCAATTATGAACATAAATGTCCATAGAAATAATGTTAATACTAAATACACAAAAGCTTCACGAGAAAAACAAACAGCACAAAGAATATGCCGTACGCTAAAAGTTGTAAAAATACTACATTATTAAAGGCCACAAGAGAAGCAGGTCTGAAAGTTTTCCGAAGCCGTACGAGGCAGGTCCCCTACATACATCAAAGACATGGCATATCTGAGAGTTTTCCCAATTTATTGAAAAAAGCCTCCCGTTCCGGCAGCAAAAAAAATAAACGTAAATAAAAATTCTTTTGACAGTATCGACAAAGTTAAATTTCCCAAAGGACATTAACTTTCGATTGAGCTTTTTTCCATTAGCGAGGGAAGAAGAATAAGAAGGATCCTGCTTGTTTTGAGACGGGCGCTATCCACTTATACCCATTATTCACGGAGGATGAATAGATAATAACTGCCAGAGTTTATAATATAATTAGCCTGGTTGTAATCTTGCAGAATAGCGTCGAGGGGGATGGAGGCGTACAAATAAGGAGTTTTTTTTACCCCTGGGAGATGTGAGCAAGACTGGCCCGTTACATAGGGGAAGTGTAGCATACTTTCGCGAAATCTCGATTTATGGTTTAAGGCATAAGCCGCATTTAAAGCGCTGGTTTATCGTCGTATCCATAGCTAGAATTTAATATTCAGATATGTTGTATTTTAGAAGTCATAAGTTGCCACAAAAAACATTTTTTTTTATTAAATATATTAGACGATAAAGACGTGATGTCATATTTTTTTTACACAAGTTAACAAAAAAAAATGTTTTCGACTCTTTAACCGTATCAATTTAAAAATGGGGAAAATTTCTCAAAGTATTAGAAAAAGTTGACTTGTTAAAAAAATATTGGAGAGGATGATAATAATTATAAATACCTATTTTACAATAGACACTATACTCACAAGTAATACTGTCACACGATTTATAATCAAAACACGCATGTTACAGAACTTAATATTAAATGAATGTGAACGAAGTTGCAAGAGTGAGGTAAGTACTAAGTAGACATGTTGTATATTATAGAAGATTATTTTAAATGGACAATTTCAAAAAAGGTCACATTAGTAATTGCATCCCAGATAGTCATTACTATCAGTTTATAAAAATTACATTTTCATGCAAACTTATCAGTAGAGAAAAATATTTCAAAACAAGCGAAATAAATTGTAAACAAAAAACTTTCATGTCGCAATTTTTACGATCGCAATATTTCACTCGGAGTTTGAGAACGTTTTAAGTAGTTTAAGTAACCGAGTAAGTAAATGTTTCTCAAATTGTGAAAGAAAATAGAGAACAGTCTGTTATGTATACAAATAAAAGGTCTAAATGGTTTTGCGTGGAATTAAATTGTGGCAGAGGCAGAGCGTGCTCATTTAAAAACGGTTATAAATTTCAATAATAGACAGAAAACTCAACATTATCTGTTTTTTTACAGTGACTGAAGAGAGCAATCAAACTATTTGAAAAACAAATAATTAACTAAATTAATGATTCATTTTAAATTGCACGATTAATTTATGTAAACTTAAATCGTCTTGAGCCGTTTATTTTCGAAATTTATCATTTAATATGTTCAAAATCTAGTTTGTTATCTTAAGGATTTACCAGAAATCGGTCTAATAGTTTGTAGAGAATTTATAACAACCGTATGGTAAACGGTTGCTTGTATCGTAATCACTTAATGCAGCCAATGAGTCTATTAATAGTCATTAAATTAAGTGGGATTGGTTGAATCAATTGCCCAAACAAAAATTTTAAAAGGGCGAAATAATTTTCTAAAATTCGTCACCACTGAACCGTGAGATGACATTAGTAAAAAAACAAAATTTAGGATAGTTAACAATATATTTTCATAAGACTTTAAAGTAAAGAAGAGAATGGTTTTTTTTCTGTAAATAATTTTCCTGTTGTACATAATTAATACTTATTACACAAGAAGTATACTCGGCTCGACTAAAGGTTCGGTCAACGTCGTGTTCTTAACACGGTGAAAAAAAATAACAATGTATTTCAGTTCTACAGAAATGATTTTATATATTTTTTGATAGCTATTTCGGATTACGCCATCGTCAGGTCTGGTATATCGTCGTGTTATTAGTTTACGGTATATACGGGTGCGGATCCCACGACCGACTTGGGTCTCAGTTAAAATTTCATCCCTTTAGAGCGATAAACTAACTACTAGTAATGACCTCGTTCTATCCTTATCTTCTTTCACTGTTCGAAAAAATGTGTAACTTAACACGTTTAAATGATCAATTAGGATTTCTTATGCACGACATGGAGTGTGCACATAGTTAAAGAAAAAGAAAAAAAACATCAACTAACATGTGTTCAAAAATATTATTTGGAAACAATTCCATTCGTAAAGTATTGAGATGTTAAATAAAACTTGACTGACAAAAAAAAGCATTTTATTTGGAGAAACTCAGCAAAAGCTTTTCCCAGACCTACACATGAGGGGATTCAGTCAAATTCCATCAATTAACTTATTATATGCGCAGATATATTCCTTAGAAAAACTTTATTAGTGTAATATTTTATCGCCGCTTCCACAGACATGTTCCTACATAATAATGAATTATTCATGGCAACGAGTGCGACGAAAATCTCGCGAATTAATTTGATATTTCAATATCTTCTTTGACAGTGTCTAGACTCGGCAGTTGCGACTCCCGCGTAATTAAGTCCAATTTTCGTGTTTTTGTGTATTCTTTCGATTTTGTGTTTGCCATTTCGTTCGAAGCGATTTATTTAGCCTCTACAAAGCCGACACTTGTAACGACAAGAAGCAACGCGACAAGTTCGTTTTTATTAGTAACCAAATACATTAAGCAAAATCCGCGATATCATATCATAAGTACCAGTCACGTACATCAGTTAAGAGGGCGGGGTCTTCACATGACAATTTTTGCGAATCACTGAAGCATGAAAAATATGAGTTTTAAAAAAGCAGTTCATAAATATTCAATATAAAATTCAATTTGATAACTTTGTTATTCCACTGACTCGTGTGCCGCATCTTTGAGAATCAACAAGAACTAGATATAAATCCAATGATTCTAAGCCACACTGAAATTAAGTTTTACTTCGATTAGAAATATGTATCTCACGCCTCTTATTATGACAATCTATAGGCTTTTCAGTTTTAAAATAGTTGATAGATAATACGGTAAGAAAAATCACAATGTATTTTCATTCTACATAAATTATTTTATGTATTTTTTGATAACTATTTCGGCTTACGCCTTCGTCAGAATTAGTTCTGACGAAGGCGTAAGCCGAAATAGCTATCAACAAATATATAAAATAATATATGTAGAATTAAAATACATTGTTATTTTTCTTCACGTATTATAATGGAGTTCTACCAAGTAAATGCCTACTCAATCAATAAGTTGATAGATAATATACAATAGTTTTTTAATGAAATAATTTAGCTTGAAGAATTTCAAATTGAACGATTTCGGTGACTATTAATATTAATCAATTCGTTGCAAAAATATTAAATATTTATTTGTGTGTTTCGTTTTAGCGGTGCTGCAATATCGCAGACATATCTGACATGCAGTTCTGTTACGGATAATTAATTTCAAGAACAGCCATTTAGAGTCGTAAAAACAAAACAAATCACCGCAAAAACACGATTCGTTACAGTTGTTTTATTATTTGCAAAAGAAGCTTTGAAATCGATCCAAATGTTGAATCATGAAGCACAAAAAAAGTTAAAAATAAATAAAAAAAATACCTTTATATACGAGTTTAGTAATGTTTGACGCGGATCGGCTGTGTAAGTAAGGGACATAAAAACGCCTGCACTTAATATAAAATAATAAGTCTGAAATAAATGGTTGTTCTATCTAAATCACATTGATCAAAAAAATGATATTCTCATCACCTTTTTTACTAAACCGTTTTCTTTAGACATAAAGTAATTAATATTCTCTTACTGTTGAAAAAGTTTATCATGATTTTAAGAATAGGTATTAGTTTTGTAAAAACACTACATTACAATTCATTAGCTTTTGATGGTTTTTTTCCGTATCATTTAATATAATCATTAGAAGCATTATTATTACCTAAGCATTATAAAAATACACTATTTAATTTTATTTATTTATGATTGGTAAGAATACCTGTAATGTTTTTATTAATAGTTTTCTACTTTGTGATAAGTCAGCCAAACTAGACAGTTGTAAAAGGAACAGTTCGCTATGGTTTGAAGTTTGATAAAATGTGCACATTTTATTCAACATATTTGTTGAAAAACAGGGTTATCAATTTTAATTTAATATTCTTTACTATCTTTCACAGATACACAACGCGTCAGTGATTATCATTTGATCAAACACGCCTTGCACGCTAGAATTTATTAAAATGTTCAACAGTGTTGCGTAACATCAAGCTCACGTTTTAATCATTATAATTATCACACGAGAAAAGAAATAGGATTGATAAAACCCAATTGATATTCAAGTTATTAAAACCCAATTGATATTATATTTTGTCTATTATTTATAATTTTACTCAATGTGATAATTGTTTGAATTAGCTTTTAAACAAAACGTTATTTCGAGACCTTAATTTGAACCTTTCCAATAATAGTACATAGCATTGTTTGTGTTTCTACAATTAAAATTAAATATATTAAAAACATTTTAAGCCCAAATCGTTATGAATAATACTATATGTATATAAAAACACAATATTGTATTAAAAGTATATAAAAAATTGAATTTTATTGTGATAATTGTTACGGAAGAGCAAAGTAAAAAAACGACTTCTTATCGGAGTAAAATAATTGAGAAAACAAAGGCACTGATTGAGATATCAATTCAACACTAAAAAGCTGACATAATTCCAATTATGATCCGATAAAAACCATTTCATTTGAACGAGTAATTCAACTGCGTTGTCGCGGTAATAGAATTGATGTCACCCGCTAGATTGGATCGCTTTTAATTGACAATGTAACGCCTCGGTCGGCAGCTAAACGGTTAATAAGATCTTGATAGCTTCATAATTATAAGCAAAATGCCAGCATCTTTGCTGTATTAAGCTGGATTTTTTTTTTTAATTAATGTCTCCATATTTCATAGTAAATAAGAGTGAAGTATTCTGTATATTGAGAGCGAGTATATTCTGACTTAAGTAAATTCTTATAAAAAAGTATTGAAGATATGGCTATAAGCAGTAAAAAATTATCGATATATGATTGAAACTGTTCTGCTTACACATAAAATTCTTAAAGTTGCCAATATAATTTTAGAACAAACTTCCACAGTTATATCGCCGAATACATACATCAAATAATAATTAGAACTGGTATTTACAGCAAGATCACTTACATTAGAAGTTTTGCCAACAATTTCTTTCGACTAGTGTTCATTTTTAAATTTAATTATGTATGTAACTTATAAAACTCACCAAGTATAAGGCTAGTTCTACAAAATTTAAGAAAAACATTATGATTGACATTGTCAAGTTTGTTGGAATTCTCATTTGGGTCACGTATCAGCTGAAAGAAATATATGACCAGGAACATGTATCTTCGAGCATTCAAACTACTAAATGTGATGAAGGCCTTTATCCGACAATAATAATAATGATTGGATGCTGTCTGAATGGAACGTGGCTTTGTACGTTCATCCATTGGAGGATTAAAGACCTTTTTAATTCTGACGATAAAAAAATCCACTTATATGATAAATGCTGCGAGTTAATGTTTAATGAGTCTGTGAGCTATCAGGGCACGCCATAAAAACGATAAATGCAAAATAACCGCCTCGCATTAACGAGGACAGCGTAAAACTTGGCGGTTTATCACCACGGAATGTCTGTCAAGGCTCCGTGGCCAATTTTAGATGGCAGTTTAAGACCCATCAATAGAACGATGGCCATAATATGAACGACACTGCCATACCGACGAGGTAAATTAAGAAAGGTAATAATAATTAGACCACATAAGGCACAAATAAGAGATGGCATAGACACCTGAATTAAGATTTTAAGGTACGAATAGAAAGATAAATGAAAAACGAAAATCTTAGTAAAAGAAAAGTTGTAATAGTTTTTACCTATAAAAATACACAATCAAGAAGTTACTGTCTATCTTCAATCACGAAGTGATAGATATTGTAACAAATGGCTAATGAGCACATATTAATAATAATGCCATCTTCATAATTATTGATTATCACTTTGACGTATTTCATTTTTTTATTAAAAGATATGTAGTTAGTAAATTTAAAATTCCTGCAAACCAGCTTAAGTATAGAAAAAGAAATAGTAAAAAAACTATATTTCATAACATTTGAACATCTTCATTTGATCGTTCAAATTCCTTTAGTTTCGAAATAAACCTTTATTAAAAAAACATTTTGTACAATATAATTAAAAAGCTCAGAATCAAGCTCAAAAGTTCAAATCCGATGATGAAGTTCAACCATTTCATTGATGAACTAAAGCCAAGAAAATTCAAATTTTATTGATAACCCAAAAATTCAATTAATCCCTAACAGCGTAGAAAAGTCTCCGATTTGTATAGTTAATTATATTGTTAACATTTATATTTAATGCCTTATTGATTGTAAATATTTTCAAGCCTACTATTATTACTAGTCTAAAGGCGTAAGTAATCTTGCTACATCATAATGTTTACGAAGCGAGCGATTTATGGCATGCATGTCGACAAATTATGTAAATATTCGTGTACGGATAATTTAAAATGAGGCGTAATTATAATGAACACACGGCCTTATTTGGTTTGCGCTATTCAGCATTATAATTAGAAGTAAGTTTAATATTTATTATGTACACATTATAATTCAATAATACGATTTCTAAACAATGCACATAATATTAATTTACAAAATGTATAGATGAATATGCTTTTGTAAATAGTGTAGCTAATAACAATAAATGAGAATAAACCTACGCGTTAAGATAAATATGTGTCGACTTAAAAAAAAATACTTAATTTGGGGGATGATAAGCCAAGTTATTGATAAGTTAAACCGAAAATATTCTTTGATCTTTATTATTAAGTTTACTAAGTTTTATAAACGACATGTTGATATTAATTTGTTTGGCGACATGGATTATATGGTAGGTTTGCTAATGCGCTTCTGTAAAGGCGATTTTACAAAGAGGTCAAATGCATTCTTTTGTAAATGCTCACCAATTATAAGTGGCTCAATTTATTATGATTATTACACGCATAAATCACTTACCAATGCACCGTGATTTGTTTCTTTTCGGTAGCCCACATTAAGCTTTGGATAAAGGGTGACATCGCTTACCTGAAAAAGAAAAGAATACATTTTAGTACGAATGGAATATAATCATATAAACATACATATAAGGCGCATTAAATACCGAATCTACATACACAATATAAAGCATGAAGTTCAGTTAACAATATGTGAATAAAATTTCATCAATATTTATATTACAAAAGGAAAAACTTTCGTTATTTATATTTCACATTATAACTACATAATATTTTTTTATTACCATCTACAATTAAGATGGCGGACCAGAGAAGATGTATTGTGTACCCTGTCTAAACGATATATATAACATATCTAATGCACGTTTCAAACATAATTCTGACGACGGCGTAAGCCGAAATAGCTAATAACAAATATATAAAATAATTTCTGAAGAATTAAAATACATTGTTATTTTTCTCACCGCATCAATAAAGTTTGGTTGTACGTATGTAGAAGTTCGAGCATATAATTATTATTAAAAAGAACGCCACTAGACCATTGCATTAAACTGCAACTTTAATTAAAGCTTCGCTAGAATGATCTTATAAATACGTCAGATATCATATTATACCTTATTACCATATCCTTTTTTGTACGTTTCAAGTGTATTTAAAGTCCTAATATGTAGAATGAGGTAATGCGCATGGAGATTTCTGTATGAAAAATTTGCAAATTATCCTAGCTATTCCCAAACAAGGTTAAAGAACGAATAACGATCTCTACAAATGATAAAAAAAACTTCAATCGTGCTATCCGTCGATGCACCCATGACTAAGACGAAAGACGTAATAAAGCATCGATCGTTGCTGCAATAACAGATCGTGACATCACATTTGCATCTCGAGATATTATTTATAAAACGATGGTAAATGAATTCAAATAGCTTTTGTAAGCTGCAGCCCAACGACAGGGAAGTGGTCACGAATTTGCTGCGACACGACAAAAACACAAATGGATGCTGTGATTATTTCAAATCACGAAAAGCGACCGCGGAATAATATGCCACTGCATTAATCTAATAACATATAAGTTAAGGTGAGTATAAAACGATGAATACTCTCAAATATTTTGCAATATAGAAAAAACGTAGGAAGCTGAAGTGGTATGTTAATATTTGAGAATTCTATTATATTTTCATTAGTCATTATAAATCAACAAGATGTCGAAATAGATGTTTAATGATATTATATAATTTATGATAAAAAATAATACCAACAAGACTGTTGTATTTTGATATTTTTCAAGTGGCCATAATTCACATAAATATGGCATAGAAGTATGTTTAAGATAAGCTTCATAATTGCTGCCAATTTCAATCATACTATAAGCTTTATATTTAAGATTGGTTTCTTATTACTCGATGACAGTTCGTATGCATCCATGATCGAAGATGAAACTTCACTATTGCGGGAAATAGATAATTCAATTTAATAAACGTAATAATGTTGAAAGCTTGATATAGGGTTCCTTTTCGTCAAACCCTGGCGCATTAATACATTCCCCACTGAATAAGAATTAGATATATATATATAGTTTTGACTGTATCCAGATTTGATCACTGAAGGCATATTAGAGCGTTAATATAAATTGATGTTTTGATACGCCCCATCAATGAGTTAACATCGCGTTAACTATACCGCCACGCAATAAACAGTTAAAAGAGGCAATCGTTAACAGGATAACAGTGCATCAATCACGAGTTCCGAAATTGCTTCAGAGAAAGAAAAATCGCCAACACGCAATGCTCGATGCTGTGATAACGTAATAACACACACATAATAATAAAAAAACGAACATAGCATGTTAACGGTACAACTAATTTATAATAAATATTCAATCAAATAGCTCGAGCCGCGGGATCGAATAATCAATCATCTGTCTAAACCAGATAGGCAGTTATTTTCTCATATAAAAGTAAAGCTGAATACACCGTGATCAGAACATAACAACAAAAACTATCATTTCGTTTTATAAGTTTAAAAAAAACAAGAATTTAACGCATTCTGGAAAAGAAAATACAGATACTAATTCCAGCCCAAGAATGAAAAGCGTGCGGAAAATGTGTGGCCAGTTAAGTGTTGTTGGAGGAAGGGTCAAGATACACGAATGTCATTTTTTATAAATTTACAATGATGCATGCATAAAGAAGTAATTGTTGAACTGCGAATGCTATTTATCAATCAATCTTATCATTTGTAAATCATGCTTCTCGTATACTGGAAAAAAAACAGTATTAATCTTATATGCCAAGATGGATACTCGGCTAAAATAAGACCTTCATAGCCTCTCTTTGAATACAATCTCTATTTATTGACATGTTTCCTTTAATACTACCATACATATATTTATTTGTTTACATTGAAATTTCACTGGCACTGTTACTAAGATTGATAGTCAACAAAATAGCAGAGTTATTAATTTTGTAATAAAAACTAATTTCTACAAACATACCGAGGAATCCATAAGAAACATCAAAATTTTCCAGCATTATTATAAAAAATATTATTTGTTTTTAATTTTATTTTTTTAAATATTTGGCAATACAGCTTACGCCAATGCGCCAAATATTCTTAATTGTGAAAGACATACGAGATAAACTCGATGGTAAATAATGTATCAGTTGTGCACAAAATCAACGATAAATAACACACGCCCAGCCCAAGATCTCTTTTTTTTCAATTGAAAAAATCTGACCTTGCCGGGAATTGAACCTGGGCCCCCTGGTCGCTAGGACAAAGCTATTGCCACTAGACCACAGGGACCGAATATTATGATATTCTTACTAGTAGAATTTACGTCATATAAAAATTATTTTTCGATCAAAACGATAGAATTAAAATTAGACTTAAAAACAAACAAAAAATAAAAGGGCAGTAGTTTTCTGAATTGACTGTACGATGTATATACGTATAAAATCACTGCGCTTGAAAAACTCCAAATAACTCAATAACAAGTTAATAACGTGTAAATGTAAATATCATTAGATGAGCGCGTGAGGGGAGGGAGGTTAATTGAACAAACAATATTATTATTATTTGTAATTACCATAATGACATAATAAACGGTCGTTCCGAATCAGACAGATATAATCGTCGACTTTTTATACGAAAAAAAAGGCATTAATAAATTATACTTCTATACGGATTAAAACGAAATGCCTGTTAGATTTTTATCCGAGTAATTTACTTGATTACGCAAATTGAGTGGAATTTTATACAAATCAAATGGTTTACTGTGAAAATGTCGATATTTATCAAAATATTAGATAAACGGGGTTAATGTTACTTAAGTAATGATTGAAAAAGTAGCCTTGCAATATTCAGCTTGATAATACTTCTCAAAAAGGCGAAACACGTGTCACTATTTGGAATAACATAGTCATCCATTTATTTTATATTAAAATCATTGTTAGTCCAAATACTAGTCAGATAACTAGGGCCGGTCTCGTTCAGAAAAGGAGCATTTTCAGGGGAATATTTTATCAGTTCATCACAAAGCAAACAATCGGAAAGTATTTAAATAGATTTTTTTTTATTCGATTATATTTTTTATAGCTTTAACAAAATAGCAAACAAAAGCCATAAGTTTACAAACCAAATAATCTTCTCGAATAGAATATTCACAATTGTTGCGATTTTACGCAAATGCCTTTGACTGTGTGTTTATCAAAATTCGTTTAACCCATTAACGCCCAAGAGAAAACTGCCAGCGAAAAATATGTTTTAATGCTATTTCTTGTGACATATTGAACAAAGAAAGTTATTAAAAAAAAAAAAAATGGAAATTAAGGGGTGTATACGATTTGGTACAATGGGCGATGAAGAGTGGTATTGTCCAAAGACATTTTGTTCCATACATAAAGTTTTCTTGCTAAGTTCGCAACTTTAATGACCTTGGTTGTGGCATATAACACAACACAATGGTTTTTCGATGAGCTCGGGGGTGGAATCGCTATTTTCCCATTCTAGTCCAAGTATTGCTGATGACGACGGACGACTTATATTTCGTTTTTAGAATAAAATCGGAGTCATTTTCCCCTCTAGGTTAATTTTTCATTATTTTTTATAGTGCTATGTGAAAATTTCTTCGTTATTTTTTATCGCATTGCGTCGGTGGCCCTGTAGCCCAAGTGTCGAAAATTATGAAGCAACTGATAGTTCGTTAAAAATTTGTCGAAATACTCGATATGCTCACCTGGTACAGTCGGCATCTTTGCCAGCAGACATTATACATCTCTCGTGCCAAGAGGAGCAATAGGAACTATTGTGGTTGATATCGAAAGTATAGCAATAACTATGAGAGCTTGTTTAAGCCCAATTTTGATAGCCCAACCGCACTGGTTTTCTAATTATCAATTGCTTGGCTGAATGACGGCCAAAATATTTTATCAAAGGCTCATCCACAGACAAATTTTCATGAACAACTCTCCACTGGTATGAGTATCTCTGAATGAGATTCTACCAAGGGCTAAATTTGAAAATTTTGTAAGTCAAATCTGTAGCTAGAGAATGGTCGATTTAGTGCCGATTTCTTATTATTTCTAAAAACCTATGACCTGACATGCAATTTGCGAACAAATGGAACTTAAGGATCTTCATTCAAATTCCAGAAAGCATGTTCGGTCGGCAGTTCATGATATCCAGTTAATGCCAATATTCCCAAACAACTTTTAAATCTTCATGGTTCATTTCAAAATTATGCCAGACTAAGCAATTGTTGACGCTCTGGTGCCCACTGTACACGATTGGGTACAGAGCAATTCAACATCGCCTAGCCAACGGTAGTTGCAAAATATTGTCAAACTAATAGTGTATCACGTTATAGTGGGGTCTAAATAAACATAACAATTAAAAAAAGTCTAAATATTTTATTACTTATAGCAAAAAAAAATGAAAATATCTTTCCGAAAAAATCTTGAAACTAATGACATTTATCGACATATTTTTGCCAAGCTTAATTTTTTTACTGTTAACTACTTCTATGCTGTTAAATAATAAGCAAAAACTTTGATAAAAATCAGAAAAAGAATAAGAACAGGTGTACCAAACAGGTACAGAAAGCGTTAATGGGTAAAAATATTGCCAGAGCGTCGGTTGAACAATATATGTACATGTTTCGAAATATGTACGCGCAATCGAATGCGAGGGAAACAAACGTGGTTAAAATCTGGACACCGCCGGGTAAGTTTGGATATATGAAATCGTTACTCGAAAAATTTGCATTTAATATTCGTACCTGCATGTTCAATCAGATTCAAATGAATTCATTCAATTTTCGTTCCGTTTGTGGAGCAGTCACGATATAAAATAACGGCATTTGAAATTCATGTTAATTTATTTGCTTGTCATAACTGAACGTTTCAATTTATATTGTAAGCGTAATGTATATTCGACGGTTTTTATTTACCGCCTTCTGAATTTGTATTCATTCAACCTATCCGATACTGAAATTGAGTATGTAGAGAACGATTGGCTTACTTCTAACCGTTTCTTTCACACCCTTACAGCAATTCTCGCATAAAAAAATTCGCTTAAATGCTGCATTGGGAGAATAACATAAATAGGTTGGAATTATGTTTATATGCGCGAACTTATCACGGATCTCTTAATGACGTGGCGCTCTTGGCGATTGACCGAGAAATGACCAGTTCAAAGTGGCTGCAAGACCAAGAGGCACTTCATTAATTCGGCAGAAGTAATGCCTGAAGTGGTTGGTCACTTCAAAAGAGAAGTCGAAATAATGCAAACACTTCACTCAATACAGTGGAGTGCTAGAGAGAATAAATAGTAGGAGACCCAATCAAGCCAAAAACGTGGACAAATTGCACTTTTAGCAAAATTCATGTGTATATAAACGCATTCTCTCCCGAAACGCAGATGAAATGAAGATATTTTTTTCCATATCCGAAATGAAGATGTAATACAACATAATTAAAATATTCATCGTGTTTATCGCAGAAGTATATTTCTGGCATATTTGACTGCTGTCAAGTGTACAAAGTGTATAAAGTAAATTGATTTCAAATTTGTTTTTCATACTAACAAAAAAATAAGCATGGTAAATAAAATACTTTTATTATATTGGAAATATTTAAAGGAAAAATGCGCACAGTTCTAAGAATGCTGTGACAAAATAAATATAACAAATGTATCGTCTATTTTATTGAAAAATTAAACTGCCCGCTGTCTCTTGATACAGATTTTATTTTTCAAATGATTATGACAATTTAGTCAAAAGAAAGGAAGCACATTACACACATTAGGACACATTACATTACATTCAACGTAAAGGTGTCTTGGTTTGCTCACCGGTTTCTTTAAGTGTTCGGACACAAATCTGAGATTATAACCGGTGTTCAGGAATGATCAATGGAGATAAGGGGACACACATAAAAGGAAAATGTTGCGTTATATCCAACATAATAAATACGCAATTATTTTTCACATAACATTCTTTACGACGTTTGAATTACTTTGAAATGAAGTACTGTGCAGATAGACGCAACATCAAAGGGTGGTTGTTAATTATTTTTGACTGTCTTGTTTTCTCGAACAACATGGCCAGCAAACTGAAAATGGCAAAAGAGCACTCTCGTGAGCAAGAATTGATTCTTTCATTTTATATTAGGTACTATTGAGCATCTGCAGGGGCGTATCATAACAACTGCTAATGTACCGCGAAGTGGTACTTATTTACCTAATGTAGTATCACAAAGGCAGCGGCGGACTGCAAACAGCGAGTTATTGACAGCATCCAAAGTGGTTTGCGAGCACACAATCATTTATGTCAATAATAAAATAATAATATGTACTTCATTAATTCAAGTGATTATTCAGTGATTTATGGTGACTGAGTTAATTTTACAATTACCGGTACACCTACGCGACGCCGTTTTATTCCAATATGACCAGACACCATACCTATTAAAGAGCGCAGTTATGTTAGTACAAAACAAAAGTCATACAAAAAAAAAACTATGTATGTACTCGTAGCCATAATCTCTAAGACTATCAATAAGATGCCGCATGATATCTGAAGGATCTGATACGGGAAGTGTCCATGATAAACTAGCAACGCATAGAACATGTTAACCCGGCCAATTTCAAGCGCCTATAAGTTGTCCCCATTATATTGGACAATTCTTAAACTTACAATGATAAAAGTGACCCTGGATGCATCAAGATGCAATCCAAGCAAGGTTCAAACTAAAACCTTTTTCATTACATGTCTGCTTTTTAATGATGAAAATACTGAGCCCAACAGAAGAAAAACGATCTCAAGAATAATTAAAATCGGCGTGAAACCTGTTTTCGTGGTTTATTACACAGCAGTGGAGTCGGAGTCTAAGATTGTTAGATTATGTGGCAATGAAATATCGGCCCGATGGAAAACAAGCATTGAGGTGAAGAATTTAAATTTATGGTGTGAACAGGTATGAGATATTTCGCTTTATTATTTATTTTTGCGAATGTCGGATATTTCCTCTATGCAGAATGAATAAAACAATGATGAAACTGTGAAGTAAATTATAAATTAATATTCATTTTTGTATTAGTATCAAAAATATTTTTTAAATAAAAATTTTGCCAGTTAGCGTCATGTCCGAGTACATTAAGACCGGGGACTTTTTGTCGCGGAGACATTTAGCCCGGCGAGGATTTGCCCGGTGGCGTAATGTCTTTCGACCTTTTATGTGCTTCCGGTAATATACCTCTTCCCTTCAGGACACAATGCATACAATAACTGATGCTTATTTTGAATCTAGTTCTATCTAGTCAGTTTTCTGGCCAAATGTATGAAAGAAAAGGAAATTGAAAATATTTGAATAATAAACGAGGTAATCAAAGTTCTTAAAATTTATGAAGCAAAGCTTTCAAAGAATTTACAAAACAGCAATAAATATGTAAGATTATTTATTACAAGCGATTTACTGAGTAAACAACTTGTTTTATCAACTTATTGCGGCACCCATATGCCAAAAAAAATTAATTAATTAAAAAAGTTTAATTTGGAAAAAAATACCTGCCAATAAAAAGTGGAGTAGGCAATAAAAAGTTTAGAGCCGGAAGTGGGCGGCCGTGATTAAAATCAATTTCGTAAAACGCGAATTCGTGCAGTAAAAAGAAACAAAATAAATATAAAAACGAACAATAATAAAATACAGAGACTAACAAACACGTGAGCCCGTACAAAATACGGTCGCTATAAAACTGGCCAATAAAAAAAAATAATTAAAAATCAGGCAATATAAACATGCAAAGCGAATCGGGGAATAAAAAATAACGAGACTAATTGCAGAGCAATATTGTTAACTGTTAACACCATCGTGCAAATAATATACGATTTTATTTTTCGAAGTGGTCAATAACTTTAACGTCGTGGGATCAATAGAAAATTCTGACGATTCATTGAATATTAATTACCATAATTTTAACATATAAATTTATTTAATTAATAATAGTAATTTAAATTTGCAAAATGACTGTGATTATATCTGATTTAGAGAATGCGACAAGCTAACTACTTATTCTATACTAACTAGACCCTTTTCCTTAGCTTGAGGCCTCGGTGGCAGCGTTTTTTTTCAGCGTCGCCTACAGCGCAGCTGCAATACGAAATAAAATATAATTCCGTGGGTCGTTAGAATACAACCAACCAACTTCTTTATTTTACTTATTCAATTAAAGGACTTCGAGCGTTTGAATAATTATCAACCACCATAAAAACAAGTTTCTGATATTTCAATCTGCAGAAGTTTTGTACTCCATCAAGGAATAGATACTCACGACAGAATTGTACTGGTTTCAAATTGTATACATTCACCGCTTCCCCGGCAAATTATTTTAACAAAAATGTTCCAAAAAAAAATCTATTTTTATTTTATTTTAATTTGAAGCATATAAATATTATTTTTATTAAAAAAAAAATGTTTTTTTTACCCTTCGAGTCTATTGTTTTACATTTTTTTTAATTTTTTTTTCTTAGAATATTATATGTACATATTATATACATAATACCATGATGTAATAGTCTCATACAATGTCAGAAATCGTGAAATTACATGAAACACGTATTTGCGTGAACGCCGAAAATAGAAAGACGATTTTTAAATGCTCATATGGGCGCGCTTCTGGTATCACACGTATTTGCGTGAGCGCCGAAATTGGAACACTTTTTTACATGTATTCGTGTGAACGCCGGGGAAGTGGTTAACCTACCGCGGCTTGGATGCACTTAATAAAAAGAGAAATTACATTTCAATGTGAATATTATAATAAAAAATAGTATATAAATAAAAGAGCTAACGGTAATTCTACCTCTGACATCTAATGTATAGTGCGAAAATACTAATGGTATGTCAAAATAAATCCGACTTTGAATGGAAAACATTAGTTCTCGTTATTATGTGCTCTATAAACACTAGGAATAAAACATACTCCGTGCACCTGGTTTGCCATACGTTTTGTAAATTATTGAAATTTATACGGGTTGCGTGTTTGAGCCGCAAGAGCGAATGCAACTGAACAACACAAAGATAGTGGTCTTGGTATACCAGGTCGGTTGCATTCCTAGGTGTATAATTTTGCTGTATTTTATTATTCAATCATTTCGATGGCATGCATTGCAAAACGTAAAAAGATGTCAGAAAACAATCTTGTAATTCAATGTAATCTATCACGACAACAAGCGATGAATAATGTTTTGCTAATATTGGCATGTGTACAATTGCAAGTGCCGCAGTGCAATACTTTGTTAAAGCGCCATAAAAAATAAGGAGAGAAATACACAAGATTATTAGAAAAAGTGAAGTATAGCCCAACATAGAGTAGGTTATGAAGTAAGTAGTAGGTTTAAGTTAAGTTCAATAGAACAGAAGAAATTTTCTACCACTTAAATATATTTTTTTCTTCCATTTCCGCTCCCTATTCGTAGCATGTGGCCGCCACACGGTGCCTCCAAGATTCTCTATCTCCCGCCAACTTCCTCGCATCTTCCCAGGTCATCCCGGAGTCACGTAGCTTCCCTGAGTACATACTATGGATAGTCATCAAAGGCCTTCCGGGGCGTCGGGATCCATCAGGTTGATAAAGGAGGCAGGCGGGAATATTAACTATCGTTTTAATCGTTTAAAAATTAGAATCAGCAGATAAAAAATGAAATAATTACTTGAATGATTGACCATGTATTTACTTAGTAAGACGAGCACGTTGAGTAGGTATCATATTAGTGATTATATAGACCAGGTAAGTATACTTCCAGTCAACTTGACTCTCAACAACATTCACTCACGTTAACACATAGTGCGTAATCATGCATTACTTATAAAACAGTGAGATAAATCAAGACACATGATATAATTATATATCGTCATACAAAAAAACTGTCTTTACTATAACATTATTATGATTATATTAACTAGGTTTTGAGGATTATGATGTTTTTTCAAAAAAAATCCTGGCGTATCTATGAGAAACATTGCATATCACTTACCTCGCAATGAAAATTTCTACTTAACCACGATATACGAAAACCCAGCAGCATAATTTTATTTTACAAAATTATTATTGTATACGGAATGAATACACCTGCTACCACTTTACGTCGAGTTCGATAATAACCGAACAATCGGTTAAATATTTCCGATGATGCGTTTCATAAACGAACACTGGCAAATTATACACATTTCGCTAATAATGGTGTGTTCATAAAGGCGCATTAGACCGCCACAGTACTAACCGGTAATAAGCAATATGTATATATTCAGTACGAAGGGGTGACAGACAATTTTATTCAATATATTAAGTAGCCATGTAGATCAGGGTCAAATTGACCAGGTAGCATGTATCAAATTATATGAATGGAAGAGATGATCATGAAAATACTCTTATACCATACTCGTTATACGGTGAAAAAAATAACAATGAGTTGTAATTCTACGGAAATTATTTTGGCTTTTGGTCAGAACTAGTTCTTTACAATAAATACAGGAAACGATTAGCTCAGTGTGTTCCAAAAAATATCTAACCATGCCTATTTAATTTTCAGTATCACTGCATTTTAACAAGTCGTGAAATGATTTTTTTTTCACACATCATAAACAAATACTATGTACATCACACGAAGAGAAAGTTCAATTACTCGCATTTACAAACACAATATGCATTGGAATACAAGTATAACTATTACAATGTGAATAGATAACTAATATTACATAACTTAAAAATCTTACGGCTATTTGTAACCGTCTAATTTAACGTTTGTAAATATGGATAAACAATTCTTAATGCATTTTAAATTAGACGATGGCTGCTCTGTCATAAACACGATCGGAAGGCATTTAAGAAGCTAAAAAAAGGATTGTGAATTATTGTACAAAAAGAAGGTATCCCAATACGATCGAGAATATAGAAAATAAAGAAATGAATAATGCTATTTGATGTCACCGTCGATTTTTTTTTGAGACTTTGGTCATGATAAATTAATTATAACATTTTTCTTCAATGTTGATGCATCATTGAAAAAGATAAAGAAAATACAACGAAGGAGCCTGGATAAGTTCGTATTGCAGGTAAATTAATGCTACATTAAAGAATTTAATAACTCTTTAGTCGATAAAATAGTATTGTGGTAGAGCAAACAAAATTATTGTTTATATGACATGAGTAAAGATGATGCTTTATTGTATCACTATTTTTTAAATCTTCTAAAGTTCACTAAATTATCCTTCAAAAAAATATTGCAAAGTATTATCAAATCGAATCGTAGATTTCAAATTCAAAATAGGATAATTTTTAAAAATACTGTTCGGTTTAATAATTCACGAAACAAGAATTTAATGCTACAAGCACGGTACTGTAAATTATACTGTGGCAATTTGGTGAATTTCACAAGCATTTATTTTGACAGGAGAAAAATTGCAAATGGCTCGCATGTCAAATAAAATACAAAGCATAATAAAATAATTTACGTTCAGTAAGTCCTCAAAGTGTCAGAATAGCGAACATTTAGATTAGTTCTTGGCACGCGATCCCAGATCGTGAGGTGATACGTCCATTACATACAAACCCGAACGTTTTTATATCAAGCTGCAACGATTATAATCGCCTGAATATTTTTCAAAGCAAAAAATAATAACAAAAAACCAACACAATGATGAATTAATAATTACACGTATTAGCGCTGAAAGCTAAAATTAGTAGGGGCATTTTTTTACATTAAAGAAACGACCACGATTTATAAAGTTTTTGATTTTTAAATAATAATTCTAACTGACTAAAACCTTGAATAATTTAATTAAAATATTGTATAAAATTAACGAAAACGGTAATAAATCATGGAACATGCAACACAGTGGTTTTTACTAGATCTAAACGTGATTTCAGAAAATAACATATGTTTAATTCAATTTTAAGGCGTTATCTGTCAATTCTTTGAGGAGAGACAATACATTTATGAAAATAAACCAACTTTTTTTGTACTGATTCCACATTTTTTACTAGTTAGGTTTTTGCTCAAAGCGCAGACTTAGAATAGGTATTATTTTTCATAAACATGTTTGAATATTATTGACTATTAAAACCGATTCCAATCGAAAAAAAAATAATAAAAAGGTACAGGTAAATTTAAAAAAAGGCTATTGTGCCCTGTCTCCACAATTCCGTGTTGTGGTCTGGGGTTCGAATACCACTAACAAAACGAATATTCTTTTATATATAGGATATAATAAAAATAATAACACTCACTTACTGGATCAGTATCCTGATCCAAAAAAAAAAATGTGAAATAAGTACTAAAAATGTGTGTTTTTTTTTTATTATAATGCCATTCCACCAAGTATTGGCAGTGAACACCTTAAAAGTGATATATAGGATATATTTAAGTAATAAATTCGGTTTAAATAATAATATGAAAGTTACGATAGTCGAGTTGACGCGAGTAATACGAGGAATCTCGCCGCCGAAGCGAGTTGGCTTTCAAATAACGACAAACAAACACTAAAGTTTGAAATTCCCACTAAATGGAGTTAAAATTACTCTCTTACCGAAGAAAATGAGAAGTTAGTCGGTGAATGTATCGCGGGCAACTTCCGCGATGGCAAACTGCAGCAATATATTGTATGACAGGGCCAACACAACGTTCACACAAACTTATTGCGAATGAAAACTCAAATAAATATTTTACAATGCATCTATACAATCTGATGCTGCCCTAAAATCACAATGTGTCTTGGCATCTCCAGCGTTCAATTTAGAAAAGTAATATTTATTATTACAATACGGTAGCCATAATTTACGAATATTTGGTAAAAGCCTATATCAATACAACATATAATACAATCAAGAAAGTGGTCTCTAGATTACCTAATTTTATTTTGTATTGGAATGATTCGAACACAAATAATATGCAACACCCTTTGATAAAAATAAATGCGTAAGAAAGGAATAAAACTAGCAGGATAATATATGCATCACATACGAAACGAAGACAGTCTGAAAGTCTTCATTTTTGGTGTACAGTTTGAAAGTATCTGTGTAAATTAGGTGGAAGAAAGAAAGGCTTTCACGTATCTTTAGATTACCTACATAACTTAAATAAAGCAAATTAACCGTGAATGATTCTTTTAAGATTGGCAATATATTTATAAAAGTAAAACACATATGATAGTATGATTGACAACATAATCGAACGGAACTATTTATGTAATAAGACGTGTGACTATTGACAAGGTATCAAAAAACAGTAAAAGTATAATGACCATAATTAACAGACAAGGTATCATAAATAAGATTATCAGCGAATTCTATCATTCACGCCTTTTTGTAAGAATCATAATGTATTAAGTTACAAATATCATATAACCCTAGCAACATATTCTTCCTTGTTCTTGCCCACCGCGGAGAATAAATGCAGCGAGTGCATTTGTATGCAAAATTCAGCAGTGCAAAAAAGTTAGCAAAGCACAAAGTAGTGAGCGCAATGATGACCCAACTCGCTCGACTTTTCCCATTACAACGGCTGCAACTCGCAAAGTGGGTTTTGCTGCACTCCTGAATATATTAACTTTGTTTTATATAAAATTTAGCGAATTAGTATCAAAGCTAGAAGTGTGGATGAAATCAAATAGATCACTCTTTCTGCTTTTTACGACAAAGTCTTGAATTCTTATAATATACCCCTCCCATCAAATAGATTTAATGATTTCGACTGAAGGTGTTTTTTATGAAGTTTGTATATCAAATATGAATCGCTTAGATTTTTTCAAAACGCATGGTAATGTACAAAATATGATTCAAATTTAAAATCGATATTTATATACAATTAAATTTGGTATCAATGTTAGCCACGTGTTTCACATATAATAATAGCATTTACAGACAAACTATCTAATGCGAAACTCAATCTGTAACACAATCAGTGAATTAAAAAAGATATCAATTTTGTTTTAATATTAAAAATGAATTTCCACAAATTTATCGCCGAGCTTAGTGTTCTCAAGAAACATTTTAACATTCAACAGAAATAAATGATGGCAATATTTATTATAAACAATATTCTTTTTATACATAATCGAAAAGTGTTATCGATTTATTTTTTATTGTCAAATAAATATATGATCTCAGTTACAATGCAGGAAGAAATGGATTAAATTGTAAATCGACCGAAAAATTCCTAAACAATTCTAACAATACAAAACCAGAAGACGGATGGCGTTTAAAATGATTCTACTGTAAAACAACTGTGGGAACAAGCTTTTTTTAAACACAAAAGTAAATGCCAGTCATGCATAATATATAAAATAATTAAATATACAAGAAACAACGGCAAAAAATAAATAAGTAAACCGAAGCGGGAGAAAAAGAAGAGAAAGAGAAAAAACTCGACGCTCACCTGTTAAAATTTTTAACGCGAGGAAAATTATTATTATTTAAGATTTTCGTATCGCCAAGTTGAGGAGTCTAAAATCACAATTGAAAATATAAACGGAAAGTCACGCCGCCTGCACAAAGCTCGCATTCAATACAATGGACTTTTGAGGAAGAGAAACAGAAGCGAATTGGTTATTTAATAAAAAAATACATTTCTTACAAAAAGGCTAATAATGCTGACCGCGATGTTATAAATTTTTACGTCGGAAACATGAAAATGTTAACATCAATTTACTTTGAACATCTTACAAAGTTACTGGTAAAAAATACAGCTACTTTAGGAAAGGATTCAATTGGGCTAGAATTTTTCTAACTTAAATATTATAGCTTATAGTTTTGTCGATATGTAAACTGTCTGTAATGTAGAACGGTCCACTGATGAGACGATATTTTGTTATTCCACTGGTTGTGTTACATGTAAGGTTTCGCCTTTTTGAGAATTATGTGCAGCTAAGTTATATGTCTGAGGATGCTTTTTAATGAGAGGAAATACATATCTCTACTTGCGGAATGATATGATTTTTATTTAATTGTTTATGTGAGGTCAACTAACAATTATGTATCGATAATGTCATTGAATGCTCAACAGTTACAAACACAGGCAGGACTTATATAGTCGAGACGCTGATTTTATCAACTAACGACACACCGTTGAATAGATACTTGATACTACAAAACGATGAGTTCGTAATGTTGTGTTGTCTCCATATTTGAAGACCTTGGCTTGTTAAGAAAAGCTTTGCATTAACTGGCACGTGCCATCAATCGACAGAATTGAAAGAAAAAAACATTCGAGCATAACAGGTAGCTTCGGAGGTATAAGGTGGCGATGGCGTGAATATCCCAGACGGTGAACTATATCGTCAAGAAAGTGATAAAGCCGTTCCAAGTTTTAAAGGTAAAGCGGATACCCAAATCTAGATATTTAGAATAACTAATAAATAATCATACGGAAAGAAAAATAACAATGTATTTTAATTCTACATAAATTATTTTATATATTTGTTGATAGCTATTTCGGCTTACGCCTTCGTCAGAACAGTTCTGACGAAGGCGTAAGCCGAAATAGCTATCAACAAATATATAAAATAATTTATGTAGAATTAAAATACATTGTTATTTTTCTTTCCGTATTATAATGGAGTTCTACCAAGTAAATGCCTACTCAATCAATAATAAATAATCAATAAGAAATAAGTGGTAAGCAATCCAATTCGCCACTGTAGGAAGGCGAACCTGCTCTGCTTCCACGCCTTTTTATTCATAAAACATGAGCGCAGTCCCATTAAAAAGAATAAACGGCGCATAATTGATGCTAAGTAACTTCGAATGAGAGATGCCATAAAAAATGATCAACCTTAATTATTGTTTCCACCGTGCACCATAATTAACCGGTGGTGGTAGGGGAAAAAAAGACAGCTTATGCCCATCAACATCGTTACTTATTACTTTAACAAGGTGAGCGGAAGAAGAACACAAAATGAAGAATAAACGGGTATATTATTGAGCTGAGAAGTGCAAACAGATTATTATAAACGTCTAATTTAAGCAAAAAGCGTTCGTAATTATGATTAACTAATAAATTGTTGATTTCAAACACAGAACAAGTGCGAGGAAGTAAAAATCAAATATGAAACTACGGCTGTGGAATCTCCATTTACTATTTATAAAGAGACCATTTTAGGCAAACAAAACCTTATTACCCATGAGTTGAATGTGTCGAAGCACTGAGCTCAGCCTTAGAAATAAAAAAATATCAATTTATTTAATCACTAGTAACGTTCGTAAACGAACGACGACATTTTATAAAATTGTCTATTCCATTATATCCAGCATTATCTCCAAGCACACAAATATCAATAGAAGGAAGAACAATTTCCAGTTAATGCAATTAAAACATTTATTCGGAAACCAGACACCAATCGCCAATTACTGTAGGCGCGTTAATTTATTTGTCAGTTTAAGCGATTTCATTTAAACCAAAATATCATAAATATAAGTTATAACGGTAACTAATCCCCAACAAATCATTATCTTTTACGAAAGAATCTAGATTTTAGCTCTCTAGTTGACTTAGTGAATATTGTACAAGGTGCTAACAGCTGAACATAAATGTTTCTTCCTGTGATGCCATAATGATTTCTATTGGTTTGAAAAGTCAGGTGATACAGATCGTTGACTGCAAGAACAGTGTTCAATAAATTTCGGAAACTAAATTACAAAATATACTGCAGTGTAGGAACATTATATATTTAAATGTAAATCAACAAAAATGATATATTGAATAATCATTCAATACATTTATTTATGACTTTGTAAACCTCCTAAAAATTAGATGCAAATTAAAAACCTGAGTATAAGCAATTGGGAGGAGTAGCTTAAACACTCGAGAGAAATGTTTATTCAATGTGCCTACATGACGCCTATACTGTATTACCATAAACAATATCGTTTAACTCATTATACCGTTCACTAATTCTACCATAAAAACAATGTTTACCATGTCGCATTAAAAAACACGCTGACGAGTCAAAGGCGGCCTAGGAAATTTTCAGCGTGCATTAATTTGATTGCATTGTATTAAAAAATGTTTCTTGTAAATAAATTATATTTGAATCATAAGCGCGCCGATGTCGTGTTCGAGGGGCGTTAAGGAAATCTATAACAACGTATCATGCAAATAAAAATTTGGACCGAGTCATTTTATTTGGAGCGACATGTTTTTTCAGTCCTCCATGATGCTCAAATAATCAAACGACTTATTTTTTTCATTCAAATACACTACACATCACATTGTACGAGTTAAGCGTGTAAATTTTATGAGTTCAATATAATTTATCTATAATACATGATTAAAGATTGTATTTTTCTGCATAGATTCTATTTGACATACCAATTGTATGCTAATATTACATCCATATTTATATATGTACTATTTCATATGTATATGAAAGGCTGGTGTTACGTTGTTACAAATTATGCGTATGGATATATTAAACTAACGGCTCAAAAGCTCGCACGTAAATTGAAAGTTTTTGAATATGAAGGTACTACACATTTAGTGTAATTTTTAGAAATATGATATCTGACTAGAAGTAATTGAATTCATTCAATTAATGGGTTTGAGCATTGCTAATGTAACCAACCAATAGAATAAGCATCTTAGAAGAAAAATAAAATATGAAACACAATTGAAAGTGGCATTTTCGTATGGAATCATTGAATAAGATATTTTAATGGCTGTTAAGAATATGACCGACCTACACCTAACTAGGAATTTAATAAATGTTTACTGGAATTTTCAGTGATGTAACCTTAATCTAAAAGAAAAAAAATCAAGAAGAAAAAAAAGCTCTCGTTATTAAAGAGCAAATTTACTGCGCGCTATTAAGCTCACACATAATATCCCCCCAAAAGTGTCCTTTGATGCCCGAAGAGCTTTTATTGCTGGAAGAAAGCAGCGGCGAGAGTGAGGTTAAAAATGTTTAGTATAATGCGAGGATATAAATTATTATGAGCTCGAGCCGCCCTCCGCGGGCGTAACGAAAATCGACTGCGAAGCTTTTTCTCGCCGAAGCTCTAACACCGTGCAAAAGCCCCTGATTACGTCGTTAGGGGGTTTTACTGAGCCATTTCGGAATATACAATATATATATATATATAAAGCGGTCGGGCCAAAAGTCGCCCAGCGTACGGGATGAAAATTTTGTTCATGGGGGGCAATGAATATTTTATATTGACTCAACAAGTGAAAAAATCTTTCCCTATTATTGTATGTATGTAATATATCAATAACCTTCAGCATATGTTATATTTTGACTGAATAAATATTCTACAAAATTTTATATTTGAAATCAAAATACATCAACAGATCATGATTTTAGAGCGTGATGAGATTATGACCTGGAATTGATGACTTCTAAACATTTTATCAGGCAGACTTGTCGGAATTGTTAAAACTCAACGCCTGCGCTGGACCAGACACATGGATGAGTGTTGGCATACAAAACGCATTCACATTTTAACTGTGACTTTGTTGGAGGGATGACCAGTAAAGGAACCACGAGTGATAGCGGTCGCGATTGACCCACGAAGGCGAAAGATAAAATCGAGTGAACGAAACTGATTGAGGTAGTCGGGGTTCATCTTGCACTGTAGCGCCAGAAAAGAAGAAGTAGTTATTGTATCAATCATTAAAACCGAAGTCCTATCACATTGTTCAGTCGTTATAACTAAAAATACCGAGATCAATTGCCCAGTGTACCGTGTTGTGATGGAAGGACGAAAACAAGTATAATAAGGCGAGTTGAGCTATAATTTAATAAATGTATACGTTTATCTCGAGGTTATGAGAGCCCGACAGACGGCAGGGAAGAGAGATTTACCCCCCTCCCTTGCTTAGTAGGAGAAATATAGCGAACGCATCAAAAGAAAAATAAACTAGAAATTCAAGAGCTTTATCTTGCAGCTCGTCCCGGTATTCCATGAATTGTTTTGTTCCGAGAGCTTTTACACTTAAAAGAGCTTTCAAAAGAGATATGTCTGCGAGAAGCTCGACTACAGAACACATTCTGTTATGCTTACAAAACAATTAGATATTAGGGTATTATCTTTCTGATTTTTCATTTTATATGAATTGATTTAATATTTTTTTGCTGCTTATTATTTATTTTATGCTTATTAAATTACAATTTTAATGAAACCGAGTACCTATATATAAACCTACATTAAGAAAGATACAATATTACAATTAACGATAATTAGAATTTTGTCGCATACAGGTTTAAAAGTACAAAATTCAAACGATTCAAATTTGATATTGAAATTCCATCAAGCACCCTCGGTAAAATTTATTAATTGTAGATTAACGATAAGGATTGATTTCGTTTTAAAATCATCTATTGCAAACAACTTAATGAGTTGAACTATAGTAGCTTGATATATTGTATTTAAAGTATTGCTAATTAGACATGAGTTAAATCTATATTGAAATAAGGGAATAATATCTAAAGATGGCGATCTAATACAATTATCAATAAAAACTGAAAGGTAAGGTATCACTTAATTAATTAAATACAAAATAATCTTTTTACTGTGAACTAGTAAGTGAACGAGAAGCGTTCCATGTAATGGCGAAGTAAAGTTTTTCAAGCGCATACATTAACTATGCAAACATAGACGTAAAATATGCACGAAAGAACAGGGAGACCACACGATACGCCTGGAAATGTGTTATTAGCACCTCGCCGGCGAACTAGTGCCACTAAAACTGACTAAACCAACCACGTAAAAGCGGATAAGCGTGAAAATGAATTCTGCCGTCCATATTTCCGACGGCAAATCCTTTTTCTGGAGAAGAAATATAAAGCGCCACTTCTATAAGCGTGCGTTTGTATTTATTAAGGAAAATAAAAAAAATACGAGCATTTTAGATATTTTTGAACGTGTCGATTTTTTTAAAACAATTTCTCTCCAAAATTCGTGAGCTGATTAGAAACTAGTATCGAAATAGTATTAAAAGGCTTTAGCTATTAGAACATTTGTATCAAGAAGCCATTTATTCATAACCAGATAGAAGTGGGTTGCATCTTATGAAACCAATAAAAAACGTTCTCTATAGAAAAAAATCTTTCGATGTAATGTTGATTCTACTCTTGAAAGCAAAAACTCCAGAGCTTTACCACTCGGATACGGCGATAGTTCAAAAATCAATCAAACAGATGATATTGATATCGAAAAAAGATCTAGATAATTTAATATTTTGCGGCGTTTTGTTCAATTTAAACGTATTGTCGAGGCAACGATGATATGAATCCGTATATTTTCTGTTGGCGTAAATCACATTTTCATATTGCGGTCTATCCTGACAAATGTATTTCAGAGGCGACGTTTTCACCCATTCGTGTGGACAATAGGTGATAGGAATATATCCCAACCCCCGCCCCAAAAAGGCAGTCGACAGGAGTACAGCGAGGCGAACAGCAAATAAAAGCGATAAACTTGATCGAAAACAGTCTCGGTCCATCAATATTTATGCGATGAGCTTTCGGTTAAGGAAGCACGTGAGGAGGCTGCGTTATTAGAGCACACCAAAGGCAAAGGGAAGCCGCAAAAGGATAATTTCGCAAATGCTTTAAATCCACCAATAAGAGATAGCGTTCTATTAAATATATATCACTGTGTGTTTTTATTTCGACCATTATAAAACGACATGAATGTCAAATTTTTGGCAATGTCTTTTGTTACAAAATTACAGTTTGAAAGTGGATGTTGTTTATCAGGTATAATGTCAGGTATGCACGTTTTGCTTCATCAGGATGTATAAATATAAAAGTATATTTCAACATCCACATTTTGATTCACGGTAAATTATGATTATGGTTTGAAACAACGCAAACTTACCACAGAACATTATTGTATTTATTGATAGTTTGAATGCTGTGTAAGTAAGATTTTATCACATAAAATTTCAAGTACGACTAATGATTTGAATGATGTATTTTGACAATTCGGACTTGGACTGGTGTCTCTATATCACAATATGACAGTAGTGATGAATCAAATATAATTTATTGATTGAGTAGGCATTTACTTGGTAGAACTCCATTATAATTTATGTAGAATTAAAATACATTGTTATTTTTCTTTCCGTATTCAAATATAATTGTTTTATGCAAAATAGTTGTATGTATGAGATGAAAAAAATATTGTAGTTTGAACGATACAAATAAGAAAATTAAGTCATGAGCAATTCAATTGCATCAAAAAATCAGCCATTTCAATGCAGCAGGGGACAAATAAGCAAAGGATAATTAACAAGTGCGAAATAATTATTCCACAACCAGTTTCAAGTGGTGTCGTTAGGCAAGTGAGTATTTTCAACCGATACCCTTCGTGTTTATAACATAAAATACCGTTTAAACCATTAAACATCCGAATCCATTAAGTACTCAACGTACAAATGATCCATCTATAGTCCACACGGCACGTATAGAACATAATTAACAAATTTATTTTTTCAATTTATTGTATGAAGCATTCGTCATACTAATTTTATTTGACGCGATGGTAATATTAAAGTGCAGTTGGAACCTGAAAATCTGATTCGTCCGTCAAATGCATAATTCGTAATAACTCTGAAAATGGTATCGATCTTGAAGAGTCGGCAAAAAGCACATCTCTGTTAAATATCGATTCGATTTCGCAATATAAAACAGCTCCGACAAAATTAACTTCATTGCAATGGCGTCATAAATTTGTTCAATCGATTAATATTTCTTCAATCGATTCGCAACAACACTGCAATTGCTGACTTAATAAAAAGTGAAGTTGTAAAAATGAAATGATATCGAGCGAGAACATTACAGAATCATTTCAACAATGAATATAATAATTACATATTGATATTATAACATTGATAAATTACCAGCTGAGGCAGATATTAAAAAAAAACTGGTCGTTCTCCCGTCGATTAACGATCATTTTCAACATATGTTTTATGAAAACATATGCTTAAGATATTATAGTTAGTATTGTCAACGAATTTTAATACAACTTTAAAACAATTCTTATTGTCATGACATAAAAGGTTTTATACATCAAATAAAATGACAGTTATCACGAACGGTGAATATATGATACATAAAAGTAAATTGATATGAAATGTTGTGACATGAAAGCGCATCGGATTATTCTAGGAAATGACAATAAATTCATTGAATTAGCGTTACTTTTGGTAAAACAAGCGGGTAAAAATCCAATGTTTATTAATATTGCTAATTTTTACGGAACACAATTTATTTAATGACACTTTTTCTTGCGGCCCATAAAAGTGTAAAAATTTCTTGTAACAGATTTTTTTTATGTCACTAGCGATATTATAGAAGATCTCGATAATCTGGAGAAGTATAATATTGATCTGAAAATATGGAGTAATATTTTATTTGATATATTCACTGCTTACTATAAATAAGTTGAGGCCCACGTAACGTAGCAAAAATCGTTATGTGGTCGAACGGAGAAAAGTTTTAGAACGCCTGCTAGAGACTGTAGACATTTCATGACAGAAAATAAAAGAAAAAGTGAATATATTTTCAATTTGGACTTAATTGGTGTGATGTCAATGGGAATATCGGTATTTTTTTAACTCCGCTTAATCGTACAAAAAGCGGTTTATACATTGCTTTTTGTTGAGTTGAGATATTGAGTTTTTTTTAAATCAAGAAAATTTTTATCGTCCGAGAGGAAAACGTGCTTACTTAATAAGAAAGATGAAAGAACTCGGTTTCGGAAAAAAAATATGCTTCTTTGTTGTAACGAGATGCATAGAAAACTTTTCAGTGAAAAAAGCATCACAGAAATACACAATCTTCTGTCAACAAGTGATTTTCTCTTATCTTTCACTTTTTTCATATTTCACAGAGATGAAAAGAAAAAAAAAGAAAAATCCCCTCCGCAATAGTCGTTGAAATATGATCCGAGCCGGTTGTTGCGGGGAGGCTTACGAGCCGGAAAATATTTTCTCCGGCAAAAGTATTTTCCGACGCTTTTCCGAACACGGCTTTTATGAACGAGCCACACATAATATATATATAAACTACTCACGTAGAAAGTGACGAGGAAAGCAATACGGACCGGGAAAACAGCCGCAGGCGGAAAAAAATACGGAGAAGCGGAAGAAGAGGGAAAATTTAACTAAAAAAAACTTAAATGTTTTTAAAAAGCTAATTTATTCTGGACGACGGTGGTTTAGTGGCTAAAAATTTTATAATGAAAAAAATCCATACATAAAATTGAAGAAATTAAGAAAAAAACTATGTTTTGTATAAATATTGTGTGAGCATTTTACTTATAAAAAGTTAACTTTAAAAGCTAAACAAAACCAACCTCTTTATTTAAACATAGTGCTTAATGCAGGATAAATAGTAAGTATTTATTTTAATAATTTAAATAAATTTCGAACAATGTTTAAAATAAAATAAGTCTTTGGTGGAATTCCAAAATTACGCTTGAATCAATAATCCAAAGCTTTGCAAGAATTGAATCTCTGCTAAGCCAATGCCATCTATATCTTGATCAAATACATGAGTAAAATATTGACTTAATCGATGGATTCAGCGGTAACTTTGCGAATAACCATGTAAGTATTCTAAAAAATTGATTTTATGAGCTTTCATTTCAAGCCTTGTATGTTTGATGTTTCGCTCAGAGAATAGGTTGCATTCAGTTTATTAATTATTACATATGATATATTAAATAAAGACGATATTGCGGGAATAAAAATAAATCTTATAGATAATCAGAAAATATATACAATAAATTCTTGAGAAAAGAATTGGTTCGAGCTTCCCCTAGAAATAAAATTATGTTAACATTTGGTGCGATCATGAACTCGTAACATTTTATTTAACCCTGCATATAATAATACAGCAAATAGTATAATGGGAAGAAAACCGAAAACATTTTGGCAGCAACTCGTACACGGAATAAGGAAAGCAATAAAAGGACCGGCCGCAGGCGGAGGGCAGTGCGGGCGGCGAGGAGGGCGGCGGTCCAAAATAAAATAAAATTTCACGTGTACAAAATGGACCGTCCAATTGGCATATAACGCAATAAAAACGAGCAATACTCTCTCCTCTCGTAACACTGCTCAAGAAAATAGGGCGAGTTACTGTATATAGATATAAGTATATGAACATTTTTCAACATTCTTTTCTTTGTCCAAGAAATTGATAAAGCTGGTGAGCATGAAATTCGCCGAAACTAACATGGTTCTTTAAGTATTCAATAATGAGTTACATTACACGAATAGTGGCGAATGGCTCTTTTGTTTATCGATGGATTCGGCGGTAAAGTTGTGGAAGTTCATTTTTATATTAAATTAAATTGATAATCAGTCTCAAAGAAACAAAACGCATGTCCCCAATTGCAATATTCATCAATTCGAATACTTGGTTAAAATAAACAATAAGAAATAATCACTTTAAAATTAAAATAATAAAACAATTTTAGTACTTATTTCATATAAAATTTAATGGATCAGGACCGGTTTCGCTCATGGCGAGCATTGTCAACTGATAAGAAATACAACGAAACGGTGATATTTATACATTTATTAAGTTTAAGCAAGAATTACAAGGAATGACAAACAATTGGTATTACAACTAAGCAAATAAATTGAAGTAAAATGCAAGAAAAATAGATTATAATTAAATTGTTGAAGATGTTTTAAGATGGGATATTTTTAAGTTTATACCAACATCATGATGAATACACAAATAACTGTGTAATTAAATATTCGCCACTGAATTTGCCAGACCAGCACGTACCTTTTACAAGTGTTTACAAAGATTAATAAAGTGTCGAAATCGTTAGGTTTTTATGAAACTTCTTAAGCTCAGTTATCATTCAGAAAAAATAATCATAGCACGGAAACATTATGGAATCATTTAAGGAGAGCCAAAATACACTCATAAATCGTATTATCGTAGTGATATCAAACTAATTCGATCTGAGCATTCCCGCGCTAGCTGTAAAAGTTTTGCGTAAGTTTTACTAATGTACGTTTATAAATAAAAGAAAAAGCTTTGTGGCTAAGCTTTTAAGTTTTCACACATCCGTCCGATTTAGCGGCACCGGAGTACTCGTTGGGGGAAAAGACAGAAAATGCTCGCACGTCGGCGCCCAAAAGCGCCCGCCGGATGTTTGGCGAGGCAGCCGCTTTGAGATTACGTTCTGAATTTAAAGTGAAAAGCACCCAAAAATAGATTACAGAACACTATATTAAAAAAGAACTTAATGACAAAAAGCTGTATCAAAAGATTTGTTTAAGGGGTTACGTGTCAATTCTTGGTGGATAGGTATTAAGTTTATATTAATGAAACACATATTTTGTAATTACCTCTCACATCTTTATTATGAGAGAACTGGACCGGTTTCACTCACCGCGAAAATTTTCATCTGAAACCGATTCTGATTTTTACATTATATATCGAAGTCGTACAAAAAATTGCGTGTTATGTATTGGAAAGTTATTTTGTGGAGGTAAGTTTTCAGCCCTTTATGAAATAATAATAAGTTACGGCAAAAAAAAGTATTGTAAAAATAAAATTACTAAACCGAGACTGATATTACACTAAGAACACATTCAGAACAATCAATTAAAGCGATTGTATTTATTAACAAGCGAAGATTAAGTTTTTTTTATAAATAAAAGAATCCGATTTCCAGCACCGTTAGATTTCAATCAAAGAATTATTTTAAATATAAAACTAGAATAACTTTACACCTAATCCACGTTACATAATAATAAAAAAAACTATATTTTGAGGTCACAAGTTCTAGCTACGTTAAGAAAAAGTAAGCCCCTGAGGAATCATAATTAGACATATATTTGCCGTTAACAGTTGTCTATTCTTCCGCCCTTTTCTTTAACCAATATATACAAACTAAAAAAGAACAGTTTTCTTACATATTGAGAAAAATGGTCGGTTCGTTTAAAGATTGGACATTTTCAAAAACGAATCTACACACTTTGACCTCAAAAATTCCCTGGGGATTTTCGGGATAAAGATATTAACATTTTCAAGATTGTATTCTACATACGTTGACCTTCAAAGCGGTTGAAAATTTGGTCTATAGCATAAACGCTTTACTTTTCCATTCATCCCAATCGCTACCCAGCTCACACACGAAAGCTTTTGGCGGGAGGGTATAAAAAATGGCACAAAAGCTCTCGACATGACGGTCGCACATAACGTTTGAATACATTTTGAATTGCTACATTTTAGGGGTGTCCCGGATTCTAAAATTAAAAAAAAAAAGACAAAACTTTTCCTCCAATTTCTTAAGTTTATCTGACTATTAATGTAAACTTAATAATATTGATCGTAACGAGTGACCGATTATGTTGTACAAAACATAAAAAAATACATTTGTCAACTTCCTACCCGATTTGATGATTGAAAGCGACGAAGAACTGACAGATAAAATAATGCTTCAACTAACCTTCTAGAAAGGACAAGGGGTTGAAAGTTTCAGCAAGTCGAAACAAAATTATCAATCTTAGTGGTGACATAATTATATAAAACACGGATTAGCGACTTTTTTATAATTGAAAAGTAAAGAGCTAGCATAATTTTGGCATGTGATATAATACAAATGCCAACCCTGGCAGCGTTACAATTTGAACTGCGACCTAGAAAATATACGACCGCCGAGTTTTATATTATTCACGACCGCTGGCGGGATTGGAGTGAGAGTGAGTTTTATGCGATTTCTCCGACGACTATTGACTGGCTGAACGTTTTCCTTGAGCTGACCCACTGGGCGAAGTACCTACATCGCAGTCTCGCTTATTCTCGTGTATAGCCCGAATAAAATAAACAACCCCAAAACAAAACCTCAAAAAATAGAAGCGACAAATAATCCTGGATATTTATTACTATCACATTGTAAAAATACGTTGAGTATAAGTCGAAAAATGTGGGAAAAAATAGCTTGTAAAAATATGTCTTTATTTTATTTTTTGAGACGCAAAATTGTAAACGGAAATAGTCGAGGTCGAAAAAGAACATAGACACAACCATTTGAGTACTTGTCACATTTTTTCCTAATTTTCCTATTTATGTGTATTCAATTAAATATCAACCCTATCAATCCGGCAAAAGTTAAATTTGACATATTAAATGCAAAAATAAAAAGTTCAAATTTCCGACTCCGACTCCACAGCCCTGGTTGCATCAGAGTAATATTTTTTTAAAGTATTTTAGACGAAAGAAGGAAATTGATTTATTAAAATTTGGAATACATCTATATGTCGTAGGTGTAGCGACATACGGGCGAAACTACAAAAACAACGAACTGAGATAAATGGCAAAACAGTTTTTAAAGTTGATTTTTTTTTCTTAGGGATTTGCAGGAAAGCCGAGCAATATCTGGTAAACCGCTCTTCGTGCAAGTTTCATATTTTGATACCTTATATAACTGTATTTGAGCATGACAATACCATATTTAACTCAAAACAACCATTTTTGTAGTTTCGCCGGTATGTCCCCTACACCCACGATTGTATTCTCGCTAACGACCCGGGTATCGCGTTTCAGTATCTTCAGGCATTCAAGTACACTGACACAGTAAGTAAATAGATTGTGACGTTAAATATAATTACAATAAAGCGAATATTTTTGTTTAGAAAAAAAAATGCAGGATTTTGTGAAGAAATATGGATGTGAAATGTTTGGGTTTTTACTGGCACGATAAATATCAAGCAATCTATTTTCGAAGACAATTTTTTTAAGATGCTTGCTATATTATTTTACGCAAAGGAATACGGAGGAAATTGGGTTTTTTGAGAGTCTTCAATAAAGGCTGACACTATAAAGAATTTTTAAACTTACCGAATCACAGAAATTCTTTGTTCCATTTAAGCAGTCGTTTCGCTTGATATAGTAGTTGAAATCACTTACCTGAAAAGCAGAAAATAAATATGTTTAGTAAAGGCACCGATTTAAAAAAATATATAAAACAATATTGCAAAGATCGAATGCAAAGAATGTAATAGTTATTGGGTTGAATAATAACTGGAGTTATATGTATAATACGTGTACAATGGCAAAAAACATGTGTGGAAGCTAGTAATAAATAACTCAGCATTCAGAGCAAAAGCTCGCGCGTGGCAGAGGATAAAAGGCGCGAACGCAATCTGTCGAGTGGCTGACATAATCCGACATAACAAACGACGCGTTGAAGCACTTGTCTTGCGACGACGCGTCGGGAAAGCGACGCTGCTGGAAACGGCGTCGGCGGAAAGTGACTGATGCGGCCGGTAGAGATTTTACAAAACAAATCCTAAGCACCGGGGTACTTGGTGTATTTGGGAAAGTAAAGAGTACTTAAGCAAGGCCAGTACATTATAAGATTATAGTGAATTATAGACTTACATAAAGGCGTAGCATATGGTCGGAGTTGTCAGTTTGTACCTTTTCTTTTTTGAAGCTTTTCTATGTTTTTATGTGGAACCAAATCCTTAATATGCTTGTATAGTGTAAAATTTATTATAAATAAAAAAAATAATAGCTGAAACGCAACAATTTTTTTAATGGACTGTCACGTGGTTTGGTCGCAGTTCGTACTCTTTCTTTTTCATTATATATTACCATATCTGGCTAATCAATACGGAAACAAATATCGTTGTAATTATAGTATACATTTGAATCAATCGTTCAACAATATTGCATCACAACATGGGTGATCATTAATTGTTTCATCAGGAAATCTTAGAAACAAATTGGGCACAGTTTAAAAGTTTGCCAATTTTAAGCAAGAAGCTTAATGTTTCTACATATGTCTGCCAATTCACCCTTGGTATATATTTTAGATAAAAGTAAGCACCATCAAGGCATCATAGAAAATTCCTCAATTCAATCACTTTAAAGTTTAAATAATCTAATTCTTAAAATGACATGACGTTGAAAAAGCCCACTGTTTTTTTTAAAATTATTATGTTATGGGCTTCATGATCACTTTTGAATTATAAATTTAATAGATTAGCACGAATTGCAATGTTATCTACGCAATTAATTATCCGAATGATTGAACGTCACGCATATCAAATCAGCCAATTAATCTACTACACGAATACAAAATAGTTTTGACATCACTTATAACCGGCAGCACTATGCGGCGTTCGCGAGTGAACCTTTCGCTGTTTAACTTAACCCTCGGTCATGGGATGAGCAGGAAATGTGCGGACGTCGGTTCGGCTAAGCCCAGAGCTTATCGTCGGCACGTCTGTACAGATTTGCTCTGTCTGTCCCTTACACGAGCTAAACAAGTTAAATGATTATACGCAAGAAAGTGTTAGGGCGATAAATGCAACGAGTGATCGATACGCGAGTGAGATTAAGTACATAATAACGCAATGAAGATGTCTTCACCACTGGTGATTGTTCAGACAGGGTTTATATTGAAAATGTGACCGTCGATAAAGAAACAAATTCAATGTCACAAGCGAAGGAATGGCTTGTATAAAATTCTAAAAGGCGCTTAAAATCTAAATGTCAAGAATACGATAATGGTTTTTTTTTATCACGTCAAAACGATACTGAAAAAGGATTTTTTTACCAAAAATATATTACATATTATATAAACGAAGAAACTACGATTGAAAGACTAGATGTATTAAATTCTAAAGGGCGCTTAAAATCTAAATGTCACGAATACGATAATGGATTTTTTTATCACGGCAAAACGACACGGAAAATATATTTAAAAAAATATATTACATATAAACGTAGAAACTACGATTGAAAGACTAGACGCTGTTTCTATTTACAAGTCATCAGCTGAAAATACTCGCGATGAGCGAAACCGGTTCTGATCTTTACAAAATATACGTGGTAGTAGCACAAAAGACTTTTAATTATTTAAATTAATGCCTTTCCGTCAATAATTTAAGTGTAAATTACAGTTTACATTAGCTTGTTAAGACTATAAAAATATGTTAAACAAAATAAATGTACTATATTAATTTCTGCAATAATCCATTACAGTTGACCCACTCTTATGTTTTCTCTTTAATTAAAGCTAAGCGGCTGTTTGGTTTCTTAATTGTGAGACACCAACACAACCTTAGTACCAGTGGCGGCCGGTGACCAGAATATTAGGGAGTGCAATAAAACAACCTATTTATGCAAAAAATCCATCCTCCGATTCTTGGATTTTGAAAATACATCTATAACACGGATATTAAAGTCCGACATTGCCGATACCAACTGCTTCTCTATACTTAGCATGGCAAGGGAGAAAACAAAAAACTCTATTAAGGCTAGTACAGCCACAGAGCCATGGAGTTTTTTTATAAATTGCTACATTAAAATACCGATTGACTACTTTAGTTTTGGCCGTACACTTCTGAACTATATTTAAAACTGGCAAAGGCCGTCCTCCTGCTTTTATTTCTAGCCTTTTAGAAAAATCTCGACGATTTTCTTTGATATAGGACACTGAGTTTGCAGGAAACATTATTGATTATTATTTAGTATTATTAATAAATAATAAATATATATAATAATATTCAATGCTATAATACATATATTAATAATACTTGTTATATTAATTTATTATATATGTTAATATTTATTTATAATATATGTTAATATTATATAGTAGATATATAATAATAAAGTTAAATTATATTGTAGAATATTATATAGTAGGATATTGTATTTAAAGTTATTAAACAGTTTTATATAGACAAAGCCTTTCCATATAACAAAAACTTACAAAGATTCATATTATATACGCTAATAGGGTTTGTATTAAGATGTCTATGAAATGAAAACAAGTATGAAAAAATAATAATAAAAATGTTATAGTTGCGTGTTGCGTGAATCAAGTCGAAACTACAGATGAGGTTAGAATGCACTGTCACAAACGCACTTCACAAATCACCCGCAAATATTTTTCCGTTCGTGAAAGGACCTTATCTGCCAAAATTTGGGCCAATACTGAATGACAGAATACAAAGATATATGTTTTCGCTCAATTTCTTTACACAAGTCATTTTGGTGCACTGGATCTTAATGCACCGGGTTAGTCGAAATTTCAAAAGATTTTTTTTGCATACGCCTTCGCCGTGTGAAATAAAGTCATGCTTTCTACCTACTTTTTTTATGCCAAATGGGACATTTCGAGAATTTCCAAGAAATGCACCATATTGAGGAACATCTGGGATCAGCTTATTTCGGGGAATCTACTTATATAATATTTGTGTGTTTAGGTCGCATGCGTGAAAGATCGTTTTATGAAACCATACATCGTTGGAATTTTGAATGAACAAATTGGTATATATATTTTGAAATTGATGAGCTCGATTCTTGGGGGACTAATGCACGTTTGCTCCTTCACACGAGCCGTCCCTGCTTAGTACCCTTGATTCATTTAAGGCCATTTTGCAGTGATTGTGTTTATGCAAGCAGTGTTCCATTAGATCCAGAGCATGGCGCTAAATACGAGGCAGCTCTGTCTACAAAATCAAATAGCGGCAATTAGTTTCGTGGCATTTGAACCGCAAAGCTGTGCATTAGCCTAGTATGTTGATCTCAGGTTCCGTCGCAGTCTACAGTAGCACGAAACAAATTAATTAATCGTTATCAGATACAGAAGCACACGCTTAGGATTAAAGTGTAGTGATGAATGCAAGCTGATATCAGGAAATTGGTATTTACCAAAGATTGAACATTGACACAGTTCACATACACGTATTTTACGTTCACATGATCCAATTAACCACCGAGGTGGTGCAAGTCTCTATCACGCCTTTAGTTGAGAGATCAAACGAATAAGTGCCGGTTGAAGTAACAAAATAATAAAAATATCCCAACACTGTTTCAGCGCGATCTAAATTAAAGCTCTCTTTTATAACAAGCAATAGTAAAATTGGAGACATGACACTCTTTTGAATGAATGTGTGGTAAAACCAGCTCTGTTGAATTTTAATAAAAAAAAATATATTAAAATGAACTTCCACAAAGTTACCACCGAAACCATAGAAACTGTTGAATTTTGTTTCAATAATTTTAAATGCTCGCGGTGAGCGAAGCCGGCTCTGTTCACTCACTGTATAAAATATAGAATCAAGACAAAAAATCGGTTTCTTCTACGTAGCCTTGATGTTCAATTATTAATTTGCAGTGACAAGATATCATATTTATAAAGATCTTATTTGAAAAACTGCTATAGAGGTTATATAAAATAATCTTTTTAATTGTATATGAAAGGCGTTTTTTATGTCAGTTTATGTAGCCATATCTTATATTGACTGAAGCGGATGAACAACTCCGACATCAAAAAAATATTTCGGTAGTGTTTTGAGTGAAAATTGTTATTATTTGAACAAAGCTTTGCAATTAAATTCTAGCGGTTTCTGATCGGTGTTTTCTCAAATAAAAATTAAATATAGTTCACTAAGATATAAGTAAATCAAAAATATCTGAATCTCTTGACTTACTTACGTTATGAACACACGCAACCGATAATCATCATGTATTTTAAAAAATAATGCCCAGAATACAACGGCACACCAACAAGGCGAAATAAAAAATACGGATAGCGAAAAAATCGCTGAATGCCAATAAAACTTAGCCGAAGAGCATGCTATATAAGGGAGAGTATGATTGGGTAGGTCAGACGACCTAATCGCAAGGTATGCTAGTGACGGCACTCTCTCCTCTCCGGGGGGGCGGGAATCAGAAGCGGCTAGACAAGAGAGGTGTTCGATGGCAATTAGTGACCGAGCCAGAAGCGCTATCGAGCATGCACTTACAACTTACTCAGGAAATAGCGATGTAGAATCGTATTTGAACGAGATAGCTACGGTTGTAAGGCAAGAGCAAATAAATGTTTAAAAGAGGGTAAAAAAAGGTTCTTCTCTAGATGTCCTTGAGCCATTTTTTTCTTCCGAGAACTACTCTTAACCGAAATTACCTTAATATTAATAATTTATTATAAATTCAGTCCAGATTGTTGGATATGTAATCTGTTGAAGTGTTTTTATTCTAAGCTAGTGTTAGTGTATATATAGATAAACCAAGTTCCGTTGAAACATATTCCTGACGATGGCACGAAGCCGAAGTAGCTTTAAACTGAACCAAAACAAAATGAAGAACTATGTACATACAATAATATTTTGGAGTTCTCACAACCTACCTTTTGGAAATACATATATAAAAATGGCTAAATTAAAAAGAACTGGAAGTAAAATAGTCTCTCCATATTTACGAGCCACTTTCAATATCGGCTAAGCTGGGTGGGTGTGAAGGATTGAAAGCTTTCAATGCATTGGGATAAAATCCATAAATCAACTAATAATTATTTGTATGGAAGTGTATAGTCAAACTTTTGATAACGCAACCGAGAAGAATGACAGTAGGTACTCATAAAATAATGACTGTGTTTTTTTTGTTATTGGTTTAGAATTAAAAGGCTATTGACACATAAAAAATCAAGCGGACGAAATAAATTGAAGTCATTCAAATATCAGCCGGGCCTGAAAAGCGGTCAATATAAACTTCGTTCGGCACGAGTTAAAGAAATGAAGCGTCTCGAAATATTGTCAAGCGAATCAAGCACGGACGACCGCCCGTCGAGAGGCACGCCGAATGTCCGAATTTGCGAAAGACTCGAAGAATATTCTCACCATGTAAAATTGTCCGAATCGAAACAATGAAATTAAATTTTAATAGTTGTTTATTAAGCATATTGAAATTTAGTTTCAATGTGGTAACAGCGAGATGTAGGCAGTCGGTTATCAGGAATCGTTTAATTACTGAGTGCACGAATATAACTTAAATTGATTATGACTATTAATTTATTACTTTTAAGGTGTTCACTGTCAATACTTGGTGGAAAGGCATTATAATAAAAATAATAATACATTTTTAGTACTTTTCCCACATAAAATGTATTTGATCAGGACCGGTTTCGCTCATGGCGAGCATTGTCAACTGATAAGGAATACTATAACAGTGATATTTATACAAAAGTTAAGTAAGAAAAACAAATTACTCCTATTTTTCTAAATTCTAAAATTCTAATTTATTTTTCTAGTAATTTGCTTCAATTTATTTGCTCAGTTGTCATACCGTGTTTTTCTTACTTAACTTTTGTATAAATATCACTGTTATAGTATTCCTTATCAGTTGAAAATGCTCGCCATGAGCGAAACCGGTCCTGATTAAATAAATTTTATGTGGAAAAAGTACTAAAAATGTATTATTTTTATTATTAAGTTATTGCCTATTATTCTACTTACTGTGTAGTTGAGTAATATCAAAACTTTACTGATACTACTCTTTTAACCCAATAAGCCATACACAGCAATATTGGGACCGGAGAGCAATGCCCAAGAAAACAGAAGGTATGAGAACGCAGCCAAATTTTACCAGCAATTTGGAAAATGCACTTGAGTGACTAATTTGAATTAAAAAAATATACATACAAGCCATTATTAGCATAGTGCAAATAAAAACGAAATAACCAATGGGGTCGTTTAAAACGCATTAACACCCCAAATAAAACCATATGTTGACATAGCAAAACTGTGCAAGACTTTGCCAGCGAAAAGTTGTTTAAATTTAAATGTAGAATCGGTCCATACGAGTCATACAAATAAAAAGAATTTAACATAAATATCCAAACTAGCCTAAGACGTGCGCAAAATATTCAAGATTTAGGGAGCGGATAAGACCAAAAAGCTTTGTCGGGAATACAGAGCAGGGGCCGCACCTTCGCGAGATAAATGATCTTAACAGTGAATACAAAGTTGCGTTTTAATCGAACAAATTTACTATGCAACAGTTGTAATAGTAATGCGAGTGTCAAGTAACTCAACTCGCATGCATTAACACAAGTCATGGCTACTTCGAGGAACCGAAGACGCATTGGTCTATTCACCCATTACCGACAATGCCAAGAATGCGACAGCCGTGAAATGTGAACACCGCAAGACATCGAATCGTTGACAAATATTAAAAGATAAAAAAAAAATCAAATTCAGCTCGTGGACTAGGCTTCGTGACCAACATTGTATTGAATTACAACACAAGACGGCTTGAACAAAATCAATCACTTCCAAGTATTAGGTAGCCCTGTCAAAGACAATTATTAATATTTGAAGACATAGTTAGAATATACGCTATTCACTTATAAATTCATGCATGGTATAGATAACATGACATTACAAATGAATTCGTGTTGTAGAACAAATATCAATCATTTTATTTTATCGTGAATTAAAAAAATCAATTATTTCCAAGTATTTTTTAAAACAGTAGTAAAATAACTGTCCGATGGTATTATGCGGTCGGTATATAAATGTATTTCAATTTACGTGTCGATGGAAACTATAAATATTTGACGTGTAAAAATTCAATTACTTTTATCTTTTTAAAGGTATTGGTGCCATAAACAAAGAGTTATTTGGAGATGTAATTGTCGTGATTGATGGAAAAAGAATACTCGATTGACTTGTGGACATACAAGAAAATTATATTTGTCTAATCTACGGATATTCATTGAGTGAATTAACCTTCAATTAAAAAGTCGTTACGAAACAAATTCAGTTCCGATTTAATTGCAATTTAATATAAAGATTGGTAAACTAACTGTAACTCTACTAAATGTTTAGATGAACGTAATTTGAAGCGAGATTATTCTCAAACCGATATAATTCGTTGCCGAAACAATTGGCGCATTCCATAGTTGCAATGCTTAGTTATAAAGAAAAGGTAAATAAGCATAATTCGATGATTATGATAAAGATCAGCGAAACCGGACCCGTTCTTTAAAAAAATGTGTATTAAAAAAAGTACAAAAACAAAGTGTAAATATAATAATATTCCATCAAGAATTTTCAGTTCACATTAAAAGTGATTTATAAATACACATATTATATGGTTGCCTAAAAGCAAGGAGTTGAACCGTGAATGTCAGATCTAATTCGAATATATATCCGCTATGTATCCGTAATAACAAAAATCCAAGTGCACCTATACCAATTCGTAATCCATGAAATCAATATAAAAATTCTTATAAGATGCACGCGACCATCCGTGACATCTTTACATCATCAGGCAATTTGTATTCAAGCTTGCGACGTGGCATCCGACAGCCCTCCCCCCTGGCGCGCGTTCAAAATACTAAATTTATATTTTTTACATACATTTATTTGAGTCTCACACTTTTGTTTAGAAATCGATTGCAATTGGTATTCAGCGACGGCCACATGCCGGCGCGGCTTAGCTACATGAATTGTGTATTTATACTATTATTAGTAACTAGTCGTAAATCACAGCGGATTTAACATGGCGACAGCGGAGGAATTTTGAATGAAAACTGTACAAATAACGAAAATATTTAGTTTAATCCAAAATCTGTTCTCAACTTATAAAAAATCTAACAATCTTCCAATTGTATGTTTTATGAATTGTTCAAACGCTATAGCCAAGTTACAAACGCTTTTTTTTATTCAACAAGGTTGTGTTGTTAAATATCTTTTTCTCAGCAATTTTTCAATAGATTTGTACCCAGTAATATGTTCACCCACCCACCTAATTTCCGATTTACGTACAACAAAAAGGGGCAAGCGATTGGCTAACGCATAGTTTTTATCCTTTCATTTATGCCATTTGTACATACACAGCCCGCTTTTGTTAAAAAAAGTCATTAGCGGGGGTATATGAAAAAAGTATGAAATGAAAAAGCTCTTGTGCGAATTATTTATTTCATATACATAAAAGGTGGCGGAAGTGATCCAATTTGGTATTCAATACTAAACTATTCGGCTTTAAGATAAAATCGAAAGTTATTCCTTAGGCGCCCGAGTCATTTATCACCTTGCTTATTGCGAGGGCTGATCTAGATGAGTCTGTAATATGAAGCGGCGTCTGACAGAGGGTGCGTGGATGATCGTCACGGCGCCTCCGAAAGGGGTGACGGATCCACCGAGGATGAATTATTCAAAGCCGCCGGGGAGGATGTGCTGGCAGTCGTAGTCTGCGTGACACCCGTTGCAGTAATTAAGCAAAGTCAACGCCATTATTGAAAACGACCGCGGTAAATTTACGCGAGTATTATCATCACTTCAACGATACAAAAGGGAAAAAAAGACACTTAAAATATTATGACGTTTTCAAAAAACGACACAAATAAATTTCTTTGAATTATTTTTTCTGCGAAGAATATAAATATTCCGATGCAAGAACACTCAAAAGTAAAACCCTGATTCAAAATGATAAAATGATAGCTGCGTTAAACGTTCGAAAGCATGTAGTTATCTATCACAAGATTTATTTCATTCATAAATATTCATTCCGAGATTTAAATAATGTTTGTAGCGTATATGGCAAACAAAGCCATCTAAAATAATGAAAAATATTTTAAAAGTTTCTATATTCAATATTTGACAAATATTCAAGAAATTAATATAATGTTAAGGCAAGTTGATTAAATGGAACGTTTAGTGAAATTAACATCGGTTTCATGTAATAAATACGGAATATGAAGTAAGCTTTTAAATCAATAAATGAATGCAATACCACTAAAGAAAATCGCAAAATAATAACCGAAATCATGTTTGAGTATAAAAATAAACAAATAATAATAAAAAATGTTGCCAATGCGAGATGAAAAATTTGACATTCATTTATTCTGTTCGGTTATACAAAATCGGCTTTATATACGATATTTAATTATGTGAGAAAATACATAAAATTGGCAAGATACTCTCGTCGTAAAGGGAGAAAAAAAAACAAAATCATATTGTCGAAATCGAATTTGGGCTCCGTAGACGGGAATGTTTCAAATGAAATCTAAATTTGAAAGCGAATTTTCATGAGAACTTGATGATTTATTCATTACGCTGGGAAAATTCTTCTTTCCGAATGGTTTCCAAGAAAATGTGTATCGCATTTTCGACATGAGGTTTATTTTATTTACATTTTCCGTCGCAGAATAGATTGCCGCTAGGGATATGAGGACAGATAGTTCAGAAAGACGTTTCGCTATTATCGGAAATTAAATATGTTCTACATTTCCAAGTTTATTTAACTAACAGTGTATTTAAGCGCCGAGCTTTTTTCACTGGCTTGATGTGCCTTTTCGTCAAAGATATAGGAATTTCGTAACGATTGCCTTGTATTTGTTTTAACCATGCATTTTGTGTCCTATTTGATAATAAAATAATTGTAGAATCTAAGATCTACGAAAATGTTAAGAAAGGAAATAAAAGTCAATCCAAGACATTTCATTACCTTTAGCATACTATTTTTAAAGATACAATACTTGTACCATTTCTGTAAAAAAAAAAAGAGAAATGAAGTTTCTAGATAACTAATTACTTATTTATAGGCATTTGATGCCAAAACCTGAACGTTTTTTGCGGTAATATACGAGTGTTTTGCCTGTTGGTTATATTTTAATTGCATATTTCTCTTAATTTCTGACCAAATCTTACTTTAATACGGTTGCATGGTCCATTCAAATAGTTCACTTGACGATATCTTGTATAGAAATCGAATGATAATGCTACTCAATGTTGGATAGTTTTGATAAGGTACGTAATGAGCGTAATCGTGAATTTCGAAGTGATTTTCCTACTTTTTTAAAGCTTTAAAGATCATCCTATATTTTTTTTATCTTCAAGTTTCGGCGCGTGCCCTCTCTCAGAACGTAAAGCACGAATAAAATATTTAGCAGAGCAAACAAAAAAGGCCATAAAACACTAACGGCAGTCAACAATGTGTCCATAAAAAGCGAGAAGAACGGGGAATATGACGGAAACCTTTTTCGTTTTATATTGCTTTATGGGGAGACGGAAAATCAAATAAAATCCGGTCAAGGGGAAAAAACAATACGCTTTGAGGACAACACAGAGCAAGAGCGGCGAGGCGGACGCGTACCCATCTACCTATCTACCCACTACAAAGGGAAGGGTTGAAAGAAAGCGGAGAAAAAAACATAACACGGCAGATTAAAAAAATGAAAACATTTTTGTCGTTGTTGTTCAAGAGATTAAAAATTTAGCTATCATCATCACAGTAGCGTACATTGTCTTTCAAGGTGGGGCAAAAAGTACGCAGTCATTTTAATTTGCTTTAGATACAAACCAATATATCATTATTTTTAAAACTGTATAAAAAAATATATTAGATGCTGAGGGAATTTCTATACAGAATTATTAATGATTGTGTATTCGCATCATATCACAATTTGTCGAAGGGAGCCTGTTTTTTTAGGTATAATCAACAGTATCGAAGGTAAGATTTCATAGGATTATATTGCAGAAAATTACAAAAAAAGAAATCGCTGAATCAATCTAAATACCGAGATATAATATTTAAGTCCTTAATACAAGTAAAATTGCAAGCATATTCTAGTAAGGATCTTTCAAAGGACCAGTTAATTATCCATGTATTTCACGTGAAGTGTCAAAATTTGAAAAAAAAAAACGATACCGACACTAAAACATTTTTATATAGGAATTTCAAAGGATATACCCGTATAATTGGATCAACATGATGGCACAAATCTTAGCCGAAATGATCAGAAAACCGAATGAAAACAAACAAATCTGGTAAAATAACTCTAGATAGCGTTTCGCATGCAAAAGTATTTGCATTATATTGCTATACATATTGGTCGACCTTACTAGATGTAGTCTGATATCATCAAAAAACGTTTACACAGCCAAAATGTATTTCCTTTCAAAAATCTTGTTACACAAGGTACGGTCTTGCGCAAACAAACAAACACAATCAAAATTGTTTCCACTGAGGAAGTCACAGCAGACAATCTCTGATCCGGTAAATCTATACGAAGCGGTATCTCAAGCATCGATACATACTTTGTAAGTTAGGCCAGTGGTCGGCAACCTAAGTCATGCCTCCTCTGAGCGCAGGTTTTTGTTGGAACGTCATAAGCAAAGCGAATTTATATAAATTTTCTTGACTTTTTACTATAAACACGATCATTTTATTCAATCACTGACGGCTATGTTTGGCCTTCGCTGTTTCGACCGTTTGGAACGTTTAGGTCTGAAGAAACAATCGCTAAACAATATTATTATAAATAAAAGCACTATCGCGTTCCCTCAGTCCTGATTTTAATTTCTTATTAGAATCATATTTCCAGATACTCATTGACCGTTTACTCAACGTATTTCAGTTGCTTTTCAAATGATATCGATACAGGCTTGTATAATATAAATACGTTTTGATAATTCTGTAGTTTTGACGATAATAATAGATTGATAAATAAAGCGTTTGAAACAACTTCATTTACCACAGACACAATAATTCATTCAAGAAATACCATAATAATCAAATTTAACGACGTAACTGGAGAATTCGATTCGGCGCGAGTATGCAAATTGGCAAATATAATCGAGAGGCAATCTCGCGAGAGTCACAACCGGGAGGCTAAAAGGAACTATTGGGGCGGCCGGACCTCCCGCCGTCCTGGGACAAGGTGAGGGTTTGATTCGATTTGGAGACAGACCCTTCCCTCGGGTTCTGTGATATGAAGGAGAACATGTCGACTTCACTTGAAATATTAATATTAAAAAAAAAAAAAAAAATTAAAAGATTATTATAAAAATTGAAAAAATTAAATTTTATAATTTTTTTTTAAAGATTTTTAATAAAAACAAATATTTGGCATTACAGTTAACGCCAATGCGTTAAATATTCTGAGTTGTGAAAGTCATACGAGATTAACTCGATGGTAAATAATTTATCAGTTGTGCACAAAATCAACGATAAATAACATACACCCACCCGCCCAAGATCTCTTTTTCTTCAAATGAAAAAATCTGACCTTGCCGGGGATTGAACTTGGGCCCCCTGATGGCTAGGACAAAGCTCTTGCCACTAGACCACAGGACCGACATTATTAAAAAACTTCCGACTACAAAATTGATACAGAAGTATTGGAATTGTATCAAAGTCTCATATAGTAGATTATTTATTATCTTCTTTGATAACATATCTCTTTTTTTAATGAAATTCAAATTTTAAACAACAATATTGTAAAGTTTTTTATAGACAAATCTAGACATTCGATGTTCAGTATATAAGGGTTTTTAAAAACGTGAAAGAATAATTTCGAATACATACACATACATATTTCGACATTAAAATTCTATTATTACGTACAATGTATACATACTATTATACTGAGTGACAAGGGCGGATTCCTGATTTGTCTATTAAAAAAATTCTTGGAAACACTTTTTATTAATTTTTCAATAAACTGTCTAAAAATAAAATATTGAAATTAAATACACAACTACAATAAACTGTATTTAAATGTATTCTGCATTACAATGAGATTAACCGTGTAAACGCCAATGCAATGAAGTGTTTTCATCCTTTTTGAGCACTCGCGATTTAAAGCATACCAATAAAGTAGCTCAGTGGGGAAGATGGGAGATGTTCGTTTATAAGCAAACAAATTGACGTAGAGAGCTCGTACGAAAATGCGATAAAACGGAGTTTTGTGTAACCCAGAAACTGTAAAATCACGTTCAACAGGAGCTGCGCGGAATATTTTAGGTTTGTTGAAAAATTCATCGGGCATGCTTGAAAAATGGATATCTATATGGTCGCAATGGAAGCTTTATTCATACAAGCTTCCAGTATAGAAATAGTTTTGATAACAATATGCAAACATGGATTCGATATTAACTTTGAAGCAATTCATTCTACACAGATAATCAATATTGAACGAGTTTAACACTATACTTACAGGCGCTTTGTATAACTTTGGTAATAAGCGTGTTATTTCACATTTCATGGACGATTAGTAAACGCACAAATTCATTAAAAATACATTAAAAACATAAGAAGAGAGGGCTGGGTAAATGAAATAAAAATCAAATGATTCAATTTGGCGATGCTAACTAGGAGGTAAATAAGGACGAAACCAATATTTATGATGTAAAATACTCGATATTCAGTCGCATTTATATTTCATCGTTTTATCTCTACCAGCGTCATAAAAAATGTAAATAATTTGATTTGATAATTACTATTTTAAAATCGTGTTGCGGCGTCGTAAAATATTTAATGAATAATTACTTGCATTGTTTTAAAAGTTTCTTTGGTGGATGGTTTTAAAATTCAATGTACGATGTCTCAGGAAGCGCAGTCTAATTAAGCAGTCGCTATCGAGCGATAAACAAACTTGCGATTAGTTCGCAGGCAGTATCCGGCTGAGAGAATGGGCGCCTCAAAACACGGCGTCGAGGATATCGTGTGCATCGCAAGTTGGGCGTGGGAGAGTCTATGCAAATACAGACGACGCCCGCCGTCTCGTCCCGGAAAACTATTTACTAGTCAGGGTTAGCTTATCGCTTCACGTTTCCAATCTACGTAACAAATGCACAGGTTTCGAAATGATGCACCGATCTATTAACACCTAAGGCTGCGAGACAATCACAAAGGCAGCAAAAAGACCCGAGTGGCGGGTTCCATTCACTAAGAAGACTTTATCGATTTGATTATAAATTTAACTATAAATATAAAATCATTATATTAAAGTGTAAATTTAAAACACACATATATATGCATTGATCAGCCGGCTCGCACCTAAACACTAAACCCCAATATAAATTCATTCCAAATAAGTAGTGTTATGATTTTCATTCGAAAGTTTAACCGTGGCGGGTCTTATTCGTGCTATGATCGTGTAAAAATTCGATCTTGGAAATACCATAGTTAAAAAAAAATGTATTTTCGAACCAGCTCTCCGAACCAAAATTATTTTGCAACCGGCTTGACAGAGCCGGTGCGAACCCCATATCATTATGGATTTGTCTGTTTTTGTGAGGACTTGGACTTTCGCCTAATCCTCTTCATCTGAATTTTTGTTAGGCTTGTAGGCTTGTTAGGTCGCGCGGGGCTGGATAGCTTTCCGTGCGCCAATCTGTCATGGAATTTCATCTTTTTCTTCTTCAGCTTGGAGTCGTGAAGTCATCTTCTTCTTCCTCTTTAGCTTGGAGTCGAGATGTCATCTTCTTCTTCTGCTACTGCATCTGGTGTCGGCATTCTCCGGTGTCCTTTACCAAGCAGGTGTGAGGAGGGGAGAAGTGGGGGAGCTACGGTGGATCGTGTAAAAGAACGTCTCTAGGCCTTGGGTAGTTGGCGTGTACGAATTTAACGTATTCTCTTTCGAGGGAATTTATAGACAGATTCGGGTGGTTTTTTTATATCGTCAAAGAAAGTAAATCACTGCTTTTATGAGTGAGCCGAAAAAAAATACAAATTTTCCCAGCATATACAACTTATACTCAATTATTCATTTTTACGGGTTTGAAAACTTGAAATTATTGTGTGAAAAGGAATTATATTTACTAATTTCACATATTTTATAAAGATCGGGACAAGAAATTTTTCAAAAGCCAAACGAATGAATAAAATACATACAGCCGACGAAATCCCGTTGTAAGGCTAGCAGCTCATGTTCCCTTTAAATCTATCAATGGTAAAAAGATGATACTCACAATCGGCGAATAGTTCATTGATCAATTATATTGTGTTAATTGTCAGTTAACTAGCCGCACTCTCTATGTCCGGTTTAAGGATCCAGAGAGTTTAGGAAAGGATCAAAACATCATATACACCAACAACGAAAAAAAAATCAATAAAGTTATTGTAGAATTAATAATTATATCATTAAAGTATTCATAATGGAATTTAACTTTGGAACCGAGGTATACGCGAGCTCTAAGAAATACAAGACAATTTTTATATTACAGATATTATTAAGCGAAGTGAGATTTATTTGTAAACAGATATGTACATCTCTTGTCTACATATTTTAAATGAAATCAAAATACCAAAATCTTGCGAGATAATTATTCATGAAAATTTATCCAATTGCCAGATGCTAGCGGTTATGTTTTTCACTAATAGCTGCTTCTCGGCAAGATGATTACCTTTATTTAGTTAATAATCTGCGAAGTAAGCATTCCTTTGATCAGTCAAAGGGGTAAGTTTCAAAGTTTGACGTGGAAGCAGGCGCTCTGCCACCGCTGCGAGGGTATCTATCTGTCTGTCTGTCTGCCTGAGCGCCCGGGGGGTACACGTAACATTGAGGGTAACAACGTTATAATATGCTTGCCATATTCTATCTGCTCTGCGTTCGAGTATGTATTTTCAACATGGTACACTTATTGCATTAAGAGGTGTTGTAAATTGTTTTGTGAATGGAGTTGGTCATTTAAATTTGAAACGTGATACGTAACAAGACTAGTGTATGCTACTCGAAGTAAAAAGCATGCTTTTAATAAAGGCGAGCGGCTAGTATTAAAATATACTTAATTTTGAGGTGTTGAAAATTTAAAAAAAACACATGGAAATTGTACGCAATTAAAAAGGTTCAAATCTATGGTGTATATTTTTGTGGAAAGGCATTTAGCAATTTCAGCCCATGCAGAACTTTCCTGTGTGAACTGTAAAAAAGTTGCAATATTTCGCTGTATATAATATAATAGATGTGTCCTGGGAATGAATAAATTCAAAATGAAGAAGACCATATTCGCAAAATTAACAAAACCACTTATAAAAAATAAAAACTCAAATTGCAATTAAAATTAAATCTTTTATGCAACAGTGAAATGTACGTGTTTATTAAAAAAGAGACACAGAGACTAAATAAACACGTAATTAATTAATATTTAATTATAAAATAATACTTACTGAAACGTTGGAATAATCTGCGCAAACAAAACTTACTAACACGTAAAGTTTGCTTTTGAAACAACAAGCAAAAGTTAAACATCATTCTCTATTTTGAATTCAGCGAGGCGTGTTTAATACACACATACTTTGGAACAATTAATAGAGATTAAGATGGTTATCTTAGAATCTATTAATTTCACTAAGCAGCTATTTTTTTGCTGATTGCCATACGGCCTTTGTTTATTTTATACGCTGAGTATTTTAGCATGTTTCAAACAATGTTGAACCTCTTTTAATTAGTCAAGTTTTAAAAATACGGAAAATATATGTTATATCTAACGAGCACTGTGTTAATGTTAATTGTGTCCGCTAAAATTATAAATACACAAAATAAATTTGAACAATAAAAGAATTCATTCAACTCGGTGAGCTGCCTGACTTAATTTAACTATAATTATAGTAAGACTAATTATATGGCAATCAGAATAGAGCAACTTTTTAGGAAGAGATATTTATGAGATACGCTTAATCGGAAAATAGCGCTTGCGACTAGCAATTAAGGATTTCTTTAAAAAATCTACGTCGTTTGAATAAAATTATTTCCGATATAGCTACACAACGGCGAAGGTAATGTAATACAGAATTTTTAAATGTTACAGTAAATTTTTTCATAAGAAATATTTAGCTTACGATGAAATTAAGATACATATGGAATACTTTTAAGGCGTTGACTGCCAATACATGGTGGAACAGAATTATATTAATTCTGTTCCTCAGTTGAAAATTCTTGCGAAAAGCGATACCGGTCCTGATCGAAATAAATTTATTGTGGAATAAGTATAAAAATGTCTTATAATTTTTTTAAACATGGTATACATGTGTGGGATATTCTTGAGGTTTGAGATTCAACGATTTTCCGTAAAACAGTTTTGGAAACCAGTCCCCTTAAAAAACGTTATTTCACCGATAAAGCTATGTAAGACAAACAAATACACAAGAGTCCTCTTAGAAAAATACTATGATATTCAAACAACGACTATATTATACTTTAAAGGGGTGCAAATAATATTTCGCTCACCTAGTTTTGTAGAAACGGAAACTAAACGGAGAGAATGCGGGCGCTCGGTAAAAACACTTAGCAACTAAGCTTTCTAAGCTATACACGAGCTTTTGTCGTAGCAAAACATGCCCAGCACACGGGATTAGTGGAGATAGTGGCGTCGGAAGTGCACGTGACGCCTACGACGATACGGACATACACATGGATGACCAATAATTATTTCGAAGAGTTCGCTAAAAGCTGTTGTACACTGTACCTAAATACTAAAACCATTTTTAACACGTTCCATTATAGAACGAAAGCTTTCTACCTCATCACGATATTATTCTCCATATTTTCATACATAAAATATAGAACAAATATTCAATCGCTCTGAAAACTCTGGGATAGGAATGAATCAATGGAGAGCGGTTTCAATGAAATATAATACGTGCAATAAAGCTGTAACATGACAACATCATATAAAAAAGTGTCTATGCAACATATTATTTTTTTGCGTTATAATATATTATCAAAAGCGTACTAGGTAATTTCAAATATGGAAAAGATATTATACCTGTTTCACGATATTTAGAAAATTTACAGTCTCATTTATATCAATAATCTATATTTGAATATGTTAAATAGTGGTGTTTACAGGCAGCAGATGTGTAATATGAGTATGCACGGTGGATACGGTAACACTCGCTTTACATGTACTGTTTGAAAACTAATTGAGGATTTCGGCTGAAGCTGCTTCATAGAATTTCAAAATCAAATTTGAATCGTTTGATTTTTGTACTTTTCCATGAGTGTTGTCGCTTACGATCCTGATTTCGCCTTAAGTCGTCTTCAGACATAGTGCACGAATAAGCGATACAAACTACATATTTACTACGCGTCGTTTCCAGTTCATCAATCCACTTGAAATGCACGAAGATGTCGAAAGACGAAACTCTGATCGTTAGTGAAAAAACTTATAGAATAGTAAAAAATTCAAACGATTTGGATTTGATACTTTTCAGCGTTAAAAACGAGACGGTGACTGAAGTATAATGATAAATCTTTAAAATAAGTTTATATACGGTTGAAACTTTTACAGTAATATTAAAAACTTATACAGCGAATGCACGGTGGGGGTACCAACAATCCCTTGGTTGGTAAACAAATTCGAGTTAACCCTCTCGGCACGGTACGGGGTTGTATAAGCAGTCGGAAGTGCCTGCGTTGCGAGCGTAGGATGGGAGGTGTCAGAGCTTTCGCGGCAGACTACAAACAAAGTTTTGTGTCGCAGTTCACAACATCTGATCGCGCGCTGCGAAATTAATTGAGTTGGCTTTTATTTGTTCCAAGTAAATGCGGGTATGTTTTCAACCGATACATAAAAAGTGAATTCCAAACTGGATGTAGTCTGCAACCACGCCGGTTGCAGAAAATGACGAAAAAATTTTGAACTGCGAAAATGATATATGATGCTTATTTGTCGTGCACATTCATTGAATGTATATCACAAAATTGTATGTCAATTTACAAGTTTTTATTTTTAAGTCAGCGTTGGTAAACCTAGATTTTACATGAAAGGAGCAAACCGGCAATATGCTATGCATAGTGAGAAAAAATTCCATCAATATTTAGAAACACTGCTGTAAGTTAGTAAAAGTCGGACCAATAATTTTATTCTATACACGGTATTTTTCATCACAGTTTCGGGAAACCAGATATCAATTGCAAAAATAATGCATTAAAAAAAGGTTAATTAACTTCGCAAATAATGGAATATTCGTGAATATATTCTATGCAAGTAAAAGTGTTTTTAAAATAAGGGCGCGAAACAAAAAGGTCAGAGCACAAATTGTAGTGCAAGCGTTTGCCGATAGATGTCAGTATATGACTGGTTTGAGGCAGATGAACTTTTAACTGTCATAATATCGACTGAGAAAATATTCATTTATTACCATATATTATGTACGATAATTCTAAGAGACAGAACCTTGATATAAAAATAATCTTACTGCAGAACATCTATTAATATGCTTAAACTCAAAAAATGCGACCTTCCATACATTTATCTGTCTGTCTTTGTGGAACTATTAATAACGTCAATCGGTCAAGATTTTTACAGTTTAAAACTAAAATAATTAAATATAAAATAATTCTAGAGTGAAAAAGATATAGTCTGGTTACAAATATTACGTGACATTTTAGTTGTTATTGTTGAAATAATTACATATATAATCGCATACCCGTCTTATGATACATCTATGAACGGATATGATACCTAGGAATTTCAATGTGAAAAAATTTCGATTTGAAATATTTTTTTTTGGTAAAGCAAATACAGAATAACAAACGAAAAAATACGGGAAAATTCATTTGCTTTCCACGATGAAAAACAACACCCTTCACGAAAAGGCGATTGCATAACTCGAAGTCCAATGTTTGCATAATTCAAACAACATGTTGACACAACATCAAAATGGAGAAAACAACCGGGAAAGATCCATGTGCATTTGAGAATTCGCGTTGTCTGCCAAACTATGGAGTATTCGGTTCATTACAATATTGAGTGTGCAGCAATTAACTACTCGGTAAGTTGAATATTCAAAAGTCTGCGGTCAATAGCTTGAGGTAATACCTAATACCACATTTTATAAAAATGTAACTATTTAAACTAACAAAAAAAGATTTAAGTTTATATTGAGAAGACCTTTATTCCGGCTCCCTCGTAAATCGAGAAGGAGCCTCCTATCCGACACTCAGGTAGAGGGATTTTGGGGACGGAGTAGGAGAAACATGGTACTCTTATAAAGAAAAGACGATCTCAAAGCGTTATGTGGTTGCGGTTAGCATCCATTATTTAATTGTTTATAGTTTACACAGACGTTATACAACACACAAATATTACGATAGCGAAAAAGATATCAGGAATTTGACGCGAATTTAATTCTTAGGGAGAGGATTAGGCGCGTGCATACTCAATGCCGTCCAATCTCTCACTGCTGTATGAAAACAAACGGTTACTTTAGAAAGAAAAAACAATGGCCGTTTCAAAAATCGTTAACACGTTCGCCCGCCGATATTTATCGCCTTATGAACTTTTTATGAAGCACATGCATTGTCGGGCGTCAAGAGATAAGAGAAATTGAAATAACTCTACATTGCATCGCTATACATTGCAATATACATAGATTATTATAAGAATGAATTTATTTCCTGATATCGACTGACTCATTGACTGAGGTGAACAATAGATCGTTCGAGAGAGTTCTGATGACCTACCACATAAAGCGGTGTCAAAATAAAAAAAAATACCGACAAAGTTATTTAGAATATCACATCCTTATACATGATAATATAAAGCAAACAGGCAGATAAAGCTAAAAAAACACCGTAATAAATGACATTTCAGAAGTCCCCAGAAAAACTGAAGTGCAAACCAGGAGTAGCGGGTCCTGGAGATGTCTCGAGGAGGGAGTGGGAGCGATTATCGGATCAGACGATCAGACGTCTGTCAGCGGAAGGGCGAAACAAAGCCCCTGGCTGTAGAGAAACGTAGAGAGCGAGCGATCCGCCAGCGATCGAAAACATTAAACATGTTTATGAACAGGTGGAAAACATTTGTTCGGGGATGTTACCAACGTCATAGATTTTGAATATCATAAATTCATAAAAATGTAAATAGCTAACGGTGTCTTAAATATAATGATATATCGCTAATATGCTAATATTATTTCCTGTCGATCAATTAAGTACATTTAAACGTGGTTCATAATAAAGAAAACAGTTAAGAAATATAAGGGAAAACGTTATATGAACTTACATAGTTTTAACAATTTCACTAAGAATGCTCGTTTTCAATTTTACATACATTTTTAAAAATCTGTAGTAATAATACTGACAGTTTAAAAAAGCGGTCAATAATTGACATCAATTACATACATCAATGCCAAAATGATATTTCATCCCAGTATGGCTTGTAGCATGTATTTATTATAAAAGGAACGAATCTTTTATGCCTCGAAAAAATAACGTTGAAAGGTCAGCGTGAAGAATTGCTTGCCAGTAGTAAGTTCCCAAGTAAATAAATTATTACTACAAGTAAAATCACGTAGCAGCAAGTGTTTGGTAAAAGTTTACTTCTTAACGTGGACGTGAGCAGTCAAAAGAAAGAACCAACATACTCAGTGGCGTAAAATCGTGACGTTTTATAAATAAAAATATCTGACTGTGTGCGGTTTTTATTGGCATCGTAAGAAAATATTGAGCTCTACTTCACATTCGACCAAAGAGCAAAAACGTCTTATTTTACCACTTTGATCACAATGATCACAAAAATGATATCGTTATAATACATTATTTCGATATATACTAGCAAAAAATCATTATTGATTTAGTTGTTTGATTTAATAAATCTAAAGAATAAGAAACAATATAAGTGAGATGTAAGGCTATACTCGCTGCATTGTGTGACCATAAGATGCCATTATCTAAATGCCGAATTCAATTAACAATTGCCTCATTATTTATTTTATTTTTTTATTATATTATTACGAGGGGATTTTTTTAAGCCACTGCAATAAGTATCCCAGCAAGTCTCGAGGAGCGTAATAATAATAGTCTCCGTGTAGAGGCGTCAACGTTGTCTGGTGAGGGAGCAATATCTAACCGCCAGGGAAATATTTAACGGTGGTTTCTCTGGGACATGATGTCAATATGGCAAGAAAATATAAGAGAAGACTCGAACAAAAAAATATTCAATAAACTCAGCGAAGTATAGCACAACTGTGTGGATATTCTGATCAGAAGAAATTTAAATCTTTTATATTTGAAGAATAAAACGATTATGAAAATTTCATTTATATAAAATTTATAACATTACGAAAACACCGGTAGTGTTTCTAGATTTTACATTTGACAGAGGATGTTTTTCACCAAAACACGTGTCGCATCTAGTAACACAACCAATTGAAAAAAAAAATTCGAAAGTGTAATTCACGAAAATTATTTGCCTCTGTTTCGGCTATATTAAATAAATTTTCTTTACATAAGGATATGTTTTCTTATGAGGAATCTGGAATTATAAGATATATATTATACATCGTCGAGAGAAAGAATCACAGAGATATATTTAATTCGACTATGATGGTTAATTTTCAAACGGATATGAACATTGAATGTAATAAAAAAAAGAGTATTATTGACGCGGATTTTTTCTGTGACATTAGAAAAAGATCGCGACGGAATATAAACGTGTCAGATGAAACCTTTTTAAATAAAGTAACATGATGTAAATGTTGGTAGATTTACAAGTGTAAGTTGCGATCACGTGACAACGACCGTCAGCTTTCCAGCGTCGCTTGAAAGCTCAGATTGAGATGTGACGTCACGACGGTGAAGTGAGTGAGTGAGTGTTGTAAGAAGATTTCCACGAGACTCGAGTGTCGAGGGAAGCTTTGTATTTTATATATGCTTTTCGGTGAAGTCACTTTTGTCAAGCTCTCGCGAGTAAAGTAGGATTCCGTATATCAGCATTCTCGGTAAGTAAACTCTTAGCTCATAGTTACCGGTGTTATTGATGTCGGATTAACATTACAATGCGTATAATAGTTGTATTTGAATTATCCGTGTGAATTTAACGCACAATACAGCACATAAACAAACACAGTCTCTCTGTTTGATTGTTATTTTTTTGTTCATTTCAAAACTTATTTCCACAAATAAATATTTTAATACATACATAACTGAATGGTATTGATTTTTGTAAGGTATAAAATAAACATACATTTTTCAAAAAAAAAACGGCAATACAAAATAGGAGTTACGTAAATAGTGTTGTGGACATTTATCAATTACTAGTATTGCTACCCGGCGTCGCTCGGACTAAGCGACCAATAATTATTTAATGTTATATCATTTGAAATAATTATATCACAAAATCTAACATACAAAATAGAGTTAAAATAAAATCACAAACTTTATTTAATTTGATGACAGCCCCATTCTCGCCCATTAAAATGTCCAAATTCAAGGAAAAAATTTGCTGTCAAAGAAATGTCAAATAATAAATACCTTCACGTAAATAATAAACATTATTATATTAATAAAAGCATTAGAAACCGCAGTCCTAAACTGACCTATCATATATATTATGCGAGTAGAAACGATTTCAAATCGACCACGATTGTGTTGAAGATTACCAATGCTATGATTAAAATAAACCATTGAACACGAGTTAACAGTCAAAATCGGACATGTTCATTTACCGGCAAAATGCTCCAGGCATTGTGATTCTACAAACATGGCGCTACGAAATAATAATTGTAAATAATCGAACAGGCTAGCGATAATCTCTAGTACTATTATTTGTCACTCGTTTCATAATCAATCACAGCGCGCAGTGTAAACATGACCCGTCGCAAACAACAATATCGAGCTCGAGCAAACAATGGACTTGTCGTGTTGTCTGACCCGGTCACAGAGCGAGGCACGCCTCATAAAACAGCTCAAATGTCAATCGGTCTTTACAATGAAACTAAAAGAATGTTTTATTTGTACTTCAGAAACAAAATATATACGTATTTATAGAAGATAAGATGACGGATTATAAAACAAAAAGCAACGGACATTGATTCGAGTAATTAAGGTAATGGCAGGGGTTGGAATTGTTGTGAATGTATTTGGATTACTTCCTTATGGCGTGTTATTTACACTCCGACTTCTAACTGCCCATAATTCAATCAACTACGAGCTTAGACATACAAAATGATAAACAATGTTATACATATGTTGTAATATATGCTATAAATATTCTACAAAAGTTCTCCATTCGAGTATCATGCGTTGATACTAGACAGTTTATTAAATGAAACACAAAATATATCTCTAGCTATATATTTGAATTGGCGAACTTGTTTGGAGACCACACGGCACTATGAGAGACGAGTTCGTTACAGATCAAGCCATTCCAAATACTTGGACATTTAGTATGACTTAACTTACTGAAGGTATATTCATAGACAGATAAGGCACTAGTTGGTTTAATAAAGATAAATAATAAAAGATTTACTACACCATTTCTCCAAGTCATTGCCAGAAAACAAAATAATAGTGTAACAAACACAACTCGTTTAAAAAGACTGAATCGATTAAGAAACCAAAAAAGAAGCAAGTCATTCGTCCGGAGATAAGACAAAAATACCTTAACGCTAAACAAAACACGACTAATAAGTTTCAAGCTGTAGTGACAGCGTGAAAAGGAGAGGAGGTGAATAATGATCAAAGACTAGGACGAGGAGAAGGCCATCGGGAGAAGGGTCGAGCCTAATCGAGATCACAGCTCGGCTACCCGCTACCGAACAATCCCAAAACAATAATATCAATCCCCGAGTGTCTCGCTCTTTTTTTTTGTTTGTTACGCTCCCATACACAAAACAATGGGACAGAAGGGATATCGGAATAAACGCCGATCACAATATTGTGATTGTTAAATGAATACATGGCAACGATAATACGTGCGACAATCGTTTCTCCGAAAACAATTTAATAAAAAGATTTTTGATAATACGCGTAAGTGTTTATCAAAATATAATAAAATGTGTAGTCATTATTTAATGACTGAACGCGGGTTTAAGCGGTTCAGATAATGTATTAAATATTTAGTTATTTACGATGGAATAGTCTTTTGTTAATTCGTGGAATTTTATTTTTCAATTAAATATAATTCATATGGCACTTCACTATTTTAGTAATATCGGTAAATCACACTAGATTGAACATTGGAATGTTATTATTGTATTGTAATTTTACACTAATAATACAAGCACGTGGTTTAAAATGAATAATTTAAAAATTATATATCAGTTAAATCTGATGTCAAGTATAATTACTTTTTTTTACCAAATTAAAACCTGTCTAACACGTACTTTTTTAGAGCCTGCATTAAAAACGCATATATAGAAGTCTTTGAACCTAAAACCAGTCTATCCTACATCCAGACAAAGCAACGATAGGCGGGCGGCAAGGTCGCAGCCTATTTGAACACATTTACTGATCATAATAAATTATTGAATATTGCCTGCAGTTTAAATGGCAACGCAAAGCTGGTGATTTCTTCTAGCGAAATAGTGCGGTGATTTTAGAAAATTTATTATATTTTAAGAGTGAATGATCTGTTTATGTATTGGCTGTATGAATCAATCAATCAGTGAATGCAAACACAATTAATACCAGTGTCTCAAATTGGCATCGGTATCCCAGAGGAAGACTAGAGGAGACCCTCGAGTAATTGGATCATCAGCGTCATGCAGGCGTTACAAATCGAATCACGCTATGAAGCAACAATGCGATAAGTAAGAGCTGAAAGCTTCTTACCACTGGACATGTGCAATGGAAAGAGCAGTGATTTGTTACATTTGGCTCCTGCGCCGTGATACGCGTTATTTTAAATTGTACGATGATTGGCAAAAGAAGATTGCGCCATGCCTAGCAATCAGTTATTTCAGATACGGTTATTATCATCAAATATTGTCAAAAACTGTGTTATGAGTATTGCTTTGATAATCTACCACCAGCTTATCTTCCGTTCTAAAAAAAGACATGACTTGTTAGCGTGTATGGGACTGATTTTTTTTATTTCTAACTATAGTATATTTTTCACGGAATATGATAAAATAATAAAATAGATCGAGGCTTTCAATAAAGAAAATCAAAAGTCAATTGTTCTTCTATGTTCAGTTATATCACTATCAACTAACATAGTAAATTTTTTATCGCAGTATGATTTCCATTTCAAATAAATATCGCACGAAAATAGGTAGCAGACTTTACTGACACATGTAATTATATAAATGTTGTTTTTGATTAGTATCATTTTTTGTCCAGTGATTACGGCATTTTATATTTAGTGAACATCAGAGAATTGTTTTTGTGAATATTCAATAATTTTAAGAGAATTGTTGAACGAAAAAGGCCCGTCTGGAATACCTACCATTAAGTCTTAAAAAAATACATTGCTTTTCTATCTATTGTAAGTTTTATTAAAGATTTGTAATTCACGGTAATGTCAACGTCATAATATTTAATAACACCATACTTGAAATAACGTCCATTATTTCTGTTATTTTGTAACGTAATGATTTATGATAAATGGAGATTTAACCGCTTTCCGTAGTTGAAGTTAATTTTACAAGTGCATATTATTATACTGCGAGCACTCGAAGCAAGGAGCGTCGTAGGTGGTGAGAGCCATGCGGAGCCCGAGCCGTGCAAAATGGTCGTTAACTGTATTAACATGATTACTCGTGTTGCATACTGATGAACGCCTCTCGACAGGGAACTTTGCCCTGCCTTTTGGCTCGGCCACTTTTCGCGTTTACGCCGAATACAATGTTGTACAACAACCATTTCATTGCGAGTATTTTTACATGTTAAGTGCGAACTCTGCTTCAAGGCAATGTTTGAATTGTTGCATGTACATGTACATATTACATTATATATGCATTCAATAACTCATGTTTTTTTTTACTATTGACACCGCCTTATGTGGTAGGTCATCAGAACTCTCTCGAACGATCTATTGTTCACCTCAGTCAATGAGTCAGTCGATATCAGGAAATAAATTCATTCTTATAATAATCTATATTGCAATCTATAGCGATGCAATGTAGAGTTATTTCAATTTCTCTTATCTCTTGACGCCCGACAATGCATGTGCTTCATAAAAAGTTCGTAAGGCGATAAATAACCCCTTATCGGCGGGCGCATGTGTTAACGATTTTTGAAACGGCCATTGTTTTTTCTTTCTAAAGTAACCGTTTGTTGTCATACAGCAGTGAGAGATTGGACTGCATTGAGAATGCACGCGCCTAATCCTCTCCCTCAGAATTAAATTCGCGTCAAATTCCTGATATCTTCTTCGCTATCGTAATATTTGTGTGTTGTATAACGTCTGTGTAAACTATAAACAATTAAATAATGGATGCTAACCGCGACCACATAACGCTTTGAGATCGTCTTTTCTTTATAAGAGTACCATGTTTCTCCTACTCCGTTCACAAAATCCCCTCTCCCTGAGTGTCGGATAGGAGGCTCCTTCTCGATTTACGAGGGAGCCGAAATAAAGGTAGTCTCACTATGTATTACCAAAGTACAGTCCTGACAATGTGATCCCGAAATAGAAATACACTTTCGAGTTTTATTTATGATAATTAATACAATTAAGCAATTCAATTATTATCAAAGATTACACATGCTATTCGTATTTACAACAACTATTTAAATGTGTTGATAATTATCTAAGTTAAATGCGCATTTCAGTTTCATTTCATTTCAGTTTTTCAGTTTAAATACACTCATGTAATTAAAGAATAAATTACATTTGTAATTACAACTTCCACATAAAATTTGACAATGAGTACTTGGTTTTAAAACTCGTGGAAAAGTACGCAATTCAAATATTGAAATTTCATCAAGCACATTCAAGAGAAATCCTTAATTATTTGAAATAATTTATCATTTTATATATAACATAGTAAACACTAATGCATTTGAATAGCTTTATCCGAAATATGAAAATCAACACATACACCCAGTGAGGACTTTATATCAACGGTCAATCAAAAGGTGAAAGAGTTGTGCAAATATATAAAAATGCTCAGATATGAAGATGATTAATACAATTCATACGCTGACGCTGACTATACGCTATTTTGACTGCGCAGCTTTGAGCGTATTTATATCAATAATTTGTTGAATAAAAGATAATATTATGAGCTATAACCAACGCAGACAAATCAGTTATAGTTTCTGCAAAGCTGGGCAAACCAGTCTGGCGGAGGTACGGGGTATGTCTGTAGTTGCTGCAGTCTGAAGGCGGTATATCATCGGATACAAAGGTAATGTGATTATTGCATACGGATGGGCGAACGAGTATCCAGGCGAATGCCTTTGTTTGCGGGAAGCTCTGTGAGCCGGATAGGCGCCGCGAGATAGGCTCCCAAAAGCTTTCGACTGAGACTAGGGGTTAGTACGGAAGCTTTAAAAGCTGAGCAAATTTGATTATTAATAGAGATGTCTCCACAAATTTACAATTAGTTTTTCTTGTCGGCCCATTCATATTGTCAGGATACCTTACTGTCTTCTTATGAGACGAAATTACTTTCATGAGAATGTTGATCAAAAAGATACTTAGTTTTATCATAAAAGATAATGTATTTGTATTTAATAAATTTCGTTTGAAAAGAAGCGTTTTTGATGTCATTTAAATAATCATTTGCCAAATTTTATGTCTCAAAGAATGTTTAATAATAATTAAATAATTCAAAATTAAAGATGCCACTAGTTACGTATATTCAAAGAAAAATGTTCAAATTATGTTACATATGTATTATATGATTAAAACCATGGATGGACGAACGAGAGGCTTACGTATAAGCAACTTCACGCTACACATTATTAACGTGACGGTAATAGAATGTATGTATAATATATAAATGTTTTTTTCATGAATTATGAATTCTGGAATCCAATAACACAAGTGCTATTCAAGAAGACGCTTTATTAATTTATTTAAATTACAGTCGTTAGGAATAAATAAATATGCACAAATTTGCTTTAATAATGTTAATTTCAGAAAATATCATGCTCATTAGAATTAGACGATAATCACTTGTAAATATGTTTACTAAAAACTTAATTAGCGTCATTAATATTCCACGACGATTAAGCAGTTAATTTTTGTAGAGTATAAATTATAAGTGAGATAAAAACATTAATGGCATACTGTTAGCATAAAATATACATTAATGTGTATCTTCGTCTAGGAGCATGATATCATATTTATTTGAGCGTATGAATTATCAATATTCACGACGAAAATTTTATTGTGTATCGATATATCGATAATATTGGTTTTAATGTGATGGAAAAAAAATAATATTCTCACTCAAACATCTGATATAAGACAAGAATTTTTTTTATTTACTTCACTAACTGAGTCAATTATAATGTGTAATAAATAATTAATGCTATTTTCTAACTGTGAGTGCTTCCCAATGAAACGAAAAACTTGTGAAGAATAATAACACAATGCGTAGAATTAACGATGACATCAATTTAACTTTTATACATAATTAAGTGATATCACATTTTCAATATGTTAATTTAACGATTGATTAATACATCATTAAAGTTTACTAGATTGTAAATAACATGTTTTATTTAACTATTCTATACAATTACGTGATTTACTCTTTTGATGAATTTCATATGATAGTACTGATAAAATTCTCTGATTAGAATAGTGAAGTGAGCTGTAGGTTGATTTGAATATTTCCGAGAATTTTTTGAACTTCTACAGAAATAACAAGGTAAATAATTTTTGGATTCGTAAATCGTTTAAATAATTATAGTAAAAACTTTTCAAGCCTGCCTAAGCTTGTTAGGTACAAGCTATTAAATTGAGAACTGTATTTTATCCAAACGCTCTTGTTTCAATAATATTAATATACATATTAATATACATATGCTATAAAGATGGTTCCGGGCAGATACGCCCACGAAATGCAGCATGATAAACAGAATGTCATAAAATATACAGACATGATTATCTGCTACAATGAGGTCTCTTCCTGATTGTATGTAAGCAATTTTACCTCTAAAAGAGCTGAGAGTTTACGACTAACATTATTTCACTACACGCGAAACGAATCTTATGGATGCTTGTAAGCTAAACACACCATGAAGTACTCGTTTATTTACATACAACATCAGCGAAATTACAGTATGCTACGAGAGCGAGTGGTCGTGTAGTACAAGCGAACGGAGAAAAATAACTTCTAATTTTGTTTGATATTTTCAGTTTCAAAAATGGAACATTTTTTAAATTACTAGTTGGATAACCTTGGATTAATCAAGTTCAGAAAACATAGAGGCATGAAAATGCTCGTGGTGAGAGAAACGAATCCAAATGATTTAAAAAAAAATAAAGATATGGGTACAAAAATTATGTTTTTATAGATGACTTCCGTCGAGAATTGCCACGAAACACATAAAAAAATATTGTGTACCCTGTCTACAACAGAATAGAAGTAAATTTATAATATAAAATTTAGTATTAAAATGAACTTCCACAAAGTTACCGCCGCATCTATCAAAAGTAAATTTATATTTAAACATAGTTCTGACGATGATCAACTATGTGTAATATAATTTCTGTAGAACTAAAATACATTGTTATTTTTACCCCGTGTTATAATAGAGTTATACCAACCACATGTCAATTCCGCGTAGTGTTTGCTCAAAACGCAATACATTTATACTTCGGTATGTATATAAACAAAATCTATTTTTCCTTTTAAAAAAATACTAAAATAATCAATTATTATAAATAATTTTGCAAAAACAGAATACAGGAAGTATCGTGAAAGCAGCAAGGCTGTGCCAGGGTCTAATCAATAAAATTCGAGGGTCTGTTGGTTCTAAAAATGACATGTTCTACATTAATATCCAAAATGTATGCAATTTTTGAGATACTTAAATTTATATCTAAAACCACAATTTTTAAATAGTGAGAATACAAAAATATGTATATTATTAATAAATGCTTTATCATTTTAAATGACACATGTATACTTCGCATTTAAATATGCAATAATTAATTATTATTCTTATGGCTGTATTTATTAATACAGATTCGCAATAACACACAGATAAAACGTCGTGTTTATTTTGATTCGTGCCATAAATGTCACATTAAAGTGTCATACATTTCCCAGAGGCAACTTTATCGCTGTAAATATCTATTTAGTTTACAATATGACTAAGTAAATGATTGCATTCGATATTTGAATGAAAATGTTTATAAACAAATGTTGCAGCTTATTCGACGGGAAACATTGTTTCAGTTCACAATTTCGTGCTCAGATATAAAATCAATAGAGGATTACATTAATTGTATATGATATATTGGAAACTTTTCATCCTTAATAGAGACACGGAATAAATTAATTTGAAAATAATATGCATCTTACGAACCTACACTTTTTGATCGTGAATTGGAAAAAATAAAACACACTTTTTACTACATCCACATAATAATGCCATAAAGAAATCTTTATAAAATTATAAAAGTATTTGTATCACACTGTCGACCAATGAATGATAAACAAATACATATATCATGGGAAACCAAACAAATTTTACAAAAATAGTTAAATACAGGGCTGTGGAGTCGGAGACGTCACGGCATTTTGGCCGGAGACGTACTCGGAGTCGGAAATTTTTTCATATCCTATGTAAAATTTGGCTATTGGCCGGATTGGTTGGTTGATATATAATTGAATACAAATAAATATGAAAGGCAGGAAAAAAATGTGACGAAATTAAACTTGTTTTAGACGGAGTCGTAGTCGTGTTTTTGGTAAATGCTGAAGTCGGAGTAGTATTTATTCACAGACTCCACAGCCCTGCTTAAACATGAAAATAAGTATATGTGTATTAAGAATGTAGGTCTAAGTTTTTCTTTAAAAAAATGTTTTGACGATTGCGTGATACCAAAATTACTAATTTAACCCAATTTATTAAGTTATCCATTCATCAATAAAAATAAGCACAATAATTATACTAAAGGTTTCACGTATTCAAATAGTTGAACTGACCGAATAGCGGTGGAATGTGATAAAATCGAAAAACGAGTATGAATATTAGATATCGCTCGGCAAAACCGCAATATTTCGTAGCCCGCCAATTGATATTAGTGGGCTACGGGCATATTGCTGCTGTTAGTCGAGCAATATCGTCATCATATTGCGAGCGCATTGTGCATGAATATTTATTTACTCGGTCTCTGTAACACGATACAGTATGTATTTGAAAGAAAAAAAACACGCTACTTCATAATGAAAATACAACACGTGCATTCTGCTTGTTTGTTGTAAGTGAGTGTATTATGTTACGGCTCTGACAGCTCGTAAATTTCACCAGAAAACACTTTTGTTCAACAGCCATAATAATAATATTGAAATAAAAACAGTGAGATCGTTTTATTAACATGAAATGCAAAAGAGTAAAATCATATTACAAAGATAAATATAGTAAATCATGCGAAGTTTGCCGGAGCATTTGAAAGGTCGTGGGATTACTATGGTATTTTTCAAGATTGGTATTTGCCGTATTTGGACTGCTTCAGCATTTTAATGGTTAAAAAAATATTATCGATATCTATTTCAGCATCACGCTATTAATGATAATGGTATATAAACAAACCTAAAAGAGCTATAAACAAGCAATCAAAGAATACCTGCACATATTTTATAATATATATATTCAGTTGACAATCATGACGAGCAAAACACGTGTACATACATGTCTTTATAAATTAGGTGGAATAATACAAAAAAAAATGTTTCATTTATTTAACATACTCAGATGAATCTAAATGTAATTTAATATGAAAATATAATATATCCAAAAAAAATACGCTGCTTCGATTTTATAGCATAATGAAAAAAAAGAATATAAAAACTACTAATTACGAAAATTATTCAAACATCAAATCTGTGATATCAATACGTTGCATTTAAAAGAGAAATAATTAATGAAATGAAGTTTTTTTACTGTAATAATTAGGCATATTAGATACATACATTTGGCTTCGGCATATGTGTGCGATGATAAGGCTGAGGAGTGGATAATATGCCTTTTGATGGACTTACCTAGAGAAGGAACAAAACAAAAAAAAAGTTATAAAATGTTCAATATAAATGCATATTAACGAACACGTAGGAAAAATATCTATGAATTGTTGGCGTTTTTAGTGCAATGTAGTTTTCTAACAGCGAAACCCGATTGGTGAATGACAAAACGTTAGAAACATTAGAGATTACAACAATGAAATTCTGTCGAAAGAAATCCGATGGTACTTTAATGATAACATTATTTGCGGAAGATTTGTTAAGGGGACGTTTGCGAGCAATGTAGCTTTCCCTTGACAAGGTTGTGCGTGGATTTATGACCGGTGAAGTTTCCCAAGGTGGGGGGAGGGGTTAAACAGAAAAACAAGAAAACACCTACGGCGGAATACCGTCATTATGAACGGCACCTCGGGGACACCGCACCTGCTCACCACTTCCACTATCACTTCCGTTTAACGCCCGCCCCCGCCCACCCAAATTGAATGTCAAACAAGGAAAAAAGCAGTAAATTTATTACAATTTTTTACACACACGTTAATATAACGTGAGGGTTAAATTCACAACAAAACAAATTACGCTACCGCAACACACGAAAAGAATTATATTTTTTGTTCACTGTATATCAAAATACTTATACATGTATGAATGTTTATTAAAAAATCCAAAAAATATACACTATGTATAAGTACTATCTGTTTTTAAAGTACGACTTACTTTGGCGATATACATTCACAGTATTGAATGTAAGTATTATTTCTAAAATAATTATACATTATTAAATGACAACGTTATACAATTTGAAGCAATAAACCGTATTCAAAAAAAACTATTTATTATTTCTATGCCAATTTTGATTGTACAAGTGAGAAAAAGACTAAAAAAATAATCGACCACAAAACTTTCCGATTAAAATGATTTTAATTATGAAGTTGGATCGATACTCACGATTTTAAAGTAATATAAATTTAAATAAAGAGAAATAAATACATATACAAAACGTTCCAAATATTTACTGATCTAAGACTTGACAAAAACTGTAAAAATATAAACGCGTGACGAGATGAAAAAAGCTTTTCTCAAGACGAGTGAAATATACAATTTAGAATATTCTATACGTCTTAAAATTTACCTTTAACACTCGAGCATTTTTTTGTATGTGGGTACCGGCAACTCGAGGCATTTTTCCGTGACGAGCATATTTTCAATGTAAAACATTCAACTGATGAAAAAAATGTTAAAAAAAATGAAAAAAAATGTTTTGTTATTATTTCTGTAAAATAGATATATAATGAATATAATGTAGTTATTTTCATTTAATTTGTAATTCCTCATTGTGTGGTATTTCACATAGCCATCTCCAATATGTAATTTTGGCTTAAGATGCAAGTCTTGCAAAATAGTCGTGTTTCTGATCTCCCACCTGAGATTTTTTTCTATGATTACACACTGCACAGTCTATTTTAGTCCCGGGAAGCAGTACATGTGACTTATCTGTAAGTTGGTCTTCTGTAGGAAGATTTGAAGTGCGCCTACGAAATCCACCTAGCCAAAAAATCTCCCACTTATTGGTCAACCAATAATTTGAAAAATTTCAAATGCGTCATTGGATTTTCATTTTTCTCTTCATTCGAAACTATATATAACTAATATTGGAACCCGGCTTCGCTCGGACCAGTTTGGGGTTATGTCCAGCTCGGCGCGTAAATTCAGACGGGCCAAGTTGAAACAACTTTTTTCAAAATTCAAAAGTCTAGGTCAATTAAAATGGAATTAAAATGAACATTTCAGACTGGCATTGACATTTCACAGCCCCTTTCATACATTGACAGCCCCATTCTCGCCCATTAAAATGTCCAAATTCAAGGAAAAAATCTAATTTGCTGTCAAAGAAATTTCAAATAATACCTTCACGTAAATAAAAACATTATTATATTAATAAAAGCCGGGGAAAGTTCAGTAGAAGACTAATTTATTACATTTTGACTAAATGTCTTCGCCGATAAAAATTCAAACATATTTTCTTTCATATTCGTTTTTATGGCAACTTAATGACCAACAATGCAAAAAGGGAATTACAGACCCACAGACATACATACGCCGTTTCGGTTTTATATATGTACTACTCGATACTCGAGTAATTGGAGTCTCTACACACACATAGATAACGAAACAAAATTACCGTCGAAACTTTCGCGAGCGAAATCAATTCGTTTGTTTGAACTTGCAACAACAATGCAAAAGAGAATTATTTATGTATTGTTTTACTCGTTATTTTGCACATCAACCCACGAATGCCAAATTCATCTTCTCGTCAGTCGCATTTCCCCAAGTTTATGATTAGCATAAGCATTTGTATCTTTGAAAATATCGTTCACTAATTCTTCAGTAAAAATAATTTGAAAAAGAATCCATCGACTCTTTTGAAGGAAACTGCTGAAGTCTGTTTTTATCTGGAAAGGTTCATTATCATTTTTTGTGACGTCGATCCATTCTCCTGTATTTTGTCCTATCCTGCTACTATTTCCACATATTCATCACTATTACTTTCGATAGCAAGTAATCTTCTTTTTTTCTCATTGGAGGAATTATATCACTATCAATACTATCATTGACGCAATTGAGTGCATCATTGTTATCAACACCATCCTGATCAACGTTAAAAAGTAAATTCATCATCGCCACTATCAACATTATCACTGCTTTTTTATATGTTTATTCGACATTTTTCGGTACAAAATATAATTTTGCGGGAACTGATATGCTGAACTGATATGGGAAAGGATCTCGTGTATTTCTGACGAATGAATCCTGAAATGATCCCGATGTATTTTTACATAATTAATATAAAAAAGCAGGGTGATGGCTAAAATTTTTAAATATTGCATTCATTTCGTTAATCCAAATGAAATGCTTTCAAATAGTTCAAATACACTTGTTGTACGAGCTGCTGTCTCATAAATTAACATCAGTCAAAAACAACTCGTTCCCAGTGCAGTACGCATTGTCAAACGATTCCTCACAAAATAGTAAGTCAATAGGTATTTCATTAGGTTCGTATCCTTTCCATCCTTACTCTCTTCGAAAAAGAGAGGTTGAGCAACTGAGTAACAAGCAGTTCTCGTAGAAAAATATATGTTGAGATAAGCTCCGTGAGGAGTTTATATGCTTCAAGTTAGCAGCGAACATGGTTTCTTACTTCATTAGACAGACATGTGAAGACCGTGGGTCGCTTCAAACTAATATTTTTTTTTTGAGGGCCGCAGAAAATGTAACATTCTGAAAATATTTTGACGTATAAATCAATAAAATTTTGAATATCATTACCCCCCTAACTTTGCGCCGCGGGCCACAAAAATATCATTCACAGACCGCATTTCGACCGCGGGCCCCAGTCTGTAAGTCACTTCATTAGAGTATTTTATATTAGTTTTGTAAGTTTTTAAATCGATATACCATATTAGTCAGTATTGTCATCAAAAACTGAAAAGAATATTCAAAAATAAAACTGTGAACTGCACGTTACGCCCTTGATTTTAAAAACAAATAAAAGGGAGCACCATCTTGAAAAAATAATATACACACTTCAGACCATGCGTAAAACTTCAGTTCAAACACTGTGAGAACGTTCAATAAATAAAATTTATGACCAAATGTGACATAAAAAAATATCGCTTGCAACGAAAAATTCACAAAAAAAACACATGTTGAAATTAAGAACGCCGTCACTTTTTACGACTTTTTATTATCTAAATGTCTAGATCAATTAGTATTTATTTTATCTTGTCTGAAATCGCAACATAGAAATTGGTAAAAATATGAATAAAAAAACTTTATAGTCTTGCCGCCATAGAAGCGGCATTCGAGTAATACGGCAAACTTCCAATGCCACTTGTATGGCGGCACTCGAGTGGTAAGAGTTAAAAGAAATTTTGCTACGAAAGGGTAGCAATCTTGAATCTCATATTGTTTATACAAAATAAAGAAATGTCAAAAATACGTATAGAAAATATGATTCAGAGAATAGAGATTTATTTTTATATAAAACATGAAAGTAAAATTGACGTGTGGACAGGGTAAGAGTTGCTTTATTGAAGAACATACTTCAATATGCAAAATATTTTTTATATGCGTACTACAAATGTGAACATATTCTTTGCGTGAGATAGAAAATTTTGGAATTCAGGAAAATATTTGATATGGCATTTGAGTGCGGCGTAGGTCAGATATTTGCAACCTAAGATATCATAGTATATATGCTTTTAAAGGTTTTTGACTGAGAATTTAATTTAAATCAAAATGAATTAAACCTAACCTAACCTAACCTAACCTAAGATATCATAGTATATAAGCTTTTAAAGGTTTTTGACTGATGATCACACAGAGAATTTAATTTAAATCAAAATGGTTCTCTTTCTAAAAGATTCTTCCGCTTTAACAAAAATCGTTTTCACTACGGAAACTAAAATATATGCTATCCAAATTTTCCTAACAATCAATATTGTCTACACCAGGGGAGGGCAAACTTTTCGGATGGCGGGCCAATTCGAAGAATTCAAAATGAGCCACGGGCCGCAAGTAAAATACCATTTTTAGATATACACCCGATCGTTTTTTACGCGATACATTGGTTTAAAAAAGTGGCGCACATAAAAAAATCGCGGGAAAAAAGTATCCAAAATATAAGAAAAAACAAAATTTGTTTTTCAAATTCGACCTAAAAATTTTTTTTTTTCATAAAAATATACCTTAAACATTCCCATTTTTATTTAAAAATAATAATTCTATTTTCAGTTCGTATTAATTATTGTGCATTTAACGTATTTATACGTCTATGTACATTTATTTGACATAGTAACTCTTTGTGATAAAATTTACGACCGAAAAATGTGTTATTCACGAATTTTATAAATGCATTGTGCTTAAAAAAGTTTCAGAGCTGAGTAACCAATGATTACCATTTTGTCTGTAAAAAGAAAAATCGCGTACCTACGAATAAATCACGGTGCCGTCCAAAAAATCACGTAAAATCGAAATCACTGAAAAAAATCGTTTAAAAAGAGGACCGGGTTTACTCTATTTATAATCACGAAAAATATTTTTTCCAAAAAAAATATAAGAATGATCCTGTTTCAAAGATTGGAATTTTTCAACATTTTTTTTAAAATTCAGTTGCTTTTTTTCTAGTTGATATTTTTAAAACTGCTTATTAACGGCCATAGAAGAAGATGGAATCAGAATTAAGCTGTCATGATCGAAAATGTCTGTTCACATTTTTAATTTTTTAAATAGGGTCGAATTTGTCTGAATTTAGATCTTTGTAAAATTGGCATATTTCGTCACGACGGTGTAATCCTCTTAAATCAGTGTTACATTGCAGATTAATAATCTCAAGTTGTAGCTCTTTCAATACAGTTTTAATATCTATAGAAAATGGATCGCTTACTAGCGCCAAACTTGTATCAATTTTTCAGAAGTCACCAAATCTTTGTGAAAAATCGTCATTCAGAGCGCTCATAACACGGAGTTAATAGTATTTAAGTGTGGCACGATTCGCACGGGTGTGGAGAAATGCAAAACAATCACAAATCCCTAATCATCAGTATCGGGAGAGTCCATAACATTTGTCATTTCCAAAAATAAAATTATAATATTTATTATATTCCGAACTCTTCGAAGCACTTCTTCCAAGCAAAGCCATCGAATTTGACTGTGAAAAGGAATATCTGAATACTCACTCAATATCTTGAAGAGCTTTTATTTGATTTTCAAATATTTTTTAAAAAAAAATATTCTTACTTAGAATTAGGATATATGATGGCGGGCCGCAGAAAACACTCGGCGGGCCGCAGTTTGCCCGTGCCTGGTCTACACCATTCACTTGAGTGAATGCGTAACTAACTAAAATAATAATTGACTTTAAGTAAAAAAGACAGTGTCGTATCCACCGTCAGTTTTATAATTTTGTCATCGGCTATATGCAGCTCTTCTCTACATTAAAAATATGTTGTCCATGAAAGCAATAAAGTAAATTAAAATTTCAACTGACCTGTCAATTCAATCTATACAAATAAGATTTCCTGGCGAGGCGAACGTTTACGTTTCTAAATTTTCGAATTAATTGGCAATAACTATGAAGAAATATATTGTAATAAGGAAAGAGGAAACAATATTATGAGATACAAAAATGAATTATACGACAAGGGATAGTAGCTGCTCACAATCGATGTGCAGAAATTCTTCTGTTGTTTTATTAATTGAAACCATAACCATTTACACTAGTCTAAACAAGAGGCACGATTTTAAATGAATAGCTTGGCTTTTATTTGTAAAAACTCTAATATAATACGAGAAAAAATATCTTGTTTCAAATGAAATATATAAAATATTTCATAATACTATATTTTATAAAAAGTTTCTTAAATAAAATAAAAAGTTTTGCTCGAGTTTCACTTAGCACCACTGTTTCAATATTACGGTGATGTTAAGTTGTTTAACCCTGAAACGGAATGGGGGGAGAGGTGCTCGAGTTGGCCACGTCGAAAAGCCGAAACTTCTAAGATTTATCGCTTGTTCAGCGCGCAATAAATTTGCGAAATAAAAGGAAACTTAATAATTCATGTTGCGCGTCAGGACAGAAGGAGCGAAAGATTCCAAATATTATGTGTATATATAAAATACGGAGAGTCGTCCGTTTTACAAACCGGCCACGTTCTCGCGAGTAAAAAAAAATGACATGGGTGAACATTTGATACGATCGTCGTTACATATAAAAACAGATTCTCTGGAAATATTAAAGCACTATAGAAATGTCAACGAGACGAGTAGTATACTCTATACAGGACCATACCGTTTATCCAGGAGTCGTCGTAAAGTAAGCAGTATTATTTTATTTTTATATTCAAAAGACAACAACCAAATAAAATATCAAATTTGTTGAGTCGGCATATATTTACTTGCATGAATTAACTAAAGGTAGTGTTCAGTATTATTATGACGACGATAACTTTCTTATAAAGGGTTTAGAACAGAGCCGAAAAACCTTCCCGTAGAAATACCGACCTAAATAATCAATGCCGCATGAAAGTAAATTACTTTTTAAAATGTGAAATAGAATAATTTAATATGAAAATCTTGCTGATATATTGTAGTTTCTGAAGTCGTTTCGTTAACTAGTGGAAGATTTATATTAGACGAGTAAATATTTTCCAGATTATAAACTTTCATTCAAAAGTGCGATAAGAGTGTAGGTGACCAAGGCTAGTTTAGACGATAGCACTATAGAACTACGAATATTGAAAAACGTGGCGACTATTATACTCATACACAAACAGCCCTTTCTCATAAATCGGTTTTAATACGGATGTATTATTTTTACGATTACTTATCAGGGATGTTAGAATGACCGACTCAAAGCAGGTCCTCGCTTAGGTAAATAATTCTCGGCTTGAGTCCATACACTTCGTACGAGTAGTTTACAAGTCAAAGGCGATGAGTTCAATAAAAATAAACAAGCGTGTCGTTATATTATCCCTTGCCGTATGAATGAGACAACGGGTTTTGATAAAAGTCGACTTGTGTATACGATAGCGTGTAACAGAGGATGTTTAAAATGCTGTACAAACACAACAAGATAACACCGAATAAACTAAACACTCGAGGAGAGAATGTTTGCCGAGGGTAAAGCGATATTTAGAGAATCATTTTCACGCGCGACATAATAAAATAACTTAAAAATAAACATTCAATAGTCTAAATAAAAATATAAATTCATTTTGTTTTATAATACGTAATTTTCGGTCAGAGATGCATTTTTATAAATCAAACAGAGAAAAAGAAAAATTGATCCATTGACGCTTACTTGGAAGATGCCGAAAGGTGAGACCTCGAAGGTCATTTGCGAAAAACTCATGGAAAACAACAAAATTCAAATTTGTAAATATTTGGCAAATTTGCGACATTTAAGTTGGAGATTTTGCAAGAATTAGTAAGAACTGTTATTCAATATATTTTACCCAACGAAAAAGTAAACAATACGGCATGGGTAATGTATGACGGATTTAATTTGAAACATTTTAGTATTTAAAAATATTTTCATTTCAAATACCGAGACTGTATTTGTTTTTTCTCCTATCCAAAACGACCTTGAAATGCCAGAAAAATAAGGAAAAAGGGAATGTTATAAATATCAATCATGGCAGATGATATGCGAAATAAATAAGCTTTACCAGCCCTCCGATAAAGTGATTTGCCAACCCGATTCTATGAACACGCGAAAGCTCGCTGGCAGGGCGTCCGGAAAATACGTTTAAATTTAAGCTTTCCGAAAGGCGGCCGCCGAAGCCCGTGCATAAATCAAAAGAAGGGGGCACAGGGTGTCGCGGTATAGGCCCTTTCCCCCTCCTGACTCCGTCCGTATGAGGCCAACGTCACTTGTTTTCCACTGAATATGAAGTAAAGTACGTATTTAAGTCTTTTAATTTACTATGAATTTAATTAGATTTTTTTAAAATCTAGGATCGATTAGAAACGAAAAGAACAATTTACAATAAAATAAAAATATTTTTTCACCCTGTCAACAATACATGTTCAAGTAAAAACTGTCCAGTGACAGTTTTTACTATATATACCGTATACCGTAACGTTTTTAATGCATCATACAAATCACCGGACTAAATAAAGTTTTTCCATGTATAATTAAATAATAATCTGGTAGTAATTATCGAGTTCAATAGTAATGATAATGTAACATTAAAAATAGTACTGTTGCATTTATTCGACGCCACAAACGCTTTATTTTATAGTAGTGTTTAAAACTTAACACTTTTAAATTAATAATATATTTATGAAATAAACAGAATCCCAAAAAATATTTTCGACTCCAGACACCCTGAAGCATTTGCAAGAAACCAGCAAAAGTATAAATTCAAATTATGTTTTAATATCAAAAAATATTTGTAGCAAATCAAATAAAAAAAAAGGCTCGAGCCACTTAATCATAAGATGTAGTCGTCCGTATGTTTTTCTTTTCCATTTGAAAATAAGAAAACTCGGCGTATAACAGACGAGTTGAAAATTTACGGGAAGGTCGAAGGGTGAGAGGGAGGGGACCAACTCAACTCGCTTTTCCCAATTTTCATAGGGAAGATTTATTGCCACTTCAGATGAAAATTCTGTTCCCAGCTCTCTTTTGTATTGCAATACAAAATGCGGCCTTGGCGAGAAAAGCAATTTGACGGACGATATCTATCGGTCCGCGAAGACGATACCGAATGATGAATAGTCACTTAGTTTATTTATATGTAAAACAATTGTGGTACTTCAAAAAAAAGTTTTATCTCTAATTGAAAAGAAAAGAGCTGATAATTTTTTTCAAGCAACCTGCTTATATTCATTTTGCGTCGAATGCAAAGAAACGGTAATAATATTATATTAAAAGGCGTCAACGACACAAAGAGACACTAAGCCATAATAAATAGTTTAGTTCGATTCAATAAACGTCAAAAGACGGCAGTTTGAAAAGGAAGGGAGACAAATAATAAAATAAATAATAGGAATAAAAGCGCATGAAATCTCGTTCGACTGCAAAAAGAATGGCGAAAAAAGACTTAAGGATTACAATAGAAGGAAGAAGTAAACGATGGATGGAGGGCGCACTGTTTCTCTGCCTTTCATTCTTTCGACGGTCCGCATTTTTCCTTTCGTATGGTAATCAAAGCTGGAGAACAGATAGGAAGTAAGGTAGGTAATGCTTTGCTAGGGTCTCAGACAGTGGCAGGTCAAGGGTGACAATATCGAGGCGTTGAAAAGAACGAATAAATAATTCAATATGGTATTATGGTGGTTTTTGCTTGAAGCAGTTTTTTCTCGACAAGCTTCCAATTAATATTCTAGAATGTACACACACAAGAAATAAATCTCAACTATAGCAAGAACAATACCTAAATTGAAGATATAATCTGTAAATTATACTGTTCCATCTAGTGTTGTAAACAGATTTTTTCAATTGAAATCAGGACTGTTGAGTCGTTAAAAAAACCACGACTCCGACTCCAGCATTGACCAAAAATACGACTCCGACTAAAAAAAAGTTTAATTTATCACATTTTTTTCCTACTTTCCCTATTTCAATTAAATATCAACCGATATAAAATGGCATACAACACACTACCATTCGAAAGAAAAAATAAAAATCACAGCGCCGAGTAGTTATGGCATTATTTATAGTTTGAATATAGATGTTTGTATATTCGTGAATAGTTTCCTCTAGTTTTCACCATATACTATCTAACGATTTTGTTCTGATATTTTTTGTTCTCCAATATATGTTTTTAAAATATTATCGGACATAGGGTTGGATTGCACTGCCACGAAGTCTGAGATAGATTCAATCTTATTTCTCACCCTCGCAATTCTTGTCCCGGAAACTCGACAACTTTGCCTCTTAGCCATCGTCGACAAAATATAATCTGGACGAGGATAATAAAGAAAAAATAAGATCGAATTGAGGAATTTTACACAATGGATTGCGATGTGGATTGCAGTTCAGCGTCCGATCCAATATACCGTTACTTTATTTCCCCAATCGAATGGAACGTTTCATTAAATTACTCTCAATTAAAAGATCGAATGAGGCAATTGTGGAATCAATAGTGACCGATTTGATATAAATAATTTTAGAGAAAACGTTTATTGACTCAAACAGGTAACATTTTAATTAGAACAGGTGGCTCACCACTGTTCAATTTATTTCGTATTGGATTATCTCTCCAAAACACAGCTTATTAATTTGAGTGTTATACAAACTATAATTGTTACCAGCCAGCCCCCTCCCTGCGTCATATAGAAATCCCAACCGCACATTTGTAGTTTATAAATATAAGAATTTTTTTACCCTGAATTGGTATTTACTCGGTAGAATTCCATAAAAATAACAATGTATCTGCATCTGCAGTGAAAATTATTGGAGCACTGATACGTTTATTATCTACTACTCGAGATCACTTGCTTAAAAAGCAATATCATTTTTAATAATCAATTATTATCTGTGGTCAATTGAGACCGACACATTTTCAACAACATCGCTTTTTCGCAATAGAATCTTACGGTGGTCACGGGCCGACCAAAAAGGCTTTCGAAAAACCGAACGCCGGCACGGTAGTTTCAACGCCGCACTCTCAGGGGGACGAATGGACTCACCACTACTGCCCTCTTGACGGACGAGTGGTCTGTCCTCTTGAGCCTTTCTCTCCGAAATTGGGCTAAGAGCTTTAGGTAGCGTCGAGCATCCTGCGCTTATTGTGTGAAATATATGTTGTAAAAATAATTACATCTCAAAAAAGATGGCTAACGTTTGGCAATTCGTTAGGAAAGCCTTTTACTAACCTATCATGTTCGTTCTTTCGGCTGATACTTGAAGGAATATCTGTGATATATGTATTGTATATTGATTTGATTAATTTAAACAAAAATACAACTTAAAGTATATGTACATAATTATATGCCGGTCGTATAAGTGTAAATCGCAGAACGGCTGTATGAGACGTAGCTATCTAAGTATATAAAACAGTAAGAAAAATAACAATGTATTTTAATTCTACATAAATTATTTTATATATTTGTTGATAGCTATTTCGGCTAAAATGCTAAAATAATTTCTGTATAATTAAAATACATTGTTATTTTTCTTACCGTATTATAATGGAGTTCTACCAAGTAAATGCCTACTAAATCAATATCTAAATAAAGTCAACAGAATACAGTCGGCTAATTTGATGTATTTAATATGAAAGAAAATATTCAATTATAAAATCGTTTTTGTCTACGGTAAAGATAAGATGCAAGAGTTACATCGGGCAGTACAACCCTTAGTTGGGAAACACTTTTTCTGTCTGACAATTCTAGGTATTTTGGCGTTTCGATGATGAATTTATGATCCAATAAGATTTATACATTTTATTTATGAAGGCTGTATGAAAAATATGATACTAATATATATTTTTATGCAGTCACGTAAACAATTACTTAATTGCTCCACTACCACCCAGTCATGAGTATGTAGCCGCTGTTTCAAGGCCACCTTCCATGATGCTATATGATCAAGAAAAAAATTCACGTCTCGTGTCTTTGTCCGATACACAGCTGCGTGGTACTGATCTTTAAGCCATAAGCGATGGTGCTAAGAGAAGAGAAAAATAGAACGGGAAAAAATATTTATCTGGTTAAACATAACAGTGGGTGCATTTCCAATGAAAAGACTTCACTGATTGTTGAAGATCAGTTTGCGTAATATTTTTTGAAATGCGCGGTTTTAATAGAGACTTACTCGAAATCGCAACGACGAAACTTATTGTTTTATTTAAAACCAGATCAAATTATTTATCCGACGTACGTGTTAACATCACGCGGGCGTGAGGCCCAGCCCGTTAAACGTGGATCGGAACCGCTTGCATATTCAGGTCTCGTAAAACCGTGAAATATGGCTGAGGATCGCGGGCTGAATTGCAAATCGTTTCCTCCTTCATCAAACGGGTAATGGAGAATATTGTTGAATTTCACCGTTCAGTTTAGGCTATCAGGTAGATTTTTCACGAAGAAAATGAAGATATCAGATAGAATAAGATTGAAAATTACGATAGTTTGTATTTTATTTGATTATCGAATTCAAGACGCGGTACATTTCTTGTACATAGCATATATATTATGACTACAAATTAAAGTATTATAACAATATTCACTGAAGAAATGGATTAGGAAGCAACATTAAATTTTGTGAATAAGGACAATCATTCATATTATAGGGATTTTCTAGTCACGGATGTACGGATTAAATAACAAAAAAAATAATCTTTTTTAAAGGCATACATAATAATTAAAAAAACAATTTTAAAACCGGTCCGATAAAATAATGTCCGGAATCAAATTTGTAAAATTTATGAACCAGTTCTTAAACGGTCATTACGAAATTAAAGACTTAGTAATGTCAAAATAACAAAACGAATTTCGATTTTTAGATTCATGCAACAGACGGCGCAAAGGGCTCGGGTACTTAAAACAGAAAATAACACTAAAGTGACACAGCTATACAAGACATATTTAGCAAAAGTTTATTCCTTATATTGAAGAGAAGTCGCGCGGAAATAACTAGAGATGTTCTTTACAAAAGATTCTAAAATAACCTTTATCAAAGATAATAAGGCATTGTACATTAACATGACATTTGCTATGATTATCTGCACGAGGTTCTATTATTAAAAATCATTCTGTCTGATGATAACAATATAAGAAAAAATAATGATGTACAAATTTAATATAAGTATGTATTATTTATGTAGTAACCTATTTCATTGTAAGAAAAAAACATTTATTTTGACTAATTAGAGTTTAAATGTTATTTTTTCATGAAAAGATTAATTATTGACATAAAAATGGATGTTATAGATGTCCACTTCCGGAACAAACTCACAAATATTGGCATTATTCCATGGTTTATTAATTTTAATATTAAAAACGTTTCGCATCCCTAGCTGAACACGACCCCAGCGCAGAGAAATATAATGGCTCCCATTACAACGAAAAAGATGAAATCCAGCGCAATAAAAGGTAAAATCGCTGGAAATAATATTCATGCCGAATGGGGGGTCGATCTAAGAAAAAATAAAATAAAATACGCATTTTATAGAGCGATACACATTGTGCATTTTTTTTGCTGAATGCAGAGAGTAATAAAACAATTTATAGGGCCATGATGTTTTTGTTATGGCGTCATCTTGCTTTGGCTGGGGTAAGAGTTTGTGAACACGAGCTTTGTGCGAGCTTTGCTCAGCAGCTTTTGATGGCGGTGAAAACAGGCTTGAAATTTCACTTGAAGCTACTACCGTTTGTTTTAAATGCGATTGCATAGCGAAGAGCTTTCGTACAATTTTGTAAACTTTGCAAGATGTTATAAATTTATTTTAATGGAGATACTTCTCTACGTGCTATATTACACTTGAATTTTGTAATTTTCCATAAGTTTTATCACTAACAACCGGATTTCGCCTCACGGAATTTCCAAGCATTTTAAGTGCGCGAATGAAATGCCTGAAGATGCCGAAAGGTTAGTGACAAAACTCACGGAAAAGTAAAAAAAAACAAAATTGATTTTAAAAGTCCATCAAACATGTAATTATATAACTACAACTAAAAGACATGCTTAATTTCGAATATCTAAAGGTTTAATAAATATAGACTGTCTAGTCAGTGGGTGAGAAAAATAAATGTTAAAATGTATCTGATCGATGTAATGTCGAACGAACTGTTTGAAAACGGAATTTTTTCATATTAAAAAGCTGACTGGCTTTTCTCAGTGAACTGCGTTAACTGCGAATTTGCGTTATTGTTTTACAAATAATTATGTAAAAAGAGACTGCTTAAAATGTATATACGATGTAATTAAAAAAGACATATTACATTTTGGCAACAAAACTATCACAAAGAAAGACTAAAGACCAGCAAAAAAAAAAATACAAACGAGCCTCAGTCACAAACTTTCAAATGGATTCAATCATAGGTAGAATGTCGACTTGGAATAATGAGAAAACCGGAAGACCCCTTCTTTTTGCAAAGTCCGGGTGCCGTAACCGGTGCTAAGATGGGGGAAAATCTCCCCCACGGTATCCACAGCAACCAAGATACTTCCTCGCGATGCAACCCAGCATATAAATTATACATGTTTTTGGCACGAGTCTATTTTTAAAGTTAAATATCACAATTCTATTGCGGTAAGTCTCAGTTCCAATACGAGTTTGCATTATCGGAAATGCTGCCCTGGTAAAACTGAAAGTTCTTTTACTATCAATATACGATACAGATAACATTATGTCATCTGGTAGACTCGGATTCATTACTGGAGTCATAATAAACAAATTACACATTCAACGCGAATAAAATTTTACATCATATCACGAGTGATCATATATTATCACGAAATACTCGAAATAAATAGGACACAGTTGACTAGGTTCCCAATTTTAAATGAGCAACATAATGTTCACAACTAACCCTCGTTATATCGTTTTAGATACATTATAAGTTCAAAAAATCGAAATAAATCAATCCTTTAATAATACGTCCGGATAAAACTCACATATTAAATGAGTAGATATTTACATGCTATAAGCTGGAAATAATTATTTACGATATTACATTTAAAAAACCTGATAATTGTAATTTACCCATTCAATAACTGACCAATTCATTGAAACTCATTTAGATCAAAATATTAATAGCGAATGTTAATTTATCCAGATTGCTATAGTAACGATTAAACCTAGTGATATACTTTTATTCTTATATATAAGCGATACAAACTATGTATTTCCTACTCGTCAGTTCAAATTTTTTCGAGCACTTGAAATGCCCGAAGATGTCGAAACAGGACGCCACAAGTACAAACTTCCAACTATTCATTTTTTAAAGCTACGAGTGAAGAAATATGGTTGCGATTTTTATGAGGTTATTAGACGGAACGCTACCTTTCGAAAGCTTTTCCTGACCTAACAGTATGGAAGTTTAATCTAGACACTAACTGAAATATGTATAGTAAAAGACGTTTCTGCGGTGGTTAATAAATATTTTCCGCTATTAATGCGAGAGTATCAGACAATGGATGGAACGTCGCATCGCCTATGCTTATGGCCAGGGTATAAAATATGTCGCCGTAATACAATGTTCGCGGCCGCTTTCAAAATACATGCGATAGTATTTACATTTTCTGCCGGTGAATGTACATTGTGCACGTGATATGGATGGCGTTCGAAAATACGCTTTGTTTAAGAAGCACAGGATCGAGCAGAGCATCTTCAACATAAATGATTGTGAGGAAGAAGTTAGTCTTACTAACCAAGAAATTTTGTTTTTTTTTCTAGAAAATTTAATACTACAATCTCTTCCAAATTGATACCCTTATTCACCTGATGCAAATATTTAAAAATAATCTTCGTTATACAATAGATGTGTATTAAAAGAAAAGTGTACCTTTTACTAAACGAGAAGCAAGTTCTTTGGCTGTTAGTGAATGATGTTTTATATCTGTCATGGCTAATCATTTTTTTGCTTGATATAATCTTCTATCGAGAAAATTGAAACTTTTTATTTTTTAATTATCATGTAATTCAACCAATGAATGCAGCATAAAACTTTAAAAATCAATCTATGGCGTAAGGTTGGTTATTGGGTGACATGTATATCGTCCAATATCCAGTAAATACTGACACATACTAACTGAAAAAAAATCTACATGTTATTGTATGCCCCAACCAAATGGGATTCGGCCCACTGATAGACCTGTGTCGTTTTATTCCATATCACAGGAATAATTTATATATTGTAGAAATAAAATTTCAGCCAGTAGTTAATTTATTCATAATGGAGAGTAGTAATGAGTTGTAGCGACTGCATCCGAAGCAGAAAAGGAACATTTAAAATTTTCGCACAGATTGATTTTCTGCTGACAAAGTAAAGCAATAGTTTTGTATTTCCGTCGAAATATAATATTCGCACGATACACGTTTTCTGTATAGTGGCGGTAATTTAATATGCAGTATCCACCGAGCGTAGTTGCATCGCGCATCTTGTCGCTGGAACAAAGATACACTGCATCACTCGGCGAGATCTCGACTGCACGTTTTGCAAGCCTAACTAATCTGTTTATCAAAGAGACCAACCGGTATAATAATCAGAAGCTCTCGCTCGGCTTCCACAGTAGAAATATATGATTATAGCTCTTTCAAACACTTCCATAAATGTATTATTCAAATTGCCATATTTTACGGTCTTTACACCAATGTGACCAACGAAGCTTTATCGTATTTTAGATATGATGGAGAGGATACGATAAAAGGATATTGGTTACAGTGGAAGTTAATCTCTTTCCTAATGAGCCGATTTACGAATATTGCGACAGCTAAGATTTCAAAAATTAATTCAAAAGTGTTTATGTTAAATACACTCCGAAAGTTTAACAGACCAACGAATGCATGTATCAATTTGCAATACACCGCAATCAGGCGTCTTAAATGCTAGCTGCTTCGGGTTGTTTCGAATGGGTTAACTGTAAATTTTACAATACTGAAAATTGGTTGACTCAGTAACTAATAAGATTATACATAATTAATGCGGACTTGTTACATGCAAAGTTTCAAATTGATCATATTTATACGAATATCGCATTTGCAATTCAACTTTTTTTAAAGCTCTGAGAGAATAAGAAGTAAAAATATGTCCAAAGATAAGCTATCTCAATAGGCCGTTTTGATTCGTGAAATAATTGATTACGGCTTCTTCACACGATTTCTCACGTCAAAATTATTCAAACTCGACAAAAGCGCCGACTTCGGTTTAAATATTTATTAATGCATGTATTATGTAAAGGTGGGCTGAACGAACAAGCGTGAAAAGAAAAGGACCGCACGAAAGCTTGCCTTAAACGAAATTAAATCGAAATTTTCAGCAATCACAAAGGATTTTCAATACAAAATTTAAAAATCCTACTATTGTAGGTGAAATTCAATGTCTTTAAGAATATGAACACGAGTTGGCATTTTTTGTAAAAGATTTTTTTGAATACAGTTAAAAAGGATGGGAATCTTTATTTCAATTGGCACTCGTTATCAAATATATGTATTGTGTGATAATTACATTGCCTCCCAATCTTCTAACAATGTTTTCCCAAAAATAGGACAAAGATAGAGCAATCAGCAAATTACACTTTATTTGCGAGCTATGGATAAAGCCTAATCTTTAAAACGAGTATAAGCGACCGCATGTCTAAATCAACATTTTTTTACAAACCAACAAAACTTCTGTTGAGATGCTACATTCCGTAACGATTCCATTCTTTCTATTCCATTCTTTTTTTTTATTTTACATATGAGGTGTTTTTTTCAAGACAGCTCAGATCAGCTCAAAGAAAAGTGACGCACACGCATGTCTTAGATTTCATATTAAAATTGGTGAAAACCGAACTTTTTTTTCTTTTCTGACCTAGCCGCGACTAGAACCCAGACGCACCTGATCGCTAGGATAAATGCACCGTATGCAATTAATTATAAACGATGCGAGAAGACGATATTAAAATTAGAAAACTAAGCATTTTATTTCACAAACTTTACTACACGGTACGGTGAATACAATTTAAAATAAAATAATCTCGTAATAAGTGCAAAGTTTCAGATAACAGGAATAATTCTTTCAACCCGTTACGATCAATTTCCAACAAAGCTCCAATGTTCGACGTTTCTGGAGCTTTCTCTCATATCGCAAGGAGAACGAAGGATTTGCATAATTTAAAATACGATTCTTAGCCTTCTTTTTATAGAATGAGAACTTTTTATTTGGCGGGAGAAGTTTGGAGATTTTAAGTCGCCAATTTAGACGATACATTTGAGTAGATTGTGAATAAAAAATATTATACTCTTGGCAATGAAGCATAAGCCTCCGCGGTAGGCGGTGACAGCTTTTTGTACTGCACGTATTTAAGTGTATTGGAGTCAAATTACGGTACGAACAAAACATATTTTAAAATTACATTTTATTACGGTTTAATTTAAGATTGATGATGAATGACTTAGCCATTGCGTGTTAAAGGGATAACTTCATATTGACACCGCCTTATATGGTAGGTCATCAGAACTCTCTCGAACGATCTATTTTTCACCTCAGTCTATGAGTTTAAGTCGATATCAGGAAATAAATTCATTCTTATAATACTCTATATTGAAATCTATAGCGATTTAAAATACGAGGTATCTCATGCAAAGTTCGATGGACCATAAATAATGTGTTATCGCGCGAACGTTTAACGGTCATTGTTTCCTAAAGGAACCGCTTTTTTTTCATACAGTGTGAGTGAGAAATTGGAGAGCGTCGCACGGGAACTTGTGAGCCATATAAATATTGCAAGATTGGTTGAGGTAATTCTCCCATACTTTAAGTCTTGGAAAGTAGCCTCAAGCTCTCAATCCTCCCCCTAAACCTAAATTCGCGTTCAAGTCCTGATATAGTCGCCGTAATTGTAATAATTGTGTTTTGTATTTTCAATTTAAATTCTATGGGTGCGTAACGTGTTTAACGCTAACGTAAATAAATTGTGTATAACTGTATTTAAAAGTGAATAAATTATATGTGTGTGCTAATCGCATTGTTTACATTTTGAGATCGTGGTTTTAATAAAGAGCATCCTGATTCTTCTACTCCGATCCCTAAATCCCTCTTCTCGAGTATCGGACGAAGGTTTATTCTCATTTACGAGAGAACCCGAATCAAGGTCGTCTCAATATATAATATGTGAAGTGAAAACCAACATTTCTTTGTAGTGCCGTTATTTATTTTATATTTTTTACTGATAAAATAATATACAAACAAAGAAACTACAGGTTTAATAAAACTCAAGGTGATATTATAATATAAAACAGGAATAATAAATCCTAACAACGATCAAACAAAATTAAACTAAGCACTTTCGAAATTGATTTATGTTGCTTTCCTTTGGCAAAATTTAAATTGAAAAGATAACGTAAACATATTATTATTCTAATGGCCCAACGAAAGAGAACATCAAGAGATGAGAGGGGATAAGAAGATAATCCGGGAACGATAAGGGGGAGGGAGAAGGAAGGCGAGAGACAAGGACATAGACGGAATAGCTTGGAAAGTTTTTCTATTCATGGGATTATTAATGAGCCGTGGAGTTTTATAAAGCTGGCATACTGTTTGTTTAAAACAGAGATTCTAGGTTATGTTTACATTAATAAATCGAGCAAATGTACTTTTATTTAAAACTTGTAGTTTAAGCAAGTATGGGGAAGTTTTAATTGTGTAATACAAATCTATAAAAAGATTCTTTCCCGTGATAAGTCGACACAAGAAACATATGAAAAGAAGCCTAAAATTGAACAAATATTATGCAAACAATTTTTTTTTAAAATTTTCACCATCATTTAAATTGATATTAGTTAGTAATTTTCTCTTGACGGCTATACTATTTTCATTATAAAGACAAGATTAAACAGTATTTTCCCATTGACTTTTCACAAAGAATCGACAGTTGACAGTTTTAGACCATACAAGTGAATTAATAGAAGACTGATAATGAATTGATATATGATCGTGGTAAAGCACCTTTCCAAGAACAACGAACGATGATACCTCTGATTATCGGCGCAGAAATACCATTCAACAATTATGTAAACATAGCAATATATTTATTCAGTTTAATTAGTGGGGATTAATTGGTATATGCTAAAGGTAGAATTTAAATAACTGATTATTCCACGTATTTAATGCTTATTGTAACATGTGTTTCCCGTTTTCAGAGACATCTTCGGACTATCTAAGTGAATAAATATTCATATAGTAAGTTTAAATATGCTGCAAAATTGCAAGGTATGTATGTCTTATTAATTTTTAGCCAGTTAATAGTTTTCAATCAAAACTCTATTTCATTGTTTTCGTATTCATATTACCCGTCAAAAAGATCCGATTTTGTTGATATATTAATATAACATTGAATTATGCGTAAAAGCGAGTTAGATAAAATAATCTTTTTCCGAATTAAGTGGCAGATTTATTTGATTCAAAATTGATAAAATTAATCCTGCACAAGAAAGCTAATCTAAAAGGGCAAAAGAATTCAAAAGTCGCTGCGAATGAATGCGCGAATAATTCGCCGAACGGTCTGTCAATTTAAATAACAGGGCAGGATTACGCGAACGAGTGAAATTTTAATTAAGAAGCCGCCTTCAAAATTGAAGGCTCGGAGGTAAGGAAGAGACAAAGGTGGCGCCGTTGGAACGGGAGAAAGGGGAGGAGAGGTAGATAGAAATAGCAACGATGAAAACAATCTGGATAGCGCAGAGACGTTACGATAAAAATTCTAAAAAAGAAAATTAATTCCGCCATTCACCAATCTAACGGAAAAAATAATTTTATGTAAACGATCTATCAAGAATTACTTACAGATACTATTTGTTACTGTTTATAAGTTATAATTTATACGGCTGATGAACCATGCTGTTATCACACGAGACCTAAACAAATAGGATTATGTAATAATTATAGACACCGAAGCGTCGTGATTTTAAATCATGACTTTATATAAACCACTTTTAAGGTGTCCACTGTCAATACTTGGTGGCAATACGAAGGGATTATAATAAAAATAATTATACATTTTTAGTACTTTCTCCACATAAAATTTATTAGATCAGGACCGGTTTCGCTCATGGCGAGCATTGTCAACTGAGTTAATATTAATAAGTATAACTGAGTTACTGTCAATATTAATAAGTCAATCAGTTGAAAATGCTCGCCTTGAGCGAAACCGGTCCTGTTCTAATAAATTTTATGTGGAAAAAGTACTAAAAATGTATTATTATTTTTATTAAATAAACCAATATGTTTCGTAACCTTGAAATATGATAACCGCTTGACACATTAAAATATACATTTTATTTGTATGCAGGAAAATATGTATAATTTAAAAAAAAAAAAAGCCACCTACGCTACTGTGCAGCTGTTTTTATAGAAGTGACAGAGTAAGGAGTTAATGCGCTCAATCAAAAGTAGATTACACGGCGATGAAAATGTCCCGACAGTCGAAACACCCCGGAGGAAACAACTTTATATAAAACGGAGAGGTAAATAAATATTGAGATTGCTAAATTAAATCCTGAGACGGGCTGTGCCGAGTGGACAGATTTTTTATTTTTATATTATTTCTGTATAAATGTGTCTCATATATTTCAGTCAAAAATTCTAAAATAGCGACATTAGACATGCCGTAATAATATAACTACCTAAAATTAATAACGCTTTAGATTTAGTTCAATATAACATTTATTAATTTGAATAAACCAATAAAATGAGACCGATGTGATGTGAACTTCTTAACATTTTATTTTCTTATTGAAGGGTTTTGTTACTACTGAGTGTTACACCATCAGTGGTAGTTATTTTATTTGTATAAAAAAATAGAATTTACTTAAAGTAACCGTCGACTCGAAAGAAAACCTTGAATATGAAGAAAACTAAGTAATTAGTATAATGTCAAAATTTTAAATCTTATGCTTTAAATTGAGCATTGAGACGCCGACAGTAATTTAAATACACATTTGGAATAAATTAATATTCTACGCACAAGTTTCGCATCATAAATGATTTAACTCAAGACGTAGAAAACAAGACACTAAAATAATGTAAGTGGTGTACACATTAACTTGTTTGATCGGTTTGACAAGACGCATGAATTGTCAAACCGATCTATTTCAAATAAACAATCAATTACTATATATATGCTACTTAAACCTAACGTAATATTATTTCTGACGATATAAAAGAATAAATGTATGAAGATTCGCATTCAATACATGTTTTACAGGAGAAGAATTGGCATAAACAGGAGAGTGGCAATCAAATTGTCAGATGAGAGGACGGGAACGCTTCGGGAGAGAGACACTTGTTCACGTGAGGATCGTATGGCATTAACTTTGATTGATTTAGTAATATTGGCGGGATCAAGCGATAGCAGCCACTTGCTACCTGAGAAAGAATGAGTTTAAGAAATCAGTGACAACCGACGGGTTGATTGGTAGATATTGATACTGGTCTCTGATATATCAAACAAATGCATTCCAAAACTATGCCTCCCGGAACCCGGAGTATGTGAACAGAATTCGTACATCAAGAAATGCTTTTAATTTGATGACTTATTCCATACAACTTCATTTATTTAAACTTTAGACCGCGCAGTAGTGTATAACGAAAGAGCCCGAAAATGCCTTCCTCAAATAATGCCGAATACGATTTTTTTTTTAATGATATAAGGATCAGGATTGGTAGTAAAAATTGCAGTGCACGAAATTCATGCGGAATTTATCTATACATATTTACTGAAAGAACTTTTTACTTACAAAAGGAATTTAATATAATACATTTGTTTAATGCTGGCAAAATATTTAAAATGTATCCTTTGATGAATAAATTCATTAATTGGAAGTGGCGATCGTTCATAAATAATCTCACAGATTCGCCCATCCAAGTGTACTGTCAAACTTTTCGGAAAATATTCTTTTGAAAAGGTAAATTTGATAAAGTTTTCAAAGCAACAAAGTTCGCCTGCCTCAAAGTGAGGAAGAATTAGGGGAAGCAAACACACCGGAAACGGGGAAATCTGCATTGCTAACAAAATTAAAACAAAGCAGATAATTATAAAAGTTTTCCAAGACAATATTTACATAATAAAGCCACCGTTTATTGCTAACAAAACTCCTGAGGTTTCCATTCCGTTCGGTGGCTAGATACGGGAAAAATCAGATAGCTTGTTTTAATTAACGGAGGAAAAAATCACAAAAAAGTTCTTTGTAAAAAAAATCTGAATAAAAGAATAATAATCGCGGAGCAGGGAAATGAAAACGGTTGAAAATAGGCGAGGAGAAAATTTTGCCTCAGTGATCTTGGAGTAATTTTTCAACACTAAAAATAGGTTTAAAACAGGCAGCCAGAGCATATTTAATATGGAAACTTTGGAATTGATATGAACTTGGTGAACGACAGTGAATTAAGGGGACATTTAAAGGCGAATTATTCTCAACGTTTGCGAAAATTTTAGCGCCCGAGTAAAATGTTTATTGCACAATTTATTCATGTAAATAGAATTCGTGATGTTTACAATAATTGGGTGTTGTACAAAGTGAACGTTTTAGTAATTACGCAATCAAGTTTAATTTAATCAGAATGTACCCATCGTCTTCGAAATGACCGTAATTAATCTTGGTCAATCTTTTAATGTTCTTTTGTGGAAAAAAAATCATGTTCATAAAAGTGTTCCACTGCCGAGAAAGTTTGGTAGAACATGCACTATGTAATACCGATCACAGTGATAAACAAATTATATGTATTTCATTGTCATACTATAATAGGCATTGCTGTACCAATATGAAACGAAAATGGTTTTTATTTAATATCAGTAAAATAAAAATATAAAAGATTTTATAATATATATATCTATATTAATAATATGTATATCTTTATGACATTGTAGACTAGTAAAACCGCACTGGCGTCACGTTTCTCAATAGCTTGTAACATAATTCAATATCAGCTGATAAAATAACAAGTCTGCGGTATGAATAGCTGTCTAAACAAATCATAATATCCAATGTAAAAGGATACCGAGGACTGCTTGCAGCAGAGCGGAAAGTGAGAAGCGTGAGAAATATTCCCACGAACCGTCCCTGGCGGAAGTTATCTCTCGAGAGACTCGGAGAGAAAAAAAAGGTAAACATGAAATAATGGTAAATGACAAATCGACGAGCGGCTGAACAGTAGCATTTGTAATATAAAATAAATATACTCGTATTGAAAGAAATACGGTTGTGATTTTACGAAATCCTTATATTTTACAGAGATATTTGCCGGCGAAATTCACATTATTTTGAATTGAATCTTGACAACTTTGTATTTTTATTGATTTGCAAGAATTTAAGCGAAGTCATTTTCAAGTATTTGATATTAACGCGATGTGTTACCGATTGGGTAATATTTTTTTTTTACTAACACCAATAGTGAACATTAAATATGATTATTTAATATAATTTCGAACGTAAGAAAGAATGCCATGCCAACTTAAAGTTAGCAATATTATATATATTCAACTGAAATCACAGCATCTTCGTGAAACCTGATTCTTCGATAACAGCCGCTTCGTCTCGCGAGTCGGGCGGGTCGCTTTGGAAATCTTACCGGTAAATGGGAATAATAGGATATCTACATTCGAGTCACGCGGCCCAGCCCGGACTAATGTCCCGGGGCACGATAATAATTATTTCTGACCGTGGACTTTTTGTGCCGGTTGATGTCGCTCCACTGTGTTCTTCTGTTCAATCCGCTTTACTCGCCTCGCATACCCTTGTATATTGTGTTGAAATTCAACGGGCAGAACATGTTTTAAAAATTCGTAAGGAGAAATATTATTCGTTTTATGCGTCGTAATTATTTAACGATTTGAAAATGGAAAGGAGTGATAAGCTAAAAAATGCTTTTAATCGTTATTCATATATTATATGCTCAAGATACATACATGTTCAGTTTTCAATATTTTCTATTCTTCTTAAATTGCGACTGCATTAAAAGCAGTTTCAGCTAAAAACGTTGGTATGCTCCAAATTGGGGTTAGTTCGGCAACGGCTAAAAATACTTCAAATCCTTATAAAGTTTTACTTACCTGCAATACATATCTGCATAATCGAAGAATGCTTCAAGACATTGTGATAAAAGAGAAGCATGTGCATTCATTATGTTGGTAAAGATAAGAAAATTTATATGCCAATGATAAAACAGTAGAGAAAAAGATACGGCTATTAAACGATAAGTCGAGAAGATAATAATACAATCATAATGCACTCTCGTGGCAATGACCGAGCAACAAAGTTCCATGGGCCAGTGATTGTATTAAATTGTAAAGCACTTTGGCAACTGAGACAGGGACACCGGGTTGTATTATCGAGAGTCGTGAAGATCGTATCGGATCACTTAGGCCGGGCTATTAAAATCAATACAGATGTTGAACATTAATAAAAATGAAACGATATAAATTATTATTCGTCTCGGGGATAGCACGTAACGTTTGTGTATTATTTTTATCAAGATCTCTCGAGATCGTTATTAAACGCTCAAGCCTCTACTCGTACAAAGATTTGATTTAAAAAGAGGCATACATTTATACATTTTGCGTAAAGAGATAAAGTATAAACACAGGAGGTAGTCAATTTAAAAATAAAAGTTAACGAAATTTCTTAATGTAATATATATTATTAAATCCAAAATTTTTTCAGACATACAGTTATTAAGTTATTTCAATGAAACAATTTTAATAAAAACATATTATGGATCAATGAACACATTGAAATAAACCGAACGCAGTTTTAAACAATAAATTAGCAGATAAACTGCGAATCGATCAAAAGCTCAACGATAAGTTTTTTTTTCGATTATGATGGATGATACTGGTATTTTGCTGGTAAAGGTTCCGTGAAAAGGAGTTAAATATTTTGACCCGTATTTTGTCGATTTAGCTCATTGAACGATGAATAAAAAATGAAATCAATTTTATTCTTATATTAAATTCACAAACAAAGCCTTCACATTGGATTGACTGCGGCGAGTAATTCTGAGAAATCCCCGAAAGCACGGCAACTTCAATTTCATGCCGAGTCAACAAAACGCGAACTTCGTAGAAATGTTCGCGCAGGACTCAATCACATTGCCGATGGGTCGGCAGATAAAAACCGTTACTACGTCTCCTCTCGTCCCTACAATGAATCGCATTGCTTCGATCAGCGAGTGGGTAAAGGTTAAGTGATGGCAAAAAGGGTCAAAGCACGCGCCGAGCAGTTGTCTACGGTGCCCTATCGAAAAATATATTGTTCTAACATTTGGTAATGTAATGATAGCATTGTGAAATGTAAATAAAAGATGCAATGCGTTTGAGTTACAATCCAAATCCTCATAACAAATAGGTGTAAAAATACCCTAACCAATAATAATGTGTCTCATTCTGCAAGGAGATTAAAAATATAATACTCTAACCAATTTTATCACATGAAGATAAATGTATACATAGTTTATGTATTGATTACCTGATATGTAAAAATATTTCTTAGGGGCAAGCCTCAATGGCTTTAAAAAACAAAATTAAAATGGTTGTTTCCCAATTAGTAATATCAGATGAAAAAGCTCGCGATGAAAAAGAATTAGAAGTAAAATATAATTATTAAGTCTTATCTTTATGTATTTATTTGGCATACAAAACATAAAAGCTACAATAGCTAATCAAATTTCGGAAAAACTATGGGCGCATAAAAACGCCAGTCGTAGAAACGAGAGAGGATGAGAAAATATGGACCGTTTGCGAAAAGGGCAAACTAACTTTGACCATCCGTCGGGCGGCTGCCAAATTCGACAAAGGGTCAGAATGTCCATTGACATGACTAAATCACTCCGGCGCTTTCTTTAGCATTCAAATCGAAAGCTCTTTAGGGGAAAGTACGGTGGGACGGCGCTTTGGCAAATAGGCGCCTTTTCATGGTTGGCGTCGTCAAACAAACCTGATTTTCTCAGGATGGGTCAAATGTTTAGAATGTATGGTTATATATGGTTTGATGGATGAATAACGATGCTTAGTTGTGTCAGTTGTTCGGTTCATGGATAATTTCGTACAAGTTTTATAAAATATCTAGAAATAATAAATAGTTCATATATCAACCTTAAAAGTGATTTAAATTGAATATATTTAAAACAAAAAACTAAGCTACGTAACTTAATGTTTATTTAACTTAAATGATTTTTATCAATGTTTTTCTTTATGTTCACTTAAGATTTTCGGATATGTACCTAATAGTATTTTAATGTTACTAAGATTAGTCTCATTGACACTTACGACCCGGGATTCAACTTTAAACGTCTTGAGGCATCTAAGAGCACGGATGAACTAGAACTGGCGTGAATAATTTGTGAATTGTGGAAGAGTCCAAAATTGCAACGATTCATATTTTATATAGAAGTTCCATACGGCAAGTTCAGTCGATGAACTAAAATATAAATACTAATCTTTCTCCTCCATCTTTTTTGCTTCGTATATCGAATAATATAAATCCCTGTACATTAGTTTTAATAACGCGCAAGAACTGATAACCTTTTCATTTTTCATCCAACAGTAGAAGGGTAACTATTTATAATATGCGTAAATAAATACAGCAGGAAAGTAAATGTTTGTCGTATGATCGTTTGAATCTGGTTCGCCGACAAACAATAATTCTATATGGAATAACTGAGAATCAGTTGCAAGCAGATAATAAATACATCCAAATGTTACAAACTCATCGTTGATAATTTATTGTGTAGTTAAAATTACTCAATTCACATTAAACAACAAAACATGTTGGTCGAAAGTAGAAACAAATATTACATATAAAAACAACTCGATTCGAAGCAAAAATCGATTCGGGCAGTTTGAAAAGGTTCACACAAATAATGACCGTGTAAAACAATATTTTATGGAGCAAAACAAAAACGGAACAAAGCAGGCGGTGAATTAAATCAGCGATGCATTGGAATCCCCTAAACTGATACATAATGCGATCGCGGTCGATTCGGGGTGAAGAGGGACCGCGTCACTGTCCAAATTGAAATTCCGGTTGGAAAACAAAAGGGTCATTTAACGGCGAGCGTGTTTGCAGAGTGGTCACACCACAAAATTGTGTTATCCAACTTTTCGGTTTGACTGCCAATATGCGATTCATTACACCCCATACCTCTTCTAAAGGTACAAGCCAAAAAACCCTACGAAGTGATACTCAAAATGTTGTCTTGAAAAGAAGAAAACGGGTGTACTGCGAATGGTTGTAAGCAGGGCTGTGGAGTCGTTAAAAAGACTCCGATTCGACATTGACCAAAAACACGACTCCTACTAAAAAAAGTTTAATTTCGTCGTTTTTTTCTTACCTTTCCTATGTATGTGTATTCAATTATATATCAACCAAACATTTCGGCTAATAGCCAAATTTTACATATTGTATGTAAAAATACAAAAGTTAAAACTTCTAAAAATTTCCGACTCCGAGTATGACTCCGGCCAAAACCCCGCGACGACTTCCGACTCCACAGCCCTGGTTGGTTGTAAGGCATTGGTAAATTTAAGGCGTAATTTAAGACTCCGAAAAAGTCGATATTATCTTTATGTTTGATCAATGTTTTAATAAAAAATAAATTTATTCATTTTCATCTCTAGATATGACACGTTCTAGTCAGTTCTATCAACAAATATATAAAATCATTTCTGTAGAATTGAAATACATTGTTATTTTTCTTACCGTATTATAATGGAGTTCTACCAAGTAAATGCCTACTCAATCAATATCTAGATATAACAATTGAAAAATACATATTCGATTCGCGTCCGTTTCAGGGATGTGCTCTAAAACTTATATCTTCTTATATCAATTAATTTGTCTTTTTTGGTATAGCAGATAACCCATGTCAGAAAACTTTATACTTCATTAGTAGAAAGATACGTTTTGATGCATTAATAATAAATTAATGTTTAACAATTTTGAGAAGCCTGGCCATAAGACCGTAGCGCAATATCGCGTCAATAATTTAACACGGACCGCACTAATCGGGGTAGGCTTTCGGGGCGAGGGTGAGCGATAACGATGACCGGAAGTGGTGGAAACGGAGGGGAAAGCTCAATACGCACAGGATGCATCCACTAATGCATTAAAAGGGTTGAAAGACTAAAATGCTGAAAATAAATGTAGCAAAACCATAAATAATACAAACTTTTGATTTCTTATTAACTTTTTAAAAGACCGCAAAACATGTGCAAGATATCTTATTGTGGTGAGTACTGTTTAAACATGAAATACCATTTTAATATTGTATGGTAAGATCATACCGTATGTGAAATAATAAACTAAATAAGTAAATGAATCTGTTATAAGGATAACATAAATAAGCACCACATATATTGTGTGAGTGAGTGATATATTGATTATTTAACGTCAATAATGATGACTAATATTAGTTTCTTTATTATTCAATCTAATGTAAGGTTAGCTGGATGCGGGGAGGGGCTAAATTCAGAACTATCACTAATCTTCACGCTTTCATTACACTACTCGTGTAACTCTAACTAACTAACTACTCCACAATTGCCCCGTATGGCAGAATGTTTTTCTGCCATATATGCATACCTTACTAAGTAATTGAATGCGACAAATGATAATTTTTCATATTTTTTATTCGTGTATATGTTACAGTGAAACTGTATTCTCAGTGAAAATATATTCTTCTCCAAGCTGTCATTGAAATTAAATTTGACCGCCCTATCTGCAGTCCTATGTTTGTCTGCGTTTTTCTTTGGTTCTCTTTTTATGAAAGGGAATACTTGCTGATTTTGTTTCAATGAAGCAAACCAAAATTTTAGGCCGGCAAATCATCGACTTGGGCCAATAATTTCAATGATCGTGAGTCGTGACCAGTGAAATCATGTTGTCATACAAATCTATTACTTGATACATTTTTACTGAGAATACAGTTTCACTGTAACATATATATCAGTTGAATGAGAAATTATTAGCTGTTATGAAAATAAATATTAAATTTACATTAAAAATATAATACTTTCGGCATATCAACACCAGCGGCCTCGAAATGAAATTTGAAGCAAACTCTTTTGCTGAAAGCGTTTTTTATCTGCAAATTATTACGGAAGTCATACGTGAGCCCATAAAAAAGTTACGAAGAGAGAACACGGGCATAAAGTGAAATGCGAAAATAAATTTACAAAAGCATCAGCATTTCATGCCCTTTTGAATAAACAACCACAGACCGCCATTTTACAACGCGAGGGTGGGAAATAGAAAATGGCGTAGCGTCTGAGCGAGATGGTGGGTGGTATATGTGCCAGCTAGAGGGAGAAGCTTTGTGAACAGGCAGTGACGTGGGGTTGACGTAAAGGAACATGAGATTCTGTCATTAATCTGAATTTTGGAAATAAAATAAGACATTTCCTAAGTGTTTGCTCACTCTATAGTTGGGTACTGTCGGCATTTTGAATTTACTTTGATAACAGTCTGATATTTGTTTAACTAATAATAGTATTTGAGATTAATCTCCCTTAATAAATATATTCCAACATTTCGAAGTAAAAACTACATAGTTTTTTACTCACTGAAACATAGCAACAATGTAATTAAAAATAATAGTATCGTATGCTAAACTAATAGTAGCTTTTAGATTTAAATATAATGATTAATTAACCATCACTTATATCGCTGATATCAATTAGCTAAGAATATTTGTATAGATGATTGGTTTGTGAAAGCGTTAAATGATCGATGATCGATTCGTCTAATTTATAGTAAAAATATAAACGAATATGGATTAAGTATTCTTTGATCGAATTGACATGATATTGTTTGATAGGAAATTATAATTAAATTTTAGAAAATAGTTACATGTGGTTAAAAAAAATGTGTGTTTCGTTTTTATATTTACCAATTCACTGCCAACAGCGTAGTGTGTAAATGTACCTTCACACGGAAGCGATTTTTTTTACCATAAAAGAATGCACAAAGTGTGTTTCAGATACCAGATAACTTACTATTCAATTAATTTTGTTCAAACTGTACTAAAAACAAAACCTCTACTATATACTAAGTTATACATTTAAGAAAAGGGAGAATAGAAGAGGAATTTCCATTTTATTCTACTCATAAATATAAACGAATAAAACTGGTTTCAATATATTATATATATAAACCAATCTGTATAAATAAAGATTATTAGCATAATGTTGGTTCTTAATGACGATACCTGGAAACGTCACTGTTGAAACAGGGTCGTAGTCATGCCGGAATACCGTGAAATTAATTTGATAGCAGAGGGCGCTGTGGGCGAGGGTGCTAATTGTACGACATATCGGTATCGTCCGGAGTGGTATAGCCTTTTGAATTAGTTCGGGTTGCGGAGCTTGTGATAAGTACTTATATTGCGGCATCGACGTGCGCCACTGTGAGACTTGAATGGAGGTGTTAATTACCGCACGCCACTGATGTTTGATTATGTTAGACTGCTGCATATGTGGAGACTGAATAACTACGTTAATTACATTTAAATGGTGTGATACTGTGCGTAAAACACGTAACAATAATAAATCACTGATATTTGTACGCGATTATAGACATTCGCTATAGGATGTAAAATACACAATCGTTTACTATCATTAATTTATTACATACAAACAAAATAATGTTTAAAGTATTTATATGAAAAAGCTTTAGTAGACCTTAAAGCTGACTTTCAATAATCGTCCACGCATTAAATGATTGAGTAGGAGACAATTGAGAACATTTTCGACTGTTGATAAATAAACAGAAAAATAAATGCAAAGCAATCATTCTGATGGTGGCAGAAATTATTAATAATGTTTTTATGTTACTAAATATTTGATGTCATCATAATTGGTACGGGAAGAAAAATAACAATGTATTTTAGTTCTACATAAATTGTTTTATATATTTGTTAATAGCTATTTAATGGAGTTCTACCAAGTAAATGCCTACTCAATCAATCATAATTGGTTGTTGTATCTTCCAAATTGCGGGTAGAAAGCAAGATTTTAAGCCCAGTGCATATAAGCAGTGACGGTATGTAATTTGCACCTATGCTCTCTTATTTACACCGGTAAAACTGGTCAACATGGTACAACAAATAAATATATAGTCAACATTTTGAGAGTCAGGGTGTATCGGAGTTGAGATATTCGTTTGATTGTGACAGGCGCAATGCGATACCTTTAACTGAATCAAAATCTAAGATAAAAAGCTGCTGTGTGCACTTGTTCTAAAGAAAGCAAAAACATTTACGCCGACCTGCGAGCCACGGGCCCCGTGTTTCCCGGCTTGACAACAATTCAATCACCGGTCCTGCTCTGCCTCGAATCTACTCAGAGACGACTTCCCAGACAAATTGGATTCCCCTTCCGCCGGCAAATCGCAAACTTGAAGCATACCTAGGTATCTATCTGAGCAGAGGTGCATTAGTGATATTCGAACTATTTGTTTATTTTAAATATATTTTTCAAATGGTGGCATGTTATCTCCAAAATATTTTTTGGTTAATTTATGAATGCAACAGAATAGTCACATATTTTTTAAAGACTTGACAGCAGAGCAGAAAGAATATTTTAAAGTAGTGATAGGTATTGTCATAAATTGTAGTTGCTTGGTATAAGAGGTAAAGTTTGCTTTGACATTTAACTAATTACATTTAAGTATCATTTCATTACAATGGTGGCTAAGTTGTGAAAGAGATTGACAGTCTCTCAGCAGATATTTTGATAAAAAAACACGATCATCCACAAATTCAGGAGACACCGACTGAAGAAAAAAAATATATACGGGACTGTTACCTATGACAAAATACATTTTTATTTGCTGTAATTTAATATTTCAAATAACCTAATATGCGTGTAAATTGTGTAGCGGAATATGCATTACAGTTCAAAGAAGAAACGAATACGTTTTATAGGATTGAGATGCTTTTCCCAAGGAAGTGGCATTTGCTCTCGAAGACGGATTCTCAATGGGCGTGAAATTGCAACGACAGAAAAAAAAACTCAACTAGTTGGAGATACTCGAGTAGTGTGACTGATATCAGTCGGTCGACTGCACCGGATGTGTCCGGAAGACAATTCTCTATTGTTAAAGAGAAAGAAGAAATTGCATTTTGTAAGAGAGTACGTTGTGAAATGATTTTAGAATTTAGATAAAATCTGAAAAATTCTTCAGATGAAAATACATTCATACCGAAAAAAACGCATTTGTATTGATTGAATTGACATTTCTTGATCCTGGTAGAAATCCACTCAACTAAGGTAGAAATATCGAAGTTTTTAATTGTACGACAATTGTAGGAATTGGTTGATATATATTTCGTCTTCACGCCGTCTTCAGAACTATGTTTGAAGTTGAGTGACGATTGAATTAGAGGAGGACTACAAATATCGCTTTGAATAAATAATTCATTTTGAAAATACTTTCATATTTTTTACCGTCATATTAAGTATACTAATTGGTATGTTATTGTTGAATATATGTAGTTCTAAGTAAGTGATTTTACCGTATAACTAAATCGGAATACATAACAAATAAATTTATTTTCAAGTAGGAAATTTTCTAGCATGTAAAAAAGCTCATTTGTGATGATGTCCCTTAACTCTATTATTATCGATTAACGAACCTCGAATTTTCAAAGAAATTAACGCTACCCTAACATGACCTGCTACAGATTTTGTACTGTATGTTTACAGGTAACAAAGCAGAATTAAGGGATTTGAAATGATTGTCAAGCGTGTCTCAGGAGCAATTCGCTAAAACTTGAGATGTTTGTATTAATTTTACATTTTTAAATGATTCGAGATAATGGCACTTGTCGCAAACTTTATAATTGAAAAAAGTACTACTTCCATAAAGAAAAGATATTGTGAAAAAAATCATAGAATAATTGAGGAATAATTTTACTAGTTAATTACTAGTTAATTTTATAAGGCAACATTCCCTTCTAACTATTAAGCTCCTCTTGAATATGGAAGCGCGTTGAATTATTTCAACCGAGAGGCAAAAGGTGACGCAAGAGGAAATTCAGGCAACTCTTGAAAAATATAAACCAGATCTTTTTTCTGAGGAGATTAACACCGCACTGAAAATATAACATGGACAAAAATTAAAACGCCGGGATTTAAAAGGGCCATTTTCATTTAAGAAAAATGAATATTCAATATCCGACGGAATACTGAGCCGGAGATTATCATATATACACACACGTATGCAATTTAAGCTACAGCGAATTATCGTTTTCCAATGGCCTCTCGAAATGAGCGGTGACTACTACTAGTATGATATTTATGAGGATTTGGGGAACATACCGGTTAAGTGGTATGTTGGAAAAGATAGAAAAGCCTTTATTTTTCATGGTATAACTTTATGTTGCTGTATATTAAAAAAATCACTGTTCATTCACACAAAGTTCTGTTTACATGATCGAGAATTCGGATTATTTGTCATGTCAATAGCTAAATGAGACTTTATTAAAAGAACGCATATGTATATAAAAAATATACACACTATGTAGATATATAAAGAAGCGTAAAAATGTTAAAAATGAACGCGATTATTCCACGTGAATTATTGCGTAAACATTTCGTTTCTTTTGATAACTAGCCAACTGTTAACCGGGTACTTTCCTTTTGAATTTTTAACCATTCATAAAGCCTAAAGCAAACGTGCCATTGAAAAAGAGAGCTCAGACTACAAAATAAATAACACGTCGGCAAATTCGGCGGGGCTGGTAGTGTCAAAACACTTAAGAGTCAAAGAGGCATCTACGACTGCTACGACGTGCTACGATATGTCCGGGGTGGTTATTTCCTCGCGTAGAGGGCGCGTGTAACGAAGCGCGCGCTGCTTTGGGGTAGAACGGGGTAGATACATAATGTCCATAGATTGCTAACAATTTAACACAAAGTAATGGTATAATAATAAATCAAATCTAAATAAACAATACTTCCTTCTTAATATTTTCGATGGTTTCGGCGGTAACTTTGTGGAAGTTCATTTTAATATAAAATTTAAAATAAATTTGATTATTCCACGTATTGTGTAACTAACTGTGACACGTGTTTCGCCTCTTTCAGAGGCATCTTCAGACTTACTATCGCAATACTTCCTTCCTTTCAACGCACGTCTTCTCAAGTCTTCCTTCGTTTTCAATGAATAGTGGATTCTTTTCGAGCATTAAATAATTTGTATTATGAATTAAGCCAGCGACGACCAAAATAATGTAATGATAGTCGCGGAAATAAAGTATAGAATATTAAATATTGTTAAAAACATATTGTAATTAAGTAAATGTAAGATAAAGGGAATAAGACGAAAATAAATCATACAAAACTCTTTGCATAATTGCTGTCGCATATACACCGAGCAGATAGTATTATAATAAAAAAGCACATTTACATTTCATACTTTTGATGGATTCGGTGGAAACTTTGTGGAAAATCATTTTATTCTAAAATTTAAAATAACTTATTCCACGTATTGTGTTACTGATTGTGACACGTGTTCGCCTTTTCGTCAACATCTTTCATTTAAAGTTAGTGTGAAGATGCTTCTCATGTAAGACACTTAATAATAAAAGATATTCATGACGTTTTTTGTTAAGTTTGAACGATTTGGGGGAGCAGAAAAGGTAATTTTATGACTACTATCATCAAGGGTTCTTGATCTCTGCAATTCACAACACATGTAGAATAATTCAAGGGCCAGGCTGGCAGTCTGGCGGCAAACGGGCAGATATTATGCATTGCAACGGAAATGCGACGAGGTTTCCCTCTCGCATCGCCGCGCCTACCTAATTGCAAGAGTAGGTGTTATAAATTTTTAAGTGAGGTGGCGTAATTACCTGATGGGTGATTTACTAAGTCGACGATCAAACTCCTAGTCGTGTTAATACTGTAAATGCATAGTCGATCTGTTACATTGGTAATAATTGTATTCATTAAAACCGTCAGCAATAATTCAACCAACGATTGAGACTTATATTGATTTTAAACATCTGCATAATACATACACAGAATCTTTGTGAGCCTATTTTTACTAGATTTGAGTTTTAAATACTAACAAAAAAAATAGTCATCAAATTGCATATTATATCTACCCTTTAAAATTCATTTTTTTCAGGATCTAAATGAGAGTATTTTTAAATTAAAAACAAATTGATTCGATATTCGCAACCCATCGGTACAATGTATGCTAAAATAATGTAAGAAATGTAAGCATGCCATACCATATACGATCAATACTTGATGGCACGGAATTGATAAAGTCTTATCCTGTATTCATTTTCAGTCATCGAATATGTACCCTACATCTTACCACATAGCTCACCTCGACCGACTCGAGAGCCGATAAGAGTTAATCCGCTCTTACAAGGCGAGCGAGTGGAGAGCGGCTAGAGGCGAGTAAATAAAACTAATGGTGAGTGATTGGGAAGCGAAGGAAAATAGTCGAACAAAAACACCGCAAGACATTCGACTCAATCTACCCACTCGATTCACACTGATTTTATTTTCGTTTGAGATAAAAGATTTGTTATACTTCTTTGAAGAAAGTACCGACCGACACTAAGAAAACGGTATAATAGCTTTGTCTAAATGCTAATGAGGCAATATTATGCATGATATTTTTTCCGGAACGTAGTTGGGAGTCACCGACGCCAACGACGGTGACGGGTATCGCACGGGTTCGAATCCCAGTCCGGGCAGTTTCATTTTTAATTCGAATAATTGATTCCCCTTTGGAGATATCTGTTTTGCCTTAAATTATCTCGCACACCTATCCGGTCTTCGAGAGCGATTAGCTAACAATTAGTATACAATCTATCTATACACACTTCGTAAACGAAAGATTGAGAAAATCTATGCTGTGATTAACTCCATTAGAATGCCATATGACGAAAAAATGTATGTTAGTACACAAATTAGTAGTTGTTATATTTGAATTTTATTTTTAAAACAGCGTTCAAAAATAGATTTCTATTATTTACTATAAATATTTAAATGTGATTCAATATTTTATATAAATGAAACTATCATTCAAATACTTTCACATAAGCAAAAAAGTAATCAAAATGTATTTTTTGTAGTTAAAACTAGAACCCTTTTTAAACATTTGTATTGTTCTGACACACTTTATTGACAAACCCTACAAAGAGACTTAACACTTTCTACTATTTCAAAAGCAACATTGAATTACTTAATGTGAGGAAAGCACACACCGTCACATATGAAACTGGTGCGGTAATATTTACACCGTTCGTGAGACGTGAACATCTTGCAGGGTGGATATGGAGCGAAGGGGAGGCTGATGGGATATAACGGACGGCCAGGGGATATAAAGGTCTTAGACGAGCGCGAAAGGAAACCGTAAAGTGGAATCAACGAGTGATAAACTGCGGGGATTGCTAAATCAAAGATAACAACTAGGATACCTCGGTCGTTTGGCAGGGTCACTGATAATCCATTCGGCGACTTTAAACGAATAGTGTACGGGTGCATTCAGTGTACTTACACCGAGCTTATGAATTTTTTGATAATATAAATAATTATATAACTTACTTGTTATTCTCAATTGATTGCGGAAAAGAGTTATAAATAATTTTTAAAAGGGTTCTTACTCCACTTACAAGGTTTGCTTGTTATTTTATGCGTACAAAGGCATTTTTTAGATTCATAAAATACAATGAACCAAATGTACCGTATGATATTTACCTCAGAGATGTATAGTATATTAATTGAGTTCGACCGCGCAGTTTATTATTTTTTTAAATAAATTGAAGACGTTTCTAAACCACAAAGATCAAGATTCATTAAAGAATTGTTTTCAATAATTCTCTTTAAATGAAGTACAATTATAATAATTATCTTAACAGTAAAAAAAACAATACAATTTGCTTATGAGAATCTTCGGGTCGACTTGAATATTAATGTAACACTACACGAATGGTCAATAGTATGAAATATGTTTTATTTAAACACAAAATATATTCGCTTATATATCATATAAACATATGTATTATTCAAAGCGAAGAAAGTGTAGGTCAAATATCCTTTAGTTATTAGCATGCTGTCATAAATAAGATTTGGCAGCATATCATAAATAGAAAGAAAGCATATTGTGATAAATCATCGGCAATAATATTATTCATCATAATGTAACTTTTCTTCGAAAGAAAAAGATAACCGAAACTAGGCCGACGCAAACAAATTCGCACAATAAACCGTCGAATGGTTTGGGTAGAAAAATTTGCACAAACGTAACGCGCGAGATATAAACAGGGCATTCCGAGCGGAGATATTTTATTTAGAGATGATAATACGCCGAATGTCTTCATACGTCAAAAAAGTACTTAGGTGGCAAGTAAAAGCTCTCTTTGTTCGACGCCGTATAAAAGTCATCACATAAAACCAAAAGAAAAAGCTCCGAAGATAGTCTATAAAAACTCGACAGGCAAAATCACAGAAAAAATTGCGGAGATATCAGCGAAAATGGCTACGAGAGAAGTGGATACAGTGACTTTACGTGACTACAAATGAGCCGAAAGTTTCGGCAGAATTTTTTTTACGAGGTCAATAATATATTATGAGAGCGAATGCTTTAAATATCATAAAACTAAGTAGTAAAGTGGCGGCAGGAAAATTGCTGATAAACGAATAACTTTTTCCATTTTATTTGTGTAACATAATATGGCTTTGTTTTTATTTTGAGGCATTCAGCAAACACCAAGGAAAAGACTAAAAACCAATTATAATATGAACGGTATCAGTAAACAAAATCATTGATTGATTGAGTAGGCATTTACTTGGAAGAACTCCATTACTCAGTCAGAAATAGTTCTGACGAGGGCGTAAGCCGAAATAGCTATCAACAAATATATAAAATAATTTATGTAGAATTAAAATACATTGTTATTTTTCTTACCGTAAAATCATTGATGAAATAAATTTTCGTGCAAAAATGTTCCGCTCTATATTCAATTAGGTAGACAATTTTCTCTTCGTTTATTATTTTCATTTAAATAGAAATAGAATACTCCTTTTTTTGGAAAACTGTATGAGATAATAATAAAAGTTAACGATTGCAAAAGTGAAATAAGGAATTATCGATAATTATCATCAAACATAATTTTATATTTGCCGCCATAACGCCTATTAGCAATATAACACTGGGATCTTATCTGAGATGAGTTTTTTTGCTATCATTGACATTTTCATAACAATAAAAAGTACACTTTTAACATAAATATTCACTACAATTTTTGTGTTGAGATTACGTTAATTGATTACAAAGACCGATGACAAACAACCGTGTCCTGTATGGTTAAATTGGCCGTAGATAATACGAGCTCTCTCACGCGTATATTCCACATCTGTCCGTTATCAACTGGCTCCGTATATAAAGCGTCAATTGTCCCCAACTTTCTAGAACTATTCTAGCGACTTGGCAGCAATAAATGTGAAACAGCACTTTTTTCATAGCTAATAAGCAGCGAGGAAACACTGTCAAAGGCGTAATGGCGACGGAAGAATTCATCCCTAAATGGTTTTATTGTCGAAAAACGGTGCGCCTAAACGCGCTGACGACAAGGAAACGCAAGAAGGGACAAGGGTGTGTGCTTCTCCATTCTGAGACGTCAGTCAATCTTTTCTAGTAGATTTTGTGGCTGTCTGGAATTCAATAAAACTATAATGCAAAGTATTTAAACGTAGAATCGAACTGTGTCTTTAAAACATGAGTGTGTTCACAAAGCTTCCTAGTACTATGGCCAATCAATCAGAAAACATGAGAACAATCGTATATCGAAAATTTTATTGCTTAAGTTAAAAAAATAAATATATTCACATAAATTTACGTGAATATTATTCCAATTAGGATAAGTAGGTATTTAACATCCATAACAAAACAATATTTTTGAAAAATCGGATCAATATAAAAAAAAAGCTTTTAGATCTAGATAGCAATATTAAATCTTAACAATAAATATCGATACAAACTTGTCGCTTAAGTTCACTCGTATACGAAATAAATTATGGAAGTGTTCACAGTTTAATTAGACGATTCAAATTTAGCATCTATATTTTTTACTGTTAATGTGTTCACTGTCAATTTTTGGTGGGAAAGCATCAATGCCGGTAGATAAAAGTAAAAATAAGAACGTAGCGTAGCGGGCATCGCGATAAACACTTTTTTAAACAGAAAAGAAAAACGATATTAATTTTTTTTACTGGCAGACGGGTCATGGGAAGCTTTTTGGACATAATATAAGTACCATAGGTATTGATTTATTAACCTTATTCAACGCACAATGAACTTAAGACAGAGGGGATTTATCCCTCTGAGGGCCACAGTAGGCTTTTTTGGATTGTATATATTTTTATTCTTTTATGAATCTTAATACATTTAATAAATATTTTGCGTGAATAATCTTTTTCCTGTGATCCAATACGAACTTATCGCTTTTTATCATTCGATATTTAATTTAAGAGAAAGAATACTGATAAATAGGCAGTGTCATATATATTAAGCGAGGTGAAAAGGCTTTCCTTTCATCAATTGTCAAATCATCTCGAATAAACAAGGAAACTTTTGGGCGGAAAAAATCAATCAAAAAGAGCTAAAAGCACGGACGTTATAATAAAATTAATAATATAATTTTCTCAGAAAGTCCTCGAAACGGTCGCTGAAGGCATTCGGCGTAAATAGGGTCGGCAAAAGTTTATCACCGGGAATCCGGAATATTTAAATCTCGTGTGCGATGAAAAAACATTTAAATGTTGAATTATTTTATTTAAAAATACTTCAGTTTTAAACAGTTATTTCGCAAATGAAGTGGTAGATTTTCGAATTCAATTTAAACCTTTTCGCATATCATATTTACTCTAAAATTTATATTCACAATTTTGTAATTCTACAATACTTAATATTGCGAGCACTAATTGTCGAGGGAATCTGGAATATATTGAAGTAAACTAAACAATACATTGCTGTCTAGTCAAAGGGACTATATCGATTGTTTTCTTTTCTAACTTTTTCTAGTTTTAAATAAATGAGGTCAGTTTAGTCTCCAACTTTAACGATTTCTGTATATAATCTCTTGTATCTGGTGTATTTTTACTGCAGATTAATTTCCGGAAATCGACCAAACGATATCGTAGTGTCCCTAGGTCTAAATTTGAAGGGAAATTAATGCGGCAGTCGCTTTACAAAGCACTTTGCCAAGATGGGGAACATCAAGGAGGTAACCCACGTTATAGGAATCTAAAGCAAGAAAAGAGTGTTCGACTTAAAAAAAAACCCTGAAAAAGAATCTGAAGAAAAGTAGAAATAATCGAACAAATAAAGAACGATTGCCTCTTTCAAAAATATTTACTACGAGTCAGTTAAAGTTAATTCGACCTATAAAATGACGGAAAATGCCGAAACAAGGCACGATAGCGACAAGGCTCGATAGCGACAAAGATGATGGAAAAGAATAAAATTAAAACGATTTAATTTAAATTATAATATTGAATTAAAATTAAAAATATGAAGGGATTGAGGTAAGGATGTCTATCGTACTGATTCAGTAGTAATAATATTTTCAACGAGTTCCGTCATTTTTCATTTGTTCTGAAATATCGTTTACTTAATCTGGCTGAGAAAATATCGGCGTTATAAAGAAAGAAAAACAATCAAATCTCCTTAGAGCCCGATAAAAAAGATATCGCAAAAAGTGTACGATTTCAAAATAGGCCATTACTGAGAAGTCAATCGCTTCAATATTACTAAAGTCACTTTGTGAAATCGGATATAATATTACAGATTATAATAAGATTGTAAAAAATAAATATGATATCACAGATGCCAAAAATGTTAATGCGTGATGCCTTTGATTACGAGATTCGTAAAATGAGCACTTTGTTATTATTAGCGTAATAAGGAATTTTTATGAGCATATATAATGTATGTATATAGAATATAAAAAATAAATATATATTTGTGTTTATGAAAATTCGTAGAGAAACATTCAAATAAAAGGTTCATGAGCGAAATAAGAAAAATTTAAAAATCCCGGGAAGAAAGCGAATTGTTTAAATTAAAAATGTTCAATTATAAATTATCTACAAAAAATAAACGAAGTAGTTAATAGTATTGCTAAAACAATTCACGGTTAAACAGAAAAAAAAACAAAGAAAATCCTTTCAAGAAGCCAAAATCCCTTAGCGTCTGATTAACTAACGCTCTAATCGCGATCCAGCTTACAGATGCTTCAGGGAAAACAAAGCCTCCATTTCAGCGAAGGCTCGCCGGCGGTTTGCGGAAAAACTTCCGAGGAAAACAGGCCAGCACCCCCAAACCCCCGTACATTTCTCTCTCTGAAAACAATATAACTTTGATCTCTCCCGGGAGCAATTAAGTTGCGCAAAGTAAGGACGAAGGAGGATAGTGAACAATGCGAGAGAGGAATGAAATATCAAGTCGGGGATTTTTCCGCCAGGTTAAGCGAGATATTTTCGTATAATTAACTGTCTTAGGATTAAAGTATTCTGAGGAAAAGACTAGGTGGTCAGCTGGTTTATTGTTTGCCAACATTACAAAAAATAAAAATGCACTTGTGGTTTGTTTCATACCTATAAGAGGAAAAAATTCTAATAATATTTAAAAGCATGGCAAAAAGAGGTTCTCGATTCGTTTCTAATCCCTACGTTACTAGTATTAATTAATTTTCTTCACGCAGTTTCAGGTTTGTTTGAAAGCTCCTAACCGAGTAGAGTGCAAAGAGTTGTAGTCGAATAGAATCGGACTCTTATCTGGCAACGTCAAAACGTGTGACATACATACATCTGCAGAAGCTCTGTCCCGCATCCACTCTACATACAAAGAATACGGCCAGCAAAAGGTTTTAGCATTTATTACTTGTCAATCGTTTTGCTCCTTTCTAAGAGTAAGCATCTAATAAAAATCTTATTATTACAGTTAATTAAGTGAGTGTATAATCGTGATAAAAGACAATTTCTAATGTAAGAATAATTAATTTTTAGTTAAATGTTTTATGTGAATTTATGAACCAATTATTTCAACGTAAAAGAGAGCGAAAAGTCTAAGAAAGCATTTCACATCTTTAAGTTTCTGAGTTTCAGTTTACTGAGGAATTGTACTTGTTTGCAAAGTTGAGAAGAGATATACATGGAAATGTGTTTCTTTTGTGTACCAAGTCCTGCAAGCAAACTCGTACATAATGTGGATCATATACAAACTTACGCGTACTTTAGAGGTCGAAATAACAACATTAAATGTATTCGACACTAAGAAGGGGGTCTTAAAGAATATAGAGCACGCTACTTAATACACAAACAAATAGTTATTAGTGACGCATTTTCCAAGAAGAAAGTGATATGGATACAAAGAACGCACTTAGAATTTTATAAATTACAAAAATGACTATCTTTGACTGGACTGAAGGACTGAAATGAATAAAATAGTCAATAAAGATCAGGAAAATTCTTAAGAGGTTGACGAAAGAAAAATTTGTCTCAGGGCTAGGAGTTATAATAATGATTTTTCAGCGCACGTCTACGTTAGCAATAGTATGATAACAGATGAAATATGAATGTTTTTTTTGCTTGAATAATGCCCGCGTGTTTTAATGTTACATACCGTTAGCATCTGAACTTTTCTAATGAAAAAAGTTTATCGGACAAAGGAACAATATGTAGCATTTGTCACCAATGACAGACAACAATAAATCTGTGCGTAAGAAGAGATATGTCCGGAGGACAAACAGATTGAAGATTAATTTTCATAAAATTTAAAGAAAATGCTTTCGATTATCAGTTGATTGGTTTGGACCGAATATAGCACATTATCGATAAGAATATGAACGACTTCTATAATTAAAGCTATGCTAGAATAAAGCAGTCCCGTTTCACACTTTATCCACGTAATAACTTCTAAATTCAACGTGTGTATGAAGTACAGAATAAATATCAAATAAAGCAAACATTTTAAATGAATGATTTTAAAAACCAAAGTTGTTGAAAACTTAATATAAAACTGCTTTTACAAATAGAGATCTCTCTGAAAGAAATTTTAATCGCATCATGCTGTAAAAAATACAAAATATTTTAACAAGCACTGCCTCAATCAACTAGAGCAAAGAACGCGACAGAGCAAGTAGGCGAACACGTGTCGGAAAGAGACGGCGACGACCCAGTGAGATTATTTGAAATGAAATTACCGAGTGAAGAGAAATAACACGAACAAAAAGATGTAATAATTCTTTTATAAAAAGTTTTGGCGCGCGCGCTAATGGTAATTTGAGAGCACCCATTTGAAGAAAAAACAGGGGAGGAAGAAAAAGAAAAGAGTGGATAATTATATTATAAATATGCGCGAGGGAGAAAGAGTTGTTTGAAAGTAAGGTTAGTTAGGTACGTAAGAGTGAGATGCAACCCGGTAAGACCATTTCGATTCGGACGCAGCTAAATATTTTGTAATGTTTTAATTTATATTTTTGATTATTTAAAGAATTTTTAGAATTATAACGACACTTTAATTCAATATGAATGTAGTCACGGTTTCTCGACACAATAAGAGAAAAAAAATGAAATGAAATTGTAGGTACATAAGACCTTCAATTAAATATAGTATCATTCTTCCATCAAAATGAGCCCACCATGACTTCGTCAGTATTTTGAATGCATTCTTCAGGCGATAAATGTTTTCTTTATTGAAGATAACTCTGACTCTAACTGAAGATATTTAACGTATAAGATTGAAAGTTAGCATTATGATAAATAAAATCAATGTTTGCGATTTGTGTCTAGATAAGGGATTTAAAATGACGATTGAGATCAATAGCGATTCAATATAGTGTAATTTTAAATCATGTAAAAGATACATTTAGGCGCGACGTCTCCAAGTCGGTATTGCGACCACCGTCTCGCTCTAAATGTATCTGACTCTTTCACGCCCTGAGTGCATGAGATACGTGGTATTTCACGCAGAGTCCGCTAGATCATAAAAAATGGTTCATCGGGCGCATCTTTAACGGTTTTTCTCAGTTATGATGACAATAAGTTAGGCAATAACCGCTAAACACGGGCGATAATGGGCCTATTAGAAGCGCTTTTTAAGTAATTATCAGTGAGAAATTAGCGAGCCTTACAGGTTGGTCGAGTAATATCCCAAACGTAAGCCACGGAAAGAAGCCTTCAAGCTCCTAATCCTCCCCATAAAGTTAAATTCCTAGCTAGTGATATCTCCTTCGTAATCGTAATTTTTGTGTATTGTATTTGAAACTGACTTCAGTGTATTGTATAATGTAAATCTGTGTCTAACATTTAATTAAATTGTGTGTGTTTATCGCACTATTTTAACGCTTTGAGATCGTGTTTTACTAAATAGCATCCTGTTTCTTCTCTTCCGATCCCTAAATTTCTCTCCCCGAGTGTCGGACCGGAGGCTCCCTCTCAAATAACGAGAGAGCCGAGATCAAGGTCGTTTCAATATAAATCAATTTATTTATGTTTATCTCATTTAAAGATTCCCGATTGTATCTTTCCAACATGAAAAGAGCTCCCACCACAAAAGGCTCTATATTTGAAACAAATGTCAAATAATATTTAAATGTTGAGGCAAAATTATATCGTAAAATTTTGCATCTCCGTCAAAGAATATATAAATTAAAAAGAATTAATTGTATACGGCAAGTACCTAAATAGCTTTATTAATAAAAATGAGCTGTGAGAAATTTCGGAATGTATAGTATGTATTATTCTGAATTAAATCGGGACATTAATTCAGCTTCATGTTTATATCAGTCATATAATTCGAAATAGTTCTGAGATTTCCTCGTCAAAATTATAAAAAAAAAATTCGGTGTAATGAATTAATAACCAGTATGATGTACTTTGCTTAAAATGATAGTAGATATGGTGGAAGGGTGAGTGAGTAAAGTTGAAAAATTATTATGAAAAGGTGTGGGGGTTTCGCGTACGAATAAGTTTTAATTGTCAACTGATGGACGACGAAACCGGTCCTGATCAAATAAATTTTATTTGGAAAAAGTACTAAAAATGTATTATTATTTTTTATTATAATCCCTTTACACCAAGTATTCACAGTGAACACCTTAAAAAAAACTATACATATAAATTTGACCTAACTGGAATATATACTCTTGGAGTTAGCAAACGCCAGTCAATGTTTGGGACGATGTAATTTAATTAATGTAATGTAATTTACTAAACACAAGTTTGGACCGATTGTTCATATATTCAGATCCCATGTAGTGCTTGTCAGAAAAAAGATTAGGAAACACTGCTCTAGATACTTATCAGCTGTGAGTTAGAATGTCGTATATGAATATTCTGTTATATGTCACTATTAATTGCCAAATAATAATTCAGCTGTCAAGCTAATTATTTCGTTGAATATATTTAAATCAAGATAACATTTGTAACGACTGTAGGTGTAGAAATTTCTTTTAGCTGCTTCCGAATATTCAAGTACATACATAAAGTATTTATAAAAATGTATGCATATATAAAAAAGATGACGGATAAAATAGCCAGTTTATAATTATTAGATCAGACAGTATGTCAACAGATACTTTATAAAAACGTGCCCAAGCGACGGTTCGTCTTCCCAAAGAAACATTATCATATAAATTAAAATTTGTCTCGTAGGAAAAGGGGTGCGGCGACGACGACATAAAAAAGAAATCAAACAACCCTCGGGTTAGGGGAAACGGGGGCGGTAAATAAAATACGGGCCGCAGTATAAAAAAGGTCAGACGAAGTAAGACCGGAACATATTTCAGCATTTGGGGGAGATAGCGGATATCGGATTTAGGCCTCGACAGTCGGCCCTATATTGGCAGCAGTTTCAACAGGAAATGGCCGAATAAAGCCGCCGTAAGTTCGTACTTGGAATACGTAATATACCGCAGAGAAAGAAACATCGTTATTAAGAATTATTCGAATAAGAATAGCGATAGATTTTGGCGTACATTGTGTAATGATGTAATATGCTTTGAAATTATCGTACATGTCTTTCAATGCTTTGACCACCAAAATTATACGCCCATCAACCAAATTATAATGATTATAATGACCGGACTTTCAAATAGGCTTATACGTCGATATAGAACTAATTTATTTCAACACTTGACAATATCTATAATACAGACCAATAAATTATAAACAAAAGAAAGAAATGTGTAAATATTATTAAATCTTACCTTATCGTCGTCTCCTTCACTATCACACTGTAAAAAACAAATAAAATAAATTAGTTTATAAATAAGTCAAATATCTTTATTAGATTGGAGATTAATAATTACTATGGATTTCCAATACGATAATATATTTAAAGGTGTCATAAAATGATATTGAAAGTGTATAATATTTATTTATAAATAGAAAAATGTTTTTAAAGTGGCTCGTAATATAATTAAACTATATTACTATGTTACTAGCTAATTACATAAATAGGTGTTGTAGAAAAATACCACCGTAAGCCGGTCTTTCATATAGAATTATGGATGCACATGACCATCACGGCGTAATTGGGATATAAAAAGAACAAACATTCAACATTTTCAATGGATTTGACTAATGATTTGTGTAAATTTATCCACAGTTAATGGCAATTGAATTGCCAATAACATAGAAGTTATTAGTAATTGAAATGCTAATCGAAGAATAATTCACTTGCATCCAAACTTCAGTCTGTGATATTAGATGGTGGACAGTTCTGTTTGCAGGGTAATATTTTTTTGTAAGTATCTAGGAACTGGTGGGGTATTTTCAGTAAATGGAATTCTTTTCACGAAACAATATTTTCAGGGACTTGAATAATGGGGCAAAATAGAAATCCCTTCACATATTTCAAGCATTGTTTTTCATTAAAACAACACCGAGGCACGACATTCAGTATGTTGTCAAAAAAAAACGGAACAAAATTACATTCTCTCGAAATCTAAAACACGAGCATACGGGACTTGCAAAAGGCTCTGTTTCATATGTATTTATTTATTTTGTAAAAGTTTCAGTTTGGATACACAAGAAAGCTTATTGCTCAATAAAATAGAGAAAGCTTCTTGAGGAGGTAGGTTCACAACAAACTTATTCGCAACATTTTCGGATAAACTTTCTACTGATAAAACTAGTAAAGTGAATATATTAGCTATGTGTTACACTGTCTAATTTTATAATACCAACATAAATAATATTTCAGCGGGAAACGGGAATTGTTTTTTTTTGTTATAAATATTCATTGATTAACACTGACAACTTACTGGAAGACAAATTCACACTGGAAAAAATAAAATATATTCCAACTTTTATCAAACATGGTAAATTAATCATGTATTAATTGAGTTCGATTGAACTGTGAGATGAATAAAACTTCATTCAATATACTGGATTTGTTTTTTCAAAAGGCAAATTAAATTTAAACAAAGGTTTGGATACAGATAAAATGAATTCGAATGTAATTAAAAAATGCGCTTTTGCTAATATTTAAATACACATAATAATGTTAAGGCGATAAAATTAAATCACCAAAACTCTATATTTGAAGTTAATACACTACTTTATAATTGATGTAGGAGAATGAAAAAATAATCTACGGCATACTTATTAAACTGTAGCGAGCCACTTTATTAAGATTAAAGTCATATAGGAACATAAAGATTTGGAAAGTAATACATATAAAGCAAATTCAAAAAGATGCAAACTTTCTATTATTTATGCCAGTATTGGTAAACAAGAACAGATCTTAACAAATAAGATAAAACAGTAATGAATAACTATATTATACGCCGAAAGCAGTATCTATGGTTGTAGATTTTCAGTGTTTACTTTATTCACTTTATATAAATAATAATATCATAGTTTTGACAATGACGCGAAGGCGAAAAGCTATCAACTATCTACTCTTATTCTTTTAGAACTAAATACAAAATCAATCAAATATTGCAGTTGCGTCTATATCCCAAGCGATTATCAAATTTATGTGAAACGAAAGGGGGGAATAAAATGAAATATTAATTAAATGCAAACGATACTTACGATATAGCCTTTACCGGAGCTACAGCGGCTACTCGCCTGTGGGCATCATAAAAACAGAAAAACAAAACACATATAGGTAAAACAGTTAAACACGACAGTAAAAGACTTTTGTCAAAAAACATAAAAGCAAACGACAGCACAAAAATAATAATAAAAAAAACGTCTTCCATTATCGAAACACGCCACTTCCATTTGTAACGTGGGAATAACGAGGGAAATTCCCATAAAAAATTGCCGTCTACCCAAGAGAGATTTTAAAAATATTCATTTTTTTTCGATAACGAAAAATATCAAAGAGAAATATGAGAATTTAAACAGGCTTTTCAATTATAAATACAGCTTCAACGCCAGGCGTTAGTCCGTTTTGAAATTTATCACATAAAAAACAATATATTTTTTCATAACAGAGATAGGTCGCTATTACAGACACAGTTACGGAACATGTAAATTTACAATGAATAAATATCATGAGATATTATTTTAAAATATTATAAATTGGTTTATAAGACCCCATCTCTAGTCGAGGCGATCATCATCGAATATTAAAAAAAAGATTATTAGATGTGGTTAAAAAATAACCATGTTTTGTATGTGATTTTGTATAACTTCAAACTTAAGAAAGGCAAAACACTTATTCTTTACTAAAACTGCTGAATTACAGATATTTGCAGCATAGTAATTTGATGTACATCTTTTTGATCATGTACCTAATCAAGTGAAAACATTTAGATAATGGATACGTTATTAAGAAAGGAAACGTTAAGAAAATTTTAAATCGTTTTTATTGGTATTTTGTGTTTGTTTCGAAAAATCATGTATTCTTGAAATAATTATAATGCTGCCAAACAGCATGTTAGTGCCAAGTTGCAACTCTTCTCAGAAAACAATAAAAAGAAAAATTAAGACATCAAGAAATAAATTATATTAAGAGCATTTAGAATCGAAATGCTTGTTGAATGGGATGATTCAATACAATAACACCATGCGAAAAAAATGTAGGATACATTTAAAGCATAAAACAACAATAACCTATTTGACCCACATTTCGATTGCCAGACTAATTTCGATTTAATATGTGATAATTAAAGTCATTACAGTTAAACAAAAAAAATCTTCAAATTTCATTAAAAAAAACGACACTTCTCGATGAAAAGCGATGTGTGCAACACGACGACGTGAACTGACAACACGTCGACGAGTCATTTGCTAAATGCAGGACTGCGATTTATTTTGCACAAAAAGATATGTAATAAATGTATCGGAAATGCGAAATATCTCATAAATTCAGATTACGGTTTGACGAAGAAAATTTTATTAGGTCCATTCTGAATTGTATATGTAATATGTCCAGATTTATCTGATTTTATTAAAAGCGCCGCATGAAAATGCAAAGCTGCTGTTAGCATACTGAAACATGTCTGAAAATCACCGTGTCGACACTACATTTCTTCGACGTTGTTCGATACTTTTTTATAATACTATAAAAACGTGAAATTGAGACAATGGTGTAATCTAGAAATTACCTAATGCATTCTTATAAATAGGTTTTCATATGAAATGACTAGATAATCATTTGTTCACTGTTATTTATGTGTTAATTAAACAGCTAGAAACAAAAGTGAAAACGTGTTACGACGTCAGGTGTCACCAAGCGTTGTATTCCACAGATATTGAAGGCCACTTACGTCACTAAGTCGATCCCTGGAGCTGTCGGGGTCACGCGGCGGCACCGAACTTCCGGTGAGGCGTTCCGACGCGCGACCACTGTCATCCGACGTCCCGGCGTCGTGCGTCAGCGTCACACCCTGCAAGAAAGACAGAACAAAATTAAAAATATAATCACCCCAAGAAGCGAGGAACTCGATTACAATTCATACCATTTTTTAAGCTTTCGCTACCAATCGACATGACAAATTAAAAGCTTTATAAGAAAAACAGTTCAACAAAATCTCTAAATATCTATTGAGACATCGAATCGAGTTTCGCTCAGATAGTGAGAATTTTAAATATAGTATATATACTATTAAGATGCAAACTTGTGTAGAAGAATTATTACTAACGATAAGTGATTCAATAATATATATTAAATACATCGCACTAAATAAAACACTTATTCAACAGTATATTTAGGTTGTCATGAATATAAGTCTCAGTTGTCCTCAGTAATATAAGTAATATAAGTCTCAGTTGTACAAGTGAAAATGGTAGAAAATGGTCGTTCTCCAAACAACCGGTACATATTCAAAAACAATCTGCTTGATAATTAATTATCGAGGATTTTGACCGAATGTGCTTAATGGAATTTCAATATCAATCAATACTATCGCAATCTGGATGAATTAGCGAATGTTTCTATGTTAATGAGTTTCAATGAATTATGTGAGTAAATTATAATTCTTAGGTATTTTAAATGAAGTATAAAAAAATTGCCATACGATACCGAAAGGAGAAACCCGAGTCGCAACAAAACTTTTGGAATAGTACACAAATCAAACGATTCTAATTTAATAATATGTATATGAATTGATCAAAGTATTTAAAAATCACCTCGGTAATTCAGCACACTCGTTCAGATTTAGTTTGAAAAAAAACAGTCGACAAATTCGTCGGCGAATAAATTACTCCGTACCCGATGAGATAATAAATTTCTAGCGACCGCACAGTCATCTAGCGGAATTCGATAGAGAGCGAACGACGAGAAGTAAAGGGGCCCAAGCCAGAAGTTAATGCCGTCATTAAAAATTCACCGAGGATATCTTTTATATACGACAGAGCGGCGAATACCGGAGAGGCAGAAATAAAAGAGATTTCGTTTATCACCTAGGCTTTTTGTTCCAAGCCACCGCAATCTGGGAAGCTAATTTACAAGTCGGCAGATCGACCGAGAAAATGCCGGCCCGACGACGCTTAATTTCCGTCAATGAGAAATACTTGAGAGCTTTCTGCGAGAGTTTCCAGTTTTTTTTCTCCATTTGTAAACTAGTTTAAGATTCACAAATTTAGTTTTGAGGCAACGGACATTTGCGATACGTTCGTTATGTAAACGACTAGAATTATTATTATAAAATTGAAAATCTTAAATAAGTTTTACGGAAGAGTTTGCAAGTAATAAGTACAAAAATACAGTTATAATGGTGGTACATTATAATGTAAGACGATTAAAATAATAAATCAATGTTTTAAATTTCATATGGTATCTCACGCGGTGCATTATATTTTTTAGAAACTTATCTTAATGGAAACGTATAAACTGTGAAATAAAATTTGGAAGATCGAGGGAGTGGGGAGTGGGTTTAATACCACTGATTTAATTACAACCGGGTTAACAAAATTTACAAATCAATTATGCCTAACAATGTACAAATATAAATAAATGTCATTAGTCATACATTATCTCAATAAACCAAAGCGCAACATTACAAAATCTATAATTTAATAATCGAAGTCAAGACAAGGAGGCTTTTTCAAATGATTATTGAATCAAAATGTATAATTTTCATAAAGAGTCCGACATTAATTTAAAATTGAAGATGCCGTACGAATTGAAAAAAAAGAATTTGCAAAATGGTTCGCATTGTATTGAGAAGAGCTTTTTCGCGGAACTTGCGTCGGCGGATTTATAATAAAGCTTGATAAACCGAAAATAAGATGTGACCTTTCTATAGAAAAGCTCCGGCACAGTGCGACGGCGAAAGCCTCCCACATTCCAATAAGCTTTTACAACAATATTACCGCCTCCATTACCCCGGATAATGTTGCCCCGCGCACAATGGGGATACAGTCAATTTCAATTCGAAAATGGCAAAAAAGACACAAGAGAGGTTGAATATAGAGATGTCAAAATACTCGAAAGTTTTACATACCTGGATGATCGAGAGTTTACCGTTATATCAAGATCATATATATATCTTATTTTGCTACGTGAAGGTAATGAAACGCATCAATCAAAATACTGGAACAAATTTTAGCTATAGTAAATTAATGTTAAAGAAAAATTATCTAAATTGTGCGGTGTTAACGGGCACTTCTTGGTGGAAAGGTATTATTTTAATAAATAACTGATGAAATATACAGGGTTATGTATATCACTAAATATTTCATCAATTGACAGTGCTCGCGATGAGCGAAACCGGTCCTGATATTTATCAGATATGTCGAAGTATTACTATGTATTTTATTTATTAAAAAAAAACAATACTTATTTTGTATGAGTATTCAATTCGGAAGACACCGTGGATTGATACGTACTTCAGGTGCTGAATGAACGTAAAGCCAATCGACTGTTATTTGATAAATAATAATTTGAGTCGAGTTGAGTAATCGGATACAAGGGTTATCAATACTCGATTGAGCATCTCTAGAAGCGTACAATGTGTTTCCGCGGAGCACTTTGCCAAAGGAATTGAGCGGAGGAAATACACTTAAGAAAGAGAACGACCCAAGAAAGCAATGAATTATCACCAGGCCGTGACTTTCTCTGAAAGAAAAAGTCTCAGTTAAGGGTGGGGAGAAAGATGCGGTTAAGCAGGAAAGAAAAATAATACAGTAAAAAAGGGGTATAAAATGCCCCAAAAGAGACTGTGAATAACCGCTGTAAAAGAGGGAAAAGACGCTTAAACGCTATACCGACTGAGTAATAGCCAACCTGTGGTTTATTACGAACATATTTGTATGTTTCACTCTATAATAATATATAATACGTATATCCACAGCGAAAGCTCATCCTTTTTTCTTTTAACGGTAAAAAAAGGAAACATTTATTTTGCAAAAATGAAAGTCCCTGCTTACACGGTAGTTAATAGAAGCTTTTCCGTGCCAAATAGGTTTGGAAATACATAGTCTTATCTCTAGCGGAATTCAATAGTATTTACGTATAAAATATAAACTCAATAAAATCCGCATGTTGGTCAAAAGAAGCTTAAAATTTCTTTGGAACGTTGAATATGATAGAAAAATATTTGATTAAATGTTTACTTCAAAAAAACACAAGTGCATGTAATCAGGAGGTAGTTTAAAAAAGTGGTCAAATTCATTTGTTGAAAAGCTTTCATTCCTTTTTCCTCATAAAATTGTGTTTACTATCAACATATTTAAAATATCTTTTAAATTAACGAATTACGGATAAAGTGTAAAAATTCAAACTTTTCCATGTGAATAAAAAAGGTCTCAAAAGTTTAATCTACAACTGGCAGTGGAAAAAAAATATTTTGGAACTGACCACTTTTGAAAATTACCACCTGGTATGTGTTTCTGATGAAATGCACTTTATTTATACCTCGGTGGAAGTGGCCCACGTAGTTTATATCATGATATATGTAAATGATGATAAACACCGGTGTGATTTCGCGTTTTATTTGATGAATTTTATGTAAATGTTAAAAATCGGTATGATAATAAATATGGAAGTGGAGGTTGGACGCCTGTTTCATGGCCGTTAGGTAGCGGGATAGAAAAAAATCGAAGGGTTAAATTACATTTGAAAAATGAATCGTATGAATCGGCAGGGGCATTGCTTTACTTACGATTGCCGTCCATATGATCTACTGATAGATAGTATATATCAAGTCAATGAAAAAAAAATGAAAGTCAAACAAAATATACAGGGTAAGCAATGTCTGTATTCAAAGAAAAGATGACTGCCGCATAAAATGTAATAGGACACTGATCGCAGAAAGTCAGGCGCTTTTTGTCAGCCTAAAAAATAAAGCTCGCACTACGGTGGGTTCGATTTTCACGACGGCGCTTGTAAAACGAGATTGAAAAACTTGCCAATAAAAACGGGCGCGCCGTAAAAGCCTTAACTGGGAGCATTTAGCGCTTAACGAGGCAAGAGCTTTTGTAACAAAAGAAAAGGCTGAGGAACTTAAGGACCCAAATAATACGAGCGAAAAATATATCCATTTGTTCACACAATATACATATGTAGATACATAAATTTACGAAAGAAAACGCTGTTTATTTCTCACGTATGCCGTAATTCTTAAATGGACATATCCGCACTTTATGTGCCTCCAGGATTACAACTCACCTAACAATTGCTTTGCTCTCCGTCTTGTCACGCTTGATATCATTAAACATAGATAAAATTAAATCTTAATAAAGTAATCATTCCATTTTTCATATTCATTAATATTATTTAATTTGACTGTTTTATAACTTTTATGAATGTCTCGGAAATTTTTCGTGTAGATTTTTTTTTAATTTAACGAGTTATGAGTCCAACTAACACGAAAAGGGGAAGGTAAAACGTTCTTAGTAAATGGCATTGAATCCTTCTACCGGAAGTAGTCCCCGGCGTGCAGGCATCCGGTGAAAGCAGATCGCGAGGCTTCGGAAGTAATCTCGCGCCGCGCCCCGGGCGGACGGGCGATAAGGCGCCGCGACGTAGCTGCTAATAGCGTCGCCTAATCAAATTAATCTGAGTCGGCGCTAGGTGTTGCCGCCCCGACGCCGCCGACACAATAATCGGGTGGGTAAATTTGCAGCCGAGCGGGGAGGGTAATGAGGATCGCTGCTTCTGTCTTAAGTGGTACCCGACGCCATTTTAGAAAATGAGTCAAATAGTTCATATATATTAAATATCGCTCTAAGACTGTGTCATAAAATCAGTGATACAACAAAGACAGCATTGAGTTAACTTATATCGAAAAAGATACGAAGATAGTGCAATATGTTAGAATTAATAACTATTTTATACATATAAATCAGAAAACCGAAGCATCACCTTCCATCAAAATTTTTGCACTCCTCAATATATTATCTTTTTCCTTCCACCAACTCTTCAATAGATTTGAGAAATTTATTGATATAACAGGGTTTTGCGTATTTATTAGCATGGTAAAACGAAATTTGGAAAAGTATACTACGGTATGACATGTTACAAACTTAAACTAAGGCACCCAATCCAATAAATACAGTATTCGAAATAGGTAAATTTGAAATTATTTTTTAAGTTTATAAAATCTTAAGATGTCGAGCTGGACTCGACATATGAGTTTTAGGAGATAAGGATAATGAACAGACTATTTGTATCTGTTGAAAATAGGTAACATTGATTACTCGTGCAACCCGCGTTTGGCTCTCCTGAAAAGTAGAGTAAAGTGAGTTAGGTTTCTCTGTCTCTAACGGGCCGAATAGTCCTGGACAAACTCCAATTCACTTAGGTCGCCTATTTTGGGAAAACATATAAATTACACCCGACAAATTAGTGAACCATTGTGGTAGTGTTAGACGAAAATCTTATCATTTATTCAAAGTGGCGTTTACCCAATACAAAGATGCTGTGTCTCTATGCTAAGCCAAGCGAACGCCAAGACACTCAATTTCTAGATGAATTCACATCATAATTTAGATTATATTCATTTTAAGTCGCAAGCTTTGTGTATATCACTATGTATTCAGCGCCAAACAAATAGTTTCCCAAGCACATTAATTGACAATGATAGGAACAATAATTAGATTCGAGTTCTCTGACGATCACGAAATCTGGAACAATACATTATATTATCAAATAAGAGTCTAAAAGCCGGAGTTGAATTGAATTGAGCTCGCGAGATATCCGAGCAAATCTAGATGAATAATGAATTCTCTACGACTTCGAGCCGCTTTGAGCAAATTACATTTGTTATGGCAGAAACATTGTATGTTGTATCATTTGAATATTTTGATTAAATAAGTTTTAATAACCAGACTAAAGTGATACTGTATCGAAATGGTATAATTATGCAAATAAAATTAGCTAACGGAATTACGCTCACGAATAATATAGTATGTAAACAGATATTTAATATAACTTTAATGACAATATGAAGAAAAAAGTGCGAAATTATACTCCACGATTGACGATTACTTTGCAGTTATTAATATAGCCACGATATACATTTATTAAAAATGCGGTTTATTTAACAAGCTGAAAAGATGTTTTTTTAAACGTATTCTCAGCTTATTCAGCTTGTGATAAAATGGCAAGAGTTGAATGGCAAACTTAATTGAGTCGGATAATTAGAGATGATGGAAATTTTATCAAATACACTTTCTAAGGATTCGGCGGTAACTTTGTGGACGTTTATTTTAATATAAAATTGAAAATAATTTTTAACACTCTAAAAGAGGCGAAACGCGTGTTACGAGTATTAGCACAATACGTGGAATTATCTAAGTTTTTATATTTCTTCAATTTTATATTTATATCAAGTATTTAAGCACAAAAAAGTTGACTAAAATATTACGGCTATTTATGAGAGACGGATCGCTGAGCCAAACCAAGCAAAACGGGGACAGTTGGTAATATAGCTCGATTATAAATTTTCTAATTCGAATCAACATTTAGCAACCCAAGCTTAGCTTAAAAATTCAATTTATTAATAATATTACGGTGGATAGCGACGGTTCCAATTTAAGCAAACAACATTCTTTTCCTTCAAACGAAAAGCTTCCTTGGAAGGAAAAGGTTTGTAATATTAAATTTAGGTCATTTCCTTAAGGGGTTATATACAGTTAGAATTTTCAAAAAATCGATTTTTTTTTTATTTTATTTTCTTAATGTACATATATTTAAGAATACACACAGAAAATTTCATATCGTTCCGGTGAATATTGTCAAAGTTACAAGCAAATTTGAAAAGGCGTTTCAGAGTTTTTTTATCCCATGTAAAATGCATTCCAAACTTTAAACGCGTTTTTCTCAAAATGGTGTTTTCAAAGTCGGTGACCAACATTACTCAAAAACGGCTAAACCGATTAGTCTCAAATTTTAACACGACCTTCTTAAATATATTTTTAGTAATTAATCGAAGATTTTTTCTCTCCGATAAATATTTTTTTTTTTATAAACAATTTAAGGCCGAAATTTCGGTGAAGAATCGATTTTTTTTTTTAAAAAACCGCCATTTTGCCAAAAAAAAAATTTTTTCTTATTCCTTCGATTAATTACTAGATTTAACATTATTTTAACGAAATCTGTTTGGTTTTTTAATTTCAGATGATTCAGTTTTAAGATATAGTGGTCACCGCAAAACGTCTTTTTTTGAGAGGAGCTCCTGGAGATCAGCTGTAGCTCTTTTTCAAATAAATATTTTTACTAGTACTAAGTCTTAAAATACAGTTAAAAGATACCATAATATGTGTATAAATTTTTGGATCAATAAATTTAAAAGTTTTCTCAGAAAAAATTCTAGAAAATTCACTTTTTTTCGGCCGTCTAACTGTATATAACCCCTTAAAGGAAGGCATATCATTGAATCAAGATTTCCAAACATTCGTGATTTTTTAAAAATGCTAATTGAGATTTCATTTATGAGAATGAGAAGTTCACTATCGTTTATTGTATTAACACTATCTTTCGATTCAGTGATGAATAAGGACAGGAATAAATGAATTTCTTTGAAAGAACGTTTAAAATAAATGTAATTTATTTCATCAAACTTCGTAAAACAATTAATTGTTGTTTTTCATCCTTGTGTCTCAAGCTCATGTACAAATAAAACTATATTAAAAAATTTTCATCGAATAAAATAGAACCAAACACCACGTTGATTTTACACTACAAAAGAAAACATTCGCGAGTTAATCTAAACTGATCAAAACAAGTGGCCGCGAGCTTAAAAGCTCCGTTCTGTGCGATACAATCAGTAGAGCTTACGGACTGCATGTGGGAGCTATACGGAACACCGGAAACAAATTTAATGGCCGAAGAGGAAACCGAATTCGCTGCCTGAATATTTCATTCATTCTGAGAGTCATTAGTGGCACTATAACAGCAACTGGTTTGGAATGGTAAGTATTTAGATTTACAAGAATTAAAGTATTTATTTGATAGCTTTACGCGATCGTCAGAATTATGAAGATTTATTTATTGGCAAAAAACTATTGAAAATACATAGCAAGCGCCAATGCGCCATGCATTTGAGAAATTAATAAAGATTACATAAAATATTACACAAAAATAAGAAACAGAACAGAAACATATTATTTACATAAGAAAACATAATTTTTAAATAAAGCATCAAGTTCACTGCCGAAGATGTCAACATCAATAGGCAGCGCATTTATCAGCCGAATAGCCCTTGCAACTGGAGATTCAAAAGACCTACGTGACAAACAAGTTTTGACAAAGAAAATTGATTTGTCTTTGTTACGACCACGTAGGTAAAAGCTGGGAGCATGCAAATTTAAATTTTCAAGGATGTCAGGGTTATCAACTTGGCCCCGAAGAAGAAGAGAAAAATGTTTTAATATTGCAATTAGTCTTCGAGCTTCAAGTGAGTGAAATGACAGCATTCCTAAAAGAAACTTGGTTGGATAATATTCCATTAATGAATTGTCATACGGAAAATAGTTGAATTTTTTGAAATAATAATAACGTAGAAATTTTTTATGAACTCGCTCCAGTTGCGACTTAAATTTAAATTCATATGGACCCCAAATAATAGATCCATATTCTAGTTTGCTTAAAACTAAAGAAACATAAAGAGTACGAAACACAGTAGGGTTTTCAAATGGCTTACTTTGCCGAACTATGAATCCAAGAAGTTTACTAGCCTGCAGGGTAATTGAAGAAATGTGGGAATGAAACGTGAAAGAAGAGTCAAATGTTATACCAAGATCAACAACTTCAGACAAACGCTGTAAAGTCATATTCGATATCTCATATTTATATTTGATAGGAAATTTTGAACGAGAGAATGAAATGCAGAAACATTTCGAAATGTTGAAGTCAAGTTTGTTTAATAAGGACCAATTTACAATTGAGTTTATATTATGCTGTAGAATAGTACAATCCGACTCATTCCTCATTGAAGATGGTTTGAATCGGAAATAGCTATGAACCTAATCCTATAATTCTTGGATCTTTTTACTTTTTTATAAAGGTAGTTGTAAACAACTCAGCTTTTATTTTAAAACCGTTAATTAATACATACGATTGAATTCAAAATGCACGCATTTTTTAATTATAGCTTTTTTCCTACTGAGTTAGTATTATAAGAGAGTCGGTTTCACGCTACCTTCATGACTAGTATCATAGTTCCACCAGATAAATACAAATTTTATCAAATCTCAATTAGAAGTTGGTTAAACGAAATCTGGAAAAAACTATAACTCGATTGATCTGTGTGAGAAAAATTAGCGGATAATGTGAGAAGTATGCACTTTTTGTGAAACCCTTGTTTCCATCACCAGAATAGAACAAGAAAAAAAAACTTCATACCCATAAATCTTCGATCAAAACATGTAGACCAGAAAAAAAAAAGACCTCACGAAATACAGCTCTCGGGTCTGGTATAAGTATGCATGAGGTTTAAGAATAATTGCCTTTTTGCGAAAGGGTTTGTCAATAATAGATTTTATAAATATTTAATCTGAATAAAAGAGAATTTGTAGCCGGATACAATACTCAAAATCTCTTTGATGTAGCATGCAATTGTGTTATTGAAAGAAATGTTTATATTCCCTCGTGAATAAATACGACATGTCTAGCATAAACTGCAAGATTCGTCAAACCGGATGTTTGCAGTGAGGGAGCGGTAAAGTACTCGTAAAAAGGCAATATTCCGCCATCCATACCGGGACAGGTGAGCGAGGAGACTGCAGGGGAAAAACTCCAATTTCCACGTTGTATTTATTAGTTTTCTCAGCGTCTCTCAGGGATGTTTGCAAACAAAAAGTGCGCATCGTCCTGCGGGGGTTTGTAGCGTCCCTTCCAGAGGGGTTTTCTTGCACGGTTAAGAATGAAGAAAGGGTCGAAAAAGGGACGCGTATAATTTCAGGCACTATATATAAGTATATATATATATATTATATAATATGTAGTTACCGAGATCAAATATGCATATCAATGACATGATTTTTTTATGCAAGTAATAAATTTTACTTGCATAAAAAATATATTTTAAAACTTTCAGTGAAACGTCTTTCAGTAACCCACTAATGCGATCATTTTAAATATGTACAACTTGAACAAGAGATTGCATGTTGACTTTATTTTAATCAACGATAATGCGGCTAAATAGCCTATTTTTTTCATTATATATTATGTCAGCCAATCAAGTATTATCCGTAAACACTAATTCAGACTCTTGCGTGATGGAGAAGAAAGCAATCAATTATGTAACATAATTGAATACCGACTAAGATATAAGGGTTCAAGAATTCATGTGTCAAGAATGGTAGCGCCAATTACTCAATTGAAATATTGTAAAGCAAACTCAAAGGAAACCAATGGAAACATCGATCAACCTAATCTTATCTCATATCTTGAATTGTTGACTGGTAACATAATGTGCTATAATATTGTTTGGTAAATGCATTCAATTATGTATGACATACATAGTTAATAGTTATGTAAGCACGGCACACGTTAAGTAAACAAATAATAAGAAAAAAGAACTATTCTGACAAAAAAAATCGTCCGAAACTTTTTCAATCCTAGATATACTATAAATATCATACACAAAAAAAAATATATATACTTTTTTCTTCCGGTTGATAGAGCAGCCAGTCCAATTTGTCAAACTCTACAGCAGTGTTCGTGATTAAATATTTGAGCATGCAGCTTTGGAATAGTCTTACGTGCATCGATTATTTATGCAAAAACTTATGTAATAACAGCTCTCTCTCATGCATTTAAGTTCACTCCCAACAATATGCAAACAGTTTATGAGCATTTTGTAACACCAGATGCCGCGCGTTCCGCTACGAGAAGCATAAATCTTACTTGCCTCATGCATATTTTGTGATATATCGAAGTCCCGATACAAACTAAAAAGAAGAACTGTAAAATGGAAAAGTGCCAACGGAAAATTCACTGGAAAATCCGAGTCGTTTTCACACAGTACATTCTTACATAGAATAGGTTTTATTCTGAAATTTATAAAATTAGGTCAAGTAATAATTTATTTAACAAATAATCGAAAGTATGTAAAGTAAAGTAACGTTTTGTGTGAGATGTGCAAATTTGATGAGCTTATGGTTAGAGATTCCAGAATAGAAAAACCCCTTCTCTGTAGTTTCTTTGTATTTAAGTCACACTAAATAAAGACTCGACTGATATGCTGATAAAGATTAGTGATATAAAAAAACATATTTAACCTATTTGTCGCGCAACTTTTCACGCTAGCATGTTTACAGCCAGTCCCGCGCCGCAGTGTTTACACGTCGCGCTAGTGTAACATCCATTTTGGTTCGTAAACGACAAAGCGACCGCGGGCGGTTTCGTAGGAGTACGGAGCGAGTGTCGCTGGGTTTGGTTTGCACCCCATGAGACCGCAATCCGAGAGTAAACACGACGCCTCAATTGTCATACGCTGGGATATGTATACGGATGCGACGAGGCAAGTGAATTTTCAATGCGAATAAACGATTGAGGATAACAAACAATTGAAATTAACTTCCACTAAATAAGCATCGATACAAATTAATATTTTATATAATCAGCTAATGAAATAGGCCCTCCGTGACAGCTTTTCCCAGACAAACTTAGAGACTTCTCTTCACTTCAGTAGAGACACTCTACTGAATTGAAGAGAAATCTGAATTTTTTTAAATTTTATCAAAACCCCAGTATGTTTGTTAACAAGGTTTTTTTATACGAAGTCGATTAAAGGATGAGAAATTCATAAGTAAATAAAATTAAAATAGTATACATGTTATATGTATGGGGGTCATGGTGTTTAAGTGTTGTTGAATGCAGTTGATACGGGATAGAAATAGCCGGTCGCAAGTTCTATGCAAATATGATGCTCGAAATTTTTAAAATCTACGCATACTTAAGAATGATTTACAACTATCGAGGGCGGCGGTAACTCACTTTAATTGCGCTAGTCACGGCTCGTAAAGCTCTTCTACAACTGCACAAAAGATTATTATTATATGGCGTAGAAAACTAGTTAGCCGCAACACCCTGACTGCGTGCAAAAATCCCACGTAAATTTTCTCAAACGATACCATTCATCTCGGAAAACAATGAGATGAAAAACGACACCGCAAAACGAGTGATTTAAGATGTGCGATAAATACCGCTCTGCGCCGCCCACCCGCGGGTGGCAATGGGTTAATGAATAACCGCGATTTCAATGCACAATGGTACAAATTTCCGAATCCATTTGAGTTTGGTTGTGACGGCTTTAAAATAAAGATGAGTAATTTATTACTTTGATTGTGATATTACAATTCAAGATTCCGCTTAATTAGTAGCAGCTCTCGTCGCTGATTCATTGTAGCCGCTACAACAATGACCTCGAAATTTGCAAAACATTTTTGGGTGTTGACTGAAGCTCAATCTTCCACGTTTATTCGGTAAAATGGCATGTGCTTTTTATAATTTTGATCGATTCGCAGGATATTTAGGGAGCGTAGAAATTTGCAATCATAAATAATATATGTAATTAAACTGAAAATGATAAAATAAAACGAGCAATGTTTTAGGATAAATAAGATGCACCTACCAATAAACTAAGATATCAACATCATCTTTTAATGGCGATTCATATAATTATCTAAATGAATTCCTAGTAAATTGTAATTGTCAAGTCATGGAAAAGTATTGGTAGACTTTTTAAACAATACCATACATAAAATTCATATTTTTATAGTTATGTTTGAGTGTATAACTTGGTTATTCCATATTTACCATCCAGGATGTAAGGTAGTCGTGTAAGCTATCTCTTACACCCTTTATAATAACAGCCAACATAAAAAAATCTCGCATTCAACAAGTTTTGTTCGTAGAATAATTGTTAATTTCATTTCGGAATTTTTTTTTAAATGAAATATATATTGAATTATCAATTGAGACAAGATAAACGTGTTACTTTTCAACAATTAATCAAACATACCAAAAGAGGAAAGTGAATGATTAGTAAATTAATAGCCCACATGTGTTCCAAAACAATTATTATTCTGTTGAAATAAAGCATCGCTTAAAATGAATTAGGGGAAACATTGCGTGCATTATCTAAATTAAAACAGCGGAGCGCGTTCGTGACGAGTGCAATAGATGGGAATCGATTCGCAGCGCCGAAGGGGTTGTTGAAATGTTAAAATCATGGCAGCCCTTGTTATTAACCCTTTTTGCGTTCTAATATAACAACATACAAATACAGATAACAACCTTTTTTGTATCGTCGTGTCTGGTTGCAATATGGATCACAGGAAATCCTTATGGAGAATCCCAAAATAAGTACTCAAATAACTGTTTTTAGTCAGGCAAACCTCATTTCGGAGAGGTTAAAACATCTCCTTGACACAACAATAAGTAAAATGAATGCAAAATTAGTACAAAAAATCATTATTTTTATTCTTTTACCAAATGTAGAATTATAAGTCACTAAAAAAAAAATATGATTCAATGGGTGATTGACTACGAATATTCAAAATTATTGTTTAGTAAGTTGAACGAGACTATTTTTTAATTACATAGCCTGATCAATTTTGTTCTTAAGGGTTGAGGCAAGAGTTAAAACGTCTGAAATTTAAATTCAAGGAACTGTTTTAAAAATGTCGCGTGAAAATAAAATGTAGAGATTCAATATATTTCGGAAATGAATAGTTTTATAAACCATTACTAAAACTAATTCTCACCTCATATACACTGACCTCAACATGCAGAGCTTTTACGGTATACGATCACCCCGGCAGTGGGGTAGGTGTCTAACAATGGGCTGCGGTGAAGCCCTTTCGCTATTGTCATCCCCGTAAATTGATACCAGTGTATGCGTAGTATGATCACATATTCTGATCCACGATGTTGAAGGTAACAATCTATTTAGCTAGTTTTGTATTTATAATTATTAATAAAACATGACAGGATGAGTGTTGTTCTACAATGCGATAAGGAAATATTTATATACCATTAGACTTCACAACTTTAATGAGCAGTCAATAGTTTAAATTTAATCTGAACATTGTTAAAAAGTCGTATAGGAAACTAAAGGTAATAAACAATTAAAAATTAATTAATTCTTGTTCACGCCGTATTTTATCTAAACGTGATAACAACTATATCCAAAATAACAGCATGAGAAGTTTCCCGAAACAAAATTAAAACTTTATCAAAATTCATTAACACGACAGGCAGGCCGGAACAACAGTGAAACTAGATGCAAAAACACGACAAGTGAAGCATAGATGCTCCATAGCTATAAGTATAAATTACTATAGTAATTAACTAAAGTTCGTAATTAGATCAACATGGAAATGTTAGTCTGCTAAACCCTCTATTTGTACTGAAATGATAACCGTCAATTTTGAATTAGCATTCTGGCGGATAATCAGCGGTTAACCCTTTCAAAGTTAGCTCGCTACCGGATGTGTCAAAAGCAGAATGTTAAATTAACATATTAATAAATGTTCCAAAGGCAGTAATATAATTGCGATTCAAACCAAAATGCGGGAGGCTTTCATGTATTGCACAATATATTACGGTGGATGATGAATGTATTTTAAAAACTCCCGTTCAAAATTTTACGGTAATTATATTACAGCATCAACAAAATGAACATACGAAAATTGAAATCTTTACCCAAGCTTATATTATCACAAAGAACAGTCGCTGGAAATTAAAAAATTAAACATAAAAAACTCACTTTCAATCGAAATAGAGATAATACGGAAGAAAAAATAACAATGTATTTTAATTCTACATAAATTATTTTATATATTTGTTGATAGCTATTTCGGCTTACGCCTTCGTCAGAACTAGAAGTTCGTCAGAGTTCTGACGAAGGCGTAAGCCGAAATAGCTATCAACAAATATATAAAATAATTTATGTAGAATTAAAATACATTGTTATTTTTCTTTCCGTATTATAATGGAGTTCTACCAAGTAAATGCCTACTCAATCAAGAAATAGAGATACGTTCCTCACATAAACAAAACACAATTCAAGTTATCAATTAACTAGATATACTTTTAGTCAATATTTTGTGAGATAGAATCACATTAATACAGACATTTTTGGGTGGCTAAATTTAACATATTCACTCTTATCGTAATCAACATTTATTTTAAAATTTAAACAAAAAACCGTGAAAAGTAATTTTTCTCAAATTTTATTTCAGGACCGGTTTCGATGAACGAAAATATGTTGCCACTAATTGTATTCAAACGGAGGACAGGTGACAAGCTTACATTATAATGCATACTTACTTCCATGCATGTGATCATGGCGTTTACAGACTAGCAATTGCCTCGGGAGTAAAGTAGGGGCTCGAGGAGCCCTTAATTGATGTCATGTTAAAGCGAGTTGACAGGTATCATCGGGCGGTGCGCGGGAAATTCCGATGGGGGAACAGAAGAAATAGTAAATTGGATGACTGTTAAACGACGTGTGATTATGTGTAGATAAATAATTAAAAAATATCTTTCGCTACATCCAGGATTTTACAATATTATTCTACTTATATTTTTGCTTTTAAAAAAAATATTTCAAATACACCATGGAAATTCTATAACTTTTCGACTGGAAGGTATTTAATTTATCATCTCTAAATTGTGAAGTCAGTAATTCAGCGGCATACAACTTCGGCGTACGAAACATTAATGATTTAATTCATTGCATTTAAAACAGTACAATAAAATCATTACACTTATCAAGTGCCTACTTGCAAATGGATTATAAGGAGTATTCTAAAGCAGTGATGCACAAAAGCGGCCCGCAGGCCGCATGCGGCCTGAAATGGATTTTTTTGCGGCCCAAAATAACAAATATTTCACCAACAAATTTTTCATTAAATATGATAAAAAATAGTATTCGATATGTGAACAAATTATGCAGTAGCAACGTTAATATGATTATATTCACATGGATATAATTTTGTGAAAGAAATTCATTTTTTTAAATGAGTCATATCGTTTGCGATGCAGATGCAGTCTATTTTTAGATTATTGTTTTCAACACACGGATTTTATTGTTAGTTCTTCAAGATTTTTGTCAGTGCATGACGTTTGTGAATCGATATTAAAAAATCTCCGCAAATAATGAAAATATATAATATTAATATATAAAAATCGTATACTGATTTATCGATTATCTTGACAGAAAAATACTTAAATAATAAAATATTTTTCTTCACTTTTACCCTTTGCGGCCCGCGAAAATGTTTAAATGGATTAGCCCATCTCTCAAAAAGCTTGTGCACCACTGTTCTAAAGTAAGGTATAGTTATAAATATATAATCAAACATAAGTGTGCTATGTAAAATCACTTGATTTTTTAATTTGTTTTTATCGATGTCTGTTACATTCCTTCTCCATAGAGCATGACATCAAAGACAATTGAGGCATACGAGCTCTCGGTTGCAAAATATTAAGAACCTTGCCAGTCAATTATAAATGATATAAAAAATAAATTGTTTCATGCAAGTTTAAAAGGAAGTAGCAATCAATGCATTGAAAAATTGCTATTCTAGCCATTCAACAATGTAATTCATTAAAAACCCAAAAATCTAAATGACATTTTACTTCATCACGAATGAAAATAAAATAAACTCGAAATCAAAATGCTTTCTATTTTCAACAGACGTAATTTAAAACGATGATAGATAATACGATGAAAAATTTATGACTTAATAATATACAAGATCACCCCGGGCGAACAGCCTGTAATAAAATGTTAAAAGCCGTTTCGAAAAAAAAATATTGTAAATGAATCAAATTAAAATATTCAAAACAAATCGCGAAACATCTCTTTTACTCTCAGCGCTGGGAAATAAAATAAAATAAATATACCCGTTTGAAATGTTGAAAGCGCGCCCCGTCAAAACAATAATTGAGTCGTAATCGCGAATGTCAGTGGGAGCAGTAAACCGACAACGTAAATACGTCAAAAGAGTTTTTGATTACCGCATTGACAAAAACTGTCTGGCGCGGATCCAAGTTATTTGAAACTCCGATTTAGTATTATATTCGCGTGGATTTTCAGAGAGCAATCCGGTAGCCGAGACAACAAATATATATGTAGTGAATAAAAATATGTGCATTAGCCAAAACTCCTTAGCCCGTTAAAAAAAACAAACAAAGAAACGGAAAACGGGAAAGGTTTTTTTTTTTTTGACCGCAATCAGATAAAAAAAAAAAAAACTTATATACTCGATTACGGTTTGACAGTTACCAGAAAAAGTTTTTTTTAAAAAAAAGAGAATATGGCTTTCATTAAATTCAATTATAATGATCCCAGAAAATGACATTATTTTACGAATTACACTAGAAACAAAGTAAATCTTACTCCGAAGATGACAAGTGACAAATGCGCCTGTAACATAAATGTATTGGGAAAATAAATTAAATTTACCGCTTGTTATTTCCCTGACTGTCAATAAGTGATTGTGTTTAGTGTGTGTCCTATCATTGCGGTTAAGTCATTTTAATATTCTACGCTGATTGTGGTACAAGCCAGTTCGGGACCATCTGTCAGGGAGACTTCATGTCAACTACAATGCGATAAAAACATGTTAATATCTGGACACTAAGTGTGCCAACTATTTAGGAGCCAGCTGGACTCGATCGTCAAAAAAGGGTCACTCATGTCTACACTGGCCAACGGATCATAAAAGACTAGAAATTCAAGATATGACTGATAAGCCGTACAATGAAGATTTGATAGGTTGGTCTTACCATTGATTATTAGGTTTTAAAACGAACCACTGAAACTTATGGCGGCCACAATTTTGAGGAAGACTGTCTTTTCCGTTAATAATTTACTGTGAAATGCGCAGAATTGTCAATTATTTCCGTACTTTTAGATTGAGAAATTATATATTCTATTCTACAGATTTACAGTTGAATATTTGACAATGAGCAAACTTTTTGTAACGATATATTTATGATCGATTGCGTTAAAAAAATAACATAATAATTTGTCGAGCTAGTAAACAATTAATTTTATCCCGATGTAATATAACCGGAGGCAAATTAGAGTTGTTTTGCGATTGCTTCCCGAAGGCGATCCTGTCGCGCACATAGCAAACTCAGTGATTTGTCGAGTGCCCGACGCTGTGCGTTATTATTTATTATAGTCGGGTTGTGAACCACGGATGCATCAAAATAATATTTTTTTTAACTTCTATGTTTCCCATACATTTGGCGAAGTGAACAGAAGTTATTGATGAATGTTGGTGACACTAGAAAAGACACGGCGGTCGACGATGAATTATAGGGGAAAAGCTCTGTGACTATTGTCTTAAGTCGCATTCTATGTGATGAGAATAACCTCGTAAAGCAACACTATGTCATGATGGCGAAATCAGTGGAAAGGTTAACATATGGAATATGATCAACACAATTATCATCGCCATACCCTACGTTTGATCTTCTCCGATTGTTGGCACTACCTGCCCGGACATCATCGATTTTGCCAAAAATGTTCGAGTCTACCAATTTACCCAGAACGTTGTTATCTTACAAATATAACCAGGTTGTATTTATATCTCCTGCTCGTCAAATTAATCCAAACATGGTCAATATTATGATGCATTCGATATTATTCAATATTATGATGCGCATTCGACGGATAGAGGTTTATGACAAAACCATTAGAGAATGAATTAGATTGCAAATTGAATATATTATTTGGGCAAATAAACCGGACAACCGTGTCAGATACAGTCAATATAAAATCTTTACGAGTATATTGAAATATTTTGGATCTCAGCCAATATTGAAATTACTTTATTCTTCTATCGACACCCTGAATACCACTTAAGACGCGGCAATCGAGAGTTTCTTCTTAGTGAAGAAAGAAAGTGTTTATTCAATAAAGCCTAGCGCCTAGCTGCACTCAGCATCAATGGAAAAATAGTTCGACGATACAGAAGTCTGATTTATTTATTTCGCCAGTACGTTTAGCTACAGTGGAATTCAATACGTTTCCAAGTAATAATATTACGAGCTTCAACGCCACGAGGGCACTTTACAAAAAAAAGTTTCTTTGAAGAAAACGTTGTCAGATTGGAAATATTACACTGGTAAAATCGAGATAATTTAGTAAAAAATAAACTCATCGAACAGACGATCTTCAATTTCAAAGCAGCCGATACAGATCACAGTGGGTGATGCAAATATGTGTGTACATAATTGAGTTTCTTACAGATATTTAAATTATCGTCTTAAATATTTCAAATCATTTTATAATCTATCATTTTATAGAAAGGTGTAGCAGACATTGCACAATTCGTTTCCTTTAGAAAGACAAAGCCTCGAACAAATATAACTACACTTACACAAACGTGTCAGACAAGAAAGTTTCAAATGTTTACATAGTTGTTTACAATAACGCCTCGTAAGACGTCGGCATAAAAATGACAAGAATCGTGAGACATGATCTTTACAAGAATGCAAGCAGGAAGCGCCCCACCGGCCCGGCCCCTCTCGCCCCAAGTAAGCCATGTCGACGCGAGGCTTAGGGGGCGACGATTTATGGATTTTTCTACAAAGTGGATTAAACCGGAGATCGGCTTAGAGCTTTTACGTCGGTTTGATGGGCCAAGGGAGGTCGATGAAGACGGCTAAAAGAAAGCGACTTAGAAAGGGTGCTGGCTTACTTTTACGATGATGTATGTCATACGTTCTGAAGCTCGAGTTTCATATAAAAAAATGATATCGGTAATAACTAAGAGATGGCAAAATAAGGGGTGTAAAATGTGTCAGCTTGGATAAGGTACGAACATATGTAAAGACTTGATGAATTATTAATTTTTAGAAACATTCTTACCAATAAATATATATGTAGTTCATCAACCAGAATCTATAGGTTTGCGAGAAAGCCAAGCGGTGCAATAAAAAGTGGCGAATATGATTGACTATGAAAAAAATAAATAATTAAATGAATCGAATATTGTTTGCTTCATCAAGCACAATCAATCGATTATTTGGAGTTATGCAAAAGGGCAACAATAACTGATTGAACATTTTAAAAAAGTACGTTTTCGTACATTTCAGATTAGATTGAATAAAAGAAAACTTCGTGCTTTTATTTCACTTAAATCATTCAAAAATAAGTATTTCTAGTGTGTAAGCACACAACATTGTTTCAACCAAAATTAAACACAAGTAAATCGAACTAATATTTTGAACACATGCCAGTTTCTTGTAGTATAACTCGGCTATTAGCGAGGTTGTATTACATTACCGCACACGAGCCTATAAACACAAATAACCTTGTTCATAAATCATGTTAATAATGTTTTACACTAAACTATTTATTCTTGAACCATTGCCAAAATACTTCAAGTTTACTGTAAGTGCGCGTTAATATACAAGCGACAGCCCGTTTGGCCATCGTACAGCTACATATTTATTTTTAATTGACACATCGGTCGATAAAAAAATATAATACTTTGTGCAAAAACTAATCTGATAACTTTAATCGATCCAAATTATTTCTATAGTTTTTCAACAAAACCTGGGTATTTATTTTCTACTTTTTTAAATGAATCAACGTACAAAAAAAAATAGCAAACGTCTAACTTATATTTATACTAACTCAAACGGCGTTTACTTTTTCTCTTTTTCACAATCAATTATACTGGAATAAACAACTATTGGTTCATGGTGTTTTTATGTTTCAGTTAAAGATTTAAGATGTTGTCAAATATTTAAAAAAAAAACAGTAAAAAATTGAGCAGCAGGCGTCACTTCGGTTTAAAAAACACCGGGTAGCTTTTCTCATATATTAATTGCAAATTGATGATGCGTTATGTCGTTGAGGAGATTTGCAATTGAAAACGATAAACCAGTGTCGATATTTCTTTATGATTTAGTGCGTGCGAAAATATTTGTAAGCCAAGCATCGGTACTGATCGTTTTATTAAATTGTGGAGTGAATATGTAGAAAAGTGTATTATTTTACACGAAGAATTGACAGTTGGCATTATACAAATACTAACCATTAACGAGCTATCATTAGAATCCTAGCTGTATGGAGCATAGTCTTAATAGATATTCAATCGTTTGAATACCCACATTATCTATCCGACCCAAGTAGTTTATTCCATAAATGTTATGGAGACAATGATAGCAGGAGGGGTCGTTAATTACGGTTAGCGACTCACCTACCCGGTGGTGTCTATTATTGCCAATTTCCCAGCCAAATGAGCAAGCAGTGGTTAGTGAAAACACTGGAAACGAAACGGCTTCCACGGTATACACTCGGAACCATGTTTTATCACATATTTAAATCAATAAACTTTTCCCGTGCACAATCATGTTATTTCGAAAAGTGCAGTAGTCACAATAATATCTATAAAATGGAATACCAAAGCACTGCTTCATGTTAGTGAGTGAGTTATTAACACCAACGACCATTACTTTAAGCTGTTCCAACTATAATGCTATCGCAGAATAAATCTTCGTTACCAAGCTATTAAAATTGTATTACGGGTGGCAAAGGTGTATATTTTAAATAAAATATGTACTTATGCAAATGCTTGATTGTCGTTGTCGTTGTCGTCAATGTATGGGTTTAATATATTTCCTCATTATCGATACATTTAACTAGAATTTATATGGTATAAATTTAATGGCGAATAATTGTACAATTATTCTTCTTCGTAGATTCTGACTTATAAGTCAGCAATGATCACAATCACAGAAAAAGTCAAGTCTTGAGTATTTACTTACTTCCTGTTTTCTTATTTGTATACATATGTATATTGTATGCAAGAAATCGATTTCAGTAATTAATTTCTGATGCGGTCCCCTGCTGTGAGCGATTTTTGGTTAAACCATATTGGTAGAACATATTGCATTTAATTTATGAAAAACGAATCAGTTATTGTGGTATCACCAATTGACGGTTAGGGCATTTGTTTGGAAAATTGTGCAGTGCGACCGCCGTATATTTGAATTATTATTTTCGATTGCGATGACGCACACTCAATGACCAACATAGCGTGAAGGCATTATGGAAATGCACTTTTAGAATGGCGCGATCATTAGGGGTAAACTATTGTCCTTTTAATTAACAATTAGGGTAAATATAATGTTTTCACATTCCCCCAAACGTATTGAATTAAGAGCTTATGTTTTCACACGAAGAACGTTTAACGAAAGGCTAAATAAAATATCACATAACGAACGGTTAAAAAAATGCAATATAAACTAATCGCCTCTATATTGCATGATATAAAATTGGGTTGTGCATATGTAAGTATGTTCCGGTCGGTTCCACTCGAAGACCTTTCTACTAGCCGATCAATACGTTTATTTGCATATTTTAGAATAAATGCAATGTATCATAATTTAGCATCTAATGAGAAAAAATAGTCAAAAAAACATTGTTTCGTTCTACAATTATTTGTTGATGAAATTTAACAAATGTACACGAAAGGAATAGCGTGACAAGATACTCGTCAAATCTCTGAAAAGCTTGAATCAATTGAACAATAACACTCAACTTGAACATTGATTCATTTTTTATACTATGCACACGGCTTGTTAAAGCTGACATGCAACTGCTTATTGGCAAAATACTTTGTATCGATGTATAGCAAATAAACAAATCGTTTGTCTACGTCGATTTCAACCGCAGATCTGGTGAATAGTGAATGAGCGTCGGAAAGGCTACGTCAATACCAGTTAAGTCGTGTAAACAAACTGATGCCAGGATACAGCTTGCAATCTTCGTTACTCAAGTCACGCTAAACGATATTTATATGGGAAAACGTTATACATAACCTCGCAGAAATGTTGATAAATGAAAAATTATTTGATTTGTAACTAAAAGCACCACCCGTCCAACCTTTGCGATAAATACAATAGTTTAGATAATGAATTTATTGTCATTGATAAGTAGGATTCGCTCCCAGTATAGAGAGCACATGAACTGCCAATGGATCTTATGTAAATATGAGTTTTCATATGGGAACTGCTTGCTATTCAGTCAATCAAACAGTGATTTTTAAAAGGGTAAAGATCGCAGAACAGGCAGAACAAGTCAAGTTCAATGCTATCATTTCTACCCGTTTTGGGTCAGATATATGGAAAGGCTTCCCAACGCAATTCTATAAATCAATTAATGTGAGTATTCACGGGATTCGAATCGGTGGGTACGGCGTTAACCATTCGATTTTTACCCCTTATATGCCATATTATAAAATATTGTGTTTTAATCAATTTCTCGTCATAAATTAACTTCCTGGTTTAAAGTTTCGTAAGACGCTAAGAAATTACATCTTGTGTTTCTTGATTGTGTTGTCTATTTTAACCGGTCCTTAATTAACGCGTCAAGCTCAGGCTATAATTTGACGTTCTTGATATAGCTTCCTACACTCGCAAACTGAAAAGCAACAGCCCAGCGTTATTTGTTATAACAAGGTGTTGGTAGATTTATACAGCAGAATGCTATCATTACGCCGTCGGTATGTTCTTCCAGCGAGCGATCAATCTTCATTGCAATTTCACGAACGCCACTTGGCGGCATTTGTCAATAGCCATTAATTCATTCCAGCAGCATTATATCCCCGTAATAGTTCCAATATCTCTCATCTCGGTTCGACTGCCTCTCATCCACAGAAGCGTTGCACATACCCAATAAATCACGAGCCAACCAGTCCGCCCCTTTCAATTATTCGGTTCGTCGCCGAATAAAATCTACTGCGCGAGTTATTCAATATTTTTTTTTCCTACCGCGTGCTATTGAGCCAAGGCTTCGTGTGCTGTGAGTTTGTACTATTTCACTACGCGAACTGATCAGGAAATACTTTATATGTATTTGATCAAAGACACGGGGTTTAAGAGACAAATGAATAGTTTCTTTCTAGGGTCTTTCATTGCAAATTAAACTACAATTTTAAATTCATTGTAACAACACAAACACCTGAAGAAAAATCTACACATTGTATTACTAGTTCACCCTCGACTGTCAATGCGCAGAATAGTCCATAGAGCACCCTAATAAAGTATTTACCATTGCGTTTCAGAATAAATTTAATTCAGTGGTTATTATTAATATAGTCAAATTAACGATTCGCTGAAAAATGGACGAATAAAAATTTAAGGTATTTAGTTCGTAACACGGTAGTTCTCAAACCCGATGGTTTTTTGTGACGATCAGTTGAATACTCTTTATAAATATAACAAATAATTATTTAAGAATGTGAAGTAAAGAAGTGAAGCGTTAAGTACACTTAGCGCCTTAATATTTAAATAAACAGTTTTTTTTACGAGATGCATAAATTAATTAAAAAAGAAACAATATTTATTCTTGTACGTTCAAACCCATGCGGACATTGTTACCAATAAAGTATTATTATTATATGCAATAAAACACTTCATTCAAAATTAAAACCACGGAACACCACCGTTGGGTAAGCCCGGCTGAAAATTTATTCGACAATCCTCGGTTGAGCGGAACTTTTTGACGTTGTTTAATGTATCTGTCGGCGGTAATTGCGGCGATCCTGCCACTCGTGCTTTCGGAGCACTCTGCAAACCGTGCTGCCTCCATTACGATGATAAATAATTCAAACGTAACGAGTGACTTTTCCAGGACGATTGAATCGCCGAACATGCCCTGGGCGCACGCTTTGGCGATGTGTTTAATTTTTTACCCAAACGCGAAATGATTTATTTGATATTATCTTGTTTTTGTTTAAGTTGTGTGTTTTTCTCGGTGCCCAACTCGGAAACTTTACACTGTGTTTCTACCAAAATTACACACATCGTTTATTTTAATACATCAGGTGTTTACAATTTATTTTATTCATAAATTAACATTGTGATTTTTTTTATTTTGCAGAGATTTGATATAGCCCGTGTTCAACATTATCCAAATACCCGATCTACATAATACAATGATATATTTTATCAATTTAAATATTCCAAATCACAGCGATAAATTGTATTACAAAAAAAATGTTAGTGAAAAATTTAACCATGCAATCTATCATATAATATAAAACACATATAGATGAAATAATAAGAAACACATGTTTGTTTATTGAAGAATATCAGTACATGCTTTTATTTTTCTGTTTATCTCAGTATACCTTTACATATAAAGCCGATCATTAAAAAATGAATACACATTTTTCATACAAGACCAGTTTGGTTCATCGCAAGCATTGTCAGCTGGTGAAAATAAATGATTTTTAAATATTCATAGCGAGTTAAAACAATGAAATTGTAAGTGAATAAATATTCCACTATGTGTAATATATGTTTCAGGCATTGACTTTAACTGCTTATCTCGCAAAATTGTCTCAATAAGCTGGCTTGCGGTTGGCGGCAGATGGAGCGTCGATATTAAAAGTTCGACGACGCGAAAAAGCTCTCCCAGGCGTCGCATTTGCGGTTTGCACAAACTCGTGTCATGTACGCGAAAACTTCCCGACCAAGATTCCGCTATTGCCATGTCGAGTGCATCCAATAGCAGTGGAGAGGGAATACTTACTTTTACGAGATATGTACTCATACATGTACATCCACTTCATGCTTAGTTCATAGTAATAGTTGTGTGAGTAGCGCACGTATTACAAATAGAATAGTAATGATTTTTTCTGTTCATGTTTATAAACCAATTGCATGAGTAATAAAAGTAGTAATGTTTTGAACCATAAAAAAATCAAACCCTGAGAGTTTATGCTTTTCAGATATGGTATTGAAGGCGTATGCGAATTCTTTAGCCATGGAACTCGGACAGCCAATATCAGTGTGGATAAACTTTCTTTGATCAGTGGTGTAATCAGGAAGAGAAAAACAGGGCAAGCCCCATCTCGCTGGAAGTAGTAAGCCTGTGGTCCTCGGCAAACCAGTTTTATCGACATCCTATGGTGTGGAAATTATGTAGAAGGGGTGTTAACATAACATCGAAAAACTGAAGTGGACTAGGTGTAAAATCTGAATTAAATCAATTTCCTAAATATTATTAACCAATATTAAAATATGAATCACATAACTCCTTCAGTATTGCACCATTTAAAATAACTTCGCTTTTTTTTTAATCACAAAAAGCCGAATGCAATGAAACCTAGCGGACCGGCATTTTATTCAGAAAACCTGTAGTTCTAATGAAAATGTTAATTGATTATCGCGTTACCAAATCTAGCCTGCAGCGATACCGGAATATTTACAATCGATCTAAAATTTAAATAATCATCGCGTATCGCTGATTACCGATTCGCAAACCGACGACAGACCGTGAATAAACAATTAGCCGTACAAATAATTCACTATCAAATTTACGGAGCAGCGAGCGGGAGAGCCGGGAGAAAGCGACCACTGAATTATTTTACCATCGCAGTTCGCAATTTGTAATGGAGCCAATGGATTCACGTCGAGTAAAGGGAAATATCAATTATTATTACTGTGAATTCTATGAAATTCTTTCTATGCAGAAATTGAACGGAAAATTGAATTCGAAAGATTATTTCACAAACTAGGTATATAAACGACAGTTATATCTATCGTGATAAGATATTAACCGCTTTTTGTGGATTCGTGGTTAAGTCGAAAGCTTGAAATCGATAAAACTGTAAAATATCTTAAATTTGATCAAATAAAGTATTGGTTATTTATTGAGTGCACATTTTGAGTTAAACAGATGTAAAAGAGAGTAATGTTATTTAAAGCTTATATAATTTCCTCCTTATAAAAACTAAATTATCATGATGCGACGAATGTTTCTCTAAATAAAATTGTTGCGAATTGTGGCAACAGGAACCTTTTGTTTATTCCAAGTGTTTTTGCCTGGAGATTATTTCACACGTAGTTTCAGTAGAATTAAAGGCGTAGGCTAAGCCACTCGCATCACGGAGCTTTTTACAGGCTTCGACGCACAGTTGCGAGTGTGCTATTTTAATCACTTTGGCTAGACGAGTATGTTTTCACACAACGACCGGGAAATTTAATCACTGAAGCTTTTTATTCGCTTTATTATTTCACCTTTAAACTGAAAATGTGTCACTAAAATACGCGAGTAGATTTAGAAATTCTCTCCTCTTTGTCCATTTGCAAAAACAAATATGCCATGATGAAATATATTAAACGATTTTCAAAGGTATACGGTTTATATCTTCACTGAAGGAAGGAAATTAATTGTTTCAATGCGTGATAATTAGACAAGCTGTAAAATCTATTATAATTTTCTTGAAGTATTTTTGTTTCATGAAGTGAAAATAATACACTTACTAGCCCTCTGAATTCAACAGAAAAATGAATATAAACCTTAAATTGATACTGCTGAAAATATACCGAAATAAATTAAAACGTTGATTATCATCTCTCACGTGATTCAATAATTTATAATTGAAACTGAGCTTTTTGATATGCGAGGCTCATTTAATTTTTGCCATAAAAATTAGATCCGCCAGAGCCCAACTTGAAATGGAATCCTAAACAAACAGCCGTACCTACGAGGGAAACATACGTACTTACCATTAGCAAATTGGCTTTACAATATACCCACCTGCAGCACACTTGGGGTCGGGGTTTGTTTTACCCCCAATCCACCTTTGCCCTGAAGAGTTACTGCGGAACTCATATACTGTTGTACATATTGGATAATTGTGAGACTTTTATATAACATCAGTTAGTTTTGCATCAGAAAAGGTTTAGAGTAAACCTTATATGTTGAAGAAGCCTATGACTTCTCTAAGCTCAGTAAATATTTTCGACAATGACGATTCAGAAATAAACAGTTTTGTTATGTATTATCGTTTTAACTAATATAAAATAATAGATTATTTATATTTACATATATTTTATTATGTCACGGGACAGAATTTTTGTAAATATTTATGAAAAATAAGCACATGAAATGAATGTAAGGCTTACGATTTTTTTTGAAATGTTACGTCTTTAATTTTTAAATTTATCATAATAGAAGATCCTAAAGAATACTTCGCAATAAGTATGAAATCGAGTTGTTTTAATTTACAGGAGCAAACATGGAACCACAAACTACACAAATAATAATATTATACAGATAGAGAGAGTCACATAAGTTTATTATTTGTTGAAAATAAAAAGAATAATTTTATTACAGGCCAATATTTAAAAAAAAAATCTTCTTTCAGAACTCATACAATAATCAGTAATATTAATCTTAAGATTTAATCATTTTGATTCCACATTTTATAATAATTCACAAGAGCAAAGTCAAAACATAAAATTATAAGCCAGTATGTATAAATTTTTTGAGCTTAGCTCGAGAGGATTGGGATTCTGTCCCGTGACCATATATCCATAATTTACCCATAATACCGGTGATATATTTCTATAACAAATAAAATACGTAAGGGACAATATTCATATGTTTTTTTTTAACGAATCTATTTTGCTGAATAAAAGTGCTGTATAGAAAGAAAAAAAAACGCTTCAACTACAGGACGATATCAACGTATAATAATAAAGATGTGTGAACTTCATCATAGTTATTAAACAATCATTGACACCTACCTACTGGCAAATATATTACAGAACCATAGTGGAAGACCGCCCCCTTATTATTTTGCCCCGGGGTGGAAATCGAGGTATGTTTACTGCGGTTATCGACTAGCACTTCACCCCGACTGCGATAATTATCGCTAAGTGGTATAATGGGATAAGTGGCGTAGAACAACAAAATGAATCTCGGATTATCGAGATATTGCGGATATATCATAGATGAATCGTCTCTAACAAAACACGTACCATGAGTTGTATTATGTCAACATATCCGCGTTTTGAACATTAAATAATTGCGCGATATTACGTCGATTCAATGAGTTCTTGTTTAATATTATAAATGATTTTGTGACGGTCAATATAGAATGCCATTTTTTTCACTTTTTCTGCATAAAATAAACTATCCATATTTTGTTAGAAACTTGTAACGTACGTATGGATAAATTAATCTTTATCATGATCTTAGGAATTTACTTATAAACAAAAAAAAATGTGTATTGAAATATAAGTGTTTTCTTAAAAAAAAAACGCATAAATCGATTTAGCACCGTCTAGGAAGTGTATTGTATTTCTCTATTGATATAATAGAATATAATATGTTCTGAAACGGAACCAGTTATTGTCAGTATGATTTCAAAAAAATAAAAGTAAAATGAACCGAAAATCAACATAAAATTTCCAAATGAAATGATTCACAAGAAACAGTCAACATTGAAACAGAAAGATTCTTCCAACAAATAATATTAAGAAATCATTTCTTATTGACCGACAAATTATTCAGTAGACTCAGCTATAATAATTCTTCAATCAAAACAAATCACAACCAGTATTCAACCACAACAACCGTTCACCATTCACACTATTATAAAAACCCAATCGACACTAATAACATAATTCCAGTGTCAACAGATAAATCACTCTCACGCTGGCTAATTGCACATCAATGCGATTAATTCATTAAATACTGTAACGACTTGTTTCATGTATATTACAACTGTCATCGATATTATTTTCCTCTCGAAATTAGTTTGTACGAGCACGAAATCACGCAGCATCCGCTCAATTCGGCCTCTCGCGACCGAATGAAGTAGTGAGATAGAGGATATATTTTCGGACTGTTTGCAACGCCGAGTTTCCACCGTGCGGAGAAAAGCAGAAGCTATGCGAATGTGTGGGTCGATGTCGAAGCAATAGAGGCGAGAATGAAATAGGGATATATTGGATCCTTGGTGATTTCAATAATATCCAGTTACATATGTATTTGTCAAAATTTTTACTGTTTTTAGTATGAAACTTAATAGACAAATACATTAAATATCTACATCTAAATGTTTTAGATAACAAAATCACCCGATTGTTATTTTTAACACTGGAGTAATAATTTTATGTTAGCACCCGTTTCATTATAAAATCTTGTATAAGAACACTGAAAACGCATTTACAGTTCATGGTTAGTTTAAAAAAACACGGAGGTCGGTGTTTCCGGTAAGCCGTAAGCTCTTGAATGACTTAGCTTATCATTATAAATTATACGTTATTATATATCCATTTACTGAAATCCAAGCGCTGCAAATTTAAGTTGTCAATATCAATTCTCGACACGGCGGACGGAAAATTAGTTATTCCAAAGATAGTCAGATAAGGTATCCGAGATCGCTCAACGCTCGGTCATAAATCCATAAACCGTTTTCAAAGACTTCCCGTTTTCCACCCCCAATTAATCTACCCTCGTCTAGCACAAAGGGGAGAATGCTCGCGGGGTTGATGTCTCCTTCGGTCGCTGTTCTGCGGAATTTATGGCCCAGATTCACAGCGGCTAGTCGAGCGCCCCCAACCTCATACGCCCTGTGCTACTCGCTATTACTTACGCCTTTGTTGTAAATAATAATTCAGAGTTAAATACAGTCGGATTACAGTATCTATGCAGTATCGTCCATTTATTAAAACAAAGTATCTATTGTGTACGTTGATCATTGTGCGAAATGAAATGAAGTGGTACAGCTATCTATCATATTGCAGTAAAGTTGTTGATAGACTGATTAATTTTTCCCACATTCAGATTCTGATTCTAACAAAATAATGAATTTAGAAATTAAAAATATACAATTAAAAAATATATATCTATACTTCTCTAAATTTCAAATTAGTCGCTACACAATGAATGCACTCAAAAGCTAAGTAAATCGATCTTTGAAGAAGATCTTGAATTTGTATAGAAAAAAATAACCCTTAGTAGAATCCATACACGAACGATGACACTAATCTAGGCCGCGCCTAGTGTAGGCCTATCGCACGTCGTCTCACTTCAATACGATTTCGTATTTAAAAGAAAAGACAGTGTTTCATTAGTGTTAATAAAATTACTGTAGATAGTAAGCCACTTCAATAAGATTGCGGATAGGGAAGAAACTAAGTGCTCACACTTAAGTATCGAAAATGAATTTCGAGATGAATCTCTCAATAGTCGAGTGCGGTACGTGACAAAAACACAGCTACGAGGGCACCCTCCCCATCCCTCGGCAGCGTGGTCGGCCTCACGATATAATCGGTCCTGCGATCGAACAAAAACTCCACGTCAGCGAAACTGGTACTCTACATTCAGCGGAATGGGGAAGGAGGCGCAGACGGCCAGACTTTTGTTATAATAAGGTTTGTTGAACATTTGTTAGCTCGGTTTAAGGTATTGCACACTTAATCGACCCGGGCTTTATTGATAACGGTTTAGTACAATTAAATTGAGGCGTTCAAATATTCTCTATGATTCAGCGTTAAAGATGATTGTTTAAATATTGTTTAAGTTTGAAAATTATTCTTGGTTCTAAAAATTTATTAAAAAAAACATCTATGATTTAGGTATATATTATATCACTGTCGTCAATTGAAATTAAGTTTTATGCCTCATCATGCTCGACCTTTTGAACTGTAGAACATTTGTTAGCTCGGATTAAGGTATTGCACACTTAATATACCCGGGATTTATTGATAACGTTTAAATACAATTAAATTGGGGAATTCAAATATTCTCTATGATTCAGCGTTAAAGTTGATTATTAATGTTTGAAAATTATTCTTATGTCTAAAATATATAAAAAAAAACATCTATGATTTATATATATTATATCACTTTCGTCAAACGAAATTAAGTTTTAGGTCTCATCATGCTCGACCACCAAGCGCGATCTATAACTCTCACGTCCATAATTTCAAGAATTAATGAATATAGAATACTATCGAATTTGACATTCATTTATATGCCGGATATCGTATGATGCGTGTATGTGCGGAATGGACAGCGAACAGGAAAAAAATGAGGCGCAATATAGTGTTCACCTTTTTTTGCTGGTTTCTTATTTAATTTAATTAGGGCTGCTGCGTTGAGAAATATACATTATCGTAGATTAAATATTTATCAGAATGCAAAAGCACGCAATTCAAAACGTGTCTAAATGATATATGCAAGTGTTTTTTAATTTAAAAATCTGTTCCAACACGACCGAAAACGAATTTACCAAAAACTTATATTTCAGAAGGTACCCAACCCTCTTATCTTTTTCAAAGAAGAGAGGGACAAGGGTCGGGGGAGATATGGTGGCGAAACTTTCTGTTTGTTGGGGCGGCAAGGTGGACCTTCCCTCTGAGGAAAGTCGCGTTAAATTTACTTTTAAGATTTCGGGGTTAAGGGTAAGTATATTTTTCTTTAAAACAAAAATCTCAATTTAAAGGGAGAGCCGGCAAATTTTCTTTAGAGAGCGGCGGTTGAAATAAATTACGACACTATAAAATATAAACTGGAATTTACCTCGGTGGAAATTTGAAAGCTTTAGAAAGAATGTAGAATATATTAATTAAAATCTTGGGAACGTTTTCAGATTGAAATTTAATATACAATGAAAAAACACCAAAAAATATGGTTGCTATTTTACTACCGTTAAGTATTATTATTTAGTAGGTACCAGTGGCGGCTGGTGACGGGGTGTTGGGGGGTGCGAAGGAAGATTCAACTATTTTTCCGTACTACGGAAGAGAAACAGTTGGTATTGCGAACATCTGAATTGAAAGTCCATGCTATAGAAGTGTTTTAAAATCCAATGAATAGGAAAGAACTCTAGCGAAAATCGTTGAATCTTCCTTTGCACCCCCCTACACCCCGTCACCAGCCGCCACTGGTAGGTACATTACTTATTCGAAGCTCAGCCGAAATTGAAATTGCTCGTTAGGTTAGATTAGATTCTTATAATATATATTTGTAGGTGGAATATATTCTAAATGTTATATACTTGATAATGTATAATAAAAAAAACTATGATACGGTTGATTCTGTGTACCCAAAATATTGATACATGTAAATAAACTACAAATACATTTGTGTTCTGTAAAAAAATCTTCGAAGAAATTCAAAATTATTAAATTATTACTCTTAAATCATTTATTGCAAGTACATATTATGGAATTCAACAACCCAGAAAAGATTTTATGGGGAAATTATTGGTTTTGTTATAAAATTGCAGGGTCCTTCGTGCCCTATCAACATCGTAATCAACAATTTAATTTAATTATATCCACGGAAACACTTCGAGAACTACAACAAGGCTTTTTAATCTGACAAGATATCCGACCGCGATAAACACACAATCGAGAGAGCTTTTAACCTTTACGAGGCCAACTAAACAATATGGTATACGACGTGGCCGGTTGGCGATATAGGTGCGCCGGTTTTATATAGGACAACGACCAGAAGTAAGGGGTGGAAAATGCGATAAGTAAAAAGGGTGTTAAGATTTTTACAGGTGATGTAAAATTATTCTATCAATTTGTTTTGAATTCTCCGTCTGATGGATGGCGTTTATTATTTTTGTTCACTGACACGTTGTGAGGTGGCAAGATTTTATAATAATTGCTACCCGGCGTCGCTCGGACTAAGCGACCAATAATTATTTAATGTTATATCATTCGACGTAATTATATCACAAAATCTAACATCCAAAATAGAGTTAAAATAAAATCACAAACTTTATTTAATTTGATGACAGCCCCTAGATAATATTTTAATCGATGTACAAGATGTTATGGCACTCGATTCAATGATACTGATGATAAATTTGGGCGACACCTTGTTAACCCACACTTCCAAAAGCAAATGTGAGATTATTATGTTCTGTCAGGGAAAGGGTACTTTTCAAAGTAGGATAAAAAAAACTATGCATCAAATTTTCATTGTAAAAATGACTTCTATAAACATATTAATTTCCCAGCGCCATTTGGTTTAGTAACCGTTCCAAAGTATGCCATTTGTAGACGGCGGTTGGACCGATAAGCAACACGAATGGTAAAAAAATATTTTTTATATAAAAAAAAACATTGGAATATAAAGCTGAGGAATTTATCGAATCGATAACCATTTGCGACGTTGACATACTGCTGCGTCACGTGAAACGAGAAATATATATTAAAGTATAAAAAAATGTATATTTCATTTAATCTTCAAGTGTTCTGAATGTATTTATTATTTGGAATGATTTTAAAATAAAAATATTTTATATATTAGGATGGAAAAATAACCGAAAGTTTTAAAAAATGATCTTTGTTTCAGTTCACTTTCGTCATGTATAATATTTAATAAAGACATCGGGCATATTGCCTACAAAGAAAAAGTATTTCTGATTTTCTTTTTGACAATTCTGACTTCTGAATATTGCTTCCACGCTTTAAAAATACATTACATATAAACATAATATATGAGTCATTGTGGAGTAACAATAATCTACATTTATGAATCGTCATAAACTATTCAAGAAGAGGAAAATAATTACTTATAATGTTGCTACGCTTTGAAACATTTACCTAGATCAGGAGTTCCCAACCACGTGCCCGCGGGCGCCATGGCGCCCGCCGACCGATTTCTATGCGCCCACCAACGTTAGCTCGAAACATTTTTGCAAAATTAGTTTTGTTGATATCACATCGACAGGGGAAGTCTAAGTCTCTCGTGCATTTCCCAAATAAGAAGGAAATGGTAGATAACAGTAAATAAAATGTCAAACACATTCAAGTGCTTCAAAAAAAGTTTGAAGAGAGATTTCTGCAGTTTATTGAAAAAAGAGAGGTTGAGCAACTGAGTTACAAATATTTTTTTTTATATTAAAATGAACTTCCACAAAGTTACCGCCGAAACCATCGAAAATATGAGTTACAAATAGTTCTCGTAGAAAAGAACATATATAAATTATATTTTAAGATAATCGCCGTAAAGAGTCAACATGCCCCGCGTTAGGAGCGGACATGGTTGAATAAAATCATTATCTCTTTATAATATCCTTAGAAAAAATTGGTGGCGCCCGCCGCCCCACATTTTTCTTTAAATGCGCTCTCGGGTCCAATAAGGTTGGGAACCCCTGACCTAGATGGTAATTATTTTCACCTTTAAATGATAACTATTTTTACCGCATGGCTTAGCAAGTTATAACCGAAAACCAAATGGAGTTGATCAATTCTATTTGTAAATAATAAAGTAGTATCAGTGCAAATAAAATACGTGGAAACGTTTATTTTTCAAGAGTTACTTTGTGTTATATAACATTTCATAGCTTAGCAATAAAGTTGATTTCTTAATTAATAATTCATACAAAGAAACCACGTAAATTTAATGGATGCCTTGTATTTGTTATTCAAACTTGTTACGGAAAACTTCTTTAATCGTCGAAAGTTTTCAGCTAGATAGATAACTATTCATCAACTTTATGTGCGTGGGCTGAGGAACTTTCGTACGCGTTATCATAACTTATGAAATATTAATTATGATTAATATTTACATTATTATTCACTTTGAAATAAATTCGTCGTAGTCTATAGTCATATCCAAAGTCGTTATCAAGTTAATAGGACAACACAAAAATTACCTTCGGATGAGTAAATATGTAGCTGAGCACACTTCATCAATCGTTCCCCACACTCTTCTAAACACGTGTAATGAAAAATATCGGATACGTGCGTATTTCCTTAAATAGTTATGTGTAATGTTTTAATTTAACTTGTATTTTTTAATCGCAAATAACTGTGCTGGGCGGAACTAATTATCTAAAATATACACAAAAATGTTCGTCGTTCCAGCTTTTAGGGCTTCTTTAAAAGACTACGTTCCAAACACTCATAGAAAGAGTGGGAAAATTGTGATGTAAAAAATTATAGCACAGCCGTAAATCGTCAATTTATCCATCTTTTAAAAATGAATAAGCTCCACTTGCGAACTGTAAATGCTATCATTTGACTTCAGCAGGAATTAACTATTAAAGCCGAAAACTTAAAATCGAAAGATAGGTGACAGCTGTAATATGTCAATGTAACTATCGGCTGAATTTTCATAAAAATAACAATGTTACATACCATAGTGAAAAAGACTACGCTAAACCAAAGAACGAAACGGTAAATGTTTTTATCTCGCATTCTGGAAAGTGCATTGAGCAAATTACACGAGATAAAAACCTGCAAGAGACAAATAAAAAAGTCCCACGAATTAAACATAAAGACATGGCTTTGTTTCTGTACAATACGCTAAGGTTAAGAGGGAATTAACACGAGGATAAAAGTATAATAAAAAATAATGTAACTTGTAAGTGAAAACAGGGATAAAAGCACAACAATTTTACCAGAGCGACATGGAAATTGTGTATGCATTTCGAAAGTAAAAGATTTTTTTAAATATTATAAAGATAAATAACAGAGGACATGTTTGATGTAAAGAAAACTACGAATAACAGTAATATCTAGCAACTGTGCGATTACATTTAATTATCTGTTTATTTATTGTTTTAAATAAAACACGAAGTGTACGAAGTTAAGTAAGAAATTTTGATGACAGTTTAATTGTATCAAGGATGTAAAAGATAGAACGACATTTCAATTACTCGGAGTAGGGAGACGCTGGACATCCAAAGGAAACACGAAAAGCAGATATCTCTTGGAGTCTAGCCAGGCATGCAGCCAGCATTGCGAATCTAAAATCTACCAGAGGAAACATTCAGGTGTAGACAATATGGAAAATAGTCCGGGAAAAATATTAGCTTTTAATGTTTTATTACAGTTTTAAGTTGTCTAGATTAACTAGTTTACATCATTGATTCCCATCGGTTGGCGATTTAACATTTGGGCAAGTGTCTGTGGGATTAATAGAATGGCATCTTGATATTTCAAGTTCTATTGTAAAATGTCTATTTGAAAATACGGTGGATAATCGATTAATGAAGGATTTTTGTCAAAGTAAAAAGAAGAAATATTGCTACTTGGTTTTTAATTTAAAAGAACGAGAGTCATGCATTTCAACGCCCACCTTTAATAAAAAAGAGGTGATAACTCACAAAATTGGCTTTATACCGTTAAATGTTGAACAGTATTAACTACTCGCATGTCCTGCATATGTTAGATTATGATTAAATTGGCTCACAATTCACTTGTTGCAAACATCTCGAATCAAAACAACATTATTCCAGGCCAAGAATTCTCAGCGGTTCCCTTTTGCTCGCGCGATGGGCGGGCGGGTATAGCTAGCTATGGTTCACAATGTTACTTGAAAGTTTTATTTACGATCGAATAACGTTCGCTGCAATTGAAAATGTAGATTCCAAAGTGCAATAGACAGCCAGGAAGTAAAGGAATTGCCGAGTGATCCGAATAATTTGCATTATTTGCGCAACTGAGTATATATGCGGAGAAGCCGAGTCTTGGATGAATATTATTGCACGACAAATTATTATTGAATAATATCTTCACTGCAAACCAATTGAACAAAACGCTTCTCGGACGAACATGATAATTTCATTGTTTAACAAAATTATTTGTTGTAGAAACGAAGTTTGTCTTCGCCTAACCCTGTAGCGGGATCGATCAATGGTGGAACCCCAAAATGAAGAATTATTTGAGGGTTTGTATAAAGCTCGAAGATTAAAGCACGCAGAAATTATTCATGTCTAGAAATTCTCCCTGAATCTCTGTCTGAAAACAGGGCGCAGGGAGGGCGATTAGCTAGCTACAAGTCATTTCTCTACCTCCTCCGATGAGAGATTGAACGAATGCTTGATAAAAAGTTAAAGCTTAAATAGTTGTCAACTCTACAACAAAAATTGTGCAACGAAATCTAAATTTAATATTTATTTTAAAAGTTTTTAAAGTTATGCAATCATAATCAAATGAAGAAAATATTTTTTCGTTGATGCAATGATTTTTTTAAAAACACGTGTCGTTTGATATCAAAAACATGTGGAATTTATTTACAAGGTGAAGGATTTCAATTTTTTTCATTTAACAGTAAGATTTGATGAAAAAATAACAGCGGTTATATAAATGAAGATAATATACCAAACGTCTTTCAAAGAAATAAAGTTGATAATTTAGTAAAGTTTTAGTACAAATATATATCTAACGAGGTCTGCGTTGCAAACGAATAAGTTTTCGCAACTGTACCGCAGGGGTGGATTAAAATATCATAACAATATAACCCGAGACAGCGCCACGGCTTTCCTACCCCGAACAAGTGTTTGTTAATCTCCGTTTTGTGGAGTGTTTCTGTAATAGGATAATATGTCACGTTACGGGTTTAATGGTTTAAAAATAAGTAGGGCAATCTTTTATACTGTGTACGTTATTAATAATCTCGTTTCAAGAGTTTTTATTTCTTTTGCATAAAAATGAGCTTTAGCTCGCTGTGATACGTCATTATTTCTTTACCTCTGCCGTGCGCTTTTTATACATAGTAAATAGTCTCAAAATAAATATTTCAACAGCAGGCGTATGAAAGGGAACTATTAAATGTGTTACACATATTCTTTTCTTCTACATTATATTCATCAAGAAGTTGATAACATCACAGATATTCATGATTCTAGATTCTATGAAAAATTATTAGAATCGGAGTTCATTGTAGTATTTAATCAACGAACACCTAAAACACGTAATATGAGTGACTACGGTTCGGTCATTCTCTTACAATAGAAACAATATGTTTACGTATAGTTAAAGCTCGATTTTAGATATAATGAAATAGATTATGATATGATAATATATGTTCAAAATATAGGTATTCATTGCCAATATAAGGTAAGATATATATATTTTAGTTTATACAAATTTGATGCATAACTACAGGCAAGTGGTACGTAGTTTGCTCATTTGCGGAGCGTCGTTGTTTTACAAGCTGTTCTAGCCAAGAAGTTCGTTATTATTTATGTTTACTTATTTATATATAATCTATAATGTTATAATATTCGCAATTTTTATATTAACCCATTAACGCCCGAGAGAAAACTGCCAGCGAAAAATAATTTTAATGCTATTTATTGTGTCATATTGAACAAAGAAAGTTATTTAAACAAAAAAAAAAATTAAAAAACATAAAATGTAGAAAATAAAGGGGTGTACACGATTTGGTACAATGGGCGATGAAGAGTGGTATTGTCCAAAGACATTTTGTTCCAAACATAAAGTTTTCTTGCTCAGTTCGCAACTTTAGTGACCTTGGTTGTGGCAAATAACACAACACAATGGTTTTTCGATGAGCTCGGGGGTGGAATCGCTATTTTTCCATTCTAGTCCAAGTATTGCTGATGACGACGGACGACTTATATTTCGTTTTTAGTATAAAATCGGAGTCATTTTCCTCTCTAGGTTAATTTTTCATTATTTTTTATAGTGCTATGTGAAAATTTCTTCGTTCTTTTTTATCGCATTGCGTCGGTGGCCCTGTAGCCCAAGAGTCGAAAATTATGAAGCAACTGATATACGTTAAAAATTTATTGAAATACTCTATATGCTCAACTGGTAAAGTCCGCTTCTTTGCCAGCAGAGATTATAATCTTTATTACATCTCTCGTGCCAAGAGGATCAATAGGAACTTTTGTAGTTGATATCGAAAGTATAGCAATAACTATGAGAGCTTGTTTCAGCCCAATTTCAATAGCCCAACCGCACTGGTTTTCCAATTATCAATTGCTTGGCTGAATGACGGCCATAATATTTAATAAAAGGCTCATCCACAGACAAATTCTCATGAAAAACTCCCCACTGGTATGAGTTTCTCTGAATGAGATTCTACCAAGGTCTCACTTTGAACATTTTGTTAGTCAAAACTGTAGCTAGAGAATGGTCGATTTAGTGCCGATTTCTTATTATTCTTAAAAACCTATGACCTGACATGCAATTTGCGACCAATGGAACTCCAGAAAGCATATTCGGTCGGCAGTTCATGCCAATATTCCCAAAAGACTTTTAAATCTTCATGGTTCATTTCAAAATTATGCCAGACTAAGCAATTGTTGACGCTCTGGTGCCCACTGTACACGATTGGGTACAGAGCAATTAAACATCGCCTAGCAACCGGTAGTTGAAAAATATTGTCAAACTAATAGTGTAACACGTTATAGTGGGGTCTAAATAAACATAAGAATTATAAAAAAGTTTAAATATTTTTTCGAAAAAATCTTGATTCAAATCCATATTTCGGTGATAAACTAATGACATTTATCGACGCATTTTTGCCAAGTTTTATTTTTTTACTGTTAACCTCTTTTATGTAGTTTAATAATAAGTAAAAACTTTCATAAAAATCTGAAAAAGAATACACCAAATCACACTTTGAACAGGTGTACCAAAAAACAGGTACAGAGAGCGTTAATGGGTTAAGTGGGTGCAAGATATTGCAATATCACCAAACAATTGATTCTGAAAAAAAGGATTTATTTTAAGCCATGTCCGCTCGCATTGTGGAGTTAATGAAGTCAAGAGAAGCTAAGCAGCTGAGTAACAATAAGATAGGAACGGAAATACGGATATTGCGATTATAGTGTTGGCAAATGAGAAAAAGTTTCATTACCTTTTTTACGACATATATTTTCTTAGCGGATTATACTATTTTTTATAAAGATATCAGACGAATACATTCCTACAGTGTACCAATTGAGGACAATTGCGTAAGTGACGCTAACATTAACAAAGTAACACAAATAATAGCTAGACCATTATCGAACTATAGAATGTTGAACGGGTTGCAGAAATAGTAGAAACGCGAACAACTTTACTATAAAGAATAGCAATGGAAGCAAAAACAAGACGTGAAACATCGCTACAAATCGCCTCCGCAATGGTCTTGTTAAAGGACGGAAAATGCAGAGAGCGCGGATAGCACGCCCAGGGTACGGAGTCAATCTACCCCGCGGCCTGACACGGCGCCAAACTACCCCTAATGCCGAACGTAAAACGTCGGAATAAAATTATACTGTGCATTTTGCCGAGCGTCGCTGCAGTGCAAAATTATTTTACGCCGCAGGGAATTTTCAGCAGGTATTGAGATAACGCGATCGGTGCATGCCGGCGCCGATTTAATGTGCTTTAGTTTAGTTTATGCATGAACAAGCTAGCTTTTGAGGATGAAGATTTTATTGAAAAAAGTAAAACCGTTTTTGAAACGATCGAATTACTTTATAACCGTATCCGACTTGAAAATTGAGCGTTATAATGTATCACGGTAAAAAAACGGCAATGATAAGATATACATATAGTTGACAGTTATTTCAGTTTACGCTCTCGTCAGAACTAGTTATATCTACCAGTAAATGCCAATTCAATTAAAAAGTTATAATGTAGCATTGGTTATTTTTAAATTAGCATAGTAAGTATTAATATGTCAGGAATACTTTCCAATACATTGGCTTAAAAACCAGTTTTATTAATGTTGATCAAATATCATTAAGATGTGTCAGAAATAAGTTTATAAAATTGGAAGAATAACTCAACCTTTGCGATCCCCGTTGAAATATTGCAAACGCAGTACTGTTATCCAATTAATTTCAAATTTATTTATAGAATGGCACATCTTTGCAAAGTCGGAAGCCAAAGATTGCATATAATTTAAAGGAAATACTTACATGGGCGGGGGTGTTGTGTATGATGTGGATTTTGTGTGGCGGAGGTGCCGGCGCGGGTGCGCTCAGTTCTTTCTCCTCTGACGTGAGAGCGGCGAGGGCTGGTAGCCTTTTGACGCCCAGGATGGGTCTGCCGGTAGCGCATTTTATCGCGTTCTAAAAAAAAGAAAATCAAACACAAGTATTAATTTATTTGTTTACAAAAAAACAGAACACAGAGATCAACTGTCCCGATTAAAAATTCAAGTACATTTGCGCTGCTCCAGATTGATATCTGGCATAAAGAAAGAGTGACGTGATTAAGAAACAGCAAATGAACATGAGATTCACCGAACAGTTACGAATACTCAGTGATCGGAATCAGTATGCTTAGTGTACGGTTAACAGTGTATTTTTTCATCGAATAATTTCAGGCATACATACAGAAACGATCGATTTCAATCGTTAAGACTTTTGTAGCGTGTATACGATCTAAATTGTATTAGTATTTTTATATTGAAAGCTTCAATCGCCATAAACTGAGACGGCAGACAAAGAATATTACTGCCATCGCCATATAACTCTCATACTCAAGGTCCTCATCAAACGTCGTAAAATTGATGAACACAATCAGTGCAATATTTCAATCATATCGGCAACTAAAATAAACGTTGATAATAAATTCAAGTAACGACCAGCTGCCCGAATCAAAGTTTTCATTGGAGTATTGAATAAAATAATACTAAAAGGGAAAATGAAGTACTTAATGGTTATGTTTGGATTGCATGCGCCGCAATAACTACGTCGATCCGTTTGGCGTCTGTAAAAACACCTTTTGATTGCAGGCAGGCAATAAACAACGCGACGGCATTGCATATCTCAGGCCGCTGCTAATGGGGATTGAAAAACTCCGCTCAATAATGAGATATGATGGTAAATTTTAATGGAAAGAGAATACACAAGCAAAGGCCGTTTAAGGAGTGGCATGATAATTAAATTATATGATACAAATAAGGCTACTGCAAAAAGGTAAACAGTCGTATGCGAAGATCAGCGGCAAAGATGGGCAGACAAGTAAAAATATTGTATTACCATTTAAATGATTGCAGCACAATTCCGTGTAATGAAATGGAAACATTTCTTTCATTTTGGTTCTAGAGATGCCTCATTATATATATTTCTTTAAAATGCATTGTAATGTGAACAGGTAAACAGCAATGTTTTATATTATAACCTTCCCTGATTTATTTACAGAAATCTGTAATATAATATAATGATCAAAAAAGAACTATGAAAAAGCATAAAAAACTTGCTTGATTTTACAATAATATCCCCTAGTGTACCCAACGCTGTATTCAACATCAATTTAAACACATCTTACTGGATATCTACACCGTAAATAAATTCGTGGGTGTAGGGACATGTGGACGGGTGAAACTACAAAAATGTATGTACCCCCGTATGTAGGGACAACCACGAATTATTCTTGTTCGCCATATCAGAGTAAAAAATTCCCAAAAAATGGTTTCGCGGATTGCTCTGTTCAATATTAAGGAATGGATCTTTGTATCTAAATATTCCTTTCTCGTGTAGGATATACATGTAAATATCTATTTTTAACCAACGTCAACAACAATACAAAAATACAGACACAATAAAAATTTCCAGAAAAGAAAAGAATTATGTAGGATGTAGAATTGTGGCAATACGACTATTTGTGCTTTTGCTAGATGTATATCTGTTTTTTTACTGTGAATGTATTCTGTTTAACTGCGACGAGCCACGAATGGGCAAGGCAGTAATAAATCCATTGCACATAATAAGTATTCCCCAGGGGACAGTGGCGAGTCAATAAAATAGGCGATAGTGTATCCGAAGCTACGAGGACGGCTACACAATCGACACGCATAGGGATGTCAACGCGAGTACCTATAAGTATCCGATGATTGAAGCCGTTATCTATTCGAATACTCGGATCGATTCAATTCGGTAGTTGAATATTGATGTCAAAATTTGATAACTAAATACTTGCAAATCCAAAGCGTTATAAGGAGAGATATACGAACGAATTGAAGAAATTTCGATAAATTCCCTTAAATCAAGTTGCACTCCTAGCCAAAGGTTTAAAATTAAAAATTATACAATTATCCATAAAATTATAGAGATTCGTGCTTTAACTCATTAAAAATATGAATTCATATCTTTATTGTACGTGTATCATTAGTAAACAGGACACCAATATATTTTCCAGGGTTGTTGATATCACATAATATCCTTATTATTCATTTTTAGGGAGTTGTTATATCTTAGCGGGAAGGATAATATGTAAATGGATAAAACCATATTTTTAGTACTAATTTATTATTATTAGGACCGGTTTCACACAACGCTATCGTTGTCAACAATTAAAATAAAATAGTAATCAGGGTTATTTGTATCAAATGAGAAATCGGTAATAAAGTTTATAAGAATTTACCGATAGTCACATAAAAACTTTCTTGAATAACTATGTTTTAAAAGGAATAATTGTCCAGCAATGCAAAAAACCTGCAATAACAGCAAAAAAACCTGAACATACTTGAAATGGTAAGAAAATTTCACGCTTTGAATATAAAGTTATCTTTCTTTAAATTTTATTTGAATGAAAATTGATCAGTTCAGTTTCAGTGATATAAAATATTGAAATAAGTAATTGGGTATCGGCGCATCTCTAGATACGGCTCAGATGAACGGTGGCGTTGAATCTTCGATTGTTCGGACGATACGTATAAGAGAAAAAAGTTTTATTCATCTTGTTACAAAAAGTATAACTATGCAAGAAAGTATCAGCGTTCCATTAAGTATATCTCATAATTGGTAATTGAAATTGTAGTGCAAGACTACATTTATTTAGTTTTGCTTATAACATACGTACTAAGGTACATACATATTATGGTTCATGGGGATGTTGGCGAAATTTGGTAACCCAACAGTACTTTAAGGAGACGCAAGAAATTCGAAAATAATGGGCATTTGATAAATTCTCCAATTATACGATGATTAAGCACGGCGTCTATTAACCACACTATTTGTACGGTAAACACTTAAAGCGAAAATAATTCTTTTTATCAGGGCTTTGGAGTCGGTAAAAAAAGTTCGGCTCAGACTCCAGCATTTACCAAAACCACGACTCCAACTCCAACATTGACCAAAAACACGACTCTGACTAAAAAAGTTTAATTTAGTCATTTTTTTGCCTAATTTTCCTATTTATGTGTATTCAATCAACCCTAACAATCCGGCCGACAGCCAAATTTGACATATTTTATGCAAAAATAAAAAGTTCAAACTTTTCAAAATTTCCGACGAAAATACGACTCCGGCCAAATCGCCGCGACGACTCCGACTCCACAGCCCTGCTTTTTATGTATGAGTAGCATTAAACAAATTACAATTCAGCAGTATTTTTATACGGAAAATGTTATGTATAGGGATTGAATTGTATTGATCAATGGAATGAGAATAGTTTTCAGGGACAGCGTCAGGGATACCGTCAATATTATAAAACAAATCGTGGGTCAGGCGTAATCAAAAGTCCATATGTTGATAAGTAAAAAAGGGGAACTGGACTCATTGAAACACAACGTTAATTACCTCGAGTAATAGACACCGGTGCTGGAAACGAGTGCGGCATTGAGTCATCGTCAATTTTCCTGCATTATAATGTTTATCTCATTGATTTTTTTTATGCCACTTTCTAAGATAAAAGATAAATGAATGCTGTATTTTAGCAGTGTTCTGCACCTCTGAGTAAGCTTGACGGAATAATGTGACCGTAGAAAACCAGAAAAGAATTATGAGATCAAAGACAAAGTAGAATTGAAAGAAATTACAGCGGCGAGATCGAACGTACATACATACGGCTTCTTGTTGTGATAGAGCAAGAAAGGCAGATGCCAAGCGAAGAATAAATTTAATAATAGCATAACGTTAAAATACTAATATAATGGCACAGTCGGACTGGTGCACCACGCAACATCCGACGGTCTTTATTATCATAATTGCATGAAATTGAAGACGGCGAAATGTACACCGCAAATGGCCATAACGAGGGATCGGAAGAAAGCGGCGCGTTTATATTAAATTGATAATGCAACAGTGTTTTGTATCCGGCTTTCCGTGAAAGCTTTGCAGCAAAAATTGCGTCCCATTGTATTTTTCGTTTTTAAGTTGTTTGTCGTATCCGTTTCGGGGCTTTTGAATGTTGCAGCACTATTCGGTTTCACGGAATCCAACGAGTAAACAGTGCTTCGTTAGAACTACGTGACGGCAAAAGGGAGAACGCGAGCATTACACACATAGTATAATAGTATGCCATGTTTTTGGGACGATTTATTATTGCAATGATTTTATAGTATTGACACGAAACAAAATAATAATACATTTCTAGTACTTTTTCCACATAAAATTTATTTGATCAGGACCGGTTTCGCTCATGGCGAGCATTGTCAACTGATCTACGAACTTAATGTGCAACGAAACTAAATGTCACACGAAGACCACTGATACACACATAAAAAAATGCTATAAGAAACTGAGGAGAAACCAACTTCAGTTTCAACAGTATACCTATTTCAAAATCACGATTCCAGTAAATACATCGACACTTCATTCAAAGTTTTCTGATGAACGGCTGGCACACATAAATAATTAAGTACCGACGAAAAAAGAGAAAACGTAGTAGGGGTTCTAAATACCATTAAAAAACATGCATGTTTGAAATACTGCAATGGTAGCAAAAACGAGAGCAATGATGTTCTTATTATAATAAAAATATGCTCTTTTAATATGACTTTGGGATAGTGATACGATAAAGGGAATAATAGATACTGTGGATTCCTCCAAACCATCAGTATGTACATATATTGAATAAAGAAAGTTTTGTACTTTCGATGGTTTCGGCGTTAACTTTTTGGAAGTTCATTTTAATAATAGTTTTGTAATTTCACTTCAATTTCAATTATTTAAACGATGTCTGCAGGTAATACATATGAGCATTTCTCGTTAAAAATACTCTTCAACTAAAAATTATCAAGACAATAAAAAAGAGACAAAATTACTTTTCTTCCATAAATAAAAACTATTTAAATAAAATCAGTAAAATCACACGATTAAGCAATTGATTTAATAGTAGTACGACGCCATTCAATAAATCACTCATTATAATGAATGAATTTATTTAATTGAACAAAGATAAATAATTGTACACTGCCTGTCAATTAACTTTAATCACCTCCATGATTGTAAACAATTAATATGTTCACGGTACAAATATGGAGTCAGTTGAGATATAAATATTATGTATTTATTGTACTTTATAAATTATATACGCGATAACTATTAATCAACCGGCACCGTGATAAATTATAAATTATAATTAACTGTCAGCATTTTGTGAATGAACTGTTATGTTATTATGAATGGAAAGCTATACAGAATATTGTTATAAATATACAGATGATTTATCAACACCTACTTATGATTTCTAATTTAAATTTATTTTTTAACGCCTGCGTTATAAAACATAAAACATATTCATTTAATATAAGCCCTCTTAGTGTCACGTGGCCGATGGATGAGACGCAAGAGGATCGCGAATCGTGGGCACTGTGATTTTGTACAATTTTTAGTGTCATTTTTTACACTTTAGGCTTGAAAATAATGATAATAAATATGTAATTATTCAAGTATTAAACGGAGATAATAACATTAACCATTGAATAATTTGAGCAGCAGTGTGATTTCGGGATCTATATTGACACCGAAGTGCTCGAAATAACGACAGTGATAAAAACAGAAAGATACAGCGGAAGCAAAAATAACACTCACTTATAGCCATCGTTGAGAAACTCTCGAGTGTTTATGTCTAACAGTAATAAAAATAACGCTCAGCATAAAGAAAATGAAATGTGAAAGTTTTGCATATAAACACACATTTCACGGCGGGACAAAGAGAATAATGGAGGGAGCGACACTAAAGCAATTTGAAGAGCGCTGAATATGTTTACATTTCAGCGGCAAATGTAGCGATGACAGCTTGAAAACTATGACCCGAATAGAAGCAAAGAGTAGTTAGCGTGACTTACTTTTATATATTTGTGGAATGGATAAAGGAAGAAGGAAAGGGATGATGAAACTCGATTAAAAATATTGGGGTGTAATACGAATGAATTTCTGGGCAGAATCAGAAACGAGGTGTCGTAATTTGACATACATTACCTAAAGTAGATTGTCTAGAATAAAATCATACACGTTTAAACTTCTCGTCTAAATTATAAAACGTGGATTCAATATAACTTTACGCCAATCTCGATAAACGAATTAGTTCCTATTATAAAATTTACTTCTATCCTAATATAGAATTAGTTCCTTACTAAGATTCGTTCTGACGGAACAATCAGATTAAAAGACCGACTAAAATCAATACATTATTGCATCAATCACTATTGAATTATTAAAGTGGCATTATCAATCTATTGGAAGATAAAACCATATGAAAGTTTTGTAAATAAATATAAAGGAATTAATACGGTAAGAAAAATAACAATGTATTTTAGTTCTACATAAATTATTTTATATATATGTTGATAGCTATTTCGACTTACGCCATCGTCAGGACTATAGTTCTGACGAAGGCGTAAGCCGAAATAGCTATCAACAAATATATAAAATAATTTATGTAGAACTAAAATACATCGTAATTTTTCTTACCGTATTATAATGGAGTTCTACCAAGTAAATGCCTACTCAATCAATAAAGGAATTAGTTTATAAATTTGAATGCTTTATTTATAAAAATTGTGGTTTATTTTTTGATTACAGATATGGTAATGAGTAATTAATCATTTATATATTAAAAGTTGATTATTTAATTTAATTTATTTATTATTTGTTCCACCACCTGTAAATTCTTTTCATATAACACATGTTTTATAGACATTCTCATTTGGAATGCATGCTACTAGTATAAATAATATAAATAACAACAAAAATCTATAAAATTTATCACAAGAAGAGTTGCAAACGCAAGCCCGACTATTTATCTCGTAAACATTCAGCCATTAGAAAGAATTATACCCGAGAACAATTTTCTTTCCTTTGTAGAAATAACTCACTCTCTTTCAGTGTGCGCACGGAAATCGCAACGGCAATGAGCGACGCTGACGTCCGTTGAAAAGGCGTCGAGTGAGAGAAAGCGTCCCGATGCCAATGCGCTGCTTATGAAAGCTCGCCAGAGTCGAGTTGTACGCAGTTGTAGGATTTGAAGTTTGCACTTATATATAAAAGACATGGTATGTTTAATAATGAGTAAAATATTAATATTCTGAAATTAGTTTCATCAAAAATTATAGGCATACTTAACTGAATACCCACGCGAAAAATATAGAAATCAAAACGTCATTTATTAGTTTATATTAAAATTGTGGAATTTGTAGGGCTTATTCCACAGTATAAAAACATGAGTAAATTTGACATATTGCAAATATATTTTGCTAAAAAGTCAACATAGATAAATTCGACTTTACGACTGTTAATCGTCATTACACGATTACGAAAACTAACTACTCAAGATCACCAAATGAATGACATACGTGTTAGCGTAAATTCCAAATAAAATATGTGCAATAAACGGTTTTGAAAATGAAATAAAATCCAGCTCACGCATCCTTCAAATACTCATTGAAATGAAGTAAGAAGATTCAGGAATATGTTGACCACCACAGGTGAAAAACACCACAAAAGGCCAGCGCTCGCAAAACAGCTGTTTTTTCAACAGACACCCAGCATACGTTCGCATTCCGTCTCGCAGACACCTAACCGGTTTCCTTGTCGCATCGTTGGCACACAGAACAGGGACTGCAAGTCCCAGAGAATAATTAACCATACATTTTTCCGGACAATGTCAATACACTTCGATAGTATGTGTAATTTTATCCGTGAAATTTAAATATTTTATTATTGTGATACAATATTTTGTTGTATTAAATAATTGACGACCCTTTTGATAAGGCGAGTCAGGTGGGGCGAGTGCAAGTACTGGCAAGGTCAATATCATATCGATGGTTTCGAATTAAATTTGAGATTTTGGAAATATTTGAGTTGATATGATGTTATTTGTACTATAAAAATAATACGGTAAGAAAAATAACAATGTATTTTAGTTCTACATAAATTATTTTATATATTTGTTGATAGCTATTTCGGCTTACGCCTTCGTCAGGACTATAGTTCTGACGAAGGCGTAAGCCGAAATAGCTATCAACAAATATATAAAATAATTTATGTAGAACTAAAATAATACATTGTTATTTTTCTTACCGTATTATAATGGAGTTCTACCAAGTAAATGCCTACTCAATCAATAAATTTAAAAATAATGGTCAAAATCTTATATATAAAACCGAAACGGCGTATGTATGTCTGTGGGTCTGTAATTCCCTTTTGCATTGTTGGTCATTAAGTTGCCATAAAAACGAATATGAAAGAAAATATGTTTGACTTTTTATCGGCGAAGACATTTAGTCAAAATGTAATAAATTAGTCTTCTACTGAACTTTTCCCGGCTTTTATTATTAATAATAATGTTTATTATTTACGTGAAGGTATTATTTGACATTTCTTTGACAGCAAATTAGATTTTTTCCTAGAATTTGAACATTTTAATGGGCGAGAATGGGGCCTGTCATCAAATTAAATAAAGTTTATGATTTTATTTTAACTCTATTTTGGATGTAAGATTTTGTGATATAATTATGTCGAATGATATAACATTAAATAATTATTGGTCGCCGGGTAGCAATACTAGTATTTCTAGTAAGACTAATGTATCAATCACACCCCTTACCAGAAGTCTTTTGTGACTATTTTTATATTTCACACAGACAAGGAAAATTCTCTAATTTTGATTGATAAAGAAGGTGTATGATGAGTGTAGTAAATACATGTTGATATTAAGACATGACAGTAACTATATTGCATTTAATAATTAGTATAACATCGTCATAATATTTAAATATGTATAAGGTTAAATATTCAATAATGTTTCGATACGCAATTTATACAGCATAAACCGAAGACGAATTGTTTCAAAAAAATCCTGGTATAGTACACAGATCTCGGTAAAATCCAGTTGTAAAGTAAATACCGGGACTATTTCGGTATTACGGCATGGCATACCCTTTTCCCGGTGTGACTGACAGCAGAAATATGACATCTGGCTAAACGTCGCGATAAAGCTAATGGAAAGTGGCCGTCGGTGTAGTAATTATTACGATTATTAAGAAGCGACAAATGCGACATCGTTCTTTAATCGAATTTAAACCAAATATCTCCAAGTGGTGGTCTGCAGGCCAATGGTGATTTGCAAGAAAATTTTGGTGGTTGCAGCAACGTCTGTGTAACGAAGAAGACAAGCTGATCTTTTTAAAATATATAATTACCATTTCGTAATAATGACGACCGCTTATTAAAACTAAGACGGTAAATCAGTTTATTACATTCTGATTATCATTGTTTATATGACTTACTTTCAAGAAGGGACGGAGAACCCTTAAACAGAATTCATTCATGATATCGATTTGCTGATATCCTACACGGAACGGTCGTGATCATATAAAATATTTGGTGTAAATAATAAGAATCAATAAGAAACTTATTCCATATTTAATAAATATGATGTCTGACCACCAGGAATGGGCATTTGTAAAAATTGATCTAAGAAGCCAACATATATTCCTAGTCAAATAATATGTCATTTAAAACGATGAAGATAAATGTTGGATACATTTTAATTGAAATATTTTCCGAAAACACAACCAATTTTGTAGTTTTTTGTCATTACATTCGTTAACTTGTAATAATGGTTCTGTGTATTTTCTTTCTAGTTGATAATGACTTAATCGCAAACCAAAATAGACTACGACATAAAATACATTTTCAAAGTGTTCTATGTTAATTGTAATATAATAAAGAAGCATCATTTTAAACAAATACATAAGTTTAAATATTGTATTCGTAATGCTTTGTAGACGTTGATAAAATTTTATGGTGCGGAGCTTTAAAGCTCTCGTGAAAACAATAAATCGTAAAATTTGTAAACACACTGCCACACTTTTTCGAAAGTGTGTGGCCGTTAAAGCGTTTGCAGAGGTCGTAAACGAGACTGCGCCACTGTGACAAGGGTAAATACAGGCGTCACAAAAATTCCTTTAACGCGGCGTCGAAATCGTATTAAAAATTTCCATCTGAATGCAAGATTTCCTCACAACGTAGTGGTAAGTCTTACATGCGAGCCGAAGAATTAAGGTATCACTGCACCGTCAGTGGCTTTGTTATCAGGCATGTATATGATCAGTATCATTCAATTTGTCATAATCATATTCACAATAGAACCGGACACAGGATACTTATATTAATTGTTCTCTTATTCTTATAAGATAAGGATATCGACCTTTACGCCCAAGCTAAATCTAAATGTCTCGTCAGAATCAATCAAAATAATAAATATATAACTAGGTAGCAATTTAAAAAAAATCTTTTTTGCTGCAAGATTGCATCGACAATTAGCTATCACCGCAACTAAAATTCCTCGCATCAAAGAACATCAAGGAATTGCATCATCAACTCTCAATCCAAGTGTCGATTGGAATAATGCGGTCTACGTATAAATCAAAGTAATAATACAAAGAAAGGAAAGTCTCTTAAGCATTATATTTATATAAGTTTTAAAGAGCTTCTTCGATATAATATACGGTGCTCAAATAAGATTAACAAAAGATTCTTCTTGAAAAGGGTTTTGTAACTTTCCCGCATTTATCGTTCCTTTGATAAATAATTATTCATGGAAAATCTATTTGATCAACTACGATTAAAATTAGATATAAAAAGTGAGTATATAAGAGAACATGCAAAAAAATATTTCACATTCTGTGAATATTAAAAAGACTAGTTTCCAAATATCCTCTCGCATAGCATATTCCACGAAACCACGATGTTTTAATATTTACTCATCACACGAATGCCGCTTTGAACAAACATGAATCGAAATTCCGAAAACTGTTTAACTTTAACACTGTTGCTTACTGCTGTATCAGACCGTCTTATTTATTTTAATTATGGAATGGGAAATTGAGCGGAGACAAAGTGTGAAAACAATAATGAAAATAACAATCAGTTGATGTTGCCTGCGAGACGGCTCAGCGACAGTTTGCACAACATTAAAAGATGAAACGAATAAAATACGAGCTCAACTTTTTAGTGCTTTCGCGATGTATCTTTAGTTGGCTGTGATATTGACTTTATACGCTCCATATCATTTAATCCCGATGTCAATACTAATTAAAAATTAGTGTTCTTGATGTTATAAGACAACAATAATAATTGAATAAAATTATTGGTTTCTTGCCAACTTTCAACATGGAGCAAAAGATTTATGTTTCTTTCTTCATACGCGGTTCTGTTACCTATGTATCAACGTTCTCGGGCTTACGCCCAACAACAATGCAGGGCCACGGGTTCAAATTGCAGAATAATACTTTTTTATTTTTAAATTTAAAATTAGTATTCTGCAATACAGCTTAAAATTTTTGGTACAATCCAAAATCAATAGTGTCTTTTTTTCTTTAAACGGTTATAATAGATCACTTTTAAGGTTTTAACTGTCACTTCTTCGTGAAAAAGCATTATTTTAAGGAAAAAACAGATGAGCATGACAACAACTAAACCGGTCCTGATCCTTGTAAAATTTCATGTAAAAGTAGTACAAAAATTGTCTTATATCTTTATAATAGAAATAAAACGAAAGTTTGTCTACAGAAAACAACATCTCACGCAAGCCATTCCGAGAATGAAGTCTAGGGTAAAAATCCAACCGTACCTAAGCACTAGCTTCGTATATTCTGGTTGATAGAGATACATCTGCTTCATACACCCCACAAGACGCAAGGCAACTGAGCGTCGGCGTCGGCTTCGATTTAAGGCTCTCCGAGAAGGCTCTACCACGTTGGATGGCTATAATATATTACGTTTGAACTTACAGAGGAAGAAATTTTTATCTCTAAACAATTATTTGGTTTTGGTGCATTTTTATAATGTTGTGCTTTCCATTAAAAAGCAAATATAACATTCTTTTACAAATATGCAAATATAACAATTGATTGTTGCTTAGACATATTTTTAATTCGCTACAATGACTATTTAGGCTTATAAGCTAAGGTTATCGAATTTAAAAAAAACTAATATATATTTTTTAGGTAAAATCCAATTTCAAATCAACTAAATTTGCTTTTGTTATTTTTTGAAATCTGTACGAAATATTACCACCAAATGATATATAAAGCAACGCTTAACATCAACAATAGAAACAGTTAACGTGGAATTAATCTGATGTGTATAAATTGACTAATAAAATAAAATCTTTCAACTATAATATATTGTTTTGTTGAGTGATTTGCATTAAATTATATCGAGTTAAAATGAAAGTCATTGTCAATTTGACAAAGTAACGTCGACGCAAACAATAAATACAAAATAAAAAGGTTAAAACGTTGAATGAACCGACGAGAGCAAAAAAAAAGCACGCGACAAAGAAAATGCGGAAAGCAAAAATACTGCGAAAATCGGAAAAGACGAGAGAGCAGCAAGGAGGAAAATCTTGTTACGATCAATCATCATTGTTTTCCTTTCAGAGGCAGGCACGCGCGGTGGTGAGAGCTCAGCTCGCGGTCGATCGGAGGCCATTGGAAACAACACAAAGTAAAGAGAAAATAAACGGATTTTGTAAACTACAATGTCTACGAAAGTGAAAGAAAATGAAAGACTCCACAATGAAATATGGATTTTTATTGAATACGCGATATACATATATTGAGCAGTAGATCTTTAACAGATATTTTCGCTTAACTGTTAGATAAAATACATATTATATTTCTCTCGATGACAGAGATTCTCTCTCTGCCCTACAAACTGCTGTTAAACTATACAATATTATTTATCCAACGCATTCTTGTACAGCAGCTAAAATACCCCTATAATACTATCAACGTATGAGTATGTATTATATAATTCAATTAATTTTGAAATATACTTTTTGACGCAAGCTTACTCATTTTTCTTCAAAATAATTTAATCTAAGTTTTGCAATCTCATCATAAAAGTATGAAAAGTAAAACACTCAAATCAAACATATCTATATAACTATCAAACAATTATAATGAAACTAAGTTATTCAAATAAAACTAAATTAATCCGAATTTTACGATATGATAGTAGTATTAACAAGCTTTTATAAGAAATATAACCATATTTCACGGCAGAAAAGACATAAAAAATAATCACCGACACGACTCTGAATATTTTACGAGCATATGAGATCATAAAAGTGCGAAAGTTATTATACTTTAAATCTTGTGAATTCTAGCGTAAGTGTGGCGTTACAATTTCATACGCGAACGAAAACACACTGGATTTATTTATTAGGGAAGTTTGTTTCGGGCGCACAGCGTGTAAATTATGTTTATCAAGTAGTTTTTCACAGTGTGGGAAACGTATTAAGAAAAACTTGTGGCTACACCAAGCCGATACTAACGCGACGTCTGGCGGAAAATGTTAAAATTTTTATCGCTGAATAAAATACACACCGGAACCGAGACGATACACAAGCTGATTCGCATCTTGTTTGTATACAATTTATTGCTTAAACAAATATATTTCGTTCGCATACCAATGTTGAATAATAATAATCCACTTACAATGTTTGCAGCAGTCGTAACGATTTCTATCGATAGTTTTCCCGGACATAAGTAATGATTCACTGACTAGCAATCGGGTGTGGTTGTTAACACTCTATGCTGAAATGCTCTATGAAAACCCTTAAATGCAAGGTGATGCTTTTCAGCATATGCATTGTATAATTCATATAAATTTTAATTTAAATAAAAAATTCTTTAAAAGCTTACAATTGTTTGCAGTATGCACAGTTAGTTATTCAAAAGTGCTTATACGCATGATAAAATAAATCGGTTGTCGTCCACGCAGATTTGCTGAAAGTACAAAATTATATCTAAAGATTCAAAATTAAGTAATTTGTTTAAAAAAAAAAAAACAACTTACACATGTCTTTCGTGCCGGAGTGCCTTTTCGACAAGAAATCTTTTCTTTGGTTGCAACAGCGCTTACCTAAAAATAATAAAGCACCATAATTAGTAAGTTTATAGGACAAAATTGATAAATACAAAATATTGTGTCGAAAAATACATTGAGATAATAAATATAAATACTAAGCAATATGGAAAGAGAAACCCCAAAAAAATACTAAACGTTTTGTCTCAAACGAAATTATTTGTTAAGAAATTTTAATATCACAAGAAGAGCAGATGGGATATCTAAGTTTGTTTAAAAAGTTGAATATTTTTTTCATTTACGCGATAAACAATCAAAAGTTAATCTGAAAATATCTATCATTTGAATATACATATATAATTGATAAGGTAATAAATACATAATTGAAAATCATAGCATATACAGACAGATTCTACACTAACAACTACAACCAGGCGGATTGATTATTATATTGGCAACGGCAGAAGAACGTAGCGAATTAAATTAAATATTGACGATGAATTTCAATATTTAAGCCCGAATTAAATCATTAAAAATGAGAATTATAATTAAAGCTACACACTATTATTTCGCATTGATAAGAACCGATGGTTAGTTCTAATGGCAAAGGTAATAAATAAAATAGTATTTCGTCAGTAAAACCTTGTCTGTCACCGCGTGCGGGAAGTGGAAATCATAACTAATACTTCGATTCGAGTTACGACCAGACATCATGCCGGCCGGCGTCTCATATAGTCGTTAAATCATTCGCAATAATTTTCCACCTTGACAGACGTGAATTAATTAAGCGACGAACTTATAATCCTGCCACAGATAATCTTGCGTATCTCGAGAACCATGCCAATCGTTTAAGCATATTATTTTTTTATTTATATGTAAATATAATTAAGCTCAATATTAAAATCGTTCCAAGGAAATATATATTTTTCTTCTCTCGATTGCCACAACATAATGCCATGCTTCATACAACAGTATTGGAAAATCTGCAACGAGGGACTGAGCTTGACTTTCATATCTGTATGATTAATAGATATATTAAATTCGGATTGAAAATAGTCAGATAAGCTTTACTTTAGATGATATCCATTGCAATTCCTTGTCAAAGGAAAATAAATGATAGTTTTTTCTCTGTTATTGTACTTTCTTATGCAGCGCTTGTTGTGGGAGGAAATCCTGAAATTGTCGGTGTCATGATAATTACATTATACATAATTCTTGAAAGATTTAAAAAATCGTGCCTAGCTATCAATAGCGAGGGAGAAGATTCTACATTTAAATAAGAGTATGGTAGCTAATGCAAGGTTGATCAACGTAGGTCAGAAGAGGTATAGCAAAGACATTCAAAGACTCACTAGTCTTAAAATAAAACGCCTTAAACTTTGCAGTACCTACCTTAATATCTGGGAAGGTTCTTATTTCGCTAAATGATGCTTCGAAGATACCCATATAACCGAAATAATGAACAGTGTATTTGGTATACAGAGCATATGTCGAAAGAAACAAATGGTCGTCATACTTTTGACTGACAATTAATATATTCTTAGCGGTTAATGAACAGGAGTCACATTATCGTAGCAATGTTGTGGGTTTTTAGTATTTTTTTTTAAAAGTTCTTTCATTCACGACTGACAATATGGCAAAGAGAGTAGATCAAATGATACCTGGCCGCGTTGAGAGGACATTTGTATGTATGAACAGTAAGCCCGGAACATAAATGTGTAACACTAGGGCGGCGGCTCATCAAAATTCAGCGGGCGGCCGCCTATTATTAAATGTATCGGGGTGGGCGGGAAGGGTAGAGAGTATGACACGTCGTATGTATTATGGAGTAGTATTCATGTCGAGCACTTTCCGCTGATTGAAAGCTACTCGCATGTTCCGATGTTTTAAGTCCGGATTTTAACTGACTAATGGGTTTAAAAGCAATAAAATTAGCAGCGGGAAAAAGCATTTACCTGCCGCAAAGCATTTTGAATAAAATTTAAATGACTAGGCCAGCATGTCAAATCATTGACAAATCATAAGTTTCCTTTTTTGTTTTTTTTTTAAATGGCCTTCCTTTGTAATAATATTTTTAAAGGCTATTGATTAAGATTAAATTAATATGGAAATATATTTGTCGGATACACTCAGTTCAAATTCGGAAAACCTGTGCAACTAAGTATTTACTTAGTGTTCTCCAATAAAACGCCCCGAGGAAGCTAATCTTTCGAATCTCGGCAGTCAAATGAAAGCACGACTTAAGCAAAAGAGAGCTTTATAAGTCGTTAAGATGTTAAAAGTCATCATAAAAGTTTAACTGCATGGCATTATGAAATGAAATTACGCTCTACTACAAGGGTAAATTGAACGAATAAAAACTTTACTTCGCAGAAGGAACAATTAAAACTTTTAGGTTAAATGAATAATCACGAAATGAGAGATGTAAATTTGCAGTATTACTGAAGAATTTATTGATCACTTAAAGTGTCACTTAGTGAAAATACGAATGTAGAAAACTCAATTTTATCAAAATATATACAACTGCTTTACTATTTAATTAGTTCATAAATTTCAAATGACGGCCGAAGACGGAAAATAACAGTCTAAGTAAAATTCTTCGTTAAATCATCAACGTACAAACAGCAGAAACCGATAATTGAAGGTAATCAATCATGCTAACGTAAAAACATTGAAATCGCATAAATTTTTGTTTATCGAAATGATTAACTGTCAAACTGCAATTAACGAGAGAGCTGAGATTTTATAAAGAACATATTTTTGTGACTAGAAACTGAACCCATTGAATTTCATCTGAGCAAGTCATATAAATGATACCATTATAATGAATTAAAAATAAATCAATCAACCCCATTAAATATGACAGACTCAAATCCGTTATTGGCAGGAAGAAAGAGATTTGCGCGAAAGGGGTTGGAACTCGTATCGCAAGCAGGGGTCGTTGAAGCGAAGGGTGATAAAACCAAGGGTTGATGGAAAGAACATCTGCTTGAGCCAAAGTTGCAATTACATTTTCTCGAAGGCTCGCCAGATCAAGCTTCACAAGTTAATGAAAAAATGTGTTCAATGTCAGATCAGCGGATTTAGTGTTATTAAGTTAACAAGATAATAAAAATGTGAATTAATTTAATCCCATACACCTTTTTTAAAAAAAATTTTAAAAAGCTTCGACCGTAAGTATATTTACAAGTCATGTTTTAAAAAGATATCCGTCCGGGGTTATTTTTATAACGACTGATGGCAGGGTAAACTAACCAATAGGTGAATGGATGATGTCAAGAATTAATTAGATTGTTCATAATTTTTGAATATTGGGTACTAATAAAGTTTATTTAAATAGATAATATTAAATACCACTGTGCAATCGTTTCAAAATAACAAGAAGAACAATGAAAATGATTGAATTCAAAGTTTTCATCACCAGACGTCATGTTCGATGGTAGGAAAACAATTCACTCACATTTAAGGTGTTAACGGTCACTTCTTAGTGGAAAGGCATTATTAAAATATATAAAACACATTATAAAGAACTTATGTGAAAGTATAAAGTCTGATAGAGATCAGGTCCGGTCATGCTCATCAATACCTGATTATTTATTTTAAAAAATTTGCTCGATGAACAAATGGGAAGTGAGTATTTTACATTTTATAATGGAGTTTTACCAAATTAATAATAATGCATTCTATAATTTATTCGATAAAATCTATTGACATGTTCTAACAGATCGATATTTTTTGTACTATTCCACATTGGTATACAAATCAGAACCGGTTTCCCTTGCCGCGAAAATATTTATCTAATTTTTGGTGTGTATCAATCGCTTGTTAATTAATGTTAGCTAAGATCGAAGCGGCCTTGGTGCTTACTAAACATTTTAAATTAGAACAATAAATTTAAATTAAATGCCTTTCCACTACAAATTTACAGTTGTCACCATTAAATAAGTCTATTAATTATCTTCGTTAAAGGTCAGATAAATTTATAAGCAACTTCAATTGAAAGGAAAACACAAAAAGCTCGGTAGGTGTTTGGCGATTCATGTGCTTTTGCGATAACCCGACGAGCGGCTGAAGCTTTTACAAATAACACAAAAACTCATCCTTTTAACTAGCTCCTGAAAGCTCTCGAATGCCGTCAAATTTTCAAGGGAAATTTTCGAGCACCCTTTTCGCAACGGCGCAAGCATTAACGACTTACAACTTGGCTAAAATAGCCACAGAGAGGGTTTGTCGGCAGTCCTTCTTTTTCGATACAATTTAAAGTTTGAATTAGTAATTATTCAAAGTGTTATCTCTGCGGACTGTTTTTATAAATTAAAATATTTGATTACATCAAATCAATGAATGCATTGGTAGCGCTTAATAAGTTTTGTAAGTAGATGTGCTTAGTCCAAAAATACGACATTCACTTTTAAGTTATCACTTTTGAATACTCGGTGAAATTGGTCTGGCGTATATTGTTATTTTTCTTACCGTATTATAATGGAGGTCTACCAAGTAAATGCCTACTTAATCAATACATTTGTAGTGCTTATGGTTTCGCTCATCGCGACCATTATCAACTGATATTAAATACAAAACAAAATATGACTTTCGTAATACAGGTGAAAACCTTGGATTTGGATAACCCTTTTTACTGATGTTATTTGGGGATTTCGACTGAAGGTGTTTGATGGAATTGCCATGTCAAATCCGAATCGTTTGAATTGTTTACTTTTCCATGGGTTTCTAGCGTGTCGCAAACGACCCGTGTTCCGAGGACCCAAACTATTTGACGCGTCAGTTCAAGTCCAATTGTACACATGAAATGCCATAAGATACCGAAAGGCGAAACCCGGGACGTTAGCGACAAAGCTCATGGAAACGTACACAATGCAAACGATAAAATGGTGATTATTTCTTAAGCGACACAGGTCTAAGTTTTTAACGAGAAAATATGTTTTGAATGTGCATATAATTAGGATTATATTTTATACCATTTTACCGTTTGTACAACATTTGTACAATCCAAAGTAAGTGTAAATCTCAACAAGGAGAGTAAATGAAGACTTGAGGTTCACCCAAGTAGAGTAGGCTTGTTATAAATATACAGATACGGCGTCTGAAATAGCAGGCTGAGGAGGGCTGCTGAGGAGGGCTACTGAGATGAGAAAGATCAAGTGAGATTCGTCGGCTTTCCTTATGATAAGCTTAGGGGAGGCTTACGCGGGATCGGACATTGTTTGCAGATTGTGGGGGTGGATTTGCTCATCGCGCGATTCTTTCTGATATTCATCACGTCATTGCAAAAAGATCGGGAATATCTTGGTATGTGGTAGATGCGGCCTATCACAAATATCTACACAGTCGTAGCAGCAGAAAATGATAATTAATTTGCATGTGTTGGCAAAAAGCAAAGGCAATCCAACATTATTTATAAAGATTACAGTTATGAGTATAACGAGAGCATTATCAACTGATAAAAAATAAATTCAAACAGGGTTATTTACAGATAACTAAAGGGAAGAATTTACAGATAATCAGAAAAATTATACATAATAAGCATACCCTGTGGAGGGAAATATTCTTCAGTTATTATACTGAACGATTTTACCGATTCAAAAGGAATACTCTTCATTACAAAGATACTACTTTTAAAAATAATACGAGGTTGTGAAAAAATTGGCAGCTTAAACCACACAATTACTTACATTGCATTGCTAATTTGAACTGTTACTCTAGTAAAATTGAGAGTCATACAAGCACAAATTAAAAGTAACTAACATTAATTTTTGTGTGGAGTAGTTTTAAGTTAATACCAGGGCTGTGGAGTCGGTAAAAAAAAGTTCGACTCCGACTCCAGCATTGACCAAAAACACGACTCCGATTCCGAGACTAAAAAAAGTTTAATATCGTCACGTTTTTTTCATAATTTTCCTATTTATGTGTATTCAATTAAATATCATCCCTACCAACCCGCCCAATAGCCAAATTTGACATATTATATGCACAAATAAAAAGTTCAAACTTTTCAAAATTTACGACTCCGGCCAAAACGCCGCGACGACTCCGATTCCGATTCCGACTCCACAGCCCTGGTTAATACCATTCCAACAAATTATTTTATTGCGTGTTGAAAGTGTTCCATTTTAATGTTTCACAATATTTTAGAAGTCCGCTGAGGAATAGCAATAAAAAAACAGGGTTTTTACGATTTTTAAAGGAAGTCCCAAATAAGGCAAAAGAGGGCGGAAAATTCGACCATTTTCAGCAAGCACAAATGTAGGATCGTGTGCAGTGCGGTTCAGAATCAATATCAAAGTTGCCAACCGCAACTGTAGATCGAAGTCTCGATAAGTGGCGACTTGCCCCTCGAGAATAGCTAACACAGAAAGTTACGACACGAGTGGGATGGAGCGAGACGGGGGCGAGTATTATAAGTGCTCTCGGTCGTCGGGTGGGTAATTTACGAAATAATGACATCTCAAGTCGATTCATTAGTCATCTTGGGTTGTTTGTCATCAGCGGACGCGGCAAAACGGCGATAAATACTTTGAATAATATAATAAAGTGAATCCTAGTTAAGGACTACCAATGTGTGGAATTCATAGTAAATTCTCGAGAGTTCAATCGAAATTAAAATTTAAACACAAAGAGATTTAGTAGCGCGAGCTATTGAGTTTCCTCTCGCCTTTTCTTGGCTTTAAATTTGTATCATAAACTTCTCTTTTCAATGAAAATTAGAGGTTGTTAAACTGCATATAAACCAGTTCTCATACAATGCAATTATATTAACATGTTCGATAAGAAGTCAGTACGATAATATTTATAGCGGGCATGATTGGAAAATACTTAATATCAAATCAATTGGTACCGCTTTACGTATTTCAAGACGACGATATTAATGGTTTTGCCTTGACATATATAATTTAATAAACAATTCCATATATTATAAAACCGATTTTAAGCGCGCCTGAAGGTTTAATGGTGTACTAAGATGTGAAAATGAATCCCTTAGAATGTTTGACATATTCAAAGCGTGTATTGAAATCATCAATTCCTCAATACCTCCCAGACCGTTAACCGGTCAAACTTCCTGACCCAACAACGCCCCGCCCCGGTGACACACAAATCTACATACGCACGTAATACTGGATCAAAATAATAATAATTCATATCGCCGAAAGGGTTTCAGATCCGGCGCACAGAAGGGCGATCTCGAACCCTCTGGCCGGTTCCAGACCATTAAATTATCATAACTAACGGCAGTGTTGATGCGGCAAGGGGTAGCAGGGCACGCGTCTACGGTTAGCTCGGGGATCATCCTTGTGGCCGGTTTTGATTGCCAATGGAAACTGAAGCAACTACTGCGGTTTCGTAAATAGCTAACGCCATGGATAGGTCATGTTTGCGGCAATCGAGCGCATGATTAGAAGATTGATATTATTAACATTTTGACCGTGGACACACCAATTATAAATAAAATGTAAAAATTAATTAACTAAGTTGTCTGGAGGTTATATCAACAATTCACGTGGGGTAGGTTAAGTGTACACGAGGTAATAATCATTTTTACGGTGTATATTTTTGATTAAAATGAAAAATAGTCGAGGCATAAAATGAATATATATTTATATTTCAGATGAAATTTTATGTATGTGAAGAAAATGAACGACAATGTAAAATAGCCATTTCGATGGGCATAGCAATTCTTATCATAACTGTACATACATTCAAATAAATATTTTTAACACCTTTTTTTAGTATACCTTGGCTTTCTCAGTTTGACATACATATCATTTTTATTTAATCCATATCCGCTTCTGATATGCAGTATATGCCTTTATAAGTCAGGTATATAAACATTTTTTCGATGAGGACTGTAAATCGCTTAACCTACTTGGTTTGATGAGTAGGTATAGGACAAAAGGCTAAGGACAGACTCGTGATTATCTAATCGCTCTCGTTACGCACCGCTTACAAGATCGGATGAATGGGAATTTTTAGGCAACACACATGCCTTCAAGCTAAGTCGATAGATCGACTGAAAAAAGTGCTGAAAAATGTGGCGACCACTGTACCACGGACCCGATGTTTTTTTGGAATGTATATATGATGTATGTTTTTAAATAGCATTACAAGCACTACGCTGAGCTTATAAGCATATGATAGCCATCCATAGTAGTGGCAAAGTTCTTCCTTATGAAAATTATTATCTTGAATTACCAAACTGAGAATTATTTCAATGTACTTCGAAATTAATCTAGTGCTTAGGGTCGTACTTTATCGCTGGGGACGGCGAATAAAATGTTCCTTGCTAGAATATCTCGGCGAAAAACACTTTTACAGAGATGTAGCTAACATCCATGCTAAGAGCATCTAATCCAAGTGGCAGTGGAGCATCAAATTAGTATGGCAAATAAGGTGAACCAAACAACAACGAGAAGCAGGGATCGCAGAACAGCTCCCCGGGGGGACGGGGAGCGAATCGAGCTACCACCGGCCGTACAGCCCCAGTTGTGAGCCAAGGGTTGGGGCGATTCCGTTGGATAATTTGGTTTGGACTCACACGGCCGAGAGGTGTTGTGGCATGAACGCAATTTGCGTGAAGTGTTGTTTTGGCAAATAATGAATCTTTATTTAATTTTGAGCAGACGAATGTAAACAGAGACATGGATTAGATTAATTACGACTGGGGAAGATGGGAGATGATAATGCTTTTATAATTGATATAGAGAAGGACAAGAAGGTTACTTAAATTATTATCAAGTGGTAGGTATATGATAAGTATTCGTTTTATTTAATAAAAAAGAGTTTAGATACTTTAAACCGGTAAATATAAAAAAATGCAGAATTAAAGTCTTTAAACCAAGAAGTGACAGGCAAGCGAATTGGAAGCGTTTTTAAAATAGATTAACCTATGCTGCTCAGGAAAATAAACAAATTTTAATAGTGGGTATCATACGAATAGTTGTCAGCTGATGGCTTCTTGCCACAACTTTGGAAAGGAATTAATTTGTTAAGAGTTGTTACAATTACTAACCAGTCCAAAATTCTTTTAATATGTTTTATATTTATTTTTTTTATTTATTTTTACATATTTTTTAAAAGAAAGAAAAATTTTTAAATTTTTTTTTTTAAATAAAAAAAAAAATATTTGACATTACAGCTTACGCCAATGCGCCAAATATTCTTAATTGTGAAAGTCATACGAGATTAACTCGATGATAAGTAATGAATCAGTTGTGCACAAAATCAACGATAAATAACATACACCCAAGCCCAAGATCTCTTTTTTTTTCAATTGAAAAAATCTGACCTTGCCGGGAATTGAACCCGGGTCTCCAGATCGCTAGGACAAAGCTCTTACCACTAGACCACAGGGACCGACGTACACAGTATGTGCATGGACCTGGATTCAATATCTGTATGGCGGTATACATACAATAAATCAGCTTGTCATGCGTATTGTAAACTGACACACGTTTATGCGGTGAACTAACTAAAATATCGAAAACTAAGCTTTCGTACACAACCATTTATTTAACAATAAATAAATATTGATGTCGCTTTAGCCGTCAGGTTATACTCTTTCCAACGTACGTAATGTAGTGCGACATGCATTTACAGCACTCCAATATTAAAAGATTGTTTGAAAATATTAATTGTTCAAAAACTTGCATATATGGAATCTGGATTAAAAGATAAACAGCACGGAAAGATTAAATATGCATTAACTTCGCGAGGCAATCATACATAAGTATCGGTTGCTATGCCAATAAACAAAAGTGCGTGTGCAGTGACTCAAAATATTGCAATCGATTGTAATGTTATCGAATTTAAGTGTTCATATACTGAAGAATTAATATGTATAATAATTCGGGTAATAGAATTCTCATATAACTCGCAAAGTCAAAATTACATCGTTCGCTGGCAGATTGATTCTCGCATTTTGCTGGGAATTGAAATGTATATGCGTGTTAGTCAGCAAACTTAAATGAGCGCTTCACGCTCGCAGCTAAATTTACATAATTACTAAGCTTTGTGCGAATAAACCCACTAGGCGATAATGCCCCACCTTACCCTTTTCTGCCCGCCCATATTTAAACCTCGGTCACATATTACCGTAGCATGTAAATACTTATGTTTAAGCTGGTATGGGTATGAAATAATATGTTTGAACAATATAATTTTCTCAAATAATGTGCCGTCTTAAATATTATATTCGAATTAGACATGGAATCGATATGCAATAATTTGGGTTTGAATATACATATGTAATATTATTTTGCATATTCGCGCCTGAAGACATTAAAATAATTTATTTATTTTATGTTAAAAAACGGTATTTCAGTATTTCTTTGATGTCTCCAAGCAACTAGACTCTAAGACTACTAAGCCAGCCTTGTAGTGTGTCACTCAGATAATATTTTTTTCTTCTAGGATTCGTTCACCGAAGATTACTCCATAATACATGAGACACGTAAATATATTTAGAATATACCAAAATGTATTCGTTAGGTAAGCCGAGTATTCGTTTAGTAGCCACTTTGAAACGTGACAAAAAAATTAAAACAAATAAAATTTGGTCACGGGGAAAGGGTTATGAAAATAATTTTACTACAGGCAAGCATCAAAATCCACTCTGGGTATTTTCTATAAAAATTAGCAGTTACCTTCAATTGTATTCATTCGATATTTATTAATGCTTTTTAGAATCTGTCTTATTTTCATTGAATAATAAATATGATAATAATTTGAATTATAAATATCAAGTTTGAGCGATTCTGAATTGAAGTGTTTTTATATTTGCCAACGGCGCAAGTTCCTTTTTTATTAAAATATATTTAGATATAATTATTTGCAAACAATTATGCGACGTTTATTTAACTACTCAAATCTACAGAAAAGCCTATCACAGCATGAAAGCTAGTTTCCTTACCTGAAGAATGTAAACCCTTGTTTCCTACATAGGTCACCAAGTAGCTGTATGCCACTGCATGTCACTAACCTGACTAGTCGAGCACCCAGTCCGAAACATCTAAAATATACCCTTGCATATCCTCACACCGCATAACTTTACATTCCGAAATAACTTCGGTCAAGACGCTCGCCTATGGAATTTGAAACAGTATAATATATGTAGTATATACGCCGCACAAAGACTCCGGGCTATCTCAGGCCGTATAGTAACCCTACTAAGTAAACCCTATCTCTTGACTAACAATGGAGGGTAGGTTATGCAGTGAGGGACACCTATGAAGAGGGTTTGATGCTTATTGAATGATATTATTATGGAAATGGCATTATTATATTCATATGCGGGTATCAAGGAAATGAAAATGTTGCGTTTGTAGGGTATATGGAAAATTAAAAGCTTTCGCGTTTCACTGATTTGTGAAAAGCAAAGTAGACAGGTTATAAATGTGTTAAAGCAAGATTCTGTAAATAAAATTTCATCAAATGTTAATGATGCATTGAATCAAGATTTGTAAACAATTATAACTGCCAGAATTATTTATTTTTTATCACCTTTTCGTATTATCGAAAAATGCTGTATGTAAGGTTCATTGGATAGCCTAAATAAATATTTGTGGATGCATAAAATGTCAGCGCATGAATGAAATACCTTCAAACTATTTGATTTGAGTGAAAATATATATGAAAGAAAAAAAATAAGTATGATTTATGTATAAAAAACATCGAGGATGAAACAGTTGAAAGTACACTTAAAATTGTAGGTTAAAGCTTGAAGGCCAGGATATTTTGGCCACGTTATGCGACAGCCAAGAAGGGATAACTTCTTTAGCGTATTATTCAAGGAAAGTTAGCGAGGCCGTAAGAAAAGAACCACATTATATCATAAAAATTTGGGATTCTTTATTTCGGAAATATTTCAAATGTGTAAGACTGAAATTTTATTTCGCATAAGTTATACATTTAAAGAAGTGAAACCGATACAGTCGTGATCAAGACAAGTCACACGGAGTACATTCAACGATGCTGAGTTACAGGTGTATTTTGAAATTTAACTTAACGAGGGAACCGGACTGTATATACAATTTCACATTTTGCTGATATTTGTTTTAACGTCACTGAAGTAGAAAAATTGTTAGGTTATTCGACTGCCACTATAATGGAATAAAATATGTTAAACAACAAACATCACAGATACAAGTGGTTAGGGTGCTGGGTACTTTGTTAGACGAGTGTGTACAGTAAATACAGCTGGTTTCGTATTCCTCGATTCCATATAATATGGTGAATGATAAAAATAATTCGCACCACTTTACTTCAATTACAGTGAATGCTGTTCGATCGCATATTAAAAAAAACTACAAAAATCCAATTCATTTTTGCCATTTCGTTAAAGCTAAATCACAATACAAATCATATTCGCAATGATTATTTTGGCAATTCCACAAAACCGGCAACACAAATTGGATTATTCCATTGGCCTCATTGCAAAACATACGTATAGTATTTCGTCAGAATTTCACAATACCACAATTTATATTATATATATATCAAATTGAGGCAGACGGCTGGATAGATCAGCTCGCACATGTTCAGACTCACGCTGAGCTTTCAGAGTACGAGTGGAGCTTTTTGTCAGCAAAACCGCGGAAATAAATTCATCGCGGTGTGTAATGTCAAATTACTTTAATAATAATACCCGGTAACTTTCAACGCCAGAATACCCGATTACTCGAAACTCGGTTTCTGATACATAATGGTGTTAAGTGTGGGTGGATATTTTTCAGCGGTTGAGCTGTAATAATAACACGCTGTGTATTTACGTGTGTGAAATAAACATAATATCAAACATCGTCTTTTAATGGATGTATGAATTTGTATACAAAACATTTTTGTTCTTTGTTGTAATTATAGACACCAACCAATCATTATTGATTGAGTAGGCATTTACTTGGTAGAACTCCAGTCAGAACTAGTTCTGACGAAGGCGTAAGCCGAAATAGCTTTCAACAAATATATAAAATAATTTATGTAGAACTAAAATACATTGTTATTTTTCTTACCGAACCAACCAATCAATCTTATCATTTGTAATATTTTATCGGGATTAATTCATAGCGAAGAGGCATTGATTGTAATTATTAAAAAGACTGTTTTTCATACCGATTCCACAGTTTTTCTCACTGCTCATTTCGGTTGAAAATTCTCTGAAAGCGAAAACCAGCCCTTATATTGTCATATGTGAAATTGGTACATTTCTTTATAATATATCTTATTTATTTTTATCTTTACTGAATGAAGAGGGAGGGAACTGACTTAACAGACATAGAAAAATACGTGCTGTTGGTCCATATGAGTTAGACGTGGACATAATTTAACACACATTCATATCTTAGCTCTGGAAAATTTTAGCTTAAAAAAGATTAGGTAGATATTTTAGTATATGGTGTGGTGTGTCTTGGTCATTTCAAGTGACAATAATGAGTAAAATTATTTTTTACGACAGCCGAATGTCGCAGCACATTCCCTTCCTCCTTGAGAGTGGTTGATACATAACTACGAAGACAAAGAGGTCTCGGAAATACTTATAAGAAAGATGTAATCTCACACATGAACCTTTAAAAAATTGCGCGTTTTTGATTGTCATTAACGATTGGTTTTCATGATAAGAAAAACGGTTAAATTAATAAAGCTGTTCGCTTGGTCGAAACTGAGCTACGCTCTTAAAACGTCACCCATTTATCGCCACAAAGTGTTTTGTTTTCCTAGATGTACTAAACGAATAATAAAATGAAGTCGAAACAGAAAATAAACCCGCTTTACCGCAGAGTACAATGTATTTATTCTGCTGTCGCTGTATTAATAGCGTTAGTACACGGTATATGCTTTATTTAGAGCTAACACTGTTATATGTCAGAGAAAAATAAAGACAACGAGTTATTGTATCACTACAAACTGGGTTGCATTGTTTTAGGTATATAATAGCAATAATTTTTAATAACGTTATTGTTTTAACTATAGCATGTGGCATCCTCATTTGACATTGCTAGGTTAATGTTAAAATAGTTATCATTTTTGGTAACCAGGTACTAAAAATAATAAAATTTTATTATTTTTATTATAATGCCTTTCCACCAAGTATTGACAGTGAACACCTTAAAAGTGAGTAACTAGGTACATTGAAAGATTAGGACACAGACTGTAAGTGCTTGATTGGACTTCAATATGAAATTTTAATCGTTCAAGTTTTGTTCACTTTCATATATTTGTAAATCAGTATTTATAAAAAAAAATGGTTTTGATTGTGATGCATTCGATCTCCAGCTAAATCTTCGACTAAAAGAAATAGTAGGAATAAGTATTTTTTTACAATTATGTATAACTTCTTAGTTGATATACAGTAGAAGCTTAATAGTTCTAGGGCCTATACGTGTCGCCTTCTATAATAGAATTTGAATTTCGTAGTTTAGTGCGCACGACGCTCCGGATTTTCCGGTTTCATCGCATATTCCGTAAAAATTTAAAAAAGGATATTATATAAAAACAATTCGCGAAGGTTAAGGATGTAAAATCAAAAAAAGACTAAAAATCACAAATACCGATTCCAAGTTCACGTATAGATTGAAAGAATGTGCGTATAAAAATATTTCTGCAGCTCTCACCTCTTATCGTGGTGTGGTTAAGGCATTTAACATACAAAATATGACGGGACTTTTAATCCAAGATGATAGATAGATTTGAATTACAATTTGCGTAAGTGTAAGGCATTGTACACTGCTATTGTATGTACTGAATTGAGCTGGTACTAAGTACTTTGACAAAATTATGATGTTGCAAATCAAATTAATACGATCAAATAAGGAATGAAATGAGTGGTATAACTAATTATATTTGAATATCGCAGTTCTATTGAGTGTCAATGCTGTGAACCGTAATGGAAGTATACTCAATTATTCCAAGCAAAACGCTCGCTTCACTAATGAATTATTACTATAAACCCAGCCCGGGTCGGGGTACTTTAGCGTTGCCTGGAGCGGCTCGAAGTGCGGTGAGAGATTGAGGAGAATCCATTAGGAAGGGTTACAAAATCCCGCGCAGCGTGTGTACAGAACTAAAATTATGGTAAACTGCTATGTAATATGTTTGCATGATGTTCTGAGCTTCGGGTTTTGGGGAAGTAAATGACTACAACAGGCTAATCCGTCTGTTTTTCAAATTTTCTTTGAGAGCTTGATCAAAAGGTGAAATGGATAATAGTGCATTATTTTTTCTTATGGAAAATGCTCTTCAAAACTTATAACGCTACAATAATTGTCACATTAAATTTTAAAGTTTAAATTATTTTGTTTTGCTTTTTTTAGTATCGCTATAATATCTATCTCAATCACGAATTTAGTACACGGAAAAAATCCACTTACTCACAATTTTTAAATTAAATAAATGCGCTTAAAATTAAAAACCTTGAGGTAGAATAAGTCTGCAAATACTTTTCAACGAGACATGCGTCATACTTACTAATTGAATCAGTGGAATAATAAAGTTACTTTTAATTTTATATTAAAGTTTTAAAAGCATTTCGCAAAAAAACATATCTTAAAAACAAACCAGCTATTAACAGTTAAAATAGAATACATTACATGACATGACAATCGTAATCGAAATTCGGAAATCGAAGTAATATCCGATAAAATTGTATGGATTTATCAAAAAAAATACTTCCTTAAAGTACCTCATAATAGATACGCCACTTTTTTCTACCGTATGCCACTAACCCGTTGAACGTCGATAGTGTGTTTATACAACAAAAGAGATTCTGCGCCAGAGGCCGGGCGCGTGCTCGACGCACGCCAAATCGCGTTATGAATTTTAAATAATACATTCCCCTCTTTTGCGGGAAAGGATGAGTAGTGAGCACTCCCTGCGTTTTCTATAGATTCATTCCGAGAGGGGTGATATTATTGCAAATTTGGTATTTATCTAGATAGCAGAATAAACATGCAAAAAATCTTTGAAATATATAAAAGCTGTTATTTTTTATAACAGAAATTGACAGATATTAAACGTTAATGCTTTTCGATAATCCGAAAACAATTTGAGTGAGTGAAAAAAAGCTATCTTCAAATCATACTTTCGACGGATGAATGGATTTTTTCAATGGAATTAAATTGAAAAAAATTATATGTCACGTATCACGTAAAAAGGAGTGCCACGTGTTTCTCTCTTTGAGAAGCATATTTGAGGTGATTAATATTCTCCTGGATGCAAATTAAATATTTAAATAGAGTTTAGATTGCACGTAGCTAATAGTTATAATCTATGTTTTAAAAAAAAGCTCTCATAATGTAATCAACGAAACGTAAACAAGAGAGCAACAATAGAGGACTGAGGCAGTATAACGAGCGTAATTCTCAATACTACTACAGCAAAGGCACAATTTCCCAGCACTCGACTCGCATGAAAATAAAAGAAGACGAAGAAAACGCAAGGAGAAACAAAGCTGAGGCTAAGTACTGCACGTACAGACGGAGGGTGTTGTTGGACCTACTGTACAGCGATCCCAAAGGTGTGCGGAAATGAGAAACGGCGCACCGACCAAAGACATTTACACGTGGTTCGAAATGATGGTTGAAGTTTGTCTGGCAGAATCATGAAACTACAGTTTGTTACGTTGTAAAATTATTATCACGTTACAGATAAGATCCATTTGTTAAAGATCAGGACAGGCGCCATTATTTACTGATAATAGACGCGATGAGCGAAACCGGTTCTGGTCTTCATAAAATAAGTGAGAATACAACAAAATACATGTTGTGTTTTATTTTTCAGAAATATTGAATTATGTGTGCGGCTCTGAAAATAATATCCTTAGAAAGACAGCGGTCCGGGAAGAACAACCGGCCATTACATCTTTATAATTGATCTGCAAAAGCACACGTTATACTAATGATTTGAAACAAGAATGTATTTCTACTACACCGTATACAGATACATGGATAAAAGTATTAGTTTCTGATAAATGAAAATAAAACATTAAAAATTCTACGGCAATAAAGGTAACCAAGCTCTCATAAATTATCGTATTTAATTTTGAAAGGTAAATCAGTTTCGGAGTAAGCCGCTTATATCAACTTCAACTAAGTATCACGCTGCTTCAATAAGACAATCAGTTTGAGAGCGAGAGAAATCTGAGATAAAGTTAAAATCAATTCCAAATTAAAAGTACAGTTTCATTGCCGCTGGCTCACGGAGCCGAGTTAAGGAAGGCTTCACAAAGAAAGTGAGACGACATAAAACCGGAACAAAGAGAACAGCTGGGACGGAATTACTACTTTACTACGAACTCTTCTTTGGTCACCTTACGAAAAAATCTGAACTTTTTTGCTTCGTCGTGTTTCTTTCCAACAGTGGTGGTGAGTGGCATACATTGATTGTTCGACAATTCTTATTGAGTGTACTGTTTGCTACTGAACTGGCACTGTTTGTACACATGTAACACTGGTTGATTTTAAACGCCGATTTCAGGTGCACGGTACGATAAAAATTAAAGAAGAGTAAACAATACAAACATAAACTATGCTGTTTATTATTAAATATACTGTATTCTGTGGGAATTTTTAATATTTCTAGCCGGAAGGATATTATTGATTGAATTGGCATTTACTTGGTAGAACTCCATTGTAACACAGTGAAAAAAATGAACTATTAGTTATGGCGATGGCGTAAGCCGAATAGCTATCAACAAATATATAAAATAATTTCTGTAGAATTTTATAAAATACATTGTTATTTTTTTCACCTTGTTCGGAAGGATATTTATTATAAACAGAGAAGATATAAGGGATGCCTCCTTTATAGAATAACTATTGTGATTACATTCGATATGTAATGCTATTTAAAACGTATGACGTAAAATAAAATATGCTTTAGTTTAAGCACGGATAAAGCATTTTACTTGAAAATAAACCTGCCCTCCGTCGGTCCCGCGGGTCTATTTTAAAACCTCAATCATGACTGAAGTGTCAAAGTAATGCACTCTTGCTAACCGTTGACATCTCTCGACAATTTCTATCGTAAATTTATTTTACTCAGAGGCTCTCCTAACCGTGCACATTATTCAGGGGGTCGAACTCGCGCTGGCACATAAAAGCGATCCCCCGGCGCAGATTCGGTTAAATATTTAAGTTATTATGAAGAGAACGACCGGCGTGGTGCATTGTTTTCGGGGCGGAAGGGTTAAAACGTAGCCACAATGTTTTAAAGCCTCCCGGATTGTATTCAGCAATAATTTATTATTGATGAAATTATAGTGAGTGTCGACTGTGTTTATACCCAATAACGAGACGCAACAGAGAAAGTAAAATGGCGTTAACTGTTAGATTAATAGATCGCTTTTATAGTGCAAGAAAAGGATTATTATTAAACAATTGATTCAATCAGTTATAGCAAAGGAAAACGGAGAATATTATTAAAGTAACATAGTATAAAGAGTTTGATCTGAAAATTCATATACTGGTATAGGTGATAATTTCATATACTGGTATAGATAGAAAGTTAGTAGATCAGTTGAGTCGATATTGAAATAAAATCACTTAGGTTTCTAACTTATTTTTTCAAACGTGCCCTATTTGGGTCGTTGATATAATACTCGGTCTATAAAGGAAACAAAATATTGTGAGGAATATGTATGTATTATAGACCGGGAATTGATTTACGTATATTTCCTCGAGATTTGCCAACAAGACGACTGCTTAGTGTTTAAAAAACAATATGGCAGTAAGTAAAAAGAATATTAGCTGAATAGATATATTAAAGCAAAAACTAGCCAAAAAAAAATCGCGAAAAAAAATATTAAGAATACTAGATTGTATAAATTTGTATAGAAATCTAACGTTGTAAAATGATTTAGTAAAAATGCCGACTGAACTTTACTTTCTTTAAACGTCAGACAGTATGCTTTTATAACCAAAAACATTCATGCAAGACATGAAAAAAAATAAGCAATGTCTGCCCCAGACGCGAAACCTTCGTTCCAGCGCACCCCTCCCCCCCATTTCTATTTGACATCTCGAGTGGGTACTACTGCTGGCGGATTCGCAAAATATATTCGTGTCTCTCTACCAAGAGACTTATGTTTATTTTTATTAACATGTAAATGGATATGAAAGAGAATTTCGAAAAGTTTCGCACTATTGTAAGAGATTTATAGGGTGATTCTGTTTGAATGCAAAGAAGACTACAGTAAAACTAGATGATATTTTCATGACACACTTTTGAGTCCATTTTTATTCGATTATTTCATTTAAATTTTTTATGTTGAGACTGGTCTCGTCGTGCAAACTATTATCTTTATATGCGAGCGGTGTTCAAATCAACCAAAAGAACTTTGGGAAAGAGTTCATGCTATGTGACACTCGTTTGCGGAACAGATGTGTATCACAACTTGTTACAAACCGCGTTGAATAACATAGCTATCAATGTTATAAATAATATCGATCAAACAAGGATATCCGGAAAGCATTAATTATTTTTTATTCAATCACTAACGCGATAGGAATACAATCCAAATGAAAAATATGTTTGTATTATTTAAACAAACTCAAAATAGGTAGCAAGCGAATCAAAAATAATCCAATGCTATCTGAAAACAATCATTACAAATACGTGGATACTCGTTAATACACAGTGAAAATGAATATTAAAATAGGAAAACCAAAACATTATTCATTTTACATTTATTATGTCTCAACACTTTTCATCGAATTGGGAAGAAGTCGGTAAAAAAACTTCCTAAGCTGTCTTAAAAATAATTTTACAAACGTACAACAATAGTGTGAGTGTTGCATACCAAGTCATATCAGTACACCAAAAACGGTCACCGAAAGAGTATCATTCATACAATGTTAAAGATTCATGTAAATCAAGAAATCTAACCACAGGTTCGGCGTTGTGTTTTCAAGAGAGGTAAGCGCGGCTTCTGTGGAACAAATTTCAAACTAAACCAAAGTCAGAGACTTCAAATAGCAATAAACTTTTCTTATCTAGAATGGAAAAGTCGCATCCTTAAATGTGTGGAAAGAAGTATGCTGGCACACGCTAACGCTAGTCCGCAGGAAAACTTTCCGCAGGTCTAGACAGGCAAGTATGCGATGTAGTGGTTAGTGTTAGAACATAAAGGCAGTTAGTGGCTTCAAAATGCTTCCGAGAAATAGCTCATTTTATTTAGGGTTAAAAGACGTAGCTTTCTCGAATTGCTTATTTATAGAATAAGCGAAACCGGTATATACCTTTACATCAATATAGCAGGTATTAAACCGTAGTTAAAATGTTTTAAACAATAAAACTATACTAATCGTGTCGAGAAAAATTGTTATAAAGATAGAAACTATAAACAATATGAAATTATCAGTATGGATTGCTTATAGAAAACAGTATTTAAAAGTTGAGACTTTTTATGGCTTTAATTGTAAATAAAGTATTTTTATTAACAATGGCAGTTACATCAGTTAAAAGAATTAAGACAAAAAAAAATCCAATATAGAATTATTCAACAAAATGAGTATTTCGACTGAGGGTCCATGATGGAATTTGATTTTTTTAATTTTTCATGAGACGACCCGGGTTTCGTCTTTCGGCATCGTCCGACATTTTAAGTGCACAAATGAACTAGAACTAACAGAACTGGTCGAAAGATTCAAATTTGAATTCAAGAAATGTTTACTTTCAATAAACATGAATATTCAAAAAAAAAATAAAAAATAGATAAGAAACTCATGTAAGAAATTGTTCACCGCAGTGCTCGCTGACAATTCTGTCAGAAAGATAGCGCAGAGGGATGACTAGCATACAAGCACGAAATGGGAAATATAATTGAAAAAGACTTTCAGTGTTTGAATTAGTTGAATGAAACGTTCATGGGCTTTGCCGTGTAAGGTTCTGATTTATAAGTGGTACAAATGGAATGTGTTTTATACATTTAAATACAGACAATCGTGTTACTCCAGTTATCATAAAAAAAATGAATTTATTTAATAAATCTAAGGAGACCGAGACTCACAATGACTAGCAGCAGCAAGAGGGGTTTTCACTAATAAATACTACCCCCACCCCTTAATAAGATGACAAGACTATTGCTGTAAGCGGGCGAGGAGAAGTTCAGAAATTATTCTTGCCAAAGGAAGGGTGGGTGGGAAATGCAGAGTTGCATTAGACAAAAGATGTGATTACGCTGAAACTTAGTGCTGCGACTGCAACATGAGTAATGCACTTGGCGTGTTTTATTTACATAGAAAAGCTACGTGAGAATTCAGATCGTTATAGTTTACAATAAAAGCTCCACAGCTTCTTTAAGAATATTCATCACTCCCGCAAACTCGCAAGCGTTAAGTGTTTGCAAAGTTGTTGAAAAGAAAATTATCATATGTTGTTATACCTCGAAATACTTTAGGAAGAGCTTAGTTATAATACATATAAAAACTTTTTGAAGCATACAATATTTTTTTAATTTTTCACTTAACAAATCTTAATTTTATTTATTTTATTATGACCTCTCCAGGTAGGGAATGACTTAAATATTTGTTTCGTATAGGAAAATTAGCCAAGTAAACAGAGACGGGACGAAGTGTTATTATTCAAAATATTTGATTACACATTCCACCTTTTTAACATCGTATGCATTTCAAATTGTGGCATGCATTTGATTTATGACTATTTTCTATCAATATTTCCAAAATACTAAAATTACAATTCGTGCATATAAAAAATTACTATTATCAAAAAGGACATGGTTTTGGATCAGTTAAATAAAAAAAAAAAATATTGTTCTCGCGGGCAACTGAAATAGTCGAGTATTCACACGATACTGCACTCACGACACTATTTCGTGCATCTTGGTGCACAAGAATCTATTATAGATACAGTGTCAAGTTAAGGGGTTAGGGTACACCGACCCATCGCCTCAGCTACCCGTTAATTGCTTTGATAATTAGCGATAGTCTGGTTGCACAGGGCAAGCGATCGCCTTCGTGCAGGGACTTCAAACAATCTTTCCAAGAACAACAAAATGGTTGTCAACACACAGAGGTGAGATGAATTTATTAATTATTGTTGAAAACATTTTCTAATCTTTATAAGAACATAAATTTTGTAAAAAAAAAAAAATATTCTTTGTGCACTCGTAAATTCACTTTTTGTATCACATTTCTTGTCAGTATAATAATAATATTCGACTATACATATATGCATATTTTTTACCTCGGAGGTAAAGAAAAGTTTGCCTAAAGTTTGTAAAGCACCGTAGCGAGTAACAGCCAAAAGATAAGATGGTATTCATCCAAAAAATTATGGCAATATTTAATGTTTTACCGAGAAATCGTTTTAACGTAAGTGCGATATTCTATGTTCGTGAAAAGTACTTGACCTGCGGGCCGGACGTTGGTGACATAAGCGTGAAACAATACCACAGCTGCGCGACCAACGAGTAACTCCACCCGCTTCTTGCTACCTGCTACTTCGGTAGCGTACCTAGTTAAATGATAGCGGGTCAACGGTCACGGAACAGCGATTAACAGAGAGCCGTTTTAGGTTACGCTAGGAGACGGGTAGAGTGCTTTTATTTGCTCGGTATCTAAAAATAAAGAGAATCAAATAAAAAGATTGTGTTCAAAAAGCGAAACGTTTCTAAAGAATAAGTGAAATCAGAAATAAACCGATCATTAATAAATCAATAAGCTATTGACTGAATTGGCATTTACTTGGTAGAACTCGGTGCAAAAATAGCAATTTATTTTATGTCTACAAAAATTAGTAGCCGAAATAGCTATCAACTAACTATATATCTTACAATTTTTGTAGAGCTGAAATACATTTCAATTCTCACCGTGTTAATTCAATAAGCTTTTATGTCATACATAATTTACGATTGCAATATATATACAGAGTTGGCCAATTGATTGTTAATCGCAAGTAAACGCCCGCAATTGCGAGTTTGAGTTTCTCTCTTTCTCGTAATTCAATGGTTACAGCCCCCTAATATTTTTTTTATATTGTCCAGTGATGTTTGGCTTTCAACTGTTACAAGTTTCGATGGTTTCGGCGGTAACTTTGTGGAAGTTCATTTTAATACTGTGACACGTGTTTCGCCTCTTTCAGATGCATCTTCAGACTTACTATCGCAAAGTTTGCTTGAGTAAGGAAGCAAGATAAATTATAACATTTTAAATTATGACATTACAAAATGGATTACGGGTTTTTTTCCTTCTAAAGGAAACAAAGAAGGAAGGGGGTGATAATATCGTTACACAATACGTGGAATAATCAAAGTTATTTTAAATTTTATATGTTACAAGTTTCGTTTCTTTATATTTTACCAGCTTTGCGTGAATCGTGGTTGCGTCTATACGGTTAAAAAAAATGAAAAATCCAAAGCGTATGACGCTCACGACAAAATCAAATATTTTGGCTTTCGCGGATCCAAACATTTAAATTAATGAAATTTCGAAACGTGTGGGATACGGTGCTCAATATTTTTAAAGAAATTTAGAGAAACTGGTTAAATTGAAGAAAATCAGGTAGGAGGACGACAACGATGCACGACTGTGCGAGATCACCGAGAAATAAAATCAATTATCACGAATAATCAATTTTTAACGTCATGAAAAATTCTGGGAAAGCTGAGTCAATCATCTGAGGCAACTATTTTGAATCGGACTACTCGAAGGTGGTTTGTGGAGACGGGTTCAGCGGCCGAAGAGCTCTACGCAAGCCACTTCTGACGGCGGCAATGAAGAAAAAAGGCATAATAGCCCACAGGTCGTGGACTGTGGATAATTGGAGACATGCTTTCTTCTCAGATTAGTCAAAATTCGATGCTTTGCTATCGAATAGAGCCGTCATCATGAGGCGTCCAAACATTGGTGAAAAAAATAGTCCAAATGCATTCGGCGAACTGTTAAGCATCCACCCTCTGTAATGGTATGGATATGCATGATTTCCAATTGTGAAGGGAATTTCGTGATTGCCAATGAAATTATAAACGGCATAAAATATAAATCGGTAATTACTGACGAAGTATTACCGAGTTTTGAGGAGATAACGGAGGTGGTCAGTGAAACGATATTTAGGACGATTCCGCGCCGTGCCATAGAGTGAAAATTGTGAGCCCAATTCACATTTCTCAAAATATTTTTTTATACAAATCAATCAACGGAATCATAAGGTTTCGGATTGCAAAGGAAAAAATTGGAATTACATCCCTTCCCTGGCCAGCAAATAGCCCGGACCAAAGTCCAATAGAAAATTTTTGGACTATTATGAAGGGGAATCTCGACAAACACCCGTGTAAATCGGCTCGTGACAAATAAAAGCTATGGAATATGTGTGTGACAATGTAATTGATATTAAAATAATGAAAAATTTATACGATTCTATGCCTAAATGAATTCTAGGGGTCATATTTATAAGGGAGATTCAATAAAATATTCGTTAATATCGTATCAATCATACTGCTTAAAGAAAATTTGGTTCAAAATGCATTATACAATTTTACAGCAATAAAACCATTAGAGGTCGGTGAGGCGTGAAACCTATTTTTTACTCATCGGCGACTAATAAAATTCATATCCCCACTGCTAATGGTCTAACTTTTTTTTTATATTCTTTAGGAATGACCTATTGGCATGCCAACATGTGATTTATAAAAGAAAAATGTAAATATTTCATTTAAAACATAAATTTTTTAAATCTTTTTTTGCGAAATTAACAATCAATTGGCCAGCACTGCATTTGCCGTAAGAAACCATTATTATGTACTAACATGGGTGGCGCTGATAAATCTTCACGAAGACGAGGGAATTTTTAGTATCGGATAATAGTTCAATTTAAAAAAAAATATGTTTAACATGTTTGAATTCACCTTTAATATAATCTTATTTTATTTAATATATTAGACTTTTTATTTAATCATGGCCATCTCTAATATTCTTTTTATTCAGATCGAATATCTTCTTTCAAAAAATGAATTCGGTTAAATAGCATATTGCGACGAAAACGTTTTTAATTCATAGATATTGCATACGTGTTATTAAATATACTTTCAACACTTGTGTAGGACGTGAAAGCCTGTACGGTAAGCGAGCGTAGCTTATTTGGAGGAGTGGAAGGTTCTTCATATCCAATTAACGTTTTTGCGCATATTTTTTTATGGTTCGGTTAAAAATAGCAGCTGCTCCATAATCAAAACATAAAATGAATTAAATAAATTCATATTAGAATTTATTTCATTCATAAAATATTATGACAGCATTAATAGACACTAACACTCAAAAGATAAATCTTTCTACAATTAATCTAATAAAATCATCTAAATATTTTCGAAATCGTGGTAAATTTTTCAGGAGATGAATAATATGAACGTATCTGATAAATTTGAACATGTAAAATGCGGGAATGAGTGTTCTTGGCACGGTGGACGGTCATAAATATTCATTAAAATCAACATGGTGGAGTTCGAGAAGAACGCGTTCGTTCAGATATTTACAAACATAAAAAAACTCAAAACAAAAAGCAATAAGTTTACCAGATACAAGAGTTCTGAATGAGTGCAACATTTCTGAGTGGATAAAAATTGTTGTATTTTATTTTCTAACTCTCTTATAAACTACAGTAAAATTAAGTCGTAGTTAAATGTTGTCGCAGATCTTTTCAAATCATTAGCTTAAGGGAAACAGTATTGAAGTCATAATATGATAAAACAGTCAAGATTACCACGAAACACTAGCGACTTTGACGTTAAAAACAATGAATAATTATATAAGGTTCATAAAATAAGTGTTTTCTTTCGTGTTTGCTTTGATTGCGTATTCGATAATAATATTTAATATACATGCAAGATGTAAAAAATAATAGCTGATATATTATCATTATAAAAGTCAAAGTTGGCATGGGTATCCATCCGTGTATGATAAAGTTGTGCACGTAAATAAACAATTACGTCTAATTGGATATCTTGTTTATTATTAAAACCGCAACGTTACTTCAACATTTAAAACGACATTTTTACAATGAACCTAAAAAGGGTATTGATTTATTTTTTTAAATAATGATTGTCAGTGTAAGTAGATCAAAGAATTCCTGAAATTCTCCATAGAGTACATAACATTCAATCAACCGTGTAATTTTACATTATGCAACCGCACAGTGAGTTTGAATCTCTTAAAATAGCGTAAGCTTGAGATATAAGTTCGTGCAAGCGCAGCGTCAAAAAGCTCCGTGTTCAGACGCCAAAAATCAACGGGCGAGGCATTTAGCGACGGAAGAAAATCCTCGTAAAACCGACGCATATTTATGCAAAGCATACACGGCGGCGTTATAAATCGAGGCTCGTTTGCAATAATGCCGAGGATTTGTTAAGTCCGCATCGCCGCCCGTTTCGAAGTTACACAGCGACGAAGAACGCCGTTGCCTATCACATATGCATGTTTTCCTTTCCCACATCAGTGAGATGAACGTTTGTTATTTATTAAAAATGTATGAATTCCGTGTGATACTTATAAGCATTTGTCAGTTCCGCTTCTCGAGTGAAGCATGTAAATATCTAATGTAGAACGTAAGTCAGCCACTCAATTAAGAGGTGAAAATTTCTTATACATCGACATTTATAGAATACAATTACAGTAGAACCTCGATTATCCGGATTTTCGATTATCCGGATTGGTCAAAATAAACATTATATAGAAAAGAGATGCTTCGACGATTATTGCTAACAGATGAAAATAATGAAGAAAAAGTTACCAGCTTCCACAAGAAAATAAATTTAAAATACTGTTGCTACATGGCAGCAGAATGTTGGAATTCTTTAGATGTGTCAACTTTGAAAAAAATAGTGCAACACAATTTTGAAACGAACATTAGTAAGTTCCAGTAACAAAGTAGAAAATGATAGAGGAGACATTGCAGGAAGCAATAACACAACTTTCAATATGTGATGAATGCGACGAAGAAGATATAAATAACCGAGTGGTTAAATTGCGATGCAAACGATCCTGGATTCCAAAATTTGAATGATGACGAAATAATTAAAGAAATATCAACATCAGAGGAACAAGATCAAGAAGACGTGAAAGATATTTGTGAGGGGGGAGATATTGGTCCTACACATTCTGAAGCTTTTCAGTGTCTAGATGTCGCCATGAAGTGGCGTGAGAGTCAAGAAGAGTGCTATTCAAGACAACTTATGTGTCTTAAAAGTATTCGTGATTTGGCAGCATCGAAAATATAAGATAACTTATTATAAAAAATAAAATATTATTAAAAAAATAACTTATTATTAAAGCTTTGTATTAATCTAAAGAAATAAAAATGATTTATACTAAATATACTAGTCTTTTCCTATCAATTATGGTATTTTCGACTATCCGGATTTGACCTTATCCGGACTATCTTCATCCCCAATTAGTCCGGATAATCGAGGTTCTACTGTATATAAATCAATTACAAAGTCGTCGTACAAATTTCCATTAGAGGATTTGTACCCATATGCGTGATCAACAGGTCAAATCATCATAACGCCTCTTATATTTCTACAGTAGATGATTTAAGACTGGGCCATAGCTATTATTGCTACATCCCGTATATTCTACATTCGGTGGCACTCTGTTTTCCCAGTTTAATGTATCGTATCCAATTTCTACATTGTATGGCATTGGTTTAAACTAAATTTTCTTCACAGTCGAATGACCTGAAGACTTGTTGGACTCTTAATATAACACTATCGCCTTGACGTACACCGAGCTTTTCTAATGTAAATTATAAAAGGCGGCTGGGCTTTTAACTTACGGTGGCGTGCCGTCATAATGTATTTATTGCTAAGAAATAAATGTTATCATAAATAAAAACTTGTTGTGTGACACTGTTATTTTGTCAATTCCATCATATTACCGAGAGGGGTAGTTTAACATTTAGATCAGTCTCCTAAATAAGCTCTATCTATTATGTCAATAATCCATTATAATACAATGTAGGTGTTATATTTTGGCAGTGTTCTATGAGGCAAAAAAATGACTCTTTGTTGAACTTTAATTTCTTAGAAAGTTGAAATTTGTCCAAAGACACCGAGACAAACTCCGTCTATCAAGATTTATTATACCACACTCAAATAGAATATTTTATTATAATAACAAAGTGAACGAAATGTGAGCAACAAGGACTTTATTTTTTTAATAAAAGATGTATTATTTTCTCATATTTTTTGCAAAACGTGCTGAGGGGAAAAACCGAAAGTCGGCAGTCGGCATGATTCGATGGAGCGTAATAACGAAAATAAAGCGATCTGAAAACATCTAACATTATTACCGTTCTCTCCTCTCCAATGAGATTCGGTAAACATGGAATAAAATAATATTATTGCTTCAATCATAAACATTTCGTCTCCCTCAAAAAGCTATCGATTCAAAGTGGGTAGGAGGGTGCATACACTGGCTGGCATAATTTTTACGGCGAATTTGTTGATATTTTTGAAATCGAATTCACAGGTTATATTATTCAATTAAATACTACTATAACATTGTTGGCGATCAAACATAACCCGATACTTAAGTGTTTTTTTTTTACTTAACACTTAATAAAACCAATTCAACATTTTTTTAATATGGTCTTTTTATGCCGTTATCAGCAGAGAATCGAATGAAGTGACTGTTGACCTGATTTTGAATATACGCAAATATTAAGAAGGATATGTCATTCAAAATGGATGTATGGAGACGATATTAGAAGGCACAAAAATGATTTAAAAAAATCGTAATCAAAACAAGCTGAGTCAAGGTAGGTACAAATAAAAAAATCCGGGATCATTTAAAAGTTCAAAAGACCAAGTTCTTGATTAAATTTTAATTAATTGCTGGTAATAAGAGTTTCGGTTACGTATTGGTTAAGTTTCCTATCAAATTTCATTAGTTGGAAATTTCAACAGTACTTTTATTAAAATTTATATGCAAAGAGTTCAGCAAAACGCAGTTTTAACTTTAAAATACGACTTAAGTAAGTATGGCATTTCACTGTTTTTATCGGATAAACTTAAACCATTTCCATAAAAATCTTTCAGGGCATTTTCATCGAAAAACTTTCCCCCGACGGTATTTGCACACTTATTCGTCTATCGAGGATTCTTTGAGCACGTAATATCGTTACCGAACGAATGGAGGAGGAGTAAAAAAATAAACTCAGAAAGAAATATTATTTTCAATTCTCTTCCTCATAAATTCGCAGTTTTTTACGGGAGATTTATACTCCGACACAATCGTCTGTCTCTCTTCATCTCGGCTTGACTACAATGACCGTGTCCCTTATAAGATATAATCTAATATGTGCGTCTGAAAATAGAAATACAGATTTTCTCAATGTAAACGAAGACGTTTTTTTTTCATCAAATATGACGACGGGCAATTTTTCGTCGAACTATATAAAAAAAAGCATCATGACAGGAAAACTTCGCCATGAAATATCATATAAAGTATTCTGATTACAATTTCAAACTAACTTTCAACGTACTATTAAAAAATGATTATTATATCAAAAAAAATGACATCGTTTAGAATTTAATTTTGAATGCTTAAAAAAATGGAGAATAAATTTCTCTTTAAGCATTGTTTCTGTTTCGATGTGTTTATATCAAACTGTATAGCAATAAGAATCAGTCAAAAATTCTCATTAATGTGAAAAGTCCATAATCTATTCCTCGACCGATCTGTAAAGTTATGGTGGGCACTTCATTTAAAAAATTTGTTTATTTATTTAAGGAGAAAAATATATTATTTCGTTAGAAATGAAATTTAAAGAAAACAAACAATAGACACTTAATAATAAGAAAATTCGAAATCTTCTATTTCTATAAAGGGTGAATTTTATGATCACAGTCGATGTTTAAATCTGTCTTCTGTTGCTTTCCAAACGGTAAGCAGAAAATTGAAAATATCAAAGTCTGGGGACAAAATGTATACTTAAATATAATATTGCATACAATAAAGAGTAAGACATTATAACCAATTCATCGGAGTGGAGCCGGAAGAGTGTTCAGGCGGAATTAATTAATAAAATAATAGCAGGAAAGAGAATCAGAAAAGCGGAATGAAGGGACAAAGTGAATTTGCCGGTAAATATTTCCACGATCTCTCTGAAATGTTCGTATATATTTGTTTTTATCACTATTAATGATGCTGAACGAAACATTTCTCGAAAATCTTTTCAATTAAATATCTGAAAATAATGAAACACGCTTTATCGCACAGATTCTCCAACTTTGACTGTGATATTCATGAATTAAAAAAAAAGGTTTAGTAAAATTTTCTTTCGATTTTACTTGTCTCACATATTAACTTAATTAAATTACAGATAACACCAATGCTGCATAAGTTGCCCAAGTGAATGAATAGCTTAGCGTGCCTTGCGTTTGTCAAAACACACATTATTTTGTCATTTAAAAAAATATATTAAAACTTAACCGCATTTATTCAGTGAAAAGGTTACGTACATTTCTTGGTATTCGGTTAGTTTTCACTGTTATCTTAAATTTAAATCGTTCGAAATTTGTACATTTCCACGAGTTTTGTCTCTAAAGATTAGAGTTTCGTCTTTCGGTCATTTAAAGTTCACGAATGTACATTAAGACAGTTGTGTTGATTAATCGCACATGTTACTGGATTAAATAATGTTAATAAATTAAGTTCTTCGAATGGAATCGTAATTTTGTGGGCTGTTCACAGTCAGAGTTTTTATTATTGTTTGAAATATAAACATGATACTTACTATATGTGTTTTCCGCTTCAGACATTTCACCAGACTTTTTGTAAAAATGGAATAACTTACCTGAAAACAAAAGAAAACAATGATTTAGAAATCGGTTAACTAACAGGAAGGAAAGGCAGCTTAAAACGTGGAGAAAAATGAGTCGTTTCCGATCGCACTTTACACATAAACAAGAATGAAAACTTGATTATGTAACATGATTTTAAATAAAAATAGTCCACATTAAAGTAATATATCAAAGTAAATTAGTTAAAAACTCCAAACATACAGGTACATTAAATGAAATATCGTGTGAACAAAAGTTTCAATTTAATATGAAGGTCGCAATATCCACCAAATAGTTAAAAATTAAACTAAAAACACATTGAAAATAAATCAGATAACCAATAATAGTTATACTTAAGTCTGACGGCCATATAATATATTTTAATTCAATTTAATCACGCATAACTCATACCGCCTTCTAAATATTGTATTTTGACAACTTATTTGTTGCGAGTTGTTGGGCTTTGGCCGCGCGGATGGAAAGCTCGGCATAAAGAATACGGCGATGATTTATGAATAGAAAATTGTTTTCTTTACAGCGTATTAACACGCGAGACGAAAAGGCTTTCCGAATAAAAATTCTATAAATTAGATTTGCTAACATCGCAGGAAAATTTGAGGATAAAATACAATCAATTATGTATTACCCTGAATAGGAAAATGAAAATTCGACATATTTTATAAACTTTTGTCAGTCCCGATCTCGCTTGGAAAATCGCGGGCATTATTATTATCTGAAAATAAAATGAGTATGAAACAATGAATTCAAAAAATATTACAAGAATGACAGATAAGCAAGAAAATTATTAATATATATCGTCTGCAATTCAACGGACATCATAGAAAAAATATTACAAATCTGTCATCGAAATATTAACCGAAGTGGGAAAAATATTATGGGGCTAAATTCATTTCTAAATGTATTTTTATATTTTAAAAAAGAACAACAAAATATAAAATGGTGTGTTGCGTCAATTAATCTACAATTCAAGTTTCAATAGGGTATACTTTCAATAGTTTGCATAATTATACAGTTAAAATTTCCCATTGATGGTTCATTCGCAATTAACAGTATGCATTATTACTAAATCAATTTCAAGCTCACGCTTCCGAAAACAACTCCAAAATAGCAAGTATGTAACTTGCTAATATGTCGAAATATATACTCGCTCATAGACGCCTCTTGACTTGTGTGACAGCGGAGCTTTGACTGGTGCGAGAAAAGGCGCCGTTGCCGCCGCTTTTGACTTTGCGAAAGCCTCCTCTGCTACCTAACAAGCTCAGCAGCCTTTAACTAAACTTATCGTCTTATAGGATAACCGCGAGACTAATTCTGAAACTTCCTGTACTGAACTACGGATATGGTTCCCAATCACGAGAATCAATTAATATTGCGCTATCAACACCAAAAGCACATAAATGTCTTGAAATATCATATAGATAGATATTGATACATAAAATTTAAATAAATCTTAGATATAGAAATAAAAAATGAAAGAAAGTTGTGAAAATTCACAAATTTTCGAATGAACTAAAAGGAATCTGGCTTCCAATTAAGGAATAATTTCAGATCTGATTGGACAAATACTTGTAATATGTTGACAGTACCAACTTGGTAATAGTAACCGGTAATTGTAATAACTGTCCGAATATACAATATATAAGTAATCTTTATTATAAACCCGTTATTCATTGTATTGTGACGAAAAATTGCTAGTAAGTCTTGAATGAATGACTAGACAACGGTTGAAGTAGAATGCATATTGTGCAAACAAAGAAAACTTTTTTTTTTAAAAGTAGTTATAAATAGTCAACGAGATGAAATTAATAGAGTATAATTTGATTGGAATTTCCAGGAATTAATACCCACACTTTTAGCATTGGCAGAGTCTACACGCGAGTTTGAGCGAGCATTCACTCTGACAAAGTCCTCTTCACCGCGAGCAACAAACTAATTCCATAAAACCAAACTCAGAAGGGAAGTGTGTCTGTCGCGAGATGATTGGAGGAAAGGTGTGTGTACAACCAGCGTCAAACATTTGCTTCATAAACATCTAAACACCAGAGAAGAACCCAAACGTGTGGTTCCGCCGGGATGATGAAATAAATAATTGCGTACAATACACGTCCCAACGGAAAGCAACCATGCGTGAACAATAATTTGAATATCCGCGGATTTTCTTATTCACAAGTAAATGTGCGATAGTAATTATATTTACCAAAATCTACATATAAAACGATTAATATTTTAAATTCCGATGTTGAATTTTTCGTAAGTACGTAAGATGATTTTAAGATACCCGTCTTTTCTGGGCATGAACTCATAGTTTATTCCATGATCAGAAGTCAATACGGTAAGAAAAATAACAATGTATTTTAATTCTACATAAATGTATGTGCATAAATTTATCTAGAATTAATATACATTGTTATTTTTTTTACCGTATTATAATGGAGTTCTACCAAGTAAATGCCTACTCAATCAATAAAATTATAATTAGCTGCATGCTAATTATAATTTTATTGATTGAGTCTCCCACAATATATTTTAAAAGCACATCTCCCACAATATATTTAAAAAAAATAGTTTCAAGCGGCGCAGCACCGGTGTCGTATATGTATTAAGTGCTTTATGTTTGTATCTATAGTGGGAAAAAAATGGTAAGAATTAGTGAACTTTTCACCGTATATCATATATTAGTGAATTGTTCAGCGTGTTATAATGGAGTTCTACCAAATAAATGCCAATCCAATCAATATATCTAGTGAACATCTTGAATTTGCGACGTTACAACAAGTCAACTTTAGATGCGTTTGTTACACAATTTATTCTGACCTGTCAAATTTAAAAGAGGAACACGGAGAATTTTGAGAATGGCATGATATAGTAATATAGACGTATTACATCTACAAAGATTTATTTGTCTTTTACTGTCTAATAATTATCAACGTGTGCTTATCTGTCATTTGACAATTTTATAATTCAAATTTGAATCGTTCGAATTTTGTATTATTCCATGAGTTTGTTCGCTAATAATGCGGGTTTCGCCTTTCGGCATCTTCGGGCATTTAAGGTGCACCAATGTACTTGAACCGACAGTTAAATTTAATATTGAAATTCTATCAAGCACCTTCAGTCGAAATTCTTTATTATATTTTATCTATCTAATTACTCCGTGACAAGGTGCGAGACGTTTTTTATTGAGTCGTCGTGTGCTATAGCCTTACGCCCTGCGAAAGTTTGTTTCCCGGAGCGCCGGCGGTATTCGAGAATTATGCGAAACTCGCGGAGACTTCCCGAGGAGTTGAGTCAAGTTGACGCGTCTCGGAGAGTAAGAGGAACTTTAAAGGGAACGAGGAAGGAGAAGCAGTTTTGTACGAGTACAAAAACATACACCGGGTTCCAAAAATATAAAAATTATTCTAGAAAAAAAATAGTACAGTGGAACTTCAATGTTCTTCACATTTTGATGACATATTCGTAAGTATTTACCGTATCCGTCGTCTAATTGGACCAAAGTGATTGAAAACTATATCAGGTCAATTGAATTTCAGTTATTTTTTTCGGAAAATTTGTTTAAGTTCTTAGGAACGATGGTACACAAATTCCAATACTACACAGTAATCGATTCTAAAAATGTTTCGTTTAGTTTGATTCAATCCATTTGTCAATATTCATAATGTGAAGAAAATGATTAGTTAAAATGCTCGTTGGGTATACGATAGTGATCCTGATATTTGTTGAATCAAACCTAGTGTTTTAGATTATTGGAACCCAAATTGATGACACTCATTAGTTTATAATTTGTATAATATGTTATGTAATTTTTTTAATTTGTCAAATGCATGGCGCATTGGCGCTTGCTGTAATGCCATGTATTTTATATAGTTTTTTGACAGTAAATAAATAAATAATTTGTATTGTTGACGACGTCATAAGTAGTATAATTATTGTAAGTTTGTTTCTATCCCTTGAGAAAGGAAAATTCCCAACCTCCATTGTATTATTTATCATGTTAGAATATTAGCATTACTATTAATTTATTACTCGATTACTTTATGTCACGAATAGTTACACAAAACGTGCAATAAGTTAGTCTAAATGTTATATTAAAATATCGCCGAAAACATCAAAAGTACGATCTCTAGTCTTTGAGAAGCATAATTGAAATTAATGCAAAACGTATGTATTGGTTTCCGTAGAGGGCATATTTATCCACTTCCAAGGCAATTACGAATGGTTTTTTTTATTTTTGAATGACATGGTTGCCGATAAAAATGTAGGGCAACCGAAGACAAGATTGATTAAAATATAAATATATATTTTTTGGGACACGCTGTCAAACGGAAGAAGCTCGTGAAACTCTTAACAGAACAATGAAGTGCGAGAAACATGTAGAAGCTTCGAAATAATATAATATTAACAAGGTTTTCTCTAATCTGAGCTTTCGACTCCACAACTTTTACAAGGGTATGAATTTCAATCAGTTCTGATGTAAAATATAGGTTAAAGTTTGTGAACTGATTATCAGGTGAATAGAAATGAAAATTTATCGAGCGTAAACGAAAAATCACTGAAGGGAATCATCAAAAGGCGATAACTCGACAAGTTTTTTTTTTATATAGAATAATTATACTCTTAATGTACTCCTTATCACCTGTAAGTTATTCAGATTCAACAATATCGAAAAGCGAAGCTATTTTTTTACATGTCATTTACTTCAACAAATTCGACAGTAATAAATAGGAAGGGTTAGAGCGTAAAAGCCAAAACGATTAACAGATAATATTTTAATCTCTTTATCCAAACCTCTTTTAAATCGTATCGAATAGATCTAAACTTGTCCTCGTGAGCATAACAATAGTTCCACCGAGTGAAGAAATCGATTGAAATACTATATTTGAAAATAAAAGTCATTCTAGGTATTCGAAATTTTAAATTCGAACCACCAAAAGACGTCTTCTCGATAATAACAGGTAATTTTAAAATATCCCTTATTTTATGTTAAGTTAATTTGTAGTAAAAAGTAATACGTTGCTGATGAGTGAAATAAATATAAAGTAAGTGTTGTATTGCAGAATATTTTAAACATAGTTTCCAACATCTTTATGACGTTTCATGATCGAAATTTCAGATATGTGAATGTAACCATTGGATAGTGAATCCGCTTTTAAATACATGTAATATTACCGAAAAGTAGGTGACCCGTTATGCTTCTGTAAATAGTCTGATCTAAATGGATATTTGTGAAGGGTCACGTATTAGAAGTTTCCTCTAGGACACGGTTCAAACGACGACAGCTGACGTACGAGATCAAAGCGATTGATTATTGAGATAAACCGGTCACTCGGAATGTCGGAAGGAATAGAATGCAAAATTGAAATCTCGGCGGGGATTCCGGGCATTGTGTCGTTAAGTGCTTCAAAGGGAGCCAAGCCACTTTGAGAACGGTTTATACTTCATTTCGGAGACACTTGTACTTCCAAAGCTTTTCCATTTGACACTCATTCTTTTTATTCGTCATCCGCAGTGGTGTTATCGGTACAATGAATATCTAAAATTGACGAAATTAACATAGAGCTTTCTTTTGGTCAAATCATATCGTTCATATATCTAAACATTATGAGTATCTCAATAAAACGGAATGATGCCTATTCAACCCATTTACATTTGAATGGCATGGGGAATGGTTTCGGTCAACAGAGAATTTTAAATATAAAATAGAAAATTTATTACAAAACACACTGATAAAGAATAAAAAGTTTCATATTTATTTCAACATAACTTGCTTCTACAAAAAGAATTAAATTTTCACTTAGGGTGAATCTCAGACATTATATAACAGAAGCCATAAAAATAAGATTGTTTTAAATATAGTCTGTATATTAATAGAACATCGGATAACACACAGTAATAAACATATAATAACAGAATTCAAAAGATACTTCATTGAAAAATAAACAAAATTCACAAACATATAACGACCGAGTCTACATAAAAATATTATCAGAATAATACGCAAACGCTACACAGAACGTGATGGCGTGAACGCATCACATAAAATACATGGCATGTCTTTCGGTACGTTTTTGTGGCGAGGCTTTGAACTTAAGCTTCTCTAAGAATGTATTACATATAAACAGTTATTATGGAGAATTAGTGGCAATACAATGATAACGAATAAAATTATTATACTCTTACCGGTAATTATGAACATAGAATAAAGATAGTGATAACATGAAGATATTCCAAGAGTGTGGCAATGCGGAACACCAATTATAAAGAAAGAGCTTGTCATATCTGGAATTAATTAGTAATGTTTAACTTGATGAATTTAAAAGTAATTATTCATCAAGTTAAACGGGTTCATAGATTTTCAATCGTGTAGATCGCGTTTTAGTGGTGACCAAAAACTGTTTAAAATATACGTATTTTCATTAATTTGAAGTACGTAACGCTTGCCGTGAACATTTTCGATTTGTTGAAAAAAAAATTGACAACACATAAAGAAATAATAGTGGTTTGGTTGGTCAATTTTAAACGTAGTTTAAGAAAGAACTTATAATATGCTTGGTTGCTAGAAAAGTTGTTTCATTTTCACGCACATGGAAACATAGAAAAAACATGTTGAGTTCCCTAGCACATTTTAACGATTATTTATCAACTTCTCCTTCATTTTGGCGTACAAAATTTATAGCAGATTAAAAATGAAAACTCTACCAGAATGGAAAGGATTGCCGCATTCTATAACATCGTTATAATGTGCAGTACTCGAGGGCGAGTGTAAAATATAGGATAAAGATATTTGGAAATGATTTGGGCCGGTTGAGAAGTGTTTGAGAAAACAGAGATTGAGATTAATACTAAGTAATATATCGGTAGTATATGCCTAAAGTGACCATACGTCCCGTTTTTAGGTAACCTGTCCCGTTGTCCCCAAGTACAGCTTCGGGACGTCGAAATGTCCCGTTTTCAAAAAGAGGGCAACACACGGTAACAATTTTAAAAAAGTGCAAAAAATAATTTGAAACATATAAACATTAGAGTAATCATTGAATACATTTTATGCTTGCCCGGAACAAATGCACCCGTAGAAAGAATCTTTTCACAGATGAATAAGTTGTGGACGACAGAAAAAACACAATTACAAGTCGGAGAACTTAAAGCGATGTTGTTAAAATAATTTTTAAAAAATCCTACCAAGAATTCCATTCGTATTTAAAAGCAAACCCAGTTATACTTAAGAAAATTTGTTCATCAGAAAAATATAAATCAACATAATTTTTTGCATATTTATATTATTTATTCCTGTTATTTTCTTTATCAACATTCCTTTTCTTTTTATTACTACATAAAAACAATGAAAAAATACGTGTTTTCTTGAATATACATACTATTACGTAAAAATTGGTAGATGTCCCGTTTTGAGTACCAAAATAAATGGTCACATAATATGCCCCTATATTTCTAACAAAAAAAAAGCTTGGGAGTTTTTTAAACGCAATACTTGAACGTGCTAAATTAAGTGTTTTACCTCAATCAAATAAAAATAGTTATTTCGCTAAACGAGATCAATTATCTAAATTTTGAATATACAAATGCGGAATGATATTTTTAGTCTGCACTTTTTGCGCATAGCGATAATATTTTCAATAAATAAATATCCCAACAACAAAAAAAACGAATCGCGCAAATTCTAACTAAAGTTAACCTTCCGTGAATAGTGTCAATTTAATATACTCCACGTATAAGCTTTATCAAAAAAAAGCTTTTGTCCTTGACTGAAATTATTATTTAGCAAACTTTTGAACACAAAATAAAAACGTTAAATAACTAAAAGCATATACTGTATGAAAATATGTAACATTCAAAATAGGCAACATTCACGTGCTCGTGGCAAACGAGAAAATAAAAACTGGCTTTGTGATCACGATGCGAGACAAAAGCACCACCAAGTATTATTAAAAGAGATAGCACAAAAGAAAATGAAAATATCAAATGTTGACGGGAACGTATCAGAAAACGTGAAAAAGATTTTTACAGAACTTATATATTTATACATTTATTTACATCAAAAGCTTTGAAGTTGAACGTAAGTTGTATGTATTGTTTCAGACAAAGGAAACATAATTATATTTAGAATCATATTAGGTATAAAATTACTATCTTACATAATTAAATTTGAATTGTTGGTTTTTTTTACTTTTCCGTGAGTTTTGTCACAAACAACTCGGGTTTCGTCTTCCGGCATCTTCAGGCATTTCAAGTGCACAAATGAACTGACTTTTGACTGAAATTTACACAAGGTGTACGTACTAAGCTACTTGTGTTTCGCCGTTTATTTTGAATTCTGAATCTGGCTCTCGAGCCAAAACGTATGATAAATGACAATGAAATGATAATTTTGATAGGAATGTCAAATAGAAGACTTGAAAAAATTACAGTCATTTCCGTCTTTGGTAAGTGATGTGTGAATATATAAATCTATATATAAAAATGGGAGAGCTGTTTTTCAATCGCATTAAAATTTTGATATTTTATAGGTTGGGATGCAATTTTTTTTTCATTTTAAACATATTTTCACTTAAAATTTTCATTTTCACGAAATATAAAACTAATGTTTCAACAAAAACTTCTCAACGTATACGTCAAAGGGAATTATAAGATTTGTTTGCGTGGAGTAAATAATTATTATACAAAGAACAAAATGAAAGGTCGGTTTATTTGTAAGAATAAACATTTGGTGGATGTTAAAAGCTTTCTGGGGATGGCGAAGCTTGCTTGCGGGTTGACCGACAACGACAAACGACCGGTGATAATCCTACTTAATAATCCTTATACGAAAATGTTGCTTCACGAAAAGACTTTTCCCGCCTGAGGGGAAAATCCAGAAGCTGCGATTATTATTAATCTGCATTTGGCTCGTTCTTCCCCATTTTCGAAGTGGTAATAGCTTCGTTTACGCAGGATTAATGATTTCGTTTCATTAGCAGGATACTTTATACCCCATCGACAAACGTATTTATATATTTTTTAAATTGTATAGTATTTCAAATGGAATAACGTGTATAGACTGCGGAGCATTAAAGTTAAAAAGTTAGTAAAAAAAAACATGTTTATAACGGTAATCGTCTAATATTTAATACTATAGTTTCGGTATGTATTATAATCCAAATCTTTCATTCTCTGTTACCGAACTTTGTTACTACATTTCCTATCATTTATCGCAATTTAATCCGTTTATATTTCTAAAAAATGTGTTTATAAAAAACTGGCATAACATGATACTTGAATCGCTCTGGTGAGGAAGTTCATCGCGTACAATACGTAACAATGTAAGAAAACAGATGCTGATGTAAATAAAAATTGTGGAATATGTAAGATATGTAGCCTATCATCATTATTTCATTTGTATGAAATATTTATTAATAAGTATCATTTTATTGTTGGAATTATGGAACCAATGAATAGCCAACTTATTTGCATGATTTTATTTTCTAAAAGGATCATTTAATATGTATAAAATAATGTCACAAAGCAAATTCACATTTCAAATTTAACATAAATATAATTCATTCATACATAGCAATGTTAACTGGTTACAACCCGTGTTCGTACCATGAAGAAAGGGATTTTCGTCAAGCCGTTTATTTCATCATTATTTCAAATAAGACTGTTGCAATGTTTATATAATACATACGATACAATAGAGACATCACAGAGTATAACGTGTAAACGTCTTATTGGAGGTAATATTAATCCCCTGCTAGCTTTGAAAGCTCCGCTTACAAACGGCCAAATGGAAGAAAAAGAAAGCCGTGAGAAATACAAAGCTGCGTAAAGCCTTGCAGGGTATACGCGTAAATCTTTTAAATAAATATATTGAAAAGCTTCTTTCATCCACTCTACATTTTTAGGTGGAAAGGTTTATTTCCGAGACGAGACACGGTGAAGACGGAGGGTGGGACGGCTCCAGGGTTGGGTTAAGACCGCGGGAGCACAAAAAGGCGGAAAATATCTTGAAATATTTTCATTCGGCAAACATTTTATTGCGGCATGCGTAGGCAACCTGGAGCTTTTTAAGTATTTTTAATTCAAATGACCCGTATTTTCACGGCTGAGGAAATTCAACACTTATAAAATGTCGTATTAATTGTGACATCTTTCAGCTGTGATTATTATAAATAGAGATTTATAATTTATTTGTGAAATCAGTCCCAACTTTGTTAATGCGATGTATTTTAAAGCTCTGGTCACTATATTACTTTGCCAGAATTAACCTGCAAGAAATCACATTCATACGTTTAACTTTTGTGGACAGATTGAGTTTTTAATTTTAAGCTCATCATCAATTTACTCCAAGATCATTTAGCTGTAAATGTTTTCAATGCAAGGGTGAAGAAAAAAATTCGATCGTGTTCGGGCCGGGTTTGGATAAGATGTTTGGAAATGAACTTCGGGCTAGGGCCGGGTAGAAAATTAAAAATTCGTGCAGATCTCTAGTTAAGGTCAACGGGACCCGTGTTCGACTGCCTAAACAAACTAAAAATCACAACACCAAAAAAGAATCATATGGAAGGTGTGCGGGCTTTATCGTTACGGGCTCGAAGAAACATTGTTGCTCAGCGGTATTTCGGACACTTTCAAAACCGGGACCATGACAGTGTGTTCAAAATTATATGATAAGAATAATAAATGATAGGAGTAACGCGTCCCCAGCCCTGCCATACCGAAATGTATTGGTTCGTTTCTCCAGACACATAACGGCGAGCAGCTCTTTGTGCGTTATGGATACTACGGGGAAACATTCCCTGTAGCAGTAAACAGTGCGCGCAAAAGGGAAACTGACGTATAAAAATGTACACGGATAATGTTACGACTGAATTTAGCTTATCATTTCATTTGAAAACTCGGCGAATAAATCTTTAGAATTTTTTCTGCGCAAGAGACAAGTTTTGTAAATAGGTATTATATTACATTTTCTTTAGAGGGTTTATTTTCAGATTACGAGAGGAAATTTATTATTTTTATTACGTTCACATACTGAATTTGATGAAATGAAAAGCATCTTTAGAGCGCGAAATTATGTTTTTTTTAATAAATTGTCGATAAATGAAAGGGTAATATGCATATGTATATTCATATAATATATAGTACACACCACTTGATCGAATAAATCCGAGTTTTATCCAGATAAAATATTAGAAAATGGTCAACTCACTGGTTAAAACGGGCTCAATAAATATTATATGATAGAAAAATAAAGAATGTGAAAAAATGCATTTCGGCAGCAACTCTCAATTTCTTTCCTCATAAGACCCCACAAATAGGTATCTAAAGGAGGACTAAAAAACCATTTCTCGTGTCATATTGAATCCGTTCTGATGCCCAAAATAATTTCGGAATAAGACACATTTCAGTTTGAGAAATTGACAAGAGAAATTTCATAGGAAACCCAGTCGAATTTACAATTATATATTTATACTCTTGATTTTCCGTTTTTGGTATACCTTAGTTTTCTTTAGCAAGCGGTCAAATGATTTATTTCTACTGTGTTTAAGCTTTCATTGAAATTATTTGTACGTCTCGCTACTACAAAAATGATCAATAATATACATTATAAAAGTATGAAGTAGTGGATGAGGGATATTTGTATGCCATACGTAATATTATATGAAGTAAATAGTCGTTTGGAATAGCAAGAAGCGAGAAATAATGTTTTTCTTTACCATATGAGAAAATAAGTAGATTATATTTTTCTGAGAAAAGGGAAAAAAGAAACATTGCGAGGAAATCTGAAAACAAGCTTATGAATAGGTCTCGTAAATACTACATCACCCCGAGCGTGTTGTCCTACCCTCCACACAAGTGTAAGTAAATAATAAAACACTGAAAAGGCAAGGTGAAAAATGCGGCGCAAAATGGGATGACGGGAATAAAATCCTTTCACAAAAAGAACACGAATTTCACCTGAAATGGTTATGATATAATATTTTTTATTTTAATAATTCATTATTGAATTAAGCACTTGTATTTCTGACGGATCGCGCAAATTTATATAAAACAGCATTGTCAAAAATGTACTTTCCATATATGATTTTCTATTTATCTTATGTCCATATAAATATAAAAGCGCTATTCTGAGTTGCGATTGAAATTTTCAAATATAATGTGGAATATATACAATGCAAAATATATTTTTTTTGTTAGCCTTAATATTTAACCTGAATATCAAAACCATCAACTCCACTGTTGGGGAAGTCGTTCGCCGTATATCTTGATTGTAATCTTAAACAATGCCGAAGCAGCCTCCTGTCAAGTGTCGCTAGTCTTGCCAGTCTCTCCGCCGAATGATTCCCTTTGATCAAATAAAACCGTTTATTTGGCGCTCTTAAACAAGACACACGACCCCTTCCGTCGGAATTATTGGTTTAAATCACACTACAAAACGCTGTATGCGCCATTATCTCCTCAGATTCGGCTCTTATTCGACGCTGCTTGGTGTATCATTCGCAATATCATGTTTTTGTTGTCTCCGCGATGCATTCTGTGTAATGTGTATGGGCATCATTATTATAAGGAATCTTCAAACGAACGTATATTTATAACACTGCTTCATAACAAATGCTTATTAACTACCGCTTATAAACTAACGCCAATCTCAGTTTTACAAACATAATATTGAAACATAATATTGAAGAGCATTGCATAGCAAACATTTGGATTAATTTTCTTTGGCTTTTTCTGTAGCAAATAAATATAATTCATAATGATATTTATAAATATGCATAAAGGAAAAAAAATATCACAAATGTTTTTAAATGTAAGCTTGAACAAATTTTACAGTGAAAGTCAATTTCATAATTTTGGAGTAACAAATCATACAGTGATGTTTTTTTTACTGTGATGTACTACATATTTTATAATCGTACTCATCTTCTAATCGATTTTCTCGCATATATCAGACATTCCCTAGTAGGGGTATCAATACCGGATAAACATAGTAAAATCGCTATTTCAGTATGTAAAATAAAATACCAATATTGAAAATATGAAAAACGCTGTGAAAAAATTAAATAAAAATGGCATATCACCATTTTGTCTTATTGAGAACGTTATAACAGATGAATCAACTAGTGACTGGCATTTAAAATCAACTCCATAAGCAGAAAAGGCTGACTTTAAAATGGTTCTTTGAATGGGTTGAAATATAACCTTAAAATCGTAAGTTCTTCAATGTTGTAATCTCTCAATATTCGTGCAAATAAATAAGTCTGAATCCAGAAAAGGCCCTCTCATAGTCAACGCTTGTTGGACGAACAGTCTTTCAATAATTAAATAAAACGAATTACTCGCTAAACGCCTGCGGTGGAAGGTTCTCATAATTTCCAGGAATATTTAAACAAAACATTTGCAATCAGTCAATTTAAAATTGGCAAATTAAATACAACTACATAAAAATCTTATTTAGGCCCTATCATTTAAATCACTACCACTCTCATACTCACCATTGTTGGGATCACTATTTCGTCCACCTGCATATCTATTTTCAAGTTTGAACAGAGCCCATCAAGCATTACTTGAGCGTTATTAAATGCCTTCGACCTTTCAACGTCGATTAGCATAATCCTATAGAAAACAAAGCAAGCAAGAAGCCCGTGCCAAGCGAGCGCCCACGCGTTCGACAAATATTTGAAATAATAGTATCACATGTTCGCATTTCCTTGGCATAGGTCAGTGTTTTCTAAATAATATTTTTATCCCATTCATAATGTGATGTCGATTTAAGTATATGAAAGAGTAATTTATAGTAAATGAAATTTAAAAGTAAAAATCGTATTAAAACATAAAAAAATGGTGTGGGTAAAATGATATTTACTTGGGGTAATGATATAACTGATGTATTTAGTTATATTTTTTTTATCTCTGCATCTGACAATTGAATCTCAAATAACTAAGCACATAAAACCCCATTTTAAGTCGAGGGGTTAAAAATGTCTGTCAATCTACTATGGAATGTTATGTATGAAACCAAGTATATTATAACATATTCAAGGCGTCGATAATTGCTAATACAAGTTTCAAAATAACATTCTTTTGCGCTTATAAAGCAGTAGAGATCTCAACAGGGCACGTAATTAATAAACATTGTAGAAGCGCCCGATTGAGGCAAGAATGCAAGTTTGTATTCATGAGAATTTTTATTTATGACATTGGTTTACAAGCGTGAAGCGACTTAAATCAAACAATGCTAATGGCTCCATGTAAGACGCGTATCATAATATTCTTTTTTGAGCGCATTCTGTGTGCAAGCAATAAAATCAATACAACAAAACTCTCTGATTAATTGCTCCGCGGTCCATACATATGTTTTATAACATAGGTAGACAATAATTGTTACACGCCAAAGGAAAAATACTAATGTAGTGTCGAGACGGAGAAAACTAGACAAACGTTATTTTAAATGTAAAACCAATGAGGTGTTTGTTCATGGTAAGTGGTATTAAACATTTAAATTATCTTTCATTGATTTTAACCTGTCTTTTTAAAGCGATCATAATCTTCATGCTATCGGCCCTTCTTTTAAAACAATACAAGCAATAAGTTTCGCTCTCCTTGTTGCAAGTCAGTTTGACAATTTTCCATGAATACGGCGTAGCTTGAAAGTTGGCCATGGATAGCTGAAAATAGTCGGTTTTAAAAAAGAATATGAATTATAGATTATGCATTTTAATCACTCTATATTTTGTCTTCTATGTGTGTGATTCTAAGTTACGGCATGTTTCGGTACGTTATTAGGTTATTATACTGCGGCAGAGATGCACAACCTTTGAGGGAGAAGGGCCAGATAATCAATTCTTAGATAGTTCGAGGGCCGCGCGGGTAAATTATCTATATTTTGTGTGTATATAAAATTGAAAATTGCATTATTTTATATTGTTCTTCCATCGTCCGGAAAAAGTTTTGAAGAAAAAAGGTGATTGCACTACGGTGTTATCTGTCAATCTTGTGATAAAAATATGCCACTATATTTCAACAATATAGTACAAAATTCGCGCGTATATGTATTATAAATAAAATCGTTATTTTAGTATCTCATATTACTTCTACGTCAACTTACAGCATGAATAGGAGAAGACGGACATTGTCCTGCGATTTATAATCAGCTTAGTGCACCTGGCCAAGTAAAAAAAAGTCCAGTGCAGTGGCAGGTAATGCGAGACATGTGTTGTGTTTTTTTTTAAATCTTCAACCGGTTCTTGAGCAGTCAACCGACCCGAGTGCAGTCGTCTTTTTTAAAACAGTAACTCAAATTGCATCCCATATAATGTAATACGTCACGCCAAGATTCATCAAACATGACACCCTAACTCAAGACGGATTCGACCAGTAAATGAATCAAATGTAAAATGTATTTCTTAGATTATCACATCTTATATAAAATGTACACAAACGGTGACGAGATGTCTTTTATTCCATTCCTGGCCAATAGATTTTTTCCCCTTTCTTTATTTTCAAGCGGCGCAGCACCGGTGTCGTATATGTATTAAGTGCTTTATGTTTGTATCTATAGTGGGAAAAAATGGTAAGATTTAGTGAACTTTTCACCGTATATCATATATAAGTGGCCGGGTTATAATGGAGTTCTACCAAATAAATGCCAATCCAATCAATAGATCTAGTGAACATCTTGAATTTGCGACGTTACAAGGTAGCATTAATTTACTTCTAACAAAATGATTTTAGGAGTAGAGAATTCATTCAACACGTCCCGTTTGTTCGAGTAGACTGATACTGAAACATTTTTATTATTTCATTCATATTATCTTACATACATATATGTATACTATGATAAATATAGCCATAAGTTTGGTAAAAACATGAATGTTCCTCAATCGGTATTAGAAAGCAGGACACGGTATCAATATAAAATGTTAAACAACTTTGATTATTCCACGTATTGTGTTACTTATTGTGACACGTGTTTCGCCTCTTTCAGATGCATCTTTGGGCACGGTATCGTTCGAAAGTGTTCACATTTTTTACATTACAGTATTTCATAGTATTTTTCACATACTAACATTGTATTCGTGCGGTATTTATGATATAAAAAATGAATTATTTCGGATGCATACATAGCATACGTATGTATAAAAAATCAACTACTGTTAACAGTCTTAACGCATGTGTCTTAGAAGTAATACACATTCGACGGCTTAAATGGCAAAGCGAGGGGGTCGTTACAACGAAAAGCCTAGTATTACATGGACAGCTGAGGCACAGTGTAAGCGAGATTTATAGATTTGGCAATTTTCTTCGAGCGAAAGGGCAACTTGAATAACCCGTGAACGGTGTGTATGAAACTGTAGGGCAGCGGGTGCAAACTCGAATCCTATGAATGTTTAACCCAGCCAAAATCACTCGAATGGTGTTGATTGTCAATCCTGGACAACAAGAGATGATAATTATGTATATGTTACAGTGAAACTGTATTCTCAGTGAAAATGTATTCTTCTCCAAGCTGTCATTGAAATTAAATTTGACCGCCCTATCTTCAGTCCAATGTATGTCTGTGTTTTTGGTTCTCTTTTTTATGAAAGGGACTACTTGCTGATTTTGTTTCATTGAAACAAACCAAAATTTTAGGCCGGCAAATCATCGACTTGGGCCAATAATTTCAATGACCGTGACCAGTAAAATCATGTTGTCATACAAATCTATTACTTGATACATTTTCACTGAAACATATACAAATACATATATCACACTCGACGAGTCAGCAATTTGAACTGATTTATGGGTTTAATTTACCATCAGTCGTTAGCCATTAGGAGACACTAGTAATTTTATAGAAATGTAGAATGAGTACTTAAAATACACATTGAAGACACTACTATATATTTAACATTAGGGTACATTCACATCTTCAGAAAAGAAGTATCGATATAGTGTCTCACTCAATCAAATAACGTGCAAATAATATACTCCTGTAGATGAAAAACACCTGAGAAATGTGCCAATCGGCTGATTTATCAAATTTATTATTTAAAAATATATATAATATGTATTCGGTAATAAAAATATGGCCCATGACTAGAGGAAACAGACGGACGTCAGCGATTACATTTTAGAGTATATGAGCAATGCTTTCTGAATGGCACGAGTTGCTCTGTCATGTGGCAGTATTTGTGGAAAACGTGCCAGACATAAAAACAGACCTACGGGAAGATCGTATAGCAGATGTATTTTTAATAAAATAAATATTAAATAAAAAACATTTACTTAATCTACACACGCATATGTTTTGTAAAGATCAGGACAGGCTTTGCTCATTGTCAACTGATATGTTTGAGGGTTGAATAAGTATAAAGTAGAGCCAAGTAGGAAAAACATGAAAAACATCGTGGTCGGCAATTTAGAAAAAAGCTTATATGGGACAAATTTCGACAGTTTGGGGCCACTGGCGTATACCTCGGGGTTCGTGAAAAGATCTGACTGGGATGGTCGACACGGGTGGTGATCCCACCCCGATAGCCCGCTATCTGAACGACCTACCGACCAGCTGTTTGTAATAGGCCTTGTAACTTAGGCAGAGTGAGGAGGCATCCCTGAACGTAATGGTGCCAAGGCCTATCTTTTAGTTGGCTGAAAATGGAGAGTAGCTATGAATATATATAAATATTTTTTGTTTCGGCTTTTTGGACGATGTTTAATATAATACAATGTATAATTTTAACTATAGTAGTTTTATAAACAATAATACTTCTTTGTTGGTCTACACACGATAACTCTTGCTATTGTTTGTATCCGCCTCTTATTTCCTCGTATGTACATAATATTAAAAAAGAATAATTTAAACCAATATTTACGCTTTGTTCACACTTATTTACATAAATAGTGTATTTATAATATTTTAATTTTAAATGACTGCCTCTTTTAAAACAGTGTTTAAAAGGGAGCTATTTTATTTGATCAAATAATTGCGTATTACCTCTATATTGCAAATAATATAAGACGTTTCTATCTTACCTAATATCTATACTATATATATGAAGTATTATCTTTGATGGAAATGGCTACGATATTTTTCAGTTAATAAGTTCTCTCACGATTAGTATCTATGTTCTTTAACCTAGAGACGGTATAGTAAGAACCCTGCTGGACGAAAGATTTCATGTATGTAGGATAGTTCAAAGCTCTGTCCGATTAGTAGTATCGTATAAAAATTCAAATTCTAAATGCCACAAAAAATGTTTTGATCCAGAAAAGAAGGATTTACACTGTCGAGAGTTTTCGTTTGTGAGGCAATTACTTATAAAAAAACGAAATGGATTCATTCCGAACGTATACGAGTGAGTTTGAGGAAAGTTTGTAAATCAATATGTGAATAGACCTTAAAGTGGGAAATAATAGGCCGACACCTTATTTAAGTGAGCGACGATATGTGGAGGGTAAAAGCCTGCAGTGATAGGTCGGCCTTAGTTGTGGGTTGTATTCAAAATTTAATAGCGGAAAGGTATTATTAGTTTCACTACGATTTTCGATCTCTACGCATAATCTTATATATATAACCGAAACGGCGTATGTATGTATGTATGTAATTCCCTTTTACATTGTTGTTGCAAGTTGCCATAAAACGAATATGAAAGAAAATATGTTTGAATTTTTATCGGCGAAGACATTTAGTCAAAATGTAATAAATTAATCTTCTACCAACTTTTTCCCGGCTTTTATTAATATAATAATGTTTATTATTTATGTGAAGGTATTATTTGACATTTCTTTGACAGCAAATTAGATTTTTTTTCCTTGAATTTGGACATATTAATGGGCGAGAATAGGGCTGTCATCAAATTAAATAAAGTTTGTGATTTTATTTTAACTCTATTTTGGATGTTAGATTTTGTGATATAATTATGTCGAATGATATAACATTAAATAATTATTGGTCGCCGGGTAGCAATACTAGTATTTCTAGTAAGACTAATGTATCAATCACACCCCTTACCAGAAGTCTTTTGTGACTATTTTTATATTTCACACAGACAAGGAAAATTCTCTAATTTTGATTGATAAAGAAGGTGTATGGTGAGTGTAGTAAATACATGTTGATATTGAGACATGACAGTAACTATATTGCATTTAATAATTAGTATAACATCGTCATAATATTTAAATATGTATAAGGTTAAATATTAAATAATGTTTCGATACGCAATTTATACAGCATAAACCGAAGACGAATTGTTTCAAAAAAATCCTGTCCTAAAAAGCTAGTCCGAGCGACGCCGGGTAGCAATACTAGTAATCTTAAATTAGAATTTTTTGAATTTTGTACTTTTCCATGAGTTTTGTCGCTAACGACCCGGGTTTCGCCTTTCGGCATCTTCAGGCATTCCAAGTGCACGGATGTACTTGAACTGACAGTCAGTTCAAGTACATCCGTGCACTTGGAATGCCTGAAGATGCCGAAAGGCGAAACCCGGGTCGTTAGCGACAAAACTCATGGAAAAGTACAAAATTCAAAAAATTCTAATTTGATATTGAAACTCCATCAAGCACCCTCAGTCGAAATACTTAACTAGTAATCTTATAAAACCGAACACTACGTTAATATAGTGGATTTTTATTGATTGTTTATGTTTATCTTTTCTTAAAGATGATGTCAAGCATCATAAGTAAGTCATAGTCGTTATCATTTTACAAAGATTTTTGTACTACCGAATCCGTTGAGGCTTAACTTCATTTCCGAATGTAAATATAATAAGCCTGTGAAATATAATATTTATTCAAATAAAAATTGTCTTTCATTCAATCCGTAGGATATACAGTGGCCACAAAAACTCTGCAAAAATAAAAACCAGTATCATAAATCTGTGTATAAAAAAAACCCTCCATAGTTACACAATTTCTCAAACGGCCAAAAACAAATTTACATCTACACCGGGCAGGACTAGAACACACGAAGAAGTAAAGCAAAAGAAACAACGAAACACGGCGCGAAGGGCAGAATAATTTCCAAAATCGGTATTTTTTCATTAGATGGCAAGCATCTCGACCCGGAGCGATGAAGCCGCTTGTAAATCACAATTACCAATCTACCCCTCCACTTTATGGTCCTCTCCTTCGCTCGAATAATATCGCAGTGCCCTGAAAACAACCCCTGGCATCGAGAAACAGCCCATAGCATCAAGATAAAGATGGTATTGGGGGAGCATAACGGTGAAGAGATAAGGAGGGAATCGAACAAGTGATTTTATAGAACAGTTTATTTCACGTAGCTGTGCGTTCACATAGAGCGTTCTTAGTCAAAAAGTTATGCATCACTTTCTTCAATGAGTGTAATGTTGATATTTAGTATCGATACGTGAAAAAAAGCTGCTTTTATTCACTAAGATTATCGTAAAAATTAATACAATTTATGTTTTTTTTCGATAAATGTTAAAACATATTTAGTCGTATAAAAACACTGACTATTTTTTTGAATATATTTAGACCTTATATTTCTACTTTCTTTATATTATTTTTACATTAATCGATTGTTTTAATTATCAATGAAGCTGCTTTATTACTAAGCACCGACTAATATAGCACATTTACGTTAACATTTATTCGAGTATATTAAACATTGCTATGTAATCAACAACCATGCGACGTTTCGAAATACGGTAGACGTTAATCTTATTTAATATATACGTGAAATTTATTGTTTTCATGTTAGGTACTGTAGGAAATATGAAAAAATATATATGTATAAAGTCTTTTTTACTAATACTATTTGAGGTAGACTGCTTCAATCATCATGCATCAAGTTGTTTTATTATAAAAAACCCGCGATATCAAATCGAATTTTGTGGAGTTTCTTGTTTGATAGATGTTAAAACACAATAAAAAAAAATATATAACCGAGAATGTAAGAGCCAGATGTTGGTAACATTACATTAACTTTTATCAAGAACATGGATCTATAGCAAAACAAAGGCCATTTGTTACAAGTCTGCGGACAAAAAACTTCAGCAAGAAATACCGGATTGAGAACGCTTTAATTTTTCACACCCCGTTTCCTAAAATTTCCCTCTTTTCGTTGATATAAAAAGCCGGCGAGACATCACATTGTTTTTGGTGTAACATTTTTATTTTATTTTGAAACACGTTTTGTCAGGTTATGACTTAGTGCTATTAGCAAGTCGCACGACTTTTTTGATAAAGCGATTACCGCGCTTTCATGTTGAATGTTTCTTTTTCAGCCATCTTTTTTATGGCAGAAATAAATCCAAAATTTAAAATAACTTTGATTATTCCACGTATTGTGTAACTAATTGTGACACGTGTTTCGCCTCTTTCAGAGGCATCTTCAGACTTACTGAACTGTAAAAATCGTAACTTACTTTCAGTAAGTCTGAAGATGCCTCTGAAAGAGGCGAAACACGTGTCACAATTAGTTACACAATACGTGGAATAATCAAAGTTATTTTAAATTTTATATTAAAATGAACTTCCACAAAGTTACCGCCGAAACCATCGAAAATATTAGAAATAAATCCGTTTGAGAAATTTGCCTTTTGCAGGGCAACGAAATGGTACACTGCTTGAAAATTTCGCCAAGCTAAGTAACTCACGTATTTTATTGGGTTAGCACAATTTGACTGTATCCCATTCCTTCATTCGAATTTTAGTTTCGATAGAGTCCACGTGTCTATGAACATTACCACTTCGTTCAAACGGCAAAACGGACGTGTTCAGCATTTTTCACTCTATCCTTGATGAATAAACCCGATACAAATGCTAAGTCGATTTGAAAAATATAACCATAGCTAAGCTATTTGCAGCAATTCTTTGGATAGTGCGTTAAGACCAATGTCATTAAAATCGACACTCAAATCCGACCAAGCAACGGGAACCTCATCTACGATTTAATTTAGGGGTTGTTTCAATTCTGTAGACATTACGTGCTTTGACATGTTTTAATATTTAATTGAATGATTACAAACTACCGTAGTGACGTTGAAGCCGTTTATTGTGCTGTCAAAATATTCGCAAGTGGCACCAGTTGCGTGTTATGAAGGACATTCACACATGAAGTCATTGCGACGCAAAATTCAATTGGAAGTCGATACACATTACATACAATTGCAACCGTCGCGGTTACGGGGTTAATAAACACTTGGATACAAGGATTGATGACTCGTTAATAAAGTCGGCCCAATAAAACCAATCAATAAGTAACGAATACAAAAAAGCTCCGTTACATACATAAGCGAGACAAGATGTCAATCGCTAACGAAACAATAAATCGTAAACGGGTTGAACGTGCCATGGAAGCGGGCGGCCTTCGGTCGGAGCGGCGAGGGCGGGTAGCGGGCACGTGACAGGGCGGGACGAGAGGCGGGCGACCTTCGAATCTGTCTGGAGCGGCCAGAGGATTAGTGGGGTGAGATCAGTTGGGTACTACCTTTTCAGACGGCAAAAAGATGTCCGAGTATCAAAAATTATGGGTATTGATATATTGTTATTGAAGGTAAATATTCAAATGGCATCAGCCGATTTTATAAATTGAAAATTCCCCAGCAGATATTTTTAGCGATTGCTGAAAATAAAATAGTGGAACGATTTTTTACGGGATTTATTACCTTATTTGAAATCTTCGATTCGGTTAGTAAAAAATTGAACCGTAATTTTAATAAATCAATGTGGTGCCCAATATCAAATACACTCCACATAAGAAATATAAATGTCAGAATTTCCTTATAAAATAATAAAAGGACTTACGACGCATATAAGGGAAAAAAAGCGTTGTAAAAGATAAAAAAAAAGAAACAGAACAATTTTTTTAATTAGATAAAAATAACCCATAAAATATAAACATAATGAACGAATTATAAAAACGTCATTCAGCCGTATACAACGATAAGCATACATTGAATGGCATGTTACTACAATATTAAATAATGAAATTCAGTTCAATGTTAACTATTAAACATACTGTACTTCTGAGTAATTAAAAGATACATATAATTTAGGTAACAGAAATATTTCTCGGCTCAGTTTCGTTTTATACTTCAGTGTCACTTTCTATAGCTCGGAATACAAAAATAATTCAAACGAATATTGTGAATAAAATATGATTGAAAAAAGTTTTTTCACTAAATTTTTGAACGAAACAAAAACGATCGCTTGTTGTACCACTCAAATAACAAAGTTTCATTTAAAATTCTTTCATCTATAAAAAGTTCCACAGAATACCGACGTTTAGCCGCCTTGTACTTGTATAATAACTTTAAAGTGAAGTGATAAACAAAAAGAAAAAGCCATATTATGAAGGGAAGTTTTCTTATTTTGTGAGGGAGGTCAAATAACTGGATTACCTTATCGGGTAGAAAGAATTCTTTTCGTGTGAAACAAGAACAATATTGGAAGCACGGAAGTCTCTCCGAGGTTTTTGCAAACGAAATAAAGTTTAGACAACTCATGGCATTGTTAATCAAGCAACAGTGGTGGAATAAATCAGATTCTGAAAAATATAGCACGGAAATCACAGTGGAAATAAAATTGTGATCAGTCATTTTATTTAATAAGCTTTCAAGCGGTACCGATTGATAAACAAATCATACAGCATGCAAAAATGTATATAAAATACTTTTCCGAGTAATCTATAAATCTCGCCTTTTAATATATTTGCAATTCACGAATTCAGTTAGAATTAAAAATAATTTCATGATCAGCCGAACAATTTTTTATGCGATAGATTATCGTTTGACGGTAAATTTTCCATGTAAGCAATTTCTCCGCGATAATTTTTCCGTGAGCAAATGTTTGGAATCCCTAGTAACTACACTTAAGTAGGTTTAGATTATTCGCGTGGTTTATTTAGAACACTATTGAATAAGTTATATATGAAACCCCTGAAAATTAGTTACAAAATGCTAAAATACTACAAGTACCGAAAGGTGGACTAGTATACAAAATTTAATTTATAAAAATAAAATCTATTGCATAAAGAATAACCACCATCATCTCCGCGTACATTAAAACTGAGAAGCAACACAGTCATCTATTAAATATGCTTCCAAATGTTAACATAAAACTTTCAAAATGTCATTCAAAGACATCCCCATTATCAGATTGCACGGCAAGATTGTTCCGCCGGCAAGAAAAGCTACGGCCGTAAAAGCTCGGGTGAAAGTTTAGGGGTAGTTTAGTTGGGCGAAGAGCGGTGGTGGCTTTCGCTCACGTGCGTGTGGGGATGATATAATTGGAAAAGTTTTTCGAGTTGATTCCTCTCCTTTATTATGCAAATAAGGAACGACAAATGTTTCGTGCCACGGAATGATTATTATTTTAACATTGCTGGTGTATCAATTCGAACATGTTCTTATCTTGTAAACTACTCGTCATTTTCTAAGCACATGTACAACTATGTTGATAATAATAATGAAATATAAATAAACAAAAATCTCGTTCTAATCGTTCATCTTCAAAATACATTTTTTTTTACAAATATCAAATTTCGTGTCAAATAGTAGTTAACTAGCCATGGTGTCGGCACCGAAAGAAAAACATGCTTATAAATGAAAAAACATATGATAAAATAAGCACTTACACGCGTCTGAGAATATTTTATATGAGAAAAATTTCCCACGTATGCCGTATAAGGTGAAAAGACGACTTACCTGGAAAAGAAGAAAAAACAAGATTAGTTGACATGATAAGAGAACGTGGTGTACGTACACATAAAATGATTCATATCAGGATTTCGTTACACGAATAATATATCCATATCTTAACAGTATGTGTATAATATATTACGGTAAGCCATATTATATTTAAGAAACTATTTGAAATGTGTATTGCAAGATGTTAAAAGACAGAAATATTTTTTCATATATTTGACGGCTCATATTATTTTTGTAAAATATGTTTTATTGCGGCAATAAAGTCCAATTTACAAAACAAAAAATTGGGTAGCACCAAAAATGACAATCATTTTAGTTTACACTTCGTTTAGGAATGCCAGTCCCAACTCAAAGAGTAATTTAAATAAAGCATAGTGTTATATTATTGATTATGTTGTTTTTCGATTATGGAGATTATTTTAAACAAATGAAAATGTTCACACAAAAAGAAGCGATATAAATTAACTGAAGCCAATAATAATTTACAATGGCTGTGTCGGAAATTAGCGATGTAATTTATTAGTACAAAATAGAATAATTCGCTCATTTAAAATAAAATAAATTTTGTTTGAATTGCCATTCAAACGAAATTGCCTTACTACAGAGAGCGCGGCATGAATAAATAATTGCACGAATTAATAGCACAATATCAGCTTTTAACTAATATTTATTGGGTCGTGATTTACGACCGACGATGTTCGGATAAATTTTTATGATCATGAGGGCCAATAAAAATTTATTACTAAATTATATTTTAAGCGAACCGATTAATTACGAATCGAATATTAAATAAAAGGGAATTGATTTTTTGATCTTTTATCGTGTTCAGATCAATCATTATTTACATTAACCAGTATCTCGTACACAAACTGCTTACATTATATATTTGAATAATATATTCATTACAACTATATTATGTAAATGACTTCAGGCAGATAAAAAAATAACAAAGTTATACAATATCGAATCAAACGATCGATATATTAATAATGAAAATTGATAAGTTTGTAAATAAATTCATCGACCAAGTTTTTGTGATCGTAAATATTAAATTTGACTGGAGGTCAAGTGTGTAATCTCTCAATCAAAATTAACGAAACTAATTTGGCACCGATTTCAATCACACCGCTGACTGTCCGATAAATCAACAGACCGGCACGACATTTCGCGGGAAAACTTGCACCCGGCAAGCTAATCGCTTTAATCTCATTATATTATACTGAGATAGAATTGCAGAACTTGACCGTTACTTGAGAAGCTTTATAAGGTTGTTTGTCAATTTTAAGAGTCGTCGGTTTGGTTTTTGTTTTAGACAGTTTTTTATTCAAGGTAGGACACGCATGTTGACATTCATGAACCGATATGAACACAGACAATGACACAATGACACAATGAAGAAGAAAAGGGTTGCAACTGATTCATGATCGATGAAAAGACAAAATGGGATTATAGGAAGCAAACTTACAGGGTATACACCCGATCCTTTTTTTGCACGGGGGATACGTTCCAAAAAAATATGGTACCCATACAAAAAATGTAGATATATCCTCCATTACTTAAAATAAACTCAAAAACAAATTCGTTTATTATTTATAGATAAAAAAAAATTTTAACGTTATAAAAGTAATAAATTTACATTTATTTAAAATTAAATTAAATTTAGTATTGAGAAATATATTCATTCAGTGTAGCTATTTGTGTAATAAACGTGCCCGTTTACTGCTGTTTTTCAGTGTATAGCGTTTTAAGCACAGTTTTTTTAATCAATGCAAAAAAATAATTAGCAGCTAATTTAGAAAAGACGGTATCAGTTTGCATGTCGTATTTGGCTGCTTATACTATTTGTCTTTTCATTGTTTGATTGACGAGACAAAATAGAAAACAATAGAAGATGAGAGTAACAAATTAATTTTATTTACCATTACAAATTGTTATGCATCAAGCAAAAAATTGTTACCATGCAGTAGAGGTCTGCACGGGCTCGGGTTTGGCCCGCGGGCCGGGTAACGAAGGTTTTGATTCGGGTCGGGCTCGGGCCCAGGCACACAAAAAATATAACTAAAATCGGGCTATTTCCGAATGAGCTCACCATTATCGTAAATCTAAATTTGATACTATAATAAACTTCACGTACTCGTTACAGTCATCGTTTCGACGCCTTGTTCGTTATTTAAAAACCTTATTTTCCCTTATGAACACATCCATTCGAAAGAACAACACGCATTGTTCTCGGTTTAATGACTGCTCCACACTACTATATCATTTTTTAATAGAGTCTTCTGTTGTTGATAAAGAGTTGGTACAATACGCATAATATGATCCCGAATTTAGTATTTCTTAAATATATTTTGAAAAACTGCACACACGATAATTGGTGAGTCAATTTTAATTATTTATAATTTTTATTAGAATTGTCGAAAAAAAATCGGGTTTTTTTAGGGCAAGGATGAAAAATGTCGGGCTCGGGTCGGGTTCGGGTAAGATTTTGGAAATGAGCCTCGGGCTCGGGCCGGGTTGGAGGTTTTCGGGCTCGGGCCGGGTAACATTTCAAAATTTCGGGCCGTGCAGACCTCTACCATACAGACTTGAAGTACATAAATTGATTTATACATCGGCTATAATTTCAAGTGATGAAATCTCTCACCTCGCTTCGATTGGCTGAAGTGGTTATTGTTATTTTATCACCTCGCTAAGGAAACACGGCACAAATGGAGGAATAAATATGGCTTAATGGTCGCGTGCCGGCTGGCACATTTAATATTACGTTTGTATGCTGTAAATTTAATTAATAATAACAATATTATCGATCAAAATTGTTTATTTAACAACAGCAAGGAAAAGCTTATTTGTCGAACGAATTTTCAGAATAATAATATTGAAACAAAACAAACAACACACGTTTTAAAATAGTGGACGGAAAACATTTCAATTGATTGTATCAAATCTCATTGATAGCTAGCTGCCAAGCAATATGTTATGTAAAATGTTCGTGGAATCACCTTAACAATTATTATTTCTATCAAATGGGAATTCTCATTTACTGTATATCTTACGTAAAAGGTTATTAGAAAAATACCTTTTTTATGCGACTTACCTTTGTCATGGATTTTTAAATACAAATACGTCAAACAATAAAACACAAGTTATGCTAACAAAGCGAAAGGCGAGCGTTGGATTTATTTATATACGTCGTCGATTGTGTCAAAAATAAAATTAATTCCATAAATAACCGTGTAATGGTAGCGGGAAGCCGGTCGACCAGTCAATTTGCCCCACAGTCCAGAAAGAGACAAACAACGCCATCTCTTTCTGGCGCACGCGAACGTTGCATACACTCGTCTCGCTCATTGCCTGACGGATTGATACGTTCGGGAGGAAGGCCGTGAGAACGTCAATGTTATGTATTTTTATATTTCTTAAGTATTTACTTAGTACACAGGAACAAATACACAAAAAGGCTTTTTAAGGAAACACACCTCTTGAATAATAATATTATTCTAAAATAACCAGCTTAGTTTTAATAGGTTCAATCACTGGATGAATAACGTGAATAGATCATCAATAATCGGAGCGATGACGAGTCAAAATCAAATTAAATTCCACAAGTAGCAATTCATAATGTCACGCAGTAAACGTGCCACGGGGATGCAAAATATTAATGTTAGCAACGAAGGTTTTCTCATCAAGGTTGTTATTAATTATGTAACACACCTGTCTATATTATTAATACCACTACAGTCGAAACTGATTCTACTTTTATACGGATGTAAATATTCAAAACAGATTAAGTGTCAAATATATAATATTTATTGATTTTGGTGGAGAGCCACATATTTTACTCGGATTAAATATTTCTTTCATGGCCGACTGTTAAACTATTTTTATTTAACTAGAAGTCGTCTTGATTTATTGTTCCTCGCCTGATATTTCATAAATAATATTTTTACATTTTGTAAACATCGTAAAATAGCACGTTTCCAACAAACCATTTTGATTGAGATAGTGCGTCAGTTCGAAATTAAATGATTGACATTTAATTTGTTTGATAGTTGCAACGTGCTTTATATGGCCGGGGGCGGATTTTCGAATGCAATACAAAAACAATGAAAAGCGGTGAAGTGCCACACTGCCGCGCCAGGAGAGCTAACGCCCAACAAAACCGCAACGCCAACAATTTTTATGCTACAAAACCGGGTGAGTGAATGTTCCGCAATACGATAAAAATGCTCCGATACATTGAAAGGCCATAAAAAAAAACCCTCAAAATGATATCGTAAATTGAAGGCAACTTTGCAAATGTCATTTCCCTATTTTGTTGCATTTTATTACAAAAACCTTTTAGTTCTCGGGCGAAAATGCTTTTCGTCACAGCAAATTGGCTAGCAATGATTTGCTGATGTTATAATTCGTTGGTACCTCAAATACATAAATAAATCAAGTGATATTGCATTCCAGACAACATATCATATATTCATTAAGATTTATAAAAAATCGTCGATAAAATCCCTGTAATACATTAGAAATAAAATGCTCGATAAGTGTTAGGTAGAAACGCGAGAGCTAATTGATACTAAATTATAAACTTGATACAATTTAAGAATTTCAGTCACCTTCACGTTTAAAATTCACTGAAATGTATTAAGATGAGTAAATTTCGTCGATTCTCATTTCATCTCAGAAATATATTCTCAACCTTGAATACTCGTTAAGTATTTATTACATGTGTAATTGTGTATACATTGAGGCAAACAATCTACGTAGGTCGTACATATATATTTGGTTAATTATTGTTATCACAATAATAAAAAAAGATTTAAACCTTCACTGTTCGCAGTATTTCCAATGTGGCCTTTATAAAATAAATCACTCCATTTCGATTACACTGTGTTCTTTTCTTATACAACACAAATTGTTTAAAAAGAAAGAAATGCACAGGGCATGAAGCATTGGACTTGTATTTAACATTAACGTCTCCGATAATAAGTTATGTTCGGACGCCGACAAAGTTGTGACAACACTACCTTTATCACAAACCAATCCAATCCAAACACTTGGAAAACATCGTGCGTATATCAGGAGTCGATACATTGACGAGGGTATACGAAGGCGTTGCTGACAAACGGGACGTTTCGTCCAAGGGTCCTTGCTACTCATGCTAAGGATGCCTACTAGAGTATCACAAAATCGAGTATTTACGGTAACGGGATATACTATATACATACGCTTTAAATATTGATTTATATAATAAATGTTAAAAAAATAATATACGAGGTAAAAAAGTAATGAAATTTCAAGTTTATTAATTGAAAGTTTTATTATCAGATTCACACGTGGCAAATTAGGTACCTATATTAAAATACGTGCTCTAAATAGTCGAAAGACAATAGAGTTGTGTTGAGAAGAAAATCAAAAAATAATTAGCTATCTCGATAATTATAAAAATATCAAGTACGAGATGCGGTTACTGCGTACTGTTGTCGCATCTCTAATGAAGACGCCAGAGCTTTTCCGTCCCAAATAATTGACGTCAAGACGACATCTCCGGTGAGCTTTATTGCCAAGAAGCGTCCGCAATACGTCACGCGACCAAGATTTGCCATTGATCAGGATCAGAAGGGCAGGTGAGCCGAGGAATGTGTGGACGGTCACAGCTGGAGTGAAATATATTGGGGGAGAAAGTATTGAATCGCTCTTAGCAGCATCGTCCTAATATGAATATATTGCGGTTGTCAATACCTGGTGTTTATTTTATCGTTCTATGAATAATTGAAAATAACTTCATAGGGTAGATTGTACGGTTACTTTGTGGAAGTACATTTTAGTATAAAATTCAAAATAACTTAGATTATTCTACTATGTTTTATTGATTTAATTGTAATGTCTTTCCATCAAGTACCTTACAAGTGATTAACGTGAGCATATGGTTCATGCAATGCGATCAATATTCAGCAATGTTTCGATGGTTCAAATCTTCAGCTCTGTATATGAGTAGCAAAGGTGACGTGATAATCCATCTCTTTCACTTGGCCAAGTAATTAAGCGATTATTTTGAAATTTATATGCACAGACGTTTTGAAGAGGTGAACAGCCGATAAATGGCCGAACGCTGTTTGCAGATGTGTATATTTATTTAAACAGTTGATTACATAGGCTTGTTCATACACTATAATTAGATACAAGTAGATTCGCAAGAATACAAAATAATTTGCCTTATAACACGTTATTCCCGTGGTTAAGAGACGCTGAGGCATATTTTATTATTCAAAGTGTTCTCATTTATTTTAAATTTTAATATATCATACTTCAGGTGGTCTCTCAAAGTTTGTATGATGATTTATCTTATCAATTTATGGGTGACCAAAGGCGATAAAGCCACATTTCCCTTTCATTACTTGTATGTGTTTCGTTTGTTAGTAGTAATAAAACGATGAAAATGGTGATGATGATGGCGATGAGGTGAAGATCTTTTGATGGTGGTGACACTGTTTCGTGATGCAATAACCTCGAGAGATTTTTTTGAAACACATGCAAAGTTTGTAAGCATTTCTATCAAGTGTTAAACTTGTTGGACGTGTTAAAATCCGTTCTTAAAAGCTTGGCACAATTGGACTCTACAAATTCTATAAATGATTAGTGAATGCGTTAACTTCACAGCTGTCAAATGAAATCGATAGAAAGATTGTAAAACCATGTTTGGCGATGTAAAAAAGGAACAAACATTACAAACTGAAATGTTGCAGAAGTATGTTTGTTATTAAAAAAATCGAATAAAACCTTAAAAATATATATACAATACTGAAATCTAAAATAAAACGTCTACGTACAAAACCCGCACAAATAAGTCTTTGTTAGAAATCCACACAGCAGACAAAAAACATTTCGTGGGCGAACGATGAAGGGTGGCGGTGGTTGCTTTCGTAATAATTTCTCGCATGTTGTATTTTTATCTCGACGAGAACAATGAATGCCTGGGGTTCATGCCTAACGCAGGCTGTCGACCGGCGGCCATTCGACGGCGAATATCGGCTGTAATCTGGTTCAATCGGATGCCCTGAGGTGTATTATAAGTTATGACATATGTATCAATGAAAGTTTCCTACTGGCTGGCACATCAAAAATGACACGATTGATCGATTAAACTACAATTTAATGTTATCAAGCCATTACGCACACCGGTACCCACAGTTTTACATTTACATTACAAACTACAACGATTAACGATGATATCGGTGATCATATAATATCTTATTTTGAGTCATTAATCATTTTTTAAGGTGTTCACTGTCAATACTTGGTGGAATGGTATTATAATACAAATAATAAAACATTTTTAGTACATTCCACATTACATCTATTAGACCAGGACCGGTTTCACGCATGGTGATCATTATCAATTGAAGTTGATAATGTTTGCTACAATGTTTTATTATTTTTATTTTAGAATCAGATCATCAAATCAGTAATCCAGATCACTGATTATTTGGTTGTGATTTTTATTTATTGAAGTCACAACAAAGTTTTTTGCACTCCTCCTTTGTAAATATCGGATTTATTTGAAAAGAAAAGCATCTGGCTTGTGACCGACACGTATTATGAAAAAAATAATTGGCATTATTTGGCAAGTAAAAATAAATTTACATTCAAGACAGCACCGCCAGCGCTGCAGAACACATACAGTACTACAGCATACATTGTTTCACGTTGTAAAAGCTCACGACGTCGTAAGCGTCGCGGTGTTGGAAAACAAGTAATGCATAATGTCGATGGGCAGGGACCGAGGGGTGGCGGAGACGCCCGACCGTAGCCGTAAATCAACGACGCGCACTCTTTAAAACGCCGCCGGGAAAACATGAATAATGATAACATACTAGCAAGGGATGACATGTAACGTATGAGACGCACTTTTTCGCCAACGGCAGGAACGCGGCGATGCTTTTTTTATTTCCTCCGCTATCAAAGAAGACCATCAGAAATTTGATAATCTTGAATTTTTTAAGCTTTGTTGGAAAAGAACATGGAAACAAAGGAAGACAGTTGGTAAAATGTTTTAAAAAATGTTGCAAAAACCTGTGGTTCAAATTGGAAACGGATGGATGTCTGTCTCATTCATACGACATCTCTATTAATCAGAACAACGAGTCAAGAAATAAAGTTAAAAGCATATTAAACCTAAAGATTTTCAAACTATTTGCTATATAATTACAGAAGATTTAAAAAAAAAACTTCGAACCTTTATATGTATTTTGAAGCATGGAAAAAAACCTTAGATGGCTAACGATACGCGAAAGATATAAATGAACATTGCAATTTCGAGTAAGCTGTAATAATTTCTGAACATATTATGTACATGTTCAACAACGCCAGAAATCGACCACCCAGTTTCTTTTCCATTGTTCGGCCACTATAAAGGTAATCCACTCAACATCTCTTATCTTCGAAGGCAATCAGCTGTGACGCAATCCTAGTCAGCTGTTTTGAAAAGGTTGGAGAGTCCATTATTTATGTTCTCACTACATTCGCATTAGGGTCACATTTATTAAGCCGGTAATAAATCATCATCGCAGCTCTACGAACCAGAGCGCTGATACAAATGCTACAGCAGCTTGGGGCAGTTAGTAACTCGTATGTTAAAAGCAATAACGTATCGGTGTCGAGCAGTTTCTTTGACGACAGATCAACAGGTGGTTATTGGAGTAAGCTTCATGGCGAAAATCATATTGTACTGCGATCGAACTAGCATTAAATTGGTAGATGAATTCCTGTCGAGTGATTCTCTTATTTCATTTAAGAGTTTTTGTAGATATTTATTTGATACTAGGTGAGTAAATTTGTTTCTAAGTTGTCAGTCATTCAATTCAAACTGTCGCTAGTTAACTTTGGTGAAGTTAGGCTGAAATGACATACACATGGAGACATTATCGTAATTTGACGAACACAAATACACGGATAGGGTATTCGACAATGTTGCGATAACGAAGCCAATAATTGTGCTTAATAATAATCAAATGCATAACTAAATTTGAATTATTGTCACTAGCGACATAGATTTCGCCTTTCGACATAATCAGACATTTCAAGTGCACGCATGAACTTGAACTGACTCGCGTCGTTTTTCACCAAACACCTTTAATCGAAATCCCAGATTAAAAATAAATTACCATATTATAAAGGAGTTACCGTATTACAATGAAACAATTATGTGCTAATTCAATCTTTAATATAATTAGGTGATTGGATGTTTCTTTTATAAAGTTCAATATCCTTAAGAAAAATGAATGGAAGAAACGAAGCAATCCCTGTCCTTGCCCCTGGAAAATTGAACTTTAGTAGCCAAGCCAAATTAAAAAAGATTCAAAAATTCAAGCTTTGTGAATGAATGCAATATCTATGTTTGTTTTGCACCTTGCCGATTGCTTAAATTCACATTCCATTCCCGAAATACATTTTAACAACTTAAAAGTAATTTTATTTTTACTAATCGGGAAAAAATTATAGGCTATTCTTTTAACCAATCCAATTTACTAATAAGTATTCGGTTATTGGCTTGTACGTTGATTTGTTTTTTGTAATGGTTAATAAATACACTTTAAGTACCGTATTAATAACATCGTATGAGTACACTGTGGTTTAAACATAGTGCTTAAAGACCCGAATGTTTTCATTGAAATCAATGAACATAATCATTTGTTGGGCTTCTATAAAAATACAAAAAAAAAACTATAGACACCGAGCTTGCATCTTGAAATAACGAGATGAAAAGAAAGCCAAGAGAAGCACCCCTAATAAAGTGTGAATAAACACACCTAGCGCATCCGGAATGAATGCCGGAATGTCGTTCACGTGCATTTTTATTGTAATCGCACATGATGGCTTATTGTGGCTTTGAACATTGTCCACCTCGCTAAAGCTCTTCTACATACCTCAGCACGGTCCAAACGATGAACACACAAAAATAAATATCAGTAAAACGAATTAAGCTTCAATACATATTATAACTATAAATATGCTATCCAAGCCTACAATTAATAACATCGATACAATATTATCTATCAATAGTTCGGTTTAATATTTTCATTTGTTTCAACAAGCCTTGTATTTTCAAAGTTTTTTAGATGCTATGATACGACAGCCATATACCCTGTTTCTATTTATTTGTATCAGTTGAAAATTTTCACGAAGAGTGAAACCGATCCTGAAATTAACAAAACATGTGGAAGAAGCACACAAAAATGTGTTTAGTTTATTTAAATACCATTCATTTCTACCACGAATTGACAGCTAATGCTTTAAAAGTGATTAATTCTCGTACATCCGAACGATTCGGATTCACATTGTTTTTTTTTATATTACATATATATCGGTAGATACTACACATTATATCAACAGGTGAAACGGGATTATAAAATTAATATGTGAGAAAGTTTTTGTTTATGCAAAAATATTCAGTACAACAAAATTCATTCTACATGTTTATGTAGAATGAATTTAGGTCCGTTCAATTTCACCAATAAAATGTCTCCTGTTGGATGTTACGTCATATTCATGACGTAGACTGGTGAGAAAATTGGCTTAGTTAATAGTTTATTTGTCAATATATATCCCGTGAATAATGAATCATATGACTATAGAATAGGAGGAGCGAATGTTTAGATTAAGCATTATGTTTACACGCAGTCAAAATATAACAAGTGTTTATGACGACGACACAAACGCTAATAGCACGATAAATTCGCCGATAAGGAAACTGACAACGTCTTGGCAGTGATCTCCGCGAGGAAGCTTAAAGCCCGGCGGTCCGCTCAATCAAATTGGCAGAATGAATTTTACTGTCGCGTTGGCCAACTTCCAAATCGACGCGATCCTCGCACGCTCGACACAGCCAAAAGCGACCGATGGTTTAACAAGCTGGATGGCTGAAGCGAAATATTACCAGCAAACATGATTACTGAATGGAAATAAAAATGAACCGTATGAGGATAAAAAATATATTAAGGTAAATATGTAGTTCTTCAAATAGTATTATGTGACAAAGACAAAAGTAATTCGGCATAACGCCAACGTTATAGGATGAATTATCTCAATGAGTAAAACGCATGTACTACTTTTTTCGCTAATAATCACTTAAACGTTTATGAGATTAATATATATATAACCTTTTAAGAAGGTGTAGTCGTTTTAGAGAAGACTGTACCGAATGCAGAATTCGACACAACAGAGAATTAAAATAAACGAGATATTTTTATGAGTTCGACATATCCAATATAAGGGTTTCGTAAGTCACAAAATGGACCCAAAAATCGATTGAATAATCGCAAAATATTAACTAAAGAATTAAAATAGCTTAATGGATTTGTATGTAAGTAAAAGAGCTCCAACATGAGGATAGAAACATATGTGAATATAATAATCCCGCAAGTCGATAGGCGGCTGTCACTGTAACATTAGAGTGTAACGTAGGCACCCGCCCACTGCAGCGCCACGACCTGCCCCAACGGCCGCCCAAATACATTTTTATCATTTTATTTATATTATTCCTAAGCAAACAACAAAACGTGTCAGTGCCAAAAATATAAAAATAATACGCACGTGCTAAAATGTATACATATCTTACACTCAAATAGCATTGATTCACTGCTAAATAATGAATACCTAAGTAATAACGAAAATTGATTCATTCAACTATTATTTTTATAAACAGACTGTGACCTTATTGGTTATTAGTTTTAATAGCTTAATAAAAAAGGATTGTGAATGATAGACGAAAAGTAAGTCCTACGAACGAGTTTGAATTATATCTAAAAGCAATGGAAAAGGTAATAAATTTCATTTCAAAGAATCATTGTTTATTAAACTATGAATAGATGTTTTTCATCTCAAAACTTCGTCAGATTTATTAAATTGTATTTCATCAACAATGTAATAAACTTAAGGTCAAATTTTTTACTTAACAAGATATAAATATTGAAATTTTAACAAGAAGAACCTAAGGAATAATTTACTGCTTTAAATATTATTTATTAGAACTTAAAAATGAATGTTTTAAGCTGTTAAGAATGGGGGATTAATGGCCGAAGATATTGATAACGATTTTTTAGGAACTGAAAATTTTATATAAGCGAAAAATCAGCTTTTCTAATTTGGTATAAGAGACCAACGCACGGAAATTCAGAGCGTCAGTCACCACAATACATAAGCATTTATATATATCACGGTAAAATAACGCACTATCTAAATAATAAAAAAATACATACAAAGTAATAAGACGGTGAGAATTGCTGGTGCTTTATAGGCCCTTTAGGGTAATATAAATATAGAAATATACTAAACAAAAGACTTCAGAAATATTCGTGGAAGTTTATTATCATCAAAATTGTTTGAAGTGCCACAAAATTAAATTATAATAACTTCACGCGATCAACATTTCACTCAAAACATTCTCTCAAGACGGCGAGCGAAAAACACAGTTATTCAACTTAACACAGGCGCTCCAGGATGAATTTTCCGAACACTTTCGTTAATTTAAATTATCTCATTTAATTTGATTACTTTTTGTTGAAAAGGGATGATATTACGAGATAGGGACGTCATCGTCACAAGAAACGGTTTCGCTAACGTGGCGTCAAGAATTCGAATACACGGATCTATAGTATATAACGTAACTTACATATTTATTTATTCATAAAAAAATACAAATCATGGCATTACAGCTTACGCCAAATTAAACGAATACAACTTAAACGAATACAAATTGAAAAGATACAAGTAGATCATATCTTTCGGGAACGAAACAAACGAATTGAAAACTGGCATAAAATAATATATTTAGGAGACACTTCATAAAGATAGGAAACAAGATAGCTAAATTGTTGCCAGGCAACTAAAATCCACGTTATATGGGGTTAATAATAAATGTAAAATCTTTTCATAAAATCAGTAAGGATCGCGTACAATCATTTTAACCGAGTGGTATCTATCGCCTCTCTTGTGGAGACTGTCAAGCTTTTTATGCAGGGCAGACAGGTTGAAACTTGTATGTTATAATTAATGAACATTTAAGATGTCTCAAAAGTAGTATTACTTTTGAGACATCTTAATGTTCATTCCAGAGTTTGCATGACGTTTAATAAAAAACGATCACAATTTTTATCAAAATAATAATGTAGAAATACTCTATCGAGTAAATAAGAAAGGATTAAAAATGAAAAGCTTAGAATTTTTAGAAACTACTTAAAATCATCAATAGAAATGAGTCATTTACCACTGTAAATTTTATTTCCTATGGGATTTTCCCTTCCAAATACAACTCATTTTATAATAATTTGTAGTGTTTGTGTTATCAGGAATATTATTGTTTATTTCTAGCCCCCTTCCTGTGAATTGTAAAAATCCCAATCTCTATTTTAAAAGTGATAGTTTAAAATATTAGAATAAATATAAGCCATCTCACTTAAGTAACCTTGCGACAGTAAGTCTGAAGATGCTTCTTAAGAAAGTGACACAAAACACGTATGATTATCTGTTACACGATACATGGAATTAATTCAAATGAACATCCATCGGCAGTGCCTCTACGTATATACATACTTATATATCAATACATCAAAAGTTTACAGGAGGACTATGTAGGACAATTATATTCGACGAGAAGTGTTAAAGATTTAACCACACACTTGTGTTTATTATTCGTGTATTCTTGGATAACGTATTCGACTATCAGTCGCTTGAAGCGTTGTATACGAACATCACTAATAACGATTTCTAAAAAAATTCTATCGCGCAGATTCGCCATCAGAGATTTGACGAGAAGGGTGGGGCGAAGGAAAGAATTTGGCGTATAAAAACGTTCAGAGTCGACGATAAATATTATGGACAGGCCACGGCTTGAAGCTTTCAACGAGAAATTGGAAATTGTACCACGTCGGTGTACATTTACATCAAAGCGTCCGTTCCATTAGCAGTAAAATTTGAATGAGACTGACTTGTGAGAAAAAACACACTTTCGAGGATGATAAATTGATAAGTTTAGGTAACCTGTCTGTATAAACGTTTATATTGATTTATTTACCAGAATTTTCAAATCGTTTGTTGCTTACTTTAATATTTATATTGTTCAAGTATTAACACTTTCGATGGTTTCGGCGGTAACTTTGTGGAAGTTCATTTTAATATATATTTAGGAATAATAATAAAAACGAGGAATAATCAAAGTTATTTTAAATTTCATATTGTTCAAGTATTATTTTGCATGCGTAAAATTTATAAGAAATGTATTAAAAAATGAAAGAAACACATGTGAGTGTTGAAATAATTTTACCGTGAAAACAGAAATTAAAATGAGATATCAAAGGTAATGTAGCTTTAGCGTGAATATTTGCTTGCTATTTAATTATTTCATATGTTTGCTCACTTCACTATTTTGAAGGCGTGAACCGGAAACTAGGATGAATTAAAAATACCCTTTGAATTAAATTATAACCTTGTTAAGACTGAGCAAAAAATATTAACCACAACTATAATATAACACTTTTTTTACCTTAGCGTAGATTTAACTATTATCGATCGAAAAACGGATAGGTAACTAACTAATCCCATTTACTGAGAAATTTGTGTTATATTTATTGGCAAGTCATTGTGCCGTGGAAAACTAATTATTGCTTATAATAAATTCCTGTCATGTTTTCGCTCGGCCAGGCATCGGACGATCGCGGACGATGCAGCCGCCGAATTCTGCGAATGGTCACTTCCGGCGGACTCTTATACCCACATGCCTACTGAGCCGCGTGATCGAGACAAAAATAGATACAATCCAATATACACAAGCTATGGTTGTTAGGATTATCGTGATGCTTTAATAAATAACTATGGTATCTGGCGTTAAAATAATCCAATAAAACTTCGCTAATTATCTTGTTACTAATTATGGTTTAGGTTCTAAATTGAATTCAAACATTAACCATAGAAAATATTCTTTCTTTAAAGTGAATGCTCAAAAAGTCCGCGGGACTTCCGATATCCGTTTCGATCTGACAAAAGTACGAATACGCGAAAAAAATGCCACGGAAAGATAATTAATCGTCGAAAATGATAATAATGATGAGGATCTTTCTTATATTGATTGAGTTGGCACTTACTTGGTAGAACTCCATTATAACACGGTGAAAAAATATCATGTATTTTATTACATAGTTCTACAACAATTAAATAATACTAGGTTGTTAGCTATTTCGGATTACGGCCTTGTCAGGACTAAGACGAGCATTCGTAATAACCGCCGAAACTATCGAAAGTACGATCATTTGTCGTTAAAAATAAAACTACTGCTAGCTTCTAATATAAATTGTATTGTATGTACTGTGAAATGCAAGGAAGTGAACAAAAAAGAGGGCATGCATATTCCGTTTCTAAATAAACTGATTTAACAGAAAACCAAATGTGACAGTTGGCAGAGTAAAATGTCTCGCGAAAGTTTACCAGGAGAAGAGTGCGATATAATGCCGCCGAGACGGCTTGAGGCTTGAAGACGTCCATTTAATGCCTGCAAAGCCGTATAAATAATGGTCTCCCGCCAAGAACAAAACAGTTGAATAACGAAAATAAAACAACACCGAGAAAGAAGCCAGAGTTCAAAAGAGTATGCATTATTACAGAGAGCTTTTGTAAAGAATTAGATTCTAGTTTCAATGTAAGTAACTGGTTAAATAAATGGTTCGGAATGTTTAATCAAGAGTAATTTTGACTTGAACATTTAACAGTATCGTTTTTTGTTGCATTATTAACAGATGAAATAAGAAGATGTTTTGTCAATTTAATGGTATTATAATGAAAATTGAGTAATAAAGCATCTTTATTTAAAAAAATGATAATGAAGATTTATTAGTGCACTTTCAGTCGATACAATTCAACATACAGTTTTGATTGTATTGTATCATCAAGATCATATAGAGATAATAAGAGAAGTTTTTAAATCAAAAAGCATTTGTATAGTTGCCGCTATAAATATCTGGCCTCGTATATCAATAATATTCATTTATTTTTAAGATTTCCACTGTACATTTTGATCAGAGCTGATTTCACTTTTTATAAATAAATATCACTAAAATGTTCGCTTACATAGAAAGTAACACTGTATTTTATAAACTCATCCAGACTTAATAAAAGCAAAACTTATTAAATACCAGCTCCGTCTAAACCAGTGCTTTTCACTCCATGCTTGTCAGTTTGGAGTTGGAGTAATTTTAGAATTATGTGTCTAGTATGCAAGAGATTAATCCAAAAACAGTTGTTGAAATTAAAGAAGACATTTATTAACAAAACAAGAACTGCAAATGATCGTTGGTACGCTACCGAATAATTGCAAGAATTTGGGTTATTTGGAATGCAATATTGCTAACAATCTAAAAATTAAAGAATGATACACAGCAATGAATAAATACTCTTATCAAGGCATTAAAAGAATACATAATATAGTAGATTGTAAAACCAATTATTAAAATAACACTTAATTATAGACATGGCTGACAGCGGATGAAAAAACTGATTAAAAAATAAATAATTATAATATAATAAATAAAAGAATAAGATTATTTATACAAAATTATGTTTAAAAAAACAGTCGACAATGCTCGCCATGAGCGAAACCGGTCCTGATCTAATAAATTTTATGTGGAAAAGTACTAAAAATGTTTTATTATTTTTATTATGATACCATTCCACTAAGTATTAAAAGTGAACACCTTAAAAGTGACAAAATTATGTATAATCTATCGATGTTAATGAAAATGATTAAACGGGGTATATAATTCATTTCATATAATTTGGGATTAAGTAATGGAAAATGTACATTACAAATATAACGTTCTTCCGCCTAGAATTGATGGTAACACCCACGCAAGTGCTAAATATTACTTTAAAAGTGAGCACTTTCAAATTTGATATTGTGAAAAGAAGTCATTGCAATATAACAACTGGTATGAACTCAGCTTGTAAAAGATGCACATCTGCTTCAAAGGAGTAAGTAGTACTGCCGCTACTATATTTTCTTCGAAGAAACCTGCGATGAAAAATTACAAGACTGTTGTTTCTCCGGGAAACATATTTGAAGAGAGACGCTTATTTTTCACAAGGCAGAATATATTCGCAAGGGAATTTTAAATTTCTCAAATACGTTGAAGAGCCTTTACCTTCGAGAAAATAGACATGTGAATTCACTCAGTGTATTGTATTTGTTTTTATTTTACTATCTATAAAATGAGCACGGCAGAATTATTTTTTGTTGTTTATCAGAGAGAGAGAGATATTTATACATTATGTTTAATTTAAAGACAGGAGGCATATCTACGATGAGCATACAATTTAAGATTCAGGCACACGATAGATTAAAAACAATAATTATAAATGGCTCAGTCGATGATACTAGGAGTGCAAAGAATTATTCCTCCATGCCCAGCTTACGCGAGAACATCTAAGACATGCAATATTTTAACAACTGATATAAACACAAGCGGTTTTAATGCTTGCAATCCATATGGTCGAGTCAACAGAATTTTTATCCTTGTTTTGGAAGCCTTGTTAAGATAAGTCACATATAAAGTTGTTATGTAGCGGCATAAATCTTTCGTTAAAGGTATTCAAAAGCTCTGTCGGTCGACGCGAAGAACACCAAGCTTCCGCCGGGCGCTAAGTGATTCTTCTGTAAGTTTTCCAAGCGCCACGTCTCGCCTATTATTCTCGTGCAAATATGGACCAGGCTACAGGTAAACACTTGCCAGGCAACACACAGGTGAGACAGCATAGTCGATTTTCGTTTAAAAGGTTAAACATTACAACCACTATTTGGTAGGCCACAGCAACCGCTTCAATATCAGTTAAATGACTATCTCAAAGAGTAACTTTTATATTATAATGTGAAAAATAAAAAATTAAGATTGTCTCTTCTAACAAATAATACTTATTGCAAATTGAGCGGAGAAGAAACAGATCATAACAGTAATACAATTAGTATATTCATGAAGTAATCAAGCTATGTTTAGTTAAGTTACAGTTCACAAAGAAGGTCAGATAATATGATGCGAGTGGCAGAAGGTACTTGTGCTGTGTCAACCTCGTAAATGCGATGGATACGTAATACAGCGTGTCATCCTGAAAGATAAATATTATCCTACAATGTAGCGCGCATACGAGAGGTACGAAGCGCGAGAGTTCATCGCGTGTCAAACTGGTTTGAGCGTAGCGTTCATAATTGAAACCAAAAATAAAAGAGAATAATATAAGGACTTGTACTGGTATTATTGTCAATGTGCAGAAAAAAATATAGTGGCAGGAATGATGTGAGAATAATTGTGTTATAAAATAATTTAATTGTCAATAAAAAATTAGCGCCGATTAGAGAGACATAATAGTCTTACAATATATTATTAAAGATTGGCTGACGCAGCACAACTGACCATTCACGTTTTTTTTCCGGTACACCTATTAAAACTACTCGTATGAAAATATAATAATCAGGCCGAAGATACATTTCTTATTCATTCGAGACATACTATATTTAATTTTAAAAATCTGTAGCTAATGATACATGTATCGTAAATAAATAAGTATACCTCTACATAAATACATTTTCCTAATCAAAAACAACGTGAAGAAATTCGAATAATTTTATAGGCATTTGCAACTGTCCGAAGCCGTTCCATTAGTGTTTTAAAATCAACATAGATTTCTTTGTACATATAATTCATAGAAAACAATAGATGAATTAAGTCAACAAATGAGATAATCCCGATATAATTGATCATGATATAGTTATTCAGAGTGCATCTAAATTGTCAAGTTTAACTACTGATATAATTTATTCGAAACGACTATTAAGGATTCTCAGAATAAAAGTGTTTTGACAAGTTCGTCGAAATTATTCACAGATAACACTAACACAACTATTATACTGTAAATAATTCGGATACTGTATTCTCTGGATATTGCGAGTTAGCGTGTTACCCCGCTGTGAAACCGAGCTTTGAACGACGTATCACATACAAATATGCAAGTACGTGAATTACGTCACAGAGAAACACGGCACTCTACCTTTGGAAACACAAACAAAACTTGCCTTCTATCGAGTCAGCGGTTTACAACAAGCGTAATGTTCCCGCCGCACAAAATATGGATTACAAAATATATCGCAACTCAAACATAACAAACCTTAGAGAATTCTTCAGTGTTTCAGTAAAACCGCAATCTTGATAGAATCATAGAGTGCAACGTGCTCAGGAATACAGAGCTATCTTTAATTCATCATTGGGGGGGAGGATGTACCTTAATTATTATTATTATTTTGACGGGATACGCACTTAAGAAACGATTCAAACATTGCTCATACTAATTTTTATTGGAATCGGGTCTATATTAATCCCACTCGGTAAATTCTTGCGATATATATTTTTTCCTTTTTTTTTATCTATACCATTTCATTAGTAATATATTTTAAATAAATTTGTTGCTAATGCTCGCAATCGTTTGCCTGCCTCTGCAATACAGTCGGCGCCGGTGGCTCGAGAGCGTCGTTACCGAACCATTCGAGTCGAGGAGTATCATTAACGAGAGTGAATCCGGGAAGTAATCGACCGCGCTGCTTGAATTCCATCTTACATGAGAGCCAAATAAAGCGACTGTACCACCTGTTCTTGCTCAGTGCTCTTTCTTTCATTCAAGATAATAATACGCTCGATGAAATTGGTGCAATAATCCAATAAAATTTCATGGACGCTATAGTAAATATAATGAATTACAGCATATTATCAGCAGGCGACGTTTATTCAATGAGAGTCGTTGCCACATAATGAAGCATTGATACAGCGGTTTCTTTCTTTATGGTAAATGAAATTAAAATGATCTACGTCGGTAATCGAACATTGTGATGTTATAATTTAGTCATTGCATTTTTAAGGAGAGTAAAATGCAAATATTTGTTTACTTTTCTTAAGGTACGCAGGAACGAGCTTCTATCATTCTTGACTTATACATTTAATTGATTGAGTAGGCATTTACTTGGTAGAACTCCATTATAATACGGTAAGAAAAATAACAATGTATTTTAGTTCTACATAAATTTTATATATTTGTTGATAGCTATTTCGGCTTACGCCTTCGTCAGAACTACATTTAAGTACTGCAAAAAAATAATACTGATAATATCATATCACTTCTGCCATGATAGAAAAGGGAACGAATATGATAAAAACGTGAAAGATTTCTAATGGAGGCGTACTGTTTTGTATAAAATTAAATATTTTAGTTTTTAGCAAATTTTTAACAAAAAAATAATGTATTGATCAATGAGGAGTTTTAGCCAGCACCATCACCAAAAATCACCATCAGTCTAAGAATGAATCGTATCATCTAACACTAACTAGTCATTGAAAAAGGACAAATTACCAACAAATGTATGCTTTACGCAATGTATGAAGATATTTGAATTTGAAAATACACCATTCTTTTCAAACGGTAAGGGTGGAATGGCGGAATGTCTACGTTAAAAAATATAAGCATATATGTATAACCAGACGTCTGGCCGGGTCCGTACTCGAGCAACTCGAAGTAAGCCCCTACATATTAGGTAGAAGTATATAAAGTTTTTTTTTATAAAATCTCCGCTCATATCGAGTTAGAGAATAACTTCTTAAAACCCTGTTGAACACATCTCCCCGGCTAACTTTCTTTTAAGAAAGTCAGTTAAAGTTTTTACAGCTTTAGAAATAAGTTAAACAAAAAGTAAATTTGAATAAAAACCGGAAGCCGGGTGGTTAAAAACGATCCCTTATCGGCCACAAACAAAAGAGGAATTGAAAGGGAAAAAAAGACTTCGTGTACATATATTACTTATGACTACCGCTGCCTGCACTGTAGAGGGCGATTTTTTATATTGAATGAAAACTATTGAACAGTGCAGTTTTTTTTCTTTATAAACAATTGACAGAAAAGAAAATGTATTTATTTTACAATCGCTACTTTAGTGATGTAGTATTAGCAAATGAAATGTAGGGACCATTGAGTTCAAATCCTGAATATAAAAAAAAATACTGGGCTAGGGATGTGACGTTTGACAAACAATTTTCTCTTGTAGTTAAAATAAATTTGCATCTGAACCGAAGAATGAAAATAGACTGTCTGAATATTTTCAAAGTACAATTATTATTGCAGAAATATGCCCGAACATGATATTAATCGATATTTCAATCTGGACAATACGGGTACATAAATTTGGACTCAAATGTATTGTAGAGATGCGTAGTAAATGATATGAAAATACAAGAATTTAACCATATTCATGAGTATTACTTATCGGCGGATTGACTATGCAAACAATGCGAAATCGTTCAATTCAAAATTGTATTGATTATAAACGCATCGCTGAATAAGTCGATGACTTGATCTAATAAATAATGTTCAATCAAACGTTCACGCTTGCCAATGGTGTAATATGCGATGAATCGTTATTTACGGTGACTAGGTTTGGAAAGGAAGAAGAATTGTTTCTCGGATAGATTGGAATTGAAATAAAATAAAATTTTGTAATAAATGTATAGCACTCAAAATGATCCACCAGGTTTATCTTTGTTTACCAATTCAAAAAAAAACCGGAAGGATTACTTTACTGAGAACTAGTGGAACTGAATAAAAAAAAATATAAAACATTGAAAACGAAAACCCATTAAATATTTATCGAAATTTTATATGCTAGTATGTTTTACTGCCTAAAGTGAGCTATAAACTGTGCGTTTTTTGTACTCGCCGAAAAAAAAACAGTAAAGATTACAAAATAGCAGAACGATTAGAATTGAGGCCGACCCGAAAGCAAAATTAACGACCCAACTCTCCGTACAAAGAAACTAAATGCACGAAAAACCAATTTGCATTTTTAAAAGTCATTAAGAGTTAAATAAAAAAACTTACCTACGAGTGTAAATTGTTTAAAAAATCTTCTGAAGTAACAAAAAAAATAAGTGCTTACTAGATTATTAATGATTATGCACGGCTTTCGGCTTCGCGCCGAACATTGGCAGGAAGGAGTGACTGTCTTTAGTAGTGGTGCAAGTGTTTTAAAAATATATAATAGGAGACAATTTTGCTCAAAGAAATCTTGAAAGTGGATTAGGCGGTAACTTTGTGGAAATTCTTTTACAGTAAGAAATTAAATTGCATTTCGATCAGTGGCAAAACCATGTTATCAAAATTTAATGTAGATATGAAATGCACTTTTGACTAGTTTTTGACCAAAGAAATGTTTGATGTTAAATAATGGCAATGGCAATGTGCCAGGGCAGAAAAAAAGTAGATCTGAAATGCGCTTGTTGACTAGTAACTTACAAATAATGTTGGCAAAGTAACAAACATTCATGCCAAAATTTTTATAGTATTTAAATTTTGTTTTATTTTTTAAATGGAAATTGCACTTGTTTTAGCAACCAGCCAATGGTTAAGTTTTACTACAAAACACTCTTAGGAATTTAACATTGTTTTTAAAGATCAGGGCCGTTTTCGTTCATCGCGATGAAGACTTAATCTCAGTTGTTCACAATAGAAATACTTAAGTCACTCCCGCTACGAATTGGCAAACAAGGGGTGAAATCCCATGGTCTAGAACGCAAAGGAATTACATCCCTTATCTTACAAATAAATATAATATAAATTTTACCATTAATACTAATCACTTGGTTTTACGTAGCAAAATGTCATCGAACAATATTGAGAATAAATTTGTATAAAATGTATCTTGCATTAAATCGGTGCTCTTGAAAAACGAATACATTTTAAAAATACGGATGGTTAATTTTAAAGTCAGCGAAATATTTAATAATAATTGTTTATAAAAAAGGCTTAATCGATTAAATGCATTTCTATGAAGAATTCTCGGTTAATACTGAGACGACCAGGGTTTCTTCCTCAATCTGACAGTAACAGACATCATCCTTCCAAGGCGTTCGGTGACGGGACTTAGGGACAGGATGGGAAGAAAGGTATCTCTTGCAAAGATTTCAATCGGTATTCTCTTTGCGGAAACTCTATCTTAGAGTCGGGTAGTTTATTTTACACAAAATTAGATTACATTGTTTATAAAACACAGACACAATTGCAGTGAAAACTACATTTTATAGCGTAAGAAGACCAAAACGATTATATTGCGGCTTCCTACCGTCCGACGGCAGGACTGTCGGCTTGGGATGAACGATAACGACTGACCGAAAATGGCTTTAGAATAGGCATATTTATACCCTACGATTCTAGTGTGAAAAAGAGCTCAACCAATCGACGCAAAGTGGTCGCGAATGAACTTAACGAGAGACGTCGTTTCTGAAAGTCGGTTACAAGATTTTATAATATTTTGTGAATTTATTTGCGTTATATTAATCGTTTCACCTCAATCAATGATAATAAGATCGTTCGAGAGAGTCCTGATGACCTACAATATCTGGTGGTATCAATACATACATTAAAGCCATGTCTTAAAATTTTCTAGTACGTTCAATGATGATGAATGTGAATCATTCATTACCTACGATATGGATTTATAAATTTATCCCCGATAACACTTTTAAAATAATCAAAACTAATCACATTCGGAAACAACGCTAGTGGAATAACAAATTGTTCCTGTGTGTACTGTGTGTCAACAAATATAATAGTTTGTCTCAAAATAAAATGATGATTTTAAATTCTATAATCATAAACTTATCGCCGGTGACATGATAAAAAAGTACTGAATGTAAATTCTACATAAGCTTGAACAAACAGCGTTTTCTCAGCTACTGGATTTATTCCAATCGGCGAAACTGATAGGGGAAACGGAACAAATAAAAGCGAAGCTACCGACTTGCCTCTCATTGATATTATCTCTCGGTGCATTCGAATCAATGTTTGAGTATCCTAAATGCCTCGCACAACAATGTTACGAGTTAGGCATAGGTACTCGACTGAAGGGGTCTCGCTATCTCGTCAATTGGTATTTAATCTGATAATTGTATTTATATTTGCTGATGCGATTAAACAGATAAATGGCAAGTGTTGAGCGCAGTGGCACTTCAAATTTTAATAAAATTTTATTAACTTTATTTATGTAAGAATATTATAAGTATAATGGAATAATGTATAAAACATTTAAAAGTGAAGCATCACATTCAAATTTTAAGACTGTCTGAAGAATCCCCATGGATCCATTAAAATTACATCATTTATGGCGGACAAGATGAACGTTATTGATCACTTTTAAGGTGTTCGCTGTCATAACTTGGTGGACTGGCATTATAATAAAAGTACTTATTCCACATTGAATTTCCTTAGATCAGGACCGCTTTCGCTCATCGCGAGCATAATAACTGAAACATAAGTTGATTGGGATTGGCTATTTTTCGATTAAGCTACGACTAAACACTGAATGCTTATTTTGAAATTAAAAATGAATTTCAATCTAAATCAAGGGTCCCTAACCTTGTTCACTCAATTCCTCTTTTCACCATTATTCAGAATATAAATTCCCCCATCACCATGATTGTCTAACTCAACATGTGCATTGAAAACAATATGCACATACGCTCATTAAAAAAATGAGAATATGAATCGAGCAATTCACCCCTTAGAACACTGAAATTTTCCCCTGGATTGTATACCCCTGCTCTTGATGCAAATGCATCAAGATTCTAATGAGTAGATGCACGACAATTTCCCGCAAATTTATTTTTATTCTCACCACCCAAGGACAATTTAAAATGTGGTAAGTATGTAGATGTTAGTTAGAATATAAAATCATTTCATTTTCGTATGTATGTATAATATAATATATATAGTAAATAGGAAGTGTAAAAAGTGAGCATTTTATATAATTATCAATATGAATAATTCACGTGTATAGTTAAGTGCCAAGTGTACACATTATTTCCGTTACGTGTCAGGTAATAAATGGTAAACCACGTAATATATATTGGAGATTGCGTAAATCTTGGCAATCAACCTGGTACGATAAAAGCAATAGTGCCTCGTTCGCATTTACTTTATCGACTCTATTCTGTTATTAATATAACCGCAATATTTTGCCAGCCACTTAAGTAGTCACTTGCGGTCGATAGGATACTGCAGATGGAAATAAATAAATAACTAAGAATTGACTGATGTTGTTAAAATATTTTCCATTCTCGATGTTATTTTGTTAGTAGGAGTATGCGAACTTTTATGTCATGAAACTGATGATAGATCAATATTAATCTATCGTATAGTCTTTCGAATGGATCATAGTTAACCACCAACTGTTTTCCAAATATACATGTAATAAATACTGCTCTCGTATTGGGTAACATACTATCGCAAATATAATTGTGAAAATATTGCACACAAAAACAGAATTCGTGAAGGGTATTCCTATTCACTTTCCGCATTCAAAACCTTTCCCTGGCAGAATTTTTATTCAATCTATACTTGAGGGAAAGATGTATAAAGATTTAGTATCTAAGCAAATCAAAAAATAATATAAAATAGTATAAAAATGAGACCACGGTTCACAGGCTCAAAGTAGGTAAGAAATAAAATTGTATCATCACGATATTACGTGACCGATAAAAGAAGAAAAAGCTTCTCGAAGAAGAAATTTATTTGAAGACCAAGAAACTGATTTTGCATACTGGAGGGAAGTCGTCAATAAGTACCATATTTACCCACTAAGGCCAAATGAATATCTACCAATGCCAAAAATATCAAATTCATAAATACGCAATCAAGTGGAAATGAAGATAAATATCGCATATTTAGAAGCTCCTTCAGACGAAAGCACGTAACAATTAGGCACGCAATACGCAGCGAATTTGTCACGTCTTTGGGGACGACAGTCGAACGCAGTGAAAGAGTTGGCCCCCGGTGGCGATGTCTCGCATCCAAAGTGATTTAAATTTATAATAGATACCGCTGTTGATTAATAACGTTCAACAAAGGCGAGTGTATAATTAATATGAAGAATCGAGAGAGCACGAAGACATCCATTCAGTCAAATTGGAAGAATTTTTGCTACTTGGGTGCTTGCCATAGCATTAAGCATGCTTTAATTAAACGAGTGAACGAGGTTACATTTTAAGTGTTGTGGCCAAATCTAAATATTAAAATGTAGAATTTGATTAAGACGTTTAAGTTGGTGTACAATTTTTTTTAAATAAATTAGTAATGGTGTAGTTTCCTTACATAGCATCGTAAAGAGATAAAAAAAATGATAAATTCGTCGAAATATTAAGTTTATTAGATTTATATAGTTTTTACAAGTATAAAGTTGTTAGTAAAATCGGCTTCAACAAATCGTCAATGCTTGCTATGAACTATGTATCATGTTTGTTGTAGAATTAAGTATGTTTATTGTATACTATTATAACAATGGAGTCCTACTAAGTAAATCGTTAAAATTGTAATTGATATGGGAGAAAACGGATTGTCTTTATAAGTAATAATCAAAATTAGTTAAATTTCTTTGAGGCGGGAGCGAGAATTAAAGAACATTACAGGTATATAAAAAAGAATGATATTATTTATCTTATTACTATTAAAGTTGTGGTGGATTACCCACACCCTCCCCCTCTCCGAACTACAATTAATATTTACGATTTCGTTGAAAACAGCTATAAATTGTTCAATGAATTAGTGGACTGCTAACAAGCGGCCATAAAATTGAGAGTTTAGTTTTCAATTGGCAACATTCCATCGGAGGCGAAATCGCCTTATTATAAAGACGTTATAACGATGAAAATTAAGGAGCCGTTTCACGAATTGGCGTTAGATAAAAAGCTTCCGCGTAGCTTACACAGAACCAAACCGGAACGGTAAGCGGAATAATAATAATAACACAAAAGCTCGCGAAAGCATGGCAGAGAAAATGGCGGGTAAATTAGGGCCATTACTGAACTCGCAGACTCGTTTACATTAGTGCTTTTAGGAAGGATAACCCGAAAGCATTTTTAATAAGCCACACTGTGTTTAATATCCAGTGGAGAATAAATTAACAATATTTAATATTTTTATTTCACTAGTCCAGAGAATCAATGACATGAGTTTTGCTATGATCTTATTTTTCAATCTCAACTTCGACAGAGTTTATCACAAGTTAACATATAATATTTTTTTAGAACTACTTCCAGGCATAATTAAATACAGATTAATACCATCGCCCATCGGTAGCAATGATGAAGTATACAATGAAACAAGGTAATTTGTCTCTTTTTGGTATAAATGATATAAATCTAATAAGCATAGCGCGTGGCACGCTTCATTATCAACGAGTGGATTCATGATTTCATAAATGACTAGTCGCCATGGTGGTGATGGACCTGTATCACACATTTCTTTTTATTATTTTTAATTATATGGTAGTGAAAGCAATGACGTGGTTTTTTTTATGTGCAATGGTTTTATGAAAAATGTAGCTAATTCCAATATAAAATATTTCTTAAGTAATATTGCAATATTGAGTAAATGAGAAGATGATTCTTAAAAGGACGAAACACGTGTTACTATTTGTCACGAGTTATTTTCTATTTTATATGAAAGTGATATTTCCCAAAGTTACCGCCGAATCCATCGAATGTTCTTTAGTTCATTTCGTGTTTCACTGTGAAAAGGCTTATAGAAAGTAATATTGTGAGGAAAGTATCGTTGAAACACCTGTTTAAATATTTTCTAATGCAATTTTCTAAGTTATAGAAAAATAATCTAAAATGGGTCATTCAAGTGGGTACCCTTTGCACATAACGAAAATATACTCCACTCTAGCAGCTAGCTTTTTTGCTTGGATGTGTTTCCATTTAGGTTATAATAAGTTCACGGGCGGTATCGCATCCACGGATAGCGAAATTGATTAATCCTAAGCGGATGCGTCGAACACGGGTAGCGAGCGTTACATCCGCACGAAGCAATTACCACGTTGGTCTGAAAACACAAACCGCCGCCTCCCGCTGAAGCAAGATAGATAATTACGTATGTTAAAACACACCTATTGCAATAGCACGGTGTGTTAATGATGACCCCCTGTTCAACTGAAACGTCAAATAATTATATGTTTAAAGTTCAATCTGCCGTGAGCGATTCGTTGGCGGCGTGGCGTTATGTATGGAGTGGATCTGATATTTGAATCGAAGAAACTGATCATAACTACGTGCCGAAGCAGTTGCATTGCATTGCTCCGACGATCAGAATTTTGGCTTATGGAAATATTCAAATAACTTAATATTAGTTCAAAACATTGTTGCGCACGGTACGGAATTACGCCAGATTAAAACGGACATAAACTAATAATTGAAACCAGAGTAGTATCAGTGAAAATAGTTCGTTTGTTATAAATATTATATATAAATAGGAAATCCATAGTTTCCGGAGTATTTTACCCTTTTCACGAATCATCACGAGAAGGGCATATTGAATTCTGATGCGAGGATTTCAATATGTAGTTCATAAGTAAGGCTGATGAAGCCAGACGCTACTACAATGAGCAACTGTGAGGTATCCGTAGATTCCGTTTGATAGTAAGTAATTCAATAATATAGCAAAATTAATCCGTCCAAAATAAAAAATCGACTATGGAATTGGCTTGGACTCCTTGGCACCTAATAGGGAGCGGATATGAATAAAAATGACGGTAGGTAAAAAAGGCATGGATCGAGTTTACATTATTTGAGTTAATTTGCGGTATTTGTAATAATTTTAAAAGGACAGTATAAAAAATATCAACATGTATGAGTTTTTTATGAAAGGCTCAAGATTTGTCATCATCTTTTCCAATTTTGTAGAAAGAAGAAACTATGTAGATAAGGAATCAGAACAATATATTAATGTTGTTAACATCTGGTGTTTTATAAAAAAGCTTGCAAGTTAAATATTCAGAGATAAATTATTTGAACATAACAAATTACAAGTATTGCATAATAAATCATGTTAGCCAGAGTTTACTCACAATAATGTGCATGTCAGTGCGTAATAATAATAAATATCTCGTTTGCATGTGCTTCCCCACAATGATAGCTCCAGGAGGGAGCATTAAAAATAGTCTAACAGCTGTTGAATATTCGCAGATTTACAAATGAAGAATAAACGCAACATTACTTTGCAGATATCGAAACGTGAATATCGAATTCACCATTTGGCGAATCAGCAATTTAAAACTCACACTCTTCACACTGATATTTGACAATGGAATTGAAATGACAATTATATTTTTTTTAAGACTTAAAAAGATTAGAGTGTAATTATATATGGAATGCCTCTTGTGTTTTGAGAAAGTTTCGTCGTTCGCTCTTTTTATTTAATTATAATCGGAGAACACTGTGAATGGATTATATATAGTTCTTGGTGTTCTTGGTGGTTCGCCTATCACTATTTACAGTCCTCCCTACTCGCTTTCTCAGTAAAAGTTTTATTGATGATTAGAAGGAAATATTGATTAAATTATGTATATTATCTACATACAAGTGTCAATGCACGGAATAGAAAAGTACATTAATAAGTTAACACTACAATAACCAGGGGTTAAAACGAATGAATATATTTGCTTGTGAAATTCAAAATCCGATATTTCGTGCATAAGCTGGTCGGTGGATTTACATTTATCCCGGTGAGTTTTTCAGTTTTTATTATTGCCTGCATTTATAGAACCGAGCGCAAACATTTCGAGTGCGTGCGTGCATATGGTCAACGCAGTGACGATTAACCGACAAAATGTGCTCCTAACTTGCCATTATATTATATAATATATCCGCAGATTTTAAGTTATATTTTTATATACCATGTTCGCTCCTAACTTGGAGCATATAAACACTTTACGGAGTTTATCTCATATTTTTTTTCTACGAGAACTGCTTGTTACTCAATTGCTCTACTTCTTTTTATTTTTAACTTATTTTTTTATTATTTATAATTTTTTAACTTATCTTGCTTTTTCTCACTTAAGGTTGTATACTATAAATAATCTACGCTTGGAGACAACAACGTAAAATTATGCATAATGATTAGAATACTAGCACACTTATTTAGTTTAATTCATTTGTATAAAAAGGCTGATAATGGTTCCAAATTCCAATTCTCCCAACGGCTTATTTTTTATAGCATTTAAGTTTAGGTAACACCTTTGTAAAATAAATAAAAGGTTAGGAGCATCTGTGAATCTATAAACATACGAGGAACGTCAGTACGTTCGCTTCAATTCGGATATTGGAATAACATGGCGAGTGCGGCGAAATTGGATAGATAAAGGAAATAGAAAAAAAGATGATGAAAAAAATCTCGCCGGACAGCGTCCCCGTCACACGGCGAGGTTCGGGAATCCCCTTTCATGCGGACATCTATTTATGGGATCAACGTTACGTGAGGCATGATTTTGTCAGACGTGTTATGAATGGAGAGATAAATGTGATGAAATACTGACAAGGTGTCTAAAATTCAATGCGGCGTGGATAAACATTATTGGGGTTTCTTCATACTATGCAGAAATGAACCCGTAAATAGGATAGGACGGTTCAAGTAGAGGAGATGGGTATTGAGTATCATATTAAATCGTGTGACTATGTAGAATTTTATGATCTTCACAGGGCTTAAGATAATATAGTTGACAAAGATCATCGCATGTTAATCAACATGACAGCAGCATACTTATACTGACAATATTTACTAGGTACACCAGCCATTAAAACGGGCTCAATTGAAAGACATCTTACAAAGCATGTGCTGTAACACTTGTAATTATCAAGCAGTATATTTGTATACTCACGTATTGTTTACAATCAATCATCGTGTAGTAATAGTTTGTTTACGATTCTAAAATAATGTTAATAAAAAAACTTGAAGAGGTTTTTAATTTCAGGGATACATTTTCGTTCCTAAAATAAAACCCTTTTAAGAAGTTTATAGCGGCTCTTCCCCATTACACTCTGGCCGGATCGACTTTTGTCGTAACGTATTAGCGATTTAGCGGCGAGCATGCCCAAAAGGTTACGTCGACCGGAAAGTCAACAGCCGGAAGATAATGGGAATAGTCGTCGGCGGTTAATAGAAGTGGCCTTCCTTTCGGGAATGGCCTGAGAGCTGCGCGAGAGCTTTCGTTTGCGGGCAACATCGGGGAATCAATGACCGCGAAAACGGCTAGAGAGCTTCGGGACGGATTGCGGGAATAGGTACTTAAAAGCTGGTGCCAAATAAAACTTCAGACAGATAAATGTGCGAACGAATGGATAATGTGGGTTGATAAGGGCAAGATACTATATTATTTATTTTTTTACCAACACCGACTAATTGAGAGACATTTATTTAGACAACGCCATTTTCAATAAAATATTGTAAAACTTTTTCAAAAAACGATTGAAGCATACACCTAAATGTGTAGCGAAACAATAATACATCAAATTTAGAAGTAAACATGCATAACCATTGTATTGTGAAACCGTATTTCTATTTATTACAATAAAGCGATGACTGAGATTGCGTTTCAATAATGTATATTTACAACAGAATAATAAATTCATCATTTCAATTTTTTCATATTACAGATTTTCATACTACCTCAGCTACATAACTCGTAGCCTGTTTATAGCCGTAACTGTAGCAGTATTTTTTATGAGTATCGAAACTAAGCCAAGATTGGTTTTCTTTTATTGTCTAGTAAAATAAAAAATACTCAACATTGTAATATTATCAAAGCGAGTTGTTTTTCAATACAAACGAGTAAAGATACAAAATTCGTCAACGGGATGTGGGTTAACTCAAGGTCCCTAGAAATGATTCAAACGGTCCTGGCGAAGATTTTCCGAAACGACTTGCAAGATAGTGCAATAACAGCATTGCAGCAGAGTTCCAGAATCCAGAGCGAAGGAAATCCAAACGAATATTTGAAATCGAAAATTGTACCAGTTACCTTTGCCGATCCAAATGGACCATCATATAAGATTCAGGGAGTAGATACTGGAATCAATTACGAATTACGTAGCCGGTATGGATTCTAATATATGCAGTAGGAAATTTGGAGTTTTCTGTATTGAGAATAGTAATGAGTTATAATAAGAAATCATATTGGTTTTATGATTGTGAGAGTAATCTACTGCAGTTACCACGTATTTTGTGATACTATGATATGAGCAAGATATGATTTGTTTATTGCCAGTAGTGGTTTTTTTTTTAACCATGTCTGCTCGCAACTTGGAGCATATGGACTCCTCACGGAGTTTATCTCAACATATGTTTTTTTCTACGAGAACTGCTTGTTACTCAGTTTCTCAACCTCTCTTTTTCGAAGAGAGTAGGGATGGAAAGGATACGAGGACTAGGACAGGACTAGTGATTAGCTAATCCCTGTTACTATGAGTCGCTTTTTGGGATCGGAAAAGTGGTAAGGGATTTTCAACAACACTAACACCCATGCCTTCGAACAGATTTATCGACTGAAAACATCCGCTCGTACCGGGCGGTCCGGCACGCAAGCCAACACCGTTGACACTGCGCCACGGACCGGACTACCCATAGAAAACATGTACGAAACGGTCAAATCTTTCTATCGCTGTACCTAAATAAAAATATGTGAGAGTTACTCGTTTTAATTTTAAAAAGCTTCTTATTTTTAGCCCATTTCCTTTCTCTGTTTTTACTTCATTGCCAACCGCAAGATAAAAATTGCTAAACGAAAGCATAAAGACTATTGCTCTTTTCAAAATTGGAAAATAAGTAGTCGAAACAAACGTGTAATAATGTCATGTTAGCAAACTATTAATAGCGCTATTATAATGTGGATGTGTATTCGCAAGATATTCAACTCAAAACGACCAAATTAAATAACCCCGTTATTGAGAGAGGATGAACGCTTTCAACGGGACACGCACACGATACAAACAAAGTGCCAACCCGTCCAGGGTCGAGCCGATAGCCGCCTCGTCCAGTCACCCCGGACCCTCTTGACGAGGGTCGTCCCGGCGGGGAGAGGCCCTCGAGTCCACAACACGAGCAGGGCGAGTTTCGCCGTGATTAGATACTATTTGTCGAGCGGCGGTCGAGAGGGGCTGCGATAAACGGACGGCATTAGCAAATGTGAAAGTACCACTGTGGGAGGTGGGGGTATTTTCGAGTGGGGACTCCGGAAATAGTTTCCCTCATCTAGATTGTAAAAAAATTGGAACCCTTTATGCCAGCCATCTGATTGTAGGGCATGCTAGTGACAGATTGAAGAAAATCAATACACATCCAATGTGAATTCTATACGATTTAGTGTGTACATTTAATATACAAACTTAGCAAAGAGTTAAATGTCGTCATCTTCGTACCATTTATGGCAATATAAGAATACTTATAAGATAAATAATAAGTTTTTCGTGAAAATAATAAAAAAAAAAAACATTTTTATTAGACGTTGACGAGATTGTCCATTAATTGGCTGTTCGATGTGTCAACCGACTGAAACCCGCACCAGTGGTTACTCGCCGAATAATAAAACAACATCACATCGCGGGCAACAAAATAGTTGAGATAAATAATTGAGAGGTGGCTCTGCGGCCAGTCAGCTCTGCTGCCGTCGGCGGTGTTTTTAATCAGATAATGGAAAGGTCGGAGCGGCTGCTGCAGTCCGGAGGCTGCCCACCCCTTTCATTATTACACCACTCAGTGCGTTCATACTTAAATTCACTCGGTTCGAAGGACAAGTAAGCAGTGTATTATATAAAAATCCTAATTCAAATGCATAATATCATCAGTGAAAAATTTCCCTTCCTTTTCCTTTTGCAGGCATATATTATTCGGTAAATTTATAAGATTTATCAAAAAGGTTTTTTTTAATATAAATTACATTGCTGATATTTAAATTTTGTTATGATGCATACCCATAAAAGTTTAAAGACACACTAACCAGATTAACATGGCAGTTTTTTAATCTGTTTAAATTCATAATTCATATAGCGTTAAGAACTTTTAAATACGCATCAGCGGGTCCGGTTTATATCCCAGGAGTTTATGCTAAAATATTTTTTTCCATATCCGCTCCCTATTCGGAGCATATGGCCGCGACACGGTGCCTCCAATATTTTCTATCTCCCGCCAACTAGATTATGAAAGCAAATAATCGTGCACCAATCGCTAATGGAAACAAATCTTTCAAGGACTGTTTTAGATTCAATTGAATGGATCAACTTGGATTTAAAAAGTCGATGTAAATACAATCGAGTTAGTAATTTCATAAATATCTACATTTAAATAAACAGATTCAGTTTAAGAGTAGAATCATACAATTTAAATACATTTAAGTCATCAACATATTCAACGAACAGAGTTCATATCCGAGTCAGCTCTTCTGCGACTATGTATTATTAATAATACCGGTATAATGGTATCAAAAGGTAAGGTGGACGGGCGATCTTTGCGCAAGATCGTTTAGTGACCGTTTAGTGATGGGGCAGATTTTAATCAGATGTTCTCGTATAAGTACGGCAAATTTTGGAGAAGTTTTCATTCCGCAAAGTATGTCTTTTATGGTAAGTGGGAACTGCATAAATATTGAAAATAATAATGCATTTCAATTCAAGCAAATAAAATAATTTTCAAAAAAGGAATCAAGAATATTCATTTTATATTATGTGAGCATCTTTATTTATACGCGATTGGTTTACAATTCTGAACTTAATATGAGACTTTTTTTCATAGTTCACATAAATATGTATGAATATTATTTAATGATCAGGAATCGGGATCAATGATTCAGTTAAAAATGTTCGCGATGAACCTGGTCTTTATATAAACATAATAGGTTTACCTAACACAAGGAAAAGTTGCTAAATTCATTGCGCATATTATTTTAAAGATCAAGAAATTATAAATGCGAACGATTTTTGTCTCAATGTCACCTCCAGGAGATCAAAAACGCTGAATTCTTCGCACCAGGTCAAATATTTTGTAGATCTAAAACATATTTTATTGAATCATTAATACGTTATGGAAGGTAAACTTCTAATAAACAGCTGCATAAACATGGAATGATAATGGAGGGTTTACCAACTTTAAAATTGTTTTAAATCCATTCATCAGTGTATTATCGTGCATTGTTTTCAAAAGATATTGGATCCAATCTTAAAAGTTATTGTCAAAGATTGATTTTTCTCGCTTAGATTGACAGAAAAAAATGAAAGATAAGCAGTGCTCTCAGATGAAAAAACCTAATGTGAATTTTGATTAATTGTATAGAAGAGTTCTATTAAATTTAATAAAATAATTGTTACTCCAAATTTAAGAATATTGTGATATCTCAAATCCGTAATTATCGAGATTTAAGGTGCCTGATTATTGAAAGATTCTTGGAGTCGTATAGTATTTAACTCGCGTTGAAAGACGATTATTATAAAATAAATATTTCTTTCAGCGATTGCATCGGTAATGAGCTAATGAGGTTTCACCGAAATGCATATATTGAGACGAATCCTGGCGGTCGGACAACAATGTGCGTTAATGAACGTGTCTTGTTGTAAATAATTGGACTCCCAGTTCAGAATTTTACGCGCCAATACATCTCGACGACTCGTTCAGTTATGAATTGAAATAATTATCAGCCGTTCGTATGGATATATAGACGGAGGGATAAGACAAACATTTTTCAATTGTACTTAAATAGTTAAGAGGGTTGCAATATTATAAGAAAAACGGTTCTACAGTAAACGATATTAGTCAATTTATTGATTGAGTAGGCATTTACTTGGTAGAACTCCATTATAATACGGTAAGAAAAATAACAATGTATTTTAGTTCTACATAAATTTATGTGGAACTAAAATACATTGTTATTTTTCTTACCGTATGATATTAGTCAAACTTATCATTCTCAATATGTGACAGCATGAGAGCTTACAAAAATCTTCCAATTTCAAATGGGATTATTTTAATTTAATATTCATCGACACATGTATTACAAGTAGTTATTTAATGGAATTTTACTTTTTATGTGTCTATCTATCAAAATTGAATTGAAAAATAGATTAAAAGTCCGTAGAAAAATATAGCCTGGGATTATAAGAAATATTGTCAAATCGGTAAAAAAAATCACTGCTTGTCATCAGAACCAATATGAATTTATTTGCATTAGGGTATATAATCCAAAACACGAAATCTACTATGCTTTTGATAAATTTACATAATACGTATGAAGGTATGAACGAATGAAAGAATTTTCAAATCTGTTGAAGTCTAATTGAATTCGTTATGCGCATATTCACTCACTAGCTCAATTGCATTTACATCTTCATCTCTACCCAAATCGAGTTGAATTATCTATGAAAATATTACAATCTGCTAATATATTATGAAGATCTATGTTAACAAACATCTGTAATACCTATGATTAGAGATGTATGTAAACATGATTAATACATCGGACGAAGGTGAGTACATATTATATTAATCGTGAATTAAACACGTATTGGCGCTACAAGCTTTATTACAGGTTGTTTTTTTTTTTGTTGAAGTTGAAACGGTAGACGTGCCAGTAAGTAATTGCTTTTCAAACTGTATCGACACAAAATAGATTATTCGTGAATGCTTTTTATGACCACTCACAAGTTTTTAATAAAAGTCAGTGAAGTACATAGATATAAAAACAAAGGCCCATTCTTTCATAATACGTTAATTTATTGAAATACATGTAGGCAAGATTCTGCATATAATGCGGTTTAAAAATTTCAAACAATTTTCAATCAGTATTTGTTAGTGATTTTACTAAAAGCTCTAACCACACAAAGACTTGCAAAAGAAAGCTGACGAAATTTGTGGCTTGAAAGTTTTAGCTGAAATACATTTGTGTAAGGAATATAAAGACTTTCATTTACATGTTTGAGTAGAAAAAGAGAGGTAGGAGGTAGACGAAAAAAAAACCTTAGAGAAAGAGTGGCTCAATTTGAAGTGTCTTCTCGTAAAACAAACGTGTGTTTTCATTGAAAAAATCACATGATACGATAAGGTTTTTAAGATATTGCTTCAGAGAAGAAAAAATCAAAGTATAAGCCGATTCGAGAGATGTCAAACACCAAGAGCTTTCTCGCAGATTTTTCATTCACACTACACGTACGAGAAAAGATTGATTTTACATTACGGGCGGCCGGAGGCCACGTGGTGAAAGGGTCGCTACACCCACCCCAGCGACCGCGGGAGATCTCTCCGCATACGTGTAAATACAATTTTTCTCGATAATAGAAATTGAAAAGGTTGGGAACGTTTATCGGGTTACCTGGAAACCTCGTGGGATATATGTTTATACCCTAGATACCGCTACGCTGCTTGCTTACCTTGTTTTGTTTTAATAGAGCAAATTGCTTGCGATATTTTATACGGAGCGGAAAAATTCTGAGGATTTTTCCCCCCGTCGATTCGGTGTGTAGATTTATTTGGTCAAGCATTCTAACTTAATCGGATGCATTTCGAATTAATATCAAACCATAACAATGTAACATTTACATCCGGTTATCAAAGTTCTAAATAAACTTTATTCAGATCATTGGGCAGACATAGTATATTTTTAATGTGGTATTTATTGATGGTTCCAAATAAGTGTTCCTTCTTTTATAAGAAAGCATTTTTTTTTTAAATAATTTACAATTCGATTCGATTCGAAATGATTATATGTATATAAAAAATATTATCATTTTTCTTGCTCAATTTATAAATAAATGAATAAATTTATATTTTTATACTATCAGTTGAAAACGATTGTACAAAAAAATGTGCTTTATTTGTATGAATATATTTGTATTACAGGCACGAGAAAATAATATTAATGAATATACTCTACCGTCGATTTACGGAAAATATGGACTTTAATGCTAAGTATATGACAATATGCTACGAAAAAAACGTAATTCTGATGCGGGGCAGTCCATCGCTAGCATTATTTATACTCGGTGAATCGGCGTCACATTTATTTACGTAACTTGCGGCAAAACAATGTCAATTTTAAAACGAACATCAAATTTATCACTGTGAGAATTAATTGATAATTTCTATCCGATTTGTATAACAAATACTTCGGTACGATTCTAAACATGTAGATAGCTCTCCCGGGCACCGCACTCACCGGTGACACGATCGTTTTGACAGCTGTCACTCAACAGCTGATGCCACTCGGCTGTGCCTCTCGCATGTATGAATAATTCTACTTTGCATCGGTATCGACAGGCCAGTACATCGCCTGACGATTAATTCCCATTCCTCTTGCTAACAATTGCTCGAAAAATTAGGCGATTATGAATAAAATAAATTAAGGGTTTTATTTATTTAGGTGTCGAAAAATTTTACCTCTGTGTCATGTTGCACGTACACATTAAAGGATTTGGCGTTTATTATATTATACAGCAAAATTAAACCTATTTTCCGTATCTCAATTACAGCTCTACGTGTGAGAAACTGACGGAACTTCTTAGAATCCGCCAACTCGATTACAGTATACTGGTGAATCAAAGGAACATAACTGCGCAATATCATAATCAATTAAATCAACAAAAAAATATTTGATGCATTAATTTAATGTCTTTGATGTTGATTATTTTCTGTGAAGTTATTTGATGCTTTGTTATATCCAAACGCATCTGGCTCAAATATTCATTGAGCACCTAAAATTGATATTTATTTTGTGGTGTTCGGATCAAAATCATGTAAAATAACTATTTAGCAGGGGAACATACAACTGTATTTAATATATTTTTTAATGAATATGATATTAAAGACATTCTTTAAGAAACTTACTACTTGGCAATGTTCAGCATGTATGTCATGTAAAGATGATTGATCAACTCTTACCTGAAAATAGAAATAAAGAATAAATGAAAAATATGCACATAGTTAAAAGGTTAAAATATTAATCAGACTTATATGAATGATGTCGAAGGCAATGTAAATATTGAATGAATACGTTGTATATATAGCAAAATAATAGCATAAAGAAAACCGATAAATAAACTCGGATTAAAAACAATACATGTGTGTTAAGCAGAGCTGTGGAGTCGGTAAAAAAAAGTCCGAATCCGACATTGACCAAAAACACGACTCCGACTCCGACTAAAAAAAGGTTAATATCGTCACTTTTTTCCCTTAATTTTCCTATTTATGTGTATTCAATTAAATATCAACCCTAACAATGATGCCAAAAGCCAAATTTGACATATTAAATGCAAAAATAAAAAGTTCAAACTTTTCAAAATTTCCGACTCCGAGTACGACTCCGGCCACAACGCCGCGCCGACTCCGACTCCGGCCAAAAAGCTCCGACTCCACGACTCCGACCCCGACTCCACAGCCCGGTGTTAAGTAATGGACTCGGTAAGCAGTGCTCGTTTTTCGCATTATTGACAGAGCCAAGATAACATTACGATATAAACGTGTGTTGAGATTTTTTTCTTAATTTATTATGCATACAAGTATAATGATTCAAAAGAATTGAAAAATAAAATAACTGAACTAATAGGGCAATAAATAATATATCAGTTAAAATAACTAGCTCAGATACGACAATATTCGTTTCACTATCGGAATAAATATTCAAATATCGAACAATGCCCACTGAAGAATTCCATCACCTGTAAATTTACCGCGCCGACCTATTCAAATGTTCCACACAATACGAATGAATGGAAGAAAGATCAACAAACCCTACAAAGTTCAAGCAAATGGGTATCTGGAGAAATGACTGCATTATAAATTGGTAACACGCAAACACACACCAAGCCCGCTCAGTACACACACTTTCAATTATTATACTCACACACACCGTCGTACTAGGCGTAGTATAATACAAAGGGGACTACTACAAACAGTAAAGGATGCATTGGAGAGAGATGGAGGGATATGGTGCTTCAAATTAAAAACGTAATATAACAGCAATTATACACTAATAGGGGAGGGGTATTTGCTTTTCATTTTAAATATAAAATTACATTGTATTACGTGAAACTATTAGGTTACATCTGAGTGTCGATCTGTGGTAAAACTTAAGTGACAGTGAGGCAGTCTTTTCAGACGTATTTGAGGTACTTTCAAAGTTTTGTCAATAATCGTAGCTTGTAACCTTCTTGTTATCAGGTTCTAGATGAGTAACAATTAAAATACATCATTTGGTATTATGCTTTATCTACCAAAATTCAATATTTCCACGGACCACGTCCTATATAATATATCCCGGTCTTAACCGCGAGTCTGGAGTGAGCGTAATCGCCAAAGGTCTTTAGTGTTGACCGTGGGAACAACAAGGGCAGGGGAAGGGGATGAAATGTTGTGGATTTTTTTAATTAAACATAAAACTAGATTCACAGAACTATGGTTTTGCAGATGCCATCATTTTGAAAAAGCTATTATAAGTTGTGGAAATAAATACGACGCTGTTTGACTTTCAAACATTATAAAATTGAACGGGTCTTTGAATAGATTGGTAATTTTTTGTCGTAGTTCTGCAATGAATATGCATTGAAAAAAATATTAATTTCATTCTTTACATTTTATTACGGTATTTTGTACTGAATCGAAAATATTGCACCTAATCCCTCTCCTTGAATATAAAGTACTTCAGCATAGACACCTTGTTTATATCGATCCTGACGCAGCTCTATGGCGAAAGAGGGAGGATGAAGGACATGGGTATAGGGTAGGGGGGGGGGGTTAACTTCACTAGACAAGCAGCAATAAAAAGACATACAGGGTAAACACTGCGAATATTTTTAGTAACATCAGAATTCATTAAAACTTTTTTATTTTGAATTAAAAGGGAAATCCGCCAAAGCAATAAATTTTCTACCACACTTTTATTTTTATCACAAAAGAATAAACCTACAGATACAGAATACAATTTAAATTAAAAACACTATTTATTACAATAGTTATATCGTACTAAATCGCAAGTATCGGTATTTTGTATCATTTAACTAGCTGGCGGGCAGGCCAGTGCAGCTGGAGTTTTAGTGCTTCTACGTTTACGTATACGTTCTGAACGCTATTTTATATTTACCATATTAACTCTAGTCCTAGTCAAATATTACGCAGAAAGGATTCTTAATGCAAATAGAATTTTATCTTAGACATTTTACAAACTTAGTAAACAATGTAATGTGCGAGTTCTTCTTTTAACTGCGATTATTTGTTATTTGATTTGATTCGGACATGACATACATATTATTATAGCTTTTGCAATTATTAATGTCATAAAAATTTCTCACTAAAACTACTTGTGTAAAATTCACCGGGTTCTTCAGCTGTGGACCCTGCGGTATAAACATCTTTCATTTTATGGCTTTAAGAGAGGGAGAGAGGGAGTGAGGGTATAGCGGGACAGGCGCGTCGAGCGACTAGCGAGTGCATTCACATCGCGGGATAAGTGGTGCGAGTGTGACAGTGCGTGTCCTTGAATGTGTGTGTGTGTGTTACGTTCCTGTATTCGTGGGTATCAATGTTTGAATGTGTTTTGTTTGTGTTTGCTTGTGTGACCGACCGGCACGGTATTATTATCATCATGCAGTCTCTTCGGCGGCCTTCAAAGGGGGTCCGGGGAGAGAGGAATCGGATATTGTGATGAGAAGAAACGTTTCATTTACAACATTTTCCTCAAAAAGATTTTTTTCATATGCCCGTATCGTGTGTAATTAAAAAAAAACTTTAAACTCTTTAGCAATTAACTGAAATATAATATATGACAACACTGTTATCATTAAGTATTTAAATTAAAATAATGTTTTGGTGGTTATTAGTAATATATATTTGCTTCCATATTAGGTAAATGCAGTATGCTGATGAATTTATTACAACTCTATAAAAATAATAAAATATCATAGACTATCCTGGTATTTCGGTAAATATAATTGAATTTTCAGTGAGTGAAAGCTATATACAATTGCTAAACACCTTTTAAGATGTTTAGCAATTGTATTCACTTATGCCAAGCGTGATTATAATAATTCGTCTCTGAATATGTCCACCTCTCTAGGTAATGCAAAAATCATCCGAACTGCTAATGCAACTGGCGACTCATGACCGACGCGAAGAAAAATGTGGGATGGTTTCGACCATGGAGATGAAAATGTCAGATTATAAGAATTAATTGAGTAGTAGCTTGAAGAAATTTTCATATGTACTCCAAATGAGAGATCCATATCCAAGTGTATTTACAACCAAGGAATAGTGTGGCATCAAATGGCTTACTTCGATATTACCACAAATCTATGAAGTTTGAAAGCACGGATACTAATAGTAGTCGTGTGCGAGTGAGCCGATAAGGAGATTTATCCATGTATTAGTTAAATCTATTATAACGTCCCGCGATCATTGTCTCGGTTCACAAGGATTAATCTTGAATTCAAGGGAGTTATAGGAGCCAATCTAACAGGATCGTATACATCGACTGGCACACTCCTGTCGCCACTTACGAGCATGCAAGAGGCAAAGGATCCGACGGCAATAACGATGCGACAAGAGCCGCCGCGTCGCCTCCGTTGCAATTTATTTGCGTCCCAGACTTCATTATTCCATTAGGATAGCGGACGGTCTTCGTCCGACGGGATGAGCGCCGGCCCGACTAATTGGGAATAAATAAAGCTAGATGCTGGATGTGCTGGAGATACAGCCGCAGTTGGCTAGCAACAGGTAACAAGTGATTCTTAAAACAGAAGAGATTGCATTGGAAGACTTACAAATATGCCAGGAAATGATCATTTATTTACCGCAGCGAGTCGCCGAGGCGTATAAATATTAATATAAAATTTAAAATAACTTTGATTATTCCACGAATTGTGCTACTGACTGTGACACGTGTTTCGCCTCTTTCAGAGGCATAAGAGCACAATACGTGGAATAATCAAAGTTATTTTAAATTTTATATTAAAATAAACTTCCACAAAGTTATCGCCGAAACCATGGAACGTATAAAATAATATTGTATTGATTGAGTAGGCATTTACTTGGTAGAACTCCATTATAATACGGAAAGAAAAATAACAATGTATTTTAATTCTACATAAATTATTTTATATATTTGTTGATAGCTATTTCGGCTTACGCCTTCGTCAGAACTATTCTATTTCTGAACTATTCTATTCTATTCAGAACTATTCTAGTTCTGACGAAGGCGTAAGCCGAAATAGCTATCAACAAATATATAAAATAATTTATGTAGAATTAAAATACATTGTTATTTCTCTTTCCGTATAATTAATATTGTATTGAAAAAAAAAGGGTAGAGTGCTCTCAAAACATGGAGGTGTTAAAATGGTGGTGGATCGCTGATCCGATAAAAAACCGGTATGCCAAAATAGTACTAAATTAATTGCACCAAATGATATTTTTATTTTAAATATTTTATTTGTATATAGATCAATTAAATATAACTGAAAACAATTACATTACAAGTATATTCTCCGAGGGGTTTCATCACTTTGGCATATTATGACATTACGCCGAGTATAAAACACAATTACAATCGTTTAAATATACATCTTCATCTCATGAAGTTATGCGGTTGCCGCTAATATAATGATAGAAAAAGATTATTTTCATTTAAATGCAAGACGATATTGCATAATAAAACATACGGATTGTGGCACGGAGAGTTTCTGTATTTAGACAATCGAGGAATACCAGGTTTTAAGTAGCTCAGTAGGTATTTTATTATTTGATTCGTAAAAACAATAAGTAAATTTTCGAAACATAAGAATTGCTAGCAATATCGTGTTTACCAATTAAGAGATGAAAAATCGTAGCCATCTCGGTATTTATGACTGCAAGAGTACATAAAATTGCTAAGACATTTAAAGGAAAACCCGTGGAGGGCATCTTTCATGCAATGAGACAATTATACAATAAACAAGTGCGGAACGCGGTGCATTGGATTGCAAGCGAACGTGCAGGGCGAGATACGTGGGCAATAACATAATGGATGCGCCAGCGAAAGTCGACGGAAAAAAGAAACTTTCACACATGGAGTATGGAGTTATGTGCACAATGTGTGCCAAGGTTCATGCATCACTGTCAGTCAACACACTCCGGCACGGTTCGAAGTGTTTATTTAATAACAATTACGCAATAACACATCGAATGAATACGTAGAATAATTTTCGCTAATGGCCAGAATCTTTTGCAATGTCGTGAAATCAAATTACTTGTGCCATTTTTAGTTAGTTACTTTGTTATGTAAATTGAATCAGTAATGATTTATGATGATTATACCGTAGTCCATAGAAAAAAATTATGTTCAAGAGGGAAAAAAAATATTAAATCAACAGATAAAGCGGTTTTTTTCGATATTATTATGTATTCAGTCAATGCATAACATGTTGCATCGCATGTACTCATCGAGACAGACCACTAAAAGGATTTGCAGTGGAATTAACTTTTTTTAGATTTTTACACCTTTCGTTTTATTGCGTTATTCGCACACGAAAGAAAGCTCTAGAAATATGTAACAATTTTTGAAAACTTTATTTACAATACTGCACAAGAAGAGTGGCGTTGTATTTCCAGCATTTTTTATCGTGATTTCTTTTTACCAAACTATAGGGAATGCACAGTTTAAGAAATAATGTATTTCTAATTTTACCGCGATTAAAATAGCGACTAAATTTATTGATAAGAATTAGGAATTATCTGGTTTAAACTACAACGAACTTAAATAACGATCTCGCCATCTAGATATACCTCTTTCTACAGCATTGCAATGCTCCAACGATTGACTTTCGTATAAAAGGCATTACACGAAACTCCCTGTGGGTAGAGTATATTGGACGTAACCCGTAATGAATGCGACCCCCTGCCTACACAAGTTAATTGTAAACAAGTTCGTTTTGAGGGAACCCCGGATGAAAAACGTTTCGTGTTTGTAAACGCCGAATCGGGATTAGCGACGTGGAAAATAATAATATTGAGAGGGTTTGAGCGACGCCTGGTCGACAATTTCATTTGAATTATTTGCACGCTACGCCAGCTGCAATTTATGTAAATCTGGTTTAGCAGCGACTATTTTTTAACACTCATCCGTTACCATAGAATTTAATGCTTGCTGAAAGTAGGAAGTTTATATAATATCATTATTGTTATGAGATCTTTGTTGATAATGAACATCGTAAAGCTCTCGTCGACGATGCCCTTGATATGTATCTTCTTACTTCAGTTGATAATGCCCGTAATAAGCGAACCCGTCCTGATCTTAATAAGTGCGGAATAAGTACTAAAAAAGTACTATTATTTTTCTTTCGATTGAAGATGTTGGTTGCGTAATAAAAATATCTACAATGCTCGCGACGAGCCATATATGTAAACTGGTAAGTTTCAAAGGAAACTTCAAATTCTAAAAACGTGCTGCAAAGAACAAACACCGTTGCGAATGGTTTTACCGTCAATAAAATCAGAAAACTTTAAACGCTCGTGAGGCACAAAAATCATTCAAGTTTTTATTTTGAATATATTATAATTAAATACAAAATTGAAGATGCCGAATAGCGAAACCCGTGTCGTTTATGACAAAAGCTCATGGACATGTACAAAATTCACAACGTTATTTTATGAATACTAAATGTTTATGTTTGTTAGATCGAATGGCCAATAAAGGACACTTGATCGTAAAACTCTATCAATCGTAAATAATATTGATATCCAAAATCCAGATGTACTTACAAAATAAAGGTACTAAGAAGATTGATATGATTGAAATTTGTCTATAATCGATGAAGAAATTATTTATATAAATTTAACTTTAAAACTGGACGTTTTCGAAAATAAACATTACTAGTATTGCTACCCGGCGTCGCTCGGACTAAGCGTTCGACATGATTATATCACAAAATCTAACATCCAATAGAGTTAAAATAAAATCACAAACTTTATTTAATTTGACGACAGCCCCATTCTCGCCCATTAAAATGTCCAAATTCAAGGAAAAAATCTAATTTGCTGTCAAAGAAAGGTCAAATAATACCTTCACGTAAATAAAAACATTATTATATTAATAAAAGCCGGGAAAAGTTCAGTAGAAGACTAATTTATTACATTTTGACTAAATGTCTTCGCCGATAAAAATTCAAACATTTCATATTCGTTTTTATGGCAACTAAATGACCAACAATGCAAAAGGGAATTACAGACCCACAGACATACATAAGCCGTTTCGGTTTTATATATAAGATACAAATCAACAACACAAATAAATAATGCAAAAGAAATTAAATGTGACCTCGACGTAATCAACTTTGATTGATTAATAAAATTACGAAGCGATAGATAAATAATACACAACATATTCGAATTAAGTTCCTATGAATGATTATCTTTTTTACAAACACTGTTACAATAATTGCCAATGTTTCCAATGCAACAACATAAGTAATCAATCTTTAAATGCAGATTCCAATCGATTCAATTGGACATTAGTTCCAACTCTCAGGGCGTGTATGACGCAAGTCCTAATACATTTTAATATGATATATTATAGACTAACTTATACTATCATGCACCAGCCATGCATGTTTGTGCACACTGTTGTGGCTTGACTGTATTGAGGGAAATGCCATTTTTAAATTTCAAATAGATAATCCAAATATTTCAATGTGATCCGGTTACGCTCAAATAGTTCCCGGTTTCCCAATATCCCGAAGACTTCATAAGCGTGTCTAATAATAGATTGATATGTAGGTGCAATCGGCAAAAACACTTTTGTTGGTACTAAAACTTGTATTTTTAAAATAAAAGCATTGTCGGTAAAAATATGGATGCGAAAACCATTTTTAGGAGCATTGGCAAACAAAATATGTATCTTCGTTTGAGAAAGAAAATAATAACCGGTGAAATTGGTTTAGATTAATACTTATTTTTACCACGGTGAAAAAATAGCGATGTATGTAAGTACTTAAGTTCTAAAAAATTATAAAATAGTTGATCTATATATTTTTTTATTTTCGAAATTAAATACATTGCTCCTTTTTAACGGAGTTTTACCAAGTAAATAAGAATGCAATAAACTTATTTGTAACACTTCAATTTAATATATTAATATTCATTCAGGTATTAGTTATTTTGTTGCGTTCCTTTTTCTTCCTAATCCTAAGCAACTGTTCACAAACGTTGATGCGTATTTTGAAAGTCAAATTGACATCAGCACGTCTATAATAACCAAATTCTAGAAGTAACTCAATAACCACAAAGTTGAACGCGCTTTAGCTGAACGATTAAGCGAAAAGTAGTTAAACTCGCCTTAGGAGGGTCCGAGGTTCCCCGCGAGAAGTATAACGACCCGCGCGTGCATCCATCCCTTCGCCGGAGGATATTGCGGGATTCCCGGGTAGCCCGCTCGTTTAATTATAATTAATTGCTTGTAATTTGTGACAGGAATGGCCGCCCTGTCAACGGCAGGCGGTGACGGTGCTCGCAGTTCGCTGCAACGACAGCCTCCCGAATTCGTACAGTTTTACGCGGATCTTGTCGATGTCGAATAAAACCATCAAAGAACAGCCATACTGTGCGATACAAAATGTTATGCTTGATTTAGCTAACTCACTTCACAGTGTGCTATGTAGTATTAATCTTTTCGATGCGATGCAAAAAAAAAATGCACGGTCATGTTCACTTGGTGTGTACATGTCCAGATTAAAAGTTAATCTTTTAAGAATATTGTTTTCATTAATTATTAACCCCAAAGTGTAAAAAAGACATTGCATTTTATGCTCAAAAAAATAGGTATTTCTTTGCACATCGAGAATCAAATAACAGGTCCATCTGAAAATAATTGCGTCGATAGAGACACAGAGAGACTCGCCTTTTTATATGCAGCAGTCCGATCTTAAATTGCAAATAAAATAAATGAGGGATTATTCAAAAATAAACCGTTACAGTTACAAATCAGTTACAACAAAAAACCAAAAGGAAGTAGATAAAAAGGGATCAGATATGAAGTGAGTGATTTTACTGACGATATTTTGTTTCGAGGATTTTCCATACAAAAAAAAATTATAATGGCCAGGGCCGGTTTCGTTTATCAGGCAAATGTCTGCTTAGTTTATTAAGATTTAAAAAAAATAATCGTGATAAATGATATTAAATTAAAATTTTTAGAATTTTGTACTTTTCCATGAGTTTTGTCGCTAACGACCCGGGTTTCGCCTTTCGGCATCTTCAGGCATTCCAAGTGCACGGATTTACTTGAACTTGAACTGTCAGTTCAAGTACATCCGTGCACTTGGAATGCCTGAAGATGCCGAAAGGCGAAACCCGGGTCGTTAGCGACAAAACTCATGGAAAAGTACAAAATTCTAAAAATTCTAATTTGATATTGAAATTCCATCAAGCACCCTCAGTCGAAATACTTAATTAATAAATGATATTGGTAAAATTTTTCAGAATTCCAATGAATGCCTGTCTTTCGAATTATTTTTCACCAGTCGATAATGTTCGAGAAAACGACCTATCAATATAAAAATTTGCCAATATTAGAAATTAAAATAGTATAAGGAATTGAAAAATGACAGAAAAGTCCTGTCACAATATGTATATAATTCATCACAAATGGTTTAAAATCAATCATATTTTATTGCATAATATAAAAAAGTGCCACATCATACGGCGACGGTGATGCGCGAAGCGAATAAATCACATTATATAAAATCGCTTATTTATTTATTTATTTATTTATATTACGTACTTATATGCTTTCAATATCGAAAACGGAGTGCGCGAATCCCGTTCCCACCTGCTGAGCTTTTCATGAATGTATATATTATGCGGGGTACTTATCAAAGCTTTTGAAATAACCCGCGATTTACGATGGGTGAACAAAAATATGTTTGTATACAGAATTATGACACACAATCACAAGTGTGTCGTAAGGGAGAGAGCAATCCTTTACTACCTACATATTACTTTTGTAGATCCACAAGTAAGCTTTCATGATGTAAAAATAGACGTCAGTTAAAATTAAGGTGTACGGACAAAAATAATTGGGATTTTGAGAAAAAAATCTTATAAGGATTTTAGTTTATCATCGCAGTTGAAAATACTGGCTCTCTAAATACAATCAAATAGTGATGGGAATAAAAAGTGATTTCATTCAATAAATTTAATTGCTTAGATACTTCTCACTACCTAGGTACACAACCGGTATGATAATACTGGTATCAATGTAACGTTCATATAAAAAAAAATCCACAATGCTGCTGCCGAGTTCATAACAAAAGAATGAGTTTATAAAAAATAATAATCATAAAATACAAGATAATCATTGAAAGGACTGATGTTTCAAAGAAAAGTTTAAAGAGAGCAAAATGAATTTAATGATTTTAAGACGGAATTTAAATATTTTCAAGCAACGCACGATACAAATTTAAAACGTTCTCTTACACATGAGAGAAAAGCTCAACGATAAATTTTATTGTTTTACTGTTAAATTTGAATCGTTTGAATTTTGTACTTTTCCGTGAGTTTTGTCGCTAATGACCCGGGTTTAGCCTTTCGGCATCTTCAATTTCACTCGTGCACTTGGGCTGATGCGTAGTAAATAGCGTTTGTGTCGCTTATACATAAGAATAAAAGTAGATCACTAAGTTTAAAGTTTAATTGTTACTATCGTAGTATGAATGATTTAGTGAAAGTTGAGATGTTATAAAAAAAAAGTAGATAGGCGAAACCCGGGTCGTTAGCGACAATGATTATGGAAAAGTACAAAATTCAAACGTTTCAAACAGGCAACTTGAGTCGAAATTGTAATATGGTTCCCCGACAGAATACGGCAGGTACCATACGGTGAAAACAATTCTTCCTAGTTAGAACACCGAATGCAGCGTTCAGCCGTCGTGGATCGCGTGCGCACTGGAGCCTCGATTTCGCATCGACCTTTACAAAAGGCTTGTAAATAAAACAGTGGGTAACCACATCCAGCAGTGGGGTCAAAATGGGAGTTGAATTCTAAAAGTGGGGGAACGCGCGAAAGAGACCGGGGAACGCTCCCATAGGGAGTGAAAGAGGGAAAAGAAGAAGGCATACGACTGACAAAATAAAAGGGAAATAGTGTTTCCGTTAATTCAGTGAGGTTTAGGAATGCTAATTTAGTATACCGGTGCGGTAACTTACGAATCTTTTAAATACGTAGTCAAATTTTTAAGACAATAAGGAATGTTTTTATTTTTAGCTTTCAAACTGAATCATGAGTGTAAAACATTTTTTTTTAAAATTGGTAGTCAAATTGTGTCTTAGCTAATCAGGTCTGTAACAGATATAAAACCAATCCCATATAAGTAAGTAGTAATCGACAGTAGAATGAAATCACCGTACTCAAATTAAATTATTATTCTAATACTTTATTACTGTTCGAAACCTATGATTTCTTTATTCAAGTGTGTTTTAGGGGTACCGATATATTAACTCCCGATGAATTCGGCTTATCGTGTTACAGATGGCATAAAAAGTAGTACAACAAAAACTAAATTATAGTATTTATGAACGGTGTAGAACAGGACCGATCGGGTAATGGCGGTGTAATTTGTGTTCGATCGCGGCCGTATTCTCAATTCGAAACCAAAAATAACGAACGTGCCAAATTACCACCGTAAATATGTATGCATTTTTGATTGAACATCGATATTTTAGTTTTGAATCCCACACTGTATTATTTAAGGCAAATAATAAAACATTGAACATACATTGAAAATTATTTTGTTAACTCCACTTTTGGCTGAAAATGACTTCATGCAATGCGCATGTCCCGTAAATTTTTTATAACCAAAACTTACTCCACTATCGTTCTAAAATCTACTCTGCTAATTATTCAACTCCACCACTTTCTATTGTTACCTGTCATTCATTTATTTTTTTCAGCGGTGGTACAAAAAAAAATCGTTTGAAAGTTCTATTTGAAATTTTCCCAACAGTTTTGAAAATACCAAAATAATCAGTTTTACCCTCTCCTGCACAATTGACAAAAACGAAGATTGCAAATTTACTCTATAAGCCATCGATATTATAAACAGTGACCGAATCATTCATCATTCACTGAACTAGCGCATGGCTTATGAATAAATTGTATAATATTAGGATTGTTTATTATATCCTCCAATTTATACGGATGTCACGGTGCGGTATTAAGTCATTGGACATCAATATGGATGCAGGGGCGCCAACCGCATACGCGTACGACGACCTAAAGCGTCACCAATTGCCAATGCTTTATGAGTTTAATGAATAAATGCCTGACTAGATTTAGATTAACTTGAACGAAAATAACAGTCGGTCTTTAATTTTACTAGAGTCTTAATCGCACATCTCCAAAATTCTGTCAGGTTTCGCTCGACGTGTGAATATTTTAAAGCGACAATAAGTATGAATTTAAAATGAAGCTCGCGTCACTCGATAAAAAAGGTAATAGGGTACATTTATTAACAACCATTTATCCAGTCCTGACAAATCAACCCTCTTGTCTAGATGTGTGAAGGGAGGCTCATGTGTTTCACATTGAGAGAAGACATTAACTACAAAACAAAAAAACTATTGGTACAGAAAGTTCAAGTTTGCAAGCAATATTGGGGTGCGAGTTTTTAATTTTTATTAAGGTTCTTTGAAATTTTGTGAATAAGATTGAATAAAAAACAATGCACAATATAGATTAATTGGTTAATCAAATAACCATTAAAAAGTTTTTGATCATTTTTAAGGAATAAATGTGTCGTCTTGATCTATATTTCGTAAATTTTGGTGGAGTTTCTAAACACGTGTTTTGGGTACATTGGCATTTAGTTTATAAGAACAATTCGAAATCCTTCGCAAGTGTCCTCGGCAAATCCTGCAAAGTCCTTTGTCCAAAATGTAGCCATAGAGCAGGATTGAAGCGTAGACGAGTGGAATAAGCTGAGAACTCGCCGTGAATACAGATTGCTAAGTTACTTAACCAATTAAGTCGGCGTTCGGGGAAGCGAAGAAAGCAGTGGAGGGCGAGGGAAGCTGGAGGGTTTCACACAAAACAGAAAGGCGAAATGCTAATTAATACATTACACTGATGATGTTTGGCGGAACGTGTGATAATCACGGATGAATACAGTGTTAAAAATAACAAAGGACTTTTTTAGCAGGCTTTGTCATTTTGTATAAGTTGTTAGTTGATATTGAAGGACGCGCTTCTGATTGTAGGGGCGAACAATCGCGCGGGCCTTGAGCGTGCGTCCACGGGGGCATTAACTAATATTTTGAATTGGGGAAGAGACAATAAGCTCTCGTTTGCACCTGTTAAGACCGAGTCTCTTCTACTCAAAGGTGGGACTAAACTAGATATCTTGAAACGGTCACCAAATATCCGTATGGGAATAACTTCCGTGCGCGTTTCAAAACAGGTCAGGTACTTAGGTGTCATTCTGGATGACAAACTTTCATTTCAACAACACGCTAAAATAACTGTCAGCAAGGCTAATCTGGCCTTCCTCAGGATATCCAGGATGGCCGGCCAAAACTGTGGGCTCAAGCCACGTGCTCTTAAAATAGCATATGGAGCGATTTTCATTGGGATCGCTGGCTGGATTGGTTCTATGCAGTGACGGCTGGTGACGCGGTGCTGGGGGGTGCAAAAGGAAGTATCAACTATTTTTCCGTACTACGGAAGAGAAACAGTTGGTATTGCGAACATCTGAATTGGAAGTCCATGCTATAGAAGTGTTTTAAAATCCAATGAATAGGAAAGCACTCTTGCAAAAATGGTTGAATCTTCCTTTGCACCCCCCAACACCCCGAAACCAGCCGTCACTGCATAGAACCAACATCAGTTTCGTTAGGAGAACATTACTAAGTGGACAACGGCTTGCATTAATATCACTAACCAAAGCCTACAGGACGACATCGACGGACGCGCTCCCAGTCCTTGCTGGGGTGCTCCCACTAGATTTGCACATACAGTTACGTGGAGCAATTACCCTTTTAATGAAGGGAATTAACACATCTATAGAAGGCATCCGGATAGCGGTCCCTCCTCGCCAGGAGATACCTGAAGGCCACACCTACCGCTCATTCGTTAGCAAGCTAGTGCTCTCAATTGTCGTCACAGCATGGCAGACCAGATAGACTGCATCTTCCAAGGGGCGTCAAACGGATCAATTTTTCCCGGATGTGTCCTGGAGGCTTTCAATTAAATCACTAACACCGTCCCATTGGACTAGCCAGTTTCTTACCGGCCATGGCAAGTTCAATGCAAAACTCTTCGCGCTGGGCAAGTTGGTTTTAAGGCCGGATTGTACTTGTGGGCACGCCCACCAGGACGCTAATCACATCCTATGGGACTGCCCCCAAATGAATTCCGAACGAGCAGAACTGTTTGCTGTTGTCCGTCCTCACACGGGCCCAATAGGCCACGCTGACTTGATTGCAACTAAGGCTAACTTTATTGCATTTGAAAAATTTGCAAATTTATTCGGGGATCGACATAATCTCGATTCTTCACTAGAGTCAATATACTCGTCTAACACGACGGGCTCTCAGTATACGGATTATACACAGGATACTCTGTATCAAAATGATTTCAGTGGCTGAGCTAGTCACTCCAATTTATTTTATTATTATTTTCTATTTTAAAGCACTTTAGTGCATGGTTCAAAATCAGTCCAGTAAATTCCTTTTTCTAAGTCGATAGCGTTGTGAAAGGCGGCCATGAAACATTGGCTGCATATACACAACGGGTGGTGGTGGGAAAAACCAACTTGTAGTTGATATTGAAGATTTGGCTACATGAAAATTGTTGGAAGAGAGAGCAAAGCTCGTAGTTACACAAACGACCACTACACACAGAGCGTTAAAATTATTTTTTTAGAAATGAAATTTGTTTTAAAAGAATTTTATTTTATCTAATAATCATGCACCCGGTTAAAATAAATATTATAATTATGTATCAGAATTAATATATCATAAATATATTCTAAGCGAACAAGACGATTGCTATATGTATATACGGTGCAAAAAATGCCTGTATTTGCTGAAAGGCGAAACTCAGACTGTAGTGATAAAACTTATGGAAAAAAATCAACCTACTAAAATATGATATGAAAATTCCATTAAGCACCTGCAGTCAAAATCCTCATTTTACCCTTGCTCCCTGACGAAATAAGGACCGCCGTATGTTTAATAATACCAAATAAAGAATACCAGTTTATGCCGGTAATCAATAACATTGAAGTAATTTCATTGTGAAGATTTTCATGTAGATGTAGGTCGTGAAAAATTAGCACGATCCAATCGATATGGTGCAGATGCTTACTCAAATACAAAGGCCAGATGTTGATATCAATATTAATTGTAATTGTAAATTAAGTGCAACGATGTGGCGCTTCTACCGGAGGACACCTCTACTCAGTCGGTATTATATCGCTCGGACGATCATATTACATGCAGTGGATCCAATAGCCCTGGGACAATTGAAATCTGAGATGATATGAATGTCGACGTTGGCGCATTATGGCAAACTAGCAGTCTGTTGTCCGTTGTTGGTACTGCGACAAACGCGCAAAGATGCATGAAGGCAATATAGTTAATATCATTGACAAAATTCATTTTCATTATAATATATATCAAATTTAATTTTAATTAAATGCGTATCCTATATCTCTTCCAAGTATTATATTTGTGAAAGTGAATCCGAGTACACAGTCACTGAGATAACCGTTGTATTTCAAAAACAAAACTACTATTCAATGAATAATCATTATAATATAAATTAAACCGGTCTGTCTATCTATAACAAATTGTATTAACATTACAACACAGTATCTTTTAACACTTTTTTCTTATTGTTTGCACCAGGCGCAGTAATCGAATCTTGGCAAGTGGCATTCGCTACTGGTAATAAGTTCTAGTTATATAATACTCACCGCTGGACGTGTCAGTATGGTCGTACCAACAGAAAACCAATTCTAATTGGCGAACATGAAAATTGGCACTATAAAGAAGGACGCTGGAGCATCTATTGGAGTGGCACGTAATACGTTATGTATGCGGAAGAGAAGAGCTGCGCGAGTCGATCCAACCGTGCATCCAGTGAACCGATCGACCAAGAAGACTTTTTGAAAGGTGTCGTTATACTGAGAGCGTTCTATAATTTCTGCGTTTTCTCAAAACCTATTAAGATTGATTTCTTGGTTGTTTTTAATTTAGAGCAGTCCCGGAAACATAAAATAAAAATCTGTATTTTTAGTCGGAGACAGAGTCGAGATTTTTTGCGACTCTACAGCCCCGGTATCGCTTATATATACTTCACTATATTAAATTAACGCATGGCAAACCAATGGTGACAAGAGAAGACGATAAACTTACCTATTGGATAATTTCATAGTAGCAGTATTGCGTTGAAGCCACTGTCTTCTACAAGTGAATATTCAAAGATATAAACATTTCGAAGATTTAAGTCCAAAAAGCAAATATCATACAATTATTAGTATGAAGAGTTTTCTTATCAATATTCCACTATAATAATGTAGGGATATCGAAAAAAAATACGGCTTTCTCAGAGCAAATATAACTATCGAAATAAACCATTAAAATGCGTATCCTTAAACTGCTGAATAATTATAATATCGGAGCATGTTTGCATGGAAATTGAATTTGCACTTACAAAACCGTATTAGTGTAATCATCGAAAATTGTCTCCCCGGTGACAAAGGGCCGGATGACTTGCGGCACAGGCAAATTGCTTCACAGCCATGAGAAATGATGATGACTTGCGGTATCGATCCACGCCTTTCAAGTAGAGAACTGCTAAATAAATTACCTGTCAGCGAAGCTTCCGAAACACTGACGTGCCACTTTCTCAGTGACGTGATAATGAAATCAGCTGTTCCGCGTTGATTATATAACATCTCACACAGCAATGGTTAATTTTATTTTCAATCATAGATCCATTCGCCGCTAATTGTTCATCCTGAACGCAGTATTCAAAGTTCCACAATTTTTTTCACAAATATGATTTGATCGGTCGATTCGATGGCTGTTGTGGGTTATTTTTCGTTCGCTAACGGTATGTATGACAATATTTTGTGACAAGAATTTTGCAATTTAACCACAGTTAACTATCAATTGCATATAAAAATAGAAATATATGTTCTCGAAAAACTTTACTTGGAAATGCGTTAATATTTACCTCACCAAAACTTTCATAAATACGCACTGGAATATGGACTTATTTAATTGTAATTTTGTCAATATAATTTTTATTTCAGGATAAATGTCTTTTTGCATCTGAAACATTGTTTTTAATGGTTGCAGTGTTTAAAATGATGCAGCTTATTATAGCGACTTTTAAATACGGCGCGTCATTTCAAAAGTAACAAAGATATACATACTGTGACAATTTCTAATAATGGAATGCATTCTTATAAAAACACGAAATGTATAAAAAAAAAAACAAAATTCAGGATTGCTGCACTTCATATTTAAAAAAAAAACAAAGTGCAAAGCCACTCGATCGACAGGGTGAGCTCGAGGCTGAGTGGATTAATTGGAAACGCAACCACCCCAATGACGGGACAACACATTATGTAGGTACTTACTAGCATTGGCATTTCATTGGAAATATGCATGCGGTTTATTAAATCATAACGCTTGGGTTCACAACCCACAATATTATGTTATCTACAAAAAGTAAATCTGTTTTTCATTTAGTATGTGAACGTTGAATATTCTGTTAATTTATATAATCAACTGAGCTATTATATCTCACGCTAATATATAGATTTACAGCTATGAATAAAAACACAAAATTTCACGTTTTGGAAGCACCCAAAGTTGAGCTTAAAATGTTGCACTAGGATGCATCACAGGTTGGTTAACCACCACCAACCGACACACACTTCCAAGTGTTTAATTTTATGAATGTCTTCAATACCATAAACATATTGATTGGGTAGGCATTTACTTGGTGTAACTCATTTATAATACGGTAAGAAAAATAACGTTGCGTCAGACTAGTTCTGACGAAGGTGTAAGCCGAAATAGCTATCAACAAATATATAAAATAATTAATGTAAAATTAAAATACATAGTAATTTTTCTTACCGTACCATATACATACATATACATACATACACACTGATTCCACTGACGGCGCTTTACGAAAGTTTGGTCGGTTACAGAAATAATTGTAATACATGAAACTGATGATACGATTAGCAGAATGGCATGGTTATATCAAAGGGCAAATAACTTCGACTTATGGTGAGCGAGTAGATTTTTATCGAGTGGCAAATCTTTGATCATAAAAGGCGAAATCATCATTTTCTTTCGCACACTTCTAGTGCATGAAGCAAGTATCAGATGATTTCTGTTCGGATGTTACTGGAAAAGGTTAAAATCACAATGAACATTGTCACTGTGTGGAATGCACTTTGCAATAAGAGTGTGTCCATAACTAGCGATATATATAAAATGGAGAATATCGTATCATTACATAAAATTAATTATTACAAATGAAATCATTGAAAATAGTCGTCGAACATCGTAAACAAAGCGCGAATAACTACAAATTTAGAATTTCTAACAAAATGATCGTTCTCGCATAATATTACTATCTGCAGTATAACGAGCAGCCAGCAGTCGACTTGCAGAGTGGGAATTTGCCAGCCGTGGGGTTCATAAATAATACGAACAGTGGTAATTCAAAATGTAATTTGCCTTTAGTTATTGTGTTGGGTAACGTCGGTTCGAAGTAGCGCAACTGAGCGTGTGTTAACCGCCTACTTTGTACACCCTGCAACCTCAAAACATCGTAAACCAGTGTCAAAGACGACAGTAGATGCCTCGTGTTGCCTATATTTTTAACCTCGGTGATAAACAGTACTAATTTATTGAAACAAAAAAAACGGGTAGCGTATGGTGGCAAAAATCATTCGCCAAAGAGTTATCGTGTATTGTAGTTTCCATAATTTACAATAAACTTATCTTACCAACACAAACAGTGGCTCGTCAATAAATTATATAGCCATCTGCATCAACGTTCATATATATTCTCGCATCGATCAATTAAAAAATTCCTTCCTTCGTCGCGTTGTTAATCGAATGATTATGCATCTGGGTTAATGCTAGAAGTGCCTGTGACAGATTTTGGCAAATTTGTACTTGGAATCGGAAAATGCCTTTAATACTCTTTTTTATGCTGGAAATCCCTATGCCATTCAATATCAAAAAAAAAATGAAATATAAGGACAGCTAATTTCTATGTCAAAAAAATGTTGCGGTATACTTTGCACCAAAATGTATATGTTCACTTAGTGTAAAAAGTGTCTTTAATTACTTTTTTAATAACAAACATTTGCCTGTACTGAAAAAAAAAATATTTGACATAGTCACTTCTAGCATTAGGTCCGACATAGTACACAATATAATGTTAAGTTCTTCTTCTTATAACTAGATACACCTCTAGGATCAAAAGTTCGTTTCCCATCGATCGCTTTGCCTCGTCCCGTTCAGATTCTTTTAATTCTTGGCGGCAATCAAGTACAATAATTATCATGCGAATAACTTATCAAGTTTGTACCCGATTGCCGAATGGAACTCGTGAATTAAATTGAATTATTTCTGAAACTGTTAGTATATGTATATATGAAATATTTCGTTTTAAACATTTCAACTAAACCTGTGATCTATTTACCGCAGTTCAATTTAGAGTTCCGGGTAGATGGTTGTTTTTTTATTCGCTCTTCTGTTTTTGTTGCCATTCCGGTTCGCCTTTTCGTTTTGCCTGGGGATTTATGCGAGTTACGCCATCGGATTGATGGTGTTTCGCGTCCGCCCGACGGAAGGCTGCTATCAATGCAAATTGGCTGCTCGACGATAATTTGTCTGTGAGGTATCCATCTTTATATTCGCTATCCACTATACTAGAGATTCTTTACACCCCACGTATTGTGTAACGTGAACAAATGTTAACGTAAACGTAAAAACACACATTTTATTGAAATGGCTAGCCACGAGAAAAATAAAAAATTAGCTCGCCAGCTATTTAAACTAAGGATCTTATTACATACTTGACATATTTTCAATGAAAGAATGAACGCAACATCTCATAATACATGCGATAATTTAGAAAACATTTTGAGACCGCAAATTCAAATTCCATGTTACATATGTATGTTGCTAAAGAATGGATAAAATTTATGATTTTTGAATCCTTCCACTTCTTCTTAATCGTATCTTCGTAATCTACCACCATAATATAAATCAATGGCTAAGTACGTATGGTCATATTTATTAAAAAATGTGTATTATTTTAATTTTAAATAAAAATGATTCGTTGAATGGCTTAACAATAACGCATATACTGATTTATTTAATTGGTATTGGTATATTTGAGACTAGCAACCGAACAAATACGACTATTAATTTATTAACATTCGCAAATTAGTACCAAGGTTAGCAACAGATAATAGTTTTTTTTTAAACTTACACAGCTGACAATTTTAGTGCCTGTAAGTTTTAGGCTGTGTAACGTTATAAACTTCCTATATTTTTACTGCGTGATCTATACTTAACCGGTAAATACCTTAATATTCACTAATTATACACGTTAACAGTAGCATTTACGCTGCCACTATTATTGATATCGAGCATGAATATTTTTTGTTGATGCGGTTTGGTGGGCATATTCTAAGCCTAACCGGAAATTGCTTCTTCAATTTATCTATGCATTTACCGAATTCTTAGTATTGTGTACATAAATCGATTTTATCAAAGGCGTTTGTGATTCATAAATAGTTTATGTAGCAGTAAGTTTATTTGTCGAAAGAAAATATTATCAATCGTGTGTATGCATTGAGAGATGCAATCAGTTTGATGTTATCTGACAAATATTAGTTAATAAATACTGCATATGTCCGTGTAATAAACATGCGTTTCATGAATAATATATTTTAATATATTATATCTATTGGTTTAACAAACAAAATATTTTAAATAAAAACAAACCGTCTATTGCAGGATGTCTAGTACAATACGTACAATTTACTAGTGTATCTATTTTATGTGACACTTGATATCAAAATTACCTATTATACAATACGCTTTGCCATTGTTTTTCGTCCCTTGACAATGCAGCCAGCGCGCTACATTATTTGCGTCCCGAAGTGGAACAAGCCTTATTGCGACTTTAGTAATGCCTTCATACTAAACCACTAACTGCATTTTTCCAGGAATTTGGATACATTTAACTAATAGTCGTGATCGTCGGTGTATCGATTATAAGACGTTCGTCTAAAAGTTATTTTTACTAACCTTGTTTACTCCTAGAAGTTGGGCATTTAGCTAAGGACGTGAATATGAATACAGGCAACTAAAGACGTTTATCAGGTCCTTAGTTGTACTTTATCTCAGATATTGTAAACTTATCTGTTCACGAATTCTGGCCGCGAAGGTTCAACTGCCTCTTTAGTTTGTCAAGTCATGAATAAGCAGAGGTAATATGCAAAATGTTTGACTTAGTAACAGATCGAATGTCTGTTAAATTTCATTTAAACGTCATCTTAAAATACGGAATTTATTTGCAGCCCGGGGAAAGGGTCGACGTGAAGATAAATCAACAGTCAATAAAAGTGATGAAAGTCAACGATCCCATTTAATATACACTTTGAATCAACTAGAAAGTATGCGTAATAATTGACAATTGTAGCTTCTTAATGATAATTATCGATAAAATTATTCCACGAAACGTTAAACGGTTGCAACATCTGTACAACAACACGTAGATACATAGTTGTAGGGCGTGAGGAGAAAGGGTGGATGATGTAATGGAAGTAAACGAGGGGGAAGGCTTTGATGTCGGCGACTGTGCCAGAAAAAGGCTTAGATTGTTGAACAACTGCTGTAAAATGCAGTCATTTGAGGAAGCTATTCATATGCCACGGTGTGATTTTAATATTAACGAGTAGACCTAAGTATGGGAACGCTTTATATGAGGATTGTTTGATACATGAAAATGTAAACTTTTAAAATTTGGAGATCTCATTGGAGGCCTCTTAGGTTATATACTATTGAGCTATTAATTGTATCATCAATTAAATGCAGTTAAATATAAACTTTCAAACATGCAATACACTTTGAATTCTACCATGATAAACCAATCCAACACTAATAACTTCAGGGTTCTTGACATCATATTCATCAAGGAACGCGCTGTTAATCATGTATACATACATATATTCAAAACACAAAAATCTGAATATTTAGATTTCGTCAAATTACGATACGGAAATGACGAATAACACTATTTATGTATTACTTTCAACTACACAGTCATATTGTGGCAAAGTGAAAAAGAGAAGTTTTTTAGTGAAAATAAGGTATTCATTGCAATGGTCGAAAACATATTAATTAAGTCACGACACTAGACATACTTATATACTTAAGGGGTAGACATTACTTTATTCCCGGTGCAGTGGTTAAGTATTATAAGTACGTATCATTACAGCAGTAAAAAATATTAATTGTAAATATAAGAAGACTATATAATTATGTAGAATAAGTTAGCCTATCAGATACGATGAATGTGCTTAAATGTACGACATAGTATAGCCGTATGGTTGTTATTTTCAGTCAATAGTTATTACGCCATTCCTTCCCAATTCCAATTGCAAGGGGTCAATAAAAACTCTCGTAAAATTATATGTACTCCAATAATTAATTGAAACTTCAGTGTGTGTAGCTGGACTGTGAAGTGTGCGATGCGATAAATAGTGTGCATTTTATTGCTGACGGCTGTAAATGAATTGATATACATGGCCATCGTATTTGCCGATAACGGGGATATATCCATCACAAATAAAGTAAGCTGCAAACACTTAATTTAAAAATATTTCGGGCGGAAATGATCAACATGTTGATCGTTCAATGTTCTTGGAAATAAGGCAATCGATTGGTATTAGGAACGAGTCGTGGTCGTGCACTGAACAAAGATATCAATACAGTCGAAATTCTTAATTATAATCAATTCGCAGTCCTGCTTCAGAATGTTATTATCTTGTGCAGCAGTATGTTTTAATCATATATAAGACTAAGCGGACTACTGACTAGTATATGAAAATAGCGGGATATAAGAATTTATTTGATTTTATGGGTAGGTTCAAGATTGGGCGACATCAAAAAGAATATTACAGATGAATAATTAATAGCGTTAAATACAGTAATCAAATAATTTGATTGATAGAGCATCGTTGTGATAAAGTTTAAAAAAAAGTTTATTTTGATTTTATAATATTGACTTGTCGGGTTCGTGGTGTAGTGGTCAACGCCGTTGGACCTCACGGGTTTGAGTGCCAGAACGAGCAAGATTTCTCCAGTCTTCCCACCCATCCGACCCTATAAGCGGGGCGTAGCGAGAGTGACGAGCTTACCACTAGTCTTCTCCTCGCCTCATCTTTTTCTACACCTAATGTCATCTAACTGAGGAAAGGGTTGAGAGAATGAGTAGCAAGCAATGAACCTAAATTTAATATTAACTTAGTTATAAACATGTGTTATTGTAATAAGTACTTATATTGTTTGTCATCATGTAAAAAGGAAAAATCCCAAGATCCATTTTACACTTCAAATATGAGATAAGAGTTAATCAACGCTTGCCTTATTACAAAAGTAACCGTACGATAATATTTTTGAAATTTTTCTCAAGGAAGCGAAACACATGTCATTACTTGTTACAAAATACGTGGATCGTGGAATAACAAATTTATCAATTTATTTTTTCAAAAAAATATCTGAGAACTATGACAGATATTTGGTTATCATGCTTTCGGCAAACGTATTATTTATACACCGATTTTTGGAGAGCAAAAGAAGAAAAGATTTATACAATTATTTAGTTCGTATAATCGAAGAAATTACTGTTTAAAAATGCAAAAATTAAAAAGGAATCGATGAATCGAAGTAAATAATCTATAAATTAATATTCACAATATAATTTCGACTTTGATAATCGTATTTTTTATTCAATCTGCATTACAATTCGAAAGAACGAGTAAAATTATTATTGATGAAGTAATCTGGACTGTTAAAATGATTTATTTGAACAGTGTTGTCGTTTCATGACACAGTACAAACGAGCTACAGATGTCACAATAAATCAAATATATTGATTTGTGAAATATAAACACGAGAATTATTGGCTATAAATTGTTAATACTTTATATTATCAACGGACAATTTCGCAGTGATTCAAAGGGTAATAGCAATTACGATTATTATTAAACATACGTGTGTTCTGTTATTTGGTTATTATTGATTCATAGATTCATTTACCATGACCGTACCACCGTAATGTAATTTCATCTTTTATTTCAACAGTTATAGCAAAAAATACGTGTTATAGGTGTAAAAATTAACCTATTTCTAATGAAATCGTACATTAAATATTCTCGTTTCTTTGTATACTTCATCAGTTGATGATATCCGCGATGAGCGACACCCGTCCTGGTCTTGATTAAATTATATACAGAAGTACTAAAAAATGTGTTTTATTTATTTTTTAAATGTACACGATAGCCAAAAAGGCATAATGACAATGGGATGAAACACATAATTTAAATAAATACTCCGATTCGTATTGCCAAAAGTATAAATTATCTATTATGTTTACGCAAGATAAAATAAAAAATGTATATCATTTAATGTTTAAGGTACCGGTAATATTTTTCGACATAAGTGTAGTCGGTTTTTAGCAAACCAGTAAAAGGCTCAAGGAGTTTTATATAATATTTAAAATAAGCATAAATAAAAACTAGAATTTAAAAAAAACTGCTACCTATAAGCACAAATAATTCAAAAACACGAGGATTTTATACAAAATAAACATTGCTACTTTACTTTCGCAAAAGGTCAAATATGAAACGTGTCTGGAAAATGTATATATATTTAATTTTGAAGTTTTGCTCTTCCACGTTTTAATATTATAAAGATTATTTAATTTAAAGTTTTTGGCGCTTGCTTTTTTATGATGGTATTTAATTTCAACTTAAAAACATTATTTTTCCAGGGCGTTCTACGCGAAAGAGATTTTTTAGACTATTTTAATATTTAAATAAGACTAAGGAAAGATGGCATGAATAATGCAAAATGAACTGTATTTAGATTTTATTATTTAATGAAAGAATATACCTTACAACACTTCATACGATGAGATTTAGATAAAATTTAAAAAGGTTTTATGGAAAGAAGTGAATGACATAGAACGAAGGTCTCCAAACTTTTTGGTCCAATGGCTTCAACTGACATGCGGGCGGGCAAAGACCTAGTATACGGTACCAACATATCGTTAATTTTTAAAACGATCAAAACAAAGGCCATATTGTTACTACAAAATAAATAAAATGGATTTTAATGAAATGTAACGTATTTTTGTGCGATTATGCCTTGCATATATTTATTATGTGTGTGATTCAGTCAGCGCGTAATCTATGGAAAGTGGAAAGGCCTTCATCAATCAAGAATCAAATTTTAAATACTGTTGGATATTATAAGTGAACATTTTTATATGAAATTCGGTTATTCAAACAACATAATAAATAAAGATAAATAATTCCAAGTCACAAAGAAAATAAAGACACAGGCGCCACTTGAGGGCGATCATTCCAGTGAAGCGGCCGAGTAGTGGATCGAGACAGAACGACTAGACTCTACTCGATACTGTCACGAATAGATAATAATAAGTATTATCTCAGCATCTCGTGTAATTGAATTCAATATGAACAACTAGTATGGGCGGAATATTAATATGAGTTATCAACGGTTTGACAACGTCAAGTAGTGTTTGCGTTGCCAATTGATCGATATAAATGCTGACTTCGTCGTAATATAATTATAACCAGCTGTAGCGATACTGTAATTCAGTGACGACAAACGTTAAGGGATAGTTTTTTTTAAAGAGAATAATCGATATGGATTATTTTGATTAAACACATTTTTTTTTAAATATGATAGTACAATTAACACATTGGCTCCCGGGAAAGCGGAATACGCGTCGTTTCTCTATGTGTTTTGATTTCTCTCGTAGCCAAAGTGTTAATTAAACAAGATCGTGACCGTAATTATCAATTGGATGAACATGGCGGAACTACAGAATACTGGGATGGCATGTGAGGAAACAAGGCGATTGGAAGGAAAAATATGGATGTTACGTGGTGGCCGGCCATATTCCTTCTACCAAATATATAACTTATATATATATTCAGTCAAAATCTTGGATGTGTAGCGATATTTTTCCATTATATTAATAAAGTATTAAAAAGAATCTACTGTTTAAAAGTATAAACACTCAGCATGTTTAAAATATGTGATACATACTCAGGTATGTAATGACGTCAAAACATTAAAAAAAATCGAGTAACATTTTGTTTGTATTATTGTAGGTCTCAATAACAAGGTGTATACTGTTAAAGTTTTTGTATCACTGTTGTATTCATTGAAATGAAAAAGAAATGTATTTATGAAGGATTTAGCTAATAAGATAAGCGCCGCATTGGTGAGAGCAGAAAGATAACAAATAACATGGACGTAATATATTTTTACATATTGGCTAACTGTAAATAACAAGTTCGATTTATATGACATATTATATCGTGTTTGTAATTGGTGGAGTGACAATAAAGAACCAATGTGAAACCAAATTCTATGTGAGCAAGCTAAATGAAATTTAATTAAGTAGCTACCAGTGATAGAAACTCATCAAGTTTATCGTAATTATAAAACAAAAATTATTATAAATTTTAAATATAAAACAATTACCAGCTGTAAATTAGGCTTGATTTAAAGTCGGTAACTTCGCAATGATGATTGCTTTTTATTCATAATAGATCATTTTAACCCTCAGATCCTAACAGACTGGCCCAAAACATGAGATAGTTCTCATCAAGTGAAACTGTACTGTTTTTCACAATGTATTCAGTAAATTTTGTTGTCAGAGTTTTTTTTTAAATTACTTGAAAATTTCCAAAGATTAACCGCACTTTTATACGAAATTAATTATATCGTATGGTAATTCTCCATGGTCAACTTTTATAATCATTGTGATATAAATATGCAATGATAATAAAAGCAACGCAGTAATTATTCAAATGAATGGTCAATTTAAATATATTATAAAACCATAACCGGTTATGTATGAAATGAAAAAAGATAGCAACAAAATTATACATTGGATGAAATTTTATAATTTATTAGCTTTAATTAAAGTATTATAATGTTATTATTGTATCGGACTTGTAAATATTACAGTGTATATAAATGTGTAATTGTTTATATTATAGAAACAGTCAATCCTCGTTCATCGTGACACCGGCGACTGCGGATTCGTTATTTCTCCATCCAGGCACATTCCAGGAATTGTAAACGATTATGTGTTAGTGAAATCTTGATACATTGCTTATTAAATTCACGATATATTTTAGCTCCATTCGTATTTTTTTAAATGCTGAAAAGACAATGTGAAAAATCGCTAACATTATCAAATGGTCATACTAATGTGATTTGTTTATTAAAAACGATGCTTTTCCACCACAATACATGACAGTTAACACCTTAAAAGTGCTGAACGTAAGGTAAGAATAAATAAGCTAATATTCTAGCTCCGCCTAAATTTCGAATACAAATTTGTTTCATTTAAAAGCCACGTCTAGTATCTGTGAGGATAATAGCCAAGTCGGTTCCCACGGTGAAAAAAAAAGGTTTCGTAATGATACACAGTAAGTCTGGACGCCGTTATTCGCAACAACAATGGGGGTTTAAAATCAAAGACCCTGGCTCCATATTGGGCACGCGGTGATTGAATGCGATCAAATGAAATTGAATTGAAATGAAAATAAAAAAAACTCTTTGTACGAGAATTACTGAAAAAATATTCCTTTCGAATAATGCGAATTTATAGATAGCACAGTAATTGAAACGTCTGCAGAAAAATTGTAAACAAATTTCATTTTTGAAAATTGTTTCAATCAGAAATCCAGGGCTTTGTGTACAATATACTCTTTCGATTGATAGACGTTGTGTAATATTATTGAACCAAATTTCATAGAAATAACAGTTTTTTTTTAATGATATTTAAAAGACCAGGGAGTGGTTTGGTATTGCGGTAAACATATTGCAATTAAAAATGTAGGTTTATCCATTTGTAATGTATGACATTCAAAATGAGTACAAAACGCCACAAAAATCTAAATATTTGCTACATTGTTGAGTTTCTCAGTATCAGTTATGTGGTTTGATTGAATGGAAATAATTAGCCCTCATATCTAGCAAGCATTAATTTCATCAATGCAGAGATGAAAAGTGTCACTTCCGGTAGATCTTTTGTTACAATTTATATACTACAATATATATTTTGATGAAGGGGATATAATATATATCGTGGCAAACTCTGTGGAAGTTTTATTTATCTCACTTTGCGCAGAAGCATAAGAAGCTAGCCATAATGCTGAAGGTTCCACAATCGACATGCCGCCCGATTAACATAAGGATTACTTTTTAGATTTGCGGCTTTAAATAATTTAATATTACGCATATAATACTTAATAATTTCACAATTCGAATGTATAAGGAATATAAAAACTGATACCGCCGTTACAACTATACGAATAATGTGTTACATATCTAAACTTTAAAGAAATTTAGATTTTTGATCAATAATTTTATTTAAAAAAACGACACATTTCGAGAAATTGAAAGATAATCAACAATCAAGGAATGCATTACGCATATTTTATCATGATGCATCATTTATAATTATCCTAATCAAGATTATTTTAACATTAGTTTTCTTAGAGAACTGCTTGTCTTTTACGAAGAGTAGGTCTAGATCTAGAATGATAGGATTAGTGGTTAACTTATCGCTCTCGCTACGCCCTGTTTTTAGTTTTAGACTCTATATAAATTCCTACATTCCAACATAAACACCCCGTACTGGGATTTGAGCAGAAGTGTTATTATTTTATACATAAAGCTATTTAGGTAAATATTTTCAGTAAAATATAAAAGCTTTTGCTTACACGTGCCATTTAATTTATAACTGCGAACTGAAAAACAAAATGTTGAATTGAAACAAAAATATATATTATTTAATCGCTACTATATATTGGTGTTAACTATCACTCATTGGTATAAGTAACCTTATTTCACTGAATATTTCATCAACTGATAATGCTGACGATGGGCGAAACCAGTCCTGATATTTATTATAATACATGTGGAAGTTCTAATATAAAATGTATTTTATTTGCCAGAACTATATTACTTAGGTTAGTTTCTCCGGGTAACTTTATAAACTGGTCGACCGAAATGTGGAGATTTCAAGAAAATAAGCTTAATAATAAGCAACGGAGCGTCCAGCACTTTGCGGCTGACTTCAGTCAATTAAACGCTAAAGTTTCGCCCGGCCGCCAGCCACGACAAGAATGAATGCGCTCGGCAAACGTATCGCTAATACCCTTCCTTTGTGCGGCCCTGACTTCCGCGGGACCGGCTCGGAAACTTTTACTTACACTGTTCGAAAAAGAAATTTGATTTTGCCCTCAAACGGAATAAATAGTAAGGTAACCGTGATAAATTATTCAACAATTAACCGAAGAAGACTACTCGAAGAAAGGGAATAATGAATTGTTTTCAAAACTTGCTTAGGCTTGTGGTAAATTTTATTTTGGAAAATGAAGACAAAGAGTTACTTAGATTATTTCGCCGATTGTTTTACAGCTGACAGTTATCTGAATATCTATTTGTTGAAAACCAACGCAATTGATTGTGATGAACCATCAAAGATACACATTAACACGGTATCGACAAAAAAGAAGCAATTAATAGTTTCAATAAAGTTTAATAAGTTTCATTACTTAAAACAAACTTAATGATTACTGTGATTTTTCTAAATTTCCTAATATAAATCAAAATAAATTGTATTCGATTAAAATGTATTTATCGTCTGACAATAAATAGATGATTATTATGTCGTTGTCGATGTTAAAGCAATCCAAAAAAATAATTGGTGAGCTCTATAAGTAGCATTTATTTTGAACTAAAAATAAAAATACGATCAACACGAAACAAGTAAAGCAATGGAATCGCTAGTTACCAGTGCAACGCTTCATTTAATTATCGTAGCAAATTGCATCTTATTACCGTATCGAATTTACAGACTCTTTACTACATTCTATTATATATGTAGTGCTCTTCAAAAGTACCGAAACGTTATGAAAGGCGAGAGTAAATGAAATAGTTACAAGTAGAAATGTCTATTTGATAGCATCGTGACATGAATTTTTCGTTTTAATTCATATAATTATGTTGTACCCCGCCTATGCAATTACAAAACACCGCACGGGAAAATTGCCTATAATTAACCCGGTAATCAACGTTTTCCCACACTGTTCATTTGACTTTTTGATTAAAAACGTTTAAAGTATAAAGAAGAAACTAAAATATTATGATAGTGTTATTCTTAGGTAATTGTAACAGTGATGATTTACCTCTGCCGACCTGCAGTAAAATGCTAACATTATGTTATGGCACCGGCTTTATTGTGTTCGGATTCTAGCCTGACTATTTGTATAAATCAGGGCTGTGGAGTCGGTAAAAAAAAAGAGTCCGACTCTGGCATTTACCAAAACCACGACTCCGACTTCGACATTGACAAAAACACGACTCCGACTAAAAAAGGTTATTATCGTCACTTGTTTCCCTTAATTTTCCTATTTATGTATATTCAATTAAATATCAACCCTACCAATGCGGCCAAAAGCCAAATTTGACAAATTAAATGCAAAAATAAAAAGTTCAAACTTTTCAAAATGTCCGACTCCGAGTATGACTCCGACTCCGGCCAAAAAGTACCGACTCCACGACTCCGACTTCACAGCCCTGGTATAAATATATAAAATGTATATTGAACTATTTCGTATCTAAATTTCATTTTAAATAGTCTGTATTTCAGCCATGTCCACTCAAAACGTGGGGCACATAGGCACTTTATTTGGGGAGTATTATCTAAAGAAAAGTTGTTAGCAAGAACTGATTGTTTTTCAGTCGCTAAATTTCTGTTGTAGAAAGGGTGCGGATGACAGGAATGGTAGTGATTTCTCTATGCCTCATTTATAGGGAAATATGGAATGTTTTAGTCACAGGCATCCATGTCTTTAAACACAAATACCTCTCTCAATTTATGATTTTTGCGTTCAGAGATTCGATTCAATGTACAACCCAACGAATGTTTAATAACGCTTACCACTTGGTCGCTTGGCCGGATTTTGAATAACATATTTGACCGATTGATGAAAAAAGACACTGCAACCAAGTATCATACGCCAAGTACTGCCCCAGTAAATCAATGAAGGTGTGCGGTTCACTTTTAAAAGGTGACGAGTCAGTCAGTGAGGAAAAGATGCCATCAAAGCGTCACAGACTACCATTCGGACGGTGTCTGAGATGCCGCGGCCGATACGAACCAGCTGAGGTGAGATGCCGCGAACCGGCCGAGATCGTGTCAAGGGTACATGACCTGCAGCCTTCCTACGCCGGTTCGCGTGGGACGTAACGGCCCTAGGGAAAACAATACACCATAACATGGGCCGGCTGGGATGTTACTACACAAGTAATGACATGACGAATGACATTGTCAGGGGGAAATATGATGCGCGGTTGATCTCTGGGTGGTCATAACATAATACATAATAAAAAAGAAACAATAAATTCCAATTTATGCGTTGTATTTTTAAACGGCATTTAAGTAGGGGTCGATAAATATTTTTTAATTAATTTGACTATCTGAAAGAAAGCAAGTTGGAGTATATTAAACATTTATTATATTCAATAATATTGTGACTATTCAAAAGTTTACCGAATTTCTCATGTGCCGCATATTAACCACTGGCTTTATGAAATGTAAAAACGTACAGGCTACATTATATTGAGCCCGGACGCGTTCTTGTAATAGTTATCTCGTTAAGTATAGTTATTTAACATTATTATAAATGCGTGTTACTTACTCATCACTAGTGTTGAATTTATATTAAATGGTAAGTAACGTAAATAAATTTTACGTGACCAATATTATGATGAACCTTAGAATTGTTCCGATGTATATTTTATTGTATTGCATATAATTATTTATTCCCACCGCACAGGTAGTTTGTTCAACGCCACTACTTAAAAACCAGTCGATCGCAACACTTGGCACGTTAGCCAACCCAAAACACAAAATTATATCATAAAGGTATCTGCGTATTGCTTCATTGTATTATCGGATAAGACGATTGAGAGTCGGATTGATTCGGCCTTCAATAGTATGGTGTTGAAACAAATAGTTATTGTTTAGTTATAAATACATTAAATACTATTTGTATATATTTATTACTAGAGGGTTGGCTAATAATTAGGTAAAATGTATTTTCTCTTTTTTATTAAAATTATTAAGTACTTCAATGCTTAACTTAACTGAAAAAAACAATAGTTACTAGTGATCGATTACAAATCAATTACTGAGACAAAAACGGTGGAATTGTATTAACCGAAGAGCTATTGTGTCCTCTTTGCACAAAAATAGTTACTACATATATAATTTCAAAAGTAGCTTGAATACCATAAGTTTAAGTCCCTCGAGAGCCGAGCGAATGGAAGGGGAATGCAGTGAATATGTATTGTACAATACTCGAAATGTACAAGTGTATAACTACGAAGTTCTACAAACTCGAGAAGTTCAACATTTTAGTTGGGCTCACTTCGGCTCCGCGATTACTTAAACTTGTGCCGACAGCGGTCTGTGTTTAAACGAAATATGTTAATAGTTTAAGTTGTTAAAACTAAACTTAAGATTGTTTACTTTTCCAGCCGCTGGAAGACAAATATCACTTCATTTCGAGTGTGTGTACTCAAAATGGGTATCCGTGTATATAAATCTGAAGGTTTTAACTGCTGTTAAATAGGCAATTAGGTGTATAGCGGTACGTGCCGCCTTGCAAACCAAAACAGGGAAATATTTGAGTAAATATTCGTGAAATAATAAAATGGATAAGTAAGCATACTGCCTAAATGTTTATAAGGTAATACGATAAAGATTTCAACATATATTTCACAATTGAAAGAAAGTCTCACATTGTAACGCGATGCTGAGAAACTCGTTTTACAATCAGGCAGTTTACGTTTCGGTTAACTTTTGGATCAAATTTCAAACGGTGATGTCCTACTCACCCTTTCCTTACAGTGATTTGAATTTTCCAAATATTAGACATCCGGATATTTTTTGCTGTAATGACAAAGTTCTTTCAAATTAAAATACGAGTACGTATCAACTATTAACTTATTTATCTCAAAATATCTATAAGATAAACCCAAGAACATTCATCTTAGCATTAAGGAAAAGAAAGAAGCCTTCTTGTAGTAACGAAAATTATAAATATAAATACGTTTCGCTACGTGGTAAATATTATATTATATTCTCCAGTCACGCGGTTTATAATTATTTATAAAGTTTTTATCAGATCATCATTTACTCGAACGTAACTTAGTATGCATAAAGACATAATGAACATTAGTTTTAAGGTAGGTACTGTTAAAAGCGAATCGTTACATATTTAATGGACCGGTTTGTATGCGACCAAAAGATCTCAACATTAATTCTCCGCGGATTTCACAACCACGAGTACTCAATTACGATCCGGAACGGCTGTCTTAATTGGTAGGGAAATTTTGGCGAACTTAAAATATTAAAATATTGTTTATCCCCTCAAGCGAAATAGGTATAACAGAATATTTTATTTAGTTAAAAACAACGATTGAATTAAATGATGCCACAAATAAAAAAAAAATGAGATACCTAGTATAATATAATGATCAACTGTATTTATAAAAACATTTCAAATTTTCTGTACATCATCTGATCTGTATTGATAATTAACAAAACGTCTGTCACCATAATCGTTACAAGATTACATATTAGTGACACAAGGGTCGATGAACGTTGCCCAAAAAGGATGCCCACGAGTGATGTCAAGGAAGGCATGACAATGAAGTATCTGCGAAAATGAAGCCCTCCCCACTCCGCCTCTAGTGACGTGTTGCAGTTCCGCGAACTTTAAAAGTACTTGCTGCAAATAACTGTCTTATCTTTAATATTTCAATTATTATCTTGTCGCGTTTACATTTAAAATATAATTGGTGTCCAATACATGGCCTATTGAAATAATGCTATGTGCTGTTATTATTTACACTGATAAAGGTTTCATATTTTACAAAGCATCGGCAAATATTGTGACAATTGATTTTGGATTTTTTATACTGTTTAAATAAATATATTTTTTTTAAGTTTAATTTAAAAAATAGAGGGAGGCATAACATATGTAATATTTTTTATTTCACGACAATTAAAAAAAACGTCAGATGTGAAACACGTGTTATAACTAGTGCACAAAAATTGTAATCCTAGTGGTATAAAGAATTCTGGTATTATTTTAAAATTTTAACCTTAATATCTGGAAAAACAACTGCACAGAATCTAAAAAGTTTAAATAATTTATTTTTCAAAGTTGAACAGAACTTAATTGTATGTAATTTTAAATAGTTTAAATCAACCATGACGTACTGATCGAATAATACTGCTAGTTTGTGTGGCATTCAATTATTCAAAAAAGTGTAAACACAACATCGTCTGCTCCCATACAATACGACAATGAGAATGGTACGTGAATATGTGCATATCCCAATACAGTCGATGCGAAAAAACATACAAGGCAATAGTCATTATTATATTCTAATTACACACGTAAAAAAAGTCAGGAAATACATAGGTAGAAATATTACTGTATTGTGCTTTTTTTGGTATTCTAAGCCTCGCCATTATTTCATCTCGGATTTAATACATAATGAACTTTTTTCAATATATTGTAATATATAAAAATAGTCCATCAGTGTATTATAGAATGTTGTGAAATCCGCATGAGGCTTCGGGTTGATTGTCGGCTGAAAACGGACAAGTAGTGATTATAAAATCATTGAGTATAATATAAGACGGTGGGGAAACAAGACATCGTTTACTTCTAAAATCTAAAAAGAACTTTTAAGAACTAGGGCGAGTTAACAAAAAGTTTATTCTTGTAATAAAGCTTCGAAATGTGATCAAATGCTTATCATATATCATATTTAAAATACGTATATGTAGATCATACTCAACTTTCTTACGTCACTAGACAAACAGAAGTACATATATTTAAATAATTTCGACGGGCCGTTTGTTTGACACACCTGGTTCAATGTATTTATAAATACAGTTATCAGGATATAATTCAAAACAAATATTTAGTGATAAATAATAAGCATTGTTTTGAATACTTAAACGTTTTGTAATAAATATTAGTTGAGTGACATACATACATAGGTTGTAATATATAGCTGGAATGTCAAATATGTGTTGTTTTATCAAAATTCCTAGTATATTACGAACACCATTTAGGCGTGCTGTATAACATTTTTTTTTTAAATATATGTGGTGATATCTGTCATAAAATATTAAACACACAAGTGGGTATCCTGCTTCGAGGTTTATCGGTGAGTATAAAATTATCGTGGCGAGGTCAAAAACCTGTGAAATATAAAACCCAACGGCACGCAAAAAGACGTAAAATAAATGGATTTTTTACGACTATTACAAACTACTTCATTGAGCTATAAGCTTTATACGCAAACTAAAATATATCAGAAATATCGGCGGAGAACTATTTATTATAGCCTATAAATATAATGTCATTCCGTACTAAATAAAAAATGTGGTTTGAAAATACCACATATAAGCATCCCCTATTCAACTGCAAATCTGTACAATGATTTCATTGAAATGGTGCAGTTTACAACGAGAATACTGAAATTTTATAACGAATAATAATCATTGAGTCAAATCAATTTGAAATCATTGAGTCATTTATATATGTATTTATAATATAGTGTGAAAAGTGCAAAAGTAATTCAAGTATTTTGTGCTCATACAATGTTACTTCATCAAAGAAAAAAAAACTCTCGTATAAATACACTAGTCAATGGCTAGTCGATTCCTTAAATTCAAAATAAATGTAAATTTGCAGCTTGAAATTGAGCCACATATCCAATTACCGGACTGATAAAAATGATCATTTTATATAATTGGCGATTCTACAATCTAAATCTGAATTGGTCAAATCAAACTTTAAGCACTTGATTTTGATCGTGATTGATGTCAAATGAAATAAAAAATTAAAGATAATATATTTACTACCAAATCGGTGTACTGTTGAAAATAAAAGATAAAAAAATAAATATTTATTTGGAGAAGAATTTATTATTACTGCAATACTAGCTATAACTACATGATTATTATTCACAATATCAATACAAAATTGTATTGCAACTATTAAACTTCTTTCCATATAATGGGCGCTCAAAATCAGATCAAGTTGATTCGTGCACTCGTAATCCTTGAAGTTGCCGAAAGGCGAAACCCGGGTCGTAAGTGACAAAACTCATGGTAAAGTACAAAATTAAAAAGATTCAAATTTAATATTGAAATTCCATCAACCACCTTCAGTCTAAATTCTAAATTGCGTCAGTTCAAGTTCACAAGTGGACATGGAATGCCTGAAGATGCTGAAAAGCGAAACCCAGGTCGTTGGTGACAAAACACATAGAGAAGTACAAAATTCAAACGATTCAAAACTAATACATACATTGTCCAAAAAAAAAAATTATACATTTCATTGTTAATTGCACAAATACGGTCACGTTATAACATATAGCAACGTCATCTTATAATTATTATTGGTTTGATTATGCATCAGGTAGATAAATAAGTTATCTTTCGGCACTATAATGTTTCTACGTAGGTGTAGATTTCCACGGGAGCTTTTTATGTCTTTAATTAACTACGGCAGCCAAGCTAGGTATTTAAGTTAATGAAAGGGTTTTAAGTATGCCATTTCAATAAACCTACCTAGATAATTTTCAGAGTACGTATGGCGGTTTATGACACTTAAAAACAAAAGTAGAAATATACCGTATGAAGCAAATGATTCATTTTTTGTTTCACTATGAATTACACAGAGTAGCTGTATGAAAATATATTTTACGGTAAGAAAAATAACAATGTATTTTAATTCTACAGAAATTATTTTATATATTTGTTGACAGCTATTTCGGCTTACGCCCTCGTCAGAACTAGTTCTGACGTGTAGTTAGTTCTGACGAGGGCGTAAGCCGAAATAGCTATCAACAAATATATAAAATAATTTCTGTAGAATTAAGATACATTGTTATTTTTCTTACCGTATTATAATGGAGTTCTACCAAGTAAATGCCAACTCAATCAATAAAATATATTTTGTTTTCTGAAAAGTTGTCAATATTTTTAAATATTATTTCAATATCATTTCTGGGGAGACAATTTCTTTAGGCATAGGCAACAATTTACAGATCCGCGCAAGTATTCCTGGCGCCCGGCCCTATTCGTGACATGCAATGGCAAGAACGTAGTAGAGCGTCCCGCGGCGACTTGCGGGCGAGTTATAACGGGGCACTTCTCGCTCCAGTCTGGAGCTGTAATATAATTGTATATATTTCGCGGTACGTACAGTAAGTACTTGTTACTGATGCTTACCAACTGCACTCATTGCAATAAATGTAAAAAATATTTATCGGCATGTAAAATATGATAACAAATAATACAGATATTGTCTTATTAATTTACGCAGATAAAATATTATTGATTTACATTTATCAAGTTAACAAATCTCGCTAAGCGGACATGACACTAGCTCGACATGAGCTCTTCTGATAAAATTTATTTGGATTAAAAATGCAATTTTGAATCTTTTGTTAAAAAATCAATATGTGGTTATCGGTCAAATTAATAATTTACTTTATTATATATTATACAAATATATTATTATGAATATTTTCAATTGATATTTAGATTTAAATCATTCAATAATCTTATATATAAAACCGAAACGGCGTATGTATGTCTGTGGGTCTGTAATTCTCTTTTGCATTGTTGTTGCAAGTTGCCATAAAAACGAATATGAAAGAAAATATGTTTGAATTTTAATCGGCGAAGACATATAGTCAAAATGTAATAAATTAGTCTTTTACTGAACTTTACCCGGCTTTTATTAATATAATAATGTGTATTATTTATGTGAAGGTATTATTTGACATTTCTTTGACAGCAAATTAGTTTTTTACCTTGAATTTGGACATTTTAGTGGGCGAGAATGGGGCTGTCATCATGATTTTATTTTAACTCTATTTTGGATGTTAGATTTTGTAATATAATTATGTCGAATGATATAACATTAAATAATTATTGGTCGCTTAGTCCGAGCGACGCCGGGTAGCAATACTAGTAATATATAAATGATAAAATCCAGCCAGCATCACTCATTGCATACCTGAAATTTTAATGATTCAGTAAAAGGCGGCAATGGGTACGAATCTTGACGGTATATTTACATAAGAAACGAATTACGACCTACATCTTTGAAAGAAATACCAGAAGGTATCCTAGTAGAATATAAAAATTTTAATAAATCCTTGAACTAATAACAGAAAAATTCTTTTGTAGTACATTTAATATGAATTTGACTATTACATAATTGCCTAAAACCAATAACCTTCTCTTGTATAGTGCATGATACACAATTATATAATTACTCCACTTATATTAGTAAAACTTCGAAATGTTCTTATGAAAGTTCATTCATCAATAAACAACGATTAGATAGTAACTAACTGTCTTATCTACTGTGAGGGACTAGTGTATCAAGTGATGATAACAATATGACATTAGGTATATAATATGTGATTTGATATCTTTATTTGCATTATCACTACATGTTGTATCAAATAAATACTGTCATGAGTACATTGAAATAACAATCTAATTTTTAAAAAAAAAAACAAGCAATAATAATTATTTGCAGATTAGGTTTATCAAAAAAAGGCGGATTTTAAAAATAGCTTTCTACTTGAAGCGTACTAAATATATACTGAAAATAAAATAGTGGGTAAAACGGAATGTAAACATATTTAAAAATATATAGTTTGATTAACGTGAAAAGTCAAAATATGTATGTACCGGTATGTCTGTTGAGTTCCCTTTGTTCTACGACGAATCAATAGTGACAATTTAATACACATAAAAGAATAAAGGACTAATCAAAAACTAGCATGGATTATTTTATTTCAGGAATATATTGAAAAATAGTTTGAAAAAGATAAAAGATTACACCCGTCAAAATATTGTGTCATATATGACATTGAAATAAGTCACTTTATATTAACATAATCAAAATAATAATTCGGTAATTTCCTCTCGTTTTTTTACACGAGAAGCTTTCAGAACGTATGTATTATATTTCAGGATCACTGTAAACATAATATTATTGAACAAATATGGCGGACGAACTTAACCTCTCTATCATAAAACATATGTTTTTTACAGCAGTAGTGGAATTGGTATATTTTCATTGTAGATATGGTATTCCATTTGAAAAACGTATTGTAGGACTTATTGAATTTTTAGCGAACAACGTTTCCAATGACTGGTATCAATTTGACGTGACATAGCCGTCAGAGAGTGGCAAATACAATATTTTTACGAAGAAAAACGAGAGTGTAAATTTTTTACAACCAGTTCGATCACTTCTCATTCATTAATATCGAAACCAACGCGGTAAAAGCGAAATCCTATCTAACATCATTCGCACAAAATTTTTAGTTATATTGTTTAAAATGTAAACATTATTATTAAAATGTGACAAGAACGTCTACATTTTCCAGTCTTTATATTTGAAAAGAACAAAGAATCTAGTGTTGTATAAGCTTTAAAAATTACGAAAATAACATTTTAGCTGTAATTGTGATTTAGAATAATGATAATTGAAGCACTTACTTTTAATATAATATTTGATAAACTATGGATAGATTGATTACTAGTTTGGTGATGGAATTTAATGACAGTTGGGGCTAAGGGATGTCGTTTTCGAAGTGACAGGGGACACCGGTTGAGAGTGTAGTGGCCGTGGGGCCAGTGACTTACCTCGACATCCTCATAGGTGCGGAAGGACATGATGGCGAATCCGTCAATGATGTCCTCCTCGCCCATAGGTTCCTTGGACTTTTTTCTCCTGACAGGCGGTCTGGGGGGCTTCTCGCGGGCCGGGGACTCGTCCTCCGCACTGTCCCCATCCTTCGTTTTACTTTCTCGCTGAGCCTGCATGCGCTGAGCCCTCTCCCGTCTCCTATTCCTTTGATTGCGCTGCTTTACTTCGATTTCCATCGTTCGCACATTATCTGTCGCACTAATCCACTCTTTCGTCACTCCACAAAGGTCCGCACTGCACTTTTCATGTCACACATTATCTTCAGATTGTATTTTGTACCCGATATTCGACAAAATACGCAGACTTACACCTGGAGAAAGATACTGATTGCTTCCAATGGCGGAACATACACGGTTGACGCATTGCAAGTAAAATGGCCGCGTAGCTCTCTGTCGGCTGTTCTGTAGCCTCAACACTGACTAATTCACAACATTTCACTTAATCACAACACACTACACACCTAATATTAACTCACATTCCGCGATATTGTCCAAAAAAACATTTAAAGCATTATTTTTAGCGTACACGACCAGTCAATACAATGAAAGATGTCGCGCAGCACGAACACCGCTTAGCGGCCGCGATGGGGAACTAAAGCAGTGCTGCCAACGCTCGAAAACTTATTTCCAATAGACGGGCGTCGCCGCATAGCAGCCATTATACTCAATATTCATTTTAAACATTCGCAAGTGTCACTTTTTAACAATAAATAATCATTTATATATAATCAAGCGATTTTTCATCAACGTTTTTCACGTATAAAACAAGTATTTATTATAATTCTTTAATATTTCTTTATATTTTTTCTTTGATACTTTTTATATGATGGCAGCACTAATATCTTTTTTTTATTTTGTTTATGTAAAGTGCATGCTTTGTTGACGTTAGCTCTGGCCGTGACGTCATTATGTCAATGCAAATTTAAAGTAGTGGCGGGAATTGCTACTATATAATCGTAAATAAATGATAACATTATAATAATAATTGCTGCGATAAAATCTCTGTATGCGATATGGAAGTTTGTCGTGGAGCTAAATGTTGTAATAGGAAGTTAAATAAGTCAGAATAGAATTTTGATTTTTTTCACAATGAAATATTTTAGAAATCAAGGATAAGTAAATAATTTTTAATCAATTTTTTTTATCGATTTCATAGGATAAGAATTGATTTTTATCATATTTATTATTGTTAATTTATATTTGTGTTTAATTACAAAATTCAAATTCAATCACTTTTCAGATCAAAAATATAATAACGGTGTTTCTAAAGAAGAGTACCATACTTCACCCAATCGATGGGTCTACATATATTGAAAATGAATCATTTATCAATAATATAATGGGCATAATATTATGCTTTATATAGAAGCAATATTTCGTTTTTCTTAGTTTTGAATGAATTTACTTTTGCGAACATAAGTAAAAAACTTTGTGCCAAAAAAAAAATATGCGTGGGTCAAAAATCGTAAGATTCCAACGTAATCGATAATTTAATCTTCATCTTTTTTATCAAATTTATAACATTCTTTGGTTTTTATACGATGAATTTGAAATGAAACGAATAATTCATGGGACTAAGCATAATGTTACTCGTAAGAACTTGACGTTTGTCATTTCTAATATATCCATGCACTTAAATTAAAGTGAAGATATTATTTAATAAAAGAAATATACAAAACAAATAATGAATTAATTCATTCAAAGTAACGAACGAAAGATTTGGAAATAAAAATATTTAATAATCTTATATATATCTTATATATAAAACCGAAACGGGGGATGTATGTCTGTAATTCCCTTTTGCATTGTTGTTGCAAGTTCAAACAAACGAATTGATTTCGCTCGCGAAAGTTTCGACGGTAAATTTGTTTCGTTATCAATGTGTGTGTAGAGACTCCAATTACTCGAGTATCGAGTAGTACATATATAAAACCGAAACGGCGTATGTATGTCTGTGGGTCTGTAATTCCCTTTTGCATTGTTGGTCATTAAGTTGCCATAAAAACGAATATGAAAGAAAATATGTTTGATTTTTTTATCGGCGAAGACATTTAGTCAAAATGTAATAAATTAGTCTTCTACTGAACTTTTCCTGGCTTTTATTAATATAATAATGTTTTTATTTACGTGAAGGTATTATTTGACATTTCTTTGACAGCAAATTAGATTTTTTCCTTGAATTTGGACATTTTAATGGGCGAGAATGGGGCTGTCAATATATGAAAGGGGCTGTGAAATGTCAATGCCAGTCTGAAATGTTCATTTTAATTCCATTTTAATTGACCTAGACTTTTGAATTTTGAAAAAAGTTGTTTCAACTTGGCCCGTCTGAATTTACGCGCCGAGCTGAACATAACCCCAAACTGGTCCGAGCGAAGCCGGGTTCGAATACTAGTAGTAAATAAATTTTCCCTTTAAATTTTCGGAAAGGGTCGTCCAAATTTATTTAAGCCGATGACCCGAAGCCGTCAGACGATTAGATTGTTAGATTGATTACTTAAAATGTTAAATACGGATATCCTAAAATTAATTTAAATATCAAATAATAGACTATGTTTAATATTCATGTATAAAATGTAAAGATAAACGTTGATTTACGATGCTTTTGATATCATTCAAAATCTACCAATATTATTGATTGGGTTGGCATTTACTTAGGTAGAACTCCATTATAATACGGTCAAAAAAATATCTACATATATAAATTTGTTGATAGCTATTTTGGCTTACGCCGTCGTCAGAACTACGACGTATTAGCTAATTCACTGTCAATACTTGGTGGAATGGCATTCTAAGAAAGAAAAAAAACCTTTTTGTACTTATTCCAAAATAGATTTATTAAGATCTGGACCGGTTTCGCTCATTGCGGGCATTATCATTTTTATTATGTTCTCTTTGTTCTGAAGAAATTTGTATGCATTTTTTTTGGTTTTGCAAATCAAATGTACCTATTCATAATAATCCGCACTGGGCAGATCTACACTAGGTGGCTAATGATTAAAAATCTCACATATTGTTTGCATCCACGCAGCTACAGGGTTACTATAAAATCTATCATTATAAAATATACATTCTTAGTAGGCAATATAAGTATTAATTCTGATTTTTCGGTCAATATTTTATTCTTCCTACTTTTAAAAATAATCTTATCCAATGTTCCACTCTCTTCAATTTAAAAAAAATAGTTTAACGTGGATTTGTCAATTTTTTACAACCTTGAAGTCCGTAAAGTCCGTAAAAGTCTTATTTTATAATAAAAGTATTCTTTTAAAAAATATATATTCTTTATTTATACCCAAATAAACGGAATTATATTTAAAAAAAAAAACGCTTAATATTTTACCGAGGAAATGTCAAATACTAAAAAACCTGGCATCTTGCAGCTGTCTCTTGGATGGTTGCGGTGATTTCTTTTGTATTCGTCCTATACCGCCACGTCTATACCTACCGCCCATACTGCAGGGGTGCATTTTTGAGGGGGACAACACTCCCCTTGCGAAATACGTTCGCAGTATTGTATTGCCCGAACAGGAGGTATTTTGGCCCGAGCACATTTAACATAACAATAATGCCTACTAATTCAAAGTGTGTTCAAATACCCAAAGGCAGTTGGCTCCATCTACAACAGTAGACCTTTACTTAATCTAAAACAGACGATAATTTTGTAAATTCAATTCAACAATGTCTTTTTGTTATTATAAAAAGGATTTTATTCCTAGGATTATATACTTTATACAGTTAATTGATGTAAATGCTATCAAATATCTTCAAATTGACTAAAAAACATTTTGAAATCCGAGAACCAAAGGTTCACGCTGAACTGGGCATGTTACATGTGGCAAGGACATGTAATAGCACATGTAATAAGTTACTTCAAAAAAATAATTACGATTGGTAACCTAGAAATGATCTGAACTTCTTACAATGTCTCACCTGTCTTGTCCAAGTTTTTGTTCATGTACATAACCTGTATGGCTGTTTATAGGTTATAATAATTTCAATGCTTTCGATAAATTCAGCAATAACATTATGAAAGTTCATTTTAATAAAAAAAAAATGATAGCATTGTGAATATAGATAAGATAACACATTCTTTTTCCGTATCTCGATATATATATCTATTTATGAATTAAAAACATACAAAGTCAAAAATAAAATATATAAATCTTCGATATATTACAAATTACCATAATTGTAAAACACTGTCTTAAAAAAAAAGTCCATAATTATAAAAAAAAAACTAAAGTCATTGAATATATGTACATACCCATGAGCTCTATTCTTATGTCCTTCGGAGTCGTCGCGGCGATTTGGCCGGAGTCGTAATCGGAGTCGGAAATTTTGAAATGTTTGAACTTTTTATTTTTGCATTTTATATGTCAAATTTGGCTTTTGGTCGCATTGATAAGGTTAATATTTAATTAAATACACATAAATAGGAAAATTAGGGGAAAAAAAGTGACGATATTGAACTTTTTTTGGTCGGAGTCGGAGTCGTGTTTTTCGTCAATGTTGGAGTCGGAGTCGTGGTTTTGGTAAATGCTGGAGTCGGAGTCGGACTTTTTTTCACTGACTCCACAGCCCTGAAAGATACATTACACCCAAAACTCTTTTTGTGCGATTTCAAAGTTATGCGATTCTTTTTATTTTTTTAAATATATTTTTGGGACTATTTCAACGTACATAATATGTAATAACGTAATGAACAGCGCGTTGTTCACATACTGTACGTGCTAAATCCAGTGTTTCACTTGTTTATTACCTTGACACGTGAGTCTTTGTACAGGTTATGTTCCCACATTAAGTCGTAGGTTTTTTTGTGCGATTTTCCGCGGAACGCGTCTACCGCACAAAAAAAGGTTCAGGTGTACATGGTTTTTTTTGATTAGCTATTTTTAAAAACATGTTGGAAAAAATATATTTATTATATTTCGTGCTGAGCAGATAAATTCCACTTAACTGCGACAAATCTCTGCAAAATTATTTGATTTAACGCATTCACGTAATATTCCTGCAAACGGATCATACACAATGCAAGACAAATGGTATCGTTCGCCCTGTTGTCCCAGCACATTTTCATTTGATACAATAACTAAAGTGAAATACCTCAAATTTATTACGGTTTGCGTTTAAGGGCCAACTTGTTTTATACGATCTTATTTCCGGACACCCACTGAGTTGCATACCGTTTACCTGTGCTTTGTCAGCGATTAGCAATGCCCTAATTATATAATGCAATATTTTTAAGGTAAATAAACAAACTCGAGGGATAAACAAAATTTACACGGCGTTCAGGCAGATATGACTAACTTCCAAAAGTTCTTAAATCTTATACTAGCAGTGTGATACCTACCGTACTTTCGGCGGTAACTTCGCGGAAGTTCTTTTTAGTGCAAAATTTATTTGATAACATTGTTTATTTCACGAATTTTCTAATAAATAGTGACACTATGTTACCAATCAATTTTAACGTAATAAAATCAAGACTGTGGAGTCCGGGTCGGGAAATTTTTTTAAAGAGTTTGAATATTTATTTATGTATAGAACATGTATAATATGAAAAATTTCCATTGGTTGGTTGATTCTTAATTCTATGCATACAAATAGTACAGGTAGGACAAAATTAAACTTTTTTTAGTCGGAGTCGGAGTTGTGTTTTTAACGACACTGCCCTGAATAAAATTGATTAGCGATAAATACAATCGTGACCAAATCTCTCATTAATTTCCTTGTAAAACTATGAAAAAAATATTGTATTTTAATTCTACAGAAACTATTTTATATATTTGTTGATAGCTATTTCGGCTTACGCTATCGTCAGTAATAGTTCTGTTTATAAATTAAAATACATTGTTTTTTTTCCCACCGTATTATAATGTAGTTCTACCAAGTAAATGCCAATTCATTCAATATTTTTTTGTATCCGTGAGTTCGTATTATATTATTTGGATTGGGTTCGCATCAAGTAAAAATCCTTTACTACCAAAAGTTTTAATATTACATTTAATACAGAAGTAAATTCATAATACTTTCGATGGTTTCGGCGGTAACTTTGTGGAAGTTCATTTTAATATAAAATTTGAAATAACTTTCATTATTTCACGTATTGTGCTATTAACTGTGACACGTGTTTCGTCTCTTTCAGAGGCATCTTCAGACTTACTATCCATTACTATCAGACGTATATGCCATTACTTACATTGTTTCCAATTAATAATCACTAACCTGAGTAATCACTAACCTATCTGATTGATTGCAGCTCATTAGTTTATAGCTTAATGGTTTGTAATGTTTAACGTCATTAGAAATATGTTTTATTTGTTTGCTTTGTTTCGATTCTATAACCCCCTCTCTTGCTTCCCTTATAAGGAAAAATCCCAATATGATTGATTGCAGCTAATAAGTATCATTATCTGATTGCATTGTTTCGATTCTATCACCCCTCCTTGTTTCCTTTAGAAGGAAAAAAACCCGAAATCCATTTTGATTTTCAGACGATTTGAGCATTAAGAAATGCAGCTTCATCCAATGGCGGATTAAGCACTCAGTATGCCCCAGGCGCACTGTAATTTTGGAGGCCCTCATTTTTGAATGGTTAAAAAGCGTCGCAAAATTTAGATGAGACATATCACAAATATTTTGTTGTTTATGTCGTTTTCGTTATGAGACGATAAAAATATACGGTATCCCCTGCAGTTCACTAGACACAATTCAGAATGCGTACCTAGCTAACCCACACACTTTCCAGTATGATTGATGACCCATCGGTAATTCAGTATAACTTCCATTTAAAATGCATTTTTTGATGTGACATTATCATAATATTATGATTCAAATATATTTGTCCGTTTTCAAGACATATTGTGGGGGCTATATTTAATTTTTTTTTGGGCCCCAAGCGCGCGTCTCTTGCGCGTATGGGGTAATCCGTCATTGACTTAATCATTATCAAATATAAAGGATACCTATACAACCGGATTATTGGCTACCGTTTAATGGTGATAATAATGACACCATGAAAGAGTACATCGTATATTTCTTACTAAAATACTTATTATTTTCAGGGAGCTTTGCATACTAGGATAACGATAAGATAATTTATAAAATAATAAATTCCGAAGATGCCTCTGACAGGCGAAACACGTGTTCCAATTAGGAACACAATACGATAATAATCTAAGTTATTTAAAATTTTATATTATAAGATAATTTTGTTCAATGTCGAAAATGTATGGTATACAAATAATATGAATTTGTAAAGTGATTCCACATACTGCCACATCACTATAAAGGTATTGTAGAGAATAAATTTTACACAATAACCTTATTTTCATTTTATTTTAAACATAATTTCGATATTTGAGTGATGTTTTAGAAATTTTACTGATAAATTATTCTTCGATAGGAGGGTACCTCGACATAAAATTAACGGTAATTTCTGATAATAATATGAAATAAAAGGTTATATTTTCTTTATCTAAGTTTCACTGCATTCCGCATAGTAGAGTGAAGCACAACCTTTTTGGGCGAAAGGCCAGATAATCAATTGTCAGATAGTTCGAGGGCCGCATATGTAAAAGTGATTAAATTACCGATATTTTTAGTGTACACCCAGTCCTCTTTGTACGCGATTTTGTTGGGCACCATTCATTTTTACGTGTTTTTCTCGTTTTAACGCGATTATTTTTGAAAGAAAAAATGGCAAACGATTATATTTGATTCAATCTGACAGCGAATAACTCTGGTAAGTGAATACAATTGTGCATGTGTACATATGAATCGGTTTCTCATAATAATTTTATTGCCACTAAAGAAATTAAAATTTATTTGTGAAAACAATTTTTTTTGCGCGGATTTTTCATATATTTTTGATACCTTTTTGGTATTTTTTGAAACGAACCCTTTTCTGACACCAATTTGTCGCGTAAAAAAAGGACTGTATTATTTTATATTGTTTTTCCATTGTCCGTAAAAAGTTCTGAAGATAAAAGGTGATGAGACAGGTGGGACATTTGTCATATTTGGTCGCAGGTTGTGTATCACTGGCATCGTATAATTAATGACGAGAACGATGACCATAGCTGTCGTAGCTTTCACGCAGGCTGGGCTCAGGCACTACATGATACATTAATATCATACAATATCTTCAAGTATCACGTATAATTGTAAATATCGATGTTTCAAAATTATCGTACAGCCCTTGGCTGACATCGAATAAACAGTTATTTGATGATAATAATAGTAGGCAGGTAATTAAAATTATTTGAAAAAGAGATTAACAAATGAGAAGAATGTATTATAATGTATTTTTTTCTTGTTATTTGAGAAGGGTTGGTAAATAAATATTTTACGGTTAACCTTATGGCTACCGATCCTTGGATTAGGTGACACTCACACTCATTTATGAAACGCGTTATCTGGAAGCAACCTGCATAAATTTGTCTCTCGCGCGTAAATTGCGCCGGAAAACATACCATGTGGACATGTACTAAAGAAAGCTTCACCAAGCGATAAAATCGTTCTAAATTTATACATGTTTCATAAACAGTATTTTTAGCGCGACTTCTTATGCATCGGTGGTTCAGTGGTAGAATGCTCGCCTGCCACGCGGGCGGCCCGGGTTCGATTCCCGGCCGATGCAACTCTTTTGTTTTTTTCTGTTTGCAATTTAGCAATTTTTCAATAATTATTTTTTTGTGTATTCACTGACAACATAAAAACAGTATGAATAAATTTTACCGAGTTTTTCATATAATTTCAGAATAACGACGGCTGAATATAAAACATACTCACTAATTGTTAAGTAAGTAATTTAGATTTTATTAATGATTATTCTTACTATCTTATCGATAAGTTAGAATATTTTTTAAATAAGCAGTGGCGTTGTCGATCTACAAAGCTACTGATTGCATGTACATATGGCAAACGTCTAAAAACATAGGTGTCTGGAAAAAATATCCAGCCCAACATATTATTTATTCATGGGCATTTGACATTCCTTGCTCAGGAATAAAGAAAATACAGGTCATTAATAAATGTGGAAAAACCTTTCTTTGGTCGGAGTCGTATTTTTGGTCAATGTCGGAGTCGGAGTTGGAGTCATGGTTTTGGTAAATGCTGGAGTCTGACTTTTTTAGACCGATAAAACGATATAATTTGGTGAAAAAATACGGGAAATATTGATATTGGTCGATAGCTTCCTGTGAAATTCCGGGACAGTAAGACATTTTTTGACATTCAACCGGGACTTCGACACTATTTCCGGGACAATCCCGACCAATCCGGGACGGTTGGCAACCCTAGTTGCAGCTGCTTTAAATTTTATGAAATTTATAGGGTGAAATAAATTTCAACAAATTTCTTTGAAATATACACTGCCTAATTCACTAAGATGCGCTGGAAAATACGTGTATTTATTTTTGTGTTATCTGTTTTTATAACCCGCCACTGCTGGCACTGCTAAAAAACAAATCAATACGGAATTTGACGATGTTCTTGGCTTAAGCGGCGACGAATTTAAGTATACAATTAGTAGTCAACTGACGTGGTCTCTGGCTACAGTTTGGTCCTTCATTTCACCCTTTCGCTGAATTTGTATTAATACAAAAACGTGTGGAATAATTCACGCAACGTCAACGTGAGCTGAAAGACATTGACAGTGTAGGTTTATCATCAACACGAAACATCATCAACGTGACAGTGACATTTCAATAATTGTGAGTTTTTATATTAATCCTGGAATACATTTACCGTATTTATATTAAAGTGGCGATGTACTACTTTATCTTGATTCTCATTGAATGTTGCTTTGCAAATTTTATTTATTTTATGCATGTTTCAGATACATTTCCCCAATATGACCAAGTCGCTTTTTTACCCGACTACGAAAATGTGTAACGCAGTGATAGCAGTTTCCTGCATTATTGGCACTTCGCTATCAGCTTATGCGTTTCACGTAGAGGTGGCAGCAGAAAAAGACGAAAACTATGAAGCGATGTGTGACATCTCTGAACATATAAGTTGTACTAAAGTTTTTATGTCTGAGTGAGTTATTTATCACTGTTAATCCTCGAGGTATTCTATTTTCACATAATAATCAGCGATGAAGTGTTAATTTTTTTTTTTAATTAATTACAATAATTCGTACCCGTATTGATTTAATTTCCGCCCCAACAAGTTTCCAAAAAAACATTCTTCCAATATATGTATATATTAGGGCTTGCATTACCCGTTAACCGGTTTACCGGTAAATAGGCCAAAATAGACCATCGGTAATTACCGGTAAATTGGAAAATTCTGCGGTTATTACCGGAAATAATTTTATCGCGAATTAAGGACAGATACAGGCATATTATAACGAAGGTTTATTGTGATATGCATGCGGAATCGAATTTGATAAGATCTCGGACATAATATCGGCATTACAACCAGTAAAAGTAGCTGTAGAAGCTCTCTGTCGTGAAAACATAAATCTATATACAGCCGACATAACATTTATGACATTTATGCTTGATGAAATGTCTAAATTCAATTCTTTTTTAGCCATGGGACTTAAAAAACAGCCAATAATTCGAATAAAAGAACGATATATTCAGATGTGATTAATTATTGTACTATATTATTAGTTTCATGAAAGCATATTTTAATTCCGAAAAATCATTATACCAAAAAAAAAAAACATTTTTTTAATAAACTCTATAAACCAATAAATTGTAAACCAAATATTATACAGACGTAATTTAACTTAACCAAGCATTGTGTGGCAAATAAAAGATTATCTGATCTCCCATTCCCATATCTCAGTTAAACAAAAAGGACAAATATATAAGTACATTTCATGACATTGTTATTTTCTTGAAACGTATTTTAAATTCTTTACGTTTTTAGTAAAAGTAGCCACATATAGTTATTTTTATCAATTTTGTTTCATTTACCGGTAATGGGTGAAATTATTTACCGTTTACCGGTTATTGGAATTTGACGATAAATTGCAAGCCCTAGTACATATATACAAAAATCATTTTATTGTATAATATAGGCAGGGCTTTTTTCCATTTAACGCGGTGGAACGGCGTTCCGGCACCTTTTTTCATAGATTTCAAAATCAATTATACAAAGTTTTACTTAAATGATATTTCTATATAATTTTATTTAGTAAAACGCTTGACATGAAGTGCGTTCCGACACTTTTTTTTTTCAAAAAAAAGCCCCATATATATATATATAAAATTTAAAATAACTTTGATTATTCCACGTATTGTGTAACTAATTGTGACACGTGTTTCGCCTCTTTCAGAGGCATCTTCAGACTTACTATCGCAAAGTTTGCTTAAGTAATAGTAGTCCCCATATATAGTTATTTACTTACCGATATCTAAGTGTTAAATTTTCCAAATTGTTTAGTAAATGGTGTGGGCTCGACCACTCAATGTGCCTCCACCCCATTATACCACTGATTGTAATGTATATTATATTGTTAACTATTGAATACCGGCTCCCTTTTATACTTACTGTGAAAGCCTTAAAAATAGAAAACAAACAATGCATCACAAATGTGTTTCGATGATTTTTTATTTATATCTATGATGATATAATATTTTTATCATGATTTATTTCTTTGTGAAGCCGTGCTTGAATTGACATTATATTAATTTATAAAATATTTTTAATTACATCAAGTTACACAGTTCAGGTTTGATTAAAACTGTTTCAGGTATGGGAAAGGTTTTGGAATCGTTGGAAAACTGTTTGGCGAAGATTCTCCTCTTAATGTACCCAATGGATCTATTGGGATAATCTTTTATCTTTTCATCAGTTTGCTATGTAAGTAAATTATCACTTTAAATTTATGATTACTTAGCATGTCGGGGGTAAAAATGTAAATAATATGTCACTATGACAACATATTGATTAAACATTTTGCTTTCAAAATTTTTCTTTATTCATTCATGTAGTAGGGAAAGAAAATAATTTTAAGATGTACATTCAAGCCCATCATCTGTTACTTAGTATACTATACTTTGTAGCAGTAAGGCATTCGAATGCCATAATCCTAAAATTATACATACTTAAACCAAAGGTTGATTATTTAAAAATACTTTGAATACAAATAATAAAACATGAGCTCCATGTTTTACACTTTGAATACAACTTACACAATAGCACTCCATTCCTAAAAGAATTAGTTAAGAAGACCATTTGTATTTTTTTTGAGTGAGAATTATTATTTCTGTGTGGTTGACCAATCAAAAAAGAGATGAAATAAGGAAATTATTTTTTTTTGTTATAATTAAGATTGCCAGCCACAGCGAAGACCTTGAATGAGATATGGTTTTAGCATTGCATAATGAATAATTCCGTAATGTAATTATTGAATTCCAAATTTTCAATAAATTTTTATAGTAATATGTGCCTATATCCAATCATCAATAATTTAAATAAAGAAATCATATTTGTCACTGCCAAAAGTGTAAAATTTTTTATTTTTCACATGAAAAATAATCAATACCAAAACACTTACAACCTCATACATTTAGCAGTATTTTCTTTATAATACTGGGTTTTTTTCAACATAACTTTATCACTCATAATATCAAAACTGAATAATTGTGGGTTGGATAAGCTTGGTTCTAAAATACACAGCTATTTTCGCTGCACTACAATGGAGTTCTGCCAAGTAAATGTCAATTCAATCAATAAATTGTGTTTCTTTAATGCGTTGATTCCTCTTGTTTCAGGTCGTTCAAGCAATCTGACGTTGGCGCGTATCCAACTCCTGTTATCGTCACTCTCCATTTTGACTTCATTTTATCTGGCTTACATTTTATATTTCATTCTCCATGACTTTTGTGTTGTTTGCGTATCGACCTATGTTGTCAATATTGTCAACGGGGTATTTTCATACTTAAAAACAAAGCAAATCCAACAGAATTCTTTAAATAAAAAGAAATTGCATTAAATATTAAAAGCATTATGATTTTTTGACTATTTAAAATGTATCCTATTTTTGAACACAGCAAATATAACTATAGATACATGTTTTAAAAGCCTTGTGGTTTTTCTACATTTGAGTTCAACCATTGCCCAAATTTTTAAAATTATATGATTATATTCGCTGGGTGTATCCACTGAAGACGAGCTTGTTTAGTTAGATTTTATATTGAAGAAAATTAAATAGTATAAAAATAGCTTGGAACCGAAAATTTTACTCATAATGAAAGACAAAGTTGTATTTTTTTTCATATAATTTATGTGATTAACATTTTAATCAATGCTAAAAATTATTTTGTGTAATCACTAACTTCTTTTGTTGTCTACGAAAAAATTGTATATTGTATAAACAATGGATCATTAGGGTGTCAATTTAAAGTATTAAGAAATGTTAAACTCAGGGGTCACGAAATGTGCTCAGCTCATTCCAAAATCTCAGGTAGTAAAGATAGTCTCACATAAACAGAGATGACAACTGATTAGTAAAAAAATTTTAGATGAATATTAACTTATATGATGAGAAATAGTTTCCCCTTCTGTGCAACAAAATTTTCAAGTGCCTCAAGAGCCACAAATGATCAAATTAACTCAATTTTAATAACAATCTTATGATGTTATTGCTTTTTATTTTTGAATTAGGTAAATACTTATTAATGATCATTGATAATCACTGAGATTATAGCAGAAAATGTTTTTAACGCTTCATGAATATATCTGTGTTATTATTTAGATATCTTTCTTAATATTCACAGGAACTTAGAATAATACAAAATGTCACATTCTTGAAAATTGTATTCTGATATGACAGATAATCTAACTTTTATTTTATATTTTATTGAAACCAAAAAAATAAACTATCATTTTCTTACATTCCATATGCAGATATATTGGTTACTATTATTCCCTTGTTAAATGTCCTGATAGCGTCAATGGATTCTACAGTATACATAGCTGTAGGAGTTCCCCTTAATGATAAGAATGTTCAGGATTAAAGGACTGGTTGGTTCGCTAGTAAAAATGTCTATTTTAATTTAACTTTCCAAATAATTGGTATTTTATCCCAAGTGATTTTATAAAAGAAAAAAATTCGTTTTTTTTAGCGTATCATTGTAAATAACTTGGTAGCACTTGATACACTTTATTGTTATGACATCAATGCCTAGTGATTTAAAGGCTTATGGTAGCTTAATTTTTCTATAGAATGCTCACATTTTCAGGCCATACCTATTAACCATTAAACGTCCGAGATTTTTTTGTGAAATATCCACGCAACCTGTAGCTCTTATACAAAGAATTATATCCCTAAAACAAGTCCGCCCATGTGGGTAAAATAAAAAGCATTAGCAAAATAAAAGATTGCTTATAATTTACAAATAAAGACCAGCACCGCAACTTGTACGCTTTCTAATTCCCTAGGTTAGCAAATAAACGAATCCATTTTAGCTACAGCTATCTTGAAAAAAGAATCGGTCACCCAAAAGTATGATATTTCTAGATATGGAAAAAAATCTGCATCCGCATTGAAATATATTGAATGGTGTGAATAAAGCTGATTTATTACGGTCCGCCGATAAATTAATAGGGAATACTTTCGACAGCCATCTTGAATTATGTGTCAAATGCAAAAAAATGATTAAGCTCCTCACCTGAAGGATTACAAAAAAATCAATATGAATTTTCAATCAATTTTTTTTTTTTTTAAATAAACTAGAAAATTATGCCAAATTAAGCAGTCACCCCATTTGACCGAGTCCAAAAGTATTCAACATACATCAGACAAGAATCACTGTGATGGTTTGGGTTAACCTTGAGTTTCTAGGAAGAAAAATATAAATTTATCAGCACGTATTCCTCCTATACATCAATTAATAGAATTTCAGAAAATGTCTGACTGAACATCATCGAAAGTACAATAAAATAATATGGACCAAGTTACAAAACGTATTCATGATTCATTTTGACGCGTGACGCATAAAGCTGGTACACTGCGTTCAGTATTATTGTGTTAAGTCAGTCTGGGTTTTGACGTTAATCAAAAATGACTGAACTCATAGACCGGCTAAATTTGAGGGACGTAAACACAAGGAACATTCGTTCCATAAAAGGGGAGGTAATTTCTTAAGCAATTTACATATATTGTACAGTGAATTTTAGAAATATATCATTCAATGAACAGTGTCTGAAAGTTCGTTTTATCGGAGGTGTATACTGTTAAATCGAACGCTGTGGCAATGTTAAATTTTCAAATAATCGTTTGACGTGGTTCTGCATACGATATCATTAATAACGCTATATTTTGTGAGTCTACACCTATTGTCTACACATGACATGTCTCGTACCGAAATATTCTTAGATAATATGCCATGTTGATTTTTTGTCGAATTTATGTTATCTATGGTCGAGTTACATTTGGAATTTACCAAAAACCACGTCCATAGACAAATATATTTACACATGTCCATCGTGATCATAGAGAACTAGACTCTATAGGCCACTCAGACCATAAAGTTACACTGTTTATGGCACTGCCTTAATTCGTGCGCCATTCGTCGTATTATTGTTATACTTATAAAAATATTAATAAATGGATGGCTTATGAAAAGAAAACAGCTGTTCAGCAGGAAATATTTTTTATTTCAGCGAAAAAATTACAAAACAAAGAAGGGAAAAGACAATGTATAAATACACACAAATATGATGAAGATACAATATTGATAAATAATTGAATAAACTTTCATCACTTCCGAAATTTGTCTTAAAAATGCTTTGTGCCAATTCTTCCAAAATTATAGACGAATCTTGGATTAAGCGTTTTCGTCCTCGGCATACTGACTAGTACCAATGCCAAAAGAATCTTCATGTTTCTGGATAGCCACTATGAAATGTAAAAATGCTTGTTAATCACGTCTATCAATTGTTATATATAGCAAAGTAAATAACTTACGATTTTCACTGCGATTATACCGTTTAACAGCGCAATTCGTCTGGCTCATACTCAGACGACTTACATATTTGTCAAACTCACTCACATCATATATAACATCTCACCATAGATAACCTATCTACTCACGCAACAAGTTCGCGGGACTGGGCCATTTTTGAAAAGTTTTCTGACGTTTTTTTACACTGGAGCAGAGTTCAAACAATATTTTTTTCAATAAAAAATATGATGCATATTTATCGACCTGTGCTTAACCTGTTACCAGCTAGAAGAATTCCCCACTTTTTGCCGTTTACGGTGTACCCTACGACCTTTTCAAAAATTAAAAAAGGACAATTTTTACCTCAAAACTACTTACGTTATTTAAGGGCTTAGATGACTTTGATCCCTTATGAAAGCAATCCAATGTTAATTACCATACCACATGGCTTTTAGAATGTATCTACGAATCCTCGATAAGGGTTGTTACACACATTTTATAATATTATGTCAATTTTGCACCCCGATTGGTTATCAAATAATGAATTTTTGTTGAATTTTTTTTATGATTTTATGAATAATTTGTAATTATTCAATTGGTTTGAAACATATATACATGCAAAATAGTATTTTCGTTAATATTGTGAATATTTTATCAAAAGTTTTGACAGCTTTAATAACCTCAATACACTTTTTGTTGAATATCTTTTAAGAAAACTATTAAAACGAAAAGTTTGTGAGCCTTAAGAGATGTCAGAATTATATTCGATGTGATAATTTGAGAAATATTATTTTTTGACGCCTTAACCCTCCCCATACTGTGCTAAAAACTTCCGCGAGCTCCGGTGATATGTATTTACTACACCATATGAAAAAGTTATTTAAAAACCGGAAAAATGTGAATATTTCTAGACATTGCTTTGATTGACTATGGTTGAAGTTGAAATATAACAATTTTTGTAATCTAAGTGTCTGAAAAGAAGAAAAAAACATCGCAATTAGCTGCCGCTCCGACGTCTTCACCCGTCGGCAGTCGAATTCGTAATCATAGATAACTATGTTCGTAATGACGAAATGAATGGCTAGTTCGAAGTCGATCACTTCTACGCATGCGCTTTCGCACCGGAGCTGAACACGTGCAAAAGTACGCTCGCACTCGCGCTTACACACGCGCATAAATTGGAATACGTTTGTGTGTATGGGTGATTCTTTGCCCGATTCTTCCACTAATTATTTATTTCCATCGCTGCAAATGAATAACCATACATAACTGTAATTTTATTTAATACGTAATAACATTACTGAGGAATACAAAAATTCTCAGATCAGTATCTATTATATTTAATAGAAATATTCTCATTATTAGAGTCGAGTTGTAGTAAATACATATCACCGTGCAGCGAAGGTTAAACATAGTTGCCCACACGTAAGTTCTTAGCTGTCGGAGCTTTTTCTTATGCGACCCATCGGTGTGTTGTTAGCTTTAAAACGCCTAAGCAAAAAAAAAAAATTGAATACAAAAAGAAACAACAATGTCCTTTTCATCTGGATTTATCGTTTATTAAATGAAGAAATCTTTATTTAAAAATTGTATTCAAACAAAGTTTTCAATCCAATGGGTTCAAAAAAACTGTCAATTATCTATGTATGAACACATCAAATCAGTTGGTAATGTCCATATAAGATATTAAATATATAGACAAGTCCCATGCAAGGGAACGTCAACATATTTTTGTACTAATGTCATCTATCGTCAAAACGCCGAAGTAGTCGGATTCCCCCTGCCCTCCAGTACTTCCCTAATTGATTTTTTTTAACATATCTGCTCCCAACTTGGAGCATATGGACTCCTCACGGAGTTTATCTCAACATATGTTTTTCTACGTGAACTGCTCGTTACTCAGTTGCTCAACCTCTCTTTTTCCGAAGAGAGTAGTGATAGAAAGGATACGAGGACTAGGACAGAACTAGTGATAAGCTAATTGCTGTAACTATGCGTCGCTCTTTGGGATCGGAAAGGTGGGAAGGGAACACCCATGCCTTTGAACAGATTTATCGACTGAAAAAATCCGCTCATAGCAGGAATCAAACCCGGGCGATCCGGCACGCAAGCCAACACCGTTAAAACTACGCCACTGTCCGGACTTATTGAAATAAATACAATTGGAGCTGCAACAAATTTACAATATTATTTGATGGAATATGTGCAGTCTCATTGAATTGGAATCATATACAGTGAAACCCCGATTCTACGTTTTTCAAGGAACCATAAAAAACCAATGATAAATGCAGGAAACACCGAATGCGGGAAAGCTTTAAATTTGAAATAAAAAAGATAAAACTTTAAAAAAACTTATTTATTTACTGTGTTATTATACTAAAAAAAAACTTCTACTGCATTGCTTTTTTGCAGTTAGGCACTTCAATTTTAAGAAAGACCCTTCAAATTCGCATATTTTTCTAATAACAGATTCATCTACATAAGTATATATCCTTGGATTAGAAAAATATTTTTATTTTTTCGAAGGCCAATAACGCTTATGTAAATATCATAACAGGTGGATTATTGCGTTCTTTATTGTTATTTCTACCAACCGATTGGACGGGGTCGAATGTGATGTGCTTATGAGAAATATTCAACAAAAACGGTCCATGGGGATAATATTTGTGATGGTACCATAATTTTTAGACGGTTAATGAGAGATTTTTTTACATTGTTCTTATATGGGTCTTTGGCCGGCACTATAGAAAATGAATGAAACACGCGGGCAAACGGTTTATGCGAGAACGTTAGATCGGGGTTCAACTTCAAATACAGTGTGTATAAATCTATTATAAATATTTAACATGGCGAGAACTATTCACAGAAATAGTCACTATTTTTATTGAATTGAAGTCTTATTTTTGTTAATGTTAGTGTATTGGGCTCGGGCCGGGTAGAGATTTGAAATTTTGACCTGAGCGGACCTCTAATATGTAGCTATGTTCTCTATTTTCATCCCAGTAATGTTCCCTTAGGTAAATTTTCGATTGAAAAAACACATGGCATCGCAAAATATATTAAATTCTTGCCAGTATGCTCCTTTATTATTTGAATAAATTAATGTTAAATAAAAGTAAGTACATTGTCAATAAAAATTTGAAATCTTCTGAATATTTATTATTTTAATGTTTCAGGAGAATCTATCATTCAAGAAAAGAATTAGCCTTGGAAAATTGTATGGAATGCATACAGATCTTCATTGCTTAAGATCTCGTAATAAAAGACATAATAAAGTAAAAAGCTCAAGGCTGCCTGCTGACTTGTTTTGCTTGGAGGAATTGATGATATTAGACTTGTCACATAATAGATTAAAAGAAGTACCTACTGAGCTTGATAAGGCGAAATCATTATTGGTGCTGAACTTAAGTCATAACGTGTAAGTTTTGGATGACAAATGTGTAACATAAACTCTAAGCTTCATTGTAAATGATTTGACTCATTTAAATAACAAAAAAATATTACATGTATCAACCATTAAAACTTGGCTGCCAGCAAAATACAGTTCTGGTTGTGTCATGTTAGTTGTGATTTTACCGAAAGTTTTTAAACATGAATTGAACTAAACTAGGGAAAGAACTATGGTATCAATTGAAATAAATTGTGCTTAAAATTGATAAAAACTGGTTACTTAAAAATGACAAAATAGCAGCAAGATACTTTGAAAAGTATTCTTTGTATACATTGAAATGATTGTAATAATCTCACTTGCGATTCTCCATGATGAAAATTACTGGATCCAATGCTATATTTTTATACTTCTCAAAGCGTATAGGGCAGTGATGCACAACCTTTCCAAGAGAAGGATAATCAATTCTCATATAATTCGAGAGCCGCATGTGTAAAACTGATTAAATTATCAATAATTTTAATGTATATAAAAATTAAAATTTTATTATTTTCCATTGTTCTTCCATTGTTTGGAAAAAGATGCAGGCTGCATGAAATGTCATTGAGGGCCGCAAGTTGTGCATTACTGGTATAGGGTAATGGTTTAAGAAATAAATGTTTTTTTTAGGATTGACTGTATTCCGCCAGTTCTGTTTGTGCAGCTGACTGATTTACTATTTTTGGATCTTTCAAATAATGGGTTGGAAACGCTGCCTCCGCAAACCCGAAACTTGGCTAATTTACAAACCTTAATTTTGAATGACAATCCATTATTATTGTTTCAACTGAGGTATAGTATTTTTTATATTTGATGTTCATATAATTTGTGCTCAAATGAGATCTGCATTAAAAATAAGTGAAGTGAGCATGATGAAATATAAAATCATTCATTAATATTTATTGTGTTACTGTATCACAAATATTCTGCCACTTTCACAGAAAATTTTCATAATTTTTGAAGAGTGAACAATATCTATGTAGGTATTTTCAATAGCATGGTGCCGACATTCTCTTTCACTCATCGTGAAAGGGATAAGCCACCTACAAGTTCTATCCTTATACCACCCATCTATTTTTACCCACTTTAAATAGCCAGTTAAGATATGAGTAAGAATTATTTGTCCATATTCTCCAAATTAGGTGTGGACATAAGTATAAATAAATAATGAATGATAGCGAACACCATTTTTAATTTAATAAACAAAATTTATTGGATCATGGAATTAATGTGAAATAAGTTAATTTATTGGATCATGCAATGTGGAATAAGTAATAAAAATGTGTTATTATTTTTATTATAATGCCAATCCACCAAGTATTGACAGTGAACACCTTAACCACTTCCCGGGCAATCACAAAAAAAATAGATTTCGGACGATACAAGCGAATTTCATTATAAAGACGATGTAAAATTCCAGGGCAGTCACACAAATAGGTGTGAATAATAATTGAATCATTTTGAACCATAAAAAACATGTTTTCAATATTTCTGTATAAATATCAGCTAAAATACTAGAAACCAATAAATTAATTAAATTCGCCCGGGAAGTGGTTAAAAGTGAATAAGAATAATTTTCATTCAGCAATACATCTGCCTTGAGCTAAACTTAACATATTTTTGATCTATCTAATAACATTTAGTATTTTTTTCAGGCAAGTGACATGTCTTCAAAATTTGGAAACACTCCACATGCGAAACACTCAGCGAACATTGACAAACACTCCTACGAATTTAGAGTCACTATCAAACATTTCAGATTTAGACCTGTCTCAGAATGCATTGACCAAAGTACCCAAAGGAGTGTATTCAATGATCAATCTTAAAAGACTATATCTCAGTGATAACAAAATCACCGAACTCTCCACTGGTTTGTAATATATTAATTTTCACATTTTTTCCCTACATTCCTTTTGCCCTCGTTCATAATTTGGTAGGTACCTAGTATAGTCAAATAAAGTATTCTACAGCTTTTATATGTCCCGGGAATGTTATATTATTTTTAAATGACAAGCGGGAATTGCTGTGTGTAAATTGATGTTGCTCCAAATAGTGAATAATTTTGCAAAGAGGGCTGAAGACATGAGGAATTGATTTCTCAACTATTAAATGAAACAGAAATTGCAATGCATGAGATAAGACACCCAGCGTGGTATATTCACACTGCGAATATACTAGCTGCGCCAGGCGCGTAAGCCGCACTGTTTATAATCAATGTTTTCTGTCCGCAGCGATTGGTATGTGGCAGAATTTAGAGACATTAAATGTATCCCGAAACAAGCTTACCGTATTACCCAACTCTCTCTGCACACTACAATCTCTCAGAAGACTGTGTGTTAGTGACAATTTGTTGAATTTCGAAGGAATCCCTTCTAGAATTGGTGAATTAGGATGCCTTGAAGTGTTTTCAGCAGCAAATAATCAGTTGGAAATGATACCAGAAGGATTATGCAGGTAATTAAAAGTAAACATTACCTGTTATATATAATATATTAGCATATTAGTTCAATAACATAAAAATATTTTATATTATTGAACTAATCATCACCGATTGTTATCATATCAATGTCGATTCATGAGTCAAGATTTGAATCTCCGAATGCATCGTTTAAAACATCTAAAGACATAACTATTTGTGTAGTAAGTTTTCATTTATTTCCTTCTGAGAGAGAGCGACTCTAACTAATCTAATCTAGCTAGCATCTAATCTATTCCCCATAAAATATTATATACTATTACAGTTTGTGCTAATAAATTTATTGTCTGAGGAAGATACCATATTTAATAAATAATATAATAGTTTTGAATAACATTGTTTATTATTTTTAAATTTTTTTCTTTGAACTGTGATTATAATAATACATATTGCAGATACGGAGTAAAGTATATTGGAGCCACTATTTGCGATTTTAACAATTCTTTTACAGAAAAGCTTTAACTCTTAACATGCTTCTGTACATATTGATGGCTTAGAAATAAAATACAATATTATACCAGATATAAATATAGGCTTTCTTCGGTACATAATTCATTTTCGACCAAATTAGAGGTAAAATATTTTGGTTCTTTTTCGTTTAGTAACAAATAGTAAAAATACTGTGATGGAACCAATAATTATAATTTATACCAAAACATAACTATGGCGAAAGATAAAAGATGACAAAACACTACTCACAAGACTATATTTACGTGAGAAATACATCATTTTGATGATCAATGTAGTATTATTTATAGGAAGAAGAACCTAGCATTCATATGGTACCTAAGTAATATAGTTTCACATTCCAAGTTGGGAGAGATGAAATTGTGTTCGACAAAATCATAACAAATAATTCACTTTTTAGATAATTCTTTACTCATGCATTCAATTATCTTTTAGTAACAGTGTTCTATCAGCAGCGTGTACTATGTTTATTATCGACATTACATGAAAACAATACTAAACCTAACTATGATAACTTAAATATCAACTTTAAATGTTGTTAAAAAATAATTCAAATAAGTACTGTGTATCAAATTTATAAACCTCCAGATTTCGTTTCGTTGGGTTTTTTGAATGTTTAGATTAAACCTGAAACGGTACAAAAATGTCTTTCTAGATGAATTAAGTAAATTTTGTTCGCCTATGGCCGTCTTATGTAGTGGAAATATTTTGGTATGTAGCATAGAATTTATGCGAGCTTTTTTGTCCCAGATGCAGTTCATTGAAAAGGCTAAACCTGAGTACCAATCGTCTGATCACTCTTCCGGACGCCATTCATCTGCTGACCGACTTGGATGAGTTGGATTTGAGGAACAATCCTGACCTCATGATGCCTTCTAAGCCGCAAGAAATTCAAAAGTGCTCCGGCATTGAATTAAACCAATTACATAAGAGTGAATTGAAAAAAAAAGGTACAACAAAGTAATTACACGAGTTAATTAAAAAATTGATATCATATAAAATGATTATTAAAAAGATATATAAATATTGTAAATACATTTATGAATGTATTTATAAGCAATATGTAAAAATATTATAAGGCTCTATTTGTCCAACATGATACGATATAATACTGTGGAGTAACCATAGGGTAAACCAATAGTCCAGTCCTAGTGCCATCCATCTATTTTTACTCTTTCTGTCAAAGAATTTTTGATAGGTTTAATGATATTTATGTGGTCTAGTGGCAAGAGCTTTATCCTAGCAATCGGGGGGCCCGGGTTCAATCCCCGGCAAGGACAGATTTTTTCAATTGAAAAAAAAGTTCTTGGGGTGGGTGTATGTTAATTATCGTTGATTTTGTGCACAACTGATACACTATTTACCATCGAGTTAATCTCGTATGACTTTTACAACTCTACAAAAAGAATATTTGGCACATTGTCGTAAGCTGTAATGGCAAATATTTATTAAAAAATAATAACCAGTTATTGTAGAAAAATTGCTTTTGGCATGCTCCATTAATACTCCATATTTAAGTGGACATGGTTTCAAATAAATGTTGTTTTCGTGTTTACCATCTATTCACATCCTGTGTAATTTTAAGTGTGAATTATAATTTGACTTTGGTGTCATTAAATTGAGAATTTCAACAAATATAGGTATATAACAAAAATTTGATTTTCAATTCTCCCTTAGATTCAAGCAAGGATGTGGTTGCCCGAAAGCTTCGTTTGAGACGTGAAGGAAGACGAGAAAAAGGCGCCACTACCAATCAAGATCAAATGAAGATATTAAAAGGAATGCAAGACGCTCCCAATTTTCCCACTTCTCTTGAAGGCATCAAAGGACATTCACTCAAGTAGGATAAGCATACAATTATTTAACTTCACCACACTCTCTTTTGCAATTTTCTAAATGTTTTGTAAATCTTAAAGTTTTATAATATTGCAATTGAGTATGTCGGCTGGTTCTTTGAGTCTCTAAGCTATCGAAAACATCAGGCGTACACTGTTATATAACATATATAAGTCAACATCAAGAATGTTATTGGGTAAAATATACCATCGTTTTATACTCCACATCTTGGCATCTTGCAAAACCTAACTTTACCCTGGCTTACATAGGTGGTGTTAAAGCCAGATATGAAAAGCCAAGGTCTAAATTGGCTCTAGGTTACGTATTCTATTTGACAGTCTAGCATTCAACTGTTGAAAAAATTATCAAAATGTATTTTAATTATGAGTCACAGTCAATAAAATCAATTTATTAATTAGTGTAGCTACTCCAGAAGTTTCATAGTTTTAATATATTTTATGTATACTGTTATACAAACGGTTTTCAAAATATGAACTCATTATAATTCAATACCTTTTCATTTTTCATCTACATTATAACTTTCAATATCTAATTGATGTTGCTTAATGCAATTTTCAGACCTAAAAGGTGGGATGAAGCATTAGAGAAACCCCTGCTCCAATACTCAGAGTTTTTTGATGTTGCCGCTGGTCAAATGCCCGGTTTATCCCTTTGGAAAATTGGAAATTGCTTTCCAAATCTCATTGAAGAGATTGCCCACGGCAAGTTCTATGAAGGTGATTATTATATCGTCTTAAAATCTTCCATGGATGACAAAGGGGCTCTAATGCGGGAAATTCATTTCTGGATTGGAAAAAAAGCTACTGTAAGTATTAAAATTATTACAAAATACCTTAAAAAAATCACGCATTGCCAGTGAGATAGATGCTGACATCTATTGGTTAAAATACATTTTCAATTTCTCAGCTGGAGAAGAGAGTATATGCAGAAGTTCATACGGTCAATTTGAGAAATTATTTAGGGGCTGGCGCCCGAACTATTCTACAGAAACAAGGACACGAATCTGATGATTTTCTTCAACTCTTTCCGTGCACACTCACTTACATCGAAGAAGGCCGCACTGCCAGTGGCTATTTGGGTATTAAAGACACTGTAAGAAAATAACACTTCTATCTTTATTGTTTTGCTGTTAATCATTGGTGTAATATAAAAAAAATATTTACTATTAAGTTCTCAATTTATTATAATCAAAGATACACCGTTTTTAATTCAATCAAAATAGAAAATACATTTGCCTTTTATATATGATGTTCCACACCGTCAATGAATCTAAAAAATCAATTGACATCTAGAGCGATAGTTGATCCTATCTATCTGATACTATACAATATACAAATTTTCAATCATGAAAATGACAATTTCTTTGCTTGCTACTTGAATTGTTTTTAGTCTATCCTTCACTAGTTTTTATTTGCTTTAAAAAACCATTAATGTGATACTGATTTTGTCTTTTTTGAAAGCTGCTCATGGCCATCCAAAGAGACCGACGAGGAACAGAGGAACAGAATCTGTGCTTCGGTCATATGTACTGAATAGAGAGAGAACATTTATAAAGAAAGATGTGAAGATCTGCACTTGTTAATGAATTTGTAGAATTGAATTTTTATTTATAATTTTTTATTTGTCAACATCAGGTGGCAGTGGATCCTCAGTCCAGATATAGAATTCATCATAAAGTCATCGAGAACATGACCTTCAACATTCGCAGGTAATTAATGGGCCACCTCTCAAGTTATTATATGAAAGCTCATTTTAATATATCAAATTATGAAAATTTGAAATTGTTAACTTCTTACGTAATCCTTGTGGAAAGACAAAATACTACCTATATCATGACTATAAATATGCATGTATTGCATGCACCAGGAATATGATTCAAAAATTTACAATCCTTAAGTAGGTTCAAAAATTTCCAACTGAACATTTAAATTTAATTGGCATAAAAAAGTTAATTAGTCATTCTAAAAAAAATCATCAATGTAATGATTTATGATGACCTGTAATTACTAGCATATTTTCGTACATGCTATTAAATATTTCTTGATTGCAAAAAAGCGTTTTCATGGAAACCCAAATATTTTTGACAGGAAAACGTTCCCTTATGCTATTTTTTTTACTTTTACAATTTTCAGAATTTACAAAGAAGTAGTTAAATCAAGAGAGCAGCAGAAGCAGATGTTTAGTTCTGAAATGGAGTATGAAGAAATGGAAAAAGTGCTCAATACGATATTAAGTGATAAAATATATCACAGGCCATATATTTTACCTCAGTTGGAAAATGTTATCAAGTCCGATGAAAGGTTGCAATTGCTTGTTTTTAAGGTAATTGTTAACATCCTGCCAACAAATTATGCTCAAAGAGGATTCGTACTCAATTTAAAGCCAATAATGGAGGTTATTAATGATGGTGTGAGTCTAGAAAACATCAATATTTTGGTTAAAAAGGACGCAACAGCAGACCTCTCAAGTGTGTTAGATTGGATTATATCTAAAATATATGATCAAGATAATGTCTGTCCCGAGGATGTTGCAATTGTTACTAAGATAATTATCGAGGCAAAGAACAAAGAAAGATATATCTTGCAGATAGCTGAAATGCTGAAAATAGCATGTTTTATGACTAGTGATCCGGTGATAAGAAATGACATTATGAAATTGACTAGAGAGACATTGTCTTATGAAAAATTTCTCGAATATAATGTTCAACCAATATTCGAGAGGTTGCAGGCTTTGAATTTGAGAGGAAATGATTTTGAAGCAATATCTGAATGTGTGTCATGTGGTTATACCATCGATAAAAACTTGGCTGGATATTTGATTCAGAGTCTAGGAATATCAGAGTTAGCTGACAATCATAATTTAATAGGAAAAATCATATTAGAGATCGATGAGAGGTACAATTTGGGAGATTTAAGAGACATCTTATACGACAAAATTACTGGTGACAAAGATCTGTTGAAAATAGCTTCTCTTTGGGTAGTAATAGACAATGGAAACAAGCAAAATATAACAATGCCAGAAAATATGATTTTGGGCATGTTAGATTATTCTTCATGTTTAGATGATGAAAGTTTATTATGTCCTAGCGTGATTAGAATAATCGATCTAATTGCCAAGACTAATGATATACCTCAGGCTATAATTGATAAAATGATGGGACTTGTTTTAGAAGACCACTTAAGTCCAAAAATACGCATTTACGCTGCATCTATTATATGTCACAAAAACGAATGCTCGGAAAAGATATATATTGAGCAACTGAAAGATGTTGCGAATGAGGTTGATAAGAGTGATTTAAGATATGTATTCCTAAAAGAAATGGTCCATAAGGAAGTGAAGATTTTCATTGAGGAAGTGGACCATAGTAAGCTGGCTTTGGGCCATATGTATGCCCATAGTCACTTGTATAAAGATATCAACTATAATACAACATTAAGTTCGTATGTAAAGAATGAGTCTCCTCTGAAAATATTCAAACTGTTAAGTACGATAAATGCGGTTGTACTATGCGGAAAAACTATAAATGCAGATATTTTTAATGATTTCCCTGATGACCAGTGGAGAAAGGAATTACTCTGTCATGCAATATTAGAAACAATGGCAGAGGAATCAACTATCAATGAAATTGAGCTGTATAAGTTCGTTGACAATGTAAAGTCCCTAGAAATTTATGCACGGCGGTATAATGCAGAAAAGTTTTCAATCGAGAATATCTTACAATCATTTTTGGGAAAGCAAATGAAATATAAATTAAATGTTTCAAAAGTAAATGATCTGCTAGAACTGTTGCAATCTAGGGAGTCTGCGTTAGAAATAATTATAAGTAGTCGAATCAATTTTCTTATGGACTTAATTGAGATTGAGGAAATATGGATAGAAGAGAATCTGAAAAAATATGACATAGAACATACCAAGAAAAATATTTATGACCTAAACTGTCATTTAAATTGCAGAATTAGCATAATAAATATGTTTTTGGAGAAGTTTGCGCAAGAGAATAAAATAGATAAACTCGTGGAGTTTTTCACACAGCTAGATAAATTAAACTTTTCGGAAGCAGGGAAAGAGAAATTATTGATTCAAATGACTAAGGACGAGGATATCGCTATAAACGATCACCTAGTGAATGTACTAGAACCTACACCATGCGGATGCTTCGATCCTAGTCTGTCAAAGTACAACAAATCACCCGATGATAAACAATTATTGCAATTAATGACCGAGATCTCAGAGCTCAACTCAAATGAAATGAACAATATCGATCTTGCAAAAGAGTATAAAAACGTCATGGACTCGTATGCAAACAATTCTGTAGCATCTCAGAACGATAAGGCCATTAAAGACTGGACATCTTACGACGTTACTGTTTGGGCAAGACTTATAAAACCGCAGGATCAGCATCTCATTAATTTTCGTGTGAGTAAATATGAAAAAATAGCGGTTGTTAAGAGAGCAATAGAACTTGCAAGGGGGTTCTCACCACGTGATACCCAATTATTGGCTCTTTTGTGCATACTCAGTAATGTAAAAGGAAAAGGAATATTAGCTCAAATAAATACGGGTGAGGGAAAAACAGCAATAGTTGCTATGTTAGCGGTAATTCATTCGCTAGATGGTCGAAAAGTTGACGTGATTACGACTTCACCAACACTGGCACTGCCTCAATCAAAAACTTTTAAATATTTTTTTGATATCTTGAATCTAAGATCATCAAGTGACTGCAAAGATGTGTATGCTGATGTTTTATACGTAGATTCTTGTAAAATGATGGGGGAATATGTAAGAAATAGAGCCAAGCGAAATTCGAGTTTGAAAAGAAAATGTGACATTGCTATTGTCGATGAAGTAGATAGTATGTTGCTTGATGGCCGAAATAGTATTCTCCAGGTCTGTTCTACAGCTCCGAATATGGATGCTTTTGGCTCAGTGTTAGCAGCGATCTGGTTACAAGTTACTAACGTAGCTAACTGTCTCATAGAGAAAAATGCATCGACGTATTTTGTAAGTCATGAGAATCTAATTGATGAATCAGGTAACCTGAGAGAAGATGCCTATGATAAAGCCTCTCCGTTGAATACCACCAGAAAAGAATTTATAAGAACATGCACAGAGAAGCATTTGAGGAAAATGCTGAGAGACGTTGATAACCTAGAGTCAGCGGATAAAAAAGATCTTGATCTGTATCCTGAAATCAAGATTCCAAACCATCTACGAAAACTTGTTACCAACTTTAGATTGATGCGTTGGATCGATAGTGCAATATCGGCTAAATATAATTATGTGATTAATCAAGACTACGTGATTGAGGGTAAAAAGATCATTGCAGTAGATACTTCTGACACAGGAGTATTGAAATATAATACAAAATGGGGTGGAGGATTACATCAATTTCTGGAAATCAAACACGGAGCAAAGATGCATTCAGAAGATATAGTTTCCAGTTATATATCAAATGTTAGCTTTTTTAAGAACTATGAGCAAGTTTATGGACTGACGGGCACACTCGGAAGTAAGAGTGAAAGGGAAATGTTAAGGCGTGTATATGAGGTAAGTGATGTGATTATTCCGCCATTTCGCGAAAAGCGCCACCAGATGTTCATGCCAGTAATCGTGAATAGTGAATCCGAATGGTACAACATGATATTAACTAGTTGCATTGATAAACTGCATAAAGGCAGAGGTGTGCTCTTGATAGTGGACTATATCGATAAAACGGAGAAAATAGCAACGATGCTAAAGGAAAAGTACAATTTTACTGAATCAAAGATCAGGATATATGCTAAGAATGAAAATCTTGGGGTGATAGAAAAGGAGTTAGGATCTGGTGAAATTATAATAGCCACAAATATAGCTGGAAGGGGAGCAGATATCAAGCCCACATTTGATGTAAAAAAAAATGGAGGTTTGCATGTTTGCTTAACATTTCTTCCCAAAAATCAAAGAGTAGAATATCAAAATGTTGGAAGAACATCAAGAACTGGGAATCCGGGATCAAGTCAGCTTATCGTGCTCGATAGTGACGAATGTAGCATCCGGGTACTCAGAAAATTACGAAATGAGAAGGAGAACAAAGAAATGAACATGGCTGAGGCTAAAATGAAGAAGATGGTGTTGCAAGATAATCTGCTTACTGAATACATGGAAATAATTGTAGACATCGAAGATGATGATGAAAAAGCCGCAGCATATGAGAGATTTGGGATCTGGTTAGAGGTACATAAGAAAATAATTGATATAGAAGATGAAAAGAAATTTATGGAAAAGTTTTTTATTTTTAAGAATGCAGTATTGGCTGACAGAAGAAATAATTCATTGATTCAGAATCCCTCATTTTGTGTTAGAATAGGAAATCGTCTTTTGAAAGACAAGAAATATGACGAAGCAATTTTAATGTATGACAAAGCGATAGATCTAGATTCTGATTTCAGTGGCAACGCTTATTACTACAGAGGATGTGCATTGATATATAAATATCGAGACGATATGGGCAGTAATCGAGAAAAGATAAAATCTGCAGTAGAAGACTTTAAAAAGGCAAGGAACATAGTAGATCAGAGAATGATAGAGCTTAACATTATACAAAGAGCATCCGATTCAGAAGTTTTGGGAGAGCAGGTGAAACATAAAATGATGTTCTTAGGGATTCTTCGAAATGCTATAGAAAGCTCAGTAGGCGTTGATACTGATGAAATAGAGAGAGATATTAGTAAACTGAAGCTCCAAAAAAACGATGAAGGAATAACGAAGGAGGGTATTGAGGCTATCAATAAGATGATTTGTGACATGGAAATGGGAATAAAAAATGATACCGGAGGAATAATAGGCGACGCTTTAAATAAAAACTTAAGCGTCGATACAGAGCTCATTAGTATAATTGAATCTATACCTGATGAGTATGACAATGACTTATGTCAAAATGAGATGGACGAATCCGAAAGCAATGGGTTTATGGGATGTTTGAAACTTTCGAAGGTAATACCTATCGACTGGGAAGCTGTAGCGGGATTGGCATCGATAGGACTTGTTCAGTTGGTGGCGGGAGCAGTTATTACTGTCTTTTCACTCGGATCAGGATCTTCTGTTGGAATGGGATTAATGTTTGAAGGCGTGAGTGATCTTATAACAGCAGTGAAAGACGGCATTATCAATAGGGACTTTAGTTGGGTTTCATGGGGAATTCAGAAAGCCATTAGTCTTACTGTATCTATAGCTTGTGCTGGTATGAATGCAATCAAGGATGCTGGCAAGACGATTTGTGCTGGTGTGAAGCAAATAGGGTCAGTTGTCACCCAAACAACAAAGCAGGGATGGAAATTAGCAGCCAAGGCAATTGGAACTAGTCTAGCAAAAGGAGTAGCCCTAGAAATAACGAATGATCTGGTGAGCTATGGATTGGATAAAACATTGATGCCAGGTATTCAGCGCAAAATAATCGAAACGATCGAAGGGCCAATACAACAGGCATTGTTAGAGAATAAAATGGTGATGAGGATGTTACAACTAGATAGTAAAAATCGGAACAAGCACTACGAGACCATAATTAAAGGTGAAGCAAGAAAGATATTGAATGATAAAGGTGCAAAAGAACACCCTTTGGTACAAATAGCACATGGGATTGGTCAAGGGATATTAGCCAACAAACAAAAATCTCTTTTTGTTGCAAGCCAAATTATTGCCGCATCAGTACATTTGAAGGGTATCGCGGAGTATGTTCCTAAATTCACATCTAAGTTAGGATCGGAAATTGAGAAAATAACAAGCAAAGATAAAGTATTCACAGTGAATGAGGAAGATGAAATGAAACAAATTCAAACAAAAGAATATGAAATGAAAGAAATTGGAGAGACAACTTATATTGTCGAAGAAAATCGATCAGAAAATCATTTGAAAAATCACGATGAAATTCATCAAAATATGCCAGAGCAAGTAACTTTCAATACAAATTTGGAGTTGGATACTGGAAAGTTGGCAAATGAATTAGCAGGAGAAGTATCAAAGGATATCAGTAACATCTTGAGAAGTACAATAATTAATCCTGTGGTAAGTCACACTGTGAATTATGGAATGAATAGTTTAAATTCTATATTGGATGGTTGTATACAAGACGAGATAGGAGACTACAAAGGAAAACGGAGAGTCATATTCTCTCAAGATTCACATACACGTCATAGGATACCAGAAGACCATAAGGCGCGAGGCCAAGAAGCGACAGTAGAAGCAGAAAACATGATATCAGATCTATCAAATGGTGGAGAAGGTGGAATGCAACATTTAGGTGCTATATCTGAATCGATAGCGAGTCCAATAAAGGTGATAGATAGTGAAGGACGTGTTGTTCATATCATCGGAAAGAACAGAAAGGGAAATCCTGTAGAGATACAATATCATCATGACGGAGAATCCGGACATTGGACATTACCTGGGAATAAAGAGCCTAAAGTGTGTGGTGCTGGAAAAAATGATTGTCTATTTAATGTAATAGCCGAGCAGACCGGTCGAAATAGCTGCACTTTGAGAAATGAAACAGCTGATATAATGATGAGTCACATTGAAATAGTAACTAGTCAAATGCCTGATATTCGAAGGTTAGAGAAGTATCAGAAGCATATGTTGAACATGGGTGGTGCGTGCTATGACAGAAAGCAAGGCGTAGCCGGGGCAAAGAGTATAATTGATGCTTCGGAAGGAAATGTTGGCCATCATGACTGCCCTACTAAATATAAGAAAAAAAATCCTCCAATATGTCCTATAGATCCCAGTAATTGCAATCAGAACTCAGGTCATTCTCGAGGTCATGCACCTAATCCAAATCCGGAATTATACCCAGATTTAGTGAGTGTCGATAAATATTCTTCTTCTAATAATCCTTCGAAACCAAACGTTAAATCAGCATTCGTTTCGCAGAAGCAACAAGATTCTTTCCTACATGCAGCTTTCTGCACTAAAGAAGCAGAGAACTCATTTCAGCTCCTCAATTCAGGAAAAAACAGAACGGATTTTACTGTTGAAATTGGTGAACTTAATTTACCAACCAATTTGAAGACATCTGGCCAGAGGTGGGTCAATGGAAAAGAAACAAATGAACTTTTTCCAATATTAAAAGTAAATACAGTTATAGAGCATCGGTGGGGTCAGAAACATAACAAAGATGCACCTCCGCAAGTTTTAACATTCTATCCCATCTTGAAAGATAATATGGATCAGAGCCATAAACACAGAAGAAATCTTTAGCTTATCATTCAGAACTCGAATTTATCGTCTAAAAATTATGGTCCCGTCACAAATATTATATCCCGACTGACCGTTTTTGTTGAATATTTCTCATTAACACATTCGACCCCATCCATTCGGTTTGTAGAAAAAAACTGAGACTGCAAGTGTGCGTTAACGATTCATGATCATAATGTTTCCGGTGATTACTGAACATCTGTGTCTTCTAAAGGAGAAGATGACAAAAAACACGACAATGAACCTGGAATGATATTTACAGAAGCGTATTGGCCTTCGAAAAGATAAAAATATTTTTCTACTCCAAAGATAAAGATGAATCTGTAAGAAAAATATGTGAATTTGAAGGGTCATTGCTAAAATTGAAGGGACAAACTGCAAAGAAGCAACGTAGTATTAAGGACTGTTATAGGTATAATAAGAAAGTATAATAAATAAATAAGTTTTTTAAAGTTTTACTTTTTTTATTTCATATTAAAAAATTTCCCGTAGTTTCTCATTTCCCACATTTATTGTGTGTTTTTTATGGTCATTTGAAAAACGTAGAATCTGGGTTTCACTTTAGTGTGAATCCTAAATGAAACTAACTGAAACTGTCGTATTGGATATAAAGTACGGCGGGATCTTATGATCTTTGAGAAGGGATGCCCTACTGAAATCACTTTGTGGGCCAAATAAAATAATCTATGCCTCTGAAGGGCCACACCTAAATATTTTAAACCTTAAAAATAATATGATATTGATATAATACTAATAAACAAACAGCTCATAATTAAAATACTTTTATTATTTTTGCAAATTACCAGTGATAAAAAGGGCCCTCAAACAAAATGTTAATATTTTTTCCAGTGGTTGTAACATAAATTTCATTTATCACATTCATTTGATCATCGACACCTCTGATGAAGATAGCAAGCTGAGTAGTTCATATCTTTGATATAATTATGCTGTCTCATCTATGCCTCTATAGCCAGTATGTTAAGTATCTTGAAAGTGTGTCCATAGGGGTCATTAGATATTGGCATTACTACAAATGAATGTCTGGCGGCAGAATGCGACTCCCAGGTAAAAATTCGTAACGAATTTAGTATTTTTTTAATGTATTTAATCAATATAAAATTCAAAACCGTGAAAAGGGCCGCAGAGAATCTTTTATAGGGTCACATGTAGCGCGCGTGCCGAAGTTTGGTCACCCTGATGTAGAAGGCTTTATTCTAATTCTAAGCATTACTATTTTTGTCAAGTATTGATCTTTCGCTAAAACCAACTTGCTAAAAGTGACAGTAATATTTTTAATTGTGAAACTTATACGAGATAATTCTATGATAAATAATGTAACAAAACCCAAGATCTCTTTTTCATTTGAAAAAATCTGACCTTACCGGGAATTGAACCCGGGCCCACCTCACCGCTTGGACGAAGCTCTTGCCACTAGACCACAGGGACTTAATAAACAGCACTAAAATTTTACTCTATAATTGTAATATGATTTGCATTAATGGTTGTTTACGCTTTATTGGACATAATTAAATTTGCCGAGTGGGTGTAAGAATCTGGATTGAATTAGGTTCTGCAAACAGATGTGTGCTATCATCACTGTCCTCAGCTAACATGTGGGAAGAAATGTCATGGCGCTGTGTATAAAGTAATCATAATATTATTATCATTGTAGCATTAAAAATGTTGTGAGATTCTTTGTTATCCCACATGGTGGTAAATTTTTCACTATTACGGTTTAGTAATTTTATTGTTAGATTCATCTTTTGTATGTGATATTGGTTTACTCACTTTATGATTATGTTCACCCATTGGAAAAGTACCGTAAAACGGGGTGAATAGAGACAAAAACAAGGATGGAACTTAAGCACAACTTTACTAAGTATCGTATGTCATCATTATGGTTATGTAAGTTTCTTCACAATGACTATAACCAGGGCTTTGAAAAAAAAAGGTGCTGGAACTCCTTCATGTCAAGCTTTTTACTAAATAAAATAACACATCTCACCCGGTTCATTAAAATACCATATTTTATCATTTTGAAGAATTATATAAATATAGATTGTAATTACGTAAGCGCAATCATTGTTTCGTATACAATTGATTTTTGAAATTTTGAAAAAAAAATACCGTGAAAAAAGGTGCCGGAACGTCGTTCCACGGCGTTAAATGGTAAAAAAGTCCTGACTGTAATACTATCTAATTTGAATTGTTTGAATTTTGAGCCCGGGTCGTTAGCGACAAAACTCACGGAGAAGTACAAAATTTAAACAATTCAAATTTGATATTGAAATTCCATCAAGCATCCTCAGTCAAAGTCCTTAATTACTTAATAATAATATCTCTCTAATGGCAAAACCAAACCAACTAAATTTAAGTTCGATGCCAGTGCATCCTTACTGTTCTCAACCTTATAAACTTTTTGAATTGAAGTAAAAGAATCTATGTAATTTTGTATATCTATTAAAATTTCACATTTGTCAAATTTATGAAAACTTAATTGTGAAATGAGCTCATTGATTGTTAAGTTCAATCAAATTGATGTATCATGTTAATTTTCAAATAAATGGCCACCCCTGGGACAATTTCTGGATTCGCCACCGTCTCTACCACAGTGATAAAGGTAAATTGACTTAATATTTTTTATAAAACTGTTTAACGGTTTAATGCTGATTTAGCAATCAGTGACTCTTTTTTAAAAATTAACTTTTGAATATCGAAGCTGAGGTATGGAAATTAAAAAAGGCATTGTGTCATATCACCAGGCTTAGTAATGGGATCTTTAATTGTGTCCTCCAATCACCTCCTTATGTAAGCAATACTGTTTGACAAAATGGATGCTTAAGATTAACTGACATATCAGATGGTATAATTTGATATTTACTGAATAATAAATAGCACACTGATTGATCCTAAATAAGAATTGAAGTGGGTGCCATATTATGAAATCATCGCGACAAAAATGCGATATTACAAGAATGTATGAAATGCAAATTTTTGAATATAAAAATATAATGAATAGGTATATTAAACATGATTTCAATATTTTGTAGTATTTTCATGTGTAGGCAAAAGTGTTACTTTCATAAAAATTGAAATACTTTTTCTCTTTTGCATATTTTTACTTATTATTCTATGGTTAAAAGAAGGGGTGTAAAGACTGCGAAGTATTGATAATATATCTGGCCATATATTTCTTTCGGCTTATACGAGGCCAAAGTTAAAATTGCACCATTCTTGAGAATCTCAAACATAGTGTTCCTATTTTTTTTTTTTGAGTAATTGTGGACATGAATTATTTTTTCTTCCTTGGTATATATTCAACCTGCAACGCAGTTGCCAGGAAGAGCTATAACAATGTACATTTTATAAGTGTACGTTCATGTATACACCGCATTCGTTAAATAATTATCATGATGATTATTTATTTATTTATTTATTGTAAAAAATTAAACAGAATACATGGCATTACAGCTGACGCCAATGCGCCATGCATTTGACAATTAATAAAAATAACACAAAAAGTATTACACAAAATTGAAAAAAATAAAATAAATATAGAATTAACAAATGTATGGATCAGAACAGAAACATATTAATTACATAAAAAGAAAAAATATAAAAACAAATTATGTTACTATTATGACGTATCGAATAAATAGCTTTTTGTAACATCGTTGATGAAACGAACAAATATGCTAGTGGTCAATTCAATCCTCGAAAACATTCGCTGTAGAAAAAATTAAGAAGTTTAACTTTGATTTTGAAGTATTTTTTGGTGTTATTTATAATACGAAAATTTGTTTTCGTCCTCATCTTCAAAGATTTTTTTTCGACGACATTTACAGCACATTCACCATTTTTTAGATCTATTTTAAAAGGGAACGTTTTCTACAAATATTTTTTTTTGCTACATTTACATTAACAATATCGATTTGTAGGTGAAGCATTTAAATGAAAAATTCTGCAAAATTTTTATTCCTGGAAGAATAATAGTTATTGACGAACCTAAATAAATTTCAAGCGGAGAATTATCTTTATAGCATACAATTCAAATAAGCCAACTAAATGAAGTATTCGTTATACCTATATATGTATCATTTTAAAAAACATCTGCCAAACACCGTGTAGAATGTAGTTGAAGCGACTTTTAAATTTTACAACATTGGGACTGTCCAATCTTTTGTTTCATAACCGAGAGGCGACATTTTCAACTAAGTAACCAATAAAAAGTAAGGTACGAAATATTACCCCGTAAGCTTGAGCGAATCAATGGTTCACCATTTCAGGTAGAAACCGTTTAGTTGAGTGTCTTCTGGACAACAATGCAAGACGATTAGAAAGAATCTTTTCCAAGGATTTGCAGTCGATTTTTTGTATATATTTACTATATTATACAAAATTATTGCTATGCAATAAATATAAATGATGCAAACAAAACATATTGAAGGCATAGGTACGTATTATTTTATTAGTGTAATTTAACGAATATTTTTATCGTAATGTACCAACCATCCGATGGTCATACGAATGATCAGATAGGGTGTACCAAGTCTAATGAACCAAAATTATTATTTTTAATAAAAAATGCTTTTTTAGTTTTTAATTAATCATGTACTTCATCCAACCCAATTGAACACTATCACTCACTTGACCAGGACATTTTTTTTTTGTAAAATCAACATATCAGAGTAGCTTACCAGACATGAGAAAATTATTTTGAATGCTTTCTATTTTTTTTAGAGATATAAATTCATTTAGAATATTTGATTTTTAATATGATATTTATATTAGGAAAATGGGTATGCAGTAGAAAACCACTGATCCGGATATGGCATATGGAGGTAACGTACGTAAAATAAAATATACCCATGGGAGACACTGATATTAAAATTGCTAATACATTGTGACAAAAATATGTGAGGCGCGGGCCATTGCCAGAGGATGCACAAAATAAAATATTTTCCCAACCAGAAAATATGGTAAAATAAATGAATCTTCAATGATTAAAAATAATTTTGTAAAAGACAAACATATACATCATGTAGGAATGTTCTTCTTTAAATAAGTTTTTCTGTTTATTGCATTCAAAACAGAATAATAGTAAGTTTATAAATTTTATACGAAATAAGATTTGAAGAGGCTTGGATTTTATTTTCAAGGGAGGCGCTGTAGAATAATAGTTTGGAAACCACAATAATACGCTGTTTATACTTGGGCTATGAAATATTATAAGTAACAGAAAATTCCAGAAATTTTAACAACATACTCAGAATTATAAAATTTACATCTTCAGGTTGTTGTGTAGTTTACTGGTTTCCTAGAGGATGTAGTAGTATATAAGTCAGTGGCTATTTTAAAATTATTAAATATGTACACGGCAACCAACCCAAAAAAATAAAATTAAACGACCGATTCTCGTATTGTAGTAGTTTGACGTAAATGATTCATGCATGGCCGCAGAGACAACAATGATGACTTGTCCTTACTCATACTTCAAGAAAAGTTTTTTTTTAGATTTATTTCGTAGACGCTTCAAATGTCTAGAACAGTGGTTCTCATGTGCGGCCACCAGACGATTTGACTGCGGCCACCAACAGCTGCATAGAAAATATTTATATTTAGAAGAATATGATTTTTTTAGTTATTTTGTCAACAAAGACTCTGAAAATGAAATATTTCGTGTGCAATTGATACCAATAGTAAATTGACAAACATGATTAGGTCTAATTTGAATTTTTTGAATTTTGTACTTTTCCATGAGTTTTGTCGCTAACGACCCGGGTTTCGCCTTTCGGCATCTTCAGGCATTCCAAGTGCACGGATGTACTTGAACTGACGCGTAGTAAACAGTTTGTATCGTTTATATACAAAAATATAAGTAGATCACTAAGTTAAAAGGTTATTAAAATGTAAATTAGCGAAATTTGAATGAATACAAGTTTCAATGAATTAAGTGGGTTTGTTATAATTATGGGGATTTTTAAAAATATTAATGACCAGATAATAACATAAGGATATTTAAAATAAATCTAGGGTTTTATCCGACCTATCATTAATTAGTTAATCTATTTGATATTGAAATTCCATCAAGCACCCTCAGTCGAAATACTTAATTAATGATTAGGTCTATTTGACATACCTCAAACACAACAGATTCAAAACAAAAATTTAATGCGGCCACCAGAGATTTCCGTAGGGTCGCTTATGTTTAAGATGCGGCCGCAGGATAATTTTCCGTGAGAACCACTGGTCTAGAACCACACCCTTATAGTTGATATAACGACCACCCGAACTGAAAAATAATTGAGTTTTTTACGTGGTTTGGATATAACTAAATGCCAAAATTAATGTTAACAACGCAAAAACAAAAGATATTGGGTCGACTAATGTTTTATATACTACATATATAGACCAGTGGTTCTCACGGAAAATTGCGTCCGAAATATTCAATTTTCAGTCCGACTCCGACTCCAGCATTCACCAAAAACACGACACGAAAAAGTTTAATTTCGTCACGCTTTTTTCCTACCTATCATATTTATATGTATTCAATTATACATATATCAACCAACCAATCTGGACGACAGCCAAGTTTTACACACATTACATAATGCAAAAATAAAAAGTTCACACTTTTAAAAATTTCCGACTTCGAGTACGACTCCGGCCAAAAAACTCCTACTCCACGACTCCGACTCCCACTCCACAGCTCTGGGAAATACAATATAAAGAAAACACATAAAATGTTTTTTTCACAATCCATAATATATATTTATGCACAGCTTGTTTTCATCTGGTACAGCTTAAAAATTCACAGATGACTATTGTTTGTATTGCTACTTATGTAGTTGTTTGCGACCCACAGGTTGGGAACTCGGATAATACATGATTATAATTATGCATTTAATATTAAGAATACATTGTTCATGTATGTATAAGATGCACCATCTGGTCAAGCACTGTTTTCAAATAATCAATAATACATCACGCAGTTTGTTATTTATTACTGCATGTATACATAACTTTTTTTTAACATAACATGGCGAAATATTTAATAAGACCTTATTAAACATTAATATTGAAGTGGTATGTGAATGCAAAAATGAAAATATAATAGTTAAGTAAGAAAAATTCATAAATTTAGATCAGTGATGCACAACTTTTGGGAGAAGGGCCAGCTTACGCGATTCTTCTGTTCCTTTTTTACGCGATATACTCGTTTTAACGCGACTATTTTTGACAGAAGAAATTGTGATTATAATTAAGGATTTCGACTGAGGGTGCTTGATGGAATTTCAATATCAAATTTGAATTGTTTGAATTGCGTACACATGAGTTTTGTCGCTAACGACCTAGGTTTTGCCTTTCAGAATCTTTACTGCTTGAGCACGCCACAAAAACGAAACATAAAATTTTTCAGGATTTTTGGCACGCGGACCCAATATATCGCCATACCTGCTGTAGGATTTAAGAATTTATATATAAAAATCTTTAACTTCAGGATATTTATGCAAAACTTACTATTCATAAAATAATGAGAGTCAGAATATTATCGTAAAATATTCGTTTCCTGTTGTATCAATTGGAAATAGCTACGCAGAAACCAAAACACTAAATCTAATGGTTTCATGTTGATTTTAAACTTTAATCATACAACACAGAGTCCATCAGCGATTTCTAGAATTTTCCATAACTTCCTTGTTGTCATACCATCACATAACAAGAGACGAAGAATGTGGTGTTAAAACATGGCAAATAAGCGTTTGGAAATAATCATGGACTCGGCATTAGCGGCAATGTTGATGGCATTTCATATTCCACGGCAGTGGCAGACCTTTTCAGCTATTCGATCGAATAAGGTAAACAATAATGAGTAATTTAGTTGCACAAAAATTATGTATAGACATAGATCTGATGACTATTTTAGAACAAGAACGTCAGAACTAGGGTTTCCAATCCCGGGCCACAATTTTGATCCCGGGATTTCGGGATTGCAATAATTCAAGCCAGGGATTAATTATATAATAGCTTTGCAAATGTTGGGCTTTATCCTCCGCACTACCAGGGTCTTTCCAGGAATAAAAAATTTGATACTAATGTATAATTCTTTGGTTCGAAGCCGACTTGAGAGTGGATCGATTGTTTGGGCACCGAGGGGTGCGAAATGTGTTCTTATGGTGGAGATGGTTCAGAAGAAATTTTTGAGAATTCTCTATTTGAGGACATATGGGTACTACCCATGGCTTTATCCAACAGACTTTCTCTTAGGAATGCTCACTTTCAATAGTTTGAATGCTCGAAGAGAAATGTACTTGGCATTATATTTCTTTCGGCTTATCCGAGGCCAAAATGAGAATTCCACCATTCTTGAAAATGTTAAATTGAATGTTCCTGATATTTTTTTGAGGAATCGTGAGCATGAGTTGTTTGTTCTTCCAAGAGGTAGAACCAGTCTGCCAATGGGAATGCCTCTGGGAAGAGCTTTAACAATTTTAAACGGCATTGCTTCGGATGTCGACATATTTCATATTGACGTGAGTGAGTTCAGACGAATACTATGTTTTATGAATAAAAGTTGATTTTGTCAGAACTCACTTGGTTGACATCTTTGAAAATTTCTAATATGATTTTATAATTTTTTTCTCTCAGTTTTTATGACTACAATGTTTTCATCTTGTTTTTAATTAATTAGTAATTTATATTATGTATTTACATGTATGTATATATATAAATACATGTATTTATATTTGTCAAATACATGGCGCATTGGCATCAGCTGCAATGCCATGATTTGCTTTTTCTTAAATAAATAAATAAATAGATAATATTTTTTTAAAAGTCGATAATTTTCATATTTATTAAAAATAAGCCAAAAAACTCCGACTCCACAGCCTTGGTAAAAAGGTTGGGGAACACTGGTTTAATGTACGTTAGTGATATTGATTTCCATCGATAGCCCTAATGTAAATTATTGTTGGCCAACTATTTCGATCTACAGTAGAACCTCGATTATCCGGATTTTCGATTATCCGGATTGGTCAAAATAAACAAAAATATTACAAATTTGCTGATATGCACGTGGCGAATTGTGTCCACTGTTTACGTACGTGATGAAATGCAGTCTTAATATTTTGATCGTTGCATTTGTTCTAACAATAAGTCATGTGTAACAATTTTAAAAGATGGTTTGAAAACATTTTATTCCAGGAGTGAAAAAATATCAAAATTTCATAGATAAAATAGGAAAAACGTTATTATTACTTGACAATGCTCTGTCCCACCCATCTATTGAATATTTAAACCAGATTGATGAAATTTTTACGGTAAAAACTCTTCCACCAAATGTCACATCGATAATACAACCTATGGATCAGGGTGTAATTGAAACATTTAAACGTTTATATAGAAAAGAGATGTTTCGACGAATATTGCTAGCAGATGAAAATAATGAAGAAACAGTTATCAGCGTCCTCAAGAAAATAAATTTAAAAGATTGTTGCTACATGGCAGCAGAAAGAAAATACCATTAGTGAGTTCCAGTAACGAAGTTGAAAATGATAGAAGAGACATTGCGGAAGCAATAACACAACTTTCAATGTGTGTTGAATGCGACGAAGAAGATATAACCGAGTGGTTAAATTGCGATGCAAACGATCCTGGATTCACAATTTTGAATGATGACGAAATAATTAAAGAAATATCAACCTTAGAGGAACAAGATCAAGAAGACGTAGAAGAGATTTGTGAGTGGGGATATATTGCTCCTACACATTCTGAAGCTTTTCAGTGTCTAGATGTCGCCATGAAGTGGCTTGAGAGTCAAGAAAATTGCTATTCATAACAACTTATGTGTCTTAAAAGTATTCGTGATTTGGCAGCATTGAAAAGAAAAGCTAGCTTTAAGCAGAAATTGAAAATTGATTTTTTCAATAAAAAATAATTTATAATTAAAGTTATGTATTTATTTATTTATTGGCTTAAAACTATATAAAATACATGGCATTACAGCAAGCGCCAATGCGCCATGCATTTGACAAATTAATAACAATTACATAACATATTAAACAAAAATTTAAAAAATAAGAAACAGAACAGAAACATATTATTTACATAAGACAAAATAAAAAAATTAAGCTGTGGATTCCGTTGTACATGTGCAATAGGTCACCACGGCAAAAATTCCATGAAACTCTAGTATCAGAGATATCAGGATAATCTTCACCCTCAACGTATCGCCCGTGACGATAAGCGCATATTCTCTTTTTAAAAGCAATATGAACTCAACCACTATAGCTGGGTGATAACTGTCCTCGAGGACTAGAGGGTAATCACTTACGTACACCGATACACAGCAATCTGCATCAGCCAGTACCAAGCACTCTTGCCTTCACATTTTCAATCTGTGAGAACTGTTTGAGATTCACACAGCTTAAAAAATAAGCAAACTCAAATCCTACTCCGGGCATCGACGAATACCAACTGAAATCACCAATGATAGCAATAGAATTTTGCATTGACAAGTTCTAAAAAAAGTTGAAAATTTGTTCATATGACTCAAGTGAGCACTTAGGAGGAAAATAAATGCAACAAACCGTCAGAAGTGACCCACCGCACATCACTTCAACAACGACAACATCAACCTGGATACATGGATTACACTCTCAACACATTGTAACACTCTCAACACAGTCAGTACGTATTGCGATGAGGACACCACCACCTCTTTGGCCATATCTACGATCTTGACGAAATACGATATACTCATAAGTGAAAAGTTCAGCGTCATTATCAGATTCATTGAGCCATGTCTCACTCAGGCAAACAACTGGATAGCTGGTCGCCATTAGAGCGTTATGAAACCCAATAGACTTGGTTCGAAGACCCCGAACGTTCAGATAACATACATCAATATTCTGAAAAGAAAGTCACAACTTTTTTGGTAAGCTTTGTGGTTTATGTTGCCACTCTTTTACCACTGAATTAAGTGGCCACACATCAGGACACAAAAATTTATTAGACTTAGATTGAGGCACTCCAATTTTAAATGAAGAGTATCTTGCCTTTGTCAGCAATTTAATAATTGATAGCGACATCTGGTACACTTTGAATTAAAAAATCAGTAAGTCCCTCAACGGTTGTATCAGCATGTAGGGACCAGACATGAATATAATAAAGTTGCTCAATTCCTGAGCAAGCAGCAGTCCCAGTTCTAGTGCCGCATATGCGAGCACTCACTGGTGAAGGTGAAGTGGAAGAAGTTGAAGAAGTAGTATAGCTTTTGCTTTTTCTTCGTTTCACCGTTGTCCATTCTTCAACATTCAATATACCATCGTGGGAAGTAATCGATGAAGTTGATGGAATGGGTTGACTGGGCTTAATAAACTTATCATTGGGCACTATAATTCTTGCAACCGGTGTGGAGGCAGGAGACACTTGACGCCTTTTTGGTTTACTAGTAGGTGTACTGGTATGAGATAAGGCCACTGAACGAGTGATCCTCTTCGTCTGTTGGGGTGGCTGAGATGGCTCATTTATAGGCTTATCGCTGTTTCCAGATTTCACGAAGCTTTAAACTGCTTCAACTCGCTCAGTAAGAGCCTTCAAACATTGAAGAATATCACTTATTTCATTTTTTATATCCATTTTGATTTATAATATACTTATACAAGATACACTTGAAAATATGTTTATTAAATTAACAGGTGAAAACAAGTGAACTCTAATAGAAGATTGTAAAGTAACAATTTGAAAACTATGGTTAACTCATATATATATGTATATATAGATATAGAAAATACTTGTCACTTTAATGGTCACTTTAAAATATTACAACAGTGAAGTCCTGAAGAAATAAACTGTGTATAATAACTAATTCTTGTATAATTTCACAAATACGAAGCACTAATAATGACAGCTGGTGGAGTGTCGTGATGTCGTCATAGCAACTATTAATAATCTAAAGAAATAATAATCATTAAATAAACAATTATTATTAGAAATAACAAGTATTAATAATCTAAAGAAATAAAAGTGATTTATACTGAATATATTTTTTTTTCGATTATCCGGATTTGTCCTTATCCGGACTACCTTCATCCCCAATCAGTCTGGATAATCGAGGTTCTACTGTATTTATTTCCATTATTCCACAATTTCTATGCAAAATAATTAGCAAGCCACTGCGGCGATACATACCTATGTATAAATTATCAGTCGACTTAATTCGATTGAGGAATGCTAGAACCAGCTTCCCGCGATCTCGTTATGCCGGCGACAAGTTGCACCATGCATGTGCCACTATGCACTAAAATGAAGCCTGCAATTTACTTCGCAATTTGTGTACTTTTATGAGTCACCGACTCGCCAACTGCGACACCTGTGGTTGACGGTAGGCCGAAGAGGTCTTTACAGAATGGACCCATAATCGATACGTATAGATAACTCATTTATATTTAATTGGCTTTTATATATATACTCGACATTTCCTGGAATTTGAATTTTGATTTTATGTCTTATCTCGGAAGGGATTAAATATCGTAAAACAGTGATGCACCACCTTTTAGGGAGAAGGGCCAGATAATCGATTCTCAAATACACTTCTTTAACAGTTCACTCGAGTTTGCGGCAGCCGTTGATACTAAATAAATTGTCTCCCCTCTGACATAAGAATTCACCTACCGCACGTAGCCCACACGTTCAGTCTATATCAAATAAGGGAATTTAAAATTTTTGAACTCTGGCAATCTTTTTTTTTCAGGACAATTTCTCAGCGCCACTCTTTCGAGCGCATACGTATTGTGGTCAGTCTGTAGTTCGAGAGCCGCATGGGTGAAAGTGATTAAATTATCGATATTTTTAATGTACACCCAGTCCTTATTTTACGCAATTTTATTGGAGGGCACTGTTCCTTTTTCACCCGATTTACTTGTCTTAACGCGATTATTCGAATACGCACCACAGCAGTGAATACAATTGTGCATGTGTACATATGAATCTGTTTCTCATTGTATTTTTATAATCAATAAAGACATATCTTTTTTTCTGAAAACAATTTTTATTTTTCGAAACAAGCCTTTTCTAGAACCAATGTATCGCGTAAAAAAGGACTAAAATTGAGAATTTAAATATTATTGGGCCGCAAGACATGCCTTTGCGGACCGTAGGTTGTGAATCACTGTCGTTAATAGATATATGCCAGGCAAGTAGTTAAATTATATATGAGGTCGACGTCGCCATTTTCGCTTGCGATGTCTACGAGATCGACACCTAGAATGGAAATTTTAATAAATCGACTTCTTGAAACATAATAATAAAAAAAATACTTATTCCAAGGGGGACGTGGATAGGCGTCCTTTCTCCATATGTTTGGATTTTACTCGTAGTCAATGTACTAAAATCAGGGCCGGTTTTGCTAATCGCGAGCAGTTTCACATGATGAAACCTTAATTAATTAACTGTGGAATAAGTACCTACATTTATTTTGTGTATTTTTAAAAATAATCTTAGCAGAAAATGCTCGCCATGAGCGAAACCGATCCTGATTTTAACAAATTAACGGTGGAATAAGTACTTAACATATTTTACTGTTTTTAATATAAAGAACACATTTAACCACTTCAGTACCGTAAGGCCACTGGTGGCTGCCGCGTACGGACGTCAAGAATACCGTTGCAAATATTGCAAAATATGTAAAAAATCTTCTGGTAAGAATTCTTATGATATTTTTCATTTCATAGCTACTGACATCTTTACACTATCTCAAGTAAAAAATTGTTATTTGGTCACATCGGTCAATCTAGTTGAAAAAAGGATTTTTTAGAAGTCGGGCGGTAGATGTGACCATTGCGACAATTTTGCTCGGTACAGAAGCGGTTAAAGTGAAATTGATTTCTGTATGAAGGTCTCTATTATGTTTACCACTAATCCGATGGGGCTTAGCGAGGACAATTTGCTATCTGCGAGCATTATTTTTATATCCTTACTCTTTCCAAAAAAAGACTTTGAGCGATCTAAAGAACAACTTCTGTTGTGGTGATATCTTCGGTCAGATCAGGTCAAGTTGTTTGAGAACGTTCAAAGTTTATATGAATAACAGTCGCATAAAAAAGTCGCACAAAAAGAAGTTTGGATTTATCCTAATAAAAAAAAATACAGTAGGAAAATATACACTTGATAAAAAGGCTGACAGCCGATATTCTGAAATATAACACGATTTATGTAGAGATAACGTCGGTCACCAAACTGCATTGTTAAAATGATTTTTGTGTTGATTATATTATTTTTATCGCCATCCAATCAATAGCAGTGCACCGATGCATTTGTTTGATTGATCGCTATGCAGATAACAACCCTATTGCGTTCTGCGGTCTGACGTTAGCCGAAGACGAAAAAACTAAGTAAGTTGTAAGAGAAACTCGTGATATAATTTTTTCTTTTGTTTTGTGCAAATTATGCACTGATATCACTAAGGTGAGCGATATACACATGAACAATAATGCCACATCATAATATCTGTCATATATTAGGTAATTTTCAAAACTGGTCAGTTCCAAAATGATTTTTTTAACTGCCAATTTTAGATTAAACTTTTGAGACCTTTTTTACTAACATGGAAAAGATGGCATTTTTACACTATACATACCTGTAATTCTTTAATTTAAAACAAATTTAAGAAATATTGCTAGTACACACAAACTTATGAGGAAAAAGTAATGAAAACATCTCACTTTCTCAGTTTTCCAACAAATGGATTTGACCAAATTTGAAAATTACTTCCTTGATATAAGGACTAGAATCAGATAGGCTGGTCGAAAAATAATAACAAAAATGTATTATTGGAATAAAAAATTTATATAACATTTCTTATAGACAAATAAATACACACAAAAAATAGACATATTTCGGTCGAATTTTTCCACTCATAAAAAAAATAATCTTGTTTTCTCATTTTGGCGACAAGCGATGAATATAATTTTCAATGTATTCTTATATGGCCATTAAGATCAGAGGTCCCCTAACTCTTTTGTCCCGTAGACACCTTGCCGATTTTTTTCAGTTTTCTATATACCCCCTAATATATATATTTTATAAATTCATCAACGTTAAATGTGCTTCACACAGAGTTGCTTATTTTTCACCATTCGATAGGGTATACTTTGGAGTAGAAGTTCAATAGCTATAAATTTATTCATAAAAAAAAACACAAAGTGAAAGTCTAGTACAATACACAAAAAATGCTTTTAATGAGAAAGATGCGCCTGATGCTTTGATAGAAAAAAAAACAATGTTTGGCTTCAATTTAGTTAAGCTTAACCTTAAATCTATTGTGGACCCCCATTTACATATAGTACTGACGTAGAGCCTTTGCAGACCACTTTGGAAATAACTGATTCAGATCATATAGGGTCAACATTTTCAGTACTGGGGCCACAATTTTTGTAATCATTTTTTTTAAACAATGAAAAACAAATAAAAAAATTGTTACATAGAAAATTTAATGCTTTGAGTTAGTAATTTCAGCAGATAGAATTTAGTCCTCAGGAAAATTTTTCAATCAAAAAATAATAGTATGAAAAACATTTTTTTTCCCCCATATCCGCTCCCTATTCGGAGCATATGGCCTCCACACGGTGCCTCCAAGATTCTCTGTCTCCCGCCAACCTCCTCGCATCTTCCCAGATCATCCCGGCGTCCCTTAGCTCCCCTGAGTACATCCTATGGATGGTCATCAGAGGCCTTCCGCGGCGTCGGGATCCATCAGGTTGATAGAAGAGGCAGGCAGGATTCAGGCTCCCCTGGGGCATCCGCAGCACATGTCCAAGCCAGGTCCATCGTCGCCTTTTAATTTTAGACGTAATAAGGGGCTGGTTTGTCCGCTCTCTTACCAATAACAATATACTAAATAACAAGAATAGAGAAAATACAGAAAACAATATACTAAATAATTAGTAAGAGATTGATCAAAATCAGTATCTTGATTATTTTTATCATCCATCACCTCACTTCAATTTAATATGAAGAAAATAAACCGTATATTCTTTACTAGTTATAAAAAATCTAATTCTATTGTATATCACGTGCTAACTTTTTTTAAATTTGGAACTATTCATATGTTGTTTATGATTTGATAACACTTTGGAGAAAGGTGCGAGTTATTCGTGAACTTAATAATAATTATTACAATTGCGTTATTCCGCTTAAAGTTATTGAAAGCATTATAAAAAAAACGTTTCAAAGTATTTGTTGAGCATGCATATGTTGTCGTAGCTTAAATTACAAACGCGGATCTATCTTGAAGTAGTTAGTAGAGACTCCAATTTCCAGACATCTCAACTTCTCGAGTATCGAGTAGTAATATTTTTAGATTTACCGAAATATATACTATAAATTCAAATTTGAGTATGTAAATAAATGATAAATAAATAAATAAAGTTATTTCATATCATTTATTCATTTATTTCAATTTATAAAACATTTGGGTCAACATTAATAGAAAATTAAATCAAATTTTAAATTGGTTCGATGTTTTGCTATTTTAATTTTCAATATTTTATTTTGTCTTTTTTCATCATAAACTTGTCATTGATAAGATAAGTCAGCAGGAGCCAAAGCAAAAATAACAAAAGAAAGTCTCGCATATCATAGTCAGCGAGTATTACTCGAGTATTATTCAAAACACTCGAGTATCGAGTACTTGAAAAATGGACGAGTATTCAAAATTCGAAAAAAATACAGTTTCTATTTAGTATACATACAAAACGTTTCTAACGAAGTAATAATTTAACGGTCCAACATCGCATCTTCTGCTGCTAACTACGTGGGTTCATATTGAATAAATAATTTCCTTGAAGAGGATTTTTCAATTTTACAATACGTATTTCCCGGTTGTAAAGATTTCTAAAATGAATAAAATGTGGGACAATATTGCCCTTGGGTACTGCATAATACTCTTGTTACTATGAAACTAGCGATGACTTTTAATGGAAGTGTTTTGTCACAGATTGACAACCTTTTTTAAACACAGTTGTTGAAAAACAACATTTTATATTTATAAAAGATTTTGAGTTTGATTTATAAAAGAAGTTGCTAGTAGAGATTCCAATTCGAGTATCTACTCGCTCGTTGCGTTTAACGAGTAGATAAGGTGGGGTTAATGCTCGCCATGAGCGAAACCGCTCCTGATTCAATGAATTTAATGTAGAATAAGTACTAAATATGTGTTATTATTTTTATCAAAAATCATTCTAGTTTGACTTGACCTTGACTGATTTACAAAATGGCAATTCTCTGATATGCCTTTGAATTAATATACTTGATAAAATGTTCATGCACCACTTACTGGAAGTTAGTATGGATAAAAGACGACTGAAACTTGTAGAAACATAATTTTATTTAAATGTTAACCGTTTCAAAATTTATTTCGATTAACAGCTCGGAAACTAAGCGTTGCGATTTACTGCAATCTCGTTCATACATTACGGATTCAAGGAAACTATTCCCACACATACGCCACATTATCGTGTGTTGCAGTAGTTTTTGTAACTAATTTATGCTCAAGAATAACTATTAATTTTATTTGAATTCTGTACACTAATTTGTGTAAACATATTTACATAATATATCATTCGAATGTCTTAAAAAAATTGTTTAGAGGTCGTGGGAAATTAAAATCAGAGCACAATTGATAATATATTTCCTTATAATAACATTAAAATACATTTACTACAAAAACAATTATTTTAAGTAAAATATTTACTATTATTAGTCAATACAATTTAAAAAAAAAACATCAATCAACTTGTACGTAAGATTCAGACAAAAACTAACAAGCTATCTTCACATTATCAGTATTGAAACCGTGAGATTTATTTTAAAAAATACGGTGAAATTTTTAGCAATGTGAATATATTGATTTTGAATTCACCGCATGGATTTTTTCATCTAAGATTTATCAAAGCGTATACGTATTAGCCACGCTTAAATTATTGCTCTGCTCTAGCACCACTCCGGCAGAGTACATTCTTGCTCCGGCTACACTCCGATCCATGTCACACTCCTGTTCCTGGTAAAATCCCATTGCTCCAAGCTCCGCTCTGATGCTCTGGATTAAGGGATCGAAAAAATGGTATTAATTATTAAAGCACCTATGGCGACTCTTGCTTGGCGACGTATTATTAACGCGCAACTATTATGACGAGTAATAATTGACATTGTAGAACTTGGTTGGAAAAATATTTTGTATTAATTTTAAATTATCTTTATTTTAAAAACCGTATACCTACACCTTAACCTTTTTGTGCGGTAGATGCGTTCCGCGGAAAATTGCACAAAAAAGCAATTACTAAAAATGGGAACATAACATGTACAAGGACGCACGTGTCAAGGTCGTATTGTAGTAAACAGGTGAAACACTGGATTTTGCACGTAAAGTATGTAAACAACGAGGTGTTAGTTACGTTATAACATATTATGTACGTTATATAGTCCTAAAAATATATTTCAAAAAATAAAAAAACCGCATAACTTTGAAATCGCACAAAAAGAGGGTTGAGAGTATATTGGATTGTGTGCTTTAGTTAAAGTTTTTAACATGTCATAATTTAGTATATTTATTAACCATGCTAATGTTAATACGCAAACACAGTGATATCAATCAATTTCTCAAATCTATTGTGGAGTTGTTGTAAGGGAAAATAAATATATACATATTGAACAGCGCAATGAATTAACTTGAGCAATTTTCTCTAGTGTAGATGCGTGTTTTGCATATCAATCCGACAATATGACAAATTATCAACGAACCCAACATTTTTTCAAACAATTTCAAAAAATTTATCGAATACGTTCTCATGTATTTGTTATCTTTTCTATCCGAGAGCTGACGATTTGCGAAATTTTCTTTACATTTTTGTGAACACAACATAATATCTTCGGTATACTGGCAGAAGGTTAAAGTCAAAAAACCTACCATCGAGACAATCGTATCTTTGTCGAACGTACCAATTTATGACATTATTTTATCATACACCAATTCAATAAGAGTGTAGTTTAGTCTAATTTATCGTTATTGTGTCAAATTTATTAACGACAAATACACTAAAATTACGAAAAAACAAGATGGAATAACGGTGAGTTTGTTTTTTCCAGGGCTGTGGAGTCGTAGTCGGAGTCAGAGTCGTGTTTTTTTACGACTCCACAGCCTTGCTCAGAAACCTGAGTTTTGACTTAAAGCTTGTTGCCAGTATACCGACGATGTGACGTAACGTAAAAATAACTAGGGCCCGTGTTACACATTTAATTGTTTTGCGGAAACATTTTATTACGGCTCAGTTGGTGGAAGTAATAATTAAATTCAAATATATGTATTGAGAGTGTGCGAGAGAAGAATGACTCTTGTATAAGCAAGAAACGGCGTGGGACTAGAACTGTGCGAATAACAAAGACAGCGAAATGTGGAGGCATCCCACGTCCCCGTCGACGTCCAAATAGACAAAAACGACAATCTCGCAAAAGAGGATGAAATCTCAATTGAAAATCGCCGCCGAGCAAAAGCAGACATTGTGGCAATAATTTGCAAAATCATCCTTAACAAAGCGCCGAAAGACCTAATTACAGATATAACGATTTGCAGTTTTTTTTGTAATTGTCTCCTTTGTAAATTGATTATTGAAGATAATAAATGTAATAGTTGTAATTAAGCCAGCAATTGAAAAGATATAGCACCAAAGAACCAAATGATATTAAAATTGATTGCCAGGTAATACGTATCAAATTAAAATCTTAAAATTTGTTATTCGACTGGTCGCGTAGCTGGGCGTGGCACGTGGTTCGCATCTTTAAGAAGAATCTTTAATTAAATATTTTTTAATAATAAATATAAATCATCATTTGGCCATTTTGTAGAATATAGTATAACAATAAAATTGGTTATCTATATTTTGTATTGATTGTAACTACATATGTACCAAATAATGGTCGGCTTGAGTTTAAATATCGATAAATAACCAGAAACACGAGAAAACAAAAAAAACAAGGTTTTAAATGAAAAATGATCCAACTAATTACTTTTGAACAAACACACCAAACAATACAAATTATCAAGATAAATTGTTAATATATTGGCAGCAGATAAATATCAGCCGAGAAAATAAATTACGAGTTTTTTATTGGCTTTATGAAATGTAAGAACACATTAATTACATTTTTAAGTTGTTATATTTATAAATTTATTGTTGTTGCTAATTTCTCACCCTTGAATTTAATAAAATATGTAGACCTTGGATATTTAATTATAATCAAAATAGAGAGATTGCAAAATGGTATAATATTGTATGTGCATAGTATGGCATGGTCAATGGATCTTTTCAGAAGCCACAATGCATTATTTACTTTGATTGTTAAATAGCTTGAACTGACAGTTCAACAGATAGACAGTTCAAATATATCCGTGCACTTGAAATGCCTGAAGATGAAGGCAAAACCCGAGACGTTAGCAACACAACCAGGGTTGTGGAGTCGGAGTCGTCGCGGGGTTTTGGCCGGAGTCCTACTCGGAGTCGGGAAATTTTTAAAAGTTTGAACTTTTTATTTTTGCATATAATATGTCAAATTTGGCTATTGGCTGGATTGGTTGGTTGATATATAATTGAATACACATAAATATGAAAAGTAGGAAAAAAGCATGACGAAATTAAACTTTTTATTTAGTCGTGTTTTTGGGAAATGCTGGAGTCGGAGTCGTTATTTTTTTTAACGACTCCACAGCCCTGAACAAAACTAATGGAAAAGTACAAAATTCAAACGATTCAAATTTGATATTGAAATTCCATCAAGCACCTTCAGACGAAATGCTAAATGATATAACATTGTTTATATATGTTCCACTTCAATAATAGATTAGTTTAAAGTAATAAAATTTAACATCATTTCACTTTCCATGGTAAAGCAAAACTATTAAAAATAACAAAAAAGTTAATAACTTCACTCTTAAAAACTGTAAAAATATTCTGCTATACATAATCAAACATATTATTCTATTAGACGTTTATTAGTCATTGTTAATTTTTATATTCTTGAAATTGATTTACGCAATCGTGTAAAAGAATGTTGGCATATTATTGATATATATTTTTTTACAAATGAACGTTATTTATCGATTATAATGTGCATTATAAATTTTAACTGTTGATCGAACACGCATATTGCATGGAAAAATTAAATTTATACCTGTCATATGTAGCCAATCGAAAATTAAATATAAGTTCTAGAGTCGACCTATCAGAAGTGTACACTATTGAAAAGGTCGTATATAATAATTTAAATAATGTTTTGAGACCAGCAATTGGTTCTTTATAGTATAAAATATTTTAAAAAGCGAGTCAAGTACTTTTGTTCAGAAATATTAGAGATTAATAGGGTTCTGCTTAATAGTTTGCCAATTTTAAACGAACAACTTAATCTTCTAAACTCGCCATTGTTATACCCCTTTAGATTATTATCATTTATTGATAATTCAAATACTTATTATCATTAATCAATAAATCAAACACATGGAATATATCAATTCAATAATAATAGTTCCGATAAAAACCATATTTATTTATAGATATTCATATGTTATTGACTGGTTATTGGTATTTGTGATACCAGATTAAAAAATCCCGATAATTATAAACAAACCCCCTTAATTCATTGAAACTCATTATCATCAAATTTTCGCTAATTCATAGTACATCCGATCTGACTTTCGTCAGTTCAGTTAGTTCGTTCGTCACTATCGATATATAAATATCGCATCAGTTCTTATAATCGTCATCATTTTAAGATCTTAAGATTTTTTTTAATAAAATTTTGTTTCACTATTGTATTTTACCGCCTATGTATAGTAAATAATCAAATTGAAATAGTAAAAAAGGCTTTCATTAATTTATTCGAGAAAGCGTGGGGCGTTTAAATGGTTATAAAAAATCTAAAACGTTGCGTTTATTGATTTCCTCAATGACACAATGATAAAATATTAAGTACAAGATTTCGATGTTAATGGGTTTATTATATTATATTTAATATATTTACAAACATAATTTATGAGTAATAAAGCAATCAGTTATTCTGTATTTTAATCGTGGCAATTCGGTGCAGCGGTCAAAGCCGTTGGCTTCCGTGACGGACCTCATGGTTTTTTTTCAATCGATTATCGATCCAGTCCAAAGGCATGCGTGTTTATGTAGTCTCAAAATCCCTTTCTACCCATCCGACGAAGCGGAGCGTAGAGAGAGCGATTAGATAACCACTAGTCCTCGTATCCTTGCAATCTGGAGAGGTTGAGTAGCTGACTATAGAGCATTTGCGTTTGCGAGTACCAATGCTTCAAGTTGGGAGCGGACATGGTTAAAACAAAAATTCTGTGAATAAATACCAGTCATGGTAACAACGTTAACCGGTGCCTCTTAGCTCCAAGTTAGCAACATCCAACGTTTTTATTTTGATTGTCATAATAAAATATTATTTACTGAAAAAATATATCTTTATCGAAATATTTTATTACACGATGCGACATGATAAAATGTTTTTTTTGTTGTTTATGACTACTTGTGATTTGGCCATCGTTAATCGAAGTCATCGATCGTTTGGTCATTGCGATGCGTCGTTTAATATCTAAAAATAAGATTTGCAGCAATACGTGGTAAAAATGCAGCTGCAATAAGAATTGCTGGTTGTTTTAATCTTGTAAATTTGTCTTGTAATTTTTTAAATCCCAGTTTTATTCTATACGAATATGGCTGAATTTGGAGGCGTGAATTGGTAAATAGAAATAATTTATTGATCGTTTTCTCATTCTTTTGCAAGTACGACAATCTGTCGCTAAGTCTTTTAATTCACTTTGTGACTTCATTTCAATATGATTTTTTTAGTCATTGAACAAATTGAATCATTTGACCGCACTCTTTTATTAAGGCTTAATTTTTCTACGACGTTTTTTTATAACTCGGGCTGAAGGCATTCTGCATAATCCAGAATCAGAATAAGCCACATATTGTTTTTATTCCTGGAAGGTAATAAGCTATTTTTTTGATATACTTAAAGAACCATTCTGATTGAAGAAAGAATCACAATAATAAGTGCAAAATTATTGTAAAATTTTGATTATCTGAAACTGCCCTCTAAAAAGATACATTTCTACAAGACAACTTCCCGTATCATATACTGACCGTAACAATGAAAAAAAAATGATATACTTTGTTCTAGTCCAGTATAACTTATCCTTATTCTCATATTGTAAAATTGGACAATGCTTGAATTTCTGTGTTGTCTTAAATTTCCTCTCACACCCATCCGATCCTAAACTACACGCAACGAGAGCGATTAGCTAACCACTATTCATATCTTTTCTTTCCCCACCTTATCCCAAAAAAGACGTTTAGAATAAACAGTTTGTGTAGGAAAATGTCTGTTAAGATAAACTCCATTAATACTCCATTTGATCCACATTGGGAGAGGACATGGTTGAACAAAATGTGAAGCATGGCTTCAGTAAAAGTTTTGGGACTTCACTAAATCTAGTACACTATGGCCTTGTACTTAAATGTAGGTATTACAACTTATATACCCGACTTTCAAACCTCTCAATGTTTTACTGGTAAATAAAATATGCGGCAAGTTCTCAATGGTCTCAAGAATACTGTTTTGCTTAGAATATTTCATAAGTCAATAACTACGCCAATCAACCAAATTTTGGGCCTTTATCCGTAGGCTTAATAGCACTAAATGAATACCGTTGAGAAATAAAAAAAACAGTGTTAATTTGTATTTATAACATACTCAAACGACCCTTTTTAAAATAAGATTGTTTACAAAAGTATACTTACTATTCAGTAAAAATGGAATTCCTTCTTTGCATTCAAAACGTTTTCAATTCATTAAGAAGCTTTAAATACAGGACATTATGTAAATACATACACTATAAAGTCATGGCAAGCGAGCATAAAACATAGAAAAATATTTCTTATTTATTATGATTACGTATTAAACAAATTGTTTTTTTTATTTGATGAGAACCTGATTTACTCAACCGTTAAACATGTTATGAAATGTTTATATCGTAAAATATGTATCTGATTATTTATTTACAGAAAGTGACATATTATATAACGAATAAGTAGTGGTGAATTATAGTGAAATAGAGATGGTTTGAATGGACGAATTTGATGATTTATAAACTATTTTAAAATTCATCGAATGATTTGAGGATTAAGAATACATTTAACGTAAATATATTTTTTTAAACTCCACTTTTTTACCTCAAAGTCGAGAAGAATAGAAAGTTGTGCCAAAATATTTAGCCGTTAGTTTTTATTAATAAAATTATTATTTACCACGTGGGCTGCAGGTCTGCAGAACGCTTGTTTACAAACCATATAGCCAGGGCGTAACAGAGACAAGACATTTTAGATCGGGACGTCCGCAGATCCGATCCGGAGACCTACAGTTAAATGTTCTTCTAATGCACGTATTGATGTTTAATATTACATATTTACGAAACATTTAATATTCCTGAAGACTGCAGCATACCCTATATAATTATAAGCAGAGAGTGATGAACTAGGAGGATTGACTGTATATTATAAAATATTTGTAATTTTTTTTTTTTCACCGTGTTATAATGGAGTTCTACCAAGTAAATGTCAATTCAATCAATAACATGTTCATTCGTTTTGATGTTCATGACAGACTGGCGTAATTAAAATTGTGAGCGTGATCGCTTATCTACGTCTTTCAATGTAAAAAGCATGCATTTGATTTGAAATTTACGTCTGAACGAGGCGCGTTAGAGATAAAATAACGTCATCTTATCGCGTATGGACAATGAAGTTTGAATCCTGGTCATTTTTAGCGACGATATAAATGGTTTTCGGCCAATATTAATCGGACTTATTTTCTTTTTTATTAAATTGCGACCAAAACTAGTAGATAAAAAACATATGTTTTTTCTGCAAAAGGTGTAAAAAACAATGATTTAAGAATTCCAAAAGTTAACACATTGTATCACTTATTTAGATAATATTTAGATAAAGTGGCAGTGCTGGTAAACTGACTTATCCACCGGGAAGGCAATGTTAAAGCACAATTGTGTAATATTTTACGCTGCGAGCAAATTGGATGCTAAAACTTCATCTTTATTAGTTTTTCCAATTCTCAACACATTTCCTTATGTAGATATTTCAACATCACGTGACTCTCAAAACTATTAAATTTTAGTGTGCATCTTTGTTTGAGAGCACGTCCTACGTTGTTTCTCTTTTGGATGTTCCAATCGTGTATATTTAAAACCGCGTAAAATCAGGAATATCTATTTCAAAAGTCTATAGTATTATAACACCCGTTCCATTCCAGAAATCCGAATACGAATATCTCTCCATGTTTTCCTGCGATGAGCCAGTGCTACCAACCCACATTGGCAATAATAGTAAAAAATAATAAAAAAAAACTCACACATCCAGAGGTTGTGTCGTGTATACCTACACACCTAGCCGACGTCATTTGTTTTGAATTCCACCGGCCGATATTCGCTAAACCTACGACAAGGTGGGCAAGATAGAGATTCATAAACAGTGCCGTAGAGTTATTATAATATGATAATTATTTTCATATTTATGTACTTGCAAAACTATAATCTTACATGTCTGAAAAATGTGCTAAATGATTTTTTTCGATATTCACGGTTTGCTTATATCAGGGGTGGCCAAAATTACATTATTAATATAATTAAAAAATTACTACGGGAGACTTTTTTTGAAATTTTTGGCGGCGATCGACTCACAAAATAAATTGAATTTATTATCTTTGAAATAAAACGACGGTTATCATGGACAAGTGTGATTATGTAACAAAAATGAATGATGTTTTGTCAGGCCCTTCTTTCGTTATCTTAAAACGTGATCCCACTACATCAAGTTCAGATTTGGTTAAAAATGTTATCAATGACGCCAATGCGTGTTTCTACGGAAACGTCTGGTGGCCGCACCAAATTTTTGTTTGACAATTTACTACTGGTATTAGTTGCATTGAATACTTTTCTCACTGTCAATTCCGCATCTTCCTTGCATTAAATAACAGTTTGATGGACACTTTTTGATGAACATTATTTACGAAATATTTCATTTTAAGAGTCTTTTTTGTCAATTTAATTTTTCAAAAATCATTTTTTTATACATATATCAATATTTTCTCTGAAGCTGTTGGTGGCCGCATCTTAAGCTTCTGGTTTGCACATGCAAATCACCCTTCTCGAGGTATTATATTTTATGTCAGTGCGTAGTTAAAGTATGTTCACCGCCGTCACTGGAGTAGCCGCGGAGGCTGTGCAAGTGGCAAGGCAACTCTTTCCGCGACACACACTCGCAGGTTGATCGCGATTTTCCTCTACCGATTTTGGGCGCGTCTGCTAGTCGCGGACCGCGCGGAATACCTCCCGACCCGACCTGCGCAGTGATTATCGAACCGGCGAACCGAAAGGTAACGCAAACTGCTCCCGCGTCTAACATTCGACTCGTCATTATTGAATCAGTTGTTTACCTTTGGAACGCGCATGCGCAGATATTGCCATGTGTTGATTTATGCCATTATTTATTATTATTGAGACGCTGTGCTTTTATCATGTGTTTGAAAATGGAATCATTATTCCGCAGTGTATCTACGTCTAAAACAAATTGAAATACATATGAATAAAATAATAATTCGTGTAGTATTTATTTGAAAATGGAATGATTATGTACATATTAAAATTTCTTACACAGTTTATTTAATTCCATACATACAAAATGTGTATTTTTATTTAAAATAAGAACGCGTGACTTAAAGTTTAATTTGAATTCAAAATAATATTCGATAAAGCACACGAGTAATATATAATTGAGAAACGATATTGCGTTGTGAATTATTTATAATAAAAAAAAATATATTTGAAAAATACGATTTTTATTTCACAAGGCATGTAAGAAAAATATTCATCGAGAATTGCTGCTGAAAATTATTGCCAGTAAAATGACAAATATTATTGTTGATAAGCATGTTAAGGCAACATGGATTATCTCCTGACCTGCAAGCCTAAAGAAGTTTTCACTGTTAATATTAACTTGCTGGAAAACTGCTCAATAATTAAATACACTACAAATATCATTAAAAAATAACAGTATTGCTGTTAAAAATGTTATATTTTCTTGTAGGAAGAAGGAATTAGTTTTATTATTTAAAATGTTTTTTTAAAAAAGAATTATAAATAATACTCAAATAATTAAATTATAATTTGAGTGCTGTATTAAAATTTGTGTTTAGTATTCCGTTGATATAACTTAATTACATGGATGTGTTGCAGATTTGAAAATTGAATTCAATTTATTATAAATTTATAACATTAAAAATATTTCTTCCGATTCAACAGTGTGTGAGTTTATGCAAATGTTTATACTGACGTGATTGTGTGAAGTTTTTGAATACATATATCATATGACATTGTATTATTTGTGAGTGATTTGTGAAAAAAATTAAAAAAAACAACGTTTTTCCTGCATCCATTTTTTCTGGTGAGTTGATTTTGTAGTAAAAAACATTTTCATTGATACTCTTCTTTTTAAGCTCATTTATCTCACTTGGAAAATAATAGTACCTATCCATATATTGTTGTCAACAGTATTTGGTTAGTGAGATATTAATCATTCATCATAAGGAAATAAAGAATAAACAGAACAAAAATTTCAACACTATTTTGCAATTGTGGCTACCTTGACACATCTCAACTAGACGTTTTCATTTTTTAACGCTAAAAGCTGGTGGTGATTCATCTGTCATAATATAAATTTGTTTTAAACGACTAAATTAACCTTAAAACAGCCCAAGATTTCAATAAAGTGAAAAAAATAGAATTCATAAGTGAAAATATGTTTTGTAAGTATCTACTTACATGTAAAAAGCAACAAAAAAGGCCGTTAAAAATTGTTCTTCTTATCCATTTCACGAAAATTTTCGAAAATCTATGCACAAGTCCATAGATTGTAAAAAATAGCCCCAATATGTAAACATTAAAATTAAATACCAATAAATGAAAAATCTTATTTAAATTGCAAATAAATGATCAAGTTACTGATATGCGTCACGTCAGTTCACGCGTCGCGAACTAACAAACGTGGATGTGAGATCTTATAATCAAGTCTCTTTATACAGCGATATATTCGCATTTTATTCAGAAAATGGGTTCAAATGGCAGCATGTATAGAAGGGCTAACCTGCCGAGATGTCAACCCTTTTATGCACTCACTTAAAAAGATAATAATGACCCTTATAATGGGACGTAAACACATCGATCAGATAATTATAAAAGTTAGTTTAATCTTTACAATATCAAACTTTTATCGTTAAACAACTTCATTTCAGGGATAAGGAATCCATATGCTCCACAGTGTGAGCGAACAAGTACTTTGCATGACTAGTACCTTATGATGCTATTCCAGTTATTAATATAATATTTATGATAACGTGTTATCCAAATTCGAGCTCGAAATCTTATGAACAATATGTAACTTAAAGAACTATTCAACTATGCAGTATAACTTCATTTACTCGTCGCTAGACGAAGTGACTTTGAGTGACCCGTAGAAAATCTGAACGAATATTAAGTCGCCGAAAACACGACCACAAATCAAGACAATTATATAAAAGGCTTCATAAAAAAGTGGTTTTGAACAGTGAGTAATCGTTAACGTGTGATTCACCTGGTTCGGTCCTGTGTCAAAGTGGCTGAGCAATAAATATTCGGATGCCCAGCTGGACAAAAAGAAAGTTACTGACAAAAAATAATGCTGGAATTTAATTAATTCCATTTATGCCTCCCGACTATGGCACGATCGACTACGACTTGCTACTCAAAAACATCACCAATAAAAAGAATTTTTTGATGGATAAAAAAATCTACATCAAATTTTAATACATTTGCGTCATGATTGTATACTTTCAAAAAGTAAAGTTGCGTAATACAAAAATTTAAATTATTATGTTTTGCTTAACAAGTTTTACTTAATATATTATAGATATGGAAAAAACGTTCAATACAAATTCCACGTCACATTCTTAGATCAAAACGGTTTTATGATAGCTATTTGAAAATTGGTGCAATCGATCTTCATTTTGTACTAACAATTTATGATATTCCATCTCATACTATCAATATTGATTATAAAATTAATTTCAGTATAGATTATAAATTTAGATTATAAAAATATACCTTTCAGTAAAGCAGTTTTTTTTTCGTTGGAAATTTCTGTCTCAACCTCTTATATTTTTTGCGCATTTTACTATGTTTTATATAAACCATGATAACTAAATCGTATCTAATCTTCATTGAAGTAAATAAAAATATAATGTTTTAAATAATATGAATTTATTAATAACAAAATGATTGTACATTTTATAACAAGTTTTATGTACTAATTTCGTTTTTATCATTAAAAAGTTTTCAGTGTCTTCCATTTTGGTCCAATAGTTAACCGGTTATCTCAAATGTGTCAGGCTTTATAAGTGTAAATGATTTAATAATCGATTATTTAAAAAAGTCCAATAAATTAATTTTAAATCTCCCGGTGAAAGTCGGGGTGACCACCTTCGTATGATCAATTATTTTTTATTCAACTAAGAGATAATTATAATTTGGTTACGTAAGCTAAATAAAGACAGCAGTAGGGCAAGTAGAGCCGAGGAGACGAATCCATAGTATGTAGTATTGAAAAATGCTATAATGAGTATTTTATTATTCTTAATTGTTGTAATTTATTGTTAATAATAATAGTCTACAAATATTGTGATCTATCCACAAAAAAACTAGAAAAAAATAGTAAACACCTTCCAATTTGAAATTACCAGGGCTGTCGAGTCGGTAAAAAATGTTTGACTCCGACTCCGACTCAAGCATTTACCAAAACCACGACTCAGACTCCGACTTCGACTAACAAAGTTTTACATCGTCACGGTTTTTTTTGCGTAATTTTCCTATTTATGTGTATTCAATTAAATATCGACCCTACCAATCCGGCCAATAGCCAAATTTTACATATTATATGCGAAAATAAAAAGTTCAAAATTTCCGACACCGAGTACGACTCCGGCCAAATCGCTGCGACGAATCTGACTCCGGCCAATAAGCCCCGACTCCACAGCCCTAAATTACAGTACCGTAAAACCTCGATATAACGGACTAATTGGGGGGAGAGGGTGTCCGTTAAGTCCGTTATATAAAAATAGGTTTAAAATAAATCACAAAACTTTTTTTTTTGAAAAAACACTGTATTTACATATAAATAAAAAATACAAAACACGAAAAAAAGTCTATTTAATTGTCTTCGTACCTTCGTCGTGATGTGACGTTGGGGTTTGATATCGATGCGTTGGCTTTCGATAATCCTACTTTGATTATCGTGGCTGCTAATTGTTTACATGCGGTGATATTTGAATTTAAGCATGAATGTATAATATTAACTGGACGTTTTTAAGTTTTTTACATGTAAATGAATTTTTTGTCCGTTATATCAATGTTTTAATGTAATATGAGTTTTTTCGCCGACGATTCGCGTGGAACCTTTCGGTATCGTCAGGCATTCTAGTGCACGGATGATCTTGAAATGAACTTGAAACTCGTTTCCTTAGCGTCAAAACACATTTACATTTACAACATTGAAACGATTCAAATAAAAGGTTTTCAGTGATATTATTCGTGTTTGTTTTTGAAAAAAAGTTTGAAAAAACACATGATTCGAATTTTAAATCGAAATTCCAAGCACCAACAGTCGAAGTTATTATGTCACTTCTGTTATATTACGATTTTTAAAATCCATTATGGAGCAATTCCAATGCGCAGCATATATGCATCCTAACGGAGGTATCTAGACATTTTTTTACGAGAGCTGGCTTTTACTCAGTCGCTCAGTCTCTTATGAGAGTAGGGATATAGAACAGTGGTTCTCACGTGAAATTTGGCTGTGGCCGCATCAGGAACATCAGCGATCCTAGGGAAATGTCTGGTGGCCGCACCAAATATTTGTGTTGAGTCCTTTTGCCAAAAAAGACCTCAACATGTATGTGTTGAGTTTTTGCTAACTAGCAATTCTTGATGCACAATGAAATGCATACAAAATATTTTATTTTCAGTGTCTATGTTGACAAATTAGCTTGTAAAATCCAATTTTTATTCAAAATCAATATTAACTATGAATCTGTTGGTGGCCGCAGCAAAATCCTCTGGTGGCCGCATGCGGCCACCGTGGCCGCACATGAGAACCACTGATATAGAAGATACTGGTTATTACAGGATGGTTGGCTAGACGCTCTCGTTATGCCTCGCTTATGGGATAGAATGGGAGGGAGGGAATTTTAATACAGCGCAAATACCCTTACCTACGAATGGAATCAAAAAATCGACTGAAAAATAAAGCTTAATACCGTCACGGAAGCCAACGACGTTGACCACTGCACCACGGACCTGAGTTAAGTGTACCTAATCCTTTTTTTGTGCGGTAGATGCGTTCCTGGGAAAATCGCACAAAAAAAGCAATGACTTAATATATGAACATACCATGTACAAGAACGCATGTGTCGAGGTCACATTATAAAAAACAGGTGAAATACTGGACTATTCAGGTAATGTATGTGAACAACGCGCTGTAACGTTATGAAATATGGACTTTATATAGTGCCAATAATAAAATAAAAATAATAAAAAAATGTTTAAAAAAAAACCGCATATCTTTGAAATCGCCCAAAAAAAGGTTTGAGTGAACATTATTTTAAAGTTTGATTGATAATTTTGAGACTTGTATTGTAGTGTTGTTTCAACTATTTGATTAAACAACAATTAATGGAACCATAAATCACAAAAGTCAGGTGTAAAATTTCTCATGATATATTATTTAAGAAACAATAGAACAAAACTACCTGGGGCTTATTGATTGTTTGGATCAGTTCAGTTCAACATATTTTGTGCTATGAAGTCGCATTCAAATATTATCACAATGTAGTGAAGATGAGATTTGGTCAGTAAAAAAAATACAATATGTATACATATGATACAGATATTCATCGACAGTTCGACTTACGACAATTCGCACTAATGACCGGAAAAAAAGATAGCATTTTCTTTTTCAATTTTAATTGCACCTTCCTGCTTGGACCTTTGTTTAGAATTTTTAGATATACACCCAAACCTCTTTTTGTGCGATTTCAATTTTCACTGCCGTGACAATGTCCAAATCAACAGGCAGTGCATTCATCAGCCGAAAAGCCCTTGCGACTGGCGACTCAAAAGACCTATGTGACAAAAAGTTCTAACTAACCTTAACTTAACTTATCGTACTCTTTTTCAGTCTCGTTTACCACGGTGACCTAGCGGTAGCCATCTTCCATGTAAGGCGTTAACGAGTGTATAATATTAACATAATATTTATGTGAGTGCATGCTTTCTATTTTAAATTGACATAAGCAAGCAAGTTGTATGTGTAATAAAATTATCAAGTACCTACGCATGTAGTGAAAGTGTTTTGAAATGCTTTGGGTTGGACAGGCCTCATTATTATGAGGAGAACAAAGGTCTACTACAGTAGCGGGATGTTTCGGAACATTAATGAATTGTATGCTAATAACTGTTTTAAAGAATGAAAGTGAATTCAACCGAATAATACTTACGTATATTTCCATACGAGAGAATGAATTATGAAGTTTGTGTACACCCCATGCATTGATGTTACTTATGGAAACTTGAAGCTGGTATAATATTTGCAGAAAATTTGGTTTGTATATTTTTTATAGTCTGGTTTTGCTCCTATTTTTCAGGGCTGTGGAGTCAGAGTCGTAAAAAACTTCTGAAAAGTTTGAACTTTTTATTTATGCATATAACATGTGTAATTTGAAAAAAATGGTGAATTGGCCGGATCGGTTGGTTGATCTTTAATTCGATAGGTACACATACATAAGAAAGGTAGGAAAATAACGTGTCAAAAATATACTTTCTTTAGTTGTATTTTAGGACAATCTTGGAGTTGGAGTATTTTTTAAACGACTCCAAAGAGACCAATTACGGATGAAAATTAATTTAAATCATGTTTTTTTAGTAAGTAAGTACCGTAAAACGGGGTGAATAGAGAATCATATAGAAAAGAGGTTAATATATTCCAATCATTACAATCTGTTGTTTTGACTCTATTCACCCGCCCTCGTCTCTATTCACCCCGATTAAATGTGAATAGAATAATAGAGAAAATTGATTGTGTCTTAATAACGATAATGAATATTTGAAATATATTGTGATGAATGTGTAGTAGGACCATAGAAACACGTTTCATGCCTTTCATATTTGAATTATGTGGCGCAGGAGGTACGAAGATACATAATCGCGAAGGGTAAAAAGTGTCTCTATTCACCCCGTCTTACGGTACTCAACAAAAGGTAGAAAAAGAGCGAAATATTATGTGAATCATAAATAAACTATTACTGCAGAATTTGACGAGTACGTTCTCGAAAATTGGTTAAATGCAGTTTTCAGAAAAAAGTGTAAAGTGCAGTTGACTGTTTAATAAGGTCTTTTTTTATCTACCAACGTCTACCATTAACCAAATAGGTTTACTGGTCATTGGGATATATGTAGTTATATTTTTGTGACAAACTTTTACAAAAAACTGCTTGGGCAGTGAACTACTTCTATTGCCCAAAGCGCGTGGGCGGCTAAAGGTAAATATCAACTTTATTCACCCCGTTTTACGGTATCTATTTTGATAATGAAAAAAATACGAACAGCATTGTCGTATAAAGAAAATGCAAGCCTGTCCCGGATGCTCTGTAAAAATTAACAAACCTTGAAAAACCAATGAAATTCCGAGAATTGTATTGTTTAAAATATTATTTATTCTGCGTGCAAATATTTGTTTATTCTTTGCAATACATGGCCATCAAATCAGCACAGCGATTAAGTCATTTATTGTTTTTAATTTATTATAATGTGCCGAAAATGTATTCGAAACAAAATTTGAATTCGCGACAGGATTTTCAGATAGGATTCTTGACATTGCGTGCTGTACGCCCGGCCTTATTGGGACAGGTTAGAACATTTCGTGACCTTGACCGCCTAACCTGTGCGGATTGTGACATTCGCGTGATATTCATCATCTTGATAAATATTGTAACTCAATAATATGACGACAATATACCTGTATGTCCAGTCCGTGGCGCAGTGGTCAACATCGTTGGCCACTACACCACGGACCGGTCGGGTTCTTCCATGTACGAGCAGTTTTTTTCAGTCGATTTATAGAATCTGTTTGAAGGCAATGAGTGTTGTTAAAAATCTCCCCCTACCTTTCTGACCCCAAAAAGTGGCTCGTAGTGAGAGCGATTATATAGCCACTAGTTCTGTCCTAATACAAATAAACCACCAAGTTCACTACTGATGTCCACATCAACAAGCAGTGCATTCATCATCCGAACAGTCCTTACGACTGGCGACTCAAAAGACCTACGTGACAAACAAATTCTGACAAAGAAAATTGATAGTCTATCCAATTCTGAAAAAGTGACCAAGAGTAGAAATTGTCTATAATAATAACTCTTTGAATTTTTTTATACTATTTCTCAGAAAAAGGATCTCGCTTACACTGACGGGCAGCTTATACTGGTTCAATAAATTATATTGATGCAGTCCATTGAAGGAATATATTAATACTTTTGATGGTTTCGGCGGTAACTTTATGGAAGTTCATTTTAATATAAAATTTAAAATAACTTTGATTATTCCACGTATTGTGCTACTTACTGTGACACGTGTTTTGCCTCTTTCAGAGGCATTACTTAAGCAAACTTTGCGATAGTATGTCTGAAGATGCCTCTGAAAGAGGCGAAACACGTGTCACAGTTAGTAGCACAATACGTGGAATAATCAAAATTATTTTAAATTTTAGACTATATTAATGGTTAAATATACAAAGTATAAGTCAATATAATAAGTTTTACATTTGGAACGTATTTTAGACGAAAACAATTGGATCATTTATTCATATTGATGCTATAAATATTAATGACGTTTCGTCGGAAACCTAACCATACCTCGCCTGACCCTGCGACACACTCATATGTGTTGCTGTTGATAATTTATCTTCGTATCGTTTTCACGCAACATAAATAGGTGTTTTACAATTAAAACCAAAGTTAAGATGGCAACGGAAGGGTTAATTATAAAAATTATAATCATCCAAATAAACTCGATTCACAAAATAAATATGCAATAATTAAACATGTGATAAAAGTATTTTTAAGACGAGTTTTTTTTTACGTAACAGCTTATGTGTATGTACATACAATATTTATAGCCATGTGATGGGTGTACGTAGTATGTGTAATAAGTGTAAATAGATACATAATACATACCCAACTAGCTACATATATAGCTAAGAATGGTTAGATAATTGTTATTGGCCCTCCCGATATAGACATGATTTCACTTCAACTTTATATTTTTCTTCTAGTACACAAACGCTCAGTATGACACACTGCTGGAAAAATTTACATTTTTTACTCATTTCTTGTATAATGATAATTATTCAACACTGCTTTGATTAAATTAACACATTACAACCTGAGTGCCACATTAAAAAATAAATACATTAAAAAAGCAAACGCGTTTTATTTGAAAATAAAATTATATACATTGAATGACCCCGATAAGATGAGTTTCACTATGAAGTTTACAATACGATCTCACCTCGAAATAATAAATTACAACAATTTTTTTGAATTTAAACAATCTAAGTAAACAGGCTAGTTATTTTTAAGCACTGATTGTTTTCAGTTTTGAAACGGTTATGAAGAAATAACTAATTTTAAAGTTTGTTACTAACGACCCGGGTTTCAACTTTTGACGTCTTCAGGTATTTCAAGTGCACAAATGATCTTCAACTGTCTGTCACTTCAACTGTCAGCTAAAGTTTATTCGTATATTTTAAATCCATTAAGATGGCGAAATACGAAACCCGGGTCGTTATTGACACAATTCATGAAAAAGTACAAAATTCAGACGATTAAACTTTGATATTGAAATCGCATCTAGAACATACAGTCAAAATCCTAAGCTATAGTTTTATTTTATCTTTTATTTGCTTAAATAAGAAACCGCAAATCGTATGAAAGTTGTAATAGATTATGTCAATTTTAATTATATTCATAAAAATGTTTATTATTTATCAAATTGTCTTTTTAATAGCTGTACTATTACACACTTTATTGGTGAACAGCTGGATAGCAAATTAATGATTTTTTCAATAACGCCTCACTTCAGATTTACAGATATTGAAGATTAAGTTGATTGGGTTAACACTCTTTATTTTTTTACAACTGGTAATTAAATTGCAATGTGATTATTACAATATGCAATAATTAATCAGTTAGGTCAATTGAACGAAAAACATATATCAGTTCAAGTAGTATCGTTAAGTAACTATGTAATAACTTGTAATGGTTGGAATATTTCCGGTCGTTTAGCCGAATGATCAACGTCATTGGTTGGGCTGAAAGGGTCTCGATTATAATTTTCATATTTTTTGTTTTTAAATCAATTTAAAGATTCTAGTTAAAAAGCATGTAAGTACATATGTATGTCTGTGAATTTTAAATTCTCATCCACCGAGCTGAACGTTAAAACAGCGCATGGTAAAAATTCTCAGTAAACCACTAGTCCAATCCTTACTCTCACCGAAGAAGAGAATATTAGCTACTTAGTTACAAGTACCTCTAGTACTTTTGTTGATATACATAAGTTCCATCGTGAGTCCATATGCACCACATTGAGAGCGGAGGTGGTAAAAAATAAGTTGTTTATAAATGCTTCGAATGGGTATTTATTATTTAATAATTTTTAAGATCAGTTTGGGTGACTAGCAAAACACGACTAGCCATAAAGTTTTTTTTATTTGCTATCAAATTTAATTTGAAAAACTTATAAATATGATAATGATCTTACCAGAACTTGAGCCCAGGCACACCTGATCGTTAGTGCAAGGATCTTACCCCTACGATACGGATGCCTTCGATAGTGAATGATGATAATTGAGCATCGTAAAAAATAATTAAGTTGTAGAAAACATATTTGATGTCATTAATAGTGAAATGATTTTTTTTATTGCTTAAACATTTATTTTATTTTTAAAAATTACTCGAAGTTATCGAAAATAACCATAATCTATCTATATAAAAATGAATGTCTGTATGTATGTCCGCTATGGACTACTAAACCGCTCGACCGATCGATGTGAAACTTTACAAATTTATTGAGTGCACCCCCGCGATGGTTTCTGGCTTAACAACCCTTCCCCCCAACCACCCCCCAACCTCCACCCTCCATTTTCTTATTTAAACTTACGAATTTTTCGAGTTCACTCCTTCGAAGGTTTCTGGCATACCCCCCCATACGCGCCCCAAACCCCACCCTGCCAAACAACCCCCTCCCCCTCAAAAATTGATATCGAATTGAAACGAAAAACTGCAATGTCACATTTTTTTCAAAATGAACGAAATCAATAAATTGACTCAAATTGAATTGAATATTTGTGTAATGTCTTTCCTTCAAATTTATTTTAGTTGCTGGCGTGGCAACGCGCGCAGGGTACAGCTAGTCTAATATAAAAAAATCAATGTTTGTTTGTTTGTTCGTATTTTATACGTTGCCATACCATTCATCCGATTGCGATAAAACTTATTGCTTGCACTTGCGCGAAGGTTATAGGTGTAGTAAAATCAACTTACAGTATGTCTTTTATATAAAATTTAATATTTTTTCATATTTAATACGCTACCATACCGTTCATTTTGACAAATTATTGTTGCACTTGCGCAAAGGTTATAAGCATTGTACAATTAACTTTCAGTAGGTGGCGCGTGTAGACAATCGGCAAAAGACAAACAGCAAATGTCAAACGGCAAATGTCATCGATACCGATCAATGTTAGTGAAATTAAATCGAAATTATTTATCTACAATATTGTGCATCCGAAAGCACTTCCATAAACACAAACACATTTTTTTTCTTTGAGTGGCATTGCGACACTTGTTACCGGATAGTTACATATAAAAAAACATCTCACTGACATAAAATATTCGAACTCAGAGTGTAGGAAAAATTTAAATATCGAACAAATGTGCGACAGTGTTTACCATATTAAAATGGAATTTTTTTATTGATGAAGTCAGTATTTGGAACACGTTATGTTTAAGAAAAAAACAATGTTATGAAAGTGAATCTGAGCTGTATTATATAGTGTGATGTAAATTTTTATGATTATACATTACTTTGTTTTAGGCATATGTGGGTTTAATTATTTTACAAAATAAAATGTTTCCATTTTCAAAAATTATGAAATTTTGACAAGGCGTTTTGTTCGGAAAAATATTTATTATTATAGCTACCGAGTGAATTAAATAAACATAATTACTGTTGGGGTCCGCCCTATTGAGTGTTTAGTGATGTATCAGACATGTTTATAGAAAGTACACATATTGAAGTACATACATATGTTATATTTGTAATCTCGTATGTTATCTCAAATAATAAAAATATACCGCTCAATATTTTTTTCACCGTAATTTTTTTAAGCTGTATCGTTTATATAATACTAGCTGTACCCTGCGCGCGTTGCCACGCCAGCAACTAAAATAATTTTGACGGAAAGACATTACACAAATATTCAATTCAATTTGAGTCAATTTATTGATTTCGTTCATTTTGAAAAAATTGTGACATTGCAGCTTTTCGTTTCAATTCGATATCAATTTTTGGGGGGGAGGGAGGTTGTTTGGCGGGGTGGGGTTTGGGGGGCGTATGGGGGGGGATATGCCAGAAACCTTCGAAGGAGTGAACTCAAAAAATTCGAAAAGTTAAAAAAAAAAATGGGGGGTGGAGATTGGGGGGTGGTTTGGGGGAGAAGTTGGTAGGCCAAAAACCATTGCGAGAGTGTACTCAATAAATTTGTTATGTTTCACATCGATCGGTCGAGCGGTTTAGTAGTCCATAGCGGAAATACAGACAGACAAACATTCATTTATATATATATAGATTGAATTTCTGTCAAAATCGAAAGTCTTAATTTTATTAATAAATATAATTTTCTTTTAAATCCTATATGATACTGAGGATAATAATATTATGAAACTTATAAAAGTATTTAATAATCATATTTTAGTAATTGAGGGTAGCTCAATCGTATCTACAGTATCAATAAGAGTGTATTTTTTCAAACATTCCAATGATTTAACCAGGGCTGTGGAGTCGGTCTAAAAAAGTCCGACTCCGACATTGACCAAAAATACGACTCCGACTCTGACTAAAAAAGGTTAATATCGTCACTTTTTTCCCCTAATTTTCCTATTTATGTGTATTCAATTAAATATCAACCCTATCAATGCGGCCAAAAGTCAAATTTGAGGTATTAAAAGCAAAAATAAAAAGTTCAAACTTTTCAAAATTTCCGACTCAGAGTACGACTCCGGCCAAAACGCCGCGCCGACTCCGACTCCAACTCCGACTCCGGCCAAAAAGCTCCGACTCCACGACTCCGACTCCGACTCCACAGCCCTGGACTTAACATTTTTTATTCCCATGTTTTGAAAAGTGTAAAATGTTAGGTTGGGTTAGGAAGATTAGCACACAATAATACAATTGACAAACGAGTTGTTTTCTACAATATTAGGAAGACCGATGTCGAATGGTTGATTTTTACAATAATTAAAAGGCCTAGATAATGCGGACGTTTGAATGTGGCGTGTGTGATATAAGATAACATTATTTTATCGCGTATGGGTGAAGTTTGAATCCTGGCAATTTGTAGCGACTCAATGGGTTTTCGGCCAATAATATTCCGTATTGACGAAACTAGTTTGCAAATAAAAATCTTAATTTTTTGTGTAAAAAACAATGATTTAAGAATACCAAAAGTTTACGCATTGTACCACCAATATTAAGATAACTATTTAGGATAAACATAACGGATCGTCTGTCTCAACTATCGGAAAGGAAGTGTTATAACACGGTTATACCAACTAAATGTTATTTCACAATCCATAATAATGACTAATTAAAACAACTGCTTTCATCTTTGATATGAAACATTCACTTCAATCAAAAGCTTTAGAACGTAAATAATTAAAGAAATGAAACGAATTTGATGTGATGAAAAAATATTATCTTTCAATCTCAGTGTCGTTCAAACACTTAATAAACGAATAATTGCTCCAGGGCAAATTAATCATAAAGATTTAATCATAAATGTCGATGTTGTGAAAGCTATATAATAATATTAGTTATTACATGACAACATTGTTAGAAACAGCTGAGAAACAATCGTTGTATTTATTTTGTATATATTTCATATGAATTTTTACGGACAAACCAAATAAATTCATCTCATTTATTATTTATATAACCACCCCAATATAACTTCATATTTCAAAACAATCGATATGCCTACTTTTGTCTGAAAAAGTGTTTCTCAAATAGGGTTCCATGATACGAAGTTAAAAGTTGGTTTTAATATTCACATATGAATTAAGAATATAAACTGAATCAATTGTTTTATGGACACAGTATAAGTTGATGGAACCGAAAATAAGTATAAGAAATACAAATACATATGTTGGATCTATATTGTTTTTAAGCATATAAAAGGGTTCCTCGAGTAAATATAACCGAGAAACTCTGAATTGAAGCATACTTTACTTTTCACTTACTATTTTCGAGGGTTGCGACTGTTAAAAAAATGTGGAATTGTTACAAAAATGATTGGTTTTTTTTAAAAATATAATTTTACAATTTCAAGGCAAGAGCTTTGTCCTTGCGATCAGATGGGCCCAGGTTCAATTAGCGACAAGGTCAGATTTTTTTCAATTGAAAAAGAGATCTTGGGCTGAGTGTATGTAATTTTTCGTTGAGTTGTTCGCGACTCATTCATTATTTATCATCACAATCAAAAATATTTGGCGCATTGGCATTAGCTATAATGTCAATTATTTCTTTATTATAACGGATCAAATTTGACAAGTTAAGAGAACATTTTAAGAGTGATTAGTTAAACCATATTCAGATCTCAAGTGAAACTAATTTGTTTTATAAATATGATGCGGTATTATGTCTAAAGGCCATACTGTTCATTTAGGTTATTATACCAATGAAGCAAGCGTTCTTTCAGTTTTTCAAAATGAATTGGTAAAATGACCTCACATTATTATCTACGTATTGAAATCTTATGAACTGTATCGACCCTGACAATCCAAGCACATGCTTTTCACATAAAATAGACAACACTAATTAGTATGCAAGGAAACAGAATAAAAATGTATCGAATGAAAGTAGTGTGACACCTTTTTATTCATAAGTAAATTTGCATATTCAATTTAATCAATATTCCAACGTCCATTACATAATTTGACAGATTTATTAAAAACACGTTTGCATGAAAGTAAATTATAGATTATGCAAAATAAAATGTGTTGTTTACAACAAAATAGAAAAGCTTCCTCATAATCAAAATGGTGAATTATTAAAATCAATTTTCAAGCATTATTTGATTAATATAAAACACTCCTTATTTACCATATATAAAAGACTAGTTTCACTCAACGCTTCCACTTTAAACTGATAATCAGGACTGTGGAGTCGGAGTAGTGGAGACGCGGTTTTTGGCCGGAGTCGGAGTCGTCGCTGCGTTTAAAAACGTTAAAAGTTAAAACTTTTTATTGATGCATATAACCTGTTAAATGTGGCTATTGGCCGGATTGGTTGAATGATATATAATTGAATACAAATAAATAGGAAAGCAAGGAAAACAAATGTGATGAAATAAAGCTTTTTTTAGTCGGAGTCGTGTTTTTGTTCAATGTTGGAGTCTGAGTCGGAGTCGTGTTTTTCTAACGAATCCATATCCCTGCACATACTGATACTACTGATTTTCATCTTTCTTTATATTTTTAAATCTTTAAAAAAAATGTGGAATTAGAGCAAAAAAATGTGTTTTATTTATTTAAAACTATTCATTGTTTCCATATAGACAAAAAATGGGTGATCAAATAATTAATACCATTTATTTTTGTGTTATTATTATGTCTTTCAATTTTACTAAAAATTAAACAAAATATCGTATAAAATATGTACGATGTGTCTCACATCAGGTTTCATCATTGGATATCGTTGCTATGTAATCTAATCTCGTAACTTTCTATTGAAACCTTTTTTTTTAAATTGGGTGGTGTAATACAAATTGAGGCGTAGATATCAGAGGAATTGACATCAAAAAATTTTAGCTATTTTTCCTGTTTCAAGCTCAACGTCGCATTAAACTTAAAAAGAAGTACGTGTTTAACTTGCAGCACAAATAAGTCGTAATACACAGTAAAATAAATAATTAAATACAATTATTGTTCGAAGACTTTGTTTAGAAACACTCACCATATCCAATATGTCAACGACTTGGGTAAACGAGAAAGTGAAAAACGACGTGTCAAAGTAAACACGATACGATTATTCAAAAAAGCAATGTTAAATTATTCGCTTCGAACATTATCCAAGGACATTTTCCACGCATAATATATAATGAAATGTGTCACAGTTGGCAACCATTTTTTAGTGTCATTTATGGCGAAGGGGATTCATGTAAGATTAATGGCTTAAGATTTACCATATTAATAATATAATATATTAACATTAAATGCACATATTTACCGTATCAGACATAAATACTATAAATGATGTTTTTCTGCATAAAATGAAGCAGTAAGAATTACACTTATTGGCATTCAATGTGGACGAGATGGAATTTGAAGAAGTATTGCCTGATCACGGGATCGAATCCCAATATAAAGGTTTTCGTATATTGGAGTCTTCGCTCCGTTTTTGGATTTATAAACAATGACATGAATATCTGAAGGGAATATTTTGGGGTCCAGACTAAAGCACCCGAACTAAAAGCGCCCATACATTAGCGCAAAGCCTAATGCGTCCAAAAAGTAAGCGCCTAAGCCAAATACAATTTAGAAATGGAGTAATTTTTATTTTAGCACTAGCCTTCGAACACTGTCCTTGAAAAATAGCTTGTAGGCCGAAGAGGGCCTACAAGCTATTTTTCAAAAAAGACCCCAGTGGTCTGGCTTTATTGGGATAGACTGCAATAAAAAAATTGTTGATTATGCTTTGACGTTGCTTCCCACATTTCCTATCCCAAAGAGCGACGCATAGCGAGAGCGATTAGCTAACCACTAGTTCTGTCCGAGTCCTTGTATCTTTTCCATCCCTTACTCTCTTCGAAAAGGGGAGGTTAAGCAACTAGCAGTTCTCGTAGAAAAATATATGTTGAGATAAATTCCGTGAGGAGTCCATATGCTCCAAGTAGGGAGCGGACATAGTTAAAAAAAAATCACGATTCCGGTTTCATTCAGTTCACTCTGATCTTGTTTTGAAATATCATTTGTTCGTTATTTTTGTAACAAATTATCTTTCATGCCTTTTATTCTAGGAATAGCAGTAAACAGTGACACACATAATACTTTGACATATTTAATTAAGAGATTAAATATGTCAAAGTAAAAAGAAGATACATATGTAGTTAAAAGTAAAAATTATAGAGACGCTGATTGATATTGAAATTTTTTTGCTCAAACAAAATAAAGTCGAATATTAAAACGAATTTTAAGTTTCGGAGCGTTATAATGTTTTTGGTGCCATCAAGTCCCGTGGATTAAAAAACCGAGTCATTTTTTTTACTGCGTGGGAGAGATGCCTTTAAACCAGCGTCAGGAAACCTTTTATGGTCTTGTAAACAAAGCTATAACTGTTATTAAAATAACATTCACTTCGTAGTAAATTTCCAGTGTTTTACAACGCTGTTTTATACAGCGTGTTATGGACGGCAGGTAAAAGTTACCGTATATTTATTACATGGTGAATTTCTTTTAAAAATGCTGATAATTTTATTTTTATCAAACTTTGTATAATAGAGGCTTCAAAATATCGCTTTTCGAAAGAACGACAAAAATGTTAGATGGAGAGTTTTATATTTGGGTGAACGAGTTGGTTCTCCCACCACCCTTCCGTTATGTTTGTGCAGCCGCTTTTCACAGCCGCCCTCCATAACGCTATACGATCAAGAAAATAAATGAATTTACTCATTACTTACTTGACCCGAGACAGAGCTGCACAGGACTGATCTTTTAACCATGCACTATGGTGTTATAAGAGAAGAAAAACAGAAAAGGAAAAAAAAGAAAATGTGACTTGCTCAGCCACTTTGTCAAAGTGATATTAAGTATCATATGTATCCGCATACTGAGAATCCATGAAGTGGAAAGATAGAGAGTTAAAAAAAAATTGTTTTGATCAAATTTTCGCTAAAAACATACACATCTGAATAGATTCGTATTATAAATCGTGCCTTAGGATACCGCCACAGTGACAGGCGTAACTTCTGGCGAGGCGTAGCGTCACTTGATTCATAATCAAATATTGCCGCAGTGGCCTTAACGATGGCGCGGTCTGAGAAGTTGAAACGCAGCGTCATAACGTAAACATTTTTTACGCCGAAGCAAGCGCTGCTTAATTTCAAACTGATTTGAATTCGGCATTTAAGCTGCGTTTTGACTTCTCAGACGGCGCCATCGTTAAAGCCATTGCGGCACCCTTTGATTATGAAGCAAGTGACGTTACGCCACCATAGAAGTTACGCGTGTCATAGTGGCCGTAGTCTTATGGTTCAGATTGCAAGCCACATATTTTTTGTTCATACATAAATATAGTTTGAGGGCGTTGTTGCATACACACGAAATGGATATAATTAACCACTATTAAGGTGTTAACTGTCACTTTTTGGTGGGAAAGCATTATTGCATATGATATATTCAACCTCAGGACCTGTTTCTTTCATCGTTAGAATCAAGTTTTAAATGATACATTTACATCGACACAGGGACTAATACATCAAATGCGTGAAAATAGGTTTAAAATTTTTCAAAATTAAACTGGAATAAAATTAAATCTTTGTTATTTCATTGGCTGTGTGACACTTGTCTAAAGACTCCAACGTGTTTCCGTGTGAAATTAACAATTTCATATTAAATAAGTTACATATTTGCTAATTGTTCTTTTGCACTTTTACAGTTGAATTTTTGCAGATGTCTGAAAGTGCCTTGAATAAAATTTAATTTACATTACCAATTGATTATTAAGTTGTGAATCACTGCCCGTGGTACACTTTTCAATGACACCATATTAAATTTCAAATTGAAGACATCATTTATTTTATGACATAACGCGATGAAAAAAAATACTTAAATATTAAATTGTAAATAATTTTCGAAACGAGTCGAGCCTCGGCCCTTGTTGAGTGATGCTTCTTACCGCCGAAGAATTTCTTGAACTGTTTTGGTAATTTTTCGAAGCATATAGCATGAAGAGCTCTTTATGTCTTCAACACTTCACGACCAGACAACTTGAAAAAGAGACATATATGTTCCTATGAATAAGACAACTATTGATTCAACACATTTTCCTTTGCATAGTGATATACATACAATTAAACCTTTTTTGTGCGGTAGATGCGTCCCGGAGAAAATAGCACAAAACAAATTTGCACAAAAAAAGCTTTGGCTTAATATGGGAACATGAAATGTACAAGGAAGGAATTCTCAATGTCACATTGTAATGAACAGGTGTAACACTAGATTTTGCACGTACAGTATGTGAACAACGCGCTGTTAATTTTATTATTACATATGAGGAGCTAATTTTCCAAAGAGGACAAATCCATTTGTTGAAAAACTATAGTGTGAGATGTTTTCATTACTTTTTCCTCATAAATTTGTGCTTACTTTCAATATTTTTAACATATGTTATAAATTAAGGAATTACGGATAATGTGTAACAATTCAAACTTTTCCATGTGCATACAAAGGTCTCAAAAGATTAATCTAAAACTGGCAGTTGAAAAAAAGTATTTTGGATTTGTCCACTTTTGAAAATTAGCTCCTCATATGTATGTTTATAAAGTGCCAAAAATGAATTAAAAATATGTGTTAAAAAAACCGCATAACTTTGAAATCGCACAAAAAGAAGTTTGAGTGTACTGAAGTGTGTCATATCAATTATTTAATAACATAATGACTGATATTGTTTTTAAATGACTGTTTTTGAGAAAACAGGTTACGCGTGTCTTACTCGTTTTAGAAGAACCTTCCGTTTGAACATTGACTGTGATTATTTTATCAATCAATTCCGAGAATGAACAATGATTGTAATATATCTGATCAAAATTATTAATTATTGTATTGGTTCATGTAACTAAAATAGTTAAAATTCGGCTGCAAATATACATTGAGTAATCAAATATAATATACGCTATAAAAAGACGTCCCAGAGAATGTTATTGATTTTCTACAAAATACAAAGTCTAGCTATAAATAATTGACGATTTTGAAATATACACTATTTTATTTGTTAATACTAGGAAAACTGTAAGAGCATTCAATGCTAAAGAGTGTAAGCCTAAACCTCTTTTTGTGCGATTTAAAAGTTATGCAGTTTTTTTCGCAAAAAAATCGCACAAAACAAGCTATGACTTAATATGCGAACATCGCATGTATGTACAAGGATGCACGTGTCAAGATCACATTGTAATAAACAGGTGCAACACTAGATTTTGCACGTACATTATGTGAACAACGCGCTTATTAGCAAACGTTTATTTCGCCCCAAAATATATTGAAAAAATAAAAAAAAAAATGCCTTAAAACAAATCGCACAAAAGGAGGTTTGCGTGTATTAAGTTCTACAAGTATCTGGAACTGCAGTAAGAGGCATGCTATATTTTTCTTTACGTGCCGTGCCTTGTTTAAAATTTCTAGCATTAGTGATCTTTAAGTTTTAGGCTTTACGAAATGTTTATTATAACCTATGTGACTAGTAATAAAGCCCACTAATACAAAAAAAAATATACGATGGCAAAATGTAAAATGTAACTTTACCGAAAAGACACTTAAAATGTTGCTCGTTATGGTGTTTTATGTCTGATAATAACAACCTGCCTCAGATGGTCAAATCACATATAACACAGTTATTTTTTTATCAAATAGATGCTGGTTAATTACCTTGTCAAAAAATATGTAGTGGGTGATAGATATCGAAATATTTTTTTGGTTAAAACGCCGACAACATTGTAGCCAAAGTGTTAAGCAATATTGAGAAACGGCGACAGAGGATTTGAATGTAATGCTCATGCATACCGTTATCGTTAGATTATTTCACTTTTGATGACGCGATAATGATCTCAGTTTGTGACTTGAACACGCCCGAAGAAATTTTAAATCCAGAAAATATGACTCGCCACAATAACTGTTTGTTTTTAACTCCGTGGACATGGAAATCGAAAACTTTTCATTCAATAACTAAACAGAGAATACTAGATCCTTTGTGTATTTTATTTCAGTTTTAAACAGATTTTTTTACTTGATTTTGTCCTCAATCCATTTAAATTATTTAATAACTAGACTAGAATAACTAGAAATGAGTTACTTAGGCAAAACAATACACATGATAACGTTTTCCTATTCGTTGCCTAACTAAATTTAATGACACGTTACAATTCCCCGCGTGTCATTTATTTTCTTACTCTGATATTGATGAAGCAGTCAACGTGAGTGATTCGCGACGAATCTTCTATGCCCATTTAGGCAAACTCTCGTTTACTACAAAAGTTATAAGGTTATCTGAATTTGATCATTTCTGAAGTAAATTTTTGTAACATTTATTACGTGTGCTTATTTTTAGCATTTAAAGAAACAGATGATTAAAAAATATACGCAAAAACCCTAGTATTGATCAATCAATTATGCGCATACTGTTTTTACATCTCACACAATTAGTGTATTAGCGTAAGCCGGCGGATTATGGAAAACTCGGCTGATTCAATTTCAATTTTACAAAGTCGTGCTTATGCTTTATCCTACTAAATTCATTCACCGTGTTTATGTTTATCGAAATCAGGTATCAACAATAATCATGATGTGTAAGAATATAATGTATTCTCAAGGGCTTGGATTTGAATGTAATACAGAACATCATATGGCCTGCTATTATCGTTGAATATATATCATTTTTAATCATGCGTTCGAATGTAAATAATTGTCGCTGCATGACATTCGTAAATGTAAACATAGCGTTAGCTTATTCTGTATATATAACATATGAGTCGTTATGTGCAGAGAAATACATTGTTTAAGGTGATAATTCATATTCCAAAAGCAATACGATTGCAAGTACAACATAACAAATAATTATGTATATTAAGTAGAATTAAAACGATATGTGGTCATATATAAGACGGAGACAAGCATCAGATACATACATATATTATATCAACCGCACCATATTGTTTTTGTGATTAAAGTTTTAAAAATAATCGAACTTATATGATTAAGGATTTCGACTGAAAAAACTTGATGCAGTTACAAAACTCTTTGCAAGGTACGGAATTCTAAATTTTATTATCAACTATGAAACATATTGAGAAGTTAACTAGTCGATGGGACAATAATACAACAGTTGTTCTAAAGTAAAACGTGAGTTTTAAACATATATTAACAGAATTACATACAGTTAAAGGTAATGTTAAAGTTTCAGGTTAAATAGAATACATTTTTGAGACTCAAACATACAACGTCAAAAAACATATGTTTCTCTCAATTAAATTTAATAATATAGAAATAAATTTAATCAATTAACCATATATAAATCCAAGTATTTTTTTTCGTAATTGTTTGATTGTTTACGATTGCCAATTAGAGAACCAGAATGGCCCCCGGGTGAGATCCTAAGATTTACTAGATAGAACATAAAGATGAATAATCGTTGAGTGGAGATAACATTTTTCTTTGACTATTTATGTTCATTGAACTGATTATACGTGTTTGTGATACATACCTAAAATTCAGAATAGTAAACATAGAATAGCTGAAAATTATCAGTTCACGAATTGATATACATTTTAAAATTATTTAATACCTTTATATACGGGTTTTTCAAAATTAACATTTATTCATCCAATAACATGTTGTCAATGGTAAAAAGTGTAACCGAAATATTAAATCAAACATTTAAAATATGATAAGAAAACAATTGTCATGCTACTAGAATTATAAAATTTGTTTATAACCCTATATGAAAACAAATTTTAGATTGATTTTTTCGCAAAAACATGTACTGTTTGTTGGTATTGGTCCTAATAATTTGGATATAAGATACAGTAAAGAATTTAAAAAAAACTACGAGACATAGTAAAGTAACGATAGTATAAAGTTAATGAGTAAATTTGTTTATTCCACGCAGTGTGTAAAAAATAGTGACACGTTTTTAACCTCTTTTAGAAGCATCTTCAGACTTAGTGTAACATAAGTATTAAAAAGGAAATGGGAAGAATAAAGTTTGCTGGCTTAGAAAAGGGTCATCAGTTTTATAAGGCTTTATGACAAAATCATGCACTTTGAGGAGATGCAGGCTTAAAAATATAACAGTTTTAATTGATCACGACCACTAATGGTTATTACGACGACAATATTTGACACATGCTCGTAATAGTCGAGTAGGTATGGCATGCTTTAATTAAATATACGAATAAATTTAATTAATGAATAATCTAGAGAAAAAAATTACATCAGTTGTTGGTATCTTCAACGAATCACGGCGCATCCTCCACGATTCGATCATCGTAAATAATATGAGAAAAAAACGATCATACAGATTTGAATAAATATTTCGAATCAGCTATGCAAATATAATCTGGGATTAATCGACAAAAGAATATAATATAAGATTTCGAAGACCAACAATAGCCGAATCATTAACCTTCGCTCGACAAGGTATCCTCCCACCTTTACACGCCAAATCAAATGATCACATCGAATCCATTACTCGCCACCATATAAAGACACGGTTAACTCGTTATGTGCATACACACGGATGTTTGTTGTGTCAACGAATATCGTCAGACTCTGAAATCCATCGTATTCTTATATAATTTATGTTTGATAATTATAATGCAATATATTAAAACATGAATGAAATCATATTAGAAAAAATTTCCACTGAAAACTCCCATTAGTTTGATAATTTACGATTTAAGGAAAACCAACGAAGATCACCACACCGAATGCGCAATTAAAAAAAATCGATTAGCTAACTTAATGACCTTCGTTGACCGAATACTTCTGTTCTTAACTGCTCTTAACTCATTCGCACGTATTGAAGACTTTTTACTGATATTCATAATATGGGGTAAATCTATATCTTAAATGTTAAGATCAGTGGCGGCTGGTGACAAGAATATACGGGAGTGCAAAAAAACCGATCTTACAAGAAATCCATATTTAATGAAGAAATAAACGCAAAAATAAATTATATACGCGACAAGCTAGTGAAAATTGATACACGTATTCGACAACGCTCGTCATAATACGGCATTTTTTTTCTAAGAAGATCTCAGCACCAATGAGCAACTATGTACATATTTTGCATGTGGCGTGGTAAATACTGGAATGACGTCAAAATATCTTTTTTCTGACTAACTTTTCAACTTTGTTGGGTAAATTAAAGAAAATACATATCGGCTGACTTTGACAAACATATGATTGGTGTGAATAATCAATGCTTTAAATATTTGTATGAAAACACGTAAAGAACTTTCAAGTCATAATTTTGTATATCTTTTTTTATATTGCTTATTTTTCAAATATATATGGGAGATCAGTGCACCACTGCACCATTAGAAGAGCCGCTTCTTTTTGGTACATTAATATTAAATGCTATTGTGATGTCTTTAATTGCATCGAGAAAGCCACTTCTTAATTTTGAGTAGTTTCCTAGCTCCACCCGATATTCATTACGCTTTGAGTCCGAATAACATCTTTAGATATTAAAAAAACGATGAATACAAAACATCAAAGTCTTAAATTATTAAGAATAGAATTGGTGATGAAACACGTTAAAAAATATTCAAGTATGTATACATTTTAGGACATCAAGTGTTACTTCAATTTGGAAGGCCAAATTTAAGGCTAAGTCTGTAAAAGCGATGTTCTTAAAATAAGACATACAAATTAACTACATGCATGGCTTTATTACCAAAATTTGTGTCAATATAAATGAATGTAGGTGTAATTTATACCTAACATAACAAATAAGTATATAATTTACTTTGAAACAAAAATTGTTCAGCCTCGCCGTTGTCAGGTATAATGGATTGCAATTTAATGTGTGTCAAATGAACGCTTTTGTTCGGCGAAATGACAGTGCTTATTATATACCTGCTCTCATTTGAACGTGTTGTTTAACGTTAAAAAGTGCTATGTTCATGTGTAAGATTGTCGGTGTATATTTCAAGGTCATTAACTTTGCAGACAAGACGCATTACGCACGGATATTTCACGGTTTCCGGTGCCCCGAGTGAAATATACTTACACACGTGAAAACCATTAGATATACACCAAAACCTCTTTTTGTGCGACTTTTTTTAGTGCGATTTCAAAGTTATGCGGTTTTTTTTAATGCTTTTTTTATTTTTAAACATTCAATTAAAAAAAATATATTTTTTTTTGTACCTACTTATTCCACAAATAATTTATTAAGATCAGGACCGGTTTCGCTCATCGCGAGCATTTTTAACTCATCGACAACAACTCAACAACTCGAAAATCATCTGTTAATTGTATAATAAGTACAAAAAATGTTTTATTATTTTTTAATATAATGCCTGTCCACCAGAACTGTGGAGTCGTTAAAAAAATTCGATTCCAACTCGAGCATTTACCAAAAACACGACTCCGACTAAAAAAAGCAGGGCTGTGGAATCAGAGCTTTTTGGTCGGAGTCGGCGCGGCGTTGTGGCCGGAGTCGTACTCGGAGTCGGAAATTTTGAAAAGATTGAACTTTTTATTTTTGCATGTCAAATTTGGCTTTTGGCCGCATTGATAGGGTTGATATTCAATTGAATACACATAAATAGGAAAATTAGGGGAAAAAAGTGACGATATTAACCTTTTTTTAGTCGGAGTCGGAGTCTTGTTTTTGGTCAATGTCAGAGTCGGAGTCGTGGTTTTGGTAAAAGCTGGAGTCGGAGTCGGACTTTTTTTTACCGACACCACAGCCCTGAACAAAAGTTTAATTTCGTCACTTTTTTTTCCTAATTTTCCTTCTTATGTGTAATCAATTAAATATCAAACAACCAATCCAGCCAATAGCCAAATTTGACATATTATAACCAAAAATAAAAAGTTCAAACTTTTCAAAATTTTCGACTCCGACAAAACGCCGCGACGACTCCGACATCGGCCAAAAACCCCTGACTCCACGACTTAAACTCCATAGCTCTGCGTTCACATCAACGGTGGGCACCTTGTAAGTGCTCAAATGTTCTGTTTCAATATTCATTTCGTTCGTTATGAAACCAAATAACAAAGTTGTAGAGGTAGATAACAAACAGAGTTCATTATCAACGATACCATGGTACGAAAAAGTGATATCGATGCTATCTATTTTTGGAAATGAATTTCATTACCAGCTCTCGAAGAGTACGGGGAACCGGTTATCTGCTCTTCATTAGTCTATTAGAGCCAGAGATGTTTGGGAGTTCGCCGTATTGCAGATAAATACTCACGACTTTAATATAAATCTTAATTTTACATACATACCTATCGCTTCATCAGCAATTTAGATATTTAAGTGTGTACCTTTTGTAAAAAAATATATATGGCGATAATAAACACCAGTTTTTTTGGGTTCTAAATTATGTAACTTTATGCACACAATTTTTCAGCCGACATATTTTCGATTTTTTAAAAGAGCTATTAATAAACACCGAATGCCCGCGGTTGAACTTTACATCGCTGTCAAATAGATTTTATTTGTTTTATGTAAATTCATTATATGTATAGGAGGCCATCTAATCGAGTTCTCGTTTATTAATAAATAAATAAAAACACGCGCAGTCACCAACTGTCAATTAAAATCTCATAACACCCTCACTCTTTTAATGTTTTGCTTCCCGTCTCGCCTTTCGCCTTGTACGTACTCTATAATTTTGTGGTAAATCTTTGCCAAGCGCGTGCGTATAATTAAAACAGGGTTGTGGAGTCGAAGTCGGAGTCCTAGTGGTCGCGGCGATTTGGCTGGAGTCGTAGTCGGAGTCGGAAATTTTGTAAAGTTCAAACTATTTATTTTTGCATATAATATGTCAAATTTGGCTATTGGCCGGATTGGTAGGGTTGATATTTAATTAAATACACATCTATAGGAAAATTAGGCAAAAAAAAGTGACGATATTCATCTTTTATAGTCGGAGTCGTGTTTTTGGTCAATGTCGGAGTCGGAGTTGGAGTCCGGGTTTTGGTAAATGCTGGAGTCGGAGTCGAACTTTTTTTTACCGACTCCACAGCCCTGAATTAAACTATTATATTTTGGCCTCCTTTTTAATGGATTTTCTTTAGGAGGTATTTATTCTATACTAATTATCCTCGGAAAACGAAAAACCTTTTTAATATTATATATATGTATATACTCTTTTCTTTTTTGAATATGAGTTCGAAATACTTTCTTGTTGAGCAAACCTGCTCATACGGTTGAATAATTGGCAATTCCATTTACGAACATATTTCCTAATCATTTTTTTTTTTTTTTATCAAATTATATGCTATCCAATTTGTTTAAATCAGTAATCCGGATTAGTCTTTATGCACGTATTGAGTATTTTGTGCAATACCTGCCGTCGGCCTGTCATATTAAAATTAAAAAAATATTGAATAGGTGTTATTATGTAACCACTTTTATTTCGTATGCTGCTGTTAGTCGTTTATAAGCATGATGTGGTGTCGTAGGACTGCTGGATTAGTGGCGGCATAAAGGTAACAAAATGGATTTTTAGCAAAAAGAAAATGATTGAAATATCATATGACAAAGCATTGTAAATGAAGAATCGTAGCAGCAATTTCAACAATAGTTTTATTAAAATCTTTATCTAAATCTAATATATGAAAATCAAAGTTTGTTTGTTCGTATTTTATGCGTTGCCATACGGTTCATCCGATTGCGAAAACTTTGTCAACTTATTGCTTGCACTTGCGCAAAGGCTATAGGCCCAGTAAAATCATCTAATAGTAGGTCTTTTATATAACAATCAATATTTTTTCATATTGTACGCGCTGCCATTTCCGTTCATTTTGACAACGTATTGTTGCACTTGCGCAAAGGTTATAGGCATAGTACAATTTACTTTTAGTAGATGGCGCGTGTGTCGACCCACAGACAATCAGCAAAAGACAAACAGCGAACGTCAAACGGCAAATGTTATAGATACCGATCAATGTTAGTAAAATTAAATCGAAATTATTTATCTAAAATATTGTGCATTTGAAAGCACTTTAATAAACACAAAAACTTTCTTTCTTCGAGTGGCATTGCAAGGCTTATATAATATATATAAAATTGATACAGAGTTTTTCGTTATAATAGTAAAAGATATTATTCCACTTGTAAATATACTTTGATTACTATATTTATAGCTGTCTACCGAATCAATGTTAAACATAATGTAATGAATGAATTCGAGAACGAAAGATAGATCGTCGTTCTTTATGCTGATTTAGAAAACAATAATATGGTAAAGAAAATTCCACCACGTATTGATTTTTAATATTATAATTTTTATTATGCGATCTACTCCACGGTCAGGCCTTCTTCGCAATCAAACGGGCACTAGAATATAACGCCTTCGCAAAAAATATAAATTGTTCGACGAAGAGTGTTGAGTAAATGATTATTTTTCTTTGAATGGCGCCGTGACACAGAGATGCAACTCGTTTTTTTTAAAATTATATTACGGTGACCAGTGTTCATGACTCGTTGGTTTGTTCTGCTTGAAGGGATTGCTAGTCGTCAGTTATGTCAAAGATTTGGAAAACTGACGAATATTGAAAGAATTTTGTAAGAAATATAATTTTAAAGCATTCAACTACAGTCTTGTGATGTCGGTATATATATGGGAGCAGAATCCTTATTTTGTTTTAAAATACGTACATTATCCTTAATTATTTAACAGTCTTGGTTTATCAATGAATACCGTACTATTCTAATAAAAAGTTAAGCGTCTGTTGACTTTATACATGAACGCCATGTTGTGTACCGGAATCGATAGATTGCTTTTTTTAAAAACGAATCATCTACATTTCACTTATATTATTTAAAGTGTTATAATCGAATTATCATAAAGTTGCTTGTCCAACACCATACAAAATGTGATAATTATACTGTGTTAGAGTGCCAATGTTCTATGTATAATTTATGACGATGATAAGTAAAACTGATTTTTCATGTTTGACAACCTCTTTCTTCATGTTACACGAATATTTTCAATTGATATCTTTATGTTTTCAAATGATTCGTTTATTCATCTGTTATTTTGTTACAAAATCTAAATATCATATTCTTTTATTCCAAGCTTTAACAATCAATAATACTGCCATTTATCTCAGTACACTGCTGTGTAAAAATTTAGAACAGAAAGCAGTTTTTATTTTAATATTTTCAATAATAACAATAAAGCATAAACAATTTTTTATTTAAATCAGAGAATTATTCAACTTCCTCCTTGGTTTTTAGTAGACCATGTTGAATCTTCTTATAAACGTACATCGGTGCAATTTGGTATTGTAAAACTGGTAGGTATTTATTAAATACCGAAGTACCGGGATTGAAAATGTAAACAGATATGTATTTATTCAACGGGCCTGAAATCCGAGAGGTTTTTTTTTCTGCAGCTGGACTTATTAAAAATATCATTACTCTCCGTAAAATCAGTTTTTTTAACATAAGAATACCAGTGTAATAAAATATCGAAACAAAATTCTTGCTCTACTCAAATATTATAATTCACATTAGCTATTTAAAAAAAAACGATATTGTTATTGTTATTCGGTTCTGCGATCCTAGGGTGCAATACTGCACCTTATTGAAATAAAATTTAAAACATGTTTTATGTGTTTCCGCTTCCTTTGATAAGAAATCAAAATAAATCTAACAAGTTTAGAAATAGTCTGTTTGTTAATAAACACACCTCTATTTTAGGAATTACATTAATCACTTAGGATATGACGATATAGAGACAAGATCCATGACTCAAATATGAAACCAACTTACATAATATAGCATATTATTTTCAATAATATGCAAAATATTTCACAGAAATGAAATGTGGGATAACTATTCTCAGAAAATTAGTTTTTTAACAGCAGTAATATTATTTTTATCGTAATTTGTAGCGGTCACTTTATTTCGACGTTTTTTGATCTGGCGCTAAAGCAATTTTTATACCGTTCTCTCTTATTCAAAGTACCTACATATAAAAATGAGTTATTTTTGTATCTAATTTGGTCAACGAAATTAGAAACAATGGTTCAGGATGTTTTTACGACATCTGTAGATGTATGTCTTTATATTTGTACACTTAAAAAGGGTTTTTTCATAATTTCTTTCTATTGTACATTCAAACCTCTTTTTGTTATGCGGCCTTTTTAATGCATTTTTTTATTATTTGTTTTAAATATATTTTTGGGACTATATAAACGTACATATATAATAATGTAATTAACAACACTTTGTTCACATACTGTACGTCCAAAATCTAGTGTTTCTACTGTTTATTATAATGTGACCTTGACACGTGCGTCCTTGTTCATGCTGTTTCCATATTAAGTTGAGACTTTTTTATGCGAATTTCCGCGAAACGCAGGGTGACCAATGGAAAAGTACAAAATTCAAACGATTCAGATTTGATATTGAAATTCCACTAAGCACCTTCGCAAGCGTCGAGGTTCTACATAAGTGATGCACAACCTGTAGCCCTCAAAGAAATTTCGTGCAATTATTAATCAACTTTTTTTCTTCAGAAATTTTTATGGACAATGAAAGAACAATATAAAATAATAACATTTTGAATTTTTTATACATTAAAAATATATATAATTTAATCACTGAATTTAATTACCGATGCGGCCCTCGAAATATCTGAGAATTGATTATCTGGAGTTCTCCAAAAAAGGTTGTGCATCACTGTTCTAAAAGAAACTTAATATGTTTGGCGCTAGCAACGTTATAGATTTTGATTTTTAAGAACTAATTCAACTTGCATATTATACAATTTAAGTGAACACATCGGCTTACAATTGACTGAAACATATTGTCTCTAACGTTGATACGTAAATTTTTTGATAGTTATAGAGACGATCCTTTTATCGATCCTTCGTCCTACGTGATGATCATCACGAGAGATTAACAAAAGCAGCATTAAAACTGAATTAATTCAATGAAGTATATTATGATGTATAAGTTACCGCACAATGGATATGCAAATACAAAATACATACGTGGTTGTACCACACATTGATGTTTTATACAGTACTAAATCACAATATACCCACTGGAATGACGTTATGTGATTCGACGTTGATGTGATTCGAATCAGCGATTCTGCGAATCGGATTCAAAGAAAAAATCTATTAGTGTTAGATCATGCAGTAAAATATGCAACATGCTGCCGCGGTTAACTGCGTTATTGTTGGACTCTGATTATTTAACAGCGTATGTTAAGATCCAAGATATGATTTTTTTGGTAACCGGACAAATCAGAACATGACAATTCAGAACATGACTTTTCAGAATATGACAATTCAGAACATGACTTTTCAGAACACGACTTTCAGAACATGACATTTCAGAACATGACATTTCAGAACATGACATTTCAGAACAAGACTTTTCAGAACACGACTTTTCAGAACATGACATTTCAGAACAAGACATTTCAGAACAAGACTTTTCAGAATATGACATTTCAGAACATGACATTTCAGAACAATCGGCCTATCTACGGACACCGTCCGAGCGCGCTCGCTTTATAATATTGGGTTTTCACTTACATATTTGTCTATAAACAATTTACCAATTATGAATAGGGCTGCCACAACAAGAAAATAACTGTAATTATGAGATCGCCGAAATTAAAATAAATGTTCACTAACTATTGTAGTTAGTTCACGTGCATTTTAAAATTCATTCCAATATTATAAAGCGAGCGCGCTCGGACGGTGTCCGTAGATAGGCCGATTGTTCTGAAATGTCATGTTCTGAAATGTCATATTCTGAAAAGTCTTGTTCTGAAATGTCTTGTTCTGAAATGTCATGTTCTGAAAAGTCGTGTTCTGAAAAGTCTTGTTCTGAATTGTCATATTCTGAAAAGTCATGTTCTGAAACGTCATGTTCTGAATTGTCATGTTCTGATTTGTCATGGAACCGATTTTTTTAGAAGGCATGGATGTTTGTGATGTTTACCTACACCTTGCACCCATCAGATCATAAAAACAAAAATCGACCGCACCTTTATTTTTTCTTTGGATATCTATTTGTCGAGGCTTCAAGTCCCAAGGCGCGTTGATGTCTCCAGTCTCCTTTGTCTCCAAGTAAAGTGTTTTTTTCTCTTTTTGCATTCCCTTCCCATCGCTGCTGTCAGGAGGGCGCGATCGCTCGAGTTCAAGAAGTCTACTTACTTTTTAGTTTTTACCTATGGAGGATCATCGAGAAAAATTGCTCTCGGTCGATATAATTATGCAGGCAAGAGATCGTTGGGTAAGAGTGAGGGCCCACTGCATTATGAAACTTTTTAGAGCTTTCACGAACGAACTCGTGAATAGTGGGTACATACTACATAGGTAAATTTAATTCTTTGTCTAACAGCGATCCACGCATGACCCATGTAGCATCACATATTTGCCGCTATGACTTATTCTGAACAATCTGGAGAGTCTCCAGATGTTTTTGGTGTCCATTGTCCTCAACCAATGGTACTCAATCTATCTGAAAAAGAGGGGCTTAAGAGTACATGCGGTTATTGTTTGTTAAGATGCTCTACCTAAATGGACATCTTACTTAGTCATATTATATTAGGTAGTTTGGTCTGACCTACGTAAATGGACCATGGATTTTTTAAAAAAAAATCCTTAGTTACCGTGGAGTATCATTAGTCTACTTTCGTAAATTATCATTAAATTGATTGGATAGTGGAAATTTTCTTAGAAACATACACATCGTTAATGTATAGCCAAGCACTGTGCTTCACTTTTTTTAAGAATGTTTAAAGCCTTAAGTATACAATTTAAAATTACTTTGATTGTTCCACGTCTTGTGTTACTAATTGTTTCGCTTCTTTCAGATGTATCTATAAGGAGGCCAAACACGTGCCACAATTAGTAACACAATACGGGGATTAATCATAGTTCTTTTAAATTTTATATTAAAATGAACTTCCACAAAGTTACTGCCGAATCTATCGAACGTCTTTACCTTACCTTAGATTAAGTTGATCATTTTTGTGGAGTAAATTGTCAATTCTTAGTGGAAAGGGTTTGTATTATTTTAACTAATTCAATATATTAAAAAAAGAGTTTCACTGACTAACTGTCACATTAGTTAAACATATAATAACTATTTAATAATACTCTCATTGAGCGCAACCGGTTTAGATCTTTTTAAAACATGTAGAATTAGTCTAAAAAATGGACGTCTAATGCGGTTAGAGTAAATACAATTTTTCTGTATTTTGACATATATTTGCATTAAATTCCTTTTAAATAAAAAAATTGATCGAAGATCAGTTATCTATGAATAAAAATAAAACTTTTGACGAATTTAGAAAGCTTTATAAATGACCAGAAGATCAGAGTCCAGGAATATGGCCTAAGGATTCCAAATTATAATGCACGTACATCAAAGAATTATATTTATATTCTAGATAGAATAAAAAAAACTTATTTAATAAGAAAACGAGTCTCCGGCATTATATTTTAACGACATATTAAAAACGAAGACGTAAAAATTTGAATAGTCTGCATGTTTTTTTACTAGCAAAAAACTGAACTGAAACTGAGAATTCATTAATATTCTAAGCACACTGCTGCGAATACCAATGTTTACTTTTTACAAGCACATTATTAAAATACTTGTATACTCCAAAACTTGTTATGTGCTCTTCCAGAGAAAAAGCAAGAAATAATTATTCATGTAATATAGTTTGTCTTTTGTCAAACCACATTTTTACAAAGATTTTTATCGTAAAAGAATTTATAATAAAAAATAGTTGATATTTTTTACGGATAATGAAGATACTCTTTTGATTCATTTTCATGTTAAATTGCTTTTAAATATGATTTTTTTTGCGTAAATATGGATATATTGATTTTTTTACCCGTGCGCGGGAGATATTACGAGAATGTCAAAACGCTGCAACATTTTGCTTATTTCATATATAAATCTTATTAAACATATATTATATACATTTATACAAATGTTGTCGTAACGAAAGCGAAACATTATTTTTTGTCGCGAAATCATTTGAGTCGCCAGTCGCAAGGGCTGTTCGGCTGATCAATGCACTAGCTATTGGAAATTATCAGCGGTGACTTGGTGCTTTATTTTTAAATTCCTTTTTTCTGTTATGATTTTTTATGTTATTAATATGTTGTGTTTTTTTATGCGAATATCTGAATTTAATATTCTATTATATAATATATTTTTGCTGTATTTTTCAAATGCATGGCGCATTGGCGTCGGCTGTGATGCTATGTATTGTATTTTTCTCCAATGAAGCATTAAGAGCAAATGTAAAATATAAATTAAAATATCTTCTCAGTTTCGATTTCGTATTCGTAGAAAATGCTTAGTATATACAGCTTCTGAGAAAAATACAAAATCAGAAATAAGTGCTACTTTTAAATACAAATAAATAAATTAATCTTTATTTTTATCAAGGATTAACTGTAAAAAATACAAATTTCATTAAGCATATAATGCACATTTTTAAACAGGATTAGTTTAATTAAATAAGATCAAATGTATTCCATTACCTTATTACCAATTACTTCCTTATAGTTTTTATTATTAAGTGAAATCCTTGAAATTAAGTATTAAAGATTGTTTATTTATTTAATAACCACTCGTGGATTCTGTTATAAATGTGTTTTTGTAGCATTTTATGTAATTCGACGAAAAATGACTGTCGTTTTTTGATTCAGAAAAAAGTGTATAAGTTTGACAGTTTTATGAAGTGACAAGGTGAACAAAAACATCACAATCCATTGACTAGAGCAGGGGTCGTCAATCTTTCTTACATCGTGGACCACTAAAATTAATATTTTGGATTTCGCGAATCCACCGTGTTATTTTCTATAGTAATTTTGTATTTATTTATAAATATAAAATGGTACTAACTATTCAAATATGATTATATTTAAGCTATACTTGAATGTGGACAGCTAGAACCCGAGCAGGACAAATGCCTGAAAGTGTTCGTTATTTCAGCCCCAGGGAATAGTATCACTTGTTCACTTGGTGAAATGGCTTTATAATAAAACATTTTTAGTACATATTCTACACAATTTATTTAGATCAGGACTGGTTTCTTTCATGGCAAGCATTATCGACTGAAAATATGAATTATCAACAACTCAGTTCGGTTGCTTATCAGGTTTGCCCTCGAAATTATGACACCAGGGTAAAAATTACCATCAAATATTGAATTTATCATAAATTGAAAATAAATTTCAAAAAGTGTTAAATTTTTTAAGTATGTATGGCAAAATCTAAAATGGTTATATATATCGGCGCAGTGGAGCACAGCAATTTCCGTGCTCCGGCTCCGCTCCTATTCCGGCCAAACACTTGTTGCTCCACTGCTCCGCGTTCGCTCCAGATCCCTGTTCAAAATTATCCAAATGAGCGGTTTATTTGAATGAAAAAAAAACGTTCATCATCATAAAAGATTCGCTGATGCCGCTTAACTCAATAACGGACTCGGTTACAAAATCAAATGCAATGAAGACGTGTGAAAATTATGCTACAAAATCGCTGTGACGATCGAAACGTACATAATTGAATTCACACGATACGCGCCATTTTTTGTTAGTTTGTTAGTAATATAATAATTGGTATCATTGTTATACAATGGCAATAAGCGATGCGGAGAATCCACGACAAGGCGAAGCGTAAACAAAACCCTCGTCTGCAATGTGATACTTGATACTTGACCAGTAATTGAATCGTGATACTGCGCTACATGCGTTGTGAATTTGCCAAGTGAGCCGCGAAGATTTAAGCGCACTTGCCGTCGATATAACCTGCAATTTATTATTATTACGTAGCTGATGAGAAACAAGAAGATCGCGAACTACAAATATTAATTCTCACTTTTGACATGTTAACCGTGAACTCTTCAAAATCATTATATTTAAATCAGTAAGAAGCATTTTCTATGTACTACTTCCACATATATTATGAGCAGGGCTGTGGAGTCGGTGTCGTGGAGTCGGGGCTTTTTGGCCTGAGCCGGAGTCGTCGAAGCGATTTGGCTGGAGTCGTACTCGGAGTCGGAAATTTTTAAAAGTTAGAATTTTTTATTTTTGCAAATAATATGTCAAATTTGGGTATTGGCCAGATTGGTAGGGTTGATATTTAATTGAATACACATAAATAGGAAAATCAGGCAAAAAATGTGTTAAAAAAACCCAGCATGTCAATGAAAAGGAAAAGTGTTTTATTTTCTATGAAAAAGTGCAACTATATCAAAATATAAAACAAAATTGGAACAAAGACGTTATAAGGACTAACTAGATCGATTCTCATTATTTGCCCAGCTATTATTTTTACAATAATTCAAGAAAACATTTATAATTTATGTTTTGCTATGCAACCTAACATCGACATCTTTTTTACCAGGATCGCGACGGTGTTTTGTTATGGAATACTTATCTCGTATAAAATTCCAAGCTCAGGTTACAACTTATCGAACAACAGGAAGACTGGACTCAAAACAATGTACCAATAGTATTTTTGACTGAGAAAACATAAAAAGCTTCCCAAAAAAACATGAAATATATCGACTTGGATTATTTTATTTTATTCAGAAATTATTAGAATTACTTCGATTAATTTATTTGCTTGATCGAAGTCTTCGATGTTTCCGTTCATAAGCTTATAAATTATGCAAATTCAACTTGCCAAAATATAATTAATGGATCCTGACAAATTTGTGAATCAAACATCATTTATTAAGCTGATATTCTCAAGGTTTGCAACCACTCCAGAAATGGAATATAATATATAGTGCCAAGGTCAGTTGACAGATGGTGCGGTTAGCCTACAACTCCTCACGCCTTTTGCACTTATATGGTCTGCCAAGGAATACTACGCATATTCTGATGAACTGCCCTGTCGTGCGCAGCGATTGTAAACTATTAAAAAATCCTATTTTACAATATACTCGAGTTTTAACAGTGTTATTTTCATTTCGATTTTAATACGTTGACTTGTTCTAAGATTTCAATATTACAAGTAATAAATTCCAAAATATAAATTACCTAAGTAAAAAACATTTAGACATATTTTTTTATTTCAAAATATACTTTACAAATCCTATGAAAATGAATAGCTTTTTGTCCGATTCAAAAACACATTTGAAGTTAATGAATTTGTAAGAACCATTATTAGGGTGTCTATGGAAAACTGAAAAAATTGGCAGGGGTTCCACGGGGGAAAAGAGTTTGGGGATCTCTGGTTTAGAGCTTAGAGGACTTTTATGTGCAGCTCTGCATTGGGGAAAAAGGAGTGATTTAATAGGAGCGTTGGTGGGACAAAAAATTTCCACATTTGTGTTCATAATTGGACTGAATTTATTTCAGATTCAAAAATGAAAGCCCGCGCTCATTTTATGCGCCAGGCGGGCTGTTGAGAACGTGAGACGTGGTAATTAGAGACTCCAATTTGAGTATCGAATAGTCAATACACGGGAATACTCGTCCATTTTTCAAGTACTCGATCCTCGAGTTATACTCGTAATTGATAAATGAAGATTTATTTTCAAGTACACAAATTTGAATTAAAAATATATATTTTGGTACAACTGAAACTACTCGAGTATATACGAGTAATTTAAATTTTTTCGATACTCGAGTAGTTGAGATGTCGAGTAATTGGAGTCTCTAGTGGTAATTTCAGGAGAAGGATGAAAAGCAAAGATTCGCCGTTTTGAAGCCATGTCAAAAATAAACGTTAAAAACTATAATCGCAAACATGCCAAAGTTTTCGCACTTGAGATTTTTTGCGGACTGGCAAAAAGTTTAAATGACCCACTAGTAAGTAACTGAGCAAGTGTATGTACCAGCAACAATAATCACAACAGCCAACGAAGATTCGGCATAAAAAAAACTTAAACATGTTGTTTTGGATTTGCAAAAAACTTGTCTGATTGGTCAATTAAACCGGTGAACCTATTGGTGATATCACTAAAATTGTTTATTATTATTAGGAGTAAGGCACAAACAAATTATTGGATATTACTTGAACTGACGCGTAGTAAACAGTTTTTATCGTTTATTTTCAAAAATAAAAGTAGATCACTAAGTATAATTGTTACTAACGTAATCCATGTGATCCATGTTCAAATTGATTTGATATTGAAATTCCATGAAGTACCTTAAGTCGTAATTAAACAATGAAATAGTTGTATAGTTGTAACATATCCACTTTGCTACGTTATGAAATGGTTATCTTTTTCTAATAATCTTGTGCAATTGTTGCACTTATTCAATACTGCATTGTTTTCCAAGAATTTCTCAATATTATGCGTACAAGTGATTATGATTTAGAAGACAGTGAAGTGCCGCAATTTATTGAAATAATAAGTAATTAAAATTAAATTGTAATTTATTACACATAACCTGTAATTGAAGCTGTATTTCTTTCGACAAACTTTAGTCTTCTTTACTTAATCCAGTAAAAGAAAAGAGTCCACTCTTAGCTCTATTATAAAATAACACAACCGGTACTGTAATAATTCCGTTTTTTTATTTATTAAAAGTAAATTTACAATTTTGTATTTATCGATAATAAAAAAGAATGAAATGAATGGAAATAAATCTTCATTTATAAATTAAAAGTATCACTCGTGTATCTTTCAAAATACTCATCGAGAGATGGATGAGTATTCGATACTTGAATTGGAGTCTACTAAATAGCAATCAGCTTTCGGAAAACAATTCATGTTGATATCCTCTAATATTCTAATATACGCTTAAATGCATCATGCTTGGTGTGAACATGGCTGAACAATTCAAAATCAGGCACCTCAAAAAAGGCACCCCATTCCAGCTGAAGTCAAAATGTAAAATAATTGCAGTTTAGTTTCATGTAAACATGAAAATTGTCAACGAAATCATGTTCCTGATTACGTATACCACACGTCATCGAGTGAGTGTGCGCCTGTTATTATCACATCGCGATGCTGCGAATGAGCCTCTTTCTCTACCGCGTTGACATTTGTATGTATGTGGTCAAACGTAGGTCTAGAAAAACGATCTGTTCTGTTCTGCAGAGAGAATAATGAATATGTGACACACTTGCACGCTTACACACTTGCACGCTGTCAAAAAGTCCAAAATTTATTATATTTATACAGATATTTCAATTATTAGAAGCACTAGTATTCACTACACAACTTGGTCAAGAGACTGTTAAGCCCGGCAAAATTTGAGAACTGCCACTGGAATTTGTATGTTTATATAAAAAGCTTGCGATCAAAGCAAAATAACACCGCGCATGCGCAACAACATAGAACCGAACAAGCGTTACATAATGCTTTCCGTTTCGCGGATTTTACGCGTATTCTAAAGCGGCTGGCGATTTGAAATGTTTTCGATTAAAGTAAAGAATGGTTATCCCATTTTACTCAACTTACTTACTCAATTAGCCAACTGATCTCGAAGAAAAGGTTTTAGTGCATAAAAATATGGGAGTTTAAGCGCACTTAAATGTCTTCTGATGACTTAAAAAAAATGCGTTTATGTGATGGGTCAGTATTTTATTCCAGTTTTGGTCAGTTAATTAAATAAATGGCCAGTAATTTGTCAAAATGGTCGGTAAATATTATAATAGGCCAGAATGAATATGTCAGTAATATTGTGAAACGGTCAGCAATTTAATGGTTAGTATTTCCATTAAATTGTCAGTAATTTAAAATAAATCGCATGTCTTAGATTAACAGCTAGTAAAATTTATCAAAAATGGTCGCAGGAAGTAAATTTATGACCAGGCTTACGACTTTTTTTGAAATGTTTGATTAATACTTAACGCAAACATAACCTAATCAAATCATCCTCCCACCACTAATTACAGGCCGTTTAAAGATATCTACTAACCTTTTTTAAAAAAGTGAGTTTGTCAATAATATACTGACAACAATTAATTATTTACTGACTAGATAATGACCAAATAAATAGTCGCCTTTCCTATGTAAGTTTTAAGCTTTCTTTGTTTGTATTCATACATTAATATAGTTTTCTTATTATTATTCAAAAATGCTTTTCTTGGCCGACGCCAATGGGAAAGACTTGTTTAAATATCATTGTCAGAAGAACACGATGATGATGACGATAGTCACGTCCTTCGTGAGAGATGTACTTATACTTCGGTCCTTATAAAGATTTTATAGATATACTCAAAGGAATATCTGAACCAGGCCACCAAATCCACGTGGGATGACAACTGGTTATGCTTTATTATAATTGGGAATATATAACAGTTATATTTTGTACGTGATTATTTGTGTTATTGCAACGTTTTAACAACTGTTATTGAGATTTAACCTTTAAGCGCCCGAGCTTTTATTGCGAAATATCCGCGATACCCGTAGCTCTTAAACAATTCTACATATCTCTATAACAAGTCAGCCCATCTGGGTAAAATAAAAAGCATTAGCAAAATAAAAGATTGCTTTTAATTCACAAACAAAGACCAGCACTGCAGCTTGTACGTTATCTAATTCTCTAAGTAAACAAATAAATGAATATAAATAACTTTTAAGGTATTCACTGTCAATACTTGGTGGAATGGCATTATAATAAAAATAATAAAACATTTTTAGTACATTTTACATAAAATTTATTGGATCAGGACCGGCTTCGCTCATGGCGAGCTCAATTGACAATGCTCGCGATGAGCGAAACCGGTCCTGATCCAATAAATTGTATGTGGAAAATGTACTAAAAATGTTTTATTATTTGAGTAAACGAATTATCCGACGCTACTGCTACTGAAAATGCCAACGTGAGCTACCGGTAGCTCGCGAGCGACCGCTTGGCAATTACTGGTCTACATGGTACTTAAGTGTTTCTTTCCCATAAACATTTTTTTTCAATTTCCAAAACACTTTATACAAATTATTCTTAATAAATATATTGAATGTTTAAACTTTGTAATACGATTGTACGATGAGAGCAAACCTCTTCTTCTGGAATGAGATTCCATTGATAATATTAATTGTTATATGACAAAATAATCGACGCAAAAGGCGTAGGGTGATCTCAGGTGCTATCAAAATGAAATCTCGCAAAAAAAATTGCGAGTCAAAATAATAAACAATGCGAAACGTGTCCGCGTTCGATGTTCCTTTTTTGAACAAGGAACTGTCGTGTGGGATGCGCAAGACGAGAAAACAGATCTCGACAGAGAAAACTGAAATGGGAGTGGGCGGTATTAAAACTTCCTACGATATGCTAACAGAATGGGAACGATGACCAGCAATCGCCTTGCCGTAGCTAATATTCGAGGCGGAAAAATCGATATGTCATATACTGACTTCCATTGGCGTCCAAAGGACAATGAAATTAGCAATACAATAAAAAATGTATAAATAACGGCAAAAGCAACCATGTTTGTAATAGAGGTTTTTTTTTCAATTTCACATTGTTAAAATGAGGACACAATAATGGAATACACATCGTTTTTATTGATGACAAATCCATTACCATCCAGGATGTAAGGATCCATTTTAGAATTGTATGTATTTGGCACTCATTAAAACATTCATTTTATCACCGCTAATGAACTCCAGTTTTGTGACTTGACATTTTTCGTCCAGTAAATTCATTGCAAAACAATATTTTATATTCGATGCTGTCATTTATGCTTAGCGCAAATTGTTTATTTTCATCAAGTATCCGGTATTCCAAAGATGACACGTGAAAGGATATGACGATCTTTTTTCATAATAACTCGTTTAAGCTTGATAAAAAAATCAATCCCGGGATTATGTTTTCTTATCCCGGGATTCATCAGGTATTGACAATATTCGGGATCCGGGATCCGATGTGATGAAATGAAATTTGGAATAAATAAAATTGGTTCTTTATTAAATTAATATTGCATGCAATGTCCACTGACACAATGACATGTGGGGAATGTGGACTTTTGATACAGATCATCTTACTAAAAGCTTTCTTATGAGAACATCTTGTAACTCAGTAGCTAAAATTGTTTTTTCGGAGAGAGTAAGAATATAAGGATATGGCTAGGGCAGGAAAAGTGGTCAGCTTTTCACTATCGCTGCGCAATATTTTCACTTTCACCTTCAAAAATCGATTAATGAAAGGGTTCGTCACTTTTAAGTTGTTCACTGTCAATACTTGGTGGAAAGGCATTATAATAAATATTATATGATATTGAAGATATTTACCTCTACAAGAAATAGGGTAACTTAAGATCAAGCATGCCCAGGCGTGTCCCTTTCGTGGTTTTTGACTTTATATACATTTTGTTATTAGTAAAATACAATAAAAAAATCGGTGACTAAGCTTTGGACGAATTATAATATAATACAAGAATTTTATCAACAATGTGTATTTTCGCTGTATTTGGCACCACATATCGAATGTCATTTTTCTTAACGATAAAAATCGAAGTGTCGGAACTAGTTGACTGATGAAAAGTTAACAATCTACTGTGATATGCTTCGTCTAAATTACCGGTCGACATAAAGAAAAACATATTTTTAACTGTGAACTGTTTGTTATATGTGGCCCACCAGAGACATGCATTATTTTGTTTGGCCCACCAAGTGATTTCAGTTGGGCATCTCTGCTTTAGACCTTTAGGTGATTTTTTGAGCATCAGCGGCTGACGTGTAATTTTAGTGTTTTTTGTTTTTGATTTATTATTATGAATATGCTCCATTCTCATGATCTTAGAACACCACTGCATATTTTATTAGTGTACGCGATATTATAGGGCATGTACATAATAAACATACGTTTGTAAGACATTTTAATCCTCGTGCTTTATTTTTCTCTTCGATCTAAGTCCAATCTTTGGTCCAATGAGTAGGCGGCTTAATGTCGACCGCAAGTGTCATGGCGTAGCTGCCGACTGTCAGAATAATTTAAAAATCGAACATTAATTAATATATTTAGCAATAAGTGTTTGGAATATCATTACATGCGATTTAAATTAACATTTTAAATGGAAATCTGGTCAGTAATTAACACATATTATTGGACATGGCATGTGAAAACCTGCCATCGCTAATTTTAATGTATACAAGTAATGTTTATTTAATTTTTTTCTTATATTCGCTTCGTTGTTTGTTTTCTTCAGTCCATAATAATACGCCAAAAGCTGCGTTAACGTATATGTACATGAAGACATGTTAACCAATAAAATGATACGCACATGTAAATCTTTTATGTAATAAGTGCAATGGATATATTTATTTTTTCATTTGCAAAATATGTATACGTTAATACTTTAAAGGTAACTGTATATTCTTGAAGTAAATAAATAAAACACTATAAGTTCAAATTTGTCGAGTGTAACTAAGTGGACTTACATATATATCTCGCCCCTTCCAAGTCAAAAGAACACAAATCGCTCCATTCAGACAACCAAAAAGCGTGAAAAAATATTGTGTTAACTACGTTATTTTTATAGAACAGGAGTGGCCAAAGCATCGATCGGGTAGCTATTCCAAGTTGCGCGCCTGTCTTGTGTACTGATGTACACATCCTCTTTTTTTCAATGATAATAAATTCAATTTAATTTGTGAGTCAATGCCGCCAAAAATTTCGAAAAATCGCCTTAAGTGGTAAAAGTTTGGCCACCCCTGTTATAGAACAACTTTGTTTCTTTACCACGTTTTTTTCCATGTATTAAGGTTTTTTTGAAGAAGATTTTTTAGAAATGCTACTAACGCCATTTTGGCTTGGTAGGGACGATATACAGAGTCATTTTGAAGTCATATTTCGATTCAAAGAAAACATTTTATTGAAGGCATCAATTAAAATCGGCATTTTATGTTGAAGTTTTTAAACATACCTTTCTTAATGGTGGCATAATGGCGTTGATGCATCATTTGGCCCAGAGAAAGAAAATACCGAAAGACGCAAAACACGTGTCACAGTTAGTAACACTATAAATAATCAAAGTTTTTTTAAATTTTATATTAGTCAAGTGATCTGAATTGTCCCTAATTATTTATATATATTAGATATGTTTGTTTTGTTGTACCGATTTGATGTTCTCCTGTTTTCAAAATGAAATACCGGAACACCGATATTGATATGTTAAGGTACGACTTAAGAGCCCAAATGTAAAAATTTAAGATTTTTCTTACTCAACCAGATAATATACTCTCGTTAAGAATTATATTTTTCTTACGTTTGATAAGAAAACACTGTATATTTAATGACATTTATGGAAAACATGTCTTTTATAATGATAAAAAATCTATGTGGACCATTAATACATTAAAAACGACAAGTGGGCGAGTTATGCTAGTGAAAGACGATCCGGTTAATTTGCTTAAAATAAATATTAACACCCAAACTGTGCGTATCAAATCATATTGAATTAATTTACATCCGGCGGTCATAATTCTCGAGTTGAGAATCGTTGATTGCAAAATAGTAAAAAAAACCACTGAAGATGAAATCATGGCCGTGATTTGATATCCTTGGATAACAGTAAAAAATCAATTGTTGTTTTTTGGTGTAACGCTACCTATAAAAGTGAATTTTGCTAAACGATGAGAGAAAAAATATGATAATCGTTTTCTCCTTGACATAGCAATGGTAAAAAATGAATAGTATTTTGCTAACACTGAGAAATGTTCGCATTAGCTTCTGATGCTTTTCATTGAGAGGCGAGAGAAGTATTGTTACTTGATATGATGTTTCGCAATTCTATTGTTGCATATCACTGTTTTATTAAGCTGTGAACAGTTCGAAAATCAACAGTTTATTGTTTCGTTTATTACATTTTTGCCAATTAATAAACTACCTACTAAGAAATAAGTTATTTTAGTATTATATTTTTGGAAAATTAGAACTGGTATTAGTTACCATTTTTTTAATTGTATAATTTGTGTAATTGCTATGATTCTGCAATAACCAATTAAGTACCATTTAAATGACTCTTTCGAGAAAAAGTGCGGAAACGCTGTGTTGGAACTATTGCCAAACATATTAAGCCTTGTAGGCAAGACCAATTTCGTGAAGAAAAAGTTATTAATGTCTCTTGAGAAATTGCAATCACAGCTGTTAATTAAATAGGTAATATCAAAGAAGTTTCTTTAATATAACACTTAATTCAATAAAATATGACAGTAGTAGAATTGTACAGTGTAAAAATCTGTATCATTATATCGAATTGTAAAAATAAATGTTTGTTCTAAATAACATATTATTATAATTTTGGTATTCGAATTTATTATCTAGATTTTCTTTATAAAAGTTAAGATTTGCTTTAATATCGAATGGTTAAGTAAAATGTTAAGCGCCTATGTATTAAAATTCTAAAACTTCAATTTTTATATATTATATTATGTTAGAACTAAAGATATCATTATTTCCCTACTCTCATCAGACTGAAGAAATATATTCAACTCCACTAAGAGGCTAAATATGCTCCATATTGAAAATGTTTTGTCAATTCACATAATAAACTTAAAAAATTTCAAACACCCGGCTGGAGATTGGATTAGGGAAAAAATAAGCAGATGTAGAAAAAATGTTGCCTAAGATATAATTTGTTTTTATAAATTTGGAATCATTGCTGGTAAATTATTGGTCGTGTAGAACCCAAATGGCCAGTTAAAACTGATGTTTATTGATGTAATGAAATATAATTGTTTTTTTTTGTCCAGATAAAGTATATTTGCGTAAGAAAATACATGTCCAAATAAGAGTTTTGCGATGCAATTAGTGGTATAATATGCTCAGAAAAGAGTACGAGATACGTTTAATTATGTAGTTAAAGGTGTAACGTCTTTAACTACCTGATATATGTGACGTTATGTGGATATAATATGTTTATTGACATAATTAGGTATTTTAATAGTTGAGTTGACCTTTGATACATGATGATAAGCATTGGCGGATCCAAAAAGGGTGAGGGATGGGGGTCATGACCCCCTGAAGTGAATTTAACAGCTATGTATATTAACGACATGTGATATATTCATAATAATATTCTAATTGTGAGGATTTGTTACGAATTTTATTATTAAGTAAAAAAAAAGAAAATTTGGATTTTTCTCAGAAAAAAAGAATCGATGATAATGGTCAGAGTCATCAATTAAATCACATGATTTTGCTAGGGGTCATCACTTCTTAAAACGCAAGGTCATCATTTCTCCTGTAAAACAAAATCGAAAAAAATCGCGTATAAAAAGTAGCGGTGCCGTCAAAAAAATCTCGTAAAATCGAAATCGCGTAGATATTATTTTAATCATATGATTTTCAATTATTTTTTAATGTATTATTTATGTCTCGTGTTTATTTTCAAATCGAGTGGCCTCCCCCTGGGATAATTTCTGGATCCGCCACTGATGTTAAGGTGAATAAATAAATAAAAATACTCCCTCTAGTTTGAAACACGTTATCCATAAAATTTTTACTCGTTTTAAACTACATAGATCGGTATATTATTGAAAATCTGTGTTTTAAATTACTAAGCGGTTCAGAAAATACGATACCAATAGAATACTCGATATAATTACATATATATTCGGCGCATTTGATGACTTGATAATTAGATATTAAAATAATTGATAAATTATTCCAATATGATTCGTATCTCATAATGCCGGAGAGGGATATTATTTTCCATAAAGATCTTTAACCTTTTGCACTCTTCAATAAATTATTTTTTTTCTTCAAAAAAGTTAAAATATTTTTCCAACCAAGTTGTACAATTTCCAGCAGGACCCTAGGTTGCGTGTTACCTATGCGATGTCAAGATTCAAAAATACTGTAAAAAATGTGAACATATTATATGTATATCAGTGTTTAGCAAAAAAATATTTATATATTATTTAAAGTAAAGTTTAAAAACAATATCAACTAAAATTGCTCGAATATTTTTAGACATTTTTATAATACACATATAAAAACAATGGTGAAGATTTTTTGAATGTAGTTGCTATAGAAAAATAAAATAGTAAATTTATTACGTTTTATGGTATGCCATAATCGAATAAGGCCAACGTATTTTGGTTTTTATATTCAATGACAACTTTGTTTTCTATTATATTTAATTAGTATTCAAATCGCGATTAAAAGCGACACAAATAAATGCATCATATTTTAATATGCATTAATGCAGCCAGAATCCAATGCAGATTGTTAAACCATTACGTATTTAAATATAAATTATTCAGCTATCGATATCTATCAATGAGTGCAAATGTATTAAAGCGATTCCTTTGATATTTACCGAGCAAGACTGAAGGCTAGGGATTTTATTATGTAAATATTCACCTATCTTTTATTGAGGAATCAGTTTTTACATGACTGTGGAATCGGAGTCGTGGAGTCCTTTTGAAAAATTAGAACTTTTTATTTATGCATATAACATTTAAAATTTGGCTATTGACTGGATTGGTTGGTTGATATTGAATTAAAAAAACATAAATAGAAAAGGTAGGAAAAAAAACTTTTCTTGGCCAGATTTTTTGTAATGATTTTCTTCCCCAATGTAAGTGTATGAAATTAATATTGGAGTTTTCTTAAAGTAGATATTTTACTGTGACATTAATTGAACTTTAATATAAATTTTGGATGATATTACAATAAAGCTATGAGTTTGTTGAATTTTGGATATTGATCTTAAATGCTCAGTAATTACGTCATTGGCTTTGTTATACCTCAATTTGGAACAAATGACCACCAACTGTTGACTACCAATTATTGAACAATAGGGGTATTCACATTCTGAATGAAAGTACCTGGCAAGAGCTTACATTCGTATATGTGTCAAAATCAATCACTTAGAATTTGGCGCACCACTTATTCCAAATTTGAAATCCTTCTTACAACGAATAAAACTGATCATGCAATTGGTATACATAATGATATTTGTGCTTATGGTGAAATCAAAATAAGGAAAATTAGCTTCGATTATTGAAATATGATAATAAATGTTGCCACATTATGATTTTTACTTTTACTACATTTACTATCATCCGTATATATATTTATTTTTATAAACGTTTTGGTTTCCAGTTTATTACACAGCCGCTGATTTTTATGAATACAATTTAAATATTATCAACCTAATTAAGAAACACTTTTATTTTTTAAACAATTTCGGTGAGTATTATCATTTCGGCACATTTTCTCACGAAATAAATTATCTGAGACACATTATAAAACGAAGTTTTGTAAACAAAACCCACGCTTCAAAATTAAAATGCAGGTTGTTAATAATGAAAATGCTATGTTAAAACATAGCTTACGGAAGCAATAAATTTTGCAACAAAATTACTCAGTTTTTCAATGTTTTGATACTACAGTTTCATATTTTATCATACACTACGACTGGGGATAGAAAACTAAGATAAGTAAAAAAAGATCATTTTTTAATCTGTCGAATATATTCATTTTTGACGCATCAATCGAATAGAACAATCTTATATATAAAACCGAAACGGGGGATGTATGTCTGAAATTCCCTTTTGCATTGTTGTTGCAAGTTCAAACAAACGAATTGATTTCGCTCGCGAAAGTTTCGACGGTAAATTTGTTTCGTTATCAATGTGTGTGTAGAGACTCCAATTACTCGAGTATCGAGTAGTACATATATAAAACCGAAACGGCGTATGTATGTCTGCGGGTCTGTAATTCCCTTTTGCATTGTTGGTCATTAAGTGCTATAAAAACGAATATGAAAGAAAATATGTTTGATTTTTTTATCGGCGAGGACATTTAGTCAAAATGTAATAAATTAGTCTTCTACTGAACTTTTCCCGGCTTTTATTAATATAATAATGTTTTTATTTACGTGAAGGTATTATTTGACATTTCTTTGACAGCAAATTAGATTTTTTCCTTGAATTTGGACATTTTAATGGGCGAGAATGGGGCTGTCAATATATGAAAGGGGCTGTGAAATGTCAATGCCAGTCTGAAATGTTCATTTTAATTCCATTTTAATTGACCTAGACTTTTGAATTTTGAAAAAAGTTGTTTCAACTTGGCCCGTCTGAAATTTACGCGCCGAGCTGAACATAACCCCAAACTGGTCCGAGCGAAGCCGGGTTCGAACACTAGTTATACATATTTGAATGTCATAATCTATATTCAATTGTTTTAAAATTCCTATTCTAGTGTAACAGAAATTTATTTTTTATTGCTTATTGTATACCAATGACAATTTTCTGTTATTAAGATATAAAATTAAAGAACTCAGCTGATAAAAATCAAAAGAAGGTTGGTAGAAAAGAAAAAAATATATTCTGCGAAATCACACTTAAGATATGAATATAAACGACAAGTTATTTAAGGAACGACACTGTGACCTAAAATTAGGTTTTCTAGTAATAAATTTTGATTGAACTTACGATTCCGCGTCCAAACATCTTCGCTTCATTTAACTTTTATTTAAAAGTAAAAAAAGCTTAAATTTAATTGAGAAAAGTCTATTCAGTTCAGTTTTGTATCGGTAAAATAATGTCAAATACAGATTAAATTATCATTTATTGTTACATAAAGTATCGTGATCTAAATACTCTATTCAACGGAAGGTAAAATGGTCAAATTATTTGATTACGATAACGCTTTGCTAACGTCAATTGGTATGAATACTCATTTTTCCAAAGACCAATCATGAATGAGTATGTACTCTTTTAACCAGGGCTGTGGAGTCAGAGTCGGAGTCGTGGAGTCGGAGCTTTTTGGCCGGAGTCAGCGCGGCGTTGTGGCCGGAGTCGTAGTCGTACTCGTCAAATTTTGAAAAGTTTGAACTCTTTATTTTTGCATTTAACATGTCAAATTTGGCTTTTGGCCGCATTGATAGGGTTAATATTTCATTGAATACACATAAATAGGAAAATTAGGGAAAAAAGTGACGATATTAACCTTTTTTTAGTCGGAGTCGTGGTTTTGGTAAATGCTGGAGTCGGAGTCGGACTTTTTTTTTACCGACTCCACAGCCCTGCTTTTAACGCATTGTTTGCCTTTGCTTCATTTATCTTTATAATATGTATGTACAATAGGTTTAAAACAAAATCGTGCATATAAAACGTTAAAAATCAAATAATTCACGCCTTAGCTTAATAGACCAATAAAATGTTAAAATTTATTTTAGTTATAGCCGAATTATACAATTAAAAAAAGCGTGAAGGCTGAGCAGTCAGTTAAAAGTAAATCGCCGTTTTAAACTGTGAGAACTAACCTACAATAAATGATATCGGGATTATCTATTCAGGAAATCCTTTGTTTATTCAAACAAGCATTACAGTTATTTAAACATTTTTACAATTTCCTAGTATTAAATGTGAGTAATTAAAATTAGCTGCAATATATGTAAATTTAGTGAATTTTATTGTTGGTATACAATAATGAAATCGTGATTCACTCATTATAGATATATAATAACTAATGCAGTTCTTGGGCAATGGCCACAGTGACAGGCGTAAATTCTGGCGTCGCGTAGCGTCACTTGCTTCATAATCAATGGCAATAACGATGTCGCCGTCTGAGAAGTCGAAATACAGCGTCATAACGTAAACAATTTATACACTGAAGCAAGCACTGTTATTTTTAAAACTGATTCATGCATCGACTTCTTAGACCAACCATACTCAACGTGCGGCCCGTCTAGCTTTTTTGTGCGGCCACATTTATTATCAGGGACATGATTTACAAAATCTGGCATTCTATAATTCGTATATCTTGAGATTAATTTTGACTTTGACGTACAGATAGTGACACCCAAAGTGGATTGTCGTTGTCGTATCAACATCAGATTTGGTATAAGAGTGAGAATTTATCAAATTTAAGAACGATACTAATATGTAAGCTATTTTTGAAGAAAAAAGGGAAGGAAATTAGTTCCTGAAAAATACAAGATTGTTTGCATCAACATATCTTTGTGAATCATCATATTCCAAAATGAAATATGCAAAAAACGTATCCAGGAATCGACTTACTGATTCTCACCTTGATGACGTATTGAGGGTAGCATGCAGCAATTATAAACCCGATTTGTTTAAAATTGTTGAAAATTTATCTCATTGTCAAAAATCACACTAATTTTGAAATAAACGCTTGGATACATGTTACTTTTGAGTTTTACTTTTTTCACTATTGTATTTCTAAGGAACCTTATGCTGCTAATGATTAGAGATATGTACTATTATTATTATTCTGTTTAAGCTATAATTTTTTAAATCTCAAAATAATTTCCAAAAAAGTGGGGGGTTTCATATTTTTTTCGTCATACCAGTATAGTGTTGCGTCCCGCGTAGCTTTACAAATATATGTATGTGGCCCGAAGACAAAAAAGGTTGAGTATCATTGTCTTAGACGGTGTAATCTTTAAAGCCATTGCGGTACTTTTGATTTTGAACCAAACTCGCCACGCTACGCTCGAAGCTTCGCGATGTGACAGGCCACAGCCTAAGACGTCATATTAAAGATTATACTGGCTTATATTTCAAGTCGTATACACTGGGAGTGTCATGTTGTGAAAGGTAGGATCCCTAAGCTGTTGACAATAAAATTTCGTATTTTATATGACAGTTTTTATCGAGTTGGAAATCTTTTACATATACATATTGATGAATGAACATTGATTTTAATAGGAATTAAAAAGCAATAAATACAGAGGCAGTCTCATTTATAAATATGACAAAATGTTAAAGATTGGTGAAGTAGATAGAATCAAGCTTAATCGTCTAAATTATTAATGTTGAATACATTAATTTTAGCAGTTAATTAATTATCTACAAATATTAGTTCTTCAGAAGCTTCTCATCAATTTATACATAACCTTCACCAATCAATCTTTTATTCTTACTTCCTGTGATAACGGGGCATGACAGCGAAATTATTTATATCGTTGAATACATATTTTCGAAAGAACTATTATTGTACGAGAGAATTATTTTATACTATTTATAGTACCTACCGCAAAATATGCGGCATGAACAAAATTTTGTACAAAACATCGGATTAGACTTCAACGGTAGGTCAAGATAACATACTGCAGCTTGAAATTTAGATGAAATGTTATCAAACGAGTTAGCCTATTTCCTATTGATAAATATACCTAAAACTTTCAAAGTGCATACATACATTTATTGTACATATTCTTTACTCAATAAAAAAATCATTATGATTTTTAACATCAACATTTTTCAGTGACTGTGATGTTAATAAAATATCCTCAACTAAAATTAGTAAAAGTGAAATCTGATTTAGTAAAACCGTTTATTGATATCTGATATAAATTTGTGCGAAGAAGGTAGAGCAAAATAAAATTTATTATGAGTATGCTTACATTGAGTGTTGAATTGTTCAACTTATATTAGTAAGGTTACAATAAAACTTACACAATACATAATTTCGCTAATTAATAATAGGCGCAATATTATATAATTTAATTTGAAAACTTTAAATTTATATGTTATTAGTTTCAACAAATGAATTTTTATCATAATAAATAATCGATGATTATAACATAAACCAAATCTGTGACATTATAATGATATGGTATTCATTTTTGTTAGTAATTTACTTCAGCGTATAAAGGATTTATGACATTATCATATCCTTCGTAATTGGCCGTAGGCCGTTTTGCAATTATTTTTGTACGGTTATCACGATTTTGATTGATATTGTATTTAAAAATATCTAGTTAACAATAGAGTAACTCAATTGTTATCATACGGTCATCGTGACGCTTGTTTTACCGGTGGGTGTGGTCAGTATCAGTAAGCAGTGATGTCCGGTCAGTTAAAAAAGGCGTGCACCGCAACATTATATGAAATGAAAAAAAATATTAGAAGAGCATTCTCCGATACGTATATGATACGTATAAAAAATGTGTTGTATTACTACCATTGCTTGTTTTTTTATATAATTTTGACAGTCTGCCCATCATTTATTTAAAACCAGCCACAATTTTAATAATGTTGATAATGTAGAAATGCGCCATAATGTAAATAATGTAGGATTAAATATGAACTAACCCTGTCCGTGGTCAACGTCGTTGGCTGCCGTGTCGGACCGCTCGTGTTCGATTCCCGGTACGAGCAGATTTTTTTAGTCGATAAATCGATTCTGCTCGGATACAATGGGTTTTGGTGTTGCTATAAAGGCCTTACCATCTTTCCGATCCCAAAAAGTGACGCATTGTGCCAGCGATTAGCTTACCTCTAGTCCTGTCTCAATCCTCGTATCTTTTTCATCCATACTCTATTCGAAAGGGAGAGGTTGAGCAACTGAGTAATAAGCAGTTTTTGTATAAAAACATATGTTGAGATAAACACCGTTAGGAGTCCAAATGCTCCAAGTTGCGAGCGGATATGGTAAAAAAAACAATTTAGAGTTCTTGGACACCAATAAAAATCGATTGTAATCAATAAAATTTTAAAAAGGCCATGTGACTGATCTCTACGATTTTTTTCCCATATGATTTCTCTCTCCAAACGCAATTACATATTTGTTTAGTACTGTTATAGAAATTAGTAATCTGGAAGAAAATAACACTGTCTCGATGTTTGTTATTGATACATTACCAATATTATCAATTTTACTTAAAATCTTACAATAAAGTTGGTCTGAAGATGCCTTTCGACGAGACGAATTACTTGTAAAAGCAAGTTGAATACAAATGAGTTTCCACCGAATCTATTGAAAAATAATTATCACTGTTTTAAAAAATAATAAATAAAATTGCACGTATTAAGATAACTTATCACAAGCATTTTCAACTGATGCTTACGATGAGCGAAACAGGTAAAATTTTAAATTAATAAATTTTGGATAACGTACAAAAACTGTTTTATTATTTTTTTATTTAAATGCCTCTCCTTCGAGTATTGACAGTGAACACCTTCAAAGGGATTTATCGTTGTTTTTCATATGCAAGTGCGCTTTTTGGTGGATACTATTTCGAAGGGTTTGAATTTGCCTTTCTACAGGTGTAAAAAAGTTTTTATCATCAGGTTTAAGCCAAGAAGAGAACGTTCTCAAAAATGCAATGCAACAATGAATCACGTCTTTTTTAATTATGCTGAAATGAATAATAACCGTAAGAAAATATTGCTGGGATTAAAAAGTAAAACTATTATTTTCATTATAGTGTTCAATATGATACAATCGCTATTGTACTACTGTTAATAAAAATGTTCTTTAGTTCTATTTTGTTTGTTGTTTTTAAAGAAGTAAATTTACCTGAACCAATAAATTTTGAAGCACTCTGTATTAACTACGATCATATTATTAATTAATATAATTTTATAAATATATTATAAATAATAGAGTTAGTCCAATATGTATATAAATATATTATAGCTAAAAATTTCTATCCGAAAACAAATATATATATCTAATGCCATTAAGTAAAAATAACAGAGAATGTATATTCAATGTATGGAAAAAAGATTTAAAAAAACTACGTAGTCGACAAGTAAAAAAAGATGACAGATAAAGTGAAAGCAAGAAATTGAAATGAAGATAGGTTTGAAATTGTAGATCTACATATGTATAATAAATAGACAATACCAATTGGTCGAAAATACTAAACCGGGTAAAGATGGGAGAGGTCTTTATTTATCATCTAAATCAGAGGTCCCCAAACTCTTTTGTCCCGGAGACCCCTCGTCGATTTTTTCAGTTTTTTGGTAGACCCCTATATATTTTTTTTACAAATTCATCAAATTTTAATTTGTTTTTGAATCTGATACAGAGCTACTCACTTTGATAGGGTAGAACGTTTTAAAATAAAAAAAAATCTGAAGTTTTATAGTTATACATTTATTCATGAAAATCTAGCAATATTTTTTACATAAAATAAATCCACAAAGAACAATGATTTTAATGAGAGGGATGAGCCTGATGCTTTGATAGCACAATTTCGATATTTGGCTTCAATTTCGTAAGGCTTAAATTTTATCTATCGTGGACATCCATTTGCATGTCATATACCCCCAATTATGTTTTTCATCGACGTAGACCCGCAGCAGGTTGGATTCGACCCCAAGTATTGATAAAGACCACGTTGGGAATGACTTATGGAAATAAATAATGTAAAAATTTGGTAATTGAAATTCGTATATATTTGTACGAATGTCTTTCTATAACGTTCACCACAACATTGCGAGTTTGTGAGTGCTGACAAAAATATTTACAAATCATACAATTAGTATAAATTGTATCAATTAAATGTAGTAAAAAAAAAAACACAAATATTCAAATAATTATGATATTAACCATGATAATTCCGGTTTAATAAACCGGTATTTAAAATGGCCCGAAATCGAAAAAAAAGAAGTATTAAAATACTAACATGAGCAAGAGCAACACCCTTGATCTTATTGAAAGACCATTATTAAGAATGACTGATTATAATCTCAACTGATAATGTGTATCAAAATAAACATGTGCCAATAAAAAAATGCAAATTACTTTAGCTGTACCAGATGTAATGGCATAATCTCGATTAGGGCCAACGAAGTGTACAGAAATTATTGGTACACAAATCATTCGCTTGTTTTTGAAATTATCGCTAACCTAACGAGTAGCTTAAAACAGAGTATTGCAAAAATTATAGGAGCGGTTGTTTTGATTTTGGTTATTTATCCTAAGGCACACGAGATTAACTTTGTGCAATAGTATAATGTTGGCGATACAGATAGGCATGTTAAAATAAATAGTTTCCTTCGTGAGAATTCCAGATTAAATATTCATTGAGCCATATCACTGCCAAATGTATGATTCTGTTAAATGTTGCAACATATTTTTTCAAAGTACATAGATATCTGAAACTGACTGTGCCTGGAGCTATGTGGCCAACGTCGTGCTTGAATACCAGTACGGACTCTTTCATAGAATGATTTTTCAATCGATACACCTGATCCTGGCAACAGGACAACGTGAAAGCGAATAGACCATAACTAGCTGCTTTTGTTGAAAATATAATTGATGCTTTGTTTGGGGGACACGTTTCACATTATTTATATTAAGACAATTGTGATAACAAAAAATACAAATAGAAAATGTTTCTTTACTTAATAGACGTCATATAAAAATATAGAAAACATTTTGAAACGCTTTTTTGCTGTTAAAAGACAGTCTAACCAAATTTTAATGCGCCCGAGGTTTCCAAAGTGCTAAATTTAACACTGGAGGGTTTGATATGTGTGTTTCAATCGAATAACACATAGAATGCATTAATCAATTGTATGTGATTATCATTTATTTACTTCAAATTGTTTTTAACAATAGTATGCTTGACTAGGTTAAATTTTACTGCAAGTAATTACATTGGATTACTAACTTCAAGTCACCTCAGATTTAATGATATACCTTAATGTTTGGAGTCGTTTCGGCTCCTATGACCGGAGAAAGAATAGTACCGTCATTTTCATAGTATATCATAGAATAATAATTGTGTAACATAACCTAAATTGGAAGTTCTCTTATATAGATGAGAATTTCGTAACTCTTTAATGATCAACTGATTCTGTAGCTGCAAGTTGCAATCGCTAATTGGCTGACCATATTGTATAGGAGACAATACGAATTCTTGGCCAGTGCATAATGCCAATATCAGCTGAATATATTTAATTGTCTACGATGGTAACAATTAAATTTTGTAAGTAACCGCAGTCAGATGTGAGGTCAAATGATTTGGAATTCATTACTCGACAGTCATTGCGAAAAAATACAATCGCAATTGTGACTAATACGGTAGATTGTAGCAGGAATAATTCATAAAATTCAATTTTAAATATTGCTATCTTTCAAAATTATTCTGGTTATATTACCCAGTTTTTTTTAGAATTTTCAATAATAAATCTGATAAATATATTATGGATTACTCTGCGGAGACTGCTTACAATTTTATATTGGAAAAAATACTCGTGTGTCAAATTGCATATGTATATACCAGGGCTGTGGAGTCGGAGTCGGAGTCGTGGAGTCGGGGATTTTTGGCCGGAGTCGGAGTCGTCGTGGTGATTTGGCCGGAGTCGTACTCGGAGTCGGAAATTTTGAAAAGTTTTACCTTTTTATTTTTGCATCTAATATGTCAAATTTGGCTATTGGCCGGATTGGTAGGGTTGATATTTAATTAAATACACATAAATAGGAAACTTAGGCAAAAAAAAGTGACGATATTAAACTTTTTTAGTCGGAGTCGGAGCGTGTTTTTGGTCAATGTTGGAGTCGGAGTCGTGGTTTTGGTAAATGCTGGAGTCGGAGTCGGAGTCAAACCTTTTTTTACCGCCTCCACAGCCCTGGTATATACGTAAGAAATATCGCAGTAAATGTTCTATGTATCAACCTGAACTATTTCCATAAAATCACAGAAATTTTCGCATTCATTTTATTACTATCATATTTCGCTCTTTCAATCCAAAAAGAGCGTAAGTGACAAATCGATAATTTCCAAGAGAGCAAAAAGAGTGAAAAAATATTATTTCAATTAGAACAACACCGTTTATTTACCACTTCTATCTGTGTATCGGAGTTTTTTTTTAAGAAAATCTTATTGCCATTCTGGGCATATTTTTGTGAACTAATCTCACGTTTAACTCATAATCACTGAAATGTTACTAACGCTCTTTTTGCTTGGTTAGGTCGATATTTCAATATTTACGCTAATACATTTAAGAATTTTGGATTCTCTGAAATGCTATATACTCATAGAATATTAAAGATAACAATACTGTGTTTCTTTCAAATGGGCAAAATGTCGTAACGTCCTGAACGATACTATATTATTTATTCATGTTTTAGTTATTTTACAAGTCTATAATGCAGATTGCTTGAATTATTTGAATTGGTACGTTATGAAATATAGCTTGGTAAGTAATCAGAAAAAAATATTGAAAAGTTAATTTGTTGTTAAATATGACTATGATTAATGTATCAAAATGACAAGGTTGGTCGGAGATAAAAAAAATATTGCACAAGCTGTACTTTATAAAAAATAGAAATAGTATAGCACTTTCAATTGACCACACGTTGAATATTGTCGCTACCAAATAACATCGGAACTAAAAGTATTTTGCCCGATCCGTGGTGCAACCGGTGGTGGGCAACGTGGTGGTGGATGACCAACGTCGTTGGCATCCGTGACGGACTGCCTGGGTTCGAGTCTCGATACGAGCAGATTAATTCAGATGATAAATCGATTCCGCTCGGGTATCAGGCAATGGGTGTTTGTATTGTTAAAAATCACTTCCCGCATTTGCGAACTCAAAAATCTGGGCACTTTGCGAGAGCGATAAGCTAACCACCAGCCCTGTACTAGTCCTCGTATCCATTCAATACTTTCTCTCTTCTAAAAAGAGAAGTTGAGCAACTGAGTAACAAGCAATAATCGTAGAAAACAAAATGTTGAGATAAACTACGTGAGGTGTCCATATGCTCCATTTTGGGATCGGACATGGTATATGGTCATGCAAAAATCGACAGTTGTCATAATTGATTAATCAAACATGACTAATATAATTTCAAATTGGTATTAGACAATCTTCGTCTGTAGTAGTGCGTTCTCTGATTCCGGTGAAACATTGCTGAACGTCAAGCTTTCTGACCAGGGCCGGATTTCCTAGTCCGCAGTTCATTGCCCAAACGATGAATCGTCGTAAAGTACTAACATTGAATACAAGTGAAACCTTAATCTTTTTCAACGAGAAATTGAGCAATTCAATTCAAAGAACACAAAAAAAAGTATGGTGCTGTTAACAGTTGTTATTATCTTTCAATTATACAAAGGAACATGATGAATACTGAATGAAAACTATCCTTATTATAATTTTATTTTTTTAGCTGGTTATTAGTCAATTGCTTAGTGACCAGTTCCCTAAATTTTGTCACTGAAAAGGTTAACAGATGCTATTCTCGCTGGTATGTTTATTTGTCAGTGGTTTTTGAGGTTTTTTTTATTATCCTATCGCTTCGTTTTGAGAACGAGATAAAAGTATACATACAAGTATATAGTAACATAATCGACAATAATGTGTATTAACCATTTGCACTCCTCAATATAATATTTTTTAAATTCCGGAAACTCCTCAATAGATTTGATAAATTGATTGATATCACATGGTTTGCGTTATTATTAGCATGGTAAAATGAAATACCAAAAAATATACTGCATTGTGTTAAATCAATAAAAAATAATTTTCTAACCAAACTTTACAACGTTGAGCAGGACTCAAAATAGGATGATTGAATTTACATTTAATTGGTAGAACTCCATTATAACACGGTGAAAAAAAAATACTATGTATTTTAGTTCTACAAAAATTATTGTATATGTATGTTAATAGCTATTTCGGCCCACGCCATTGTCAAAACTTGATTTCTATCTATAGTTCTGACGATGGCGTGAGCCAAAATAGCTATCAACAAAGAAATTAAATAATTTCTGAAGAACTAAAATATATTGTTATTCTTTTGAATCGTGTCTTAACATAGGAGTTGCGCATTATCTATACCATGCCGAGCTAGACTCGACAAAAGAGTAGTAGGAGGTAATACAAATTCGTAGTTCGAAAAAAATATCACTTCATAGTGTTTTGGACTTTGGAGTCTGTCGTATGATTTTTTTTACTATATTTTAAATTAGTTTCACAACATAAACAATTTCATAGGTTACAAATCGGACTAATGATCGTGAACGATAGTCAATTTTCTAAATCAACTATTTGGAAATAAGAGTGTGGGAAGCTTGACTTAAAATAAAGTATTGATTGCATCAGGTCTCTAAGCTGCGTAGGTGTAAAGTTGAAACTAAAAATTCTTTCTGATCCAATTCAAGATGCAAAAGTGAAAGGACCGATGCAAGTCCTTGCGTTTCAAACGGAAAATCGCACTCCACCAAAGAAGTAGGAATGTAACGATTCGAATAATGTACCGTAATCAACCAATATGACCCATTTATAGGAAAGTCAGTTAAAAGAACTTCAAATGCTACATATTTTATAGTATGCTTATCACGATTACAATAGTGAAATCATTAATCTTTACATGTTTATTTGATTGATGTTAATAATTGGTATTCGTTTTTTTATTGATTATAATTAGTTTAATTTCAGTGAGTGACCGATAAAAATTGAGTATTTTTGGTGGATTGGTTTAGCATTGTCACTTATTGGAAAAAAAGTACCGTAAAACGAGGTCAATAGAGACACTTTTTACCCTTAACGACTATGTATCTTCATACCTGCGCCAAATAATTCAAATATGAATGACTTGAAACTTGTTTATATGGTCCTACTACACATTCATGAAAATATTTTTCAAATATTCACCATGGTTGTTAAGACACAGTCAATTTTGTTCGGTGAATAGAGACGAGAGAGGGTAAATCGAGACTTGGCGGGTGAATAGAGACAAAAATACAGATTGTAATAATTGGAATAAATGAACCTCTATTCTATACCAGTCTCTATTCATTATATTATACGGTACTTATTAACCAAAAAAAAAAATGTTTGATTTTATTTTTCGTCCAATAAAAGAGAAGTTTATAAGGGGTCAAAAAGTAAGGGTGCACAGGCATCGAACTTAAGCACGTTTGTTTTAATTTTGGCCAATAATTCGAGAGATATTATAGTCATTGTAAAAAACTATATATAAATACTAAAAAATACATTAGATAATACAGTTCAATCCTTGTTTTTGTCTCTATTCACCTGCCAGTCTCGTTTTACCGGTACCGTTTTAATTAAAATTAAATATTTTTAAAACTATTTCCAAAATAGAGTAGAGTGAAAGATAATATGGACACTTCAAGCTAGTTTATAGAATATAACGACCACTTATTTTTTACCTGTCTTAATTCCTGACAGAAAACATCTCATTACCAATCTTAGGTGTTGATCACACGCGATGTCATTTCAATATTCAATAACCATTGATTTTCTCGTCGGTTTCTGCCATTTACGGATAAATTGCGTGCGTATATATGTGAATAGGAAAAAATACCTTATTGGTCAAACATGGTAGACGTCAACGGTTCATATTGAACACTTTGCTTTACATATTGATGCAATGAATAAAACATGAACCGTCTATTTTAAGCGAATGAGTCATAATATGTTGTTTTGCCATGTTATAGTACTGCACGTGCTCTAAAAGTCAAGTCGTATAACGCCGGCTTACCTTGCAAAGCTCGTGGCTCCACAACACAAGCCAGAAAGCGTAAAAGCTATACCAACATTTTTCTAACATTTTTCGAAAATCGTGTATGAGTATTTGTCCGCTAGTTTTTCACAGAAGTTAAGTGTTTATTAAAAATGCGAAACCAATTTCCCGGTTTTGAAAATAGTTAAAAAAACATTTTTTTTTTAATTTGTCACAACATGTATGCTTTTTTGAATCACTTTAATTTATCGACTTGAGTGGAAATAAGAACTTTTATAATGTTTACGATTAGTTTCGCTACTCGCGAGCATTTTCAACTGACATCATATATATGTAGGTAGTTAAAGAGCGTCAATTTTTTCTTTACACGGTTTACTAATTTTTACAAAACTATTTCGGTATGAACTTTGATCACGAAAGTGGAAATTGCTACTGAGTCTTAGTATAATACATTACTAATTGAATTCGTACAAACAACACGTTCGCACCATAACAATTCTCACACATTTGCGACGTTACAAGCAATGCAAATATTTATGCTTACTGCTTTTTTCTTGCAATGAAATGTTACCTGAATAACTAATAGTGACATTAATGTGTTATACGTCTGGTCACAAATATGGCATGTATTCAAAATCAATGACCAAACTGAAATAAAAATTTATATTTGCAGCTAGAAAAAAAATTGAGGTGTAGGACCTTTTGTCATTCTAAAGTCTTAGATAAACTGCCGCAAAATATTTGTTTTTTTTAAATTGATTACTAGACGTTACACATAAATCCCATTCGTAGACAAATCATGAATCATGGAGTAATCGATTGTAAAAAAAAACCCATATGGTCATACATTTTTTGTGGTAGTTCTCGTTACGCCGGGCCGTAGTTTGACTTACTCGATTAATAATAAGTACTAAATGCCTGGCAACAGAGTAAGGTCGTTTGATACCATATGGTTATGTATGACTATTTTTAGTGTGTCTACTGGAAAATGAATGAGATATGTAGTTGACGACAAAGCATACTTTATAAGGGGGGCATCCTGTTGTTTGAAAGAATGACAGGAAAGAACAAAGGTGGCGAAATGATGGTACTTAATCTTTGAAACGTGAAAGTGTATCAGTCAAATGACTTCTTATCATAGCTTTTGCTATCTGATATTGACTATTCATTATATATATAGCGGGTTTTCTGGGACGATACACCTCTGTTCTATATAATACTTAGTAGGTATTATGTGTATTATAAGTCTCAGTTTTACAATATGTTAGTAAAAATGTTGTCAATAAATCACTTGTAAGGTGTTGACTGTCACTTATTGGTGGAAAAACATAATTGTAAATAAATAAAACATATTTTTTATTACTACTTCTTTTGGTCTTAATATACTCACAGAAGATAGTGAACCGCTCTCGCAACGTTCCGTTTTATGTTCCGTGTTAGAAGTTAGTGTGAATACGTGTTAGAAGGAATTTTAGATAACACAGTCATCCATATCTTCAAATAGAAATCAATAATTTGATTGAAAGGTGAAGTTGTCTGGACTGGGATTCGAGCGCGTGAGGTTCGCAACCGAAGCAAACGCCATTGATACTCGACCACGGAACCAACTGAAATACAAAAAAATTTAAAATACCCATATTCAAAACAAAAGTATTAAAAAATAATACCATATTATCTAGTGAAGTTCTTAAATATATTTTTTCCATTAAGCAGGGATTCTTTATTTCATTATGGAACTATGTATTCATTGATTTCATATCGTTTACTTTGAGTCTTTGGTGGATATAAATTAATTACAAAAATATTTGTGGTAAAAAAATGAGATTCTATCATATGTATATATGTTACAATGAAATTGTATTCTCAGTGAAAATGTATCGAGTAATAGATCGATAAAATCAGCAAGTAGTCCCTATCATAAAAAGAGTAACAAAGAAAAAGAGGACAAACATTGGGCTGAAGATAGGGTCAAATTTAATTTCAATGACAGCTTGAAGAAGAATATATTTTCACTGAGAATACAATTTCACTGTTACATATATAAATGAATTTCATAATTATCTATGGTTAAATAACGCATTTAACAGAATTTCGGAGTTCATCTGCACACTTTTATTACTAAATTTATTTGAAAAAGTTTTAAGATTTTTATCATTTTTTCCATCATAAGATTGTCAAAATTATTATCTATTATTGGAACGGTATTAGTTGTGAAAAAATATGCTTAAAATAAGTAATTTAAAACATTTGTACTTACTCATTGCTACAAGTGAATTTTATTTTTTGAACTAAACATTACGGTCAATCAACAACACTCATATATAAAAACAGGGTCTAGGGCAGTTAGAACCTTTTCAAAGAAAGGTCTCAATTAGTCATTAAAGTACCCAAATGATTAACTGTAAACGATTTTAAATTTACCATCAATACGCACTAGATAATGGATCGTTGATATACGTACTTCATAAAATAATTAAATATGCATACAAACCCAATGAAGCATTCGATATTAAATATTGACGCGTAAATCAAATATTGATTGAATAGAAATTAAAATTTCAAGATACATATGTATGAGTGGCCCATCTTTATATGGATGATGTCATATCGTGAGCATCAATCATACATTAGAAATTATTAGACTAGCGGTAAATTCTCCTTACGGTAGATTCATAGTGATTTTTCTAGAACGTCACACCATATATTTACCTCAACAATCCAGTGTTAACAATACATATAGTTATCAATTTAGAGATAGAAAAAAATGGCTAAACAATGACCAATGGTCATCGATTTGCTATTTAAGATGATCATGTTACAAGAAATAAGTTTGACCTTTTTTGAGACGTGACTATCTCAATATTAGCACTTAAAATACCAGTTATTTCTTCGTCAATGTACTAAAAATTAAGCCCTGAAGACTCGTACAAAACCTTAGTTTTCCCCATTTCATGCGGCCCAATATAAATATTTCAATCACCCTTTTTCTTCAGAACTTTTTACGGATGATGGAAGATCACTATGAAATAGTAAAATTTTCAATTTTATATACACTAGAAATATCGATAAGTAAGATCAGTTTTACTCATGCGGCCCTCAAACTATCTGAGAATTTATTATCTAGCCCTTCCAAAAGGGTTGTGCATCACTGATCTACAATTTTAAAACCAGTTAGTAACAAATCTTTTTTCTTCTTCTCGTTGAATCGTCATTTTACACACTTACCACAATATAATATGTATACTATAATAAATACATTTATGAAGAAACAGTAAACGTGATATAAATATATTGTAGGCAAAATATATTATTAAATTATATTTTTTTAAATTTTGTACTTTTCCATGAGTTTTGTCGTTAACGACCCGGGTTTCGCCTTTCGGCATCTTCAGGCATTCCAAGTGCACGGATGTACTTGAACTGAGTCAGTTGAAATACTTAATTAAAATATATTATGTCAGATAAAACATCTGAGAAATTTTAAAATTATTTAAAACTAAATGTGCTACTAATTTTGACGCAATAAAAGTGTACCAAATACTTCAGGTAATGCTTCAGTGACTAAATTCAATCAAATTTTCAAAATATGAATATGTATATTAAAAATTTTCATTCCGACACAAACATGTGATTGGAAAAGAATTTGTAGTCATAATTAGGAGACATCTTTCGAGTAAAAATGATTCCATTCAATACTCAATAACACTGATTTAAAAAAATATATTTTCTATTCAAACCATTCTTACTTTTTTGGTTGAATAAGAGATGGCGCTATGTGTTCCATTGTAAACCAAAGCATATTTTAAACTGACTATTGATAGTGGTTTAGAAGCATTATAGTATATTTGACTAGATGTGACATTTTTTTTGTCATCATAAACTGTGGGAAAATTATTTAACGATTTGTGTTATGGATGTTTGTGATGTTTATATCCTATGTCGCAAAAAGTATAAGCGAGAGTAAATTCCTTAATACCGGAACTATCACTAGTTAGGAAGGTGGACTGGGAAGTCCACCTTTCTAAATAAAATAATATTCAATTGAATAATAACAAGTTATATATAAAATTCTAAATAACTTTGATTATTCCACGTATTGTGATACTAACTGTGACACGTGTTTCGCCTCTTTCAGAGGCATCTTCGGACTTACTATCGCAAAATTTGCTTCAGTAATGAAGCAAGATTGATTCTAATATTTTAAAATGATAAAATTACAAAATGGAGTTTGGGATTTTTCCCTTTTACGGGAAGCAAGGAGGGGTAATAGAATAAAAATAAAGCAAACAAATATTTATACTACTAATGCCATTAGCATTACAAAATATTAAATAATGAGATGCAATCAGATATTTTTTGGTCAAACCTTTTAATTGGAAATAATGTAAGCAGTGGCGAGCAACCTGTCCTATTAAGAATATTATTTAATAATACTTTTTTTTTGTTAAGAATTTAATTTATTTCTAAAAATTCTAAGCTATTCATTTTTAAACTCTTTTTATTTAATCGGTGGAGTATTTATTAAATTACTACTCTGAATACGTGAAATAATCAAAGTTATTTTAAATTTTATATTAAAATGAACTTCTACAAAGATACCGCCGAATCCATCAAAAGTATTTATAACCAGTTAATTTATGATTTTCATTATGACACACATTGGGAGTGTCCAAGAATATTTTTTGACACAATTTAAAAGTTAAAATATTAATAAAAATTATGAAGCTTGTTTATTTCTGAGAAATGTGGTCGACCTTCAAAAGGCTTTGCCCTTCATACACAATAAAATTATATCATGACACAGATTTTCCTTTTTTCTATGTCAAAGCAATGATAAGATGAAACGAATGTTTTATATAATATGCAGATACATAACATTTTGTTTTGTTACTATCGGTGCTGCTTCAAATCAATACCACCAGATCTTCATTACGGGCATATCAAACCGTTTAGCTTACCACTAGTTCTGTCCTTTCTCTCTCTCTCTTTTTGAAATGAGAAGGCTGGGCGACTGACTAGAAAGCAGTTTTCTTAATGGTACAAATAATACTGAGATAAGATCCATTTGATGTTCATATGATCCGGAAATGAACAACTTTTTTGCTAACACTGATAACTGTTTGGATCTCTGTGTGAAAATTTCTCAATTAAAAAAATTCAATACATTTCAATTTTGTTATAACGAGAAGATTTATTAAATTAATAATGTATTTATTTAAAAGAACGCTTGTTTAAATAATTACTCAAGTTATGGTTACAAAAGTTATGATGACAAAAGCTGTAACATAATGCTTAAAAAAACCCTCACTGCGTTACGTTCTTTTTTTAAAATATCCCCCTTTTAACGTACCAAGCTTGAAAGTGTGTGTGAAAGTTTCATTGGTAAATTATTCACAATATTATATATAAAAATCAATTTTTGTTTCTATGTTTGTTCGTATTTTATGCGTTGCCATACATTATGCTTGCACTTGCGCAAAAGTTATAGGCTTAATAAAATTAACTTATAGTCGGTCTTTTATATAAAAAGCAATGTTGTGAAAATTGAATTTAATTTAATCTAAAAATAGCAAATTTTATGCGCTGACATACCGTTCATTTTGACAACTTATTGTTGCACTTGCCCAAAGTTTATAGGCATAGTATAAAAACTTTCAGTATATGGCACGTGTATCGTACCATAGACAATCGGCAAAAGACAAACAGCAAATTTCAAACGGCTAATGTCATCGATACCGATCAATGTTAGTGAAATTAAATCTGAATTATTTATTTTTAATATTGTGTATTTGAAAGTACTTAAATAAACATAAACACTTTCTTTCTTTGAGTGGCATCGCAATGCTTCCAGGGTACCAGCTAGTATTCAATAAATTGTATGATTCTATTTTTATAAAAACAAATGAACCTACCATACAGTATTTGAATAGACTTATTAGAAAAAAGAATTTTGAGGAATATTTCTCCATTTCCGCACCATTTGTGGGCATATAAATTTTCTAATCAACATACATATTTAGATGAAAACAGCTTGTTACTAAGATGCTTAATCTGGGTAGGGATAGCACATGACAGCATGATTAGCTAATCACTGTTGCTGCGCCTCGTTTTGATGACCAGACGAATCGGTGGAAGGGAATCCATATCTATGAGTAAAAACCTTCAAAGATTTAAAAAAAAGTGTCCGTTCTGGAGTTTGAATCCGCGAACATTACAATTGAAGCCAACGACATAGACGACTCGGTTTCATGTCCGGTTATATTTGATAAGCCATTAACTTTGTGTGTAGTGGAATAATTCATACAGCTCTAAAGTAGTATTGCCATTCTGGCAGTAAATATCCCAATGCAGAAGCTCTGTTGTAAGGACAGAATGAGTTAACTAAAAAAGTCAATAATATAAATTGATGTTTTGATTGAACCGGTTTAATCACATTTGTGGTGATCACCATAATTGTTGAGCATAATATGAATTACCACCATTTTGCATGATAGTATTTTTATGGTAATCCTTTGTGTATCTCGTAATCAATTTAGTTTTATGGCAACACCAGATCAATGATGGTGTTTGATGTTTTTTATAAGATTAAATTATTATGCCTAGTTACGTCATTACTGGTTTTACGTTCTTTATCACATTCGTGAGCCATTTAAAACATCGCATGTAGAATGATTTAAAAAGGGTGAACGCAATTCGTAGAAAAAAAGGATTTACTTTTCTTATACGATTTCCAGTTAATTTAAGAAAAGAGGCGAAACATGTGTCACAAATAGTAACACAATACGTGGAATAATCAAAGTTATTTAAATCTTTACAATAAAATGAACTCCCATAAAGTGACTGCCGAATCCGTCGAAAGTATAATAATTATTGTAATTCTCAATTGTAACTACACTATATTGCAAACGCAGGTATTGTTTAACCGCTTCAGTACCAAACAAAATGGCCGCTTTGATCACATCTACCGCCCGACTTCTAAAAAATCCCTTTTCCGACTGATGACAGAAGAACCATTTTTTAGAGACCGTGTATAGATGTCACAAGCCATGAAGAGAAAAATAAGAATTCTTACATGAAGATTTTGCAATATTTGGGACTTTAATCGCGACATATGTACGCGGCGGCCACCAGTGTACTTACGGTACAAAAGTGGTTAATACTCGACGTACTCGATCATTTGTTACAAATTATTTCTATTCGATACATTTTTATATGATAGAAAACGAATTCCTCAGAGAAGCGTGATACAATGGCCCTTGAAATTTATATATCTAGAATCTGCCGAAAATTATAGTGTTTATGGCGAACGTGACCCTATATTTTATTATCCGTCAAATTAAACTGGGTACTCTAATCCGATCAATCGGTTAAATGAACAGTGGAATAGATATTATGTCTTACTAACGCTTGTTTTTCTCTATTACTATGCATAATAAAAAAATAGCTGAACTACATGGGTAACTATACAAATAATCTTAACTTTCATGCAATATTGTTATTTCACGTATTGTAACAAATAATAACTTACCTTTACTTCATGACTATATTGATTGAATTGGCATTTACTTGGTAGAACTCCATTATAATACGATGATAAAAATAACAATGTATTTTAATTATACACTAATTATTTTATACATTTATTGATGGCTATTTCGGAATGCGCCATCGTCACTAGCTTTGAGAGCTATCAACAAATATATTAAATAATTTTTGTAGAATTAAATTGTTATTTTTTCACGGTACTCCACGACTATACTTCGATCTCATTACTATTTTATATAATTTTCGTCGATTTTGTCGGAACTAAATCAGTTGACTTCTTTGCCAATTTTCTATGTGATTTTTTCACTCTTATGTATCTGTAAACTATATATTTTTTTCTTCCAATGTTTTAATCTTTTTTGACATTACAATAGCAATAAACTTATAATTTGTGATTTTTCGTAATGTACACATCTACATATATATATATATACATATGTATTCATAAATAATAAATACATGAAATTATTAACTTTAAGGTTTTCACTGTCAATACATTTTTAGTATTTATTCCGCAGTAAAAAAAGGACCGGTTTTGATCATCATTTGATAATGCTCGCTATCAACAAAACCGGTCTTCATCTCATAAATTAAATGTGAAATACGTACTTAAATATGTTTATTAAATTATAGTACTTGACCACCTGCCGATAGCGAAAGGAGAAGCCTGGCTCCAGATTTTTAATGTAGTGCCAAAAAGACTGGTAGCTAATAAACAAATATTAGTTTTGAAATTAATTGTTATGAATCCAATGCAGGATGTTGTTTTATTAAATACATGGCTTGACGCAAAACGATTATGTTAAAAACTTCCAATTGGATTGGACGCTTCATATTGGATAATTGCAAATTAATCTGTAAACGAATGAAATATCGCGTGATGAGTGAAATTGCATATCCACTTAGCAGGTGATGTTCTGTCAATGGTAAAACTCCGGAAATTAAAACAATTTTATGGTTGATTAATTAAAAAAATATACCTATTAATTAAATTGCTCCGACACGATTGGAAATTAAATAAATAAAAGTGGCTACATAAGTAATTATTCGAAGTCGTGCACAGATATCATCACTCAATTAATAATATGTTTTCAGAATTATTTTTTTAGAAAGTAAATTGAATAAATAATGTTTATTTATAGCGGTCTTACACTTGATATTATTTATGAATGAAATGTCAACTATTTGATTGTTTTATAATTTTTCTCTTTCGTTCAAAACAAATGCCTTCCGTGCACACAATTAAAGCTGACAAGACTCACGCACAGAAAATTTGCCTTTTCAAATGTTTCCAGATGTGTAATTGATATGAAATTGGATTAAAGTTATTATTATAAAATATAAAATTTTATTTGTCAGGTATGTAGTAGAGTGTCGACGTAGTTGGTTTTGGTTGCGGATCGCATTGGATCGAATCCCAGTCTGGGCAGTTTAATTTTATAATGGAATTATTAATTTCTGTAATTAATAATTTTGTCCGGAACTCCTTTCCATACCCACCCGATCCTGAAACGGGACGTGGTGCGAACGACTAGAATTCAATTGTCCAGTTCTATCCTTCATATTCTTTATATCTATAATCTCTTTGAAAATGAGAGTTTAAGCAACTTAGTATCAAGTAGGTCTCGTAGAAAAAGATCTGATGATGTAAACGCCATTAAGATTACATATGCTTCAAATTGGGAGCGGACATAGCTTTATAGTTTATAGAATAATAAAACATATCCACAGTAAAATGGACTTACTTATGATAATTCATATGATGATGACAGATAGCGTTATGTACCCAGGACGATTCAAGCTATTCTTCGTCATAGAAACAATTATGTAATATGATACTTTTCTGCATTTGTAACGTCATTTATGTTTGATCTGTTGATGTTTTTGTAAGATTTTCATAATCGTATTTACTGACAAAACTATTTTGGGTCTACGAACATAAAAAAAACAAATTTGATCAAGAAATATCATACTAGTTTTTCTATAGAAGGTTTTTTATTCATATACAAGCTTTCATTCAAGCACATTGTAATCATTTTAGTATAATACTTTGACGACTGAAACAATTAATAATTGATTTATTGTTATGTTCTTTAACCTAAGTCGTACATAATACATGTACAACCATTTTAAAACCAAAGTACAAACATATGAAATCTGAATTATGTCAAATCTTACTTGTTTGTTTTTTCTAAAGTAATCAATGTGCAGAAAAAAAATAGCTGAATAATATTTTTGATAAAAATAGTACATTTTTAGTACTTTTTCCACATAAAATTTATTACGATTTTTATTACAATGCCTTTCCACCAAGTATTGACAGTGAACACCTTAATAGTAATATTTTTGAATTTAAGCCTTCACTAATAGTTTTTGTATTATTCACAAAAAACACTTAAGTGAACAGAAGTAAAAAATAATATTGTAATATTTTGTTTCTTACATGGAATGAAAATTCTTTTTCCTTATTTTCAGTGAAAATGTGCTTCTAAAGTGAGACCGCTTTAACATTTGTGGAAATGCCAGCAAACACACGTCCCCCCGCTCCACCACCACTGCCTCCTGCTGACTGCAAAGCTGTTGCAGTCAAACATTATGAAGCTGGACCACCCTTAGGAAATGAGCTGGTAAGATTAAGATTTATTATATTTCATTTCATTCATTGAAAATTTACCATTTGTACAAATTAAGTTTGACAAAAGATTAAAATAAGTAGATTTGATGATTTATAATGTTTAAGAGAAATAAATATATCATATTGATTTAATAGTATAAAAAATAAAAAGAACATTGGTTTGCCAAAATTGTATGTAATTATGAGCTTCATTCATCGCAAGCATTGAGAGCACAAGATGAAAGTGCTTGTGATGAACGAAACCGTTCATGATCACAATATAAAATTGTGGAATAGTTTCAACAAAATGTGTTTACAAAAAACGCTACTAATTTGTAAAATTTATTTGCGTGAAATTAACATCTATTGAAAAGAAAAATCCGTAATTATTATGGAAATCGCCATATTATTTTTGTTCAAAAAAGTAATCTACATATAAAGGATATTTCAATAGGGACGCTCAAAATATGTTACTTTGTCCTGCTGAGTAGATTATTCATTGTTTAGTGGCCAAATTTGAGTCAACTCGTTTGGTAAATAATCGGCCAACACCTACATGTACGTCATCAAAATACAATATCTGGTGAAAACATTGCTGCTGTGTGTGAAAGTGTACAGGAAAACCCAAGGCAGCTTATTTCTCGTTGTTCACAAGAACTTTTCTGCGACTTCAACTTGGCGAATTTTGAATCGGGCCTTATGTCTGCACCCGTTTAAAATCCAACTAACCAAGGAACTTCATGTAAACGACCACAGACAACGCCTGATTGGGTTCTGGAGCAGTTGGAAGTTTACCCAAATTTGTCAAAAAAGTCAACTTTAGCGACATGGCCCATTTTGTAATGAATGGATATTGGCAGACATTTGATGCTATATTCCATATTTAATGCCGTAAAATATACTTACAAATGAAATTAAAATTTAGTCGAAATCTCACAAACAACTTGTTTTATTTACATTTCAAAACTAAGCGTCCTTATAAAAAGACCCTATATATTGATTGAGTAGGCATTTACTTGGTAGAACTCCATTATAATACGGAAAGAAAAATAACAATGTATTTTAATTCTACATAAATTATTTTTAAATATTTGTTGATAGCTATTTCGGCTTACGCCTTCGTCAGAACTCTGACGAAGGCGTACGCCGAAATAGCTATCAACAAATATTTAAAAATAATTTATGTAGAATTAAAATAAGACCCTATATATGTCACTTTTTTTACTGTTGGTTTGATTATATATAAGACATTCCATCTATAGAGTTTCGGAAAGAACTGTTTAATTGTCGGATTAATAAATTAAATAAATACCACATTTTTTCCACAATTTTAAGAATGATTATAAAACATGCGTTTTTTATCAATATAATAACAACGCCTTTTCACACAAGAACGACTACAGTAACGGATTTAGTACGGAATACGGTAATGGTTTTTATTGTTTTTTTAAAGAAAACATGTATAATCGAATATTTATTACGATTTGTATCTTATAGGACTTCTATTGAAGAATCACTGAATGGTAGGCCGACACTTTTTGTTTGTTTCACCTGCACAACCTTCACCTATATTTTTGCTATTCATCGCAAGTTGTCATACGATTTACATCTGCTTTTGAATACAAGGTATTTCAAAGAGTTTCAATTACAAAACATATTAAGAATATCTTCACTGACTTTAATTATAAATAAAATTCAACACCACATTGTTTAGTTATTCAACAATGTAACTATTATTCTTCTTGGATCATATTAGATGTCTTTGTAGAGTAGAGAATTACTGTAGAGTAATTACTCGAAATCTCAACTACTAAGTTTTTTTTTAAATACTCGACTACTCGAGTATACTTGAGTAGTTTCAGATGTACCAAAACATATTATATTAATAATTCAAATTTGTAAATATTAACCTTGATAAATAAATAAATAAGCTTATTTAATTTCATTAGAAATTTATTTAAATTGATACGTAAAATTTTTGATTTTATAATTCCCGCAGTATTTTTTTTTTACCTGGAATTTATCCACGCGTTAGACGCAGTTAAACCCGACGGTATAACACTATACATACAACTATATTTTTTAAATAAGTAAATAAAATTTGGAAAAAATCTTCATTTATAAATTATGAGTATTAATTGAGTATTTTTGAGTACTTGAAAAATAGACGAGTATTCTCGAGTATCGAGTATTTGATACTCTTTAATACATAATTTGATAAAATCTAAGTTATATAAAATTTAATATTATAAAGAATTGCTTACTATTTTTATAAACAATATGCTTTTTTACCTGTTGCTACTATTAGTGACACGTGTATCGTCTATTTCAAAGGCATCTGCAGACTATTATTTTATCGCAAAGGATTCCTTAGAAATGAATAAGTATAACGAATAATAGCACAATACGTGAAATAAGTTATTTTAAACTTTATATTAGAAAATAAATACGTTCTATTTTTATAAATTAAATGCTTTTCCACAAAACAAAAGACGATCAGCAATTAAAATGTCATAAATTCCTATAAGCTTAACAGTTATCAATGAAAAACATACGAATATATGATACAAAAATAGAAATTAACGCTATCTCTCACATTCAAAAAAAATATACAGAGGCGGGTAATTCAGAATTATCAAATTATCATACACTTAAAACAATAATAATATATTCAACTCGACTGAAATATGAATATACCGTTTACCGGCAAGACGTGTAGACATATGCTCGTTAGATGTTATTAATGTTATGAACATTTAAGCAAAAAAGTACGAGGAACGTAAATTGAAACAAGCGAAACACAGGCCGAGTGATTCCTCATCAGAGCGAAGCAGGACGTGATCTGTGAATAAATCGTATATGGTAGTAAGATTAGTTACGATTGACAGTTTTTTACAAACTACCTATGTATTAACTTTAATAGTTAAAATTATCATCGGGCAAATTAAAGTATATTGTTTCATAGAATAATATTATTTTAACAGAACAATATAATTTACTATTTTTAAAATTTTCACTCAAAAGACGGTCCCTGAAAAATAAAGTGTGATCCGAAGGAGAGGACTACCTCAGTTTTATGGCTTTATTGGCATATATTGGATTAAAAAAATGTTATATTATGCTTAAACGTATTTTTATACATCGTTCTAAGAATATATGTATATATAAAAATTGATAGTTTTCCTATAGTTATTCATATTTTAAGTCATGCATGAGTACACAAGCTAATCGTATTGATGTTCAAGACAGACTGGCGTAATCAAAACTGTTTTTGTGAGCGCTTATCTACGTCTTTTGATTTGAAACGTACGTTTGATCGAGGCGCGTTTGAGATAAGATAACGTTATCTTAACGCGTATTGCCAGTGATGTTTGAATCTTGGCAATTGGTAGAGACAATGACAATGGTTTTGGCCAATAATAATCCGACTTATTTTCATTTTTATATAATTGCGACGAAACTAGTCGATCAAAATCATATTTTTTATTGCCAAAGGTGTAAAAATCAATGATTTAAGAATACCAAAAGTTTTCACATTGTATCACTAATATTAAGATAGATATTTAAGATAAAGTGACAGTGGTAGTTAACTGTCTTATTCACATGGACGGAAATGTCAAGAGATTATCGTACTTAATTCTTCCATGCGAACTACATTTGTTACTAAGTTGCCAAATTACTCTTTTCCAAGCGAGAAGAGATATAAAGAAGAGGACTGGGACAATAGAAGTTTTAAGCTTATCGGAACAAATCCATGTCTTCATTCGATTACAAACCACCTAAAGACGATTTCTACATATCTTGTCGTCGAGTCTTCAACGCTCTTGGACATTCAGCTTGTTTGGATGCGGTGCTTATGAAACATCATATTTTAGTAAAAACATGACCCACTACAAAAATTGTGTTTTCAAGTGATATCCAAAACTACGTCATTGTCAATTATATAAAAAATATGCAGTAAAACCTTGATATAACGGACTTATTGGAGGGAGGAGGTGTCCGTTAAAATCGAAAGTCCGTTATATAAAAATATGTTTAAAATAAATGTTTTTTTTTTTTGAAAATACACTTTATTTAGATATATGTAAATAAAAAATACTAAGCACAAACAAAATTTTATTTAATTGTCTTCGGACACTCGTCATGAAGTGATGTTGCTGTTTGATATGGACGCGCATGCTTTTGCTATTTCGGTACATAATCCTCATCTTTGAAAAAGCAAAGTTGATTAATTTGATTATCAAATTGTTTACATGCGGTGACATCTGAATTTAAGCATATATAATATTAACAGGACGTTTTAATTTTTTTCACATTTGACCGTATTTTTATCCGTTATATCGAGGATTTACTGTACTTAAATATTTACTTTCAAGAATTATGTAATAAAGTTAAGAATTTTTTTTTGTATTTTCATTTTTAAGAAAGTTTTAAAAGACATTTAAAATAAGTCAAATGAACTAAATTAAATTAAAATTTGTATGGCTAAGTAATGAGCCGCAACGTATATAAATGACTAGTTTTGTGTCAAGATTACCATCTCATCCATATTATTCTGTTGCCGAGTGTCGTTACTTCCAGCAAAGGAATTTTGCCTGCACGACTCGCTTGTAAAGTGCATTTTGCAAGTTGTAGCAGTAGAACACTAAACTTGCTTATTGTGTGTATAGAATGAAAACAATGATTTTTTTCACTCGTTAGCGATGCAATTTTGCTAGATTTTTTCCAAGGACTTAAGATATGGGTTGAATAAATTACGACTTAATGAACTTACAGCAATATGCGTTTTGTAAGAATTTTGTCGGCGATTTAAGATAGAGTATGCATTTGATTTATCTCAAAGAATTTTGACGAGTTTTTCGTTTTGTCAGTTAAAATAAAATCGGCGATTTGAAGTGCGATTCAATGTTTATTACTGTAAAGTATGTTTTATTGAAAGGTGAGCGTGCATTTTTCATGCTAACACATTAATTAGGAAACTGATGGCATAAAAATATCAATTATGAGTCCCGTCTTCAAAGGAAAAAAATACATAATAAAGAATTGCAATAATGCATGGAATTTTTGCTATTGAGTACAATTGTGTACTGAAAACCCCTTGTAATTATTTGTTAGGATTTTTCTTAATTATTTTCCATTGAAAAACTTCAGCTGAAAGATTTATCTCAATTAAGATTTTAGTTGGAATATACGCGGGAAAAAAAACGTATGTCGAGATAAACTCCATGAGGAGTCCATATTCTCTAAGTAGGGAGCGAAAATGGTTTAAAAAATACGTGGGAAAGGGAATATTATGCTCTCAATGTTAACATAAAAAATGTCTGATAACTGAGAACCAGCTTCAAATACATTGTTTCAGTAGGTAATCTACGAAGTTAAACTTTAACGCTACTCCAGCAGAGCAATGACTTGAATAGAAAAATTTTAGTTAATTTGACAAAGTTCTAAAAAAGGAGAACCATTTTTGGAGCTTCAATCTCGTGGAGACCGTTACCAAAGACGACGTTCGCCTTATTGTGTTTACTACTAGGCTTCCATATGAATTTATAATATACATGGTGGTAATATTGATGGCTTAAAGAGTAATGTTGTTTACTCCACTTTTGACTGAAAATGACTGAATAATGCCATCTTGTTGTATCATGCAATATGCATGTCTAGTAAAATTTTTATAACCAAAACTTATTTAAGTGCATCGGAAAAACGTTTTATGAAAAATTGATATCTCCATCATCGTTCTAAACCCTACACTTCTAATTATCCAACTCCGCCATTTTGTATTGTCACCTGTCATTTATTCGTTGTCTTCAGCGGTGGTACAAAAAAATCGTTTGAAAGGAGTTTCTTTTGTTCATAACACTAAATTTTACATTCTCAAAATAATCAGTTTTTACCCTCTCCTGCACAATAGAAAAAAACGGAGTAAGCAAATTTTCTCTTAAAGCCATCGATATATTCCTTTATCAAAGACAAATTGGTATGCTGTGTAATTTTGCTTCGGAATACATTTTCAGTATATTTACTGAGCCAGGCGCGCCCAAGTACGTAATCTATACGCACCTTCTTATTTACCGTAATAGTTCGCGATTCCTTTGTGAACAGCAACAGGTACTCAGGTAATTGGGTACTAGTTTACGGCGATTTGTATTACAAAGCGTATTTCGTCATTTTGTTTCCGCTGCAAAAAGTGCTTCTTGGATTGCCCCCTGGCCACTCTTTCTATATTACCCAACACCATAGCCAGCCATAGTGATTAGAATAGATACAAACAAGCACTTGTGTTGCAGTAGAAAAAGTTTCAATCAGCGGTCTATAATAGAATTTTTATATCTGCCACGCTTTTATTTTTATCAGTCAAGTTACAAAAGAACAACTTTTCATATCGTATATCAAAACTAAAATAAACTCCGCCTAAATCTATTACAACTGTATCGTAAATAACAAACGAGTCGATAAAAGCAATTTAAGTTTGAAGTTTAATTTGTATTTTTATCTTTCATTAGTGTTTTATAAACTATATGTATATTCTTCAAATTTTAGTTAAGATTTGCTTAGGAAATGACTAATTGGTTGGCTTATTTGTGTCACAATACGTAGAATTCAGGATCATATATGTGGTGGGTGGGCATTGTAAAATAGTCACATCACATCTCCCTTTCAAAAGAATAAGAAATAAGTTTTCACGGAGATTTTTTAGGTTTCTGAAATAAGAACAAAAAATATGTTTTTTATTGAATAAGCTAACCTTGAAGGTAACTGTCAAACTAGGGAAAAATATTATTCAATTCATTTTATATCGATTTTTCAGATTTCGATTTTGCAATTAAAGATTTAATACGAAGATTGGTGAATATCTTTGGAAGATTCAAATTTAGCAATCATTTATTTATTTATATATATAAGTATGTACATATATTGCACAAATGTACATTGCAAAAATCACAAATTATTGTTTTTGCAATGTGAAAAAAGATGAAAAACATTGGAAGAAAAAATTACGTAGTTTACAGATTAAAAAAAAAATACATTGGAAAATGACAAAGAAGTCAACCGAGTGAGTTCCGACAAAATGAACAATCAATAAATAAAAAATAGTACTCGTCTGAACTCACTAACGTCCATGTGTAATATGTCGACATCCGAAGCAATTTCGCCAAAAATCACTAAAGCTCTTCCCAGTGGCATCCCCATTGGCAGGCTAGTTCTACACCTTGGAAGAACAAACAACTCATGTGCACGATTCCTCAAAAAATTACCAGGGACATTCAATTGAACATTCTTACGAATCGTGGAATTCTCATTTTGGCCTTGGATAAGTTGTTGAAAACTAAACAATATTTGCATTATCGTAATACCCCTTACATATGGACACCTTACTTTGAAAAGGTTCTAACTGCTCTTGATACTGTTTTGAGATAAGAGCGTTTGAAGTTTCGATTGATTAAAATTCACTTGTAACAATGAGCAAGAATAAATGTTTCAAATTACTCAATTTTTGCATATTTTTTCACCACTCTTTCTGACAGATAATGATGACAATCTTCGAACATTGTCAAATAAATTTAGTAAAAAATGTGTGCAGATGCAGTGCAATTGCGGATTTGTGCAAACTCCGTTATTCGACCATAGATAATTCTGAAATTCATATACACATATGATAGAATGCGGTAAATACAAAATTTTCCAACCAAAAGGTCATTTTAGGCAAAAATGACAATTAGAACCTTTTCAAAGTAATGTAACGATATGTTTACCCAATTGCAAAACAAACATGTGTTATATATACCCAGGCAGCAGTTTAATTAAATTAATAACATATCAATTTTATTGCACTTGTTGAGTTGAGTTGATTAAATTCCTTGATAGATAAATGCAACAACATTCACACGGTCTGGATACTTACTTTCATTTCAATCGCATTGCATGATCTTTGACCATAAATCCGTAATTGTTTACCTGTTGCTTTACCACTTCGTTAATAATAATAAAAGATTAATAAATCTATCAAGTAAATAGATCAGATAGCAGTAAGAAGCATGATGAAACTTAGTTGTTATTGTTAAATAAAGAATTGTTTTGTTTGTATATACAGCCATTTTCTTGAGTTTTCGTTGAATTCATCGACAGTATTATTGAAACTAGTATGGAGCGCGTTTATACAGTTGATATTTTTTGATGGTTGTTTATTGTACAACTGAAGCTGCAATGCGTGGCATTTTAGCTGACGCCAATGCGTCACTAACAAGTTAACTAAAAAGTTTCACAAGGCAGTGGGCCATCACTTTTACCCAACGATCACTGCTGCAGAATTATGACGAGAAAAAATCTGAGAATCGTGATAGACCGAGAACCATTCTTCTCGACGACCCTTCATGGATAAAAAGAAAAATTCAGCTGACCTCTTGAACTGGCTTCACAAGGGATTGCTCACTACAGTTATCGCGCCCTCTTGTCAGCAACGATGGGAAGGAAATGCTACTTGCATATAAAAACAACACTTTGAGACGAAGGAGACGGAAGTAACTATGACACCAACGCGACTTACCTCCATTATATAGATATAAAAAAGAAAAAGAAACATCCCTGAAGATGCCCACTTGTCTTGGCAGTGCATTGATCTGCCGAAAAGCCATTGTGATCGGTGAATCAAATGACTGACGCGACTAACAAATTTTCATAGTAAACTGTGTTTGGGTTTTTTTCCAGCCGCGTAAGTACAAACTGGGACCATGTTAGTTTATTGTCATGGGTATGTCTGGGTTATTTACTCGGGACTGAAGAAGAGAAGCCATCGTTATTGATGTAGTAAATAAAAAGGCTTTGATTAAAAAAAATGATTAATCGTGTTGTAGAACAAGTGGAATGAAAATGTTATCTTTTTTTAAAAATAGTTTTTTCGAATCGGTGTGCTTCTTTCTGTACATTGGGGTACGAGCACGTCTTCATTGGGGTATTGGCGTACGAGATTTTAATCCAATGCATTGCAATCCCGTGCTTATTTAAGATTCAGGGATTTCTCGAATTAGTAGTTTCAAGTAAACTTTCGAAAAATAACGACGATGTAGCTTGATATTTTATACTCAGTGGTTCTATAAAAAAAACGGAAGGTTGATCTGGAAGAAGCAAAGCAACAGACGCGGGGCAGTGGAGTTAATCTTGCATACTTGAAAAGTGTTTATAAAGAATTCGATTTGATATGATTTAAAAAATATGTTTGGTATTCAACAAGGTATTAGAATCCAATATCAAGTGTAGCCTGTCGAGCAATGTAAGCGTTACAAAATGATAAAAAATAATAATGAGTATGCATCTATGCTTTATGAAAATGATATGCTGACATTGTGTATAATATAACGTAATGTGTTGAATGTAAAGTATACGTAGCCTCGTTTGGTTGTGCTAGGCAAAGCAGGTCATCATACTGAAAGGGTTTACACCTAGTTTTACGTTTTCAATTTTTATCTTAAATTGTAATTCGTTAATTGTATTTACTTGCAATGTATAACACCTAACAACAATATCCATACTTCAACCGAGTGGTAAACGCGCATGGACGTTCAGTTTTTTTTGGATCACAGTGTCGAAGCCTCGTACAGATATTTTTTGTATCGATTCATGGATTTATATTCGAAGTCATTAGTTTATAAGATTTTTACAATTTATACCACTTATAGAAAGCACCCCGAAATTACCGCGCCGACGTTACCGCGTCTACATAAACGCGGTGGACGTTACCGCACAATAAAGACCCCGACATTAGCGCGCAATATAAGATTATTTTGTATTGCTGACTGACTGCTCATAAATTTATTTTCTTAAGATAACTTTTACACTTAAACTGCATCTTATTTCAAATTATTCAATACTGTAAATGCTTTGGATAGACATTTTATCTTTAACATAGAAATTTTTAAATATATCCCGCCCGGTAATATCACTGCACCCCTATGGAATCCTGAAAGAGATTATCTTACTACTAGATATTTCTTAGATTCACCCATCATGTATGTAGTTAAAGGTTCGTACCAAGCATTTTTTTTTATCATATCCACTTATCTAACATATGCACTGCTTATGGAGTTTATCTCAACAGATATTTTTTTACGAGAATTTTTTTCATTTAGTCGCTACGTCCCGTTTTAAAGATCGGATGGGTGTGGGAAGAAATGTTAGAAAAACACAAAATGAAGCTGCCCGAAAAACCGAAGCCAATGACGTTGACACTCGACATTTTTTTTAAAATTAATTTAACGTCAATTAAATATAGACGACGGACCTGGCTTGGAAATGTGCTGCGGATGCCCCAGGAAAGCCAGAATTCTGTCTGTCTCTTCTGTCGACCTGATGGATCCCGACGTCCTGGAAGGCGTTTGATGATAATCCATAGGATGTATTCAAGGGAGCTACGGGACGCCGGGATGACCTGGGAAGAAGCGAGGAAGTTTGTGGGCGATGGAGAATCCTGGAGTAATAGGAATCAGATATGGAAAAAAATGATAAACATTGAACCAAATATAAGACAATATCAAATGAAAACAAATTGTACAATACAGCGTGAACTATATATAACATTTGAGAACTGTTGCACCTGTCAAAGAGGTGAACTTTAATATTTCATAACTGTTAACTGTAATAGTAAAAAAATCTGACATTCATTTGTCATCTTATCAAATGCAATAGTTTTTTTGACTTTACAAAGAGAAGCGATTGGGTATATTGATTTTTCCTGTTTGACATTTGAAATCTTGGTCACGTATGTGTCTTCTCTCCTCGACTTACTCTAAATAACGATTGTCTTGCTTAAAAAAGAAGTTCTTAATACTCAGGCACGCTAGAAAACGGTGTCAGTTTTACGACAATACTTGAATACAATACAGAATCAAATCAGCTGAATAAGATTGTTTATAATACAATATAGCCCTGATTCATCGTTTTTAATGACCTCTCAAAAAGAGATGAATGAGGGAAAATCTCAAAAGCAACGGTAAAAGTAATAATGTTAAAATAAAGATAAATACAGGTGGACCTCTACTTTCGCACATAATTGTTTCCTGAAAATGTGTGCGAAAGTAGAAGGGTGTAAAACAACACCAGATATTGTCATTTAAAGTTTTTGTCGGTCAAAATTTACTCATGTATTTAAATAATTGAGTTTCTTCAAAAACTTGTATTTTGGAAAATGAAGAAGTTAAGTCTTTTGCAGCATCTCTATCCGCATCAGCCGATTCTCCAGTGAATTTAATATCATGTAAAGAATTCTTCGTTTTAAATTTTGTCTGGTTCATATGCATATGAGGATGCGACAGGAAGCGGTGAAGAGGGAACAACTGCATGGAAACAAAATATTTTGGCATTATCGCCAAAAAATCGAAAAAGAACGAATTTTTAAAAATGTGCAAAATGGCGAATTGTGCGAAAGTCGAATGTGCGAAAGTAGAGGTCCGCCTATACGAAGTAGCTATATATGAGCTTAAGGTTACAGACAGACCACGCTACTTATGCAAATTTAATAAATAATGTCCTGAATGATGCCGACAAAAAAAGATTGCTAGAGTTCGAAAATTTTAAATTCCCTAATTTGAAAAAGACTGAACGCGTGGGCTAAGGGGTAGGTGGATTCTTATGTCAGAGGTGATAAAATTTATTTAGTATCAACGGCTGCCGCACACTCGAGTGAACTGTTATAGAAGTCAGAGTGTACACGGCGTACTATTGAACATAATATACAACTATAAATTTGCTATGTATGCAGAATCATGAAGTGTGTTATAAAAACATATTTATATCAGATGTGAGTTGGCATACGATTACTGCTGATGAATTGGAAAGATAACATCATTGTTTTTAATAGTTTTTATTAATATTGTATGAGTTGAATAATTGTGATATGTTGACGTGGATGATTCTTCCGTCAGCAAACGGCACATTTTTTCGCTCACCATTTTTGTTTAGCACCAGCAAAACGTCTATCACTTTTTGTTTCATTCGCTCGCGGGAAATTACTCTGTCCGGCCGTATCGCGCTCCACGGTGAAAATTGTACAGTATTACTACAATAAAAAAAACAAGTTTTTCATTATTGAGGATGGATAATTGTGTTGTTGTGAAGTGCATGTGACTGAGAGGAACGGACGTTGAATTTTAAATAGATTCACATTTTGTGTGCTTATTTTTGTGAAGTTAAATTTTACTTTTTGGACAAAGTCTTTTAGATACATACATGTTCCAATACTTGGTGTGACTACATTATAAGATTGAAAAATGTAGTAATTAGTTTACGAGTAATTCAGTAATTCAAAATGCACAGTTGTAATTGATTTGAATTCTACGGTTATTTAAGTGAGGAAGTTCAATTCAAAGTAATACGGCTACAAATAAAAAATTGATTTTTGCAGTAAAAAATTGTCAAACTAAATATTTAATCTAATAACAGATCATTTCCCTCTAATATAGCATGAATGATTCTTATTTAACCATACATAATCAAAGCTATCAAAACAGAACGATGAGATCTCTCAACTATTCAATATGTATAGTCAATTGCGTTAATTCATTATATGAATCGAGTTTTCAAGAGTATTCTAGGTGGGATTTGGCCATATGCAACATATTCTGATCTATATAAATAAAAAAATACACCAAATGATATTTGTCTAACTCTTAAATCTACAATGTATTTTTATTTAAGTATCTATGTTACGAGTTTACAACAAATATCTGAATATTGTGGTAGATTTAAAAGGTTAATGAAACATTTGTATCCATCAGATTTTGTCCAAAACATTGTAAATTAAAAATGGTTTTATTGACATTGAATAAATTCAAATATCAGTGAAGTGTTTTACTAAGTTACTTGATGTATCATTTTAGAATAATTATAATAATAGCGTTGTGAAAAGTCAGTTGCTGAAATGTGACACCCCTTAAATATTCGTGGTTATTCCTTTTTTATAAAAAATATGTCTCTTAATTTAGTCTCGCCTTATTGGTGAATAAGCTATACTTACACAAAGCAATCAGTAACGGAATTAAATTACTTTAACATTGCTGAAAAATACTATTTACCTACATTTTAAAAAAGAATGCTGAATTCTTGACGAGATTTTTAGAGGCTTTCATATATGCTAGTAAACAATTTCATTTAAGGTTTTTAAACAATCTCCTCGACTTCAGCGAGGTTATAATCCGGATGTAGAATTAGGCAAAATCGAGAGTAAAATTATTCTTTAAATATTCTTTATATTATATAAAGTACGTTAGGTGTTATGTGGCTACTTAACTTTTCTTTTGTGATTTGAAATCAGAACTCTAACGTGAGATTTTTAATAAAACGATTGTTTAATTCTATTATATAATACGAATTTTGATCGTCTTTGGGTTTTATCAATTTCCATTCTATGAATATATCCGGTAAAAGTGGTTGCTTAATAAAAAACATTATATACCCCCTTCTTAAAACCTCATATGCTGTCATAAGTGAAACACCTTGTTGATCGATTTATTAACAGCCAGTGACGCTTATTACTAGTGACTACTTATTACGCACCACATTGTTTTTAATTATTTAAATGAATAATTCGGAAAAAGTAGCACAATTTTTATTCATTGTGAAAATTGTTCATTTTCAAGGCTACTTAAAAACTCATATTATCGCTCAAAAATGATACATGAACTAATTTATATCGTTAATTGGTTAATTAATTGCTGTTTAACTAGGTAACGATTTCAAATAGTACACTATTTTAATAATGTAAAAATATCTTTTACAGCAAGCCAACTGTAAAATAATCGTATTCAGAAGAATGCATGCTTTAAGATAATTTATGTCAAAAATAATTACGACTGCAATTTGCTAATTGTGGAATGTAAAAATAATTTGGGGCTAAAATTTCCAAATCTCGAAAACCGTACGTTATATTGATACATTTAAACCAGAGAATATTGTGGATATTTCAAAGGTGATATTTTGATATAGATTAAAGATATTTGTTTTCATTATTCTATTATAGCGCTTAAGTTAAAAATCAACGCTGGCTAACCCCTCTCCACAAAGTTAAAGATATCTTTTGTATTTATCTGATAATTTCTTCAATTATTCTCTGAAACGACTAGATATCTGATACTCCTAACTAGTCATATAGATTACAGAGAATAGAAATAATATATATACCCTCTATGTCAAGGGAAAGGATTTCTTCTACCGGGCGTAAAGGCGTGGTGTTTGGATAACTATGATAGATATCAATCTTCCTACTCATTCATTAATTCTTTAAGAATTCAAATGTTTCAAATTCAAGCTTTCATGCTGAAATCACTGAAGCTGTGGAATCACGGATGACATTTCATGAATCCTATTAAGATCAATCGCGACATTTGGCAGGGTGAAAATAGTGTATGAGTTGTTATAAATAGGTATGCCAGATTATTAATCTACCATATGTCATTGTTATATTACAACCATTGAGAATGAGACGCCAATAGGAGTCAATCGCCCGACGATTAATACACAATGTCATTCATGGACAGAAGCGGTGAATACATTCGATGGATACAGTGGATGCTTTGCGGAAATTCAACTGAAGTGTAAATTCAATGGTTGTGTAACACCCAATTACACATCCAGTTTTACAATTAATTTGACATAACAGACTACGAAAGCATAGAAATAAATAATAGCGCTATTCTCAAAATACACACGGTGTAGTCTTTTACAAATATAGCGGAGAAAAATACGTTTTATGAGCACGTTTTCCATTGTTTTAACAGTTGGCTTTAATTATGTGATAAAATACGTTTTATGACGATATAATATTGAATATAACCGAGAGCATGATCAGCCATACAGGAAATATTTCAATACCCGTAAAGAAATAAAAGGATGCACAATTGTACTACACGAATACAAGCTAGTCAATGTCATTAGATTTATTATGCTGCTTCATGTGTCCATATGCTTGGCAATGGCAGCGGACATGGATTAATAATACGTATGGCGACACACGAAAAAGTCATAATATAACCTCTTTACAAAAAAAAAATGATTATATCCAGTTTTCCCTCGACTCTGGTAACCCACTGAAAATTGTCTAACTTCATTACTAATTATACCGCTTTTAATAGCGTTTTTTGTATTAGTGGTGAGTCATTCATTGTTTAATCTAGATCAGATGATAGTTAGTTGATTTATAGCGTTTTATTCATGGTTGGAATCATCTGTTTAAAATTTACATCAATTATAATATATAACCATAAAAAAAATGTAATTTTCGCCGACTTTACGGTGTTTGAGCTGCAAACGGTGTGGATACTTTAATTGTTAAATGTGTTGTTTATTTGTTAAAAAGAAATAAATTTCAAATAGTAATCTTGATATTAAGACATAACTATTGTAATAATTATCGACACACTTGCGACGGTTATGAGAAGACATGTTTCACATGTATTTTATAAAATATTGAACCATACTGTAGGTCAAAGGATATCGGAAAGCTTAAAGTAAAGGAAATCAACACGATGATTCAATATAAAACTTTTCTTTCGTGCGAATTTAAACAAAAACGTATCTTTGACTGTTATAGTTTTACATTTCCGTTAAAGGTTCTTAAATGATCAATGAAATATTTTTTTACATTTATTAATTACTTATTGTAGTTTGAAACACGAATATAACATATCTTTGTTGAAATGCGTGCTTGGTTATTTTCTAACAAACGATGTTGCATTGAGGTTTTAATCAGATTAGAAAAAGTTTTAGAATCCTCCAATAATTGTTATTAAGATAATGATAGTTAAAACTTGAGTTTAACCAATTATTAAAATTACATATACAAGTATTTACACTGATTTTGACGCTGTATGTCATAAAAAAGGCATATGTCCGGTCCGTGGTGCAGTGGTCAACGTCGTTGGCTACAGTGTCGGACCGCGTGTTATTAAATCCCTTCCCACCCTTCCGATCCCAAAGAGCGACGCATAGTGACAGCGATTAGCTAATCACTAGTCCTGTCCTAGTCCTCATATCCTTTCATCCCTTCTCTCTTAAAAAAAGAGAGGTTTAGCAACTGAGTAACAATTAGTTCTCGCAGAAAAAGCATATGTTGAGATAAACTCCGTGAGGATTCCATATGCTCCAAGCTAGGAACGGATATGGTTAAAAAAAATGTCATAAAAAACAAAAATGATTTTGGTATTGTAATATATGTTTCGATTTGAACAGATTTTAATAATACGGCGTGGCGTTATCAGAAATTGATACTCAATCAAGGTGTCAATTTAACGTTAGAATTTTACTAATATAATAGCGTTCAAGATTAATTTTATTCGTAAATTACTAATAATAGTCAGGGTGCAATACAAATCAACCATTGAAAATCAACGTGATGATAATTGGACAATCATTTTTTAAAAATGTAGTTATAACGGAAAAGCATTTTCTACGTCTATTAAATTTGCCTTTGATCTGTTCTACTTTCATTATAGAATAATTGTCATAATTATTCTGGAAAAGTATACCGTAACAAAACTATAAAAGTATCTTTCTGAACAAATTCTAATGCTTATTTATTTACAACGATTTATTTATAAAAAAATGGATGACTCATTTCCATTTTTGATTGCTGTTTCAAATTTTGATGGTTTATACCGAAATCGTTTGGAAATCACATAAAAAAAACACATTTTGCGAAGGAAAACATTCAAAATTAAATGGATTGGGATATATAATGCATTTGAGTCACGACAATAATAAAGCTCATACAATGATATCGGTTAAAATACAATGCAGATGTTATAATCTTCTTTTTGAGCAAATGGTAAATAATTGTCTCACTTTCCTTGGTCCATTCCAACGGTTCACTTCTTATATGCTTATAATCAGAACTATAAAAAAATGATAAAATTCACAATTGAATCGTTTGAAATTGAAATTCCATCTGTCTAGCACCTTAGTAAAATTTTTAATAAGCTAAAATTCACGATAGTGAAAAAGAAAACATCCGCAACATGCATATTTTCATCAGTCAGTTCCACAGTGTGATGATTAGAATATACTCATAAGCACTTTTTAAGAGTTCAATGTCAAAACTTGGTGGAATGGCACTATATTAAAAAATAACAGTGAAAATATATGTTTAAAATAACAAAAACAATAATACATTTTTAGTACTTTTACCACATAAAATTTATTTGATCAGGACCGGTTTCGCTTATGGCTGATGACATCAGTTGACAATGCTCGCCATGAGCGAAACCGGTCCCAATCAAATAAATTTTATGTGGAAAAAGGACTAAACATGTATTATTATTTTTGTTATAATGCCTTTCCACCAAGTATTGACAGTGAACACCTTAAAAGCTTAAAATAACGCTTATTTTAAATAGCAAATATTTTACTTATTCCACATAAGATTTATCTAGATCAGGACCGGTTTCGCATTTTCAACTGATCAGTCAAAATTATTTTTAAACTCTTAAGCGTTATTTAAAGTTGATAATTTAACTCGTTTTTCATTGATAAGGTTAATAAGAATACTTTATTCGGTAATCTACAAGATTCAACAGTAATTAATAGGGAACACTGTGTCGGGAGCCATTTTGGATTATTTGTCAAATGCATTATTTTTGATTGAACCCCTCATCTTGTCGATTGCCTTTTATTCTATTCAATCCTTAATTAACTCTCGATAAATATCTCATTAAGTGTGAGTCTGTGGTTGGTTATTTTTAAATCTAGATATAATTAAAGGACTCGCTTGTAGCATGCTATAAATCCAAGCTTTCTACGCACATTATGATGTTTTTTACTATTTTCATAATTAACGAAACCTTTTGCTGTCGCGCCATAAACAACATAATACCACAGCTTAGAAAAGTTATGTAAGGATTTTTTATGACACGATAAGTGCAACGTTAATAGCGAGAAATGACTGCACATGACGTTTCATAACATTATTATTTGTTCTGGCTTAATTAGACGCAGCGTGAGTCAGATTTATATCTCTCGACTAAAAGAGCCAATGCAATTTGAAAACTAGTAATTACATGCAGTTGTTTCAGTATACATTCTATAAAGTTATACAAGTAGTTTCATCTACATCCTAAGATCAGAATCTGAATTTTAAAATCATCATCGATAAATGTATACGATGTTTACAGTTTGTCAACCATCCATCCGACACTAGCCAGCGTGTCGTAGTGGAATTGAGTACTAAGCCAACCACTAGTCTTACACGAGACCCACCCTTCTATGCTATAGTGTTTTTGTAAAACAAGTGAATTCCGGTCTGTTGTGCAGTGGTAAACATCTTTGGATTCCGTTACGAACCGCCTAGGTTCGAGTCCGAGTACGAGCAGATTTTATCAGTCGATAAATCGATTCTGAATGCAATGGGTGTGTGTTGCTAAAAATTCCTTCCCACCTTTACGATACCCAAAGAGCGGCGTGTAGCGGGAGCGATTAGCGAAATACTAGTCCTTTCATAGTTCTCGTATCCTTTCAAATCCTAATCTCTCCGAAAAAAGAGAGGTTGAGCAACTGAGTAAGAAGCTGTTCTCGTAGAAAAAAATCATGTAGACATGGTAAAAAAAACAGCCGTGAAACAAGTATCACGTACCCCATATTCACCACTAACGAGATAATAACATACATATACGATTTTCGCTGTGACATATTTCCATCAAGAATTTATTATAAAATACATACGTGTAAGATTTACAATACGAAAATCCTTGTCCATACAATATGCATAAGCCACACTTAACAAATGTTTTTATTATATGAATCATACTACTGACTTTTTCATTCAATTCAATCATTGTTTATAAGCTAACAAAAGTTTCCAAACTTAAAACTTAGAATGTTTAAACACGTGTTGAATTGAAAATATCATACTGCATTGCTTCAAACGCCACAACTGTGTTTCAGTGTACTAAAAGCACAATAGCCCGTCGCCGAATGTTCCCACGGCTTAGAAATGGGATTCGGTTCCATGTCTGTCCTTTCCTAAGTGTTTGTTGTTATTGTTATCATTTGAATATTATTAATCAGTAACGTAGGCAAACTGTTTGCCAACATTTATTTGAATTGCTCATAATCTTGCTACTAAAGTTAGTCATAAATGAAAATTGACCCGTAAATATTGAAAATCCGACATGGGCTAACTACAGACCGCGTACAATCAAACATCTTTTTGTGCGTTTTCAAAGTTATGCGTTTTTTTAATTTTTTGATTTTTTAAATATATTTTTGGGACTATATAAACGGTCATGTGTCACAACGTAATTAATAGCACGTTGTTCACATACTGTACGTACAAAATCCAGTGTTTCACCTGTTTATTACAATGTGACCTTGACGCGTGCGTCCTTGTATATGTTATATTCCCATATTAAGTCACAGCTGTTTTTAGTGCGATTTTGAACGAAACGCATCGACCGCACAAAAGAAGGTTTAGGTGTATTTATGTGCGGCCCATTCTAAATCATTGAAATTTTCTTTATTTGATTAAATAGCTCAAGACTAGGTTGCATGCACTGAAGTATGTGGAAATTCCATTTTATACAATAAATCATGTTTTTCTACATATAAGACTATATATTGCAACCATTTCGTTCAGTTCATTTCGGTCCTTCAACGATAATATACATATGCCCAGGCTTGCTTGTAAAATTCAACTGGAAATAGAAAACTTATAGCAACTTGGAGATAACTTCTCACAAGAATATCGCCAGCAAAATTTTAAAGCCATATCTATCTATCTATATATATAAAAATGAATGTCTGTATGTATGTCCGCTATGGACTACTAAACCGCTCGACCGATCGATGTGAAACTTTACAATTTTTTCGAGTTCACCCCTTCGAAGGTTTCTGGCATACCCCCCCCAAACCCCACCCCGCCAAACAACCCCCCCCCCCAAAATTGATATCGATTTTTTACAAATTTCTCGAGTACACTTCCGTGAAACTTTCTGGCGTACACCCCTTCCCCCACCCCACCCTCCAATCCCCCCTACAATTGCTGGCGTAGCAACGCGCGCAGGGTACAGCTAGTATTATTATAAATATAATGCTATTCTACAGCATAATTTAAACTCGATTCTGAATTGGTCTTCAGTAAATAAACTTGACTTCAACATTTCGAAATGTTTCTGTATTTCCTTCTCTCGTTCAAAATTGCCGATCAAATATAAATATGAGATATCGAATATAAATTTGCAGCGTTTGTCTGAAGTTGTTGATCTTGGTATAACATTTGACTCTTCTTTCTCGTTTCACTCCCATATTTCTTCAATTACCCTGCATGCTAGTAAACTTCTTGGATTCATAGTTCGGCAAAGTAAGCCATTTAAAAATCCTACTGTGTTTCGTACTCTGTATATTTCCTTAGTTTTAAGCAAGCTTGAATATGGATCTATTATTTGGGGTCCATATGAAAATAAATATATTTCGCAACTGGAGCGAGTTCATAAAAAATTTCTGCGTTATTATTATTTCAAAAAATTCAATCTATTTCCTTTTGATAATTCTTTAATGGAATATTATCCAACCAAGTTTCTTTTGGGAATGCTTTCGTTTCACTCTCTTGAAGCTCGCAGATCGATTTCAATGTTGAAACATTTTACTCTTCTTCTTCGGGGCCGAGTTGATAACCCTGTCATCCTTGAAACTTTAAGCTTGCATGCTCCCAGTTTCTACCTACGTGGTCGTAGCCTAGGCCAATCAATGTTCTTTGTCAGAACTTGTTTGTCACGTAGGTCATTTGAGTCGCCAGTCACAAGGGCTGTTCGGCTGATGAATGCACTGCCTGTTGATGTGGACATCTTCGGTAGTGAGCTTGGTTCTTTGTTTTTATATTTTTTCTTTTTATGTAATTAATATGTTTCTGTTCTGATCCATACATTTGTTAATTCTATATTTATTTTATTTTTTTCAATTTTGTGTAATACTTTTTGTGTTATTTTTATTAATTGTCAAATGCATGGCGCATTGGCGTCAGCTGTAATGCCATGTATTCTGTTTAATTTTTACAATAAATAAATAAATAATACCTATTTTTTAAAGAAAAAATATACTATACTAATCAAATAATTATTAGACGAGATTTGTATCTATTATTAATTTTTACAAACTATTATTCATAAGAGCATTCTCCTTTTCATCTCTTATTAGTTATACGACTATCATTTTCGATTCTTTACATTGTCATTTTTAAAAAAATCGGCAAATTAATTTTTCCAGTTGAAATAATTACATCAGCTGAATATGTACACGGTAAAACATATTTGAAACTTTCGAAAAAATGTTTCTTAATAATAAATTACACGTTAACGGCGCTGCTGAATTAATGCTATTGAAAAAAAAAACGTTGATACTGCAATTGTAATAGTTCCGCCTCTAAATGCCGAACCCCTTTAGTAAAATATGATTCATAAAAAAACGATCTATGAATAATGATGATAACTTTACAAACTTCTTGTGTAACAAGTGGATATAAATACCGTATATATTGCCATAGAAAATTAAATAAACTTAACAAAAAAAAAGAAGATTATTATTGTATCACTGTTTAGGTGTTCACTGTCAATACTTGGTGGAATGGCATTATAATAAAAGTAATAACACATTTTTAGTACTTATTCCACATTTGATTGCTTAAGATCAGGTCTCGCTCATTGCAAGCACAATCAACTGATAAGCTGTTAATACTAGCGATGAGCGAAACCGGTTTGTATAAAATTGTTAATTAATCTAAATAAAAACGTCTAAGATTGATCGTGATTAAACAACAATCTGGGTCTATTTTTGAAGCCATTTCATAATGAAAAATAAATCTTCATTTTTTATGTAACACTTTTTTATGCATAGTATTCAAAACCACATAAGGCCCTTTTGAAAATCCAAAATCAATATGAATATTTGAATTTTCTTTAATCCTCTATTAAATTAAAGGTAAAAAAACGTTACACGAGGTATTCTGATGATGTTAGAAATCTTTTGCTTCGTTATGTACTCCTTTTTGGTTGGAGATCCAAATAATTCAATTAAGAAATCCTTAAATCGTTTTGATTATTAACCTCATGAGTTCTTCGAACGCACGGATGTGTTTAATTTAGAATATCTACTTTGATAAACATCTCTTGTTTCAATTATCCTCGAAAATCTGTGGCGTTATTTTAGTTTTAAATTTTATAAAAAACATGCTGAAATATATTTGTTTTACAATTAAATTACCGCACTCCATAGCTGTAAACATGCCTGACCTATCAGATTTCATAATATTATAAACGTTTAGTGCTGTGAGTTCACATTGTATTATATTATCTAGGTTAGCTATCCGAGACGTAAATACTATGATGTACTTAATTCGCTATTTAATTGCCAGTTATCATTTGAACGCTATTGGTGCGATTCGACGAATGTTTGGAAAATTGTCAAACGATTTTGAGATTAGATCGAAAGCAATGTTGATTTATTTACGTTATATAAAATCAGCGGTAGGGTCAAAAATAGTCAGTCTTATTTTGTTTTAGCTAAGAATGTTTTGATTTTAGCTAACTTAGTATAAATTAAAAAAATCTATTTATTAAATTGGCTTTCATTGTTATGGCTCCATTGTCGGTCTCTGTTGTCTAGTGGCAAGAGCTTTGTCCACGCGATCGGGTGGGTCTGGGTTCAAGCCCCAGCAAGGTCAGATTTCTTTAATCTTAAGAGATCTCGGACATGGTTTATGTCATTTTTCGTTGAGCTGTTCTCGACTGATTCATAAATTCTCTCATTGAATGGTGTAATGCTTAATATTAGTCTTATTCAATAGAAATTCAAGAAATATAACGCGGTGAAAATTGAGCAAAGTATTTTACTTCTACAAATATTGTTTATTATATTTGTTGATAGCTATTTCGGCATATGCCTTTACGCATTTACGCATAGTTTTAACAGTTAGTATAAGCCCTCAGTGCGGGCGTTCGGCGCTGCTTCTGGTGTAGCGTAGCGAGTGTTTCAGTAGTCTAAAATTCTGTTCTTCCAATCAAATTCTCACTCAATTTAGCTTCTTTCATATTACAGTCAGTACCGAAGAACAAAAAATGCTTAAATTCAACTTTTGCAAATGTTTCCAATCACCAGTAAATGTAAATATTTAAGCTGAATTAACTTACCATATGATAACGTTATATTATCTCAAACGCGCCTCCTTCAAACGTACATTTCTAATCAAATTTATGCATTTTAAATTAAAAGCTTAGATAAGCGCTCACGCTTACAATTGATGACGTCAGTCTGGCATGAATATCAAAGCAGACACGTTATCTCTTGCATGCGCGACTTAAAATATTAATAACTAACTAACGAATAGGACAACTATCGATTTTTATTGTGTAAAAAGTTTGTTTAATGCAATCTATATATAGCCATACTAGTGGGGTATTTTTAGACCCCCCTTCGCCTCGCGCGTTATTTTTCAGGGACCGTTTTTCTCAGGTAAAATGTAAACATAGTAATGCAAATTCAGGCGACAATATGCGGGCACATTTTACAATAAGCGCGTATAAAATAATATATGATAGTCACGTATAATAATATGAATGGTTATTTGCGTTGTTTCTTATATACCTAGTTATTATTATTCTTGCCATTCAAAAGCCCTCATCATTGCTGCCATATGGCGTAAACTTGCATATCAATAATATATTTACTTGAACTACCTGTGGCAAATATTTACCTGACCTACCTAATTTTCACAGTGTTGGAAACGTAACATATTAGCATATGAATGTTGGACCAGGTGAAAATATGAATATATTATGTTATCAATGAAAATACAGACATTGTAAATAACAGTCATATAATCTTAAGTATTTTTAGACACGTTGTCAAACGGTTGGTTCAGTCTTCAACCGGAAAGAAATGAATCTGTCTTACATAGAGTTTTCATTGAGAGTATAATTATCTACCTTATTGATGTTATTTAAATATATGTGAAATAATACACACGTTGAAAAAATGTATCGCATAAATACAAATGATGAAATTGTGTTACATTGTCATTTGTAGAAAAAGGATAAACTAAATCACAGGTCGTCAATCTGGTCCGTAGCGCGCACTAGTGGGTGGTAAACGCTTCCGTGGTGGGCGGTGGGCGATTTTTGCTTTTATCTCAATTTTTTTCACCCATATACTGGATTGAAATATAGTGATGTAAGTGGGCAGTAGGCATAAAAAAGTTGACGACCATTGAAATAAGTGATCAAATAATATCTACTGGAAATAAAGAATGGCAGACTAACGCTTATGTTTGAACAAAGATGACGCTGAAGTTAAATATCCTGTAATAAATATTTACATGCTATCAGAATAATAATTCGGTATTCTAAAATTTCGACTGAAGGTGATTGATGGAATTTGAATCGTCTGGATTTCAAGTTCATTCGTGCACTTGAGGCGAAACCCGGGTCGATAGCGACAATACTCTAAAATTAAAACGATTCAAACTCGGTATTCATTCGATGACTTGATCTTCATTGTGATTTACTCCCTTACTCTACGCATATTGTGTAAAATATTTGGCATACTGGAAAAAGCTATTTTTCAACATATGTATTTCTTATATTTCTCACGTAATTTATATTCTGAAAGCCACTCGAGGAAAAAAGACAGAACCGATTTCAATTTTAAATTGAAGAAAACTTAATATGATATAACAGTTCAGGACTTAAATTTGGAAAGATCCGATCGCTATCGTAAAATTCTTACCAAAAGTTCACATAGGCCTAATTTTACATAGGTGTAACAATTTTTATCGAATAAATTACGATTTCGAGAGTACTACGTGTCGTATTCGCATTGTTTCATTATTGCACTGATAGCAGATTAGTTTATTCAACGTGCAGGTGGAAAAGGAATCTGCATTTATCTCAGTTGATAATGTACCGTAACCGTGGTTTAGTATATAATTTAGTGTTGTCTTCACAACCAATTATCGCTGAACGATATAGCCTTACATTATGTGTAGCCTTTGCATTACATTCGTGACAGTAAATCATTTATAGGCCTGGCATATAATTATTACATTGGTTATCAATTATATTAGATATTTATTGCCGTGCTTAAAAGGAAGCAATAAATTATATTTTATGAAAATTATTGTTATATACTGATAGTTTCGATAACAATATCAATCACGTCCACCGGGTCGATTATATAAGATACTTACGCTATTAAAATGGTACTATTGTATCGTCTGAAGAATGTAATAAAGACAATATGGAAGAAAAGAATACTAAAATATTTTGTTTGCTAACAGCTTCAGTACCGAGAAAATTGGTCTTCTTAATCACATCTGCGGCCGACTTCTAAAAAAATCCCTTCATTTTTCATTCAAGAATCATTTTTTTCTAGAGACAGTGTATAGATGTCACTTTGAAAAGAAAAATATCTTAAAAATTGTTACAGGAAGATTTTTTTATATATTTTTCAATATTTGTGACGGTATTCGCGACGTCCGTACGCGACGGCCATCAGTGGCCTTACGGTCTGAAGTTGAAGAGTATTTGGACTCCAAATGAAGCTTGTCTTAATTGTTCTCCAAGAACTACTTCAGTCAGTCTCTTAACCACTAAATTTTGGAATGTTTAATGATAATAAGATAAAGTCACGGTTGGACCATTGGTTGACTTGTCGCTTTTGCTACGGTCATTTTAGAATTGGACAGGTGTGAAGGAATTTAGACACCACAAAAATTCATGTCTTTGAACAAAAACCTCTCAATCGATTGAATAGTCAATTTAAGAAACTTTTCTCATTGGGACTCGAACCTTTAAAGACTGTCACCGAAACCAACAACAAGAATTTACTGTCTCTTTTCACGTATTTGTGGAGTATCTTAATGAGTAGTTTTTTCGTAATTTGGTTGCTAATCAGTTACTCAGCTTCCACAATCTTTTATTTGAGTGGTCAATGGCTCATCAGCATTCCATTTATTCCACGGGTCGTCAACCTGGTCCGTACCTCACACTAGTAGGTGGTAAAGGCTTCCATGGTGGGCGGTGCGCGATTTTTGCTTTTACACCAAAATCTTTCCCAATCATGACAAAAGGATGAAGATGTCTGAAAATCACTGAAAGAGGAGACTGTCATTTACAAGGTTCACATGAATTATTAAATTCGATTTTTGTTTTTTTCAATATGTATACGAACTCTTTTTGTTGCAATAAAATGGTAAAAAATCCCCTAAATTCGTTCTCGAATTTTTTTCACTCATATATTGTATTGTAATATAGCGATATCAGTGGGCGATAAGGAAATGTTACCACGAAAAATACGCAAAATTGTGCGGTAGGTATAAAAAGCTTGACGACTCCTAATCTTTTCGGTTACGGTCAAGGGGGCTTAAAATCCCGTATAGAATGAGACGACCTTGATCTCAGCTCTCTCGTAAAAAGAGAGAGGGCCCTCGATCTGTCACTCGGGAAGAGGAAATTATGATGCGGTGGGGGGGGAGAAGTAGGAGGCTCTGATTTGAACGATCTCAAAGGGTAACACAAGTGCCATTAGCACTAGCACAATTTAATTTGGAATTTAGACGATTACAAAAGTTATACAAGTTTACATTTGGATTACACAGAATTTAGTTTAAAATACAAGGAAAGAACGATTCGATTTACCTCTCGCCTTGACAAAGGCAATATCAGGATTTTTAGTTTCGGAGAGTTATAGAGACGATTAGTAGCTTGAAGGCGACCTGCGGCTCTTACGATGGGGAGCTATCTCGACCCGTTGTAAGCTTTATCCGACGGGTGCACAATCAACACTCCCTATTCGCACTGTAACTATGACTGATTTTTTGGAAAGAAAACAGGCTCTTATATTTGCCTCCCTGTCCGTTGGTAGCGGAATAGGTTTCTCCGAACGTGATCTGTACAGCGCAGAATCTTTATCTTGAGATGCGCTATCTGTACCGTTTGCATCCGGTCCAGTGGAGGCTGCGTGAAATACCACGTATCTCACGCAGTCAGGGCGTAAAAGAGCAAGATATATTTAGAGCGAGGCGGCTGTGCGTATACATCCAAGGTAACGTCGCGCCAAGATGTCGCTTTTACAAACTTTAAAAATTACTCTATATTGAATCGCTATAGATTTCAATAGAGTATGATTAGACTGAATTTACTTCCTGATATCGACTTAAACTCATAGACTGAGGTGATAATTAGATCGTTCGAGAGAGTGCTGATGTCCTAAAAAACAATATGGTATAAAAAAAGAAATCCAAATTAAATTTTAGCTTTATTTCTCAATTTTACATACGAATAGGATAATCTGCCAGTTTGCTGCAGATGAGTATGGCGCTGGCTTGCAAAAATGTTCTACAGCCATTTTATGTCATTTTGTAATTCATAATGTGTACACTGTACCTATACAATAAACGCAGAAGGCTGTGCCACTGCCGGCTGGGTTTCCCATTGTCATACGTTTGCCGGCGCTTTGTGGACCAAATTGGAAGTGCCACAATAAAGCATTGTGACGCTCAATTATCGATTGATGCCGGCATTTAATAAAATAAGGCCCATAAACTATTTGTATTCATCATCACAGCATCTACTCCACTGGCTTCAATCGACGGAATGTTTACATTTGCATATATAACTTTGGTAACTTCAAAAATGACAACCTTACAAGAGAGCATCAAACCGTTATTAATGTATTTTCAGTTTCCTTATTGTTTTCGCTTTTATGAATATTAATAAACAGAGAACGAACATGCCTCTTAATTTATTATCTATAGTATGCATGCTAGTTTCTTGGAATTATATTTTAAAAAAAAACTTGTTTTTAGAGATAAAAAGAATATAGAGAAAATTGAATAATATTTTCATTACACTGATTGATTTTCTCTCAACGGAATTTATTATCAGATAAATTGGATGAATCAATAAGCTATCTTAACTTCCAAAATATATAACAATTTCAAATTGTAGTAATATTGAATGTCCGATGGGGTTTAAATTATAAATTACGGTGTTGGGTGTGTTCTGGATTGTTTCTAGTGAATTGCGGGGAATGAAATCAACATTAATAACAATATATTTGTGATAAGTCTAATCTCGAATGAATTTTGCGCTCCTTTTTTATCATTTAGAAAAAGAGGGCCTCCAAAATTATAAAGTGCCTCGGACCTCCCTGGTGCTTACTCCGCCACTCTATCGTAAATTTTAATTTTGTTTTTCAATTACTCACTTTAATGAATTTGAATATAAATAAATAAAAGATAATAATGAATAAATGTTACAATTGTCCCTTTATAAAACTTCCAAGTGTAGTGTTCGTAGAATAACAGTGTTCCACTGATTATGTTTTTCTAAGATTCTGCGATGTCATCGGCCGTAAAAATTCCACTGTTAAATCAATCGAATATAAGTCCGTATTTGTAGTTAAGGAGCGAACGCAATGAAAACATATAAAACCACAGAATAATAAACGTTCCAAATCATATGTGCTTGCTTGATGTTCATCCTTAAATAAAAAATGTCAACACACTTCCTGCTCGCCGCAAATACAATCAGGATGTTGAATTTTTATTCTACCAAATATGCTGATCCGAGCTGCGATTGATGGAATGCTTTACCATATTTGACAGCTCACATACGTGTTCATCGACGGGTAGCCATTTTGAAATGTAAATCGTCACCATATCAATGGCGATGTCGCCGATTGATAAAGAATATTATCATAACGAAGCGAAATTATCGTGAAAGGTGATACGATTACGGAATACAGATTTTATTTTAATAAAATTTGTTTAGATTTTCATTAAAGGTACAATTTGAGTCAGGTTCTGTTAGTAATTGTAACACATCTTTATAAAATCCAAGGTTCGTATTGTAACAGATAAACATTTAAAGTGATCTATGAATTGTTAATAGGCATGTTTATTATCCAGCTTCCCGCTCTTGGCATTTATATAAAGTTGAAGAGTGATTGGCTAGCAATAAGTCATTTCATTATTTTGTATCATATCCTTCTCTAAATAAGCAAATTGAGGGTTCAACAGGTTCTTTGTCTATTTGTGGCCTATGTATGATTGAAAAAAGCTGCGTGTAGCGAGAGCAATTAGCTTACCACTAGTCCTGTCCTCGTATCGTTTCAATCCATACCCTCTTCAAAAAAGAGAGATTGAGCAACTAAGTAACAAGCAGTATTCAAAACCCATGTTCTCGAAGCCCATGGGAGCTTACATTCAATTTGTCATCTTATGCCCTCACCTGGAAGGAAAACATACCGCAAGACAGTGTCAATTATATTTTCTATGGAATCGGCAGTAACTAAAGTAACATTTGCGATACTAATAGTAACAGAATACGCGGAATAATCCAAGTGATTTTATATTAAGTTGTAATTTGCTGTTCTTTTTGTGGGCATATGATATATTAAAAACTGTTAAGAACATACGTGATATAATAATGGTAAAAGTTTATAACAAATTCAAGACGATGGTTGGTCAGTGAAGTGAGATCTACATACAGTGACGGCTGGTGACGGGGTGTTGGGGGGTGCAAAAGGAAGATTCAACCATTTTTCCGTACTACGGAAGAGAACAGTTGGTATTGCGAACATCTGAATTGAAAGTCCATGCTATAGAAGTGTTTTAAAATCCAATAAATAGGAAAGAACTCTTGCAAAAACCGTTGAATCTTCCTTTGCACCCCCCAACACCCCGTCGACAGCCGTCACTGCCTACATATAATGGTCTAATAAGCATTCAACCCGCATAGATAATTTAAAGCCATGCTGACATAAACGGTTACTATTTTTATGTTTGTGTTATTCTAGGAATGTTTTTATCTTACGAAAATTACACAAATGGCCAAATGTATCATCGATGGTGAAGCAAAATCAATAACTGTTATGTTAGTGTTTTATAATGTTTAGTAATTAAGATTTTATTATGCAGTAGCTAAATTAAAACAATTTATAAGAGGGACTATGATTGTACGTCATAGAAGTGTACTTTATAATACTATTTCACTAAACTTATACTATACTGGGTGGATTGAAAGCCAGTGATGACCTATTTTTTTTTATCCATTTGAATATTTTTTCATTTCAACTAAAGCGCTTTATTTAGTATGTGATTTCATAAGGCGAAGACAATTAAATAGATGTCCAAATAAAAACGATTTTATGAAGCTTTTTTAAATCATAAAAAAATCGGTTGATTTAAAATATATCTCTTTGTAAATTTGTTTTAGATTTTGCCATATTAAATATGGCGTGTTATTTGAGTGATAGATCACGGATTAAGGACGCCACTAGCGCCATATTCACTCTATACATAAGAAGTTCAGTGGAATATTATTATAAATTTTGTTTATCTCAACCAACTGAGATGTTTAGATCTTTTAAATTAGTTAGATTTAATAAATTACGCGAATTTTTGTGAAGTCACTGTAAATCTGAAGCTTGTAAATTTTCTGTAAAATGAGCAATTGATTACAATGTCAATTTGAGTAATCTTTTCTTGATCACTCAGTATTTAGTTTTCCAAAACAAATATACTTATTTAAATCAGACGGATACTAAAAGTTTATTGATTTCTCTAAAGAAAAACGACTATACGACAAGGCATTCATGCCAGATTGAACTGATTTTGCAGAATTTCAATTAAAAGCGATTCAGAACATTTTTATCAACGTGAGACCGTCTTGGCTTCAGTCCTAGTACCAGAGATAAACAGATACGTAAGATTCGATGTATCAGCTAACGTGAAGAAATCTAGACTTCGCGAGTGTCATCCAGATTGCGTTGGATGATTAGATACGGTTTCATATTCTAAACCAGTTTACACACGAGCATATATGTTTTATCACAGATCACCATTGCTCGAGTGACAAGTTTAATTAGAGAAAACGTTTTCGTTTAAGTGTTAATTGTTGTTTATTTAAATCATGCTAAGTGTGTAACTTTCCAGACTTAGCGACCATTGTATTTAAATTTTTGATGCTGATTGGAGAATAACGGTAACAGTGCGAAAGTAAATCGTTTTTTAATGGCGGGAATAAGCCATTTTGATTTTATCAAAAAATAGTCTGCACTATTTCTTTTCACGAGAGTGAGGATGTTAGAAACCATGATCGATGTATTCGATCTTACTATTCATGAAAATTTCCCGTCGGCAATAAATGGCGGGGCGGCGATGATATTTTTTTGCATTATTATTTTTTCTTCTATGATATTTTAATTAAAAACTGTTTTCTGTATAATATATTCATTTCGTACCCAACTAAGCCGTTAAATATTGAATAATATACATATATACAATGTCGATGCGGATTAAAAAAATGAACGAATAATAATTACGTGTGATCTATTATAATGACATAACCAGAATCTCAACTGCAACGAGTTGCCGTTCAATATAATGCAGCTAGCTGCATTCTTTACAAGGTCGTTCGGCTGCATTTTAATTCTGTATTACATTAACGGATCGGATAAAAAAAGTTGGCCAGTGGCGTAGCTGTTCATGATATATTTAATAACATTAATTGTGTTCTTATTTAATTATGGAATAAATCTATTCAAAGTTGTTGAATTAAAAATAAAACAAATATGGGCTCGGCATTCTTTAGTTTGGATAGCAAACGTTTCAAGCATTTTATTTGTGATACTCTTCAATATCCATAGTTGTATTCATTAAATATTGTTTTTTCGCTATAAATTATACGAGAATGATTATTAATATAAAACATACTAAATACAGTTGTCTTAAAAATAGGTCTGTGGATTCGTTAAAAAAATCACGACTCCGACTCAAGCATTTACCAAAAACACAACCCTTACTGTGACTAAAAAATGTTTAATTTCGTCACGCCTTTTCCTATCTTTTCTTTTTATGTATATTCAATTAAATATCAACCAACCAATCTGGCAAACAGCCAAATTTCACATATTATACGCATTAATAAAAAGTCTAATCTTTTCAAAATTTCCGACTCTAAGTATCTACGGCACCGGCCAAAACGCCGAGACGAATCCGACTCCGGCCAAAAAACTGCGGCTCCTCGTCACCACAGCTCTGCTTACAATCCGACAGAGCATAAGATTCATTCTTTAATTGTAAAATTGATTAAGGGTTCGGGGCCAGGAACTCAGCACAAAAGAACCGACTGGTCAGCGGTGGTTCTGAATGTGATTATCTCATCAATTTAAACACAATTAATTTAAATAACTACGGACGTCACTGGTGGAAATACTATGGTAATAATTGTAAATAATGATTCGGTTCTAATGAGAAATAATCTCTGTTATTAAATAACTGGTTCGAGTGCCGGCTATGATAGGAACTAATTTCAAAATGGATTGTAAACAGGAAAAGTAAAATTATTATACCATGTTGCCTACAATAATTATTAGAAGGCACACCCCAAAAATACTTTTTATGAGCATGTCGTGAGCAAAGAAATACTGTTTTATTTGAAAGAATATTTATTTACTTTTAAGAAGTAGTATTTCGAGAAAATATATAATATGTCTATGAACCTTTTCGTTGAGTGATAAGAAAAATGAAGGCGCCGTCTGGAGGTTCTAATAAAAACCTTTGATGGGATATATTATACGGGAAATCAGTTTGAAAATCTCAATCAATTTATGAGTAAAGCAACAATAGTTCAGACGATGGCGTGGTGCTGAAAAAGTTGTATAAAAATCTGTATTTCTTACGCTGATCTGTACGCTTTTATGGTGTTCACTGTGAATACTTGGTGAAATGGCATTTTATGACACAAATAATAACAAATTTTTAGTACTTTTTCGACATACAATTTATTGGATCAGGACCGGTATCGCTCGTGGTGAGCAATTAGCATCATCAGTTGATAATTCTCACCATGAGCGAAATCGGTGCTGATTCAATAAATTGAATATGGAATAAGTACCTACAAAAAATGTGTTTAAAAACGCTTTAATTTTTAGCCACACTATCGTGGGTTTATACCAAGTTAACGCCGATTTAATCGTGCATTCATATATTTTTAAGACAACGTGATTTCGTCGTGAATTTTATTTAAAAAAAAAACTGACAATTTCGTCTGAATTATGGCGTCCCAGTGCACGTGTTCCGAGCCGTTTAACACCAACGTCTATTTGCAAATGGCTAGAAATTGAATTTGAAGATTACCCAACATTCTAGTAAAATTGTTTATGTTTCTAAAAATGATATATTTGATAATAATATTACTTTTTTTTTGCTATACTCAAGGCGCTAAATATTCATTAGTAGAAGCAAGCGTTGTCACGCGAGGCAAAATCAATTACAATTGTGAAATCTAGTAACAATCGGTGTCAATATCTAAATTTTAAAAAAACTACAATTTTGAATAATTATTACAAAACAGTCAGAAGAAGTGATAAGTGTCTTCTGTTCCGTCACGTGGTAATAAGAAGATATTTCTTTATGCAATGCATTAAGGTCACTGATATTACTTTTTTCTGAGTAGGTACTAAGAAAATATTGTACAATTGTGACGGCATAAACTACGTCACAACAGGTGTTTATACTTGAAATAGAAAATTTGCAAAGACATTTATAAGGCATGTGAATTTGAATTGTTTACGGTGAAACAATTTGTCGCATTAAAAGATCTTTTTTTGTCCAATGCGTTAGTTAAAATAAATGAGATGTATAGTAATAAAGACATTAATATCAACTCGAAAAATGCCAATTAATACTTTCGATAGATCGGCGGTAGCTTTGTGGAAGTTCATTTTAATATAAAATTACTTTGATTATTCCACGTGTTTCGCCTTCGTACTAACTATCGCAAAGTTTGCTTAAGTAATGAAGCATGATTGATTCTAATATTTTAAAATGATAAAATTACAAAATGGTGTTTGGGATTTTTTCTTTTTACGGAAAGCAAGGAGGGGGGTTATAGAATCAAAACAAAGCATACAAATAATTACACTTATAATGACGTTAGCATTACAAAATATTAACCAATGAAATGCAATCAATCAGATAGGTTTGGGATAAGCCTTTTAATTGGAAATAATGTAAGCAGTGGCGAGCAACCTGTCCTATTAAGAATATTATTTAATAATACTTCATTTTTGTTAAGAGTTTTATTTATTTCTAAAAATTGTAAACTATTCAATTTAACCCCGTTTTATTTACTCGGTGGAGTATTTCTAAATTACTACTCAGAAAAAACTACGGTCTTTTTCTATTAAATGATTGGCAAACTCAGAAAAATTGTAATACGTGGAAGAATCGAAGTTATTTTGAATTTAATATTATGTCAATTAATGTGTGAAAGTAAAATTTTGATTCTGGCAACAATTAATACCGTTACTATATAACGAATAAGCTTGGATATCAATCATGATTATGTTAGTAAAAATAAGCACAGGTTCCCAACCCATGGGTCGCCAACTTATATAGTCAACTAAAAATAGTATTCAATTTAATTTATTTGCGTTGTTTTTTTAATTACCTAATTAAAAATGCCTTTTTCAATTGCCTTGTCCCTCGAGGGCAAATGGCTTTTATAAAAAGGGGTCGCCAGCCAAAAAATGTTGGGAACCTATGGTCTATTGGATACGCAAAAAAAAATACATACCGTTTTTAACAAGAGGGAAATCGCCCCAGAACAGTGATACACATCCTGTGACCCAAAATGACATTTCATGAGGCCCAATATGACAAATATCAATCACCCCTTTTCCCTCAAAAATTTTCACGAACAATGGAAGAATGCGGCCCTCGAGCAATATACACATTTATAAGTTGGCCCTTCTGCCAAAAAGTCTGTGCATCACTGCCCCAGAGCATCATAATATGAAAATACTATTAGCTATTTTTACCAGTGTATATTGGCTGAAGGAAAAAGATTTCGACAGTTTCTTTCTCTACCTCTTTCTACTGTTTTCGAATAAGTAACCTTGAAAGATCTATGAGTAATATTATTTTTCCATACAAGTATTTTCATTCTTATCTACGATCCTGGGATCGCGCATTTGAGCCTCGACTAGTGCATACCTTCCGCTACATAAGTATAATCAAAATACATTCACACGTATAGATACGATAGCGAATATTTTATTTGTCTATGACTATGAATACTAAAATAGACAACATTGGGACATGATGTCAATTGTTCATGGTTATTAGTTACGCTGAAGGTTTAGAATATAAAAGAAGACGAATATCAACTCATGCATTGTTATGTCAACTTAGTTTTGTGACTAGAATGAGTAATAAATAAGATTGCTAATATTGATGTAAAAAAACGTTTTGAATATATTTATTATGAACAATATTATCAGCTCTAACAAAACGAACGTCATCTGTTTTTTTATTGCCAAATATTTGAATTTATTTACACTTTTAAATCTGAATAAAATATGTTTCACTGCAGGTTAATAATTATTAATGCGTCGCATTTTTCAAAATAACGTTAGATGCAATTTAAATATAAAATTTGAATCGTTTGACTTTTGTATTTTTTCATGATTTCGCCAACGACGTCTTTTAACCATCTTACGGGTCGTCTTAGCTGGGCGAAGCTGGGCGAAGCTGGGCGAGGCGATCCGGCGCAGCTTTGAAAGCGGCAGAGTTTTAAAATATCAAACGGTCCTCGCCCATGCAAGTGTCATATGTGGGCGAAGCGATCCGGTCAGGACGGCATATGTCGTAAGTCGACTCAAGTGCCTGACTCATGGCACGCGCGAATCGCTTGAAAATATCAAACGGTCCAAGCTCACCAGAGCGTTAATTGCGTCTGGCCGAGCGATGGCACATAAGACCTTTGATCAACTACGTTTTAAATTGACTGGATTCGCCTAAATTCGCTTGCCAGTTCGCGTCGCTTACCTAAGACACGGGGTTAGGGCATTTCACGTGCACGAATTAGCTTGAACTGAGGTCAGTTCAAAACTCATGGAAAAGGACAAAACGATTTAAAAAAATGAAATTTTATAATGTTAGCAAAAAGAACATTTTATCAAATCCAACCTTGTGAACGATGGGATCTTTAAATAAGTTTACGTAATTTTAAATAATATTCGAAATAGATTTGGTTTTGCGATATATTTATTTAGAAAATTGTTATTTTGTCCCTGCATCTTATTTAGAGATTAATAAATAGTCTGATAGACCTTTCATGTGATTCTCTCGTATGGTGCTGAAATTATTTATTTTCGTCAAATTTATTGATAATTTACGATACTCGGTTTTATTCATAGGTCTGGATCAAAATGTTATAGCAAAAATAGAAAATGGTAAAAGTGTTGTGAGATATATTTATTGGTTAGTGAGTGGGCTCTTTACAATGAAGAGTTGTGCATTGAAAAAGAACACACAAATATTTTGAAGTGATGATAGTTAACGTTTGTATAAAATTAAAACAAAGTTTTGGCCATTTTCATGGTCGTGGTGGTGTTGGTAGGAGACGACAGCGCCACTAAGCGGAACCCGCGCTTACTGCTGCGGTTCGTGTCTAGGGTGTCGATAGAGAAGGATTCTGCAAACACACAGGTCTGTTTTAATATTTGCGGCTAGATGGCAGCTATACGCTATACAAATATGTTGACTGAAATTATAACGGGTTTTTGTGATAAATCATAATTGTTTTAGGCAAAAATAATTAAATTATTTTATTTATTTTCTAGTGGTAGTTTTTTTGGTGACACTACATTTATGTTATGTTTTGTGAGTGAACAAATTTCTATCTAAAAATATTATAATACTCATAGCGTATGTTTTCTTTCTTTTAGGTTGAACCTGGTGAGACAGTAGCAACGACCAAAGAAGGTAAGCAAAATAATCATCATTTTTAACCTTTTTCACGCGTCGTTCAATACGCACACAATAGTTAAAAGTGTCACTTCTGGAGCGGATGAATAATTACGTAAGTATCAAACGATACTATACGAATGCAAGAGGTTAAGAAATAAATAAATACCGATGAAAACAATAATTATAGAAATACATTTCGAACTCTTTTTCATTGATTTTCTGCCATAACGATAGCATTGATGGTACTCGATTTATATGAGACAAATCAATCTGTTTACTGGAAGTGTGATATTTCGCAGATTAAGGGTCTGTTAATAGGTTACAATTTTGATACTGTTAATTATTTTTTTAGTACGCCCCTGCCGTCATATTTGCCTTATACTGGGAATGATCTGTTCAATAGTATAATAAGGAACGTATTTATCATGAGATTAATTAATAAACTTCAAAAAATTTCAATCAATCTTTTAGAATATTGTAAATTCATATCTTTTTTTTGCCTTTGCAGAAGAATGGGTGACCAAGAAAACACGCGAGTTAACTACTCGCAGACAAATAGCGACCAGAGTCCAGCGCCAGGTGGTCCTCGAGGATGGACGCGTGCTCCAGGACTCGGGACCTCTCGTCTCCACCACCACCAGCGAAGATACGGAGACGCACGAGCACGAACATACAGAGGTAAATGTTCGAAGCATTTTCAATTGAGCATAACTAAAATATTGTAAAAAAAATCACAGAATCAGTGAGAAATTAATCATTAGATGTCGCGATATCGAGCATTAGTTTTTGTTGAGTGTTTTCAGTAAAACACATTTGGTCCAGAAAAGGTTAAGCTTAATTCAGAATTTATATCTTCAAGTACAGTTATCTCCTTTAAGGTTTGACTACATTTTCTATAGCTATGGTATATTATTAAATCAATTCTATGACTTAATATTTTCGAGATTAACTATTTCAATGTCTAATATAGAAGAATAATTTGAATGGGGAATACAGAACTGAAAGCGTTATTGAGATTCCCTTGTGAATCAGTCAATATTTCAATTAAATATTTTTTATAAATGTTAAAAGAATCAATTTGATACTATTCAAAAGACGATGTTTTATGGATACGGAACGACAAAACTTCTATAAGTATTGATAGTGATTATATTCAGCAGGCTTTATCAATGATATAATAAGATAAGCTTTGGTATTCTTTCTAGCATCGCAAGCTCGACGACCCCCTGGGGGAAGGTGTGGACGCCGTGGACGGAGCTCAGGCTCAGATCGAAGGATTGCCGGATTTGGCGAAAACCCTTGCGAATGGAGACCTTGTGGCCCAAGACGGCTCCGCTTCGAAATGGGTCGCCGTTGCCAATCCAGATGGAAAAGTTCGCGAGATTAAGGAACGGAGAGTACTCACACACGAAGAAACCGACGAACGTAAGGAGACGGAAGAACGACAGCACTTTGGAGACATCACTGATGAGGTGAGTGGCTTTTCCACCAACGTTTACTGATCGTTTACATCTATTGATTCCATTGTAACATCTATTGATTATGTGGATATCTGAAAGATAAGTGTACAATATACCTAGATGTTTTATTTAAAAAAAATGTTAAGATCAATATCACAACCTTAGATCAAGTGGTCTAATACAGTCAAGTATCTTGGTCTTACCTTAGATAGGAGACTAAAGTTTAACAAACACGCAACGATTTGAAAAGCGAAATTGTAATTTATGCTTAATTCTACGAGCAAACTTACTCTAAAGAGTAAACTTGCTCTATTTACAGCAATAACTCATCCAATTATGGTGTACGCCACTCCAGTATCGGTATTTGCTCACCAAAAACAATACTCTCCAGATTATTCAGAATAATTCATTGCGGCATACATGTATGTATGTGATGCTCCATGGTTCGTGCGTGGATCGCTGTAACACAAAGAATAAAGTGTACCCATTATTCGCAAGCTCGTTCGCGAAACCTCTAAAAAGTTTCATAAGGCAGTGAGGCTTTATTCTAACGCAACGATCACTTGCCGGCAGAATTATGTCGGACGATAATGCATCAGAGAATTGATATATATCGAAGGAAATTCCTCTCGATGACCCTATATAGGTAGAGACGAAAAAGTAAGCTGACTTCTTGAACTGTAGCGATCGCGCTCTAAAAAACACAACACTTAGAGACGAAGGAGACTAGAAGAACTTTGACGTCAACGCGCATGAGAACTTGATGCTCCGTTAAATAGATATCAAAAAACAAATCCCAACCTTATTCGACCGAGTTATACCATAGTCGTGTTTTTTAATTTATTTATTACCGTGTCAGATTATATTTCTAAATCACACGATTAGCGATAATTTTACTATCTTAACTTAAGGCATTTACTTGGGTAATATGAGTAAATTAAAAAAAAAAAACGACTCTCGATTGGTTAAGGAACCAGTGGCGGCTCGTCCATACGCACTGCGGAACTGCAGCATCCCAAAGCAAATTGAGAAGAATGTACTATTATAATATACATAAATTTATGTGTACTATCTGAATTTATGAATATTATTTAAGTGTTTATTAATCTTGCACGGGCACCGATGTATTCAATAATTATCACACACCGCGGTACAAATATACTATGCAGTACCGTCTGCGAAGGAATATATTCGAGTAGGTGAAAGAGGGGTGCCGTAAGGGGAGTTCGCAAATACAAGCTTGCTTTGGTACTATCTTTCTCGCAGTGTTGCGTCAGGCGGCGAGTTTTATTTCTTCTAATTTTTTTCTTATTAGAAAGTGTTTTATTCAAGGAAAGAAATGCATGTTGTTTTAATGTAAATAATTTTAATGTTATTAGTAAAATATGATGAAGATAAATATGTATATTTTTTTTAAACAACCGCAGCAACCCCATCTATCTTTTCCACGACCGCTACTGAAAAGAACCACGAAAAAGTAATTAATTTCATTAATAGTCTGGCTTTAATTTCGAACACCTATGATTATGCATTGAATGAACAAATCATATAATGTTTAAAGTGTAGCCATAAATTTTCTTTGATAAATGCATGACTGTCGATTTCTTGTAGCCAACAAATAAACCTTCATAAAATATTTTAGTATAAACAATATACATCACGCTCACCTGACACGGCGGTGAAAATCAGTAACTATTTTTGTAAACGTCGACTAAAATTGGCTCATTTGAACGCCTAAAGCTATCAGTGCAAGCTTTCAATGGTCGGGCAGTACAATATATCTAGTGATGTACATATTTTTTTTAGATACCCGCTACATAGGTAATATTATTTTGTGTGATACCCGAGTATACATCGGTCTACCAAGTAATTATGATTAAACGATTCAATCATATATGTATATTATAATAAGTGCGCAATACACAATACATATCCTTTCTTATGATGTAGTGCAAGGGTCGTCAACCCACTAGTGGGCGGAGGGAAATTTTGGTTTTTACCACAAATATTTTTACTCATTTACTGAATTGAAATATAGCGATGTTGGCGGGCGGTAAGGAAATTTTACAATGAATAATAAGCAAAAGGGGACAGTTGGTTTAAAAAGGTTAATGAACCCTGATGTAGTGTAATGATACCTCACTGGCCATCAATTTTAAAATAATTGCTTATGATATTAAGTAATTTTAACAAAACTGACATTGACGATCTGAGGTTTGCTAAAAAAACAGAAAGTTTTCGGTTGAAATATTAGTAGGTATATTTTAATTAAAAAAAATGGTATTTTCGGCGTCGTATTTGGGAATGATTCGAGTTGTTGTAACTGTTGATGTTACCTCAAGTGATCACAAATCATTTCTAAATGCAGCAGTGGAACAATTTGCTGTAATGCACAAATATTTTGATCGTTTTTACAATGGAATTAGCGGTTAATTGGTGGAAACAGAACTTCAAATTAACGTTGATAACTTTGCTATTCTACTTGTTGTGGAAACGAGTAAGACATGTGTTTTAATTGACGCATTAATTCGGAAGATTTTATTAATACCGTTCGTACTGATGTTAGTTTCTTTTAATAGAATAAGAAAATAAGGATTGTGGTGTCTTTTGCAAGATGTGACTGAGTGATGAGAAGGGAAAGACTTACTTCTCTTACTTTATAACTTTGAAATACAATTTTTGGGGGAGAAATTTTCGATTGGGGACCACCTGTAATATTTGAAAATTACCAAGAATTTTATGCTTCGAAAGCACATATTTTTTTCTTTAATATAACTAATAAATTATTTTAAAACCTTAACTGTAAACAGGTTAGATTATTTCTGATTTATGGTTTCTCAATCAAACGGTAAATAGAGGGAAAAGATTCACGGCTCTTATGCGCTATTCGTGAGGAAGGCGTTATAAAAATTATTTCTTTATGATCTATTTACATTTATTTTAATGGCACTGTGTATTAAGCGAGAATGCTAGTATCTCTAACATACTCGATTACTTTTAGAAGTAATCATAGAGTTCAACTATTGGATCTCGGTATTCAGCGAACATCTCTAGTACCAAGATACATCTTAAATGAGATAATACTATGACTTGAGGAACGGTTAGATTATTTTGTCAGGGTTAATGGTTAGTAGTAAAACAGTTGATATTGGTATCACAACTTTCACCACACGAACTATCACTGGGAAAAAACGTAGTGGCTTCACTGTCCAATTTTTCAAAAATCAATTTATACAAATTTGATGGGATGAATATAGTGACATTGATTAAGCATTGGTTTGTATCCAATGACACTCAACTCTTTTTACACGGTTTTTAAATAACGCGGTCCACAAAAAAGATCTAATTTTATTTAAAAAAAAAAATTGTTTGCTCTAACGCGATTCCCAGAAACAAAAAATAGTAATAGCTGAATATTCTCATGTCACAGCCACAGTCGCATAGAGCAAGTCATTTATCACTGACATCGATGTGCCTCAGTACAGTAAAGGGAGTATTGGAAAGCACATACATCTAAAATTCCTAACAGAAATCAATAATTCGGTGAATGAAAAATGACACTGCCTAGACAGGGATGCGAGCCCGAGTGCTCCGCAACCGAAGCCAATGACGTTGAGACTCAACCACGAACCCGACACATTCATTCCAATCTTCGGGTAGATTTGGTACATCACAGATCCCAGACATCAAATTTTCTACATGCAATATATTTCGAGTCATATTTCGAGCAGAGCTGAAAGCTGGATTTCAGAAGGGAAGCGCAGAGCGTTACAGCTAAGCGACAGCGGTCGTTTCGCGTCTTACGGAGATAATTATTATGCGTCGGAGTGAGGATACGACCATAACTGGTTATGCAACTCTCAGTAACAGAGATCCAGGTTACTTCAGGTTAACAGGAGCATTTAAGGGAGTAGCGAAATATAAGTGGTCAGTTTATATACAGTTATTCTCAGACATCACCGCAAAGGACGAAATACTTAGTAACAACACCAGATAACTAATAACTTTCACAACTCAAATCATAATAATGAAAGTTTTATCAATAATAACCTATTTTAAACAGTAATTTTTACTATTTGATCTCTCGATTTATGAATGAATCTACACTACAATGTTTTATTATTTCTACTCTACTTAGATTCTTTCAAAATGGATCATTAAAAAGTTTGCCTATTTATTCCTTAATTCATGCATTAATCCTTACATTCTTCTCAATAAAAGCTAAACGTCTAACAAACAACTAGTTCTCATAAATTACCTTCTTAAAAATACTTCAGTCTGGATACATGTGCTTTTTTAGTGATCAGTGTGCTATTGAGAGGGTTAAAAGAACTGGCTTTTCTATGTATACGTGTGAAACACGCAAAAAAAAATATCATAAAAAAACAGTAATGTCGTGTTTTTTTTAAAATATTCACTTATTCACAAAATTAACATAGCTTAATTATTTTTAAATTTGAATCGTTTGTACTTCTCCATGAGTATTGACGCTAACGAGCCGGGTTTCGTCTTTCGGCACATTCAGGCATGTCAAGTGCACACGTGAACTCTAACTGATGCGTAGTAATTAGTTTGTATTGCTTATACATATATAATAATAAAATTTGGTCACTAAGTTTCATTGTTACTATGGCAATCTGCATGAACTAGGGAATGTCTTGATGGTTACTAGTTTCAATGAAATGAGTATTAATTGTGTGGGTAAATTACAATTATCAGGTATTTTAAATGTTGCATCGTTTATTTTATTGACAGGTGTGAAACGCCTATGAAATATCGTATCGAAGTCCTCGTTAGCACCTGTGTGAAATAAGAGTTTTTTAGTGGGCGATATCTCAGTTATTTAAAAATATTTAATTGGTATGATTTAACCCCTTTACTCAATGTGCTTACAAAAGGTATCGACTTATTTATTAAGTGTATTTTATTGTTGTGCCACAGGTTCGTAAATGGCGATCAGCTTTATTCAGGTTCGTTGTCACGCTGATACCTGATTGATGTATTGGTGACATTTTATTTTACCGAATGTCGATTCGTATTGTGTTTTGCATTTGGTATTACAAGACAATAAAATGCCGTAACGGTTGCTGGCCTTTTGCGTATATTGAAATCTCAATTATTATATATTATATGCTCGTTTGATTCAAAATTTTTACTCATGAGTACACTAATAATTATTTTTGTATACTAATTTTTCCACAAAAAAGTATTAAATAATATCCTAAAGAGATCAGGTTGCTTGCCACTGCTAAGTTTATTTCCAATGGGTTTAACCCTTCCCAATTGATTGCCACTCATTTGCTAATATTTTGTAATGCTAACGTCATTAGTAGAATAATTATTAATAGAATAATTATTTGTTTGAAAAGGGAAAAATCTCTAACTACATTTTGTAATTTATCATTTTAAAATATTAGAATCAATCTTACTTTATTACTTAAGAAAACTGTGCGATAGTAAGCCTGAAGATGCCCCTGAAAGAGGCGAAACACATGGCACAATTAGTAACACAATACGTGTAATAATCAAAGTTATTTAAAATTGAATACTAACTTTTAATTTATTTACTTAATACTTGATTAAGTAGATAGCTAAGAGTTTATTTCTAAAAATGGTCACTACCATTAAACTTCTTATGGAATCGTATCAATTCCTACAATCAGATCTAACGTGATTAAAAACACCAAAGCTTCAGAATATCTCTGTCACTTAACATATCTCTCAAATGCAAGTAAAATAAATTCAATCGTATTTTTTTGACTGGTTAAAATGTATTACGCATCCGAATCAATGGAGCTTTAATCGAGATTACTTTGACCGATTTGAATGTATTTTCATGGCCGTTTGAAAGTCAGTTTATGCTAATAATAGTGATATTTATTTGAATAATAATACCAGACTCTGCTATATATTTTCTAGAGCAATCGCTTGAAAAAGTATGCGAGGGATATACCCACATGTTTACTAGTAAAAAAATCGTAGCAATGTTGAATCAATGCCTTTGTTACAACATTGATTGAGTTTAATGTCAATATTAAGCCACAGAATAGAATTCGTTAAACTGTTACAAAATTCCATCTTTAACCCTGTAATAATTTTGACGAAACTTTCAATAGATTTCTGGAAAGATAATACGAGCTTAATACCAATGAAATTAAAGAACATTTTTACCGCAGGGTGCAGACTAGAGTCTTCAATTACTCGATCGAGTATCGAGTAGTATAGTATTATAAAATACTCGAGTACACGAGTAGTTTCAGACGTAACAAAATATATATTATTTATTAAAATTTTTGCATATAAATAGATGATAAATAAATAAGCTTATTGAATTTCATTGATACATTTATTTCATTTTATAAAACATTTATTTCAAAAATAATAGAGAATTAAACGTATCAAATTTTAAATTGGTTCGAAGTTTTGTTTTTATAATTCCCGCAGAAGAAAACCTCTCTGTGTTGCTGTGGATGTCGGTTTTATAGCATAGGATTGTCAACGGCAAACCCATTTAAAAAAATATATTACCTGATAGTAAAATCCACGCGTAAGACGGTTAAGCATTATATATATTTTTTAAATAAGTAAATACAATTTTGAGATAAATCTTCATTTTTCAATGACGAGTATTACTCGAGTATTTTTCAAAATACTCAAGTGTCAAGTACTTTCAAAATGGACGAGTATTCTGTGGAGTCCCTAGTGCAGACATTACACGTTATAAAACTAAGTGGCATATATACAATATAATAAGCCATGCTTGATATTTAGGTATAATATTCCGTGATAACGAAACCTGAAATGGATGGAAGCGTTGGGTGATTACCAAATCTCATAACACAATTTTGTTACAATATAATCATTGATTGAATAAACAAACCATGCGAGTCACAAAACGAATAAACAATAATAGTTCCCCTTGTAAATGTTCCAAGGAAATTATTATATGTCTTTTCTATTACAAATGAACCAAGTAGCCAATGGGAATTATCAATAGACAATTTTAGATATAGTTTTCACGGCCATTTGTAATAACACAATAACAAATAATTGTTTTAAAAAAAGTTACATGGGAAATATCTTTTAACACGAACATGTTATTGATATCTTTAATCTAAACTATAGTTTTCAAAATATTATTTACTAATTAAGCAATCACTTTATGATATTTATTTTTAGCTGAAATACGTGTCTAGCGCCAATCTTACGGCAGCCATATACAAATGATATGTATCTTGATTCAGTATAGATTCGAGCACAGTGACTATGTATACTACGCTATGGACATGGGCTGTTGGTATAATTAAATATATTTGTACATCACAAAATACTGTTTGACAAATTGATTTTAAAAATAAATATTGCTTTAGTGGCCTTGATGTCAAATTATTTTTGGAAAGGCGGACTGTTCTAAATTAACATTTTAAATTTAATTAAAAATAATGACACAACTTTGTTCTAAAGTATTTGATGCATGGTTTGAGTTGAAGTTTTTTCAAATGAATAATTACTGTACGACTATTTTTTAATTCAGAATGATGTCCGATTTGTCTCAGATTTTAATACTTTTGTAGTCAATTTAATATGTTCAATAAAGCCATTTGTGGTTTCGTCGGGGCGGTGAGGTTTAAATCGTAATTATGTTTGTTTTAAAATAAGAACACCTCTTTATTTTGCTACACACTGCTTCGCTATTACTTTTACATTTAATGTTTTACGTAAACATTGTATTGGAATTTTGAATAATAAAAAAAACATAAACGATATTCAAACAATTGACTGTTGAAGAATATAAAAAATCATCATAAAATGTTGATATATATTATATAAGTATTTACAATTTATATTTTACGTGTCTTAAAAAGAGGCTTAAAAAAGCTAATGATTAATATTTTTTTCATTATTTAGGTTCAGGGTGTGGATGTTAACATTCGTTGGTTACTCAATCTCAATCATACTCTCATATTTTTTCCCTCATCTTTTGTCTATGTTTTTTTAAATCCCCCTTAGCCAATGTGTTAAGCCAAAAAATGTTTAGTCAAAATATTGCGCAGCTGGGTGAGAGAATGAAGATTTTATACATTTCGGTTACACTTTCATAATAATTTTCAATCCGAGACTGATGATTTAATCCGCGTCAGTGCAATGTAATAAAAGGGTAAACATCTTGTGCTTTCAAGTCGGTGCTGATATTAAAATCTTTTTTTTTTTAAATATGTATACTGCCAAAGTTTGTCAACTCGTCTAACTGCGCTCGAGGTCATAGGTTATCGGTTATCGGTGACGCGTTTCACGCGTTCACGGTTTCATCCCAGAAGACGTTACCAGGTTTCACCGGCGGTATCAAAGAGCCTTGGTCGAGTTCGTGCGGCAGGTCGTTTTCTCTCGTGAGCACTATTTTAGAAAGTGTACACAGCAGATGATAATATGCCGCCAGTTTTGCATCGCATGCAGACGGTTTTGTACCACTGCATTTATTTATAAAGATCGTGAACAGTCTGCTCCGGCCTTGGCCAAATAAATGTTGCGAGAGTTAATATTTGGAGACTGTTCAAGATATAAAACATATAAACCATTCTGTTGTTTTGTGATTTTTTGGATCTTTACGACTATGAAATATAAAAACACCTGCAAATGTTCATTAATATTGTTAGCTGTCGTTGTTTCCAACTATTATATTTTACTCTGCCAGTCATTGTTGGACCAGTTGTAATAATTTGTAAAAGTCTACATCCTGGGTATTATACCCGGATTCATACTTGCTTGTAATGTTTTAATTCGTTTTATCTTTCCCAATCCACAAAGAAGTACAAGGAGCGACCTGCTTACTGATTGTCATATATCGTTGTCTCTTGTAAAAAGTAGGCCGACTGACTTATTTACAACCTCTTAACCGCTTCCGGACGATCACGCAAATATGCGTGAGCAAAAAAACTATCAATTCCGGGCAGTCACGCAAATACGCGTGAATAATATTTGAACCATTTTGAACCAGAAAAAAACATGTTTTAAATATTTACGTAATAATACGTAATATTGAAAAAGAAAACATCCGCAACATTCCACAGTGTGATGATTAGAATATACTTATAAGCACTTTTAAAGAGTTCAATGTCAAAACTTGGTGGAATGGCACTATATTAAAAAATAACATTGAAAATATATGTTTAAAATAACAAAAACAATAATACATTTTTAGTACTTTTACCACATAAAATTTATTTGATCAGGACCGTTTTCGCTCATGGCTGATGGCATCAGTTGACAATGCTCGCCATGAGTGAAACCGGTCCTGATCAAATAAATTTTATGTGGAAAAAGTACTAAAATTGTTTTACTATTTTTATTATAACGCCTTTCCACCAAGTATTTACAGTGAACACCTTAAAAGTTAAAATTAACAAATTTAATAAAATGAATCAAAGGCTCTTTAAGTGCTAAGAAATTGTATTAACAGCCAGTAGACATCTACTAAGCTGATTGTAATCGTTGTTAATGTTATTTAGTAACCTTTTGTAAGAAACAAATAATTATCAGGTTTACTAAAATCAATCGTCATTTTAGTTAAAAGTTGTTTCGAAAAAAGTAATATGCAAAAGCGATTCTGCTAAACTTTTAAAATACAATATAGCATTGCACCTGTATATATCTTTCTTGTATACATATCTAATACTTTTATATACATATGTGTTTTCAGCACATTTTATGGGATCGCTATTAAAAGCCTGTTCGACCATTCTGTTACATAAAACAAAATCGTAGCAAAACAAATGAAGCGAGTAATTCGTATTGATAATCGATTATTTAACCATTAAATAACATCGTCGAGCTTTCGCATAGGTATTTATTTATAAATCGTTTGTCGGACCGAAAAGTTCCATCTAGGTATCGATAAAATATATCGTTACAAACAATATTAAAAATTCTGCCATTTATAGCGGTTCTAAGAATAGTTTTGACGTGTAAACAGTCGGTAAATTTTTATTTTGTAGCGGCTATTTCAGTTTTTCATCAAGTGAGAATATCCAACTTAAGAACAAAAATATTTGCGCAGGGTTGTTAACATAACATATTAATGACTAAGAAAAGTATAATAAACTAAGTCAGCTTCATATTATTTGCCATAAACTACTTTTTGTAACTGGAAATTCATTTTCTATTTAATATGAGCTGTGATAACCTTTACGTTCATTTTTTACAATACTTTAAAGGTTGACTATAAACAGTCATGTCGAGGTAAATAAATAGGTACCATGTCAGTCATTGATTTTTTCCCTATTTTTATTTTATATACAAGTTAAAAAGCCACAAGCTATTATGCGCCATAAAAATTAGAAAATAAAACTGTTCTCACTTCTTGTTGGATGCTTTGATGATGGAAATACAAAAACTTTCAAACACACCAAAAAAATAACGAAGATCAGAAGCTTGATGTCGTGTAAAAGTGTGGTACTGAAAGCTCCACGATTTTTTTCTAATAATCTTTGAGCTTTTACACTCATCAAATGTTCAGGTAATTTTTATTTTCCCGAAAAAAAGGAGGTTTAGGCCATTCAGAGAAATAATCTTAACAACTTTAAACATTAAAAAAATTAAATATTTCAAAAAGTGTTCACAATTTTTTTTCCACACGTACAAACAAATCACAATCCTAGCAATTCAAATAATATTCTGAATATATTTGTGTTCTTGAAAATTGAGTCAAAATTGTGACAGGGCGGTGCCCTGGCTCATTTTCAGATAAAAAGTCGCCGACCTAGCCCCACTACAGCACTGATTATAAACATCACTTACTATAAATAAATTATATGACGCTAAAACAAGTACGTAGTCATGTTATAAAATAAAAAATGAAATTGTGGATGTCAATAGTGTAAATAAAAGCTACTGTTCCTTGTACATGTTTTATTACAGTTGTTCATTCGCAAAACAGCTGTCTCTATGCAATTTAATAGTACAGTGACATTATAAATGGCAGATAAACCTTGACCCCGCCGAGCTTCCCACAACCGATTGTCTTGTAATTAATAAACGATTTTCCTATACTCGGCCGAAGAAAGTTATCGTGACGTGAGCACAAACAACACATTGCCATTTTGAAACTCAGCTCTAGCTTTCCAATTTTAGAATTAACTAAAAACGTTTTATGGAAATAGGTTTAATCTCACCGAATGAAAACGGACCCAAAAGCTTCTTGGATATCGATACGTAAATGTGGAAAATGATTAACTGCACGGTATTAAATAAAAAAAGACTCAATTCTAAGCCAGACTATAAATAAGTGAAATTCATTTAAACAGAAACTAGTTACAACGGAAATAGTATTGTACTGTATTTTGCGAATGAATATAATTTCAACCAAACAATTCATTTCAGATAATTATTAATGGACACCTTTGCTTTATTTTGACATGTGCATAATATACACATGAAAAGAAATAAAAATTATATGATTCCTTTGCTCCAAAATTAAATAAAAACTATGAAGATATTGAGTGCAAAGACCATTCATATTTACAATATATTTATACAGCTTCCATGAGTAAAAATATAGCAAAGAGATCGTAGAAACGAAGCAAGAGCGATAATTTTTAAAATATAGTTTTTTCTTATATGGAATCAAGCTACTCAAAATGGAGCTTTTTTAAACGACTGAAAGGCAGTCGCTAAATTTTTTCCAGACCCATGGATGAAGTGATGAAAGTAATAATAGTCAGTCGATCGCCTTAGACTGAAGACCACACATATCTTTATGTTTTTTTGGACTGTCGTTTGGATTTGCGAGTGAAATTTTATATATAATAAGTTTTACGAAACAATTTAATCGACCAAGTTTTTATAAGCCGCTTTTTTACGGTGCAACGCGCACCGTTTCTCTTCAAATGATGTCCAATTGAGCGACGATGCCTTTGTAAGTGGACACTTTTGTACTAAGAATGAAGACAAATACTGCAAACCTACGCGACTTTCATGTTGTATAAACCGGAGGGAACCGGTCGCTAGATGTAAGCCTTGTCGCTATTCTTTGTGTATTGTTTTAATAAAAATATTGTTGATTGAATTGGCATTTACTTGGTAGAACTACATTATAATTCGGTAAAAAAGTAACAATGTATTTTAATTCTACAGAAACTATTTTATATATTTTTTGATAGCTATTTAACGTAAGCCCAAATAGCTATCAACAAATATATAGAATAATTTATGTAGAATTAAAATACATTGATATTTTTTCATCGTATTAAAAATATCGTTGCTTACTATTGTGAAATATGAAACTCAATTAAAAGTCTAGATATTTAATTGTATTTGCTTTCGGCTCATTTCCAATATAAAGGTCTTACAAAAGATCACAAAGAACTAGTACAATATTGCGTCAATAGGTTTTTGAGTATCACACTCCTGTTTAAATCTATCAATTTATTGTAATTTTAGGTGTATGATTTTGTTCCTAATTGGTATTGGAGAAAAAAATAACATCCACAAGGAAATCATATTTATTAAGACATTACGGTGAATAGTGCTATCTCAAAATAGGGATCTTTTAAAACATTATTTATAAAGAACAAACAACCAAGGAAACAAATTAATCAATTATATTAAAATATATTCAAAAGTTTGATCTTGATCTACTTCAATTAGATCTTGAGTAATTTGGAAGCTTAGAGCTTTACACTATATTATGAAGATGGTACACACCGTTCAATCTGCCTAACTGAATGCGATAAATTATATAAAAAAACTTTTTTACTTTAAATTGCTGAATTGTATTTGATTTTTTTTTTTTGGAATTGCAATGTTGGGTAATTTTTAACTTAAGTTGAGTCACCAGATTAAAGATTGACACCCTATCTTGCCTAAGTAGTATTACTGAGTCTTTTTTTATTACAGTCAATTATTTATTGATTGTATCAAATGGCACGCAATTGCGTTATCGGATATCATTCATTGAAGGCAATCTTTACTGAGATAGACATATTTATTGACATTGTTTTGGATTTCCTCTTAGAAAGGAGACTGATAATAACTAAGAATTTCGACTGAAAGTGCTTTATGGAATTTCAATATCAAAATTGAATTGCTTGAATTTTGTACATTTCCATGAGTTTTGTCGCTAACGACCCGGGTTTCGCCTTTCGGCATCTTCAGGCATTTCAAGGTCTACTTTTGTGTTCCTAAGTGACATACTTTTATTTGTATATATAAACGACACAAACTGTTTACTACGCGTCAGTTCAAGTACATCCGTGCACTTACATAAAATACATAAAGATGCAGAAAACCGAAAACCGGGTCGTTAGCGAGAAAAAACATCAAAACTACAAAATTCAAACGATTCAAATCTGATAATAATTTATTTGCTTATTTGTAATACCAATTATTTGTCATACCTCGTAACTCTTGCTTAAATTTTGTATAAATATCACTGTTTCGATTTATTTCTTATCAGTTGATAATGTTCGCTATGAGCGAAACCGGTTCTGATCCAATAAATTTGATGTGGAATAAATACAAAAAAAGTGTTATTATGTTTATTATATATTTATATATGTAAAATTTCGTCAGTACTTTTATATTACATATATTAACACGATTTTGGCCTCTGACAACGTAATATTACATTGAATGAATGGCTTCCCTGTTGATATATGGCAATATACTTACATTAGTCAGTACTCAAATTTATGTTTTACTTAATAAATTCATCAGTGACAATTCTCGGCCCTGAGTACTTTATTTTGTGTCTAGCGGTACCACTACACTGTCAAAAAAAGTTAAGAAAAACAATTCTAATTTTCTAACAACTTGATCAATTTTCTTTCTAGATTCCATTGCAGATCTGTCGTTTGATTATAGTTAACATTCTAACAATAAAAAAACAACAAGTATATGGATTAATTTAGAGGTATATAATAATGCAAAAGATTTCTCTTGTTTGAGAGTTTCTTGCAGAGGCCAGATCTAATCCGAAAGGTTAAGGTCATTTATGGTCATGTAAAACATTCACTCATTGTCTATAGAAAAAATAAAATACGTTAAAATGGATCGTTTCAGTATTGTAACAAAAAAAAATTATTCACATATTGATATAGTATTGTTGAGTAAAAGAAACCGACACCAGTTAAAATATACGTTCAACATCATGCTGTGGTTTATGTTGAAGTCGTTTTACGAGCTCTAATTGTAAGCCATTCGTATTTATTTTATCACTGTCACTAAACTTGATTTTCTTTTCCATGATTTACAAATATATCAGTCGTAGCTAGAGACTCCAATTACTTGACGTCTCAACTACTCAAGTATCGAGTAGTAAAATTTAAAAATATAAAAATTTAAAATAAGAGTTTCAGATGTACCAACTATACATTATTAACCAAGATTTGTGTATGTATAAAAATGATGATTAATAAATAAATAATGTTATTTATTATAAAACATATATTTCAAAAATAATAGAGAATTAAACATATCAAATTTGAAATTGGTTTGAAATTTTGTTTTTTATAATTCTCACAGTAGAAAAAACTCTCTGTTGCTGTCATTCATAAGATAAGTCAGCAGGAACCGAAGCAAGAGAAACAAATGGATATTTCGCATGGCATAGTCAACGGCAAAATCGAGACTCAGTTGAGCGCAACGGTTATAAGCAGGGCTATGGAGTCGGAGCTTTTTCGCTGGAGTCGGAGTCGTCGCGGCGTTTTGGCCGGAGTCGTACTCGGATTCGGAAATTTTGAAAAGTTTCAAATTTTTATTTTTGCATTTAATATGTCAAATTTGGCTTTTGGCCGCATTGATAGGGTTGATATTTAATTGAATACACATAAATAGGAATTTTAGGGAAACAAAGTGACGATATTATATTTTTTTTAGCTGGAGTCGGAGTCGGAGTCGTAGTTTTAGTAAATGCTGTAGTCGGAGTCGGAGCTGGTCTTTTCTTTTACCGACTCCACAGCCCTGGTAATAAGTCAATAAAATTTGGAAATAAATCTCCATTTATGAATTACGAGTATTATTCGAGTATTTTTCAAAATACTCGAGTATCGAGTAGTTGAAAAATGGACGAGTATAGAAAGTTCGATACTCGAATTGGAAGCCCATTTAATTCTAAACATATATTGGGTTGTACCAAAATATCGTGCCCAGAAAAGTAGAAATAAAATCATGCGATCATAACATTTAATAAAGATTCAACAGATTACATAATACAGAGTAAAACTCATAAACTTAATGAAGTTAATCCATATACATATTATCAAGTGCTCAGTTATTAATGAAAACACTCATCCAGATATATTATATACAGTGGAAAATGAATATGCCCAGTTATTATCAAGAAAGAATTGTAAGAATGTTTGATGACCACTCCTTATTAAGACATCTCAGCAGTTTCATTTATATTACTTCTTACGCCTCCATAAAATACATTATGAATTTCAAATTATGAAATACGAAACAGCAGTTTGATCTTCAGCGTGACCTATTTTGCATTTCGTGATTTTCTTACGCCGTATAGAGATCATTATGTAGCTTTTTTAAGTTTCAGTACACGGTATTGCATAAGGACCTTACATTGAGCTTTTACTCCCGATCATTTGTCCCTTTTTATCAGTGACGGTAAATAACATTTCGATTGAAAAAAAATCTGTTCGTACCGGGATTCGAGTCCAATCTGCGGTGCAGTGGTCAACGTCGTTAGCTTCCGTGTCGGACCGCCCGGATTCAAGTCCCGGTACGAATAGTTTTTTTCAATAGATTCTATTAGTGTTGTTTAAAAATCCCTTCCCACCTTTTCGATCCCAAAAACCGATGCGTATAGAGAAAGATTATCTAGTCACAAGTCCAGCCCTAAGTCATCTATCCTTTCAATTACTTTTGTCTTCTCAAAAAGAGAGGTTGAGAAACTGAGTAACAAGTAGTAAACGGAGGAAAAAAACATGTTGAGATGAATTCCGAGAGGAGTCCATATGCTCCAAGTTGGGAGCGGAAATGGTAAAAAAAACTATGTATAATTACCCTCATAAAACATACGTGACTTTCCATTCTCCATATGTGAAGTTTTATAATATGACCTGAAGTATTCGTTCTCAAACGATTTTTATAATAAAAAAAATAAGAAGAAAACATTATATAAATCAGTAGATCTGGCAACCTTTCCATAAAACAATTAACGTTGTACTTCGCTTTTTTAGACTCGAGATCAAATAATTAAACGTACTTAACTACTTTTTGAATGATTTTTTGTGAATGAGTAATGCTTGCAAAGGTTCTGACATAAATAATTACATATTTTTCACGTAACGTGCGCTTTGAAATACGTAGTCAAAATATTATCTATGAAATAATGAAGTTGTTGATGAGTTACGTCAAGTAAAATGACGAGAACAATCAAACTTAACGTTTCCTCGGGTATAAGCAATAGTGAATGAATTGAGAAAAAGAGCTTTTGTTATTTTGTAATACATTAATGTTTTATGTAACGAAATGATCTTTCAAATCTATAGTTATCATAAGCGTAATAGAGTTAATTGATTGAGTAGGCATTCACTTGGTAGAACTCTATTATAATACGGTAAGAAAAATAACAATGTATTTTAATTCTACATAAATTATTTTATGCATTTGTTGGAAAGCTATTTATTAAAATACATTGTTATTTTTAGAATTAAAATACATTGTTATTTTTCTTACCGTATTGTAATACAGTTTTGTTGGTCTTTCATATTTTTCAAAAATATTTCGTTTATTAACGAGATGAATTCAAAAGGGAAGTTTTTTTTTAGACAATTATGTTAAAATTGAATCCGGTGAATTTTTTTTCATAATTACGTGTCTAACATTCACAAAAAGGGTTTTTTGTCCAGTGTAGAACATACTAAATTTAGACTCTTGCACCCCAACAAAAATCAGCTATGATGAAAAATACCATCGGACATTATACACATATATATCAAAGATGTTTTCTACATTATAGTACCTAAATATTATGTTATATGAAGGATTTAAGGTCTACTAATATGACGACATTGGCTGCATATACTCAACGGATGGAAAACCAACAATGTACCAATGCGAGTTATATTAATTTGATTTTTTAAATTTATCAAGTAAGATACACGAAATAGTATATCATCTTTAGGGCGCAAACTATCACTTTTTTGTGGTAAGGCGTTGTTTAGTAAATAAAATATTACTACCGCATATATGTATAATACATACATACAAGCACCATCAGTTGACATTGCTCGCGATTGGTGAAATCGGTCTTGATCGTTATCATAATATATGTGGAGGTAATACTTAATAATGTGTTTTATTTACTTAGAAATCGTGAATTATACTATCCAAGTAAATATTAACTAGTGTGAAAAAAAATCTTTGAACTACATAAACCTAAATACATACTAGTTAAAATAATACATAGGTAAAGAACTACCTTGATTTTCGTTACACAAATAAGTCGAAGTTTTGCTAAAATTGTGCATAAAAAAATATATTTCATTACATTATTGAAAAGATTTCGATCCGATCTGATGATTCATAAAACAGTTTTCTGTTTTATGGCGAGATGCACTTTTGTAAAGGCAATATCGAGTTTTTTCAAAATCTCCAAAGAAAGGCCGTTCAAGGTCTACAAAGATTTTAAATGCCGCAGACCTGTGGTCATAGATTCATACTTGCGAGAGTGAAGGTGAAAAAAAACCTGTATAGAATGACTCACGCTCGCTCGATGTCGAAATATAGATATGAAATCACAATACATGCTAAAAAAATCTTTTGTTGTGAACACAAAAATACGAAATTCTCGGCAAAATACATTGTTACTGGACGAAAAAACAAAACGAATCTTTTGGAATGACGTTAATCAAATAATAATCACCTTGAACTATTCTAATCATCTTGATTTTGTATTGCATCGTGTTTTTTATGAAGCGTTTGAACCGAGGTTCAAGTTACATATTTGCCTAACGCAATGATATCGCTCAATTTTGTACTGTATTTGTTTGACCAATCAATAAATGTATGTAGTATACAAACGAAAATAATCTTAAAGGAACAGTGGGAAACTTATGATCACTGGCAATTATTGTCAAACCATCAAAATATTGTGCTATTTTTCATCCACATTTTGTTTAAAATATTGCTCATTGCAAAATCTGTACCCTTGTTACCATTGATAGTCGATACAATTTTAATATGATAAAGGCATAGATCTTAAATAATATTAGACAAGTTATGAATATTTAGAATTATCAATTTCGACTCATATTAAAAAGTGTTTACATTTGAATGAAAGATACGCATTTTGCTAATAAAACCAATGTCATCTATTTTCTCGTTTTTATACGGTTCGTCAACCGCTTTTTTTATTTAATCTTTACGTATAAGGGTGGATTGATCAATTATTTTGACATTAGTGTTTTATTCTAATTTATTGATGCGGGTAAATTGAGTGATTAAGGCACAATTGGTGATCTAATAATTTATGGTATGCTAATAAGACAGTAAAAATATATCTATAAATTCAGCGGTTACTTTGGTGTTACCCACTGTCAATATTAAACTAAAATTGATTTATTATAGAAGTTAGACTTCTAGAATAACTATTATGTAGTAAAACTCTTAAACGTACATAAATTTGAATGAAATATCTCACTGAAATTAATGTAAATTCATAAAATTATGTCGTCAGATTTACACAAACGTTTCACAGTTTTGACCTACAGTTAAAAGAGCTTTTTTTAGGAAGCACATAGCGATAATACATATATTATACTATACTGTACGTTTTTTTGTGTTTTAACAAAACTTAAACAGCATGAATTTAAATTGAAGAAACTTGAATGGTTAAAGTTGCTATTAATTTGAAAAAATACCAGGCTAATAAACGTTATAACTCTAAAATTGTTTCAAAAAGATGAAACCAACTTTCATCGATTACGCCTGTAATAAAAATTATGCCTAAATTGGTAATATTTATTATAATATAATCGTGAAAAATAAAACGATTATAAAATTTTGACCATTTCAAAATGTCACGATTTTGGTACAAAAGTAATAAAGTTTTAAACAAAACGGATTTGATGCATGGCCAGACGGAAAAATAAATCCGCGTTTATTTCGGGATGTCAAAGATCACGGTGGAGTCAAAGAATATATTTTATGTTTTTAGAATAATTTTAAATAGATAATTGAAAAGTGAAAGTGCACATTAAAACATTTTTACATATGTTTTACATTATTTGATGATCACAATTTCAATGATACTGTTTTAATTTAAGCTAAAAATACTTGGAAAGTGATGTTTTATTTTCAAAATGTATTGTTTATATATACTTTTTAAATTCAATATTTTGTTTGTAGGTATGTTGAAAATAGTTCGAATTTATCAAATGTTTATGTGAGATATGAGTAGATATGAAATTCAGATAAAACAACAATCGAAGAAATTGAAATTGTACAAAATTGACATTTTTATGGAAAATTTTATGTGTTATTATTATTACGTCACACTACAGTATAAATAATATTGAAAACATGTTAATGAAATAAATAACCACTCTTACCCATGAGATATATTTTATTGCGATGGCTGATAAAAACAAAAAAGTTTGACTCACAAGCAGTCTTCGTGATGGCAACATTTATACGTACGCGTATTGTCGCTATTGAAAAAATATTTTTTCGAAGTTTAATCTTTATTTTTTGTGTATATATTTTAAAAGACATATTTTGTAGTGTAAATAAAGTTACCTACTAATTGCGAGTTAAGGTTGTCCTGACGCATTCAAAGGGTCTGCTACGGAAGTGTACACTTGCAAATCCAGTCAATATAATTGCTACCCTGAAGGCTGTATGAAAGCTTGTCCGAGTGGATGTTCAGTGCCGTAGGGACGATCTTTGAAAACAAATATACCTTTCTGAAAGACTTTCCTCATACCTCTTACACATCGCAAAAAACTAATTGGTTTTATAATCGTCATTATTCCATTTACATAAATGGGATTTTTTACGCTTAGTTTATAAATGCAAATAATACGAGTAAAGTAAAGAGGTAAATTCTTAAAATACACTTGCTTAATCATGCACTAAAACCAATAATATAAAAAGGAAAACTAAGAATGCAGGATGTCGTAAAAATTCCATACTTGTAAAATATATGCATGGATTATTTATTTATTGGCAAAAAACTATATAAAATACAAGGCATTACAGCAAGCGCCAATGTGCCATGCATTTGAGAAATTAATAAAGATTACATAAAATATTACACAAAAATAAGAAACAGAACAGAAACATATTATTTACATAAGAAAACATAATTTTTAAACAAAGCATCAAGTTCACTGCCGAAGATGTCAACATTAACAGGCAGCGCATTATTCAGCCGAATAGCCCTTGCAACTGGAGATTCAAAAGACCTACGTGACAAAGAAAATTGATTTGTCTTTGTTACGACCACGTAGGTAAAAGCTGGGAGAATGCAAATTTAAATTTTCAAGGATGTCAGGGTTATCAACTTGGCCCCGAAGAAGAAGAGAAAAATGTTTTAATATTGAAATTAGTCTTCGAGCTTCAAGCGAGTGAAATGAAAGCATTCCTAAAAGAAACTTGGTTGGATAATATTCCATTAATGAATTGTCATACGGAAAATAGTTGAATTTTTTGAAATAATAATCACGTTTGCTTTTACAGTGGATTTTTTATAAGTACCGCACTGCTTTTCAATAAGCTTCGGCAAGCTTTAGTTTGTCTGAGTAACATCCCGTTCCTTGTGTATTTTTTCATGGGTTATTTTTGCGATTATTCATAACAATAACCAAGTTGCATAAAATTTTCTTTAAAATGACCCAACATCTTTTTCAGCCTTTTTAAAAAGACGAAGTATCAATGTAATCTTTTTTCCAAATCCGGTTGACGTATAGAAGTTAAGCCAAATACAGTTAATATTAAACACATAGCGATACCTTGAAGAGTTACCTTGCTTAATCACTAAACTACGAAAGTGATCGCGTAGAATCAATTCTCGACTTACTGTTAAGTAACTTTTTCAGTACGTACTCTCACATAATTTATTTTAAATCATTTTTTTTATATTAAAACATTCTAGTAATTGCCATTATGATTACAAACATAATTTTTCTGGTAGAAAAATCTTACGGGCTATCTGTTATTTTAAAATGAACCGTAATATAAAACGTAACAATCAACTGATAAAAAGTGGAATGAATATAATTAATTTAGTTCTTAATGTAATTAATGGAATTTACAGTATTTAATTTTAAATAGTTCATAGGTACTGTTCAGTAATACATTGGGTAATTCCCTTGCCCACGTACTGTCGAATAAAAATAATTTACAGCGTCAATTCGGATTATCAGTAAATGCATTTTAGAATAACAATAGTCGTATAAACTCGATAATGGTAATTATTTATGCAAAAGGAAATGTTTTTTCAGCTCAAACTTGTTACGATCGATAAAACGATAATTTTTTGTAATTAATAATCGAACGTCTGATTTTTTAATTATTAAAAGTTATGTTATTATATATATATGTATGCTACAGTGAAACTGTATTCTCAGTGAAAATATATTCTTCTCCAAGCTGTCATTGAAATTAAATTTGACCGCCCTATCTTCAGCCCTATGTTTGTTTGTGTTTTTCTTTGGTTCTCTTTTTGTGAAAGGGACTACTTGCTGATTTTGTTTCATTGAAGCAAACCAAAATTTTAAGCCGTCAAATCATTGACTTGTGCCAATAATTTCCCTGATCGTGACCAGTGAAATCATGTTGTCATACAAATCTATTACTTTATACATTTTCACTGAGAATATATACATATACATATATAACAGTATCACCTGGCCCAATATTTAAAAACAATATAACTTTTTAAATCGCCCTTTAAATTATATACCAAGCTATAAACTTCGATGTTTTAGATATAAATTTGTTACGCAGAGATTTAAGTGTACCCACTATTTGCGAGAGCGTTCGTGAAACCTATAAAAAGCTTCACCAGGCAAGGGGGCTTTCACTGCAGCCCAACGATCTCTTGCCTGAATAATTATGACTAGAAGACATCAGAGAAACGATATAGATTGAGAGCCACTCTTCTCGATGTTCCTACATAGGTAGAGATGAAAATTTAATCTGACTTCTTGAACGATAGCTATCGCGCCCTGAAGTAGCGATGGAAAATGAATGCAAAAAAACACTAAACTTACTTAAGACTGGAATAACTTAGACGACAACGCGCCATAGAACTTGAGGCTCCGTCAAATAGATATCCAAAAAAAAAATGGTGGAAATGTGAGTAAATCTAGCTCAAGGGTTTGTCCTCTTAGGTTTTTATAATACCCTTACGAATACTGCCATAAATCTTTACTCATATACTCACTTATTTATAGTTAAATTATAAAAGTATTAAATTTCATTTTAAGTATTTTACAAGTCGTCTTTCGTTATATATCGATATATAATGAAGCCGAAAGCAATGATATGCATGGTAAATTAATAAATGTACATACACCATTTCGATGATTATAAGTTGGTTCGTTAAAAAGTTTTCGATTCAAATTTTCTTTTTATGCTTGTATTTATTACAAGAAATAAAAATAAATGATTGTTTTTAAACTATCAGGCGAAATAATTTAAGTCTACAGTTTATATGAAGTTTCTCTTCTTTTCTTATTTAAACGCGTACTATTGAGTGTATTGGTCCATTCAGTATAGACTTTCTAGAGATGCATCTGCAGGAATTTATTTTTCACGAAGTCTCGTAATTGAAAAAATGCTAACAGAGAGGCCTCCAATTATGGACATTACTTTGGAAGCATTTAAATTATCGATGAATACGCTCTGGATTGGTTATCGTTATTATATTGTACACTTTTCAAATGGAAAATACTTTTTTTCGTGTTATTTAGCAACATTAAATATTATATACTTAAGTAGTATGAAAAATTAACTGAATAATTTGAAACATTGTTATTTTTTACGAGGGAAAGTTTGTTTAATTTCAACTATTTCTGTTCCCAATGTGAAGCAAACGTAAGCTTAAAAGAGCTTGCTAATCACTTTTTTTTAGATTGTAGGGGGGTGTTAAGTTAAAATGTGGAGAAAACATGAGCCCAATCTCGCATTTTTGAGCTAGGCAAAAAAAGAATACGCATGAGACATTTTTTTATAATTAGAAAGATTGTTGAGAGGAATCATTATAATCATCCAAATAAACATACTAACTTGTTTTAAAAAAAAAAGCATACATCAAATGAACAATTTGGTTGCCCCACCACTTCCGGTGATTGATTGTATGCAGCCGTTTTTACAATACGATAAAAAAAATGAAACGAATTTAATCCTCATTTACTTGGTCAGATACAGAGCTGTCTGGGTCTAGTATTTTAACCAGTGCATCAAATGATTTTTCAATAAGTTATATTGTTCGGACTGAGATTCGTGGACATCACCACCGACCAGGATTAGCACACAAGAGCGTCAACCACTTAGCTATAAAGCCGGTAAAAATATATTGAGAACCTTTACTTATTACAAGTATGTCATAATATAGTGGCATTTGAAAATTATTTAATGGCGCGTAACGGCCTGTTGAAATTATTCTGCTCTCAATCATCAATAGTTTATGGATGAAATTAATTATATTTTACCAAATGTGTAGATTTTCATTTTATTGACGTTATCTATTGTACATGAAACGATTTTTAAAAGCTAATTCTATTTTATAAGCCAGTGAATGCACTGAAGAGATAAAATATAACATTATGTCGGTAATTTGACTTCATATAAAAGCTTGTTTCTATATATGGGCGTATGGAGAAATATGAATTGACAAGACGTGAACGTCCGCTATAAGCGTATGTGCATCTAACATGCTATCATAAAAGCTTTTAAATCAGTAAAAAAATACTTCACGTAGGTATGTGTGTTTATATGTTTATTTGTATCATTTCATAAAATAAAATTATCAATACAGCGAAACCCCGTTTCTACGTTTTTTGAGGGACCGTATAAAACAAACGATTAATGCGGGAATGTTTTAAATATTAACTAAATGCCGGGACTATAGAAAATGAACGCACCACGCGATAAAACGTATAATGCAAGAACGTAAGATCGGGGTTCCACTGTAGTCAATCAAAATAATGATTTTTTTTTTATAATTATTCCACATTAAATTTATAGATCAGGACCGGTTTTGCTCATAGCAAGCATTATCAACTGATGATAATGGGTAAATGACAACGCGAAACCGGTCCCGGTCTAATACATTTAGTGTGGAATAAGTACTAAAAATAATTTATTATTTTTATTATAACGCTTGACAGTGAAAACCTAAAAAGTGAATAGTGAAATTTATAAAAAATAAGTAAAAACTGGATAAATGGATAAACTTTCATATACATAATAATTGTAACAAATCTCGTGATTGTTTTTTGCATATTTCTAAATGAATTAAGGAAAATTTATTGTAACTGTATCGTGGAATACTAAATATACACGTGCTAATGACAAAATCTAAAGAAATATTTAATTTATGATACTTTTATTTAGCTTATGACTATTGTGACCTATACACATATATTAACACTTTCAATTCTACCAGAGACGAATGATATAGAAGAGGCCAAATCGCAAGGGAAAATGTGAAAAAAATCTACACTTTTTGTGAAATCATCACAGAAAAAATAATATAATTAGCATTTCAATTGATCAAATAATACATTTATGTTTGCATTACACAATAAATTAATTATCGTGTTTTTTCGGCCGGGAAAAGTTCAAAATAAGAATTCGATGAGCTTTTTAAATAACAAGCGAGAAGGCTTTCATTTGAATAAAACAATAATAAATTTATATTCCGCGTAGCAAAGTTCAACAGAGCAGTGGCCGTTGAGAGTAGTTCAGTTTTCTGACTCCAGCTGGGCTAAATGTTTATCAAGCGGTATTCAAAATAAAAATTAAATATTCAAAACTGTATTCATGCTTGATATTATCAATTAATTTCTAATTAATTATCATCTTAATCTGCAAGTAATATTTATTTGAGGAACCATCGTTGATAAGTAAAATTATTTAGAAAAACCGTTAAAAGAATCAAAGACATAAATATTTTCGATGGATTCGACTGTTAATTTGTGGAATTTCATTTTTATATATGAATTAAATTGATAGCTTGATTTATTCCACGTATTTTGTAGCAAATAGTGAGACGCATTTTACCGTTTTTAGAAGTATCCTCATTCTGTTTACTAATAACCAAAATAAGCTTTCAATATCGTACAACAAAATATTTATATTACCTTCACAGACTCTCTATGTATTATAATAAAAAGTCTCCTTGGTTTGTGTGGATTGTATCACTACGTATTCCGATAAAGTCTTATTATTTGATCAATGAAGCGAATAATTGATGAGAAAAAAGTATTTTAAAATCTTCCGTGCAAGAGATATTGTCAAAGCATAGTTTTTTTTTTAAATTTTGGACAGTTTTGACAGTTGTTAATGCCTTCAAAATAAATAAATAAATAAATAGTAAAAAATAACAAATGTGTTAAAATAAAGATTTGATACATTTTCAATTTGCTAATTCGTGCCGTATTTTTTCTGGGCACGTTCCATAACAATATATGTGCGTAAACGTTTTATCGATATGTAATTTAACATAAAAGTGCTCAAAGTCGAAAGAGATTAAACAATTTACAAAATGATTCCAGTCTGAAGATGCAAAAATAAAAAATCACGGATCACTCCTACTGGAACAAACATGATATTGATTTTAAATTGTACGTTAAAAAGTTTGGTATGAACTTGAGTGAATTTAGATAACTGAAGTATTGGCTGAGAGTCCAGCATGTTAGACCTCCCCACTCACTGGATATCTTCCTCTTCAGTTGCTTTGTTGAGTTTTTTGGGCCTTTATTCATCGCATACATAAACCAGGCGTGCTGGCACAGTCGGACAGAACAGACAGTGCCGACATTGTTACATATATGATTATATATATATATATATCATTTCCCATCGCTACAGTTACAGTTTTATATTAATCAATATTTATGTAACGTAATTATAAGTTTTACAATATAAATATATAATTTTTAAGCCGTGACATCTCCTTATAAGAGATATTTGACGAGCTGATAGTCGCTTAGTTAATTTTCAGGACATAACGGATAGAAAATGCATCTCAAAAAAGAACATACTCACTTTCGTTATTTATATGATCATCTATTATAAATTTAACGGTTTTTGACTGCAAAAGTAGCCAATGATCAAACTCAGGGATGATTTAAGGTATCAGTTGTCTTGCATTATATTACTAACATAAATATTTTGAACCCTGTCAAACAATCGTGATTTGAAGGGAAATCGAGCGATATTTGTGAAACGTAAATGTTTCCTGCAAGCATTTTATTATTTCAATTGCAAATATATGCGTGTAAACTTGCGTATAAATAGCGTTGTTCTAATGATTGATGAAAATGATGTTATGATTGATATGAATAATTTGCAATCGATAAGAAAGTCCACACACTATCGTACCCTGGTACCCCGACTCTGCAAGTCGACCGAATAATTGCCACGGCACATAGGTACGGCCGATGCTTAATCGCGCGGCGAATAGACTCGGCGAAAAAAAACAAAACACCTTTTTGTAGCGAGCCACCACCTCTTACTCCGACTGTCCTTCAGCGGTCGAAGGCAGTGCGGCTGTACGGCCTCCGAGGCTGCCTTCAGTTCTCAGTACAACGAGCGAATGCGCTTCACTAGGTAGGATATCGGGTTTTTGTCTTGCCCGTGCGTCGACTTCAAATGCTGTACAAGTGAGTGCATTGTAACTGGTGCCTTATTTTCAATAGAGGAATAGATATTCGAAACCATGTCGTAATCGAGTTTTGTGATACACTCGATGGAGCGTGAAATTTATACTAATAAATACATAGTTAAATAACTTTGCTAAGCAAACGTGAATAAAAAAGTGGTATTTTTTTCAGGTACTTTTGTGTTATATCCAACAATTACTGAAGATAGAGTTTGGCTAAAAGTGTATGGTGCTGTTATTATATAAAATAAACATTAAAAAAAGTTTCGTGCTGAAAATGGATTTTAAAATCTTCACATCATGATCTTTGTGGTTATCAGGTGAATAAAGATTTTTTTACCATTATCAACATTTCTGGCCAAACTTTAAAAATGAAACCATTTATTGCATACGGACTTTATAAATTGATATAATGGGTGTAGATTTTGGAATCAAAAATAGTGACTACATTTTGAAAAAGTTTAGGAAAGTGGATTTGAATTGTGTGATCATTTAGTTACAACAGAGAAAAAAAATAAGCAATAACGCTGAAATGAAAATTCCTATTTAAATGTCGATTTAAATTATAATAACTCGAAAATTTTAAGTTCATTGAACTTAACGATTATCGTTTTTAAAATATCCATAAATTTTTACTTATAGTTTGTTTCGTAGTTAACGTTAGTTTTGAATATGAAAATATGTAAACGATGATCTTGGCTGATAACATATTTAACTAGCTTAATTAATAACGATCGTGTATGGTTTTATAACCACTTATTTAAAATAAACATAACAGACACGCATAACTAAATCTCAGTTCTTATTAGCCTTGTTCTGAATTAGTCCCGAATCTGCCCTGAGCCTTCTTCTGGTCACTGCAAAGAGCAATAGCCAATAAGATACAGGGACCGAATTTTTTTTTTTTAATTTTCTACTTCAAAAAAAGAGTAGTGAAATAAAGCATAATTTACCTTGTGAATTGAAAACTATTTAACATACTTTTTTAAAAACTAGATTTTTTATTTTTGTAAAATATCTCATGAAAATTCAATGATTTGTTTAAATGTGTGGGTGCATAGTTACAGTATTTGTGTATATTAGTGCACATGTACCATAAAACATTTTGAGGTAATTTATATTTTGAAAATATCTTTTGTTTGCTTGTACTGGTTTTTATTATTTCGAATGCAATATTTAAATTAACGAATTAACTACATATGTAAATCGCATTTATAATAAAAAAGCTTTCTTATTTGGTATATCGGAATGAAATGCTTGAAACTGAGTATTCATAGGATTACGTAATGGATTTAAAGCTTCGCATTTAAACTGGTTACTTAAATGATGCAAATAAAAGGTTTATATCCGTTGTCAAACTATAGAATACTCGTAATTTATTTAAGATATTATTATTGTTATAAACCATTTTAATACGTACCTTAGATCGCTTAAATGTCAAAAATCCGAAGCTTATAAAAAAAAGTAGTAATAATTTATCGTCAGGTCCGCGGTGCAGTGCCCAACGTCGTTGGCTTCCGTGACTGACTGCACGGGTCCGAGTCCCAGTAAGAACGGCATTTATTCAGTAGATTTGTCGATCCTCTTTGAAGACACGGGTGTTTGTGTTCTCTACAAATTCCTACCCATCTATCCGATCCTCTAAACGGGTGTTGCGAGAGCGACTTGCTAATTACTAGCCCTGTTGACTAGAAAAAGGTCGGCCGACTGCGTAACATACAGTTCTCGTTAAAAAATAATGTTGTGAGTTACCTTCATTAGGAGAGCCATGTGCTCCAATTTGGGGACGGACATTTTGCGATTGGTCATAGCGTCATAGGTATAATTGATATTTTCTTTCAATTCTTTCGACCATTACTTGTATTTTGATTTGCAATACTTCTATGCAACCTATGAGAATCTTAAAAAGAAAAAAAATGGTTGTCTGTAAAGTCGGTTTACGGAAGATAGTTTAACGTGACACGTAACGTCATAAGAAAACATTGATGAAATGATTGCATACTTTTATGAATAAAATGGAATCATTTTTATTGAATTATCAGTATTTTGTATGGATACGAAGAAGGAGTGAAATGAAATCTACAATTTTTTATTGATATATTTTATTCGCACTCATTAATTCAAGGATTTATTACCTTTATTGCCGCAATTGTTGTTGTAATATAAACAATGAAAACCACATTAACATTTCACTTCACTTTATAAACAGTTGTAAACAGATCACGTGTAGGTACTGTAGGTGTATAAGTTGTGTGCTGCCGCTGTCTCTTTTCTACTCAGACGCATCGACCAATCGAGTGGAAGAGAGATAGATGCGGCACAATCCGAACGATAGGCCGATCGTGCGTCTCTATCGCTTATCCGCGCTCTCGCTCGTACGCTTGCCTTCGGCGTAACGCGACAAACGGGACAATGAGTCATGTTTTTTCGTGCATGCAGCGGGCGTTCATCGATTTATAAGACGTTGTCACGTCAAAAATATATAACTAAAAATACTAAGTTATAAAAAATAAAATATTAATAGGTTTACAAAAGATCAATTGATGACATAACAGCTGACAATTATAGTGAATGCTCATTTCAAAAATAATGAAAGTTATGTTTTTTTGTATTGATTCTACATTATTTATAAAGGTCAAGACCTTCCTCATCGTCAGCATTACAATAAAAAATAAATACAAGCAGGGCTATTTCAATATAATAAATTTATAATAATTTAAACTATAGATATTCATAAAATTATGAATACATTTAATTTAACTATCAATAATTATAATGTTAACGACCTCTTACAAATCAATAACCACAAACCTGTAGTCAATTTAATATTTACAGTACAATAATATATATTATTTCAAAAATAATTATATCGATATCATGTACTTATTTGGGAATGATTCCGAAAAGAACTTTGTTAAAGTTGAAATAAAGATTGTTTCCGGAAGCTATATCGGTTGCTGTTTTTTTAACATGTACACTCCCGGCTTAGAGCATATGGACTCCTCGCGGAGCTTATTTAAACTACGAGAACTGCTTATTACTCACTTTCTCAACCTCTCTCAGAGTAGGGATTGTAAGGATGCAAGGACTAAGAAAATATTAGTGGTAAGTTGATCTTTCTTGTTGCGTGCTACAATTTTTTGCGATCGGAAAGGTGGGAATGGATTATTAGCAACACAAACACACACTGCCTTCGAACAGAATCGATTTATCGACTGAAAAGATCTGCTCGAGTCGGGAAGCCAGCGACGTTGACAATTGCACCACCATATCAATTGTTACAAACAAAAAAAAATGTATTTATTGAGATAAATGTAAATGAAAAGATTTGTTTATTTTTTTTTCATCAGTTAATCTTCCTCGCGGTGAGCTAAACTTCTCTTTATAAATTTAATTTTAAAAATGTAGTTTTTTTTTTATCAAATGTACTACGATGGGTTAATTTCATTGAAGCTAATTTCCTCAGTACATATGTTTTTCAAATAAAGTTACATAGCAATCCGACGACATATACCGTGTCAATATCCTACATAGACGAGAGCAACCCAACATTTTTTGTGCCCAACCGCCGTCAGTCTGTGGTTAAAAACGAAATGAAACCGGAAATTTTGAAATTATTTCTGCGAAGATTAAGCACGTACTTTTGACAATCTTATATTACAACTTTCACTGATTATAAATTTATATAAACTACTACATATCGCGTGCACGAACTGTTTGCGAAAAAGCATCGGCTCATTAAAATCGAAAATGCATTACGAACATCTCTGCAAATTGCAATTGAAAGTAACATAACATGAGTGTAAATTATTGGTCCAATACGTTTTAATAAATATTCAATTGGACATTTCTGATTCATTGTATTGAAGTACATAAAACAACGCACAAAGATATTCATATGTCGCTTTTTTATAATAGTAAATATGTTATCAAATGGATACAACAATATTTAAAAATGGAAGAAGTCGTGTCATTTTAAAATAAGAATATTAACAGTAAAACATATCACGTTTAATGTGTTCACTGTCAATACTTGTTGCGATGGCATTACATATAATAAAAATATCAAAACATTTTTAGTACTCATAACACATACAATGTATTAGATCAGGACCGGTTTCGTTCATAGCGACTATAATCAACTAAACACCATCAGTTGACAATGCTAATAAACCGGTCTTGATGTAACAAATTGAATGTGGAATAAGTACTAAAAATGTTTTATTATTTTTATCATATCTAGTTAAATAAAACTCTGATTTTGCATGAAAACGGTTTATTGCAAACACACAAGTTCACACGGGTTCACAAGTTAGTGGAGTGTAGTATTTTTGAAATTTGGGTGTCATTACAAAGTCCTGAATACATAACTATGTATATCTGTCTTGATTCTGTCTGAAAATAACTTCAAGGATTTCTACTGAATGGAGTTTTAATATTATATTTTGTACTTTTCCATGAACTGACGTCAGTTCAAGTTCATTTGTTCACTTTAAAAGCCTGAAGATGCAGGAAAGCTATTCCTGGGTCATTAGCGACGAGGCACACGGAAAAGTAGAAGCGAGTGAACTTTTTTATATAATAATTTGCATTTGGATGTTTTTTTAGGTTTATTAGAATCGTTTTATCATACGAAAAGGGAATGTTAAAAAATCGTATTTAATGCTTATTTGTCTGTTATTTACTACAGTATTTTATTTAGTCGGTGCCTGTGGTCTAGTGGCAAGAGCTTTGTCTTAGCGATCAGGTGGCCCGGGTTCAATTCCCGGCAAGGTCAGATTTTTTCAATTGAAAAAAGAGATCTTGGGCTGGGTCCAGTATGTTATTTATCGTTGATTTTGTGTACAACTGATTCATTATTTATCATCTAGTTATTCTCGTATGACTTCCACAACTAAGAATATTTGGCGCATTGGCGTAAGCTTTAAATCCAAATATTTTTTATAATGAAATTTTCGTGATAAAATTTTCTAAAGTAATTCCAATTATTTATAAGCACACCACTTAGCACTGTTTGTATTATTATGTATAATAATAATTTGATATGGTCTTGGTTCGTTTAAAAAATTGTCTGTAAATACATGCGTTTTTCATTACAATTGAAATGAATATGAAATTTGACCCAGCTGAGGGTTCAGTACAAAACGCACCGATATTCTTTTTGAATAAAGAGATCTTTAAGTTCACAATAAAAACCTATTGTATTTTCGTGAGATCAATTTTATCGCCGCCTATTTTTTGCATGCCATGTCCGAAAGAAAGTGAATGAATTTCTCCTTCATTTATACGAAAGTGTCAGAAAAATAATACAAATAGCGTGCTCTTGACATTGTGTAAAGTGGATAATGGAAATACTTGTCGAACGATGACGGATTGGTTGGCAAAATAAAATAAAAAAATTTGACCGTTTCCTATTTTGACGCAGTATGAGCGTCCGTAGAATTGAAAATTACTTTATTAATATAATATATTATATATAATATTTATGAATATGTAATTATAAAAAAATAATAAAAAATATTCACTTTGAAGATGGTCACTACTTAGTGGAATGACAATATAATATGAATAAAAACAAATTTTTAGTACTTAGTAGATCAGGACCGATTTCACTCTCGTCATCAGTTGATAAAGCTTGCGATGAACGAAACCGGTCATGATCTTAATAAATGTAATTTGGAATAATTACTTAACACGTGCTACTATTATTTTTCAATAAAATAAAATTATAACCAATACCATATGTATACAACTAAAATATCCACGGTTACTAAATTTCTCATAGACGTAGTTACCCAACGGTTGTATTTGGGCTCAGTCCGTTCGATTTCGAGGCCAGAATTCTAATCTCTCAATAAAAACATTCTTAAATTGAACTTTTAATACATCAATTGATATCTAAATATCTATGGAAAACTAGGTGTTCACTGTCACTTTTTGAAGGCATCATTTTTAATAAATAAAACATATTTAATAGCACTACTTTTAGTCATCGCGAGCATTATCATAAGTTGATGTTTGAAACTGGTTCTGATCTTAATATATCTAATGTAAAATAAGTCGTAAAAATATGTTATTATATTGATTATAATGCCATTCCACGAAGTATTGACAGTGAACACATTAAAAGTGATCTTCTGATAATGACTGATATTATCTGATTTTTTAAGCATTTAATTGAACATCTATAAATGGAGAAATTCCAAGTCAATTTGTAACGATTCATTAATTACATTTAAGTTAAATAGCTTTACGTAGATAATCTATTGTCCGGTCATTATTTTTTCGCATTATGAAAGAAACGCTTTTATTATAATGAACGTGATTGAAATACAGCCCGTCAACGAAAGGCTGGCGTGGGAATATTGAGAGTGTTCTTTCTCATTCTCATACATGACCGGCTATTATAATGCTCGAGTACTGTCGATCAAAGAATGCTAAGCAACCTTATCTTAATATCGTTTCTTGTATGATAAATGACCAAGTGATGAACAAAGCTGTAACAAATTGAATTTTGCATTAGAGTTCTAATTATTTTACACCTTCTGTTTCTAATATTATTAACATGTCATCGTAATTGTTTGATTAATAAATTATCATTCTTAGTACAAAACGGAAAATTTCTTAAATACCGATTTTGAAAAACGAGTTTAATTGAATAAATTACATATACAAGCTATTCAACAATTAAATACTTTAAAAAGAATTTCTTTGCCAATTTAAAAATCGAGTGCAATTTACAAAAATATACTTAAATTCGGCGAAAAAAAGATATATGGTTGATAGTTATTTCGGCTTACGCTATCGTCAGAACCAAATGTCGTTAGCCGAAATAGCTAGAAATCATATATCCTATAATTTTTGTGGAACTAAAATACAATGCTATTTTTTTTCACCTGTTTATAATGGAGTTCTACCAAGTTAATGGCAATACAATCAATAAACTCAACTTAATTACTTGTTGGGTGGCAATGCAGGCTCGAATCCTAGAATGGAAACTCTGATACGCTGATATAATAAATTTAATGTTATATACTTCATAAAGTAATGTGTGGATTTGCTCCCAAATAAGTGCTGCTATTTATGTAATATTTACATCCCTTACTCACATTGCTAATCCAAAAAATAATATTAATAAGAAAGAATGGATCAGCAGCATGTATTTTTTATAGCCGCTATTTGTATATATCTGATATGAGAGATAACACCCAATTTTCGTTCAACACCTCAAGTGGTGATACTTTATTTAAGGAGTACGTTTGCTCCAGATTGGGAGTAGCGACAAATGTTAAGAGTTCTAGTACAATATTGGGCATATTTTATAACAGAAAATAAATAATACAATTGTTTTCGTCGCGTCTGTACGTTTGTTGAAATAACTATTATATAAATCGTGAGTATAAAAATCATTTCGATAAAAAACGTTCGTCGTATATCGTTGCGAATATTTTCACTATCGATTGGTTCCATTCGGTTTATTCCATGCCGTTATTTTACTGTTACTAAAAAATAGTTGTACACGAAATATTCGTTGAATTTACGATATGCAATCAATGTTTTCAATTGAACAAAGAAAACGAATATATGATGGCAATAAACAGCGAAAACCTATTAACTGTGTGTGTGTGAATTGTTTATGGCATACGATTTATTGACAAAAATAAAACTTAGAACTTCCTCTACGTTTATGCACCAATTTTAATGGAATCAATATTAAAATGAAGCAAAATTTTTGCAAACATTAAAAATATGTGTTAAAAATTTCTGCTAATTAAAATTTGTATGAAATCATTATCTTTATGACTATTTCATAAATAAATGTTTCAACTAGACATTTTGAAAGGTTATTCATCTTCACTAAAACATGATTTAATTATAAAAAAAACAGTCTTACCAGAAAGTCACTGTTGCAAATACATCAAAATTGTATCTAACAATAATGAGCTGATTACTAATTCCTTTAGCTCATACGACTAAAGATGGATTAATAATGTGAATTACAAGAAATAAATATGATGCTTTGAATGGATCTGCATAATGAGGGAATAAATTAAGGATATTGAAAATAAAGTTGGAAATGAATTTAAATCCAATTTATGTATGTTTTCTATATCTTCCCAATATTTAAATGGAAAGTTATCTTAAGACTGTTTTCACCTAATTATAATAGATCAATTTACCGAGTCAATATTGTTATTTTAATTGCATTTTTCTTCTATTTAACGTAGAAAGATACTAAAAAATTGACTATCAATGGTAGATTAATAATATGTATTTTTAAAGTTTTTCAATATCTGATATAAAATTTCTTGGCCAAGTTCACAAAGGTCACAAACGATTGTAGCTTTTTTACGTTGCGTTAAGTGATTTTCAAAACCACTTTTAAACTGTTTTCGTGACCCATTATTGAGATCGGCTAATGTTTTGTGTTTAGCTCAATTTGTTTTCGCTTAAAGCATAGTAGGTTTTGGTTGTCTTGTGAGGTATTTTGGTTATATAGCAACAACAATTGCTTGTTATTTTGGATAGTAAAAAGTTTTTTTTTATAAAAAGCTTAATTATAATGATAATGCAATTGCTACTCAGTGGGACCACGATCTATCGGTTTTCAAAAAATAAACCACTTAAACCAAAGAATAATGAAAATAACAACTATGTACAGTACAAAATAATAAATGAAAATTATCTACAATACATTAAAGTATATTAAATATGTACACATTTTACATTAATATAAGTGCGTTGTGATTATTAACATTTTGACTTTCTTCGGTGCCAAACATATGACTTAACGCAGTGCTCTTCAACCTGTGGTCCGCAAAAACTTTCATACTTAGAATGTTAATAAAATAGACGTGACATCAGACTTTTTGATTTTTTTATACAAAGCAAACATGTAAAGTTGTTACTTAAATCAAAACGCTCGTATGTCGAATTTCAACCAAATAAAAAATATCTATTTATACGGGTCACTCGCAGCTGAAACTGGAGAAAAAAAAATATTTTTTAATTATTTATACTCCGCCGTGGGTTAGTATAGCCGTAAGTCGAGAACTGTTAGAATGTTAATATATGGATCTAGTTGACGCCAGGTAGCTAAATATTTTTAACTTTTTACCGGTGCGCAGATGTGAAATGGTTGAAGTACAGTGATTTAAAACATAAGCGACAAAGTGGATAATACATCATTAAATAAGATAGTGGTTAATAATTAGCACTTATTTAATTTTTTGATAATTTTTTTACTAAATAAATATATTCTAAGGATTTCTATACAATAAATCAGTTTTGTATTTATTTGAACATTATTTGCAAATGATTCACAATCGGATAAATATATTGCAAGCGACGTATAAACGCTCATTTTAAATGACTATTCACAATTTTACTGAACGGTGATTTGTTAGTTGGATTAAATCTTACTACTGAACAAGGTGTGATTTATTGTTTATTTTTAAATGAGGTTATAAGATTTTACTTAGAACACAGTAAAAACATTTTAAAAGACAAACAAATAAATTGTACAAGTGATTTGAATCTGGTTTTTGAGGCAGTTTTATGATAACGATACAGGATGTTAAATAATCTTATGAAAAAGAATATGGCACAACTGAACATGAATTAATCTCAAATGATTTGTTGACTGTTTGATGTATTGGCAATCGGTCGTGAAATGATTTTTTCTTGTTAAGAATTTTTTTTCATCGAAAATATCAATTTAAAATTAACAAATAATAAGAAATTGGTATATTCTGGTCTCTTAGTTGTATGTGTAAAACAGGTTTATTATATTTCAATAAATGGAGTATAGTCCTGCAGACGTGTAGACACTTGCATTATACTCTAAGACTTTTTGATTTGTTGCATATTTCTTCCGAATAATATATTTGTGACCAACGCAGTGACGGCTCATGTATCGGTTCTATGGGGCACTGATCCTTCATTTATATTCAAACAAAAACCAACATAACAAAATATAAATTTCAAATTCCATGGGTGTTCCCATACAATTATTTTAGGAATCAGCGGTACAGACATGCTTCGCGTACGGCGCCGACGTATTAACCACGCCACACGCAACATGTATACAGAGAAGTTTTGTTAAATTAGTGTTAAGATCTGCCTATAAAATTATGAATACATGGATCAGCTTGCACTAGTTTTTGTCATATATTGTTACGCTTAGTAATGACTGAACCCTTCGCGAAGCATCTCTTAAGTAGACGGAAGAGAGATTTCTTTAGGAAGCGTCTTTTTAACCAACGGTTTAAGAACCTTGTCCTAAAAATGCAACGGAGTTTGATAAGAAGCAATTAAAACGTCTGAAAATACTATGGACATAAATTAATGATAATCTATAGATTAACATTATATTTTTTGTTTGTCGCTAAAACCCTTATTGTATAATATAAATTAAAAAAATATATATGATATATTTTATCTTGGCTTACAGCCTGATTAAAAATATATTTTTATCTACGCACACCATATTCTAATTTACCACTAAAACCGATATTGAGTGATCAGTTTGGTATACCTAGACTGATCTAACCAAACTTAAAAAAGCAGTTAAAGAGAGATAAGAGATGTATTATTGATTGCTAATAATAGCATTCGTTAATGCTATTTATCCATGTGATTCATTACATTCTGAAATAATTATTTGATACAGATAATTTATCATATATCTAAATTGATTTTCGTGTGACTTGTTTCGTTTGACATTATCTAAATAGATATTTCGTTTGAATTGTTCATGAATCTTTTATGTCAAACCAATTTTTCGAGTTTTTTATGAAAGGTGGAGCAGCTCCTTTCCATCTTGATTATTAAAGATGGAAGTCGCAAAATTTTTACTTTTATAACACAAAAAACTGTTGTCTTTAATGCTCTTAAAACTTGTAAAATTGCACGTTTAGATAACAATTTGCAACCTATCTGAGAGATGATAATAAATGAAAAAATAACACTTAGCAGTTATACAAAATACGTTGATTCGATCAACCATTTATATCCAATTTTCCCTATTTATATATCGGATAACTGTGATGAAAATTGTAGTTTATTTAACAAACGGACTATGCTTTACTTTGCATTTTCTGAACCAACAGCATATGAATGGCAATCACTCCACTTTAGAGAATGGTACATTTTTGTCGTATAAGTAGATATTCCAAGAGAGTTGGCCCGAGGGTAATTTTCATTTACTATTCAAACCTGTATTATTGTGAAATGATTATATTTTGTGGTCAGATTTTTATTGTGCCTTATTTCAACTGATTGGTATCAAACGAAAGCTCAAAAAACATAATTCTTTACTGATTCGAAAGTAAAAGTAACAACGTACATATGTGTGGTATACATTTATAAAATTAAAATAAACCTACGCGTCATTATGGTCTCAGCGGTTAGAAATAGTAAGTGCTAAATTGGCGTACCGGAAACATGAAAATGATAGTGTCATTACAATCAAATGATATTTTTTTACTTCATTCATTTGTCGTATGATTAGATAAATGATATGTAAATTAAAAAAATAGTCTTACAAGATGTACTTACGCTCTATTATCAAGAAGTCACATTGGAAGAATATGGTATGTATGTGATTGTTGATATTCTCTTTAAACTATTATCGATTTCATTCTTGGTAAAACTATGACACTCTACTTAAAATACAATTAACTATAGTAAAACGAGTGAGTCAGATAACTAACTTTGAGTAAATATTGTAATGATACGTCTTATTGTAAATAAAATATAAATTTTTTACACATTGTTTCAGCAACATAATCCAATGTACTTGTGTTTGGCGTAACACAGTGTGAAATAATATAATGCTGAAATTGAGTTGAAAAATTCTTTTGATGCCATGGTTATAGAATTATAGATCAAAAAACTTGGTTGATAGAAAAAATCACTTTATTCTAGAATTAATTTAATGAAACGAGTATTATATATATATTTTACGTATTGATATCGAAATTCCATCAAGCACCTTCTGCCGGAATCCTAAATTGATTAATATTATTTGTGACTATTCTTGCTCTTTCCTACCAATATCGTTATTTGTACAAATCGATGAAAGATAAAAATCAAAATTAATATTTTTGAACATATAATTCTTTAGCCAATGACATTCTGGAATACTTACAAGTAACAAGTGGATAGTTGACAATATGCGCTGTAGAGAAAGTAAAATATTTATGTCGGACGGAAAAAAACCCTTACATCAATAAATACTGCAAACAAGTTGGCAAACAGCACCGCTTGGTTTGCTCAAGTAGGTAAGTATTGTGATTTACCCTTTGCTTGCAAAGTGTAGTGTGCGCAGCTATTATTCTGAGAAAGCAAAACGAGCTTTTATTTTTCCATCTTTGGTTAGAAATCTGCGTGAGAAAATATGTCTGTTAAAGTTTACCCATTGTAGACAGCGTAATTGCTTTTCGCATTTAACTTACCAAACCACAGCATAAACTAAAAACATAGATTATTTACGGAAATTCATTCTTTTTAAATCATTATTGTAGCGGATATATATTTAGTCAAGTTTCTTTGAGAAGTTGTTATTTTTGACGTTCATAAAATCACTAAAAACGTGACTATTAAAATATTATAACAAATCGTTACCTTACTTTGAAAATGTTCTAATTGACATTTTTGATTTAATAACGTTTGTATTACCGCATTCTATCATATATATTAATTTCATAATTATTTATGGTTGAATAACGGAGTTAGCAGAATTCCTGATATCCACTGCATCTGCACACTTTTTTTACTAAGATTGTCATCATTATTTCCATCATTTGATATGTATGAACATTATTTCTCAGCAAGAGTTTTGAAAAAATATGCTTAAAATAAGTAATTTGAAACATTTTTACTTGTTCCAAGTGAATTTTAATCAATCGATTCTTCAAACGCTCATATCTCAAAACAGTGTCGCAGTAAGAACCTCTTCAAAGTAAGGTGTCGAAATAACAAACTGTGAAGCATAAATGACTTGATTGATAAATGATTTTACGTCTTCCATGAAGTAGGAAAAGAATAGTATCTACCACTTAAGTATAATGTTACAGTCAAAGAGGCGTGTCCAAATATTCATTGATTTCTTACTTGTGCCACCAATTAAAATAAAATTACGACAACAGTAATTAATGTATTTTATTTAACCTCGGAGTTTCAAAACTTTATTTGACATGAGAGCATTATAGATGTTGAAGTAAGAAAATCATTTATCAAATAGAGAGTCATGCAATAGGAAACTACTTACGGATGTGGTTTTTCTGCTAAACAACGCAATAGATTTCATATAACATAGTTACTTCTTTGATATCCTTTTTAAGAAGAAATACATCTTATCAAGTTTGCGACCGCAGTCCATTTTTTCATTGCTTAAGCTACGTTGAAAGCGGTCGGTGGTTCAATTTTAAACCACTTAAATTGCGTAGAATTTCATATTGACCATGCTAAAAAAACATTTATTGTAAGATGTTATAGTTTTTGTGCCAAAACCACAATGAATGACGTCTGTAGATGAGAAAACGAATGAGCCGTGGAAATTTATCTATTTTTGAATTCTCCAATTTAAAAAACGCTATAATAAAACTATGTTTCGTTATTTTTTTCAATACAATTACATCTTATCGATTACAGACGTATACTATACTGAAAATGGTAATACTGAAGCTGACTTATTTCATATTTTATGTGGAAGTAGAATTTACTTTATCAAAGTCGTAGGTATAACTATTTTATAGTTTATACCTTACGAGAGCACGTTGTTCTCAATTTCAGTAGATTATCAAGAATATTCTTTTTATTTTTAAAAATATTCTTGGATAAAAATAAGGTTTATTAACATACGTCATGTTACAAGTGCCTGCTTGACTGTTTGAAGTAATCAAACTTTCTGCTTTTGATTTTTATGTTCAAAATATTTAACAATATGTATCAACCAAAACTGGTCATTTTCTTATGCATTCATAATTAATAGTTACTTTATAGATTCTGCAGTATATTTTAAGTCTTTTTAATCTCATGATGATACTGTTAGTATATTTTTTTAAATAATCGGTAAAAAGTCAGCGTGTCATAAAATTACAACTAAAAATATATTTTTTGGTATTTAGATCAGTGATTTACATTATGGGAGAAAGGCCGGATTATCTATTCTCAGATAGTTCGAGGGCCACATCGGTAAAAATGATTATACTATAGATATTTTTAGTGTCTATCAAATTGAAAATTTCATTGTTTTATATTGTTCTTCCATCGTCCGTAAAAGGTTCTGAAGAAAAAAGGTGATTAATATTTATCATTGCGGGCCACATGAAATGTCATTGAGGGCCGCAGGTTGTGCATCACTGATTTAGATACTATCAAACTGTTATGCTGGACACTTATATAAAGTTTTAAGAATATTTATGTTCCTTGGACATCTTACTAAAGAAAATCAGTGAACTATTTTTTACTGTAAAAAATGAAAAGTTACGATTATATAAATATTGTAGCTGTCCAAATAAAGCTACTTATTTTTGCAATAAGCTATCCACCAAAAACATAATAAATTCACACGAAGTATTAGTTCATTCATTAGCACTAAGTTAAGAAGTTAAAAAAATAATGAATGCTTGATATGATCGAACACCTTTTGTTCGATTCTATATCGAGATGTTTTTTAGCCTTGGGAAGTGAAGAATTATTTATAGAATAAAAGAAAAAATATTTTCAATGCGAAGCCACACAATACAAATTCTTTTCATTGATTGATCGTTAAATCTTTCGTCTAGTAAAATGAAGATGATAATATTTGGTTTTGAGCGATGTACGTTTAATTCATGAACATATGTATGTATGTATCTGCAGTGGCAATTTAGCGAAGGGTGTCAAAAAATATATATTATAAGACCTCTTTAAACTTCTTGCTTTTCATATTTAATTTCCTAATACTAAACTTCATTTATGCACAATCAAGCTATGTATGATCACTAATACCGAAACGTATTTAATAGATATACTAAATCAAGCGGTTAGGTTAGGTTCGAATCGTATTTACAATTTATATTGCATTGAGTTTTGCTGGACTAAATCTAATCAACTCACAACAGTCAAATAAAAAGTATATTAGAGGAAATATATTCGCTCAAAGTTAAGTAAATAAGAAAAATATATCTACGAGAACTGATTGTTAGTTATCTCTGAAAAAGGAAATAAGTCAAATAATGGTTGCAACCATTTGAAACATATGCCTATAAGTAAAGATATTCAAATATTTAATATTATGCACTTAGTCAAAAACACTTAAAGAACATGTACAGGGGATAATGATTATAAAATAAAAACGTTAAAAGTTGTCGGAAGGTATTTGATTGTGTGGTTCACTAATAGTCGTCAATTAATTAATTGATCGATGGAATGAGTCAGCTTTTAGCAGAAATCAAAATTAACTTGTTCCAAATTAGATAATTAACATTGAATTGTATAAAAGTAAATAACCAAATAGTTCCACGCATGATTAATTAATTGGTAATTTTCATTGAAAAAAATATCATTCAAATTAAACAGCTTACACAATTAAGATATTTTTTTCAAAATGATAAATATACTTAAGGATTTATATTCAAATTTATTATTTCATTGCAGATATTATTATATCTAATGCAAACCCCCCCCCCCCCACCAATTGATTAAGCGCCAAATCATATTGTACTAGTGCCATAAACATTTTATTTCAAATACTATTTTTAAATCAAGAGAGAGAAAATTCACGGTGAAGCCAATTCACAGGATATATTTTAATTGATTACAAGGTCATTTAAATTTTAAAATCGAATTTTCGCCGTAATTCTTAATGTATGCAAAATTAGTAAATTTTATTGATAACATTACATTTTATGGCAAAGGTGAGCTTTGTTACTATCCATTTTATTCAAGAAGTTGTAAATGTTTAATAAAGCGTCAGAATTTCTAACAGAAAAGAGATACTAAAGGTAAATTCTAAGAAAATCGAAAGCATATCGAAATTAGTCGTTTTCATTTTTAGATTAAGCTGTATATTTTTTCTTTAAAAAGTGGAAGAATACCTAAGGCTGATGTACATACAGTGAGTGAGTGATTTGTGATAATAAGCATACTGATACTTTCTTATTATTTTTTTAATTGTTTGTTTAATAAAAATAATAATACATTTTTAGTACTTTTTCCACATAAAATTTATTTGATCAGGACCATTATTATAATGCCTTTCCATCAAGTATTGACAGTGAACACCTTAAAAGTAATTGTTTGTTTGTTCGTATTTTATGTGTTACCATACCGTTCATCCGATTGCGATAAGACTTTCTCAACATTTTGCTTGCACTTGCGATAAAGTTATAGGCAAGGTACAATTAACTTGTGCGTGTTTCGTACCAAAGACAATCGGCAAATGTCATCGATACCAATCAATGTTAGTGAAACTAAATCGATTTTTTTTTTCTCAAATATTCTGCATCCGAAAGCACTTCAATAAACATAAACACTTGCTTTCTTTGAGTGACATTGCAACGCTTACCGGGTACCAGCTAGTATTACATATATTATTTATTCAAAGATTTTTCTGAAAATTATTTATTTTTCTTTTAATACAAAACGGAGGTGATTTTCAAAAATATAACTGCGCAAATTGTACTTTTTCACATCCAACAAAATAACAATGGCAGTAGACACTATCATAATAATATATTATTCAAGTTTGAACAAATTTTATTGAGATTTTTAGGACTCAGGTTTCATAAATAATTTTCTAAATCGATTCATCGGAACGTGATTTATTATATGAGGTATCTATTTGACTTTAAGGTTGTCTTTATTTTTTTAGCCTTAACGCTTCGATACTAAATTATGGCTTTTCAGCGTGGAGATGAAACAGTGACTTCAAACCGTATTGACGTGAAAGGTTTATTTGAATTTTTTGAAACAGTTACAAAATTCAATGTTTATTTCAGAATAAATACCATCATTGTTTCAAAATGAAACATTTAATTATCAATATTACTTTTTAGTGTGTCCTTAAACTAGACTATAAACTCATTTGAAGATACTATAAGAGAACATGTTACGTTGAAACAACTGAAATGGAGTACAATATTTTGTATTATTTTAAGCAGGGTTGATGTGGATGGTGTTAATTAGTGTTGATTAATATCATTAGTTGTAGTCATATACAAAATATATTACATTTTCAAAGTACAAAGCCAATTCAATAATATCACTAAACCATAATAATAAATTCAATAAAGTTTGGTTCATAAAAGATTCTTCTCACAAATTATTTCTAAAGCCGAATATATTTCATAAATAAACACATTTCTTCTATACCACCAAGAATAGACAAGTTGGGTTTGCCCACCACCACCCGTTGTGTATTTGCTGCCAATGTTTTATGACCCCCTTTCCCAACGCTATCGGCATAGAAATAGGAAATTACCCCTCACATTCATGGCTCAAGCAGATTTGCACGGGACTGATTTTGAACCAAGTGTGCTTGAAAATAGAAAATAAAAAAAAATATGAAAATAAATTAATATTGAAAAAGAGTGACTAGCTCAGCCACTGAAATCAGTTTTATACAAAGTATCCGAGAAGAGACAATAAGGGCCGAATGTATTTGAAGAAAAAATTCAATCAAGAGTATAAAAGGTTTCATATCAATGTCTCAAGACGCCACGCCGCCTTGTAATTTGATTTGAATGTAAGACATGAGTTAAAGTATGCCAGATGAAGCGTAAAAATCCTTGATGGAATATTTTTTTATGGCCAAATAAAATCTGCCAGTTTATACAGCCATTAGAAACAGATATTTGATACTGCTTCGTTTTCATTGGTAAACGCCGACACTTTTTATTAATGAAATAAATTAACATCTATTTTTTTAAATTTCAATTGTTGAAACCGAAAAACTATAACTGAATAAAGAATTAATTGGCAAAATGATTAAAAAATAGTTTAAAATTTCTTTTATACATTTATATTAATTGTGTTTATAAAAAATTGCCAACTCTGATGGCAATACGCCAAATATTTTTTAATATGAAAACCATACGAGATAAACTTTATGAGAAAATTTCTGAACCATTCGAGAACAACTCTCAACAAAAAATGACATACATACATAATATATGTACATAAGTACATCCATGTCCAAGCTCTCGTTTTTGTATCGTTGATATTTACAAATACCACCACTTTTAACTCCATCACCATTGTGCTAATTATAATTTCATTTGCAAGGAAAATGTTAGTAAAAAAAATATTTTATCATAATTTTCAGCAGTGTATCAGAAAAATGAGGTTACCAAACCAATACCAACTATCAAATTAAAACCAATGTTGCTTAATGTATAAGCATTTTCAGCTGAAATTCGATTCTTTTCAAAATGATTATGGCAAGAAAAATTATTAATTTATGAACGTTGTTAATAAACAAATAATAACTGACTCCTGATAACAAAATAATAATCAATCAATAAATATTTACGAGTTTAAAAATAATCGAATCGTTACATCTTTTGTTTTATTTAAAATGATATCATACGTATTATAAGAATTGTGAAAATGTAAAGATTTGACATTTAAAATGAGGTGTTACGGCATTGGTTCGGTAAAGTACTTTCGTTTATATTAAGAAAATCTCAGCATTCATTCTCCGAACATTAAATGTCATAGCAACGGACAATAATGGATTATAAATATAATATTTTATACTTATTGATTTAATATGCATATCAAAATATTCTTAATTGTAATAGAGTAAAATTATGAATTGTAACAAACAACATTTATATGATCTCAAAATTTCTAAATTAGCCATTGCTCTGATTCTTTATTGTCCTTTTTCATCACATGCCTCACCAAGATGGAGTAATAAGGTAGTTTTATAACCATTTCCAATCTGGAATATATTGATTCCTAGTGAAGTTTATTTCAATAAACAATAAGAGAATTGCTATTTTGCATAGAGTAGGTGTTAAAAGGATAGGAATATAACAGGGCTAGTGGTTAGCATATTGTGAATCGTCATTCATATCTCAGAACAGAAATCAATAAATCGATCGGAAAATGAAACTGCCCGGACTGGGATACAAGCCAGTGCGTTCCGCAGCTATACACAATGCCGTTGACACTTGAACGGTTGAGAGTTATGCCTTGCGGTGCATTGAAATATAATGCGTTTACTAATAACTGCTGGTTTTTTTGTCTCTCAAATAAAGAAAATGAAGTTAAAAATACCGATAGTGTGTTCGACTATGACCCGATTGAAAAAATACAATGCAAAAGCTTCTTTTTAGATATACGAGCTATTGAGGCCCGAGTGTGACGTTATCTTTAATCTATACTATTACAGCAGTCGCAGAATAAATAATAGATGCACTTGATTAAAATGATATAAAAGATATGATACGCGAAATATTGACAACAAATCGTTATTCTATATTCAATATTCTCACCTAACAAATTATTTAGACCAAAGGGTCACTGTTGGAATAGTTGCCCAACTATTTTTTATGCTAATTAGTTTCGAGTGTCAATTAATTTTCGACATTTTTTCGATACGTATTTGCATGTCAGTGCGATTATGAATCTCGTACAAGAGTAACCCGAAGGCTAAATAAATTCCACGCATACCGAGACACTTGTCATGAGCCGAACGAGGTGTGTGAAATACTTTATCGCGCTTATACCTTTTGGACAGTGATTATTGTGCATGATACTACCGGAAATCGCAAACCGTTTAATTTCGATCATTATGAATATTTTTGCAACAAAATATTTGGAGCATATGTGTTTTTGATCTATAAAAGATTTTATTTATGCTAAGGTGTTGCTCGATGAATAATTTACATCGAGTTTGTACAGATTTAACGGTGGTTAGGTTAGTCAAATAGCATAGTAATAAATTGAAATTTTGGATTCATGAACAGGTATTCCAAATGTTTGTTAAATTTTACATTTCAATATCGAATATTAAAACTTCCAAATAGTTGTATATTTTTTAAGCACAGCGAATTTTTTTACTTATCCTGATGTAGAAATAACTACTCAGTGTTGAAAATTCATTGATTAAATTGATTTATAGTTTAAACATAACATACTATAGTGCAGCGATGTCCAATTGGAACCGTTTGCTATGCCAATCCAAAAAATACTGGTTTTTAGTGGGCCGTGCATATAAAAAACAAACAACCTAATCGAAATATGTAATAGCAAAAAAATATATGTGGCGTTTTTTTTTACATATTTAAAATCTACTAGCTTACATCAAAGTGGATTGGTCATCGCAACTCGTCTTTTTTACTATTTTTGATTTCCATTTATATTTGGTCACAAACGCAGCTGCTTAAGTTACTGAGGTAGTCACATTGTTTTGAATAATTATTTTATTTTCTATTTTTTCAAGCACACAGTGCTTGTATACAAATCAGTTCGGTGCAGATCATCTCGAGCTATGAATGTGAGAGGTAGATTCCCTTTTCTGTAAAAATCGTTGTAAAAGGTAGTTATAAAACATTGGATGCACATACAAAATGTGGTGGAAAAACCAACTTTTTGATCTTGGTTTCTTTCTAGCATAGCTATATTTGTAAATCTGTGGGCGCTATTACCACGTTAGTCAATAAGCATCTATAAAAAATTACTTCATTCTTTTGTGTATATGAGAATCTCTAATCGAATGCTTTAATTAATGTTGTTACTTAATTTGAATACTCGGGCAGATGTTTACTGTCATTCATCTGATAATTGGAAAGGATTTTCAGAAGTTAGAGTTTCGTTACGAAGTCTTTTATGATTGAGTTCAGACGAGTTCTATTTTTTATGTATATACTTGATTTAATCTAACTAGGTTGACTTCTTTGCCAATTTTCAGTGTAATTTTTTTACTCCTATACCTTTAAACTAGGGCTGTGGAGTCGGTAAAAAAAGTCCGACTCCAACTCCAGCATTTACCAAAACCACGACTTCGACTAAAAACAGTTCAATATCATCACTTTTTTCCCTAATTTTCCTATTTATGTGTGTTCAATTAAATATCGACCCTATCAATGCGGCCAAAAGCCAAATTTGACATATTAAATGCAAAAATAAAAAGTTCAAACTTTTCAAAATTTCTAACTCCAACTCCGACTCCACAGTCCTGCTGTATTACTTTTTCTTTCAAATTAACTTTAAACTTTTTTCACATTACAAAAGCAATAAACTTATAATATTTGGGTTTGGTAATTTACATATAAAATAAAATAAATTAATACAGTAGGCCGCAAAGAATCTTCAATTATGCCACGTGTTTGATATGGCTGCGCTAGCGTATAAATACGTGCAGCTATTTTAATCGAATGGGTCAAATGTCACACAGACTATTACGATTTGCAAAGGTGGGCTTTGGTAAAGTGTGAGATGCTCCGCACCTACTTTCCGAACGTTCGCTGCTTCTAAATGGCAGTGGGACATAATTCATAATCGCATCTTACCTACGAACTGTCTACTCGAGATTGAATTATCGATGGTAAAAAAACGTCGTGACGTAGCTTCCCATCGGTCCGTTTGTACCCCTTATGTTAATTGAAATGAAAGTCTTGCAGTCGATGTGTTTGAAGAGGAATTAGCAATCGAGCTCAATCGATATTGTTGTTTTGATGGAATAGAAAGTCTGCTGTCGGAGATTTATAGTTTTTTTTTATAGTTATTTAATATTAACATAATTTTTGAGTGGCATTTTTAATGTAAGCTAGACTAACATAGTATAGTCATAATAGTGTCAAATTTACCAGCCTGTCAAATGTGGCAACAGTAATTCTTAGTACACATTGACTTTCTGTACCGTATTACAAAAATAGTTTGATATAGATACGGACAGTAAAGAACATTATGTAATTATTAAGAAAAAAAAGCTATTGCATCCTTCTAAAATTCCTGCCATATGTACAGACTACAGACTGACCACGCTACTTATGAACTAGAAAGAGTGGCGATGTGATAATGTCCTGAATGACGCCCACAAAAAAAAGATTGCCAGAGGTCGAAAATTTTAAATTCCCTAATTTGATAAAGACCGAACGCGTGGGCTAAGTGCGATAGGTGGATTCTTGTGTCAGAGGGGAGAAAATTTATTTCTTTTAAACGGCTGCCGCACACTCGAGTGAACTGTTAAAGAAGTCAGAGTGTATGTATATGCATAATTTAGCTTCACCAAAAATAATATAGCAGTCGGCGTTTTTGGGAAAAATAATTTATAAAAAATACCTACATTCGGTTGCTGTGCTTACGGATTCGAACAGTTTCGTCAGTTGATTTTCCCATCGATTTATTAAAATCTATTCCATGGCCTTGGATGTCTATGATGCCTAAAATTTCCTACCACCTATTCGATCATAAAATCAGAGCGTAGCATAACTAATTAATCAACTACTAGTAATTTCCTAGCCATGTCTTTCTTTAACTAATCACCGCAAAAGATAAGTTGAACATTTTTAGCTGAGTAACAAATAGTTTTCTTAGAAAAACACTGTTGAGATACGGTTCATGTGGAGCATTCAAAGTGGACGTGGTTGAAAAAAAATACGATTAATTATTAAAATTAAATTTTATGAATTCCCGTCACAGCACTTATTAACAAAACAACATCTTGATATCTGTCTCATACTTCGTTCAATATTTATTAGTTCGGCGTATAAAATTTCCCTCGGACAGAAAAGTGTGTCAACAGAACCGGTTTCTCCGATCTCTGCCAGGGGGCAGTTAACCCTTTCACTACGTAATAAATAGTGTCGTGTCTGTCGAGCAGCAACGTATTTTTTTAAATGTACATTAACTGCCAGTAAATATTTCTTACAGGAATGTAAAAGGTATTGGCAATATAAATGACAAGAGATTGCGTGATAAATTTTCAAATTGCCGTATAGTGTATTATTATTTTATTCAATACATACCGGCTCATAAATATTTTATGTTGGTATTTATTACGAGCTTACTGCTGCATATTTATTTAAATAAATAAGTATTATATAAGTTGGGAGTATAGTTTTTTAATCTTATCACTTTTAAGGTGTTCAGTGTCAATACTTGGTGGAATGTAGAGACTCCAATTACCCGACATCTCAACTACTCGAGGTTCGAGTGGTAAAAACATTAAATACTCGAGTAGTTAGAGTAGATGTACCAAAATATATATTATTAATTCAAATTTGAGTATAATTATAGATGATAAATAATTAAATTAGCTTACTTCATTTCTTTGATAAATTTATTTCAATTTATAAAACATATATTTGAAAGATAATAGAGAATAAAACGTCTCACATTTTAAATTGGTTCGAAGTTTTGCTATTTTATTTAGACTACTAATTATTTGGTCAGTTTCTACTTCGATAAATGGTCAGTTAAAATAATAAATGGTCAGTTAAAATAAAAAGAACATGTCATAAATTTGCCTATTACGGCCATATTTGATAAAATTCACAATCTGTCAATCTAAAACTTATCATTTTTTAAAAATAGCTGACTATTTAATTTAAATACTAACCATTTTTAATAAATAACTAACCATTAAAATATATTACTGACCGTTTTATTTAATAACTGACCACATACACACTGATACAATGACAACTGACCGTTTATAACATTAACTGACCATTTTGATTTTTAACTGACCATTTATTTATTTAACTGACCAAAACTTGAATTAGTTACTGACCCATTAAATACATGCCTTTTATTTATCAACATTTTATTTTGTCTCTTGTCATGATAAATTTGTCATTGGTAAGATAAGTCAACAGGACGCAAAGCAAAACTAACAGAAGAAAGTCTCATATGGTAAAGTTATCGAGTACTTGAAAAACGGACGAGTATTCTCGAGTATTGAGTATTCGATACTTGAATTGGAATCTCTAGGCATTATAATTAAATCAGGACCGGCTTCGCTCATGGCGAACATTAAAATTTATAATCTAATGCACTTATATTGGTTTTTACTCTTGACCATCAATGCGATTTGCTTGTCCGTTCATGCACGACTTAAAATATTAATAATTATTGGAAAACTATCGATTTATATATATATATATTAGAACGATGTATAAAGATACGTTAAAGCATGATGTAACATTTTTTTAATGCAATCTATGCCAATAAAGCCATAACACTAGGGTATTTTTAGTTCCCCCTTCAGATCACACGATATTTTTCAGGGATCGTATTTCGAGGGTTAACGATCACAATGTCCAACAACCCGTTGCAATTTCAATATAACATTAAAGTTTTCGAAACTAAAATCTATTGCAAGATTAATTCTAGAAGAGAAATAATTTTACTGTAGGTAATATAACTTCGATTTATCCAAATGACTATTTCATAACGTGAGAGAACAATGTTAAATATACAATTTGCAGCGAGTCTTATTCTATCTACATCGTTTCCAAGTCCATATCAGTGTTGATTATTTACGAACACAGTGCTAATTTATCTGTCCAGTTTTACTACAATCTAGGTCTGACTAGCTAACATCAACACTATACAGATCAACAGTTCGTGATAAACTAGTCTCTAATCCTCATAAAAAAGAAGAAAAATTTGATTTTTGTAATAAAAAAAGGCATGTATTTAATGGGTCAGTAACTAATTCAAGTTTTGGTCAGTTAAATAAATAAATGGTCAGCTAAAAATCAAAATGGTCAGTTAATGTTATAAACGGTCAGTTGTCATTATATTAGTGTGAATGTGGTCAGTTATTAAATAAAACGCTCAGTAATATATTTTAATGATTAGTTATTTATTAAAAACGATTAGTGTATAATTTAAATGGTCAGTTATTTTTTAAAAATTATAAGTTTTATTTTGACAGCTTGTGAATTTTATCAAATATGGTTGTAAAAGGCAAATTTATGACATGGTCTATGAAAAATAATCGCATTAACTGACCATTTATTATTTTTAACTCACTGTTTTAAGTATTTATAACTGACCATTTATCGAATTAGAAACTGACCAAATGATGAGTAGTTATAAAAAAATAAGCATAATTTGTTTTATTAATAATTCTTTGAATTATTTGCATATCTTTATAACCACTTGTCTGTCATACCTTTTTTAGTCGTGTTTAGTTTGTGTGCTTGTTATCAGTTGAAAATGATTGCGATGAGCGAAAACAGTCCTAATCCTGATTTTTAAATTTAGTGTGGAAGAACAAGAAGATTTGATTTTAAGTATTGACAATAAACACCTAAAAGAAATTTTTGAATAACTAGATATAAGTGGACGTCCGGTCCGTGGTGCATTGGTCAACCGTTCCAGACCACCCGTGTTCGATTCCTGGTACGAGCATACTTTTTCAGTAGATAAATCGACTCTGCTCAGAGGCGATGAGTGTTTGTGTTGTTAAATCTCTTCCCATCTTTTCGATCCCAAAGAGTCGACGCATAGTGACAGCGATTAACTAATCACTAGTTCTCATATAATTAACATCCATACACTCTTCGAAAAAGAAAGGATGAGTAACTGAGTAACAAGCAGTTCTCGTAGAAAAAACGTATGTTGAGATAAACTCCGCGAGGAGTCCATACGCTCCAAATCAGGAGCGTTAAAAAAAATACAAATTTTCAACTTGTCAAATGAAACTGATTGCGTTGAGCAAATCTTGGTCAAATTGTGGAACAAAAAATCTTTCCGTCAAGAATAGACAGCTGACACATTTAATTATACGTTTTCGCAATCTTCTCTAAAAATATTTAAAAAATAAAACAGTTTCAATTATATTGCATAAAATATCACCATTAAAACAGGTTAGTCAGCACTATAATTTAATTTGTATTAGTATGATTCAACAGAAAAAAACCTTGAAATACAAAAGTCAATAAGAAAACTGCAATATTTACCTTCACGTAACAAAATTTGGTAGGTCAAATAAAACATGAATTTAAATAATCTCAACTTGTAAATAATTTCTGTTGATTCCCGCGGTCATTTCGTGGTATCTTTTTTACTACAAAGTAGCAATTATTTTTCAACTGAAATAGGTACGATTTTTATTCACACGTCTCCTCTTAATGTGGATATATCTACAAGATACAACTGCTTATTACCTAGTTGCTATTTTTTAAAAAGAATTAGGAGAAAAATGATACCGAAATAGTGGTTAGCTAATCGCTTTCGCTGGTGTGGAAGGTGAAAGAGAATTTTAGACAACACAGGCATCCATGTCTCCAAGCATAAATAAGCAATTCAATTCAAAATTAAACTGCCCTGACTAGGATTCGAGCCTGTGAGGTCTGCAACCGAAGCCAACAATATTGGCACCTGACCACGGATTTGACAAGTACAACAAATGTTTTAAGTTTAATTTCTCAGTATTTCGAATCCTGTTAATAATATAATTTTCTTACATAGAAATGAAATTTTTACTATGGTTGTTAAAGTCAGGGCTGTGAAGTCGTTGTAAAAAAATTCGACCACGACTCCGACTAAAAAAAGTTCAATTTCGTCACGTTATTTTCTTACCTTTCTTATTTATGTGTATTCAATTAGATATCAACCATCCAATCCTGCCAATAGCCTAATTTTACATATGATATGCGAAAATAAAAATTTCAAACAAAAACCTCGACTCCACGAGTCCGACTCCAACTCCGACTCCGAATCCACAGCCCTGGTTAAAATACTCGATATTTATGATGTAGAAAATAATTTCATTATTAAATGAGCGAAACTCAGCTCACAGAAAAAGTTTTTATTAAAAATCGATTTTAAACTTTGTATATAAATGCAATATTTCTCTTTATATATTATCGACGTGTTATGTGGTGCATCAGACGCAAGTGATAAAGCACACATGTCTTAGCGTTAGAAAGTATCTTCCTATCATCGAGATGGCATACTAAAAGTTGTTATATCAGATGACATCCATTTCTATTGGCCATCACCAGTTGCCGAGTATTTATTTGAGGTCAAGGGCATACATGTATAAAGAAGCACACTTTGATTGAATATGATTGACATATAAAAATATTATATATTTTGTGCCTATACATGGTGTATTTGTAAAGCCGATCTGACCAAATTGATAAATACATGCTTAGAAAAATAAGCATAAAGTTTTTAGATCTTCTAAAAACTATTAACAGTATATCTTTGTATTTTTTATTAATGTAAATTATACGGCTTTTAATGTATTTCTTTCAAATTTCCACAATATGTAGTTATGTCATATTTATATTTTATATTAAACTAGCCGGTACCTACCCTAATACCGGTAATAATTTTCAGAAAAATCTTTGAATAAATAATATATATGATACTAGCTGGTACCGGCAAGCGTTGCAATGCCACTCGAAGAAAGAAAGTGTTTGTGTTTATTGAAGTGCTTTCGGATGCACAACATTTTAGATAAATAATTTAGATTAAATTTCACTAACATTGATCGGTATCGATGAAATTTGCCGTTTGACGTTTTCTGTTTGTCTTTTGCCGTTTGTCTATGGTACCAAACACGCACCACCTACTGAAAGTTAATTGTACTATGTCTATAACCTTTGCGCAAGTGCAACAATAAGTTGTCAAAATAAACGGTATGACAGCGCATAACATATGAAAACACATTGATTTCTTTATAAAAGACTTAATGTAAGTTGATTGTACTATGCCTATAACCTTTGTGCAAGTGCAAGCAATTATTTGACAAAGTTTTATCGCAATCGGATGAACGGTATGGCAACGCATAAAATACGAAGAAACAAACAAGAAAACATTGATTTGTTTATATTAGATTGGCAGTTGACAAGCTTAGTATATTTGTTAGTCTCTTCTCAATTAGAAATAAATAACATTGAAAAAATTAACAATCTAACCATGGAATACAAATACATCGTTTAGTACTTACATTACAAAGTGGCCATATTGGTTATTCTTTTTAATAATATATTAAATCATCATATAGAACATCCACGTATAAATGCTATGATCAACTGTATAAAACAACTGTTGTTAGTTGGTATTCTGAGTCAGTGATCCAATGACTTAGCAAATTTCTCAGTATACGGTTAGTTTAAATATCCCTTCGTGATCGTCCGCCGCTCAGACTCTTCAAGTCACAAAACTGGTTCAAGGTATGCCATCATCTCTCGGCGGGTAGTCTCGTCCAGAATCCGGCCGGTGAGTTCCGAATCCACCTGCCTTAAGACTGAAGAGAGTCGGCAGTGGCTTGTCAGTTCATGAACTGCGCTTGCGAGATCTTTTGTGTGAATTGAACGATGCAAAAAAATATCTCATAAATAAACCGTTACAATTTCCGATGTATAGTAACTTATAATAGGATTCTTCGATATACATAATTTAAACGAAAATCCAACTAATATAATTTAATTTAATTCCAGAACGGAGCGTAAGGCGAAATAAATTTAAAAAACTATATATTAAATAATTTGTGTAGAACTATAATACATTGCTATTTTTTCAATGTCATATTCTGAGTACCCAATTTAATATGAATGAGAATTCAACAAACAGTATCTCCATATAATATTGTTGAGTAGAATTCGAACACAATAATCTACAAAATAGCTACATACAAATGTTGGTTTCTTGTACAAATAAAAAAAACGTATGAAATTTGTCTAAAACAGTATTTTTATTTATACAGACTGTAATACTAATAAAATGTTTTTTTATTGAGTTATCCTATGTCTTCAGAAGAGAGATGGTATGCAATCGACTTGCAACTGGCTCTCTTGAAGTACATTCCGTTAAAACACTGTGAGATCACCATGCGCTCCTTATTGAGAATCGAGAGTAAAATTAATTTGAAAAGATCATTCCAACCTATTTTTGAATGTTTATTTCTAAATATGATCGACTGAAAATCACCGTTTTAAAAAAATTTTCCTTCCATATTGTAAATTAAAAGATCAAACAAAAAGTCATTACTCCTGTATGTTGAGTTAGCCTGTTGTATTTTTGGCCATTCGCAACGGGGCACCCGGAAAGGGGAACGGGTTCTCTCATAAATCCAATGGCGTGCCTGAAAAATATGTTTTCGAAAAATAATGATTTATAACGCTTTTTTTATTACATATTAATTTATACATTTTTAGCAAGATGCTGCAAAATTAAATTGTTCCAAAATTGTAAAATAAAAACAGAACTTTGTTTGCGTGGGTTTAATATGCCAAAATTACTGAAACAGAAAAAAGAACAGTCACATTTCCTCCCGGTTGGTTAGTCAAATTTCCCTTTTCCTTTTTTTGCTTTATGGAATAGTGGAATTTGTTTTAGCTTCTTAAATATATTGCGTTTCCGCCAGTAATTTAGAGTAAATTTCACAATGAAACATCATATTTTTAGCAAACTCTTAATGATGTAAATTGTGCAGCCCTTCCACTTTGCACACATAATTGGTGAAAGGAGCATCGTGAAATTTGTATTTTTATGGAGAAAAATTGTGTTATTTTCGGTTATTTAAACATAAAGGATTTGGGTACGACACTGATGAAAGCCGTTACTTGGTGATTGACAGAACCGTTGTCGTCAGTTTGATGATTCTGACGTTACTCCGAGTTCATACTTTATTTTGGTGACGACAGATGGGTACCGAAGCCACATTCCCACAATTAAACAACTATAATATAGTATATCTCAAACAAATCAAATTAAACAAAATACTCATACCAGTTTTGAGCACTAAAACCGCTATCGGCATTAAGCAATTAAACACAAAATATGTTAAGAACAACTAGCTTTTTCAGTCACTAAACCTCTTTTTTCAGAAACAGGGTATGGACAACATTCGCATTTATAAACTTGTCAGTAAAATATTGTAACCATTTAGTCTCTCCATCGAACCGTTAACTGGATATATCGTTTTTTTAAATCGTTAAACCGATAAACTTTTAATTTGTTATGGATACTTGAATAATAAATAATCAAAAAAAAAAAAAAATTATCCCCCTGCGCTACTTCGTTAGAAGAAATGCTATAAAGTATTTCTTCTCAGCTATGACAATCGGCATTTATCAATGTATTACTTGTTTCCTTCCAACAGACTCTCAATATATATGAGAAATTGATTGATATCTCAGGTTCGGCGTATAAATTTGCATGGTAAAACGAAATATACCACATTATGACATGCTACAGAGTTTTACTAAGGCACACAATCCAATATGTACCGTTTTTTGAAAAAGGATAATTGAATATTAGTAAAAAATATATTTTTCCAACCAAGTTGTACAATGTCAAGCAGGACTCAACATAAAAGCTACGCGTCACCTATATGAGAGTTTAAGTAATTTTTATTTGATTAATTTTATTAACCTTACTTTCGAACCGAGTAATATAACATATTGAAAATTAATGATCAAACATCGTCGTCTTTTTAAGCAGTGCTTACTAGGTTGAGTCCCAATACGTACAAAATCATAAATCTATCATTCAATGTATTAATGCATTTGTAATTTATTAATATTATGCATTTGATGTCTGGATTCCCTCCCACCTATCTAATCCTAAGTGAGAACGATTGGCTAACCACTAAATATACCCGAGTCTCACCTTTCTATCTATTTGAAAAATAGAGATTTTGCGAATGAAAAATAGTCTGCTGTCGTAGAAAAAAAATCGATGACTAATGTTCCGTTAGGATATCATATTCTATAAAATATCGACACGTTAAACAGTCAATTGGCGTGAGATAAATATTTTTGACGATTTCTGATACAGTGTTGTAAGATATCTTTATTATAAGATTATCATGTAAAGTTTTGTTATTTTAACGATGCCATAATTTTTTTATTTATACCACAGTTTTCCTGTCAATTTATAGTGTATTTTACCGGTACACTAAACTGAAAATGTAAGTGTTTTTTATTTCAATTTGTAATACCAAATTGGAAGATGCGGTATAAGCATCATTGAAGCAGAACAATGAATAAAATAGTATACGCATGTAGAACGTTTTTTGTATTGGACTTTCTAATGTTCGAAATAATCTTGGTTCTCTCACCGAATTTCCGCCAGATAATAATAACAAGTGTTCCTATAAGTGCACTGATGTATGGAATTAAAACAATACTAGAAGAAGAAAGTTTTATTATAGTCATTCTCATATCGGCACAATATATCACAACATTTAGCTGTCCATATTTAAGATAAATGATATATACGGTAACCATTATATCAATAAATGATATATTCAAGTGCTAATTGCAAAACAAAGTACCACAATGTGATACACGCTCTAGTTTACTTTATATTTAATAGAAAAGGTGTGCTTTTTTTATAGTATTCAATGTTTTACTCACCATGAACCGATACGAATTGACATCCCACTATTTTGGTCATATTTCGTAACACGGTATTCTTTAACGCAATAAATTGATTGCTTGGACTCAACGGTCTCCAAACTACGGCCCGCCAAAGATTTTCATCCGGCCCTCCAAAAATTCTCGATTTTTGAAAATAAATTATTCAAATAAGATTTTTTTTTTTAACTTGCATGATATAGTTGTTAATTCACAACTATTTTTTTAAATTAATCAATTGGTACCAAGATACGCAACGTATGAACTCCTAAAATATAATATAAATATTTACCATTATAAATTCCAATAGAAAATAGATTTGTTTACATTATATAATTATATTAGAACATATAAATTAATATTCTAATTGGATTCCAGCACGAGTGTATTTGTCATCCAGCGCGCCAAGTTTTTTAAAACTTCAATCCAGCCCATTTCTCAAAAAGTCTGGTGACCCCTGACTTGGAGCATCTAAGTTCTTGGATTCAGTGGACTTTTTAGCAACCAAATTAACGATACTTTTCATTATGTCAAATTCACAAAGCCAAGAGTGTTCTTCTCACTTCTGGATACATTGTTTTATAACTTAGATTTCGAACTAAAAATTTGCAATTTAATATTCGCAGGTTCAAATCTACATGGATTTTTAAATAACATTGTCATAAACTTCAGCAGTTTAGTTAACATTTCCGCCCCGGTGGGTAAGACAGCTTACCACCACTGCCACATTATCTAAAATATCTATCTTAATATTAGTGAAATAATGTGTAAACTTATGGTATTCTTAAATCATTGTTTTTTACACCTTTTGCAGAAAAAATACCAATTGCCAGGATTCAAATTTCACTGCCCATACGCGATAAGATAACGCTATCTTATCTCAAACGCGCCTCGATCAAACGTACGTTTCAAATAAAATGGATGCTTTACATTAAAAGCCGGAGATACGCGCTCACGCGAACAGTTTTGATTACGCCAATCTGTCTTGAACATCAATACGATCTGCTTGTCCGTCCATGCACGACTTAAAATATGAATAATTATAGGAAAACTATCGATTTATATATATATATATTAGAATGATGGATAAGGATACGTTTAAGCATAATATAACATTTTCTTAATGCATCTATGCCAATAAAGCCATAACACTAAGGTATTTTTAGTCCCCTCCTTCGGATCACACGTTATTTTTCAGAGATCGTCTTTCGAAGGCTAATTACACACTCCTGCGTTTCCTGTTCATGGAGCTGATAGCAATTATTGATCCGTATCAAAATATTTTAAGTAATTACTCTATCATTCGTAAATAAATCAAACAAATAAAAATTTCTTTTCATGTTGTACAAAAGTCGTGACCGCAGTGTAATGTGTACATTTGAAACATAGTTAAACGCATAAATAACAAGTAGCAAAATATTTTCACATGACTTGAATCATTTTTTTCGCTCGCTAATAAAATACTTTCGTTCGATTTTATCGCCTTACAATCTTATCAAGTTTGTGCAAAGTGTTGAGATATATAAATTCCTAAGAAAGCAACTTCAATTAATATCGCATCCATATAATTGCTGAGCGCAACGTGATGGATTAATTTTGTTTTTATGATAGCTCTCTTTTTGCCCATTTAAACTAGCCGCTCAATATATCCACGGGGTGAATTCTTAATGAAATCACGAATTTATAAGTATACAATTAAGTAAATAATAGCATTGTTATTTGATGTCTAAAAGCAAGAAACGTTTCAGCTTATTTGCAGAATCAGAGCAGTAAATACGGGGTAATATCTTTTTCTTTAACTGAATATGCATACAATGTTATTGGTTTGAAACCTTTTTGCACTTAGTTGTTTTTACAATGACAACAGTCAATTTGGATACTTAAAAGGTAGATATTTTGCCAGCGCAACCGATCGAGACCATTCATAAAAAAATGATTTCATACTACCTATGCTAGATCAAAAAATCAGGGCTGTGGAGTCCGACTCCGTTTAAAAAAAGGTTAATTTTTTCAGGATTTTTTCCTCCCTTTCCTTTGTATGAGTTATTAAAATAAATATCAACTAACCAATCCAACCAATAGCCATTTTTTATACTATACATGTTATATACATAAATAAAAAGTTCAAAGTTTTTTCATGTGACTCCACGACTCCAACTCCACAGCCCTGAAAAAACCCCATAATAGCGTTTAACTAAAACTGTGCAAAGTACTTGTTATTGTTTTAATAATCATACATCTTTAATACTTATATATAAATATAAACTTGATAAAAGTATTTTTTTTAATTTAAGTATCAGTCATAAAATTAATTATATAAAATGAGAGATTTTATCATACATACTAACCTTCTATCATAAACAGTTCCCGAGGAACAATATCTGTTGAGGAAACTTCAATAAGGGACTAAATGTTCCACACCGGGAGCGGACATGGTCAAAAAATCATAATTGCTATTTAAATAATTATAAAAGAACACGAAAAATATATTACATTCTTACTGGGTGACCTTTTGACGTGCCGACAGTAATCACAAAGCCCGATAAAAACCAGCTTAAATGGTTTTTTTCTTGCATTTGGAAAATTTTCGAACGCCTCTTTGTGGGCAACTTCATTATCGTGTTACTCGAACAATGTGAGAATTTGGGATGATAACTCATATTTTAGATAAACAACACATGAATTACAAAGTTATAGGTCATTAGTAATGTAATACTTTGGAAGTCAATTTTTATTTAGAAGGTTTCATATGTTTTGCTACCTTAAAATAAGGAAATATTTATCATAAAATTCACCTACAACATGACTATAATTATTTCAATGGATTCGGTTGTAACTTTGTACATTTAAATATAAAATTAAATATAACTTTGAATTTTACACGTATTTTATAACCCTTCTCATTCGTTCGTAATTTTGTGATTTTAACGTTTTGTTTCTAGCCTCTCCTCTCTGCTTCCCGTTAAAAGTAAAAATCCCAAACTTTATTTTTGTAATTTATCATTTTAAAATAATAGAATCAATCTTGTTTTATTACTTAAGCAAACTTTGCGATAGTAAGTCCGAAGATGCCTCTGAACAGGATTAACACTTGTCACAATTATAAACACAATACGTGGAATAATCAAAGTTAATTTTAATTTTATATGATTTATATCCATTCAGGTTTGATTTATTATTCACAGTCTAGTAAGCCATTTCAAAAATAGCATTCCTTGCCATCTTTGAACATAACACACATAATGTACTCACAGTTGCAAAAAATCGTATTTGAATATCTCTCATAATATATAAGTTTCTATCGTTCGAAATAATAACACCGTAAAAACGTTGTTGAATATGCGGTAATCAGTGTAAGATACATACGTTGCTTATAAACATTTTTAATAGTTCATTAAAAGGTTGAAGTAATGTTTTTTAACGTTGGGAATTTGATTGCGCAACGAAAAAGAAATTCTATTAAAAAAAAAATGAATATGATAATAAATCGTAGGATGAAATAACCGTTGTTTTAAATATTTTGAATGAAATCTTATGTGAAATAATATTATCTATTGTATTCTCATAATTTATGTAGATTTTGCAGTTAGTTTGCATTTGTAAAAGTTTGTATACTTTTATTCCATCTCCTGGTGAAGAGAATACTTGATATACTGTAATCACACATTGACAAGGTTATAAGAATTGGTTTTTGGCAAATGATCAATAGTCAGTAAAGAGTCACAAATGACAAGCAACCACGTTCCAGTAAAAAATATAAATTAAATGAAAACGCAAAATACCTGCCTAATGGTAGAAATGACGTGAAATAATAACATATTTTTATAAATAAAATACAAATATTTATAGAACAGTTTAGCCAATCAAAATCAACATAAAATAATCAGTATTAAAGATAGTATCTAAAACAGTGATGCACAACCTACGGCCCGAAATGAAATTTCATGCGACCCAATATGTCAAATATCAGTTATCTTTTTTTCTTCAAAACTTTTCACGGACGATTAAAAAACTTATTGATTGAGTAGGCATTTACTTGGTAGAACTCCATTATAATACGGTAAGAAAAATAACAATGTATTTTAGTAAAAGATAAATAAAGAAACGATAAATTAATTACCTTTACCCATGCAACCCTTGAACAATATGAAAATTAATAAGCTGGCCCTTCTGCCATAAAGGTTGTGCATCACTGATCTAATTGGTTGGTTAACCAAATAATAAAACCTCTTTTAAGTATCTGCTGTATAAATGGTATTTTCATTGAGAGATGCAGCTTCTCAATGTATTTTTTTTTAAGCAAATAAAGTTTCTTTATGTAAATATATTTTGTTTGCAATTATTTTTCTGGCACAAACCAAATAGGAATCATCAAAATAGTAACATGTAAACTTAATTGGGTAGTAGAATAAAAAAAAAAAACTTTCATGTATCGAATTTCTAAGCAACTGTTTCTCAGAAGTTCTTAAGATCCAAAAGTCAATAAAATGATCGTTCGCACGTATTTGAACTTTAATTACCGCTATCATCAAATATGATTCTTCAATAGCATTATTTATAATTTAAAATAAATCCGGTATTCGAAATAACGAATCGTGAGAAAATAGCTTTATCCCTATTTTTTGCATTACAATTTGTATTATGGAGTAAGTTTCAATGAAATCAATAAAATATTGATTTATATATAAAATGCAATGATATTTTTTTATTCTCCGTCAATATTTTATAATAATGCCAACATTATATATTATTTGACATAAATATGATCAAATGATCACGCTCCGAAAATAATTCTACTTCAAAAAAATAAGTGAAAGGTGGTTTTTATAAATTATATTTCTATAAATCGGCAATGTATAATAGATTGAACAGAATCGATTAGAATTTGCTTGTAGCAATAGACCACCTTTAAAATCAACTGATATTTTAACCGACTTACGATTTATTTTATCATTGACAGTTTATAAATAACAAACATGGTCTTTATAAATGACTGTTGATTAAAAGTGGTCAAAAAATTGATTTTGATCTTTAGTTCTGATGAAATAGCTTAATTTTTATTTTATTTGTTTGCAGTAATATATTTACTAACTGGTTATAAATGGTAGATTGAAGTGTTAGGCCATACATATTATAAAATAATAAAGTAAAGTTGTAGATGCACTGATTTTTTCAATATAATATCACACTTATGTGTAATGGAGGTATTATTGTCTGAGATGTTATATAAGAGCAGTATTATTAATAGTAAATTTGTATTATTTTAATTCAGTTTAAAAAAGATCATTCGAGATCAACTGTAGCATAAGAGACATCAAAATCATTAATGATTAATCAACTTTCAATTAAAGGATTGGCATTGTCAACTAACTTTTTGATAACTAGCAAAGTTTTGATTTTAATTAAAACAGCCAAAATCACCAAGATACAGATATTTGTACTAAACACTTGTTTCTTAGCTTGTGTATAAATCATAATGTTAATCTTTTAGTCAACTTAGAATATAAAAATATTTAGAACATATATAATATTTTTTTGTCTTACTTTTAATTTTTTATTTTTTATTGGAAAAATGAGTTTTTGACCCAGCTGATTGTTTCCTTTTCGATTGCCATTAAAATCTAAAATTTATGTGTGCTCTTATTTACCTTGTCGCTCATTTTTAAAAAAAATAAACAATTTACTTTGAAGTTTTTTTTTTGCAATTTAAATATTCCAAAGTCTAGAAAAGCTGTCATTAGTAAACCATTTTTTCTCAAGCCTGTTATAAGCTCAGTTATAATTGTTTTATAAAGCAAGTTCTTTGACCATTTAAATGTGGAAGCCAGGAAACGGATGCAACCTATTATAAATGGTGTTAAGGTTGGGACACGGTCAAATTAAAGTTCAAATTTTTACCATTAACTGTTATTGCTTCATTAGTTAAAAGTCTAATCGCTGATTGATGACATGTTGATTTTTTCCATCAAAAATATTGAGAAATATTGTAAATTTTGAAATCGTATTTTGTGACTGTATCTATACATCAAAATATTAACACAATTCATTATACGAGGTAAATACAAAAAAAAGTAAAGTTTGATTTCCACTTAAATATTTTGACCTTATTATATATTTATTAGACAAAATTTTTGATGTATTTTTTCTTGAGTGGCTAAGTTAAATTTATAATGTCACACGCTATGATCCATCAATTTCCCTCAGATCGGAGCCTATTTACTGGTATAAGTTAACTTTTTATAGATTTACCTATTATCCTTTGGTAACTCTCCAAATAAGAAATAAACATAGTTTACGATTTTTATTTTAGTATGAAATATTACTTAATTAAGTAGACATTACATGTTTAACATGCTTACAGGTTTTAAAACCACCAGAGTTTGGTTATTGAATTTTTAAAAATTAGGACATATGATTTCGGACTGTTAGATTAAGACATTCATCATACCGGCACAATAAAAAATAAAAATTACACAGCTTACCTTGATTAAAGCTAACAATAGAATACCAATGGGCACATATAAACCATTTAAATTGAGATACGATTTCGTAATATCCTTAACTGAGATGTATTCTATGATGCAATTGACTTGAAAAACAAAAAAAATCATTGTTATTGACTGCATCTCGAATGAAACCACGAAACGTCTGCTGCATGCATCAATAAATTGGAAGACCTTCGCTGTAAAATTTCTACAATGGTGTAGAAAAAATGTTGGAATGAAAATGCCACGAAACTATTGTATTTATTTGGTATGAGAGTTAATTACTTAGTTTCATGGTCGGTTACGCGGTCAAGGGTTTGAATTTTCAATTAGTTTATGGATTCGTATTGAAATGCATAGATGTTAGTAATAATCCATTCTCATCATATTGTCAAATTCGAACCATACGGACGCTTTGTAGAGAAAGCGATAAACTAATTAATAGCTCTTTTTTGATACTTATTGTCATTGATCGAAAATAAATGTGATTTATTGTTAGTCCATAAACTTCTCGCTTGTTGCGGATATGGTATAAAAAATATTCAAAAACTAATCAAAGTTATTCAAATAATTTCATAGTCTACGTACCTATTTATATGTGTCTTCAGAGGTATTAGTGAGTATTTTTGTCGTGGTTTCTGAATTAAACTTATCCCAAATTTACTCAGAATGTCACGGAACTAATTATCGAAAAAAAAACGATACAAAATTTTCTCATTAAAGTTATCTCGTTGCATGTATTTTATTGGTTATATTTTCATTCGATTGATTATAATGAGGTAAAAAATACCAAACCTTTTTTATAATTATTGAATAATTTCCAGACACTTTTTTCTAACGATAATTGCTTGAAATTTAAGTGTTTCATATTATCTTCGTTGGATCCTAAATCTAAAAACTATTTTTCTTTTATATCCAAATAAAATTATTTACCAAAAGCGAAACGCTAATGTGCATGCGCATTAAGTCGGAGAGTGATCTTGTCTGATATTAAGTGATGTAACTATCAACTAAATGTATTTATACATTGATTTGTAGGCATAATCCATTCTAAGTAATAAATTCAACAAAAAATCGTCGAAAGAAACTGTAAATCACAGAGTTAACTGTAGTAAATATATCTCTTTATCAATGTTTTTGAAAAATACATGATTGTAAATTTGATGATTCTGACATCAGGAAAAAACTCCAAAGTATTATTTATGTCTTATCGTTTTCAAATGAATGTGTTGGATTTAAAAGTTTCTCTTTCACAAAAAAAATCGTCAAAATGGCTATTGAGTTATCTTTCGTAAAGAACTGTATTTTTTTCACATAATCAATATTTTTTGATCTCTATGGAGTAATGTGAGGATAGCGGATTTTTTGTTTGATAAAGGTTGGATAAAATTTCTTGGTTGACGGTCCAATCATTAAAATTTTAATGAGAACTATGTGATAGGTATGTTTGCTATGATTCATCCATACACAAGACAAGCTGGCTATGCTGGTTTGGTTTTGGTTTGGTTGGTGGATTTGATAAAATATTAATTTAGTTCCTTACATATAAGTTTTAACAGTTCCAATTGGAACAGATAGAAATTAATTTGTATCATCAATCTAATGACATCTTCTAAAAAAAAACTTGCTGAAAAGCGTAAATGCAATTTTAAATAAATCAACTAGGTACATACTAATTTACGTTTACCCCCACTTATACAAATTAGCTTTCACTTCAAGAAATACATAAAATCAATGTGTATGTAATAACTTATTATAACAATATAAAATTAGGATGGTAGAACAAAAAAGAAGATGTATTGTGTACCCCCAGGGGTTCTTAAACCTGTGCCCAACGGGCACAGTTGCGCCCGCGGAGCTATTATCATGCGCCCTCCACAAAGTATCAAATAACAAAAAAACCCAAATTTTATCAGCATTATATTTTATTTATTGAAATTATTTTTCAAAGAAGTTTTCACGAATGTTACACATTTGAAAAGCTTCCCAGGAAATAATGATAAAATTAATAAATACGTACAAAGTAATTAAAAAAAAAAAATTAATCCGGACCGTGCCCGTCACTATTCTCCTCAATCCAAATTGTGCCCGGAGTTGCAATAAGGTTAAAAACCCCTGGTGTACCCTGTCTACAACAGTATATATAGATAAGTACATAGATGCATGTTTAAACATAGTTCTGTTATGAAACAGAAATTCCTTTAGTCAAAAAAGTAGGAACTAATTTCATTTATAAATTGGCTTTTCAATCGGAAATCCTGAGGTTAACGGCCACTCTGTATAGGTACAGTATGTTCCCCACTAGTAACGTCTATGTTACTTGCAACATTAAATGATATAATACCAGTTTATGATATAAATCACTACATACTTTTTATCCAACACAATGTATCCTTTTGCATTTATTACAATAATTGTAAAGTAACTATGATAAATTGCTTTTATATATGGTTGTATTATCCTCCTTATGTTTCTTTTACTGTGTTTAGTTGAACGTATTTAAGAAGGCTTAGATCAGTGAACGCCAAACGGTTGCTTGCAAGCTAGCGGTAGTTCGCGGTGTCATTTTTAGTAGCTCACTTAGGATATTGTGCCATATTTATAAATTTGCCTAGGATCAAATTTTACTAATCGTTTGGTTGCAAAACAGCAGTTTTTAAAATTTTTAAGCTAATGCAGCATTATCAACATTAATAATTTAAATATCTATTACTGGATTTTATAATAAATATTAAGTTTTTAACTCTATTTCTACATATGTAGGTAAAAAAATCAAAATGTGATGAGTAATGTTTACTGACCATTATTTAGGGGAAATCAAAATTATGCATTGAAATCAACGGCATAAAAATAGTTTTTGTGCTTTTTTTCTAAAATGCTTATTTGGTAGAAAGCTAACTTTGCTTCCAAAACCCTCATATATAAAAGTAGCTCATCAGGCCATATCAATTTATGAAAGTATCTCACATCCTTATTGAGTTTGGAGACCACTGGCATAGATTGTTTGATTTATTATGAATATAGTATGATTAATGTAAGACTGTTGTATAATAAATGAAAGTAGTATTTTTTTACTTATATCAAAAGACGTTTGTAATATGAACTAATAAGTGACGATGAATAATAATATTATTAAACACATAAATACGCTTAATGCTAAAGGATTGAAAGTATAATAGCAGTCATATTTTCTATGGTTAAATAAGAAGGTTTGATGGGTTTAAGCGACCAACTAAATTCTTAAGCGAATTATTGAGTTTCATTAAAAAAACACGAGGAAAATGAACGTTAAGTGTGGTGATATTGAAAAAATATTCGTATTCCAGTAAAGTTTATCATGATTCAGTCGGATAACTTCCCTTTTAAGAGGATGCTAAATTTTGAAAGTCAATTCAGGATTATATTGTTTTTAACTATGCCCGCCCCCAACGCGGAGCATATAGATTCCTCACGTGGACTCCTCACGAGTTGTTCTCAACATATGTTTTTCTACGAGAACTGCTTGTTACTCCTTCGAAGATACTAGGAATTTAAATAATTCGAGGACTAGGACTGGTATAGTGGTAAGCTTAACGCGCCAAATACGCGCCGCTTTTTGGGATCGGAAGGGATTTTTAACAACCCACACACCCATTGCCTTCGAACAGAATCGATAAATCTGCTCGTACAGAGACTCCAGCCCGGGTGGTCTGTAACGGGAGCCAACGACGTTGACCACTACACTACGAACCGAGCGATTAGGATTATTTATATAGTATCAAAATATCGTTGTACTTAAAAAAAATAGTACGCGATATCAACTCATCACTTTGTATTTTTTTACCATTAATCGTCATCATCGAAAGAAATGGTCTTTGAAAGTGAACCGTAAATTAATAATTTAATCGGCTTTTCCATTCACGACCAAATGCTGCTTTCAGGTTAGATTTATCCAAATTTTCCGAAATAACGTCGCGAAGAGTTATTGGTTATGACCAATCCCTATAATAACAATCAAGCCCTTATTGATTGGCAACTTTTTTCATTTGCTATTGTATTTTATATTCTACTAAACCAACTTCATACGGCATAGTTTGTATTGATTTTTTTGTTGAAATTGGAACAACGTGTTTAAAAAATCGTTATCGATTACTACGGAGTTGTTCGTGTGAATCTTTCAGGATTAAGATTCGAATCAGTTTGCAAATTGAATCTTCTGAGTAAATCTGTTATTTAACGATTGCATTTGAGTCTTCATGAGCATCATCGGTCACGAATAGAAAGCTAAGACATCACGTCACAAGCCGCCATTCGTGTAAGTCAAAAGCCAAAACAATGAGATATCGCGAACAAGTTTAATTTTGTTGCAGAAAATATTCCGCAGTGTGTTATACTACTATAAGATGAGCTTCGTTTGCCGTCTGACATTTCAAAGACAATAGAGTCAGATGTTGTTAGAATATTTGTAAAATTATTTCATTAATAAGAAGCTAAACATATAATTTACGATCAGCCAACTGTGAAAATAAATTAAATAATATATCACATTAATATTTAAATTCAAGACTTATTTGAATATGATATTTTGGCTATGGCGATGCCGTGAAGCCGAAATAGCTAGCTTAAGGATAGCTAGCCATGAATCTTTACAATGACCTATCATTGTATTCAAAGGGATTGACTTTCTTAACACTTAAAAGCATGCTTTAAAAGTCTTGGGTAGTTGCTCCTAAGACACTATCACCTAAGAAAAAAAACTGTAGATACGCTTAGCGTTTGCTACTGTCGATACTGTTTATTGCCGTGTAAAATCAACGGGTGTTAATGCAGTGGTTGGTGGAGAAGGGAAAGAAAAAAAGTAATTCTTATATATTGACCGTTTGCGAAAAAAGATATTGCGCAACTGCATTCAAATCAGCTCTATAAACCAACTCTTGTTGAAATATTTAAATTTAAGTCTTAACCATCGGCATTTAGAGATAATTAATCATTTTTAAGGTCTGTTTTACTGTCAATACTTGGTGGAATGGCATCATAATAAAAATATGTGGAATAAGTACTAAAAATGTTTTATTCTTTTTATTATAATTCATCATATTAAAAAATGTGTGCTTATTTTTTTCAATGAAAATATATATGATATAACCTAACCTTACAACAAAAGAACATTTTTTTGTAGTTGCATTGATTTTTTTGAAATAAAATTGATAATACTATTTTGAATGTGTTAGCACTAAACTAAACGATACGGCAAACATTATAACGCTTATATAATAAAAGTACAGTTTTATTTTTAGATTGTTAAGTAATCGGTCGAACAGCAGATGTAAGTAATTTTTCATGATGTTTAATAATCCCGTGCAGTAATAGACTTTTTTCTGCTATGAAATTATTTAAGGTTTGTTTCTTAACATTTTTTTCCCATGAAGCTTGAGCACTGCTATAAAATAACAAAAATTGATCATTAAACGTTATGTAAGAGGTTTATAAAAATGCAGTTATCGGAAGATAAGTTTTGTTTCATGTAGATTTAATTTGATAGTATTTAGTTGACTTATCACAATAATATATATATGTTTAATAAATAACATATAATTTAAAAATTAAAAGTAAATTTGCAATGTAAGCGTATGTATAAAAACGGGTGTATGAAAGATAATATTTGATTGTTTGCACTATTAAAGAATTTCGACTGAAGGTGCTTGATGGGATTTCAATTTTAAATTTGAATCGTTTGAATTTTATACTTTTCATTGAGTTTTTTTCGCATTCAAATTTGTATACAATATTGTATAATCAACAATACCTTTGTCCGATTTCAATGTAAAGCATATGGAATCTGAATGTATTATTTAAAAAAAATGTCTTTTATTGAGCACTGCTTGTAAGTCTTTTGCTCCACCAATTATTTGAGTATTGTTAGAATAAAACAATTGGGTAGGGAAACGATTGGTTGCTTGCTAATGGCTTTATATATGTATATCCAATTTTCAAGATAAGTTAGAGTGGATGAAAATACATGAAATATTCACTTAGAAACATACCCACTCAGACATGGCATCGATTCCAGCAAATATAAATATAGAATACAATTTAGATGCACTATATTGAAAGAAATATTTAATTAAAATTATGCTGATCTTGAATGGTAAAAAATGTTTGTTGGAATATTTGTTTTCTGGAATTTTACATAAATTACAATGGTAACGCTAACACATAAAGCAATTGTCCAGCTATTTAAAGTAAAGTATCTTTTTATTTTCTTCTTTATGTCTTCACAGATATACATATGTAGTTAAAATCATTATAGTATTTTTTCATATTGGCTCCATTATTCAATTTATTATCATCAGTATTGTACCGTTAAAGAATCAAATGTTTACTACAGATTATTTTTACAAAAAATCATCTTCTTTATCGATATATTTTTAAATATCGAATACAACATCGCTTTATTATCGTTTATATATTACGTAATGTTTGCAACTACATTCAAGTTGAAACGAATGCACATTCACTGATTTGAAAATAATTCTACATTATTTGATCGTTGACCTTTTCCTGGTTCCAACGGGTCATCCCATAAAGCAGTGATTTATAGCTCTATTCATATGAATATAGCTATAGATGTGACCATATTTATTACGTTAGATAATATTGTTACGTATATAAAAATAATTAGAATGTATATATTACATATATATAAAAGCAGCAAAAAAGCACATCAATTTTATGTTCCGACTTCAGAATAAATTTCATTGAAATACCTATTTGCCTTTCTAGCCCCCCGATGATATGGTTTCAAAATATTCAACGCTTAGACAAGACAAAATCTCAAAAACTAAAGATCGACTATTAGAGACTCCAATTACTCGACATCTCAACTACTCGAGTATCGAGTATAAAATTTAAAAGTACTCGAGTATATTCAACTAGTTTTAGATGTACCAAAATATGTATTAATTAAAATATGTGAATATAAATAGGTTATTTTGTCATTGATAAGATACGTCAGCAGGTCATAAAGCAAAAATAACAAATGAAATTTTCTCAAAGCTTAGTTAGTCATAACGGCAAAAACATTTTAAAAAGTATTACCTAACAGTAAAATTCACGCGTAAGACTAGGTTAAGCGCAACGTTGAACATCATATTTACATTTTAAAATAAGTAAATAAAATTTGGAAATTTGGTTTATTTATAAATTACGAGTATTACTCGAGTGTTTTTCAAAATCCTTGAGTATCGAGTACTTGAAAAATGGACGAGTATTATTGCTTGCATGCTTTTCTGTAGTCCTTCATGGATATTTTTACTAATAATTACATATATAAAAAAAGCATTAGATATTTAGTAGTTTATCTCTCTTAATGAACACTTTACCAAATTGCTGTTTTTTTTTTGATTTCGGGTTCTCATAATCTGTCATTATATTGGTGAAAAAGATGAACATGTAACGTTCGAGGTTGTATTATTATATGGTATTCATTTTTTTTCTTTCACTCCAAGTCGTTTCAAATCTCATACTAATTGGTACCGCCACGCCGTAAGGCTGAGTATCTTTGATATGTGAATGTTCTCAGAAATGCAATCAACCTTGTAAGATTGTAATCGTAAACAATATGTATAGATATATTATTCTCAGACGCTTTTAAAAGATGGCCTGTAACACTTTTTAAAATGATCCGTGAACAGTTTCATGCATGTGGATTGAGCATCTCAACAGAAAACATTGAACGACAACTGCTTGTAAGACAGTCACTCAATTTCTATGTTCTAATGACAAGATTTACACATTAAGTTTGTATTGAAGATTGATCTGCCCAACCTAATTCAATTATCTTCAATTTTTTTAGTCGAAGTAAAAACAACCAGTTGATAATGCTCGCTACGATCGAAACCGGTCTTGATTTCAATAAATTCAATTTGGAATAAGTACTAAAAATATTATATAATTTTTTTTTATAATGCCATTCTACCGAGTTTTGACAGTGAACACATTAAAAGTTATTAACAAAAAATACTCTTTAAAAAATCTAAATCATACAATTAAATGGTTGAATTTAAATATTTTCTTAAAAGTGCTAGTTCTCCTAGAATCTGCCAATCTTGATAGTGAATCGTGAAAATAAGGCAAGCTGCAGAAAAAAACTCTTTTACATTCAATCCTTGTTTAGGAAAAAATCATGATTGAACTGTTATTATATATATTCTTTTACTGAAAAACTGATAATTTTAATTAAAAAACCGGTTTTCTGATGCTGGATAAACAGTTGAATTCCCGATTATAGCAATACCGGTATTGCAACCAAGAGATGAATTGCTATCCAATGGGAACCGATATGGTTTGAAGAATCATAACTATTACTATTTAATAGTCATGAATCACCTGACTTACAAATTTTACTACTCATATAGACAGTGTTTATGGCCATAATTATCTTTTTTTGCCACTACTGGTGATTTATATAAATGCAAAAATCATTACAATAATTAAATTCAATCATAATAATAATAAACCATGTCAGTTATGTTATGCATTCCAAATTAATCACACCAAAATTATGTAACACCTAAAAAAACGTTTTGTTTTATTATTATGTATGTACGTGTGAATAAATATAGATCGCTGGATATGTATAACGAAATATTATCCAATCGATTGCTCAATAATTGCCCGTATATAATATGCATGTAATCAAATGAATTAATTTACCTACTGTTCCACATCATTAAATGTCCACGCAATGTACCAAAGCAATGAAGTAATATATGTACGTACTGTAAATATTGTTATTAGCCGCTGAACTGCATTTATAAAAGCATTCAAACGGCGTGTTAACATAACCTGAAAAAATATATATATTTTATATTAGATAGAAACAATTAAATTCAATTTATTTGATGATTAAGTTTTCAACTCTAACCTACTCGATTTTTTCAAGCGTTTTAATAAATTCAAACATGTTATAGACATATAATTGAGCAATTGTCGAATTTCAGCATTGAATATGATTAAGTATTTATAATTTTCAGCCTAACGACTTTTGAGAATAATTAAACAAAATGACATTAATATAAAATTAAAAATAACTTTGATTATTCCATGTATTGTGCTACTAACTGTGACACGTGTCTCGCCTCTTTCATAGGCATCTTCGGACTATCGCAAAGTTTGCTTAAGTGTTTTCCACAATACGTGAAATAATCAAAGTTATTTTAAATTTTATATTAAAATGAACTTCCACGAAGTTACCGCCAAAACCATCGAAAAAATTACATTAGATTATAATAATTATTATAAAACCTTACCTTTCTACGAATAATTAGGTTACACCTTTAATATTCGACTTCACCGGTGTTTTTATAAAATTAACAAAATTACATATAAAATAGTATCTTTTAACAGATAATTGTCCGAATAGTCTTTTGATATTATGTTATTCAAAAATTGGGTTACACCTTAATATTTGACTACACCGGTGTCTTTATAAAATGAACAAAATTATATTTTAAATAATATCTTTTTATAGATCATTCTCCGAATAGTTTTTTGATATGATGTTATTCGAAAATTCCTTTACTAGAACGTAATCCATGCCTTGGAGCTAGCTCATTAGGTTGCACGCTACATGCTTGCTTACCCGGTAGAATTATTCTGAAAAGTATTCATTATTTAGTTATTTCACCAATACTAAGTATCGATGCTTATAATGAATTCATATCACGACTACGTCGTTGTCGATACAAGACTGGGTGTTCAACTTTCGACATTCTTGCGGTAGACAGAAAGGGTTGAAATTGTGCATTCAAAATATATTAACAAATTTCCTGTTACCACTTGGCAGTATCATATATGTCGTATGTGCATATATAACATCTTATGTGTAATATTTGTAACCAAAAATAATATTTATTTATAGTTGTTTCTTTTATTTATAACTTTCATATTTCAAATTTAAATTTTGTACATAGTTTAGTCCGTAACAACTTCAGTTCTGTATTTCGGCATTTTAAGTATACGAATTGACATGAAGTAAATCATTAAGTCTAATTGTTCATAACGTAATCTGAACGAAGAACCGAAGACTTGCTTGATAAATAACTGAGTACCTGAAATCATAAATGTCAATTTTTAAATTCACTAGAATGTTAAGTTAGTGTCTTGATTCGTCTGTCGATTATCAACGGGTTTTAGTTGACCATTCAACAATAATGAAAAAGTAGAATATGCTTGCAACTATGATTTTAATTTTACATTTCTATTGCGTTTATCCTATAAAGATTTATGTATTACAGCTATAATTTGAGAATTAAAAGTTCTGATTTTTTTGCATAGAAAACGTTACGGTCTATATTTAATTCATGCTGAATACTTATTCTATGCCTAAAAAAACTTTTTAAGGGTTTGGTTCCGTGGACAATAAGTCACGTAAAATAAAATACGACTATGACGTATTTTAACGTAAGAAATAAGTCTGTAAGCTTGTGTTTTCTATTTATAGTGTTAACATGAAGATATGTATTGTGTATTTTCTTTTTATTAATAATATTGGCCATCGCAATTAGACTAAGACAAAAGGAAAAAGAGAGAAATCAAATCACCGTCTGATTCAAAGTAGATAAAATATTTTAGTGATGAAATGAAACGAATTATTATTATGCACCGTCAAGCAATTGTCAGAGAAAAAAAAATCTAAAAAGGTTATTATTTCTCAAGTTACATAGTAAGATACAAGCAGCGGAATTAAAAAATATCAACTTTAATATTTTGTTGAAAACCATTTGCCTAAAAGTTTTCGCTGTATCCATAGAAACACTTCATTTAAAATTAGTTTAAAATTTTAATTATTTTTTAGACAAATTATTCAATTTATTTTGAAACATATTTAGAGATTTTATGAGCACTCATTCACAGCTAATTTATCTGTCCTAAAGAGCGCAGCAATAATGTTTTCTAAAGGCTTCATTAGAAAACATAACTTCAATTGCATTAGAATGCACAATACAGAGATCAAATGGTCTAACACAGTCAAGTATCTTGGACTAACCTTAGATAAGAGACTGAAGTTTAACGAACACACCGCGATTAAAAAGCGCCAAGCTAATGCTACTAAAGCGGAATTGTACTTTATGCTTAATGCTAGGAGCAAACTATCCATAAAGAGTAAACTTCTCCTATATACAGCAATAACTCGTCCAATTATGGTGTACGCCACACCAGTGTGGGCTTTTGCTCACCAAAAGCATCTGAAGACTCTCCAGGTTGTTCAGAATAAGTCATTGAGGCAAATATGTGATGCTCCATGGTTCGTGCGTGGTTCGCTGTTACACAGAGATTTGAGTGTGCCAACTATTCGCGAATTCGTTCGTGAAACCTCTAAAAAGTTTCATAAGGCTGTGGGCCTTCACGGTAACCCAACAATCTCTTGCTTGCAGAATTATGACGAGAAGGCCTCAGAGAATCGATATAGGCCCAGAGCTATTCTTCTCGATGACCCTCCCTAGATAGAGACGCAATTTTAAACTGACTTCTCAACTGTAGCGATCGCGCCCTCCTGTCGGAAGCGATAGGAAGGGTATGTCAACAAATAAAATTCAAGACTTAAAACATTTAGAGACGAGGAGACTGGAAGAACTTTGGCGCTGACACGCCTTAGAACTTGATGCTCCGTCAAGCAGATATCCAAAAAAAAAAAAAAAAAAAATCTGTCCTTGTTATTAAAATTAATTATCCAAAACGTATAGAGCTTATTGATTAAAAGCTACCAGCACTGTATACTAATAATTAGTGGCTTAAACTCTAGCGCGACTTTCTCATTTAATATTGTCGTGAAATAAATTATGTCTTTTTTGACACGTAATGATTATTATTGCTAGAAAAAAATAATCATGAGGAATGCTACAGTTGAACGACCTGTGTATTGGGCGTTGTTTGAGCTTAGTGATTTAGTTCGTTTTTTATAATAAGCCCAAAAACAAATGTTTTTATCGAAAACTTTTGAAAATTTCAGTTATGTATGGCTGATAATACAGTTCTTTGGCTCGTTCAAAAACCGAGCAAATCATTTTTAAAATAACAATGAGATGCAACGTTCACAGCCAAATATATTCTCAGCTTTGCCTTTGAATAGAAGTGATGAGACTGGAGTGTCAAATGCTGTAACTTAGGATAACATAAGCAAGGAAAGAAAAATAGTTTATTCGTAAATAGGTACAAAATAAATGTGTTGGCGAACAACTCTGTACTTTTTCATTGTATTTTTAACGTATTTGAAATACATTTTTAATATTGAACGAAAACACGTGTGTTATATAACGCAAGCACAATGTTACATAATACAATAATCAGACATGTGTATCCACATATCGAACTGATTACGGTAATCAAGTGAAAAATGTACCTGCTTTTTATTATTGTGATATGTGAATTCGCTTAACATAATTGGCACAAATACTGAATTTCCGCAAAGAAGTATTTTTAGTAAATAATAATAATCTGTATAATATCTGTTTAACCTGTGTAATAATATGTTTGTATTTTTTCATTATGCTGTAAATGTGTTAACTCCTTATATTTTGAATGGTTCGTCGGTAACTTCATGGATGTTCATTTTATCATAAAATTAAATTAAATACTTTATTATCCCACTTATTGTGTTATTAGCAATCGAACGAAAGTAAGTATGAAAATGCTTCTCAAATGGGAAAAAATACTTGTAAAACAACACGTTAAATAACAACGTTATCAATTTTCTTTTATATGTGTTAACTCTGGTTTATATTTTTATCAAACTCTTTTAATTATGACGTTGTAAACGTGTTAAGTAGTAAAATTTTCAAATAAACTAATATAATAATTGATATCAATCTAAAACTTTCATATAGTCCATTTATATTCCTGATTTAGTTTTTGAACATTATTTAATTTTTGCGATCATAATTTAAATATTTATGCACCTAGTCTAGTTTGGTGAAAAATGCAATTGGTCACTTTCTATTGTATGCCAACGATATACAAACATGTTAAACCAATCTTTGCCCCAAGGCTAAGAATAATGAGATACACATATGAATTGACCTAACAATGGTAAACTGAATTTGACAGATATTACACGGCACTAAAAAACATACACTTTAACAGCAATAAATAACGATATTTCGACACCGAATAATATTGTTTTCAAAGGCACGCGTGGGCTCTTTCTTCAGACTTTTGTCGCGGAATATGGATGAAATTGTATTTATTCCAGTGTCTGATAGTCGTGGGCAGATCGTGACAAGTACTCTGAGACATTTTTATTGTTTGCCTGAGAATTATGTAACAAGATGTCACATTGTGCATTGCACATTTAAATTATTCATCTTTGCAATGTGTTATATATCGCAAACCAAAATGAGATCAAGCGTCTATTTCCGAACGAAATTTACAATTATTTCAAAAGAGTTGTACATAATCACGTTTAAACGTGTTTTCTGTCACTTCTTGGTGGAAAAGCATTATTTTAAACACATATATTTGTGATATTTTGAATACATATAAATGTATTCAGATCAGGAACTTTTTACTCATCGAGAGAATTATCACCTGGTGACATGGCTGTTTATATCATAATGAAAACTATAATAAAAAAATTGATTTAAGAAAAATAACTTCAAATTAATGGTACTCAGATATGTGCGAAATTAAATTGTTGATGATTTCTTACAAAGAAAATGATACTAAACACGGATCCTAAATGATAAATTAAACCCACATTATACATTAAATCTTTTAACATTTATGGAAGGATTAATGCAAGATATTTATTTTTAAAAGTTAGGTTTGGAAAAATCCGATTGTAATATTATTTAAAAAATATAGCAGGTGACATTTTTTACAAATAAATTTAACTGCGAATCGTAACACCTTAAGGTGTCGTAACGGTTGATTCTGCGAATATGGGTCCAATTTTCACCATAGATTTCTTCACCATTTATTTACATTTAAAGGCAAGGATAAATGTTATATATGTATCACAATAATTACACATCGCTTTATTTAAACAACGTAGCAAGATTTGCTTAAGAAGCATTCCAACTGATACATAATTAATTGAACACTTTGAATATGTGGTATATTATATCGTTTTTATCGACTAATTTACTCGAGTATTTCTTTAAGTGTTATGTATAAATGAAAGTTTAATATTGAATAATTAATAATGAAAAATTATTTTGTTTTCTAGGCATACTTGAAGGCGGTTTCCAGCGGCCGTGAGGATATCAGGCAGGCGCTGAGGGCCTGCACCGACGAGGACTTGAGCAAGGCTTTGGTTGCTAGTGGACCGAAGTTAGTTCATGATTCTACAAAGACCAAGAAAACTATTGATACAGAGGATAAGGTAGTTGATAATACTATTTAATTGCTTTAAAATTGAAGTGATATGGTTATTTAAAATGTCACGACAGGATTTGCTCACACAAGTTGTGTTTTAAAATAAATGTATGAGTATACCATAAAATCACTAAAACTCTACAAAGTCTATGTGAAATTAAAGATATATTTTTTTTTCATTACTGCTAATCTTTGTCGAATTGATACGATAATATATAAAGTAAAAGTGTAAATTAAATATTACAAAAATATTAGGAAAATTTCGAATGAAAATATTTAGCATAATTTGTTTCAACTATATCAGGAGTACTGTTATATTTTGAAGTAGACAGTTTTCTCTAAAAATACGAAATTCTTTTCGTTATATATTATATACACGAAGATACTTTGTTTTTAATTTTGTGTTTTTCTGATTTAATATGGCTTATTTTAAACATTGTTTACGGGCCCTTTTATTTACTTTGGTAGTTAACATTTTATTTCACATTTGATGTTCAATTAACAAAGGCATGTTCAATTAACATGGAACCATTCGATGCATAATTTCCACGTATACGGTTACCGGACACATCAGTGGCAATGAATGTTACATACAGCAGCTGTTCACACATATTTCATATTTCTTGCCGCATACGCGGCGAACTTGTCACCTACCATGTGTTTACAAAATTTGGCACATGGTAAATGGATAAAAGTGCCACAATATGAGAATCCATGATAGCTATTCACTGACAGCTGTTAAAAATACATAGAATACGGGATACGATAATTATCGACCGACTTGCTCCATATTCGAACAAAAACCGTATACGTTAAAATATCGCATCGAATGGCCCCATGTGAACGTAGCCTAAGCATTGTATTCATTACATAAATCACTATTGAAATATTTAAATCGAAAAAAGCACAGTTTGAGGTAATAAATATTCCAAAGCTTGTGCGACAATTTCAAAAAAGTTTTCCGGAACAGGATGCGATAACGTAGCTTAATCAAAATTATACGTTTCCTATCATAAAATTTCAGGAGGAATCCAGAGCGCTGCACCCGTCAGGAGATGGTCGCTTCTTGACCGAATCGAAAGTCACAACCGAACACGAAGAAATAAACGACGAAGATTTGCCTGAAGAAGAAGTAAGTACCCACTTATCATATCATTGGAATAATTGAGCGATTAAGCTGCGGTTAGAATGACTTAATATTCATGCATACAAGAACGAGTATGACCCAAAATAAAAATTCCGTTGATGTAATGAAACAGTATTTTATTTCAGTCATTAAAAAATAAATATTACTATGGGGCTCATGTGACCCAATTGAAGGATTTGTGTGGCCCTGTTGTGGTTTTTTTTAAAGTTTTGCCTCAGTTTCACATTCACCGCTAGACAAAATCAAAGATAATTATACCAAATTTAGGCAAATTAGAAATGTACATGTATGTTGCATTCGGAGCCACATATCGGTTTGAGTCATTTTTATCAATTTAAAAAAATCATAAAATCGAAGTGTCGAAGAAGGTTGACTGATTTAAATTAAGCTAATCTACTGCGTTGCGCGACTTCCAAATTACTGGTCAACATTGGAAAAATATCGTGTAATATTTTTTTTTTATTTAATTGTGAGCTGTTTGTTTATTATTAATATAAAAAGAGGCTCAAAATATTTATGCGTGGCCCATCAGAGACATATATTATTTCATTTAGCCCACTAAGTGATTTCAGTTGGGCATCCCTGATTGAAGGGAACAAACCCATCCCGTTTTATGCCAGTTATAAAGAAAGAACTTGCGTCACGCAATCAAATGATAGTACACCGAAGACCTTATTTGAACACAAATATTTGCTTAAAACACCCTTTCATATTGTATGAAGTCGTATGTACTGTGTCTTGTAAATTCACGTTGGTACTAAAAATAGAAATATCCTATATTTTCCGTTTCCGAACCAGTTCGACAATAATTTCGGTACGATAATTAAAAGTCACTTACTTCTGACCAAACCAAGAACAATTAATATGCTGTTATTAAAACGCAATTTTATCTTAAAATTTTACCAGAAAGTGAACGTCCAACATGGAAAATAAAGTGGTTTTTGGAGTACAGACAAGACTGGCAACAATTCCAACATAAACAATACACAATTAGTAAAGATTCTTTGAAAAATGGCGGCGTATTTATGCTATTATGTAATTAATTGTTTCATTGTACTCGGAATGCCTTCGAACACCTTACACGCCTTCATCGTTTTAAGAAACATCGTTCGAATGTTTTAGGAAATACTCTCGGAATCAAATTCCCTACACATGTCTGACTGCATAATGTTTACATTTACTTTAAATCAAAAATAATATCACATTTAATAAATACTAAGTGAAAAAAATCTTACTATGATCATAGGACGGATATATTCATACTTGCCTAGAAGATAACATACAACTGTTATTAGTTTTTTTGTTTCTAATTGTAAATTAATATTTTTTTTTCTAAAGAAAAGAGTTAGACAACGAGTTGCAAAATGTTATTTAATTAAATATAATCCCATCAGGGAGGATTTTATTACTTTGCATTCTCGTTTATAAAATTGTGACCGATTATTCTATACGGAAAAGCTCATTTTTAAATCGTTTTTTTCTAAATTTGCATCGTTTGAATTTTGTATTTCTCCGGGAGTTTTATCATTAGCGATCACCGGGTTTTGCATTTCAGTGTCTGCGAGCATTCTAGGTGCACGAATGAACTTATAACTAAATATTTTGTGTGGCTTATATATATGAATTTATGTTTAATTGTTATGACCGCAATCTAAATGAATACGCGAACGTTTTGATGTTTTTGAGGTTATATGAATTGGAGAAGTAATTTTTTGCGTAAATAACATCAAACGATTCAAATTTAATATTTAAATTCTATCAAGCACCTTCAGTCAATATACTCAATTAAATCATTGCGTATTTAAAAATGCCCATTTTATTTCATCGATGACTGTTCGAGATACTTATTGAATTATTACTCTTTTTCAAGGGACTAATGAATTAAACTCTTTTATAATTATGCTAAAGATATTATCCTGGTGATACAACATATTGCTGCAGTTATATATGAACGATGCGTATATTTGCGTGTCTTTTTAAAACAATTTAAAAAAAGCGAAAACAAGATTCGTTAATTATTTAATTGCTTTCTTAAATTTCTTCAACCAACAATATCATAAGATATACGCATATATTTTTAAATAAATAAAACTTAATATTTGTAAATAATGACTACATAATTATAACTACACTTTGAAATTACAATCATCATAATTACACAAGAGAAATGCTTAATAATTAAATAACATACGCGTAAATAAATAACTTTTTTTAACATAATCATTTAAGTATAAATTTTAAGAGATTTCAATTGTTCGGATGCCATTGAAATTTGTTTAAGAATGATTTGTAATGTGATCCCCGGATTCTAACAAAAGGTTTCACATTAGAATAGAAATGTGGGAAATTCATCTAACGAAATGCTTTTTTTGTGAGACCATATTTATGCGTGTGAAACTACTCGTATGCCCAATAATTATTACGCTCACAATACTTGTGTACAAGCTAACAATCAAACGCAAAAAACATATTGAATTATTACATCTTTGATTTTGTACCACTCAGGTGTTGTCTCTTTCTGGTATTCTCTATTAGCATGTGCTTGTTAGAAAAGGAAAACATATAGTTATTTAGTCATTTGGAAGACTGAAATGGATTCACTAACTATAAAGATGAATTATAAATAATGAAAAGAGTTTTAACAAATTCAGATGTACTCACTCTTCATAAAAAGAAACTTACTTTAGAAAAATACAAAATTCAAACGATTCAAAACACTGTTTTTGTAGGTATTTCATTGACTTTCGACTCCATCGTCGAATTCCATACAAAATATGTATTAAAATAAATCATCTGTGTACATATGTATACAGTATATATATTTTTATTTTTTATCGTCCAATTTGTAGTTATTTCTTAATTAAATCTGGCAAGACCTCCGTGGTCCATGGGTTACAAGATACTGGTACACCAATAGTTTTTTCATTTCGTAGATGGGCCTTCTTTTCCGATGTCTTTTTTTATTATTATTGTATATTTTATAGATGTTGTAGCTTTAGCAGCTATTTTTTTCGTCGTAAGTCGATGACTACTTGTATTACGAAAAGTATCTGTCACATAAAAAAATAATTTAGATGGGCACGAGTGTCATTTATTTTATTCCTTTGTTTGCATAATTTCTATATTCGATTTGAGCTTGGTCTGGTAAACATTCAAGTGTAAAATTTAAACTTAACGTACTTACAGTCAATTGTTGGCTAATTTATCGCTGGAGAGATCACATACATGTGAGTGCCCCTTAACTCCATCTAATTACATGAAGTTAATCCTAGTAACAACATGTTTTCTCGGACAATTTTACAACCCGTTATTGCCCGAAGCGCAGCGGGCTCGCCATGCGAACACATAGACAAACAATTCGTCAGTCAAATATAATATTATCATCCCCGTACCGAAAGATGTTTGATGTCGAAGAATTAATCTTTTAGAATTATTCATTACATAATACCATGAACATGTTTAATTTTCAAACTCTATGGAATGTTTTCATATAATACCAAGTGAAATAAAATGCTTAAAATACTCTGCAAATTTTAACACATACACTGTATTTTTAATGTGTTCACTGTTAATACTTGGTGGAATGACTTTGCATTGAAAAATAATAAGATGTTTTTTGTACTTATTCCGCATTAAATTTATTTGGATCAGGACGGATTCAATCATCGCGAGCATTTTCACGTTGAATATGCTCTCGATGAGCGAAACTTGGCTTGATCCAAATAATTTTATGAGAAACAAGTACAAAAATGTATTATTATTTTTAACATACACTGAATACCGTAAACGAATGGCAGATGTTAAAAGCTTCAGTGTTGTTGGGTATTTTTTGTGATTGATGTTTCAGAGTGATCTAAGAATTATTTTGATGAAAATTATATTGCATTCATCATTTTTTTGTTACGTTCTAAGACCTATTCCAGGTAAAGGCCCAATCTTTGTCATGCTCTCTTCTATAAGATATTTCTTCACTTTCATATCCTTATAATATCCATTATGTATGTATTAAAAATTTCCACAATTATTTTTACAAATTTTGGCGATTTTCTACAACCAAAACAAGTAAGGATTACCATTGAAACATTTGCTATGCATACAGAAAGATTTTACATCTTTTTTTCTACATTAGTCAATTTAGATCTAGACGAAGTGATTCAAAAATAATTGTTTATTTTTCATCGCGTATCACATTTTTTCTGTTTAGCTTATATGTGTTCAAGTGGCATTGCCAATTATTTTGATAGAAGCAGATTGATATACATATCAATAAAAATCTTTCACAAAATTTAGTATCATACACGTTTCTTCATAATTTCTTTATGTAAATAGCTTTTTTAGAATGTTCTTCACATCTGCTAAGAAAGCTTCTTTGCTATGTATCGTAAATTAGCTTTTAAGCTGTATTATTTCTAGTGTGCAACTTGTTTGTATCAACCCTTTCGATAGGTTTAAAGTAAAGTATTACATAAACTGGAAAAATATCTTTTCTATTATAGATGGATTAAAAAAGGTTTATTGACTCCTATAATAATCGTTCGTACACCTGAGGGCTGATGAGTGACTCAAGTCGGGTATTTAATATTTTATTTTATGACTTATAATACCTTACTTACTTGATAGATAAAATACTGTTGTGTCTTCCTAGACATCCTCGACTTCAAGTCCATTAGTATCTATTAAATGTATACTTCAACCCAATTTTATAATTATACATCATAACGCTGAGATAGGATATAAGTAGAATATTATCTATGGATTTGACGAAAAGTTTAATCATAGTACAAACTTGTTTCCTTAATGAATTTAGAATGTGTGTTACCGAAATTAGGATTTGGTTTGAAAACACTAATAGTGTCATAAAAATACATTTTTCTATGTTTATAACAAAATTTTCGTGCATTAAATTCTCAACAGTTATTATTTGAATAAAAATAATAAGACATTTTTAGTACTTATTTCACATAAAATTTATTGGATTAGAAACGGTTTCGCTCATGGCGAGCAGTGTCAACTGATGACAATTGACCAGTTGAAAATGCTCACCATGAGCGAAACTGGCCCTGATTCAACAAATTGTATGTGGCATAAGTACCAAAAATGTTTTATTATTTTTATTATAATGCCATTCCATCAAGTATTGACAGTGAAGACCTTAAAAGTGAGTTTTTATTTGTATGACATATTTATAGGAATATGTTTCAACACGCAAAATATTTATTTTTAACCCCTCAAAACTAGTACTTGTAATTAAAAGTGTTTCAAGATAAAAACCACGATATAATTTACAGATAATAAATGGTGAAAATTTCTTTTTAATGCCTAAAATTTGTGTCGTATTACTTTTTTAACAGCATGATTTTTGAAGCCTTCGCAACCATTATTTGTAAAAAATAATTTCACAAAATATTGATTTAAAATATCGATTTAAATTTAGAATCTCTTCATATATAGCTATATAATATGCGGTTTATCTAAGCAAAAATGTTTCTTTTAGACGTCGTTTTTCAATGTGCATTGTGCAGGCAATCTTAGTCCTGCATTGCCACATAACATAACAATATACACTATAAATGCATAATAAACTAGTTCACAATGCAATATTGCGGTTATTTTCTATATTACAAATCCATTCTGCAAAACCGCGATTCGAAACTACCGATCCAATAAATCCAGTATCAGATATTACGAGAGCTATGGATATAGTGCGAGGGTGTTAAAAAGAAACTCACATGCCCGATTAAAATGATTTGAATAAGGATGTAATATATTTTTAGAAAAGTTTACTAAAATAGGAAACAAGTGAAAGTAAACTCTTTATTTGATTTTTGTTGCAGTGTTCGATATGAATGTTTAAAAAGCTAACATTTCCAACACTGTCTTTTTTACAAGTGTTTTCATTGTTGACAAATCAACACTGTATCCTTATTTTTTTAAGTTTGCCAGTTTTTAAAGAAGTACCCGACACAATAGCTCGTATATAAGATATATCCCACCTTAAATTGGTAGTCAACATCATACAAGTAATCTTTTTTATATTTATATGAAAGATATTATATTTTTATAAAAATAAAACACTTCTTTTAACAGTCGTCAGAGTTGTTTAAGGATTATATGATAGTACTTGATGAATAATTTATTCATGTTTCGTAACATTTGGAGTAAGCCATTGTAAATATTGCAGTTTTACAATTACATCGTCGATTTGAGTGTAGTGTTATAGTCAGTGCTTTAGTAGAGGGTATACAGTGTATTCCTTCTGCTGTATTTGTAGTAATAGTGTATACCCTTTAGTGAAATTAAAACAATCTTCATAATAATTCACATGAAAGATGTATCAATGCTTTATTATGGGAGAGAAGGTCCTTGGTGCAGTGGTCAATGTTGTTAGCTTCACGGCATTGAGTCCCAGAACGAAAAGCATTTTTCCAGTCGATTCTGTTCAAAGTCATGGGAGTATGTGATGCTTGAAAATTCCTTTCCACCTTGCAAGTGTGCATATCGGGAGCGACTAGCTAAATACTATTCCTGTTCTAGCCTTATCCTTTCTAACCCTACTCTCACTACACTGAAGAGAGGTAAAAATATGTAAAGACACCTCCACTAGGAGATCGTATACTCCACATTGGGAGTGTATAATTATGGACTTATCTTCATTTATCCTTCATTTTAGTTTTGTTCAAGCCATATTTAGTGATCATAGAGAATATAATGCTGAGCATATATTATATGATATTAAATAAAAGGTATACGTTAGCATGCAACTGGTGTGTATTACTGTATACCCTTTCTCAAGTTTACAACTATAGCACTGCTTCTAACCCGTCTCTGCAATAACCCGCAAGTGTTTTACGCAATACGAATAAGTTATCCGCTTACAGATTACGTACACGTGTTATCGATACCATCTTGGCTAAAGAATCGATGCGTTACGTAAGAAAGCGTCCACCAGGAACATTTTCATATATTTCACTTCACTTTATAATTGCATACCGTTGCATTGTTAGAGACACAGTGCAGCAGATATAACAATCGGTAGAAGCTGTAGTAAAAATACGTAGTTGAATATAATATTACATATTTCTCACCACGTGCTCATTAATCAATCACGACCAGGTTTGTTAGGCTAGCAAGATCTTTCAACCAGTGATAAGTCTATCAAAACTTATCACTGAAGGAAGGCTTATCACCTTGCTAAGGAAGCCGAAAGAATCAATATCATTTCATGTTGACAAGGTTAAAAAAATATCACTTAGATTTTTAAAACATTGATAGCTTTAAACGTGTTCACAGATGCATTATAATAAGACATAATTTACACTTAATTTATTACTATCAGGACCGGTGTCACTCATCGCAAGCATTATCAACTGTTAATAAATACAAAAATACCGAATTATTCATACAAAAGTTAAGCAAGACTAATAATGGTGGAAGAGTATTTTTTTCCATTTTACGCCTGAATTAACATTATAATTTGAAATTTTCCCATTCCTTGTTAATGTCCATACCTGTTGAATTTTATATTTTTAATGATCATTTTTACTTGCTGATAACATCAATGCATCTATACAAAAATTAAGCATGACTAATAAAGGTGTGGCAAACATAAAACACATGTAAAATACATTGTGATCATTGTCTATGACTAAATTGAATTTAGATTCTCAGTATTCAAGGCAAGTAAACGAATCCATGAATATAAGGGCTTCATATCCAGGGGGCACGGCAATAACGCAATCCCGGAATTGTCTGAGTACAAATTTACAACCGCCTTATTTTTTTTTATGTGCGCCACTGTGCTTGCAAAATGCGCCATTCAAGAACCACATCCGTTATCATTTTTCTTTGATCAAAGAGGAAAATCTCAGCGGTTCACCTTTGTGATTAGCGTACAAAAGATAAGTATGGTGTAAGTTTGAAAATAAGCGGTGTCTATTAAAAGTCAATTAACTGAAATTTGTATTTTTAGTAAGTCGATTATTTTTTAATATATTACATTCTGCCCTGCTAAGCATGGTAATGGTGAAAATCAATTTGAGATATTTAGAATGTCCCATGTATATAAATGTAGCCTTATTTTGTATTGTGATTGATAGCTTATAAAATCCAATAAAATTTATATTAAATCAAAGAAAATTAGTATTCACAGAAAAATCATTATTCGTGATGAAGTAACATATCGATGGCTTAAAGATTAATTATGCTAACTCCACCCTTGGCTCAAAATGACTTAATAATGCCATCCTATTTTGTAATGCAATTTGCATGTCCTCTAAATTTTTTATAACCAAAACTTATTTGATTGCATCGTAAAAACGTTTTAGGAAAATTTGATAATTTCACTGTCGTTCTAAAACGTACTCTGTTAATTATCCAACTCCACCATTTTCTATTGTCACTTGTCATTCATTCGTTGTTTTTTAGCGGTAGTACCTGCACAATTGACAAAAACGGAGAGAGCAAATTTACTATTTAAGCCATCGATATTCTTTAATTGGAAAACAAAAACTCGTTATTGGATATGGCAGGCAAAAACACAATTTATATTATTTCATATCTTATATACTGTTTTAATTATGTAATATTTACCCCATATTATAAAAGTCATTATTTTTAAATATACATTGCCTAAAATATTAACTTAAAATTCCATAAATATATTTATACTATTTATATTAAAATATTTATTTCATTTAAAATGAAAAATGTTTGTCATAGAAATATTTTCATTTTTCCTTAAATTTTCTCTCAGCGTTAGAAAAAACACAATGACATTTTACGATTAAAAAAAAACTCACTTTTAGCGTACAAACTGTAGCGTTCTTTTTGTTTCTGCATATAATTTTATAAAGATCAGAACCGGTTTTTCTAATCGCGAGCACTATCAATCGATCGAAGCATATTATTTTATTAACAATATATATAATAGCTTATTATATTATAAAAAAAACTCGATGCTAATTCTATTCATTGTAACCTAATGTTAATTTAACAGGTTTCCAAGCCCTTCAGGTGGTCAGTTGTGACTACAAATTAATTTTTATATCATGTATTTATGATAATACGTATGACATATTCAGTGACATTAACATTCTACGAAGACACGGTGATTGGATGTTATTGCATTTTGGAAGGTACTTAAGCTTACAGTGCGTCTGTTCTTTGTACGCAAGGTCGAGATCTAAAGGGACTGCAAACCTTTGGTTCGTTTTTATCATTTAAAAATACCGCTAATAATCTTTTTCGGGGAAAATTTGAAAAATTGGGCCAGGATAAAACTAGAAGCTGGCCAATCACTGTAGCTTCATTCCGTATTTTGATGATCGAATGGGGAGAGGAAATTAAGAAATTAATCCGTAAATCGATTTAAAAAATCAATTTATTAAATTTTCCGTACTGGTATTCGAATCCGTGAATACTACAATCCAAACCAAACGAAGATAATCATTTAGCCATGGGCTTGGTAGGTGGTTTAACGTTGTGTAGTATATTAGCATAAAAATCCTTTCAACCTACTTGGTACTTTATTTTCAATTCGAAAACATAAGAATAAAAACAAAGCATAAATAATAAAGCACTTAAATAGTCGAAAATGTTATTCATATTTGATATTGAATTTCCATCATACGGCTTGCAGTCGCCATGCACGAGTGTCATTCATAGATTAAATAGCTTTGTACTTATAATTTTTAGACTACGAGCCAGGCTCGTCGATTCAATTAGGGACTGGGCATGTACATATATTATAAAAAAGTAAACCCCTCAAGTTTACGTTAAGATTACGAGCAATTTTTGGTAAAAATTGAACCTTGTTAAATGATTCCATGAAAATCATTCTCGCAAGTGGTTTTTCTTGGGTGTTAAATGCTTTCCCCACACAAAGCCCTCAGCTGACAGAATCTTTTAGAAAGTCAATACTTAGCTAGCTTACATGCGGGAAAGGTTAACAATGCCTTAGTCAGTATCCACCTTAGTAAGAAAAATAGCCAGGAAGCTAGTAGCCCGGTTTGCGGACTCGCATATAGTTTCAGTAGGAAAGTCAATTTAATACGGTGAGAAAATTATAATGGAGTTCTGCCAAGTAAATGCTAACTCAATCAATAAATTCAATTTATATAGTGTATAGTAAAACCTTTTTACCTATAGTAAAATCTTTTTACCTCATGCCAACGCAATTGCCAATCCACATTTAATTAAATAGAATTGATCGATGAGATGCTTATTATTTGTCAACGTTTGCGACACCCGAAGAGTGTGCGGAATGCAGTAGGTTCTGCATGCGACCAGGGTGCAACAGACAATGTGCGAGAAGGATCACAAACAACGGATGCATCTCACGTGTGACGTGCATCCTAATGTCCTTGACTTGAACTCCCCTGAACTTTTTAAGCCGTTGTGCAAAGAAGAATACAATGAAGTCGAGTGAATCTTATCATCAAAAACACGCTTTTCAGACGTTTTTTCCAGAGGTCATCTGAAAAGTGAATATATTTAAGTAAAGATAAGAAGCGTGCATAAAAATAAAATAAAATTACTTGAATTAAAATCAATTTCACTGATACGATTTCCATACAAATAATTTATATTAAAAAAGCAGTCTACAAAAACTTTCTCCACAGCCACCCGTTCTTAAAAAATTAACATGACATATCAACATAAATTATCAGGACATATAAACAGTGATCAGCTTCTAATCAGAACTTTTATAATGAAGGATAGTTTGTCAATGGAGAATATTAAAAAAATTACAACTTTTTGCCAATTCCCTATCGTTAACACCTGGCTTAAGCGAAGCCACCTGTTTCGAAAAAACTAAAAAGTCGTATAATTTCATAGTTTTTTTGGTTTATTTCACAAAATATCAACAAGATAAAAATAATTTGACAGGGTGCATGTGGCTCTTTTTTTTGACCACGTATAAGACAAAAGATCGATCAGCAATCGCAAGAATGATCACGATTAATAGTCAGCCGAAAAATAAATAAACGGTACTTGCTCAAGTTTTGTCCAATGTTATATTGAAGTCCAAAGTTACCCGAATTGACTGTATGCTTTTTATTTTATCTCTTATATGTACATATGGATGTACAATAAAGCTATAAAATACGAACAAAAAAAAGTATTGTTTTCATTCATGCTGTGTCATATTCTAGACAAGATTCATTTTAATATTTCAGTTTGTGAACACAATCCTTTTTAATTGACTAAATAACTCTTACGTTGGAAGTGGCTGAAACTGTCTTAATATCTTGAATTATCATATCAGCTTATTGAGTTTGTGAACAAAAAAAAAACTAGTTTGAAAGTAGGAATCCAAATATAGAGTGATCATCTTTGGTGATGAAATTGATTATAATTATATTCAAACCAAAATAGCTGAGCTATAAAGCAAATCGATACATATTAAATGTGGGACAATAAAAATGGAAATTGTACAATCATAGACCGGAGCGTATTTTGATAGCTAGCTCGTAAAAAATACGATAATTTAAACCGGTAACGGTGATAATATAAGAAGCCTTGTAGCTTTTGATTTTGTGGCTAGTTTTCACTTTATTGATGGTTTAATTTCTTGGCTACCTGATTCCGAAGTAGGTGGTCGAGACGTCTTTGTCACTCTTGCTTGTTCTTGACTTCAATTCTTTTACACCAGTGGTGTTTATTATTCTATTTATATTCACTTGTTCAATTTGAAACCCTGGCTGCAATCTACCCATCTGCACGAAAAAGATTTTACTTTCAATATATAAACCATTTTTTTTTTAATGTAGCACACATAAATCTTTTACCAATAATATGTGGGCGGGAAATTTTAAAGCTTTATGGGATCCCACCCAAGATAATCGCCATCATCAAATGCTTGCACGAGGGCAGTGAATGCTGCATAAGAATCGGTGACGTAACTACGGAATGGTTTGGCATCACTACCGGCGTCAGATAGGGCTGTGTTCTAGCTCCGTTCTTCTTTATAATAATCTTCGACTTCATCCTGAGGAAGTCAATTCCACCTGACCGAGGAGTAACCGTTGCTCCCAACCTGAAACTATGTGAGCTCGAGTATGCCGACGACGCTGTCATCTTTGACAAATCAGTTGCGGGTATCCAGGAAACAATGGATAGACTGCAGAGCAACTCGTATCGCGTTGGCCTCAAAATCAACGCGAGTAAAACCAATGTGCTCTGCAACAGCGCCTGTCCAGATCCAGACTACTCTCTGTTGAGTGCGGGGCAAGAAATCGAGAGAGTCGATGGTTTTAGGTACTTGGGAGTACACATCACGGGAGATGGCAACCCGCGTAATGAGCTCGCGATCCGATTAGGGATAGCTGGAGCAACATTTAATTCAATGCGGAAAGTCTGGGACTCACGGCTGTACTCGGTCAGAACCAAGTGCCACTTGTTCAACGCATGCATACTGACTGTGCTGCTTTACGGTTGCGAGTCATGGCACATCACAAAAGCACAGGGTAACCGTATACTGTGCTTTGAAAACAGATGCCTGCGGCGAATACTAGGAGTACAGTGGTTTGACTTTGTCAGGAATACGGAGGTAAGAGAGCGGACAAACCAGCCCCTTATTACGTCCAAAATTAAAAGGCGACGATGGACCTGGCTTGGACATGTGCTGCGGATGCCCCAGGGGAGCCTGAATCCTGCCTGCCTCTTCTATCAACCTGATGGATCCCGACGCCGCGGAAGGCCTCTGATGACCATCCATAGGATGTACTCAGGGGAGCTAAGGGACGCCGGGATGACCTGGGAAGATGCGAGGAGGTTGGCGGGAGACAGAGAATCTTGGAGGCACCGTGTGGCGGCCATATGCTCCGAATAGGGAGCGGATATGGAAAAAAAAAAAAAAAAAAAAATGGGCGGGAATAGTTTTTTTACCACTCCAAATACGCAAGTGCCACGTTATTATTCTACGCATTGTGTTACAAGTGGTGACACGTGTTTCGCCTGCTTGAGAATCATCTTCAGATTGATGATTCTGACACTCTAAAGAGGCGAAACACGTGTCACAATTAGTTACACAATACGTGGAATAATCAAAGTTATTTTAAATTTTATACCAAAGTTATTAATTGTATTCCATCGGATTCTAAAAATCGAGTCGTTCAAATGAATGGTTGTCTTTCAATTCTTTAGTTATAACATTCAGTAGTTATCTGTGATGTGAATTACATTTTTGAATCACTAGAAACCAGACTTGTTGTAATATATGTTATTCACGTTAAATAATGTTCTTAAAATATTGGATAGCTTTTTTTCTGCTAAGTAGCTATAGAAGGGATGTTTGCTTCTTTAATATTTATCTGTGTTATTTTTATAATTACTCATCGTGTTGCTTTTATTTTCACACATGATTTTTTTTAAAACCATGTCCGCTCCCTACATGGAGCATATGGACTTTTTACGGAGTTTATCTCAACATATGTTTTTCTACGAGAACTGCTTGTTACTCAGTTGCTTAACCTTTCTTTTTCGAAGAGAGTAGGGTTGGAAATGATACGAGGACTCGGACAGGACTAGTGATAAGCTAATGGCTGTTACTATGCGTCGCTCTTTGAGGTCGGAGAGGTGGGAAGGGATCTTCAACAACACAAACACCCATGCCTTTGAACAGATTTATCGGGCGGTCCGGCATGCAAGTCAACGACGTTGACACTGGGCCACGGATCGGATAAATTTAATAAATAGTTATATAACACAATAAAACCTCTCGAGAATAAATAAAGCGAACACAATAATCAAAGCACTAAACCACGAATTCATGTTATGATGATAAACGGACTGTTCGAAATGATATTTAGTTTGAGTGTTTTTACCATCCACCATAGATAGCACGAGGGTACGTCGTTCTTTGCTAGCGGTAATGATTACTGATCTTTTAATGATTGAATTTATTTTTTATTCCGGCAATTCCGGTTTCTGTTTTATTACAATTCCAGAGCTGGTCGCCAGTACTTGCGACTGACTTAACATTTTATGATCATCACTCTTTTACACCTGCCGAGTGGCCTACCGCAGTGTTCAATCAGTAGAAATGAATTGAATATTTCTCCACAAATTGTGAACAAACAACGTCATATTTTTTTCCATTCTACCTCATCATTATCATCTATGTAGCCTATTGAGTGTACAGTGATTTGATTAGAACAATTATATATATATCTCATTGAAATATCATTGAATAGCGATACCACTGTTTTTTAACATGCAATCATAAAAGAAATTACCCATTCTAAGTACTGATTAATCGTGATATTAAAATATATAGCTATCATATTATAGACCAATTGTAATACCACCATAAACAATAAATTACGCCCGAAAGATATGATTCGGAATTCAAATCATGACGTCATTAATCTCAAGCATTGCCATAAGTAAAAATAAAATTTCTAGATTGACTGTAAAACCAGGGCTGTGGAGCCGGAGTCGGAGTCGTGGAGTCGGAGTCGTCACGTGGCTTTGGCCGGAGAAGTTTGAACTTTTTATTTTTGCATATAATATGTCAAATTTGGCTATTGGCCGGATTGGTAGGGTTGATATTCAATTGAATACACATAATTTGGAAAATTAGGGAAAAAAGTGACGATATTAAACTTTTTTTAGTCGGATTCGGAGTCGTGTCTTTTGATCAATGTTGGAGTCGGAGTTGAAGTCGAACTTTTTTTTACTGACTCCACAGCCCTGGTAAAAACTGACAGAAAACTGATGTTCACGTTTAATAGTGACAATTTGTAGTCAGGAAATATATTTTATATTTATTGCCAGCAGTGAAATTGTATCTTTTAACCAGACTTGTCGCAATTAATTGACTCATGACTTTTTATGATCTTCTCTTTCGAAACATTGATGGTAAAATCCTTACATAAATGAGGTATTATTTTAGTGTCAATTAATTTGTATTAAAAACCCAGGTTAACTTAATTCTGGCCAAATTCATCGAAAGTATTAAACTTAATTCTCATGCTGGTGTTTTCTTTATTTTCAGGGTAAGTCTTTAGGCAGTGGTTCCCTGGAGAGGAAGAAGGAATCAGGCGAGAGGTGGCAACACACTCGCGATCAAGAGTACGTCGATCATATGGCTGGAGGAGCCAGACTGGCAAGGGAGATGAGATACAACGCTGATACTGAAGAAGGTAACGATACTTATTCAGTCAGTTTTAGAATATATGCAAGATTTGTAAATCAGAAAATTTATTTCGCGAATTTTTTTAAACTTAAGCGGACTTGAAAAAAGTTTATATCAATATTTCAACTCGCTGAGAAAAAAAAATACATATTTTAAAAACAGTTAGATTTCATAATTGATGAAAATACATTTTTGATAATTGTACAATGGATAATGAACGTTTGATATCTTGCTCATGTTCGATAACATTTCTAAAATATCTTAACCGTTCATACGCTACGGCGTGCAGGCACGCAAACGCCACTACGAGTTTATTTATGAATACATATCATATTTTTAAATGAAACCTAATATAGACACATCTTTCAAAGCAATTTGACTGTTAAAATATCCATATGCTGAGCCGTTTATTTTATTTAAGGTTAAACTAACAGATGGGTTTGCACCTGACTATCGTAAATATATCTGGAAACATTTTTTAAATCTTACACTTTTGATATTTTGTTTTTACTTTTCTTTGAAAATCAAAAAAAGTCACGTATAAAATGATTTTACGGGTATGTTACGTGGCATTTTCATGGAAAAATCGATGATTGAAAATGGTGGTCTGTGGCAGAAATCCATGGAATTGCTTGACGTTTAAAGGGTTAGTATCCAGATGGATTAATAAGTCGTTGTATATCTTGAATAACATTTTATTAAATCATAATTGGTTACTAAAACAGCTGCAACAAAATTTGTAATTTATATATAGTATTATAATGGCATAGCTTTCGGCCACCCGTCGTGCATAATATGCGACCAATTATTTCTCGATCACCATGAATTAGCGTTTCGCGTAATAGTCTTCAATATTGAGCTGGTCATCACGAGCGAGTAAAAAAAAGTTGAATAGACATTTTCATCCGATTTTCCAAGGTCACCATTCATAATGATTGTCAACTCTAAAAAACATTACATTCTAAGATCATTCTCCAAGATGCATGTAAGAAATATATTAGAAAGACAACTGATGAAATAATCTCCTATGTCCATTTTTTCTATATTGGAAACAGAAATAGGTTAAATAAAACTTGTTTTAAATGTATGTATTTCTTTCAGGTGAAAAATTTGGAGATCCCGGCATGGAGGATCCTCATGATTGGGATAGCCTGTCGGCCCGTGTGAGGCGACAACGTCGACAGGGCCAGCAGAAAACGCTGATGCAGAGGCAAAGAGGTTGGTACAAAATATTACTATTTTTTTTGGCAATAGATTTATTGACTGGATCATATAAGAAAAGAATATTGTTTTTTCTCCCACATTTTTACTAAAACAACATATTATTTCATTTTGAGAATATATTATATCATTTTCAAATTGAGAGATTGGAATTTTCAAGACTGACTTATATAAAACTTTTAAGGTGTTCACTGTCAATACTTGGTGGAAAGGCATTATAGTAAAAATAATAATACATTTTTACCACATAAAATTTATTTGATCAGGACCGGTTTCGCTCATGGCGAGCATTGTCAACTGATGACAATTTCAACTCATAATAATGTAATAAAAAAGATGGTTGACACGGCACAAACACACAGTGGATAAACACAAAAGTTGGAATATGTAAATGTCCCGATATATAAGTTTGTCTTGAAAATTCCAAAATTGTTAACTTGTCTCTGCCAAATATGAAAAATAGTCTTGAAGATCCATAACCGTTATTAAATAAGAAGTAAAATTTAGTTATATTCACTATTTTGCCACTTTCCCGGTAAAATTCAGTTTATACAAAAAATATTTCCAATATCATTTAATTAAAAGGGTACATATAGCTACATCTAACGAACTATATTCCTAGCTTAAAGTAGAAAACTGTAATTTGAGTTGCGATGAGCTTCATACCACTAGTCATAGGTGGTACTGTTTCTTTTAAAAAATAATTACAAGGAAATTTGTCAGAACATAAGCACAATGTGCAGCACAACTTGTCATGTTTTTGATTTAATATTTTTTCATCATTAATTACTTTTTTTTATGAAAAGTATTTGTTAAAAAATGGAAGTAGGAAGTAGCGAAATAAGTAGCTCATGACACAAGATTTTATTTGACATTTCGACCCCACTCCCCCTTTTCACATTTCGCCACAAAATATTTTTTTTTAGTCTTATACCCCCGGAATTGTTTTTAGTTATTACCATGTTATTACACAATACTAGATGTCATAAATATTCAGCCCACTCTTATCCCTTCATATTTGAATATATATCAGTTTCGTTATTGCACGTCAAAATGCAATATCATCCATGATACCGCGCTCATTATGTTTTTAAATAACGATGAATCGTCGTGTTGACATAATAGAATGTTCCAGTAAATTTAAGATGCTATTGATAGTTCCTTATTTGAAAAATACACATTGCCGCCAATTGCATTCCGTACGATTGTCGATTACGCTTACATCTGCCTACTCAATTAATTATTTTGTATGTGACATGTAAGTACCTGAATTATTTAACGCAAACTTGTGGGATGTTGATATATACATATACGGAAACTGAGGAAGCATCGTAAAATAATGAGGCACAGTGTTATTATCTTTACTACACCAAGGATACCAACAGAGCAATAAATAAGACGCCATAAATAATAATTTAAATCATGTTGGGATAAATTCGAATTCTTTTTTGGCACAGCGAAACCCTGAAACTACCTCCCCGCTATTTAACAGCAATTTATGTGTATTTGTAAGACTCCTGTTTCATATTTCGTATTCAGAATAATGTTTCAATTTTTCTACTGTCGTTATTCTACGTCTGTGATGCACAACCGAAATTTCATTTCATGCGGCCCAATATGAAAAATTAATCACCTTTCACGGACGATGGAAAAACCTCAAAATACTAAAATTTTCAATTCAATATACATATGTATGTACACTAAAAATAGGGATACTTAAAACACTTTTATCCATGCGGCCCTCAAACAGTATGAAAATTGATAATCTGGTTGTGCATCACTGTTCTACGTCAATGCTTTCGACGTTCGTTCATTGCTAATATTTTGTGAAATATAAAAGTGATCATTGATTTTCAAATTAATTGAATTGAATTCTAAATGAAAGATATTTACCTCAAAGGTCAGGCAGGATATTACAATAAGTGTATTATTATGACCAATGTCTCAAAAGTGATTCTTTAAATAAAATATTTTGACGTTCAAAAATCAATAAATCGACCCGTTAAGTAATGAACCCCTACAATTTATAATTTATTTAGATTGTAGAGTTCACTTTACCCAAATGTGCCAGACTAATACTTTAAATAATAAATATACTACGAAATGTGTAAGGCACAACTCAGTTAGAACATTTCTACTTCTTATATTATATTTTATTCAGAAAATGTTGAATATAATGGAAATGCTTTTTATATAAAAAATCATATTCGGGTCAATAAGAAATGTACATTTCGGTAAATGAAAAAAATACTACAGTCTATTTCAGAGATAGGGTTACGAATCCCGGGATCCCGAAGGCTCTCAATACCTGATTAATCCCGGGATTAGAAAACATAGTCCCGAAATTTTCGGGATTGATTTGTCATCAATAAAAGCGTTATTTATTTCCATTAATGTGTCCTCATTTTAACAATGTGATTTTTTTTTTAAATTTGTATAACCAGACATATTTTGATTTCAATTATATCGAATATATTCGCTCTTCAGTAATGGATAAATAACCGAAATATAATATGCGTAAATAGATAGTGACGTCAATTATTCCGAACTATTTTGAATCATACATTAACATGGCTAATATTTAATAAATATGAAAATTATCGATCATTCAAAAAAATTATTACAATACTTCATTTTCTTGTCCTAGTTCTAAAAAACCATTAAGTGGCTATGTCTGAACGCTATGTTGAAAAATCTAAACAATAGGCTTTTAATTTAGGAGCGTAACTCTGCGGTTTTAGTGACAATGAATTTACCTATGCAATGCAATTTACTTATGCATAAAGCTTTTTAGGATTGCATTATAACCACGTCGAATGATATGAAATGTATTGATTTAAAAGATTTGTATTACGTACGTCTTATTGCCATTCTACACAATAGATATATAAATCTAAAAACCATATGGTGACATTTCATCATGCTGTTAATAAACACCGGCTTTAATCCAATAGAATTTTCCTACATTAATTACTTTCCAATCAATGCGCGCGCAATCATGTTGAAAGGCGTTTCGCGTGTGCTGCTCTCTTTTCCATTCGTTCACTAACTTAAAATATACATCCCTTGAAAATGGGACGAGTTTATAATAGCTGACATTAATTTGATCTATATATAAATAAACCTACATTTTCCACGAAGAAAAATCCAACTTTTATTTGATTAAATATTATGATGGTTGCTCTTTATCAATATCCTTTTTAAAACACCCCATGCCGTATCGTGTCGTAGGGTCATAGCCTGTTTTTAGCAAGAAAACATTACACACACAAACCTCTTTTTGGTACTTTTTCAACGTATATGTAATAACGTAATCAAGAGCGCTTTGTTCACATACTGTACGTGCAAAATCCAGTATTTCACCTGTTTATTATAATGTGACCTGTTATGACATATTATGTTCCCAAAATAAGTCATAGCTTTTTTTGTGCGATTTTCCGCGGCACGCTTACCGCACACAAAAGATTTAGGTGTATACGGGATAACGAGAAATCACCAGCTATTTATAATTTATAGATTAGTAAAACACATTCAAACTGAGTTCAACATATAGAACCGGACTGTATATCATAGACTAGAGAACGATTTATATAAGAAAAACCACAAAGAGAATCATTTTGTTTATATTACCTATAGCCTTATTCCAGTTGCTCGTGCCACAATATAATTTAATATGACATATCTGTGATGTCAAATAGCTAGCCAAACGACATTAAATTTCGTATTTACATTTTTGATAAAATTGTATGTGTTCCTAAACAAAACAAATATCAAGAGATAATGTGGAATATTATCAATCAATTAAAATTTTAAAAAGAACTTGTTTCTGTTAAAGTTTTATAGAAAATAAAACTAAAAAAACATGCGTGGCCATAACGGAAATTACCCATTTTTTCTCATAAATAAAATCGGAAAAAAATAAAAATAAACTAATTATCACACGTTTTGGCGAAACAACTTATTTAACTCCGTTGCAACATTTTTTTCTCATGCATGGCAATATTTACGAATGGAAATATTGTACTAACAATTTAAGTTGTGTTATGGACGCTTGAGGTGTCGCGGCATGTGTTGTTTTGATTACCAAGTAAATTATTATTATAATAGAGACTTCATTTATATTTCACATTATTTTTTATTTATTAGTATTATTAAAGAATAAATAATAATTTATAAAAAAATCGTGCAGACTACGCCGTTATAATATTTTTATTGAGTTTCTATTTAATCTTAATATGTAAACCATTTTTTATGATTATTATGATTTGTTGAATGTATGATAATTTAAGTGTAAAAAATGTATGCAACATACCATGTCGTACTCACGAATTTCTTCCATTTGTAAGAATTGTAAAAATAAATTGTATCAAATTGTAAAAATGAACTAGTTTTTTTCGCCACTTTAAATTCCCGGTATTTTTGCACCTCGAGATGTTAAACTATAACCTAAGATATAATAAAGTATATATCGGGAGATAATTTTCAAACTGGTCAATTCCAAAACTATTTGTTTTAATTTCCAATTTTAGATTAAACTTTTGGGACTTTTTTCAATCACATGGAAAAGTTAACATTATCTGTAATTCTCTAATTATAAAAATATCTCACTTTCTCAGTTTGTTAACAAATGGATTTGACCAAATTTTAAATTTACCTCCTGGTATGTACCACAAAGTATCTATTTAAGATTGTAATGTTTACATATTTATGATATTACTCTCCTGTTAACTTATTATTGTTAGTAGAGTGATGTATGTACGTGTTTTGCACTTCGGAACGAGGAGAATCTATAACTAAAACTTCAATATGCTAGACAAAACGTTTATTTGAATAACATAATAGTCCTTTCTCACGATATTGAAGCCCACTCAAAATTATACAAATATCCTCCATCCGCATTTGAATCGACTTATCGTTCTGTTAAAATCTTATAGTTAAAAATATAAAAAAAATATAATGAATTTAATCGACGGTTACGTAGTTATCTTGATTACTAAATTAGGTGGACGAACCATATTTAGAAAATCATTATACTCTAATGACTTCTTTTATGTTTTGAAAACTGTTCATTTTTAATTCATTTTTTATTAAGCTGTCTTGTTTTATCGCGTTTTTTTTTCTTGAAGATTCGAGATCAAGGCGGTGCTTAAACTGTTTCAAATTGTGATAAGGTTCTTTTAGTTTATTAAGTAAGCATTGTGTGTTTTTTTACGTACACACCAAATATGTATTTTACCTGCCACTGTGGTATATATGTAAATACATATATACTCTCAATGGATCACCCCAACAGATATAGCTATCACGAATACCACTTATTATTTAGTCGCTCAGCCATCCTTTTTGGAGGAAGAAAGGTAAGGATCGTAAAAGTAAAAGACCAGTATTTAGCAGCAGTAGCTTATCGCAAATTTTTCTCCCTATTTTTAAGATCAAATAGGTCAAAATGAAACTTTTATATTACTGAACATACGTTTGAACATAAATTCATAACCCGATTGAAAATACAAACAAAGTGTTCTTTTTGGGGATTTGATGATGTGAACAGCCAAAAGCGTTGAGCGAACCGCTCGTCTGAATATTAACTATACAAGAATTTATAAAAGCTATATATACATACAACTTGCATCCAATATTATGAACGATAACAGTCGTCATTATTGACATTGTAAGAGATTACGATCATATGAGGCATATTGTAAAATCAGTTTCATTCCCCAACCTAATGGTGCAAAAAAATCTCAAACACATCACACTATATAGTAAAATTTATAGTACGGTAAGAAAAATAACAATGTCTACATAAATTATTTTATATATTTGTTGATAGCTATTTCGGCTTACGCCTTCGTCAGAACTATGTTTTAAACGTGTATTAGAGATAGCTTATATACCTAGGCTAGACAGGGTACACCATACATCCCCTCTCTGCTCGGCGTAAGCCGAAATAGCTATCAACAAATATATAAAATAATTTATATAGAATTAAAATACATTGTTATTTTTCTTACCGTATTATAAAGGAGTTCTACCAAGTAAATGCCTACTCAATCAATCAAAAAATTTATAGTAATAAACAATTGATCGATTTGAGTCAAGCATTGATTCAGTGAATGAGGATTTGCATTTTAATGCTCTATCGATAACGTCGATATGCACTACTTTGAATGAAAGCTTTTAATGTCATTTAATTAATTGAAAATTCGATTACCCGGACTCTTAACTGTGTCACTATTATCAGACTAGTCAATCGACCGCAATTTGGCCGGCTGAATGTATCGTCCATTTGCCGATGGCATAATCTGTCAGCTTCACACGCTTGCCTACAAATTGCGTACCTGTTAGATTTTCCACATATCAAGGTAAACCATCTTTGTGTATTGGAAAACGTTTGAACAGCTGCCGGCGATTGACACGGTGATTGAAAAGTTATCGTTATTGTTTTATTATTCAATATTGTGTGTTATTTAGTATAGCGTGCTAATAGAGACGTCACTATAAATGGAAGACGATTATTGTCAATAGATTGACATCTTTTGTTTTGGTCAAAAAACCAATCACAAAGAAATACAAACTACTGATCAACTGGCAACTGAAAAATCAGTCAATGTATGTATAAATGAGCGCGGGGGTTCTTCTACATAAATTAAATAATACGGCTTTTCTCAATGTGGCTGAAATCCAAGTTATCACCCATCGTCGTTTCCTGCGCATAAATCTGCTTCTGTGGATAAATGAAAAAGAGGAGATAATCAATAAAAACTGTTTTAAAAAAATCATTACGTAAGCTTTTATTTATTTTATTGTTTTTATCAATTCAAGTGATCAAGTGATTTAAAATTTTATATTACATATTCTAAGTCTTGGGCTGTCACATAGGATATTTTGTGTTCCACAATTATGGATGTTGGCACAAACGATTTATCTCAAATCAGTTTATTTAAGAAACTGAATAAAAAATTCTCATAAAAAATATTGTGTCACATTGTGTTGTAAATTACTCATTTTGACACATATTAGATAGTGTGTGGGAAACGAAGATATTATAGAAATATTTAAGGAGATGGAATACAAAATCAAGTTACTCAGAACTGCTTTACGGCGTGACACGTAAAGCGAGTAGAAATCTACTCATAAAAGCTGTCTAATTACAAACTGTTGTTTTTTAGCACAGTTTAGTTTAGACTAGTCTTAGCAATCGTAGTAAACAATGTTATTGTTTTTTTATGGGATGCGTCAAATAAAACGAGTAGTGAATCTTTTATATATTCATTTGTAATGGGTATCTAGCATTTTGTCAGATACGGGCTTCTTTGATATTTTAATCATCATTTTACCTCTTTTCTAATTAATACGTTCCATAACTACATTACAGATGAGTTAATGTTTCTTGCAGCCCCACAAGCTTTTCAATGTTGTTTCTGACAGTCGTTTATAAATAACTTTGTCTATCATACCAATGCTTAACGAATAATTAAATTGATACATTATAATAAATAACTTCCTTGTAATTACCCTATATTAGGCATGTTTACCTAAGTACACGTTTCTCTAAAGCAATGTTTATATTATTCAAAGCCATGTTTTGCGGTAGACATTAACATATGGAAGACAGAATAATTAATAATTTATTAAAAGGATTTTTCGTTAATTGAACATTCTTATGTATTTGGCAGTACGGAATAAACTGACGAATTCTTTTTGATATATATTTGGTACCGCCTGAAATGATTATAAGGGAAAAGTTTAAGCAGTAAATCAGGAAATAAAGCAATCTTAGAAATTGATCTACAAAATTTATGGCCACATTACGTCAAAAGGTATCTATGAATCAATCGATAACTTTGTAAGTCACTGGTATATCAGTACTTTCTGATGAGTGATATTTTTTTAGATCTTCTGGATAATAAATATGATAAAAGCTGTCAATTAAAAATTTTGTTGGCTGCCTTGAATTTAAGGACTTGTAGTTAATTAATTGATATCCTCGTGCACCCGTTAATATACGGTCGGTGAGAAAGTAGGGAAATATTACGTTATTCGACACATTTCAGATACAAAACTATAGTGTTCACTCGAAACTCTAAACAGTCTTAACAGATGAGTAGAAAAAACAGTATACTTCTCAACAATGGGCTTGGTTGTTTTGTTCTTGTCCACTACGGCTTTCCCAGCCGCTAATGCAGTACAAGGGTGCATGTAGCAAACGTAAAACCTTTCCCTTTAACAATGAGTGTCTCCTTTTGGCGATCATTCAGGTTTTTTTGCATTTTTCATATTTCTGTGTGTTAAAAAATACCTCAACAAAGCAAACTTTACCTATCCTAACCTAAACTTAACAAGCCAAACCTATCATTATCCAAACCTGAACAAAAATAAAATTAAAAATATGATTATTCCACACATTAGCAATTAATTAATGATTAAACCCCTCATCTGAATGATTACCCTCTTTTTAATGGTGGCTTACACTGCTTAGAAGTGTATGGACTAAAGAATCACTAAACTTTTACGCTCATGTTATAAGTTTTAGTTTGTTTTTATTTTGAATTGAAGTTGATTACTATTATTATACGGGACACCTTGGAGTATTTACAACCGTCTTATTAAAATACAATTTGGTGGTGCGCTGAAATTAGTCGTCATACACGATTTGTGGTTTTGATTCTTTAGCGTAGCATTGACAGATTACTTCAAGTAATGGGTTATTAAAGGAAATTTTGCGCTTTTTAGAAGTGTATTTTTTTGAGTAAAGATTGAGAAATAATTGTCTTATTTATGTATGGACAGTCGGTTTACTCAGCTTTTTGTCGGATGTGTATGTAGGTACAAGACATTCATGACAGTATGAGCGCTGTAAATAAACTCAGTTGGTTTTCTTTAAATATCCTCATTAAAATAAAATAATTTGTTATAATACGTTTTATAAAGCAACAGATATTTTATAATACTCCAGTTGGCAATGATGAATGATTTAAAACGGTAATATTTTGGTAAATGATAATACACGTACTCGAGTAGATTTTAAATTCATTGTGATCAACCTAAATTTTAATTGAAAAGATTTTAATTTTATATTGACCACAGCCCATACCCATCCGATCGATACAACCTTTTAATAAGTAGACCATAAAGGCCGACTTTAACTAAAGCAACCACACCAATAATGATCTATGTAACATAGTGAAAACAACACATATAACATTCTCCGTTTTGGTATATGTATTTGTTGGATCTGTCAACTTAATGTTGCTTGTTTTTAATGTTTTATAATGTTGGTTCTGCAATAATGATCTATGTATCTGTCAGAATTGGTAAATATGTAGCTTTAATTGATCTTCCCTAAACGCCCTATGTAACATAGATCATGACGGTGATGAGATTTCAATTCGTATTGTCATTTCGCAGTGTGCAGTAACTAAAACTATGTAAGCATCTTCTTAGGTGTAATATTTTATGTATTGATTGAGTAGGCATTTACTTGGTAGAACTCCATTATAATACGGAAAGAAAAATAACAATGAATTTTAATTCTAGAATTAAAATACATTGTTATTTTCTTTCCGTATAATATTTTATGAACAACTATGCTATATTGTTATTCTTTCTTAAGTAAGTTTTGAGAATTCTTGTAAAGAGATCATCAATGTTATTTTCGATTGATTCGGTGGTGACTTGTGCAAATTGTTATCAAATTTAAATAAAAAAAACAGGGTTACTTTATTAATCTACTGGTCGTGTAATAAATGTCGATTTGAAAGGCGTATCTTTAGGATGACCACCAAATGAGCGATGTCAGTCCTGGTTTAAATACAATATTACGAATATGTCTGAATGATTGTTGCATTCTAAATTAAAATACATTTACGTCTTCTCTGTTTTATGCTATCAATCTAAAATCTATTATTTGCGTAGTACTCATCTATTGAAGACGCTCTCCGATAGGTGCGGAATAAGTATGCTTTGCAGGCAAATTGACACCGTGAAAAACTCTAAAGAGCAGTCATAAAGGTTCTATTAAACGGGAAGGCCGCTTTTTTCATCACCGCGACGTTTTCTTAGTATTTCTAATACGTAATGGAACAGCGCGAAAAGTGTGTAACGATATATTTCCTCGACGGTGTGTTGCAATAGTTATGTGTTCAGGCTTGAAGGTGAAAATATGTTTTAGTTGTGCCTATTTCGTGATGAAATTCAAAAGTCCATCTATTTATAAATGGTAATTTCATTTTGTAAACCGTTTATCTGTTTTAGTCCGCGTTTAGAATTTGATTATACAATATATTGTTTGTTTCATATTTGTTGTTTCAACTTTAAAAAAAATGATAAATTAGTTCCGAATGAATCGTCATTGAATTGACTTAAGTATTTTTAGCTTAAAAAATACTTAATAAAAAGATAGTACCTATTGCCAACTGAATTCAATTCATTTGCCATATATTATTAATAAAATAATACAAACTGGCTTGTTATTTATTGAAAAAATACGTCGCTTTTCAGGAGTCAACTGTCACTAAACTTCTTGGCGGATTTTTTACAACTTCCACATATAATTGTATATCGAGCAGAACCGGTGTCGTTCATCGCGAGCATTTAAAACAAAAGTACAAAATATGTAGTTTAAACACTCAATCAACATTCGCATCATATGTAAATCTTATATAAATTTAAAGGACTCTTTTTGTAGTATCATCAGGACCACTTTCGCTCAACGAATATATCATCACGATACATTTATATAAATAAGAACTATGAATAACAAATATACATATATTAGTTAAAAAAATAATTTTCTTACTTACAAAAATGTACAGTTCATTTCTTCCGAAATTAAAAGAATTAAAGGGCAGTGAGGACTTTTAAAGCGACCACTATAATAAATTAAGATATCGCCTGTTGATAGCTGATACTGAAAGGATTTAGTGGTAACTTATATTATACTTAATATTTTCGATGGTTTCGGCGGTAACTTTGTGGAAGTTCATTTTAATATAAAATTTAAAATAACTTTGATTATTCCGTATTGTGTAACTAACTGTGACACGTGTTTCGCCTCTTTTCAGAGGCATCTTCAGACTTACTATCGCTAAGTTTGCTTAAGTAATGATTACTTAAGCAAACTTTGCGATAGTAAGTTCGAAGATGCCTCTGAAAGAGGCGAAACACGTGTCACAGTTAGTTACACAATACGTGGAATAATCAAAGTTATTTTAAATTTTATATATTATACTTACCTACTTAACCTATTTTTCAGTTTGACGTGCATAAATATACGATTTTGAGCTATTATTTAATATTATAAGCGAAACGTATCTTCAAACTGATTCTGTAAAATAACCAACTGTTTTTTTTAATATAAGCATATGCACGGGAAAATTCCAGCGGAAACAAAGCGACGAGCGAGGAGCAATTTGTCGCAATTGGAATAATATTTGCGGCTTATCTTCTTATTCCATTGTTTGCTAAGACTTATAGACTGTCAAGTTTCAAAAGTGTGCTTTTTATAATTAATGAATTGTTTGTTATCATTTGTGTTCACAATACACACCAGACAAAAGATATTTATATTTGTAGACTTTGATTATTTATCCTTATGGTATGAAAACGTAGTATTTTTTATTTATCCAAAAAACAAACTCGGCAAATAGCCTTGACATATTTTTCTTATTATCTATGCTCATATTCAACCTTGAAATAGGTGCTTTATTAATTATAATTGTTATCTAATAATTAGGCAAAAGTGTATATTGTATCGAGGGATTCTTTCTAAATATATAATATTTCGTTTCGGCAGTAGAACGGACCTGAAATTAAAATATGTTTTTATTAAAGAAAAATAAAATTGATATGAACACTCTTGAGGTAACTGAATACATTCAAACATCTTTTTGTGCGATTTCGAAGCTAGGCGGTTTTTTTTAATGCATTTTTTTATTTTTTTAAATATGTTTTTGGGACTATATAAATCAGTGACGCACAACCTGCGGCTCTCAATGACAAATATCAATTGTTTTTTTCTTCAGAACTTTTTCCGGACTATAAAAGAATAATTTTCAATTTTACATACACAAAAAATATCGATAATTTACCCATGCAGCCCTTGAACTATCTGAGAATTCATTATTAGGCTTTTCTCCCAAAAAAGTTGTTCATCACTGATACAAATGAACATATGAAAAAGCGTAATTAACAGCGCGTTGTTCACATACTGTACGTGCAAAATCCAGTATTTCACCTGTTTATTGCAATGTGACCTTGACACGCGTCCTTGAAAATGTTATGTTCCCATATTAAGTCATAACTTTTTTGTGCGATTTTACGGTTTTAGGTGTAAATGATTTCTTTATTGAAGTCTTAAACGAGCTTGGGTAATAAATTAAGTACACATATAAAACTCGTGAAGGGTTGCTTTTTTCACGGACAACGCAATTGCGTTTTTCTCGCACTTGACTCTATACCAAATACACAATATCGACGGCTTAATCTGCAAACTCCACTTAAAAACAGAAAAAAATATAATTTTACACTTAAAATATACACGTGGGAGTCAGAATGTGTTCAAAACACTTTGAATATGGATACATAAAATTTTATGTTACCGCTTGTTTACAAATTAGTCCTGCTTAAACACAAAGATTTTAGATAATTTATGAACATATGTATCTATGTGCAATCAATAATCAACTTCCTTTTTGCCTTATTCAGTAAATAACACCTATGAATTTAATGTTTTCATTTGCCCTCGAGAAACGCATTATAATGACGCGTATAGAAACACAAATAGGCAGTGACGTCCAACATGTGATGTGTTTAAAAGCAAAATACGATATTTATACTATGGAACGTTAGAAGTTAACGGTAAAAGTTTCAATTATTAGTTTATTTTTCTCATCACATTGTATTTATAGTGAAAAAGATAATAAAAATTATAGTAGTCAGTCAAACGAGTTTAGCAGAAACATAAGTTAAATAAAATCGGACATTAAGCAGTAAACCCCCCTAAAGCGCGACCTCCTATAGAGATATTTCTATAGCGTATGCAGTGGTCCCTCGTAAAGCGTTATTTTTTTACAAAACACAAAATTTTCAAGGTCAAATTAGAATTTTCATAAATATATATTGAATGCATATTTTAAAAACGAGTATCAAAAATTGGTCACGCGAGTTGCTGACGAACTAAATACTAGGACATGGGGAGTAAAAACAAATGAAATAAAAACATTGGGAGAATGTTTGATTTGTTGATTTATGGCAATTCACAAAATACGATTTAAATAAGTCCGCAATGACGTTGTATTCCTAGTCCTTACACTAAAGGGGGTTGGACTGTACTTATATAACTTGCAACTGCTGAAATTATCGGACTATGTGTGCTGTTATCAGCTTTAACTTTTTTGCCCAGTGTTTTAAGAATGGGAACCACTGCTTAATTTTTCCGGTACAGCGCTAAAAAAACAGCTACACATAAATTTATTCACATACTAGCGATACGAAATGCACTTGAGCTTTTTATATAAATGTACTGTTTTCTATAGTCCTTGATATTTTAAACTTAGATATAGGTCCGTAGCGCAGTGGCAACGGCTTTGACTTGCGTGCCGGACCACTCGGGTTCGATTCCCGGTATGAGCAGATTTTTTCAGTCGATAAATCTGTTCAAAGGCATGGGTGTTGTTGAAAATCCATTCCCACCTTTCCGATTCCAAAGAGCGACGCATGGTGACAGCGATTATAGCTAATCACTAGTCCTGTCCTAATCCTCGTATTCTTTCCATCCCTACTCTCTTCAAAAAGAAAGGTTGAGCAACTGAGTAACAAGCAGTGCTCGTAGAAAAACATATGTTGAAATAAACTCAGTAAGGAGTCCATATGCTCTAACATGGTTAAAAAATAAATTACTATGTTAAAATTGCAAATAAGAAATATTCTTAACCCTGCCACAGTTGAATTTATGTTTAATACATATGTATTGAAAGAAAGAGAAGTACATTTTTAATTAAAGATTTATTTTTCATTAATAATGAAGAAAACAGTTAGCAAAGCTAGTGATTTTTTTACAAATATTGCATTCCAATTAAGCTGGGGGAAAATATTCCTCCTAAAAAAACACCCCTGTTGAAATTACTACAAATGGGGTCAATATTGTCGGTCCCTGTGGTCTAGTGGCAAGAGCTTTGTCCTAGCGATCTGGAGACCTGGGTTCAATTCCCGGCAAGGTCAGATTTTTTCAATTGAAAAAAAGAGATCTTGGGCTGGGTGTATGTTATTTATCGTTGATTTTGTGCACAACTGATTTAGTACTTATCATCGAGTTAATCTCGTATGACTTTCACAACTAAGAATATTTGGCGCATTGGCGTAAGCTGTAATGCCAAATATTTTTATATTATCTAAAAAAAAAAAAAAATGTTTACTTTGTGGTTGTGATTCCTTACTTTGTAGGGAAACACAATTCTCAAGTCTTAAAAATAGCTATGATCATGTGTATGTTACAGTGAAACTGTATTCTCAGTGAAAATGTATCAAGTAATAGATTTATATGACGATTTCACTGGTCATTGAAATTATTGGCCCAACTCGATGATTTGCCGGCCTAAAATGTTGGTTTGCTTCAATGAAACAAAATCAGCAATTAGTCCCTTTCATAAAAAGAGAACCAAAGACAAAACACAGACAAACATAGAGCTGAAGATAGGGCGGTCAAATTGATTTCAATGACAGCTTGGAGAAGAATATATTTTCACTGAGAATACAGTTTCACTGTAACATATATAAACACTCAATTTTTGGAACCTATTTTATTTTGATATAATTTTTTAATCTACTTTCCATTTTTGTATTCGGTGTGTACCTCGATTAACTTGATTTCGTGAACACTATCGACCGCGCAATTCGATGTATGTATTGAATTATCCTTCCTCTCCAAGTGTGTTTGAGAACAGAAATCTAACCATTTATGCCGTGAATAATGTACGCTTAACATATTGAATCCCACATCATATGACTTCACGGACAAATAAAATTATTATGAAATTTTCGAGCACAATTTGAATAGATATTTTCAATAAATCATGTGGGCTATTTTTAAAACTAATTGGCTTAAATGATGTTTGTTTTACCCAAAAGTCTACTAATTAATTAACGAATTTTCGGGAAATATTTCAATACATGAGCATTTTTATTGTTGTTTATTTTTGTTTACCACATAACTGACATCAATAAAAATAAACATAACGACTATTATGATTGAACAAAAAAATCTTTATTAAAGTTATTATTATTGTTTTTTTTTTATTCAAAAACAAAATATTCAAGTTTTTGAAAATAAAAATAAGAATAAAGGTTGGATATATACATTCCTCGTGTATGAATTATTGGTAAGATCGAAAAGGTTTCACTTAGAAAGAATATACTAGTACCATTCTTATTCGTATAAGAAGGGATGCATTTTAAAAATAAGACGTTTGTTCTATATATGTTTTCTGAAACAACTAACTATTCGATGGACTTAAATTGTCATAATTGAATTCGATGAAATTTTATTGCAATCGATAAGTCTTGTTTGCAAGTATGAATAACAGATTGCAAGTATGAAGAAAGCCTAGAACAGGTTTCGCTAATTGTAAGCATGTGGGACAATGCGCGCAATCGGTGAAACTGGCCCTGATCTTGTGATCATAATATGTGTGGAAAGTAGTATTTGTTTAAAAAATGCCTGCCCACCAAGTCACAGTTAACACCTTAAAGAACATATAAATAACGATAACTGTTGTGACTATGTATGTTACAATTAGCCATGAATAATTGCTCTCATTATGTAGTTATCAACCTCCACATAATAAGTAATATATTTCCGAATAAAACCTTCAATTCTTATGGCAGGTTTGTTTAACTTAGATTATGAGATGTGAGTCGCACAATTTGAATAAACAATGTATTGATCTGATATGTGTTTGCAGATGCCGAGACGCTGCAGGATAGAAAAGACGCTCTGACGAAAAAGCCGCTTGACTTCGACCTCGAAGAGGAGACGAGGAAGAAGGAGACGTCCAAGTGGTTGGAGCACCATTTCGGAAGTGACTCCCGCTCCTCCCGAGACTCGATCGGAGACGAGATAGCCGACGAGGGGCCGAGCACTAGCTATTTTAACGTGACTATCAAATCCCAAAACCAAGCGAGTCACGCTGCCAAACCGACTTACGTCCCGGACCAGCCCAGAGCAAAGAGTCCGTTGAGACAAAAAGTAGCGCACCCTGTTAATAACGTTCCTCCCAGAGTATACGTTCCGTCTCCTGAACCGGAATCGGTACCGAGTAGAACCAAGGGCTTCTTCCAAGGTGTCAGCGAATGGTCGCAGCGCAAAAGTGACGACACCAGACTGCGCCCTGACATGTCCCCGAGGCCTGTCGACTCACCACCTTCCCCGGATCATCCGCGCATATTACGGTCACCCGCGTTACAGAGGGACGATTCCGCGTACGTCTCATCATCGACTGTCAACACGCCTTACCGCAGATCTAGCCCGGAGAGAGCCTCCCCTTTCCAGAGCCTAGACCGAAGGGATAGCCCTGATCGCGCGTACTCGCCGATGCACAGGCACCAATATAAACAAGTTGCCCAGCCGCAATACAAGGCACCTGTCGACGACGATAACATTCGTTACGAAAGGGGCCCGGCACCTCCGGAAAGGAAGCGAGCCATGGAGCGCAAACAGAGGAGCTCTAATGACAGCAATCGATACGACAGCGGATATCGCAGTCACTCCCGCAACGAAGCCTCATATCGCGAGGAGATGGCCGAGGAGCCTGCACCTGATTACTCTCCTCCCAGAGCAACCCGTGGAAAGTCTCGATCACCCACGCGGTCACCTTCTCCCAATCTGCAGCCGGCTAGATCAAGCCGGAAACCGAGCCAAAGGACTCGATTCGAAGAGCCTCAACCGAGAAAATCTGTAGGTGCAGCAATCGGACAGTCGATAAGAAAACTCGTCGGGAAAATTCGTTCGGCGAGCCAGGAGCGCCGCGGCCGCCAGAAGGGGAAGCGGACGTCTCGCTCCCCTTCACCCAGAAACCTGAGTTCGACTTATCAGCAGTACGGAAGCGTCGACAGCGACCCGCCCGCGGTCCGAGGCCGGCGGGGCAGCGGAGGGGGGCCCGCGAACGGCGGAGGCGGCGGCGGCTCTCGCGTCAATCGTGCGCCGGACATGGAGCGGCGAACCAACGGAGAGCCCATCCAGCGGTACTACTTAGGCGAGGACCCTTTCGGGGGCAGCATCTATGGCAGGGAGAATAAATACGACGGGGCCAGGCCGCAGAGGTCCGGCTCCCGGAAGACTCCGGTGAACGGGCACAACGGGACAAACGGAGACGATCACAGGTAGGAATTTCGTCAATTTAGTGTGCCCATGCAGTGTTGTGTTTGTAGAGTATCTTTTTTTTGGTGTCATATAGGTATTTGAAGTGATAATATTAATAAAACTAGATACAAATAATCTAAAATAGTACATCATTAAATGAACTAGAATGTGTATACTTATAAAAGCTCAAAATACTATGTATATAACAAAAAGAAACTAAGTAAAAATACTAAGATAATAATAATCATTATTGAACATAAATAATTTACCAGTTGAAATATAAAATAATATGTAAATTAAATAAGCAAGTATCTTTGTCGCACATTTAATAACGGAAAATGCACAATTATTATATGAATAAGTTGTTTGTATTATAATCACTAAGCTTGTGAACTGCACGTACACAACATTTTTTTAATATTTAATATATACACTAGTAAAATGACAAAATATTTTGTAATGTAAAAATAATTAATGAAAAAAAATAAACAACTTATATTAAAACTTTTGTTGTTTATTTTCAAACATTTCGCTTCAACTAATAATCATTAATGTTCATACTATGGTACATTATAAATATTACATATTATCTTTTGTTCAGCTTATTAACGCTTGCTTATAAAATATGTATATATTATTTTTGCTTAAGCTTTGCAACGGATATTTCTACATTACTAAGTTTAGTTACGGGTTTTTTTTTTAAATATCCTACAGTAAACCAGTATCTTAGCATTTTTTTGCTATTTAACGTTCACGGTTAATGAAATATAATTTATTCATGCAAATTTTCTATTTTTGTAAAAAAAGTCTTCATAAATATCTAAATTTCCGATTATCATACATAAGTATTTTGATAACCGTTATTTTTCATTTAAGACGACACAAAATTTGGTCTTGTTAAATTTCCTGATAGTCGACAGGTTTAAATACAAAAATAATAATAAAATTTGCTCTTTATTATTAAATCAAGTGTTAATCAAATAGATAAAGTAGATAAATAAATATTTAAAAATCTGGTTTAAAAAATTTTGAATTGATACTAGGCGTTTGTTTCAATATTTCATAATAAAAATATGAGAGAAACCTATTTAACATTTTTCACCTGACAATATGGCTTAAATTAAATTTTAAAATAACTTACTTACTAAAAATAATTTCACATTTTTAGTACTTATTCCACTTTAGATTTATTAGATCAGTACAGTTGATCCGATCCTGATCTAAGAAATTTAATGTGGAATAAAAATGTACTAATTTTTTTTTATTATTTTTAGCTTAATAAGTGCCTATACCAAACGTTATAATATAAATTTTGAGCTTTAATAATTATGCCTGGTTTTTTATTGACAGTAATTTATCATATATCACTTATAACCTTAGATCATTAAAGATATTACTATGAAATTAACTAAATAATTTTAAATAAAAATATTTTAGTAATACAATAAGCCATTGCATTCATATTTGGGAATTGGGAATCGTCATATTTTCGACATTTTAGATATTAAGAGAATGGATTTTATTGTATCAAACTAAAAGTCCTTATAAAATCGAACTTTATCAATAAAATTGTATGGTATTATGATTCATTGGAAAGAAACCAATACGTTGGCGGGTATTTGCTTTTTAAAAAACAAAATTTAATCGGTATGGATACACCGTAAATGGTAAAGAATAAAACCTCATGTTGAAAACCTCTACAGGAAGGAAATTAACTTTAAATTGATTCACGTAATTGATACAAGTGTTCATTATGTCATTATGTTGTTTCAAAACCAGTAGTTTATTGAATGAAAACATTTTGCCAAATCGATAGTAACATATCGATGGCTTAATTAGTAAATTTGCTATCTTCGTTTTTGTCAATTGTGTAGGAGAGGGTAAAAACTGATCGGGAAAATTTCAAATATGACTTTCAATCGATTTTTTTGTTCGACCGCTGAAAAACAACTCTCTGAATGACAGGTGACAATAGAAAATGGTGGAATTGCATAATTAGCAGAATAGGTTTTAGAACGACAATGGAGTTATCAAATTTTCCTAAAACGTTTTTACGATGCACTCAAATAAGTTTTGGTTATAAAAATTTACGGAACATGCACATTGCATGATACAACAAATGGCATTATTAAATCATTTTCAGTCAAAAGTGGAGTCAACAACATTACTCTTTAAGCCATCGATATATGCAATCAAACGTTGAATATATCAATTGTTGCCCTGTATACTCTAAAATATTTCGACGGCTAGTTATGCTATTTTACCATTAACGTACTCAGTGCGTCAGTTTAAGTTCATTCGTGCACTTGAAACGCATGAAGATGCCGAAAGGCGAAACTCATGGAAAAGTACAAAATTCAAATTTGATATTGAAATTTCATCAAGCACCTTTCGTCGAAATTATTAATTACATTAACGTACTGTTGATAATTTAACGTAACGTAATTTTAATCACTTTAATGATTCTTAGTGGAAATGCATCATATTTTAAAAAATAGCAACGTATTGTAATTATTCCATATTTTGTGGAAAGGTGTAATTTTTATCCACTGTTAATCTAATGAGAACTAATTAGAAAATATAGCTCAATATTAATCAATCATTAGGTTGGGTGTTCAAACCTTTACGTGGTCAATAACTAATGTTATTTCTTTATATTTGAGATATCTGACATGATTTATTTTTCCAATTGAGTTTTCCGGTAAATTAAAAAATATATGGTCACGTGACAGAATCCCAATTTTCTTGAGCTAAGCTCAAAAAATTTATACATACTGGCTTATAATTTTATTTTTGACATTACTCTTTGAGTTCTTGTGGATTATTATAAAATTTGGAATCAATTTGATTAAATCTGAAGAATATTTCTGAATATTGTATGAGTTCTGAAAGAAGAATTAGTTTTTTAATATTAGCCTATAATAAAATTATTCTTTTTATTTTAAACAAATAATAAACTTATGTGACTGTCTCTATCTGTATAATATTATTATTTGACTCGATTTCATATGTATTGCGAAGTATTCTTTAGGATCTTCTATCATAATAAATTTAAAAATTAAAGACGAAAAATTTCAAAAAAAATCGTAAGCCTTACATTCATTCATTTCATTTAATTTGCTTATTTTTCATAAATCTTTACAAAAATTCTGTCACGTGACCATATATCCATAATTTACCGAGTTTTATTCGGAAGTCCTTGTTAATCTCTTATCTTATTTTATATTAAATGGGATTAAAGAATTTCTGTCAATATGTATATTGTGTATTATGGATTTGGCAATATTTTTGTGAAAATTAAATTTTAATATAATGTAAAATAAAAATTGATAATTTTGTTACGCCACTGTCAATTTTGAAAAACAGAATTAGCAATGTGTTCGTTAATTTTGAGCCGTCAGAGAATTCAAACGAGAAATGAATATTACGAACAATATTTTTTACGCTGTCTATATAATAAATTAATAAAGTAATTTACGTGTGATGGTACTAATGGGTCATATCCAATAACTAATATCTCTAAAAGAGACGAAGAAAATCTTTCAAAAATTTTCATGATAATAATTTTATGAGGTTTCTCATTTCGTCATAAAGCAATGAAGAATGGAAAGAAACCCCTTGAGAATATACTTATTATATATACCTAGTCAGTTCAAGTTCATTCATGCACTTGAAATGCATGAAGATGCAGAAAGGCAAAACCCGGGTCATTAGCAACATAACTCATGGACAATTACAATATTCAAATTTGATTCTCCTCGATTGACGTGGTATATTTTTTATTGAAAAAATACCATCTCACTTAAATACCAACATACCAAAAAACCTAATAACATTCCCAATTAATCCAAGACTGTCATTTGTTCATTTTTTTGTAAAATTACAAATTGGTGCTTATTTTATTATTTGTCTTATTGATACGAGGGAAATGTGTTTGTTTATTCATTATGAATATTTTTATTGGTAAGGCATGTTCATAAAATACTGCTTAATGCAGCGTAAATTCGTGTAACCTTAAAAAATCGTGTTACTTTGTGTTTATTTTATCGTGCGCGATACATATTAAAAGAAAACAAATCGATAAATATTCTTTTTTTGCGTTTGAATCCATTGGTATTTTATTACTGCGTATTTAGCGAATCACGGGCAACAAAACCGGATTTATTAGAAATGCTTAGAATACCTGGCCGTTTACAGATGGAAATGTGTATTTTACGAGAAAAATAATCGCACTGTGTCGACGTCCCATACTAACTTATATGACCATACAAGGTTGTAACCGATTCGAACATTTTGCTTGTCAATTGTTCCGCGATTATTTGTGTCATGTTTTTTTATAGTTTTTCCCAAGAGACATGACCTGCAGATCTTAATGAGAAATTTAGTTCAAATTAAATCATGTTTGAATTTAAAAAAAATTTGAAACAAATCAAATATGAATCAATCTTCAGAATGAGGAAGTGGAGGTGTTTTTTTCTAATTCGTCACAGAACGATCCACGAAATTATATTATTTCAACTGTTGATTCGGCCTTATCTAGATTTGAGCCCAGTGCTGCAAATATGTTGGCCAAGTTTTTCATAATATGAGCGTGGCATTTTGACAAGCTGTCGTAAATCCTAAGAGCTTTTCGAAACAACTTTATACAAAAATCTATCAATCAAATTTGGCGCCACCCGATAAAATATCTCAATAGACAAACAAATTGTATCCTGTCAAAAAACAAATCATCACATTCCAGCCATCACCTGTCGGAAATCAGACCATAAAATATAAATATTCTATGTATCAGAGATGTCGCCCACGTAGCCAATCAAACAGTTTTGCATGGATTTTTTTCGCGCCATTTGTTTTTTTTCTTTTTTGAACATGGAAGGAAAACGAACAACACCGAAGTGATTAAACGCCCACTATAGACTTTGAATAGTGCTCTGGTCACATATTTACGGTAGCAATATTGTCAATATAAAATCAGCACAGTTTTTAAGGAAAAAAAATGCAAAAATAATTTTGTCATTTAGATTTTAGAATATATAGACATTCAAATAAACCTAAACATTTCGAGCCCCAACTGCATAACTATTGCATTTATTTCTCTAAATATATATAGTGTATATTATCGAAAATATATTACGATAACTTCAAGACCGGTTTTGATTTTATTATATAGAAATCATTTAAGTATTTCGTGAATGCTACGTCCACCAATATATATTTTTTGTTATATTATATTTTAGATGTATTAAATAATCAAACAAATCCCACTCAGCCTTAAGTTTTAGCGCGTGCCTATGTCGATTTGTTGATTTATAAGGAAACTGGTTATTGGTCCATCTGAAGGTAAGAATATGCGACAGAATGATTTATAAATATATATATAATATATGTTTACAATGAAAAAAGCCAATAAAACATATAATTATTGTTCACCAATAGCATTCTTTTTTTTTTGTTTTTGTTTGAAATGCACTGTCTTAATTTGTGTTATGTAACAAGTTCGTATCCTTAAAAAACACTTTTGTACAATTATTTTTTAAAGATCTAGAAACAGTTTTCTGCTATTGAAATATAACGCTTTTACACATAGAATTGATAATTGTCAGTGTTGAGTTTTCAAATCTTATATATAAAACCGAAACGGCGTATGTATGTATGTGGGTCTGTAATTCCCATTTGCATTGTTGTTGCAAGTTCAAAAAACGAATTGATTTCGCTCGCGAAAGTTTCGACGGTAAATTTGTTTCGTTATCAATGTGTGTGTGTAGAGACTCCAATTACTCGAGTATCGAGTAGTACATTTTACAAAATACTCGAGTACTCGAGTAGTTTCATATGAACCAAAATATCTTATATATAAAACCGAAACTGCGTATGTATGTCTGTGGGTCTGTAATTCCCTTTTGCATTGTTGGTCATTAAGTTGCCAGTTGTTTCAACTTGGCCCGTCTGAATTTACGCGCCGAGGTGAACATAACCCCAAACTGGTCCGAGCGAAGCCGGGTTCGAATACTAGTAAGTGTATATATTTTAAGCCCGTTAAATTATATTTCTTTTCGTATGGTTTTAGAATTATCGCAATTCTTTGCATTTTGCTCAATATTAGGATGTAACTAGGTTTTTATGTGATACTATCTACCGACAATATGTTGCTTATATCTTAGTGTTGTGATGATCTCCCACTCTATGTATGATTCATTAGCACTCTTGCATGTCCTCTCCTAAAGGTAGTCGAATTCATGTGTCACAATTTTAATATTACTCTGGGTTTTCAGTATACGTATTCAATAACTTCTTATTTTAAATACGTTACTTACATATTTTGTGATCGGTTATTCAAAGTAAAATTGTATTTTTTTAACAAATTAAACAAATCTGAATCAGCATATGGAATAATTAAACAAGTTAAACATCCGGTCTTAATGCATATTTTTGCAAAATAACAAAGATCTATTATTAGTCATTTACGAGAATTATCTTTTTATTCTAGCATATTTAACTGTCTATTGTTTCGTTAAAACAAACATATAAATATTTCATTGAATACAGCAAAGAATTCAACCGTATATTTGCTTATATGGTAATATATTTTAAAGCAGCGGTGACGACTTGTTCTGAGAAATTATAAACATGAAGATAGCTGAGTTAGTCAAGACTTATCTTCTTAACTTCACAGTGTATATTTTTTCATTATATTGATAATTATTATCGTGATATTGCAAATATGTACTATGACTTAAAGATTATTGCAGGGATTTCCCGAAAACGTACATGGCGAGACGCCAAAAACTCATTGTTATTTACGAGACAACGCCCAATAAAACAATGAGATTTACGAGACGTGTTTAAATAAATGTTGTATTTTAAAAATCATGATTTTTTGTCACGAATGAATTGTTTATCTATTAAATTACGTATTGCTACAATGTTTTTGATTGATTATTCAAAACAAGTTTTACATGCCATAAATGATGTCTTGCGAATTTGGCTAACCAGCAATATGCATTATGCATTGATATTCGATAAATGTTTTCGATGGCGGGCTAACACATTGAAACCACTTCAGTACCGTAAGTCCACTTCTCAAATATTGCAAAATTTTCACGTAAGAATTCTTATGATATTATACTTTTCATATCTAGTGTCAACAATACACTGTCTACAGAAAAAATGGTCCTTTTGTCATCAGTCAATCTTGTTGATAAAAGGAAGTCGGTCAGTAGATGTGATTAAGGCGACCACTTTGCTCAGTACTGAAGCGGTTTTAAAAAAATTATCAACATTCCAACTATATACAATAATAATTCTCCATTTTTATGTGGTTTTCCTTGCTTATGAAATAATGAAACTGCTCGACAAGATTTCATGCTTTATTTTAATAAAATAAAATTTTGCGTTATGAGAAATAAGATGAAAAAACTAATTTTGTAATTATATCCTCTTACCAAAACGTCTACCTCTATTAATAATTTGATTTCATATTATAATGAAAACCTGTTTTTATCGTACAGATATAATTTGATTATTAATAAAAACCATTTGATATTTACTAAAATTTTAATGTTTTTTTTTCAATATTCTCTTGCATTCTGATTTGGGTTTGATTTATTCATATTAATTAAATACTATCATCGTCTCTCGTACAAGTTTGAGAATTAATCGATTTAATTATTTGATTGAACACCTGTGATAATTTCAGTACATCACACCAACATGAAACGACAAATAAGATTTTAATAACATTGCATATCTAATACCAGTAATATTCAACTAAATACTATTGAATCAATCGAACTTAATTGATTATAAAGAGTGTTTTTCATTTCAACATTCAAAGTTTAGTACAATATTTTACAAACCGGTTTTTCATTCATTTTAAATTTATAAATGGAATTTATCTTCTGAATGCCGTCAATTCTTCTAGTTTTATCCGTTGTAAAAGACTGTAGATTCAAACGTATTCTCGATATATGTAAACAAAACATTTTTGATAATATCACGCATTATATCAATTTTCAGTTATAATTACGCAAAAGTTGTAAATTGATTTTAAATTGACAATTTTTTTTTTAAATTCATAATTTTACCTGTATATATTTCGAACAGCTGAATCCGAAAAAACAAGTTTCTAAAATTCGCAGTTAAATATAATGTGCCCATTTTAAGATACGAATCGCCAATCTATTCTATTCTGAGCTCGTGTTTTTTTTTATCCAAGCCATCATCTGATTATGAAGACCTTAAGCAACTATAGTGTAGTTTCGTATTAAGAATGCACATATTTCTGCAAAATAATGCCGCCATTAATCTTATTAATAGCAGCACAACTGACTTATTAACGATTATAATACAATAAACCGGAATAAATCTTACGCCCAAATTCATATGTAGCAAATAATTATTAAATGCAGATCACTTAAAACAGTGGCGTAGATAAAAACATCAAAGTCAACTTGAAAAGTATACTGGCATTCAATTTATTTTACATCTGCGCTCTGGCAAAAAGAGTTTATTATATAAATTACTAGTATTGCTACCCGGCGTCGCTCGGACTAAGCGACCAATAATTATTTAATGTTATATCATTCGACATAATTATAACACAAAATCTAACATCCAAAATAGAGTTAAAATAAAATCACAAACTTTATTTAATTTGACAGCCCCATTCTCGCCCATTAAAATGTCCAAATTCAAGGAAAAAATCTAATTTGCTGTCAAAGAAATGTCAAATAATACCTTCACGTAAATAATAAACATTATTATATTAATAAAAGCCGGGAAAAAGTTGGAAGAAGACTAATTTATTACATTTTGACTAAATGTCTTCGCCGATAAAAATTCAAACATATTTTCTTTCATATTCGTTTTTATGGCAACTTGCAACAACAATGCAAAAGGGAATTACAGACATACAGACATACATACATTCGCCGTTTCGGTTTTATGTATAAGATTCGACACAAATGTTTCCATTTCGATTAATTCAAAGCCGATATCTCCGAATAAATATTTTGGTCATAAGACGACGATTTATATGACAGTGTTTGCTATTTTTAAGTTCAGAGTTGTTTTGGTTTAGTTCTAGGATAAGAGTCAAAATAAAGCAGTCATGGGCTTCCTTTACTATAAAACTAGGTTTTTATTTTTCACTTTTAAAGTGTTCACTGTCAATGCTCGGTGGACACTGTCAATGTCAATGCACTGGCAGTCATCAGTTGATAATGCTCGCCATGAGCGAAACCGGTCTTGATCCAATAAATTTTATATGGAATAAATACTAAAAATGTTTTATTATTTTTATGGATTTATTTTTATTTGTCTTTTTTTAATTTTTTTTATTTATGAGAATCTCAAGCTTATCAATCACATATTTTCCCGGTTTATTTGGGTACTAAGTCATGAAGAGAAATATGGAATTGGGTCAATAACTAATATCTTTTGAAGAAATAAAACATATTTATTTGTTTGCTTTGTTTCGATTCTATAACCCTCTCTTGCGTCCCTTATAAAGGAAAAATCCCAATCTGATTGATTGCACCTTATTAGTATCATTATGTTATTGCATTGTTTTGATTCTATCACCCCCTTCCTTGTTTCCTTTAGAAGGAAAAAAAGCCCGTAATCCATTTTGTAATTTCATAATTTAAAATGTTAGAATTTATCTTGCTTCATTACTCAAGCAAACTTTGCGATAGTAAGTCTGAAGATGCCTCTGAAAGGCAAAACACGTGTCACAGTTAGTTACACAATACGTGAATAATCAAAGTTATTTTAAATTTTATATTAAAATGAACTTCCACAAAGTTACCGCCGAAACCATCGAAAATAAAACACATTTCTTAGCACTTCTTCCACATTATATTTTGTTAAGATAAGGACAAGAATCGCTCATCGCAAGCAATATCAACTCATCAGGACTTAATTAATCTAACAACAAGTGTATAAAGAAAATAACATTATTATAGTGATGAAAAAACGCCACTGTTTTTCAGATAAATATGGTACACTGTTTGCGTTACTTATAATATGCGTTCAAAAAACATCCCACCTGATAAGAACCATGTGGGATTCAAATATCTGTTCTGTCTTCACTCTCGATTGTGGTATGTCTCGAATACAGGTGGGAAAAGAAAATCGCTACGCCATTACGAATTGCGACTTATGCGTTCGATTAAGTATCAAATTTTTCAAATCCCTGAACTCGAGACACAACATTTAAAATTCTCAAGATACGAGATTAAAATATTTTACAATTTATTTGACTAAAAAAAAATTGGAAGAACATTTGTTTATTTTATATAATTCGATGATTTGTATATCTTGAAAGAAGCATTATCCCTGAAGCTGGTAAAATTAAGGACTTTTTACAAATAGTTAAATATTTGAGACTATCGCGTCGGGTTTCAGTCATATATTTTCTTATATATTATATAGACCGTTGGTTTGGGAATACTTCGTCAAAAGTTTTTACTATTTGAATTGTTTGAATTTTGTACTTTACCATGAGTTTTGTCGCTCACGACCCGGGTTTCGTCTTTCGGCATCCTCAGGCATTTCAAGGGCACGGATGTACTTGAACTGACGCGCAGTAAACAGTTTGTATCGTTTATATACAAAAATAGAAGTAGATCAGTAAGATAAATTGCTATTAAAATATAAATTGGCAAAAATTTGAGTTTCAATGAATTAAGTGGGTTTGTTTTTAGTTATCGGGATTTTGGAATGTAGTATAACAAATGCTAATTACCGGATAATAACATAAAAATATCTAAAACAAATGTAGGGTTTTATCCGACCTATTACGGAGTTGATTGATTTCAAGTCTTTGAATTAACAATTAATTTCGAATTCCTTAATTTTGTTTTTACTATAATATATTTTTTTTGTGCGTGAGTCGAGACGATCAATTGACTTATGATATCCATTTTGTCTCGATATAGAATCCCTATCTCCACCTTTTAATAATTGATAATGCATTTAATAAAACGGTGAGAAGTTATAGAAAATAATAATAAAGAATGAAGTTGAAATAGTATGTTTTATTTTCCGATACGGAAAATATGATTGAAGTCTGACGCCATCAGTTGAAGAAGTGAAACCATTATTACTCTTGAAGATTTACGCAATTGACAAATTTTACTTTAGTATGGACAGGACACGGAACACTTTTCTGCAGGTGAGTCAAATAAAATGCTTTATTGACACATCTCTCTAAGAGTGTACATCTGTGTATTTTTCTCGAACGAAATTCTCATTTTTTTTACTTGATAATGATATCTAATTACAATTTCTTAAAAAGTGTTTGTATAATATTTTAAATACATTTTGCATGATAACATCAAGTCCAATTTCGTTCGGCTTCAACTAATTTTAAATTTTATTTTCTTTTTTTTTTGTCTTCTCAAAATGGATTGGAGGAAAACAGTTACACAACTATAGTTAAATTACATATATGATATGTTGAAAAAAATAACAATATATTTTAATTCTACAGAAACCATTTTATATATTTTTTTATAGCTATTTCGGCTTACGCCGCATCGTCAGTAGTTCTGTTATTTTTTTCACCGTATTATAATGGAGTTCTACCAATTCAATCAATAAAATTAAATGTGTTTTGAAATGTAATTTTTTTTTAAAAAATACTACAGATGTACCATTATAACTTGACCGCTTGTGGGGGCGCCAGCATCGCGTAAAAACTGTGCAATACTCAATCAAATTAGTTTATTTACTAACACATTTTTATATGCAAGCTATAAATGAAACAAAATCGTCATGAAAATATATTTTTACTACAACAATATAACTTAAAAGGCTTTTAAATGTATCTACTATATGGGGACGATTTTAGTTCCGAATTTGAACGGCGGTCAAGTTATGATGGTACATCTATAGCAGGGGGGGGCAAACTTTTCGGATGGCGGGCCAATTCCAAGAATTCAAAATAAGCCGCGGGCCGCGGGCCTCAAGTAAAACACCATTTTTAGATATACACCCGATCTTTTTTACATTGATTTCAAAAAGTGGCGCACATAAAAAAATCGCGGAAATGGTATCCAAAATACAAGAAAAAACAAAAATTATTTTTCAATTTCGAATTAAAAAAAATTTTCAACAAATTTAAAAAATTTATTGACGAATTTACAACGAATTTTATAAATGCATTGTGCTTAAATAAGTTTCAAAGAACAGTTACCAATAATATCGCATGAGTTTGCGCACCTTCTTGTCTGTAAAAAGAAAAATCACATACCTTCGACTAACTCGAATACCATTGTGAATAACGTAAAATCGAAATCACTAAAAAAAATCGTTTAAAAAGAGGACCGGGTGTACTCTATTTATTATCACGAAAATATCAGAAGAATGAAGCTGTTTCGAAGATTAAAATTTTTCAACAAGCTCATTTTTAAAACTGCTTGTGAATGGTCATAGAAGAAGATGGAATCAGAATTAAGCTGAGGTTCAAGATCGAAAATGTCAGTTCACATTTTTCGTGCAAAATCTTTAAATTGGTCGAATTTGTCTGAACTGAGATCATTGTAAAATTTGCAGATTTCGTCACGATGGTGTAAATCTCTTAAATCAGTGTTACATTGCAGATAAATAATCTCAAGTTGAAGCTCTTTCAATACAGTTTTAATATATATTTAAAATGGATCGCTTACTAGCGCCAAACTTGTCTCAATTTTTCGGAAGTCACCAAATCTTTGTGAAAAATCGTCATTCAGAGCCTTCATAACACGGAGTTAATAGTACTTAAGTGTAGCACGATGTCCAGAGTAAATGAAAAATCACAAATCCCTAATCATCAGTATCGAGAAAGTCGTAACATTCTTCATTTCCAAGAATAAAATTATAATATTTTTTATTTCCCGAACTCTTCGAAGCACTTTTTCCAAACAAAGGTTTTGAATTTAACTGTGAAAAGGAATATCTGTATACTCACTCAATATCTTGAAGAATTTTTTTTTTTTTCAATATTTTTTTAAAAAAATATTAAGAATTTATTCTTACTTAGAATTAGGATTTATGTTGGCGGGCCGCAGAAAACACTCGGCGGGCCGCATGCGGCCTGCGGGCCACAGTTTGCCCGTGCCTGATCTATAGCGTCATGTGCTCACCATCACTGGTATATTATGTTTTAGTTTTGTATCAGTTATATGTATAATATAACACTAGCAGCTGTACTATTAAGTAATAGATGAAAAATTATTAAGTACAGTATTTAAATTATCAATTTTTAATGAACGGTTTTATTTGGCACACACCGTGTCTTACAATATGTTGTATGTCGCAGTCCACCTTCACCTTGGTCCTCCGAATATGGCCTCGTCAATGGCGTATGGCGGATTATCTATCACCCATGCCCATAACACATTGCAATGTAGAATATCACCATCCTTACATGATATAAAAATCCATTATCTCATGGCGACAAATGACAAAAAAAGAACGATTAAAAAATAAAACAAACGAATGGCCCTAACTGTCCAATTATTATCGTATCTTTACGACGTTTTTACAATGTTTTGGGATCGCGTGATTCTTGGTCAAGGATATCGAAAATGCGACGTAGTGTCATGTCATATTAGATTAAATTTGGACACAATAAAAAATACGCTTTTGGTTTATTTTATTTTTACATTGCACGCAATAAAATTTGGCAACACTGCAATTTGGAACGCCTTTTTAAACTTTGGAAGACAAACAATTACCTATCTGTTTGATGGGTAGGTATTCGGATTTATAAACATCACATTATTTTGTGTTAACAGTGTCCGCTTCTAATGTGAAACATATGCACGAGTTTATCTCAGCAGGAGTTGTTAAATTATTCAAATTATGTTAACTTATTACACAGTAAGTTTTAGATCAGGATCATTTTCACATATCGAGAGAATTTTCTTAACTCATCATTTCAACAGTTAAAAATGCTCTTGATGAGCGAAACCAGTCCTGATCAGAATAAATATGCTGTGGGAGAAGTACAAAAAATGTTTTATTATTTTTTAATAAAATGCCTTCCGGCCACACACTTATTAATATATTATAAGCATTTATTTTTCAACCGTTTATATTTTTACGATAATTGAACGAGTCTTTGTTTTTAATTTGAACCGTTTGAAGTTTGAGTTTTGTCACTAATGACCCGGGATTTGCCTTTGGGCATCTTCAGGCATTTCAAGTGCACGAATGAACTTGAACTGATACGCTGCAAATAGTTAAATGTTAAATTCATGGAAAAGTACTAAATTTGATATTGTAATTCCATCTAGCACCTTCGGTAGAAATTCTTAATTAGGTCTATTTATAGACGAGTTCCCGTACATGAAACACATGTACACAAGTACATTATTCTAAATTACATTTTGGACTAACGTTTTTTGTCATAACACTGCGGTATAACGAACAATATGTCTCTAAAAAGAATATATTATATTAGAATCGTGCACAAATAAATTATATGCATATAAAATATTTGATCTAAGTAACACTATTTATATTACAGCTGGTTTTTAATTGAACACCCATGCAAATAATTACAAAAACAACACATTATTCTTCTTTGTCGATTAAGTATGTAATTACGTGAAGTATATTCCTTTGGATCAGCTTTGTTATATTAAATACATCATTGTTAAGCGATTCCCACGTGAATTATTCGAGGAACTGTAATTGGATATTATATAAGCATACTTTATTGATTTCGTATTAAAGTGCATCCGACTGCAAGTAAACAATATTAACCTTGGTTGACCATCAAATAAAAAACCATTGACATTAATCTATAATACGTTTGGATAATCTTAAAGCAAGGTTGACCAGTGTTAATCGATTTTATATGAAGACTTTTAACCCTCGAAAGTAGGTCTCTGAAAAATATCACGTGATCCGAAGGGGGGTTTGAAAATACCCCAGTGGTATGGTTTTATCGGCATAAATTGCATTGATGTAAATAAAATATATTGCTTCAAAGTATCTTTATAAATCATTATATAAAAATCGATAGTTTTCCTATAATTATTCATATTTGGCGCGCATGAAACAGACAACATGTTCGCGTTGATGTTCATGACAGAATGGCGTTATCAAAACTATGAGTCCGAGCGCTTATCTACGTATAAAGCATCAATTTGATTTGAAATGTACGTTTGAACGAGGTGCGATTGAGATAAGATAACGATATCTTATCGCGTATGGGCAGTGAAGGTTGAATCCTGGTAATTTGTAGCGACGATATATGTAAATGATTTTCGGCCAATAATAATCTGACTTTTTTCTTTTTTATTTAATTGCAACAAAACTAGACGATAAAAATCATATTTTGTTTTCTGTAAAAGGTTTAAAAAACAATGATCAAACAAAAGATTACACATTGTATCACTGATATTTAGATAGATATTTAAGATAAAGTGGCAGTGGTGGTCGACTTTCTCAGCTAGCGGGAAGGAAAAGTTAATAAGGAAAAGCTACAATATAACGTAAGAGTTTCCGAAATTAAGCAGTGAATTTTAATGCGATCGTCTACTCGTGTTCATTAATTTTAGGTGACCTTTTTACAAGGTACACCATGCGAAATATGAAAACAGTTTTTTTCACTACTTTAAAATATTATTCGCAAAAAATACACGATTATATCCACGTGACTATTTACCACTACTAACAATCACACTTGTGGCGTTCTCAATAGATTATTTTATTAAAACCGCTTCAGGACATTAAAGACACTGGTGGCCAACGCATACGGACGACGCGAATGCCGTCGCAAATATTGAAAAATATATTTAACAAATCATTCAGTAAGAATTCTAATGATATTTTTCTTAAAGTCGAAACGTAGATGTTAAAACTAAGGCTACCACTTTGCTCGGTAATGAAGCCAATTTTCACGTTGAAAACTCGAGATGCAAAACTTCCCCGATGGTAATTGTAAAGTTTCTCGTGTTAGACAATCTTATCACATGATGTTAAACATTTGCTACTTGTGATATACTCAAAAGCACTCAAGTTTTGACATCCAAAATACAGCTCTTGACTATAATAATATACAATACATATTCATGTCACAGAATTTAAATTTATCAATTGAATCGCTTCTATTTATAAATATTAGTTTTAATTTAATCCGATTTGAAACTCTTTGATACAGCATTTTTTTACAGAATTTTTTTATTTAATACAAAAGCAAACTTATTTTTTGCGCGTTAGCGGACTGGATGAAATAATTTTGACAGATACAAAACGTTAAGTAAATTATTTGATCGATGTATCCATCTTTGACTGGATTATAATTTTTCTATTGTATATATGGCCATTAGATTTTTTTATTTTAAAGTTTGAATACAATAAGTTCACTATAAAAAGCATGTAATATGGTGACTGGTTTATTGATCAAAGAGATCTATTTAGTATAAAGAATGAGTACAGCTATATGACAATTTTTTTAATAATTGTGCAAAATATTTTTTATTTACACATATTTACTAATCGCTACATTTAATCAAAGCAACAAAAGCAAATGTATTTTTTTAGAGATAGATATCAATAGAATCCTCTTTGAAAAGGCTTTGCTTTTCAATTTACATTGAGTTGTATAAAATTCATAAATAAATGGCTGTTATTTAAATATATGACTGTAAGTTTCAATTTTTTAAGGAAAATAGATTCGATAAAAATGAAAATAATCTTTGTAACCAGAGGTGTGATTCGGAAGGATTTTCTGCCTGAATTTTAATAAATATACATGCATCCCTTATTGCACTGACTATTATATGTATATTAACGAAATAAAAAATTGCAACTTTTGCCCCCCCCTTGAAATACACCAAAGTTACATCCCTACTTGTAACGATTAAATAAACCATACAATAATCAAACTACATATACTATTATTTATTTATTTTGTAATTGACATACAATACGAAATAAGATAGAATATAACTATGATATATCCAAATTTTTGCATTGATAATTTTATGCGTTACGGTTGGAACCGTATCTAATCAGTAGTATCCAGTTATTCTTACGCTATGTATCGTATATCCGTAAAAACCTAACGTAAACATACTACATTGGTATTATCGAGGCTATTGTACACATAATAAAAATGAATTGATTTCCAACCGATTTATTTAGTTAGTAAGTTGAATAAAATATTAAAAGCATTAAAAATAACTTGTTTTACATATATACCCAAATAGGTGAATATGTGCTTAAAAAAACTTTTAATTTATCAAGCGCATACATAGGTATCAAAGTAATCAATTACATCAACTGATAGGCGTGGCGTGGCGTGGCGTGGTGGTGGTCACCAAATATAGCCCGGACGTCTATTAATTATTAGTTCTGATATTAAAAATATATACAACATAAAAAAATGTTCAATCTAAAACAGAATGACAGAAATTATTCTATTTTAGACAAGTTGCAATAAGTCTTAAAGAATAAAATAAAAATATTAATAATAAACCATTCGGTATACGAAAAGTATACACAGGTGTTATTAAATGTGTTTAATTGTTGTCTTCCAATCTTGAATGCATGAATTAAAAGATTTAAAATGATATGGGAACTTTACCTAATGGAAAAAAAAACTCCTGAACAGATTTTGCTTGCTAAGCATTTTTAAAATCAAATAAGTCAGTCTTACCCCTTATATGTGTAATGTGTTCAAAAAATGGGGAGCGATCGAGCTTAAAAGTCTAAAATAAGTAGGTATAGACGATCGCTTTGTTTTATTTAGATGCAAAAATGCAATATTGAGTCACGTCATTATGCACTGACTTACAGTAAAAGTGTAAGACAAAAAATAGAATAATATTTGGAATAGAATTACTTACAACTCTCTTAAGTGTCTTTGCTCTTTAAGTATAGTTATTTATATATTTAATAAATTCTTGTATTATTTTTAAACATGTCCGCTCCTAACTTGGAGCATATGAACTCCTCACGGAATTTATCTCAATATATGTATGTATTTCTACAAGAACAGACTATTACTCAGTTTCAATCCCTACTTTCCTTTTCAAAGAGAGTAGGGATTGAAAGGAACGAGGACTAGGACAGGACTAGTGGTTGGCTAATAACTCTCGCTATGCGTCGCTTTTTGGGATCGGTTGGAAGGGATTTTTAACAACATAAACACCCATTGCCGTCGAACAGAATCGACTGAAACAATCTGCTTGTACCGGGAATCGAACCCGAAAAAACTATAATTCGTTTAATATTTTTTAGCTTTTGAAAATGCTTTTCATTTCAATATTTCAAGTCATTGAACGTGAATTTACCTGCTTTTGACAACAAGTTTGTTTTATTTTAATTATGAGTTGAAAATTAAGCTAAAATTATATTTTCATTTATTTTTGATGGCTTAAATCTTTTAAAGATGTTGTTATTTTTAACAACGCATAAACTAACTTGGGAAGATTATTTTACCCTAAAAATGGTCTTAGTGACTGCAAAACGGGTTTCATATACAATCGGGCTTTTTTAACAGGATATTAAATTACTGTTTAACAGTTAAGTACCGAGGTGACTGATCAAAACATCTCTAATTTATAACGACCATGACTTTGGGCAGTACCCATAGCTAATAATTTTTAATTGCCAGCAACAAAATATACAACGACCATAAATAATAATCAAGTATGTTTCCGACGATGCTGCACCCGATCACGTAAACAGTTGTGCACAATTCTCACAGCGGAGGCTTCAGGGGTCACCTTTTGCTCGTATCTAAATTACACGCTTAAAAACCTGTTTTCGTAGCTTAAATGCACCCATCAGTGACGTTCACAAATTCGAAAGCTTTTGGTTAATTGGCTTTTCATGAATCCCACCATCGCCCCACTTTCGGCAAAGATAACAGAGAGCAATATTTTAACAAGATTGTTTTATAACAGAATCTTTAAGCATAGTTTGAGGGCTTACAAGATATGGTTAGACATACATATTATCTAAAAATGAAAATATTAATTATGAAATGTTTTTTTCGCTTACTAACAAAACTGTCAATACATGGTGGAATGGCATCATTTAAAAAAAAACTTGTTTGTACTTACTCCATATATATTTTTTTACGATCAGGACCGGTTTCGCTTATCGCAAACGTTATCATCAGTTTATAATGCGTGAGAAGAACAAAACCAGTCCTGATCTTAGTGAATTAAATGTGATGTAATTACGAAAAATGGTATATTATTTTAAAATTTTAGTGTTATAAGATATATTTTAATGAAAAAAACCATTTTACTAAAATCATTCGATGTGTTTATCTCAAAATTTTGTTTTTGTAGGTAGGCCCTTGTGATTCTAAGCCTCAGAATTGGCACAGGTAAAATTAAACGAACTGCAATAAAAGGAAAATAGTGGGTCTAATATAATTTGATGTATATTTAGTACGACCAAAAAAAAAGTTGTGACCCGAATTCATTGGTGATATCATCAACGCTGATGATGTCGGCATGTTAAGAGTTAAGTGCTGATAAAATTTCAAGCAGAGTAGTGTCATAAAAAAATCACGTTTTCCAATAAGACTTTGCGATTGTATTCGACAGCGAGGAGAGGATTCTAAAGTAGCCTAAATTGTGGAAAACCATTTTTTATCGATAGACCCTTTACAAAGGGTCACCGTTTACAGTATGTTGCAATGCTATCAGTAAAGCGTGCGAATACAAAACCTAGAAATCTCCTGTAGATATATTGATTTTCATTCGCATGAATCTAGCTTCAGAGACAGGGGCGTTTCTGTATTAATGGAGGTATCTCAGCATATTTTTATCTGTGAGAATTGCTCGTTAGTCGGTCACTCAACTTCTCTTTAGTTTGATGAGAGTAGAAATAGAAAGGATAAGACTAGAACAGGACCAGTAGTAGGTTAGTCGTTCTCGTTAAGCCCCGCTTATAAGATCGGATGAGTGCGAGGGAATTTTTATAAAACACAAACACCCATGCCTTTGAACGGGATAGATAAATCGACTGAAAAAAAATAATGTTCGTACTGCGACTCGATCCCGCGAAGTCCATCACGGAAGCCAACGACGTTCACCACAGCACCACGAACTCGACATTCAATAACATGAAAGCAAAATATTTTAGGAGACTAGTGTGTATTTGGTTTATTTTGTGCGTCGATGAAATTTACTTGTTCTCAATATCGATAGTTCAACGACGTTCACCCCTTCAATTAAGAGAAAAAATGTGTTTCAACGCCTTACGTAGATTCTTAAATAAAACCCGAAGCACATCACTGCTTTCAAAACACGAAACAATTCAAACGTCGCGATGATCCGGTCGTGATATATTGGCATAGCTGTTAACATGGATACGTGATACTAAACGCGTGAATAGAATATTAATTTGCCAAAATGTAGACACTTAGCACTTAGACCACTCTCGAAAATTCTCTTTATTTTAATGTTGCCAGTAAAAAAATACTTATTGTAAAAGATAAACGTCTGAATTTAACAATAGATTAAAAATTAGTCACAAACATTCAGCAGCATTTTACATCTTCGCCAAGAATACAAGATAAAGTTTAGTTAAGTCCTTCCAGCGAGGGTAATTATTCATTCTGCCTAGATACTGCTAGATAGCAACATGAGAACTTTGCAGTGTCAGCACGCGGCACCTTCAGGAGTCAATGTCTCCCGTAAACCGCTTTGCCTCGTCTCATACTAGGTAAACACCGATTATTTCGCCGCAAAAATCAAACAACATCCCATGTGGAGTATTCTCTTTTCCATGTACAACGCACTTATTCCAGCTAATTTTAACGCGCGTCCAAGACCGCTTAAGAAGCAAGTTGCTATCAAACTATTACACCCCAAATATTTCACGCAAACATCTTTTCTTATTTGTCATCAGATTGATTCATTACCAAAAAAACAGCACCGGTAAAATTCAAACGTTGGACAAATGCTATTCGTTTTGACCGAGTCGTTTCTAATATTCCGCATTGAATTTAAATTAAAGCATTCACATTTCTTAACAATGAAAATCCGGTTAGTAGTACACATTGTGATAGCAATATTGTACTGTATATATTGCTATAGGGAATCGTGTCTTAAAATAATAATCCCAAAATGTCAATCGGTCACCCTGTTCTTAATATTTTTTAGGCGACCTCATCGCCTTCACACAGTCGCAACAGAAAACACAAAAAAAAAATACACTAGCTGATTTTTTCATCCTATTAATCGGTGAATGTATATTTTCTTTATTTTGTCAGTTTTTTATTCCCAATCGCTATTTGTGCCGTGAATCTGTTTTAAGCCAAAGGCGTAGTGTGATTTACAGGGCATTATTTCAGTAGATGACGAAGAAAACTAAATGTCCATATCAAAACAAAATGATCATTATTATTTTTACGGAAAATTATGATTTTGATTCACCAACAGGTATCAGGACCACGAAATTTTTATTTCTAGCTTTGTCAAAACAATAAATTGATTCATAACCGCTTACCGATAAATATGTAGATGAAAAAAATCGTTAAATGCTATGTCGGTGATTAATTAATAATCAACCAATTGGCTTATTTATATATTTGAATCGTTGCAATTTGCACTCTTTACACGAGTTTTGTCACTAACAACCCGGGTTACGCCTTTCAGTACTTGGTGCATTCTAAGTGTCTGGATGAACTTGATCTGATATTAAAATATTATCTAGCACCTCCAGTCAAAATCCTAAATTATATATTGGTTTGGCCAATGGCTTTTGAGACTTGCCCTTATAGCGAGATCAAGTGTTCGAGTACCGGAATATAAACTTCATACATTTTCTTTTCAATCGATGTATAGATTCTTATCCAAAAGTGGTCTCAAAGTGGGGGAAAGAGATCGATCAGCCAACTAGTTAAATTTTTCAAACCATTTCTTGCTTAATATAAAATTTTAAATAACTTTGATTATTCCACATATTGTGCTACTAACTGTGACACGTGTTTCCCCTCATTCAGAGGCATCTTCGGAATTACTATTGCAAAGTTTGCTTAAGCAATGAAGCAAGATTGATTCTAACATTTTAAAATGATAAAATTACAAAATGGAGTTTGGGATTTTTCCTCTTTACGGGAAGCAAGGAGGAGGGGGGTTATAGAATCGAAACATAGCAAACAAATAATTATACTATTAATACGTGGTATACTACTCATACGCACAATAATCAAAGTTATTTTAAATTTTACATTAAAATGAACTTCCACAAAGTTACCGCCGAAGCCATCGAAAGTATTTCTTGCTTTCTTTATCCTCTGAAGTGGGAGGTGGAGCGATTGACATTTAATCAGTTGACCAAAAAAAAATCAATTAATTTTGTCTGCGTTTTCAACAATAAATAGAAATTTAAAAACATGCAAGCTATAAAGCATAAGCTGATTTCAAAAAATGGTAATTCTATTTCCTCCACACTGAGATGTGTTTATTTAAATCTGTTATTCTTATATTCTTATTAAACTTATATTCTTTGCTTCAAACAGCAGTCAATAACCCGTACATTTCGGCGTCACTGCCTTTTACGTGTTGTAAATATTATTATTTTGCATTTAGTAAACACCTTTCATTATCATTCTTCGTGAATGACCCGGGGCCATGAATTTCAGCGACTCGAGTTCGCGTATGACTTATCAGTTTCAATAATGTGCCACTTACGACATGCCCGCGCGGACATTTCTTTCACCTTTGTCGACGTACAACTTTCGTCGGGCAAATTTGAATAATTTCTCCATTCACCTATATTTTTAACTGCTTTAGTTTTTGGCTACCATTTAAATATAAATTAGCAATACTGCTCAGCGTGAATTGTTGGTTAAACCTTTTGAAATGTCCGCATAGTATTTTCGAAGTCATACTGTTCTCTTCGCTTCTAGAATAAATGTAATTTTATTAAATAGCTAGCCGGTACCCAAAGAAAGAAATTGTTTGTGTTTATTGAAATGCTTTCGGATGCACAATATGTTAGATAAAAAATATTCGATTTAATTGCACGAACATTGATCGGTATCGATGACTTTTGCCGATTGTCTATGGTACGACACACGCGCTACCTACTGAAAGTTAATTGTTCTATGTCTATAGTAGTGGTTCTCACGTGAAAATGTCTGGTGGCCGCATCAAATTTTTGTCCGAGTCTGTTATGTTTGAATTTTGTCAAATGGGCCTAAACATGTTTGACGATTTACTATTGGTATTAATTGCATTTGAAATGCTTCATTTTCAGAGTATTTATTGACAAATTTTCTTGTAAAACCACATTTTTTTTAATTATCAATATTTACTATAAAGCTGCTGGTGGCCGCACATGAGAACCACTGGTCTATAGCCTTTGCGCAAATGCAACAATAAGTTGTCAAAATGAACGGTATGGCAGCGCATAAAATATGAAAAAACATTGACTTTTATATAAAATACCTACTGTAAGCTATGTAGTAGTATCCCTATGTGTATGTATGTAGTATCACTGTTTCATTGCTATCGGATGAACGGTATGGCAGGGCATAGGATTCGACCAAACACACAAACAAATATTGATTTTTATACATATGTACAAATGTATATTAGATTGATACGACTGTAATTTATTACTGAAAGCTTTGGCACTGTAGCACTTAATTAAGCAGCAATATATGTATGAGCTGCCATAAACCTGTAACTTCAACGAATGTTTGTAAGTAGACATTTAATCAATTTCTACAATTTTATAATTCATCTTTCTTGGAATTGTATGAATGAAGCAATGCTTTAAGTGGACCGCAGATGTCACTATTTTTATTACTGCATGCATATATATAAGAATCTTAAAAAATCGATGATTTCAAAGAAAATAATTTCATAAAATTACGGAAAAAATTATATAGGACTTTAAATTAATTTCACAATGCAAAAATCGTTCACTATTTCAATGATCTACTTGCATTTATTATGATTTTATTTTGTATGGTTATTAATTATTATGTAGTGCATTCACGACCTAGCTAAGCGATCTGCACAAGATGAAATATCATCCGATTAACTTATTCAAATAACCTTGCCTTACCAGTTAGTGTTGCATAATAAATAATATGCACCCACGCAAAACACGTTGCAACTTGCATTCATAGTCGCATAGTGATTGCATCTGTTGAAGCATTTTGCATACCACATAAAACTAATTTGTCGTTTATGATTTGATGACGAACGAACCGCATTTGATTCAGCCAGTTCTCTATTACTATTTCTGGATAGCAACTGGAGACCTAAATAGGTTAGGTTAGGTAAGATCGTTTATGATTTGATGACGAACCAACTGCCTTTGGTTCATCTAATTCTCTATTACTATTTCAGGATAGCAACTGGAGACCTAAATAGGTTAGGTTAGGTTAGGTCGTTTATGATTTGATGACGAACCGACCGCATTTGATTCAGCCAGTTCTCTATTACTATTTCTGGATAGCAACTGGAGACCTAAATTGGTTATCCATTGTACCATCATAATTATTAAATAAAATTCCTACCGTTCTACGACATACACATATGTATTTAGTTCGCATCTTTACCATACATTTGGTGATTTCATGGCAACTTTATGTTACTCAATAACTTGACTCAATTCAACACTGTACGTCAATTAACATTGACATCTAGCAGGCAGACTAACCACCATTGCAATTTAGACTATTTATTGTCTTTATCAGGGATCTGGAGCAACCACTTTTTAAGTTGCTCCGCTCCGACATCTAAATACTTGCTATAGCTCCGCTCCGTGCTCCGAATAGTTTGAATTGGAGGCTTATTTTTTTATTAATTTCCCTCCTAATTTCCCTAGCATCAAATGATACCAGGGCTAAAAAATACATCAAATATTGAATTAATCATAAATTGAAAATACATTTTAAAAATGTATAATTTTTAAATTTTGAATAAAATTAAAGTAAAGAAAAATCGAAGCAGTGGAGCGCAGCAAAATTTCACTGCTCTGCTCCAGATCCCTGGTCTTTATGTCATATAAGATTGTTTTTAGTTAATTAACAGTCAATTTTGCTTGCTGCATTGGGCTAAATTTAAGCTAGGCCAAAAATTCCAAAAAACTTTTAATGCATATACTTAAATAATTTGATACCTACAATTAAAATATTAAATTAATTATTCATCCTTCCATCTTCCCTTTCACATATGACTTGAAAAGGAGTTTTAATAAAACGACTAAAAGGGTATATGCATAAATATTCGTAATTGCAGGGAAAATAAATTGCAATGTAATAAACACATGACAAATTCGTAATAGCCAAGGATTTTTTTTTCTTTTTAAGGCAACACTACCTTGGTTCATGATTTATATCTGCAATTATAATACAGATAAGAATACCTACATAACATCAGCGTCTCTTAAATATGACAAGGAATATTGATTGAATTGATGTTTCGGCCTCACTCCAACTAAGTTCTGCCATAATCTGAAATAAAATAAATTAGCTATGATTTTTTCCCCTTTGACAAGAAATATGACAAAAATTCTTCACTTTGAATAAACGCGGTATTAAATTGTAAGATATTTTACGGCGATGCCATATAAAAGGGTTGTGCGACGCAATCTAATTTAGAAATATTATGTTTATATAGCTACATAATTTGTTAACTGGGCAAAATCTGTGTATCAAAAAAATTACATCTTCTATAAAAGTAAAAGTAATTATCTAACTACATTGGTATGCCAAGCTAAAAAAATCTTTGCCGAGATAATTTTCTCTTTGCTGCCACACCTGTTCATAAATACCGACAATATTCAAAATAGTATGACGTCACAAAATATGGCGGTTTTTTTATTATGGTGATTTAAATCTGGAATTCGAAATAAAAATACGACATAATTTGTGGGATGAAAACTTGACTGTTCGAAAATCAAAAGCAAATTGAAAAAAATATTGGAACGTCACAAAAACCAATATAATAATATTAAATAAATTTTTAAATAGCATGTCACTATTTTACGGAATATCCTCGACACGAAAAATGTCATGATACTTAAAATCAGACACTGTTGGAAGTTGGAACAAGGGGCAGGGGGGCAAAAGATACCCACAATCGTGTGACATCAGGTTATGAATGTTGTTCATTTGTCGAAATAGTTTTAAATGACAAGTGCAAAAAACCTTCAATGTTGAGATTGTATTGAAAACTTTTGTTTTCTTTTTACGATTTTTTTAAATAATTTTCATCAACAATTGTTGTAAAAAATGTTGAAAGAAACTGGTCCTCATCTATTTAGAATACAATGGAGACACCTTGTCATCGTTTAAATCAAAATTATATTTATCGGAATACAATTAAATATTATTAATAATAATTGATTTTTTTTTCATGTTATAGCGAAGAACGTTAACAATGCATTTGAAATTCCGTAGGCTGAAATCTCCAGCATAATACATTTTCTGCAAACAATGTTCCAAATGCATAAATAAAATATCCTTTTTATTGTTTTCATTTTTTTTCTTCGTTAATATAATTGATTGAGCTCCCACAAGCTTTACGGTTTCATTTATTTCTGCATATTCCAGGGATTTTCAAGGGGCTCTCTGATAATGAAGGAATAATAGTCATATTATATGTATAGCGTAATTCTTCCCATAATCATAAATATACCAAAATAGTAAACGAAATAAATATTCATAAAAGGCCTTGCTTTAATAAAGATAAATATTACTTCAACGGTTATTTTTCTTATAAATATTACTGGTGTTATTAAATAAAAGTTATTCCTGCTAAAATCATGACTTCATTATTAAGTAACTAGGTACTGCAAAATAAAGAATATGAACTAAGTAGGTATATTGTCGAAACACATTAATAAAATACCAAACATTCATTCAATAATTCCGAAATGTAGGTACCTACCTATTATAGATGTGTAAACGAATATCAGCTGTCAAAAATATTTCTGATGTAGAACATACTGTCATCTGTCATGAATCAAGTTTCCAATCCCGGGATCCCGGGATCACGAGGATTTTCAATACCTGATGAATCACGTGACTAGAAAACATAATCCCGAAATCTTCAGGATTGATTTATTTATAAAGCTTAAACGATTTATTATTTTTAAAAAATCGTAATATTATGTGTACTTCTGTAATCAATAAAAACATGAGATTGATCGCATTCAAACGAGACCGATACTCTCGTCTTGCATTATATTTCAATAAAATATTTTCGCTCTTAATGGATAAACAACCGAAATATAATATTCATAACAAAGACAGTGACATCAATTATTTTTCATCTATTTTTATTAACAAATTAGCATTATCGACCAATGAAATAATATTCCAAATCCCGGGACCAGTCCCAAGATCCCGGGATCGACTTATTGTAATCCTGAAATCCCGGGATCAAAATTTTGGCCCGAGATTGGAAACCCTAGTCATGAATGCTAAAGGCTCATTTATTTACAATGATAATATTTGGTTCAAATTATTCAATGTAATTTATTATTTTTTACAGAACGACCTTCACAACAACATTGGGAAGATTCAGTAAATCGACAAGTCGTCTAGCCAACAACGGAAACTCCAGCGATGAATACATGCGAAATTCTCAGACACTCCCTCGGAAACTACACGATGAGCAAATACAGAAGAAGACCGCTCAGAAGCAATATTCAGCACCGCAGCCGCCAAAACAGTGGGAGAATGGTCGCTTAGCAAACAACAAGAGGTCTTCGAGCACAATTAACGTGTCCATTGTCAACGTGACGCCTCCATCATCAGCCCTAGGTGTCAGCCGGCCAATGACTAACGGAACGCGCTTGCAGGGACCCATTAAGCCAGCGAGAACTTACAAAGCTTTGAATAGAAGTAAAAGTTTCAATGTGCATGCCATGGAGCCGGTGAATGACGTGCCCAAGTCAGGTTATTTTGGAAATTCAAATCGCTTAAACAGCTCAAGTATGTATAAATCGAATCCCCACTTAAGTCGACTGGATGAAACACCCGAACAACTGAAAAGCCCGGGCATTGTTTCAATTATAAGTAGAAGCCAACGGGATCTGAGCAGTGTTGTTGAACGTGAAGACGAAGACCGTAAAGAGAACGTCTACAGTTCAAGATTTGCAAAGAAGTCATCTTATACTAACGGCTACAATAGCCCAACAGAAAATGGCATTAATGATAAAAAGAAACTGTTTTTGAAAAATTTACAAGAAAGGTCTCCTGAACTCTATCAAACTCTTCACGGCGATGACGATGTTGACGGTGTCAATGGAAGAGGCAAATCACCAACGCCTATGTACAACAGTACACCGATAAAAAATGGCTACAAAAAACAAACCCTTTATAATGAAGACGTTCAATACAAATCAGATCCATACCGCCGAGACACCAGTTCCCCATACAGACCTATGAATGGTGTAGATAAATTCAAATCCTCCGAAGGCTACGCAAGTAATCCAGGATACAGTGTAGTTCGCCGAGGCAGTGCCAACAGCGATAACTTTTCAGAGACGTATCGCACGTCATCCAGATCGGATGATCCTAGAAGACCGAGCGTGACAAACACCGTGCAGACTGTATCCAAAAAGACGATTCCGTCGAGGGACGGCAGAGCCAAGGAGACAATAGAGTCTACCGAAACTACAACAGTCACTAAGAGCCGATATGTTGGCGACCCTATGTCAAATTTGAAGTACGTGGAGAATGGGGGAAGACTTAATGGATTAGATCACAGACGAGGAAGCGGACAGTCTATCAATGAAAGGCGCGGAAGCAACGGAGTTATGATCGACGTCAGGGACTACAGAAAATGAAAAGTTGTTTAACGGGTAATCTCAACATAATTAACTCACAGTGAATCGAACAAATATTTTCCCAGTGTCAATAATGGCTCGCCAGGGCTAAGATTGTTATTTTCTATTGAATTTCACAAATTTTCATACATAGTAATAATTCTGAAAAGAAATAACAACACCATATAAGGAAAAACTAATAATACACAATCTTTAAGTCATATTATGTGGTAAAGGCACGTTTTTGAATAATATTTTTACGCAAAATATAAATACCATAACACACTGTTAATATTGAGTGAATAGATGTAATAATAAATTTAATAATAAAGGCCATAATATATAATTGTAAACACTTGAATTATCTATTTGTTAAACAAGTATTAAATCAGTAATTTTATTTAATGTATTAACAGTTATTATATTATTTCAATATTTTTATAAAACATGGACCAAAAAAATAATTATACTAATTAAATAAATGTCATGTTTACAATAAATACAACTGGTGCTTTAAAATTATGCTGAGCCTACGGGGAGCTAGCATCATTCAATTTAAACATACAGTAGACGTAGGATGATGTGAAATGTAATGCCGTTTTCTCCGTGGTAACTGGACGAGTAACGAAACGAATCTAAAAAGACAAATGTTTTCCGATTGATACCTTACAGTCATTTGATTTATTAAATTTGTTTTATTATATTTATAAGATAAAATTTGTTGGTCTTGTATACGTGCCAAATTTATGTGAATATCTGACAAATAAGAGAAATATTTGAGATAAATATATTTGTATTCTCAATGAAGTTTTTTATTTATCACACTAATATTTCAGAAACCCCATACTCAGATTTATACTCCAGTTCTAGGGTGAGACTGATCTTAGCCACTACCAACATATGACAACAATGATTTGAGATCTTAAACATGGATATACTGGGCTGCACGACAACTGCACTCTTCTTCACAAGAGTCTCAACATCAAACTGACATCTATTGCCATTCTCAGATATTTTTGCTAGTTTGATTATTTTTATTATAAATTTCAAATAAAGAAAAGAATTTTATAAAAGGTTAATATTTGGAAACAAGTCAGTGGCCATATAAGAGAGATGCACGGGTTCGGGTAAGCCCGCAGGCCCGACCCGTGGACCGCATCAGGTTGGGTATCAAAAGATTCTGTTTGGGCCCGGGCCTAGGTACACAAGAAATAAAACATAAATTCGATTATCCCAGATGTATACGCCATTATTGTATATCTAAATTACAAACATATTATAATTTGATATTACAGTAAAAGTCCGTTAATTCGAAATTCAAGGGACCGGATTTCTATTGTTTTAGGTTAACTTTTGCAAAAAACATGTGGTATCTCGTACGTAAGTTTAACGTAAGAAAGAGTGCGGTAAGTACGTAAGAAAAAGTGCGGTCAGTAAAGTGTTAAATAGAATGACACAATGAGTCACTTATAAACAATTAAATTGAACACAGTGAAATTGTCAATCGAAATACCTCATATATAGATGTCTCGCTTGCACTAATGTATGTAAGAGCTCGAAAAGATTTTTGACATGTGATACTTCACTTTATATTGATGTCTCACTTACACTAATGGGTTTACATAAGGCTTGAATCTTCAAAACAAGTCTATACATTCCTTGGTAAACAATGCATTTTAACTGTCAAGTTAATACGATTTTGAATACGTTTTCTGTCCCTGATTTTTTATTTAACATCTGTTCACCACATTAATGTTTGACAAGGGTCGAACCAAAATTTCGAATTATAAGAATTTGTACGTACATTTTAACGAAAAACATTACGAATTACGAATTATGCGATATTTCGAATAAACGGTAGAATTTACTATGAAAAGTCAATATTGGGACCAACAAATTATGAAATTTTCGAATTATCGTTGTTCGAATTAACGGACTTTTACTGTATATTATTTTCAATGTTGATTAAAATTTTGTTGAAAAGTTGAAAAAACTGATTGGCTCGGGTAAGATGTTCGGGAAAGAGTCTCGGGCTCGGGTCGGAGATTTTCGGGCTTGGGCCGGGTAGAATTTTTAAATTTCGGCCTATGCAGACCATAGATATGCAGACCTCTACCATATGTATCATTACTACCATAATAATCCATTAATAAAATTACACTATAATTACAAATAATGAATATTGTTCCCAGTTTCAAAATATAAAAATATTTTTATAATTTTTTTTGTGTCGGGTAATAATAATTTTTTAATCATTTCCTTAAACTATGTATTGCTTCTGTAAAATCAACACAGCTTCTAATAAAATATATTTTCAAAAGTACCATTTCTCAATACTGAAAATTGCAGTCATGATTTCATACTTTTACTAAATTTATAATTATATAATAAATATATGCTAACACTTACCATGTTTCTAAAATTCTATATTATATACACACTAGCCATATGGCATTATTTTTTTTTTAATCGGCATCTGTGTTCTATAATTTATTGTTTTATTTTTGGTTCATTATTCTTTTGTCAAAAAGGGTACCTATCTTTGTCAATTTTGTGAATGTGACAAAGTGCAAAAATATTCAAAAAGTAATGAATAAATGGTACCTACTACCCTTCAAAATCTGGTACTCAGCAAAATAGAGTGGCAACAAAGCAATTGCAAAAAAACCTTTGAAAAACTGTATCACTGTCGGCAAACTAATCACATCAGGATCATGGTATAAGGTGGATGTATGCTAATTTATTGTGATCTATGTTTACGTAACCCTCAATCAAATGACAATAAAGAAAAATGTCACTTAAAGTGGGATAATCCTTCCCAATACAACAGCAGAGTGAAAAATCATCATGACTTTAAAAGCTTCATGTAATCGACCTCAGGTTTTCAGGTTGTTCTCATTATTTAAAAATGACAGTTATGTGTAAGCAATAAGTAATAAATGTTAGGAAAAAAATTTATAAATAAACTAGTTTTGGCTGAACATCTGGTAATTTTTTTTGATTATTTTGACTAATCCCTTCAAAAAAGTCTGGTAGTAAATTCTTTACAGAAAGACAATATATAGCAATTGCTCACAATGAGTGAAACCGGTCCAGATCTTGCAGAATATGTGAGAAATAAGTACAAAAAGTTTAAAATTCCTGACAATAATGCGAAAGTAAGGTAATAAAAAAATGTTTTCCAAAAAAAATACACATTTATTTAATACATTTTTAAAGTCCTGCTTTTCAAACAGCACCATCATTATAAAAAAAAGAACAAATTAAAAAAAAACATTCTCACAACTACGGCAAGAAACCTTACACATTTTCAAGGTTTTACAACCTCTTACATGAAATACATATTTTCTAGTATTACTACATATAAGCTAGCACATTCAAAATAATCAAAATCATAAATAAACATCTTACTTTCGAAACACTTAATTATAATTTGAAATCTAGCATGATACTGATGTTTCGTCCGAGATTTTTGCATTATAACCTCAGGTAAATGTAAAATTTTCCTTAAAATGAGTTATGTTTTTTATCATTGAGAAATAGAATATATCTATTCAATGAATACAGTGATTTTTTTTTTACAATGAGTACTACAATATTCTTGAAGAACAATGGTTTAAAACAAACTAACCAAAAAGAGATTTCTCAATACATTTATTAATTAGTCTGTTAAAACAGTAAAGAAGAAAATGTTAAATGTCACCGGATGATATTTACGATTGATCCTTAACAATATCCACTCCCAATGTAGATTATAAATAGAAGGTCACAAAATAATTGTTACGTGAGAATCAATTGTAATTCAGCTCAACCCTTTTCATGGTAAACGTTTTGAACGCATGGATGGGTGCTTGGAATAGACTATTAATTGGCTAATTTCAAAGCAGTATATTTAAAATAAAATGGGAAGCGGATGGAATGGACACATCACATACACCCAATAAATTTATGAAAGCATCCATTCAAACTCCTGTTTAAAGTACCAGGTAGGTCAAATGCCTGAGTATCAGGATCATAATTTTTTTATGCATCAATTTGCGTGACTATATTACATGACAATGTATTAATAATCATTTCAAGCAGTGGCTGTGATAATTACAATAAGTTCTCTCTGAATGCAACAAAAATTGAAAAAAATATAAATATAACAGTAATTCTACATCTACTTCATGTATACACTTCATGGGAATAGCAGTTGAATTTATATAAAAAGAAATTCTTTATTTATGTAAATAGTGGATGAAAAAATGGATAAGCTTCTTCTTACAAATATTTTGAGTTTTCCTCAATAAGATTGGATGGTTAAGATTTATGTGGTGCCTGCCATGGCTCTGGCTTGTGCTCGTACTCTCTTATCGTATTCTAGTCGGTTTTGGCTGAAATGTGAAAACAAAAAAAAATGAGTATGAGTATGAAATATTTATGACATAGGTCAGGAAAATTTATTGCAATATTATATTTATTTATTTTTTCATTATAAAAACCAATGAGTCGGAGTCGTGGAGTCGCGATTTATTAGCCGGAGCCGGAGTCGTTATGGTATTTTGGCCGAAGTTGGAGTCATGAGAAACTTTTGAAAAGTTTGAAAGTTTTATTTATGTATATAAAATTACAATTCTATTTGGATGACAACACTCTAGAGTAGAGGTCACCAGACTTTTTGAGAAACGGAACGGGTTAAAATTTTTAAAAACTAGGCTGGCCTGATGACAAATAAATTCGTGTTGAAATCTGATAAGAATATTAATTTATATAATGTAATTTCCATTGGGATTAATAATAGAAAATATTTATTATCTTCTATGGGTTCATCTGTTGTCGTATCTTATAATACATAAATAATCACGAATTCACAACGAAGTCAAGTAATTTAAAAAAAATATTTCTTCCTAATGGAATAATCTAATTTCAAAAAACGAGAATTTTTGGCGGGCCACAGTTTGGTGACCGTTGCTCTAAAGATATATTTTGGGAAAAAAAGTCTTCATTTTTTTTTCAAAAAGAAAATAAACATTTAAAACCACTGCTAATAAGCCATCCATTATACCCATAACACAACATGACGTCATATGTTCAAATGCATCTTGTGGTGACAATGTAATCCTATTTTACTAGCAACAAAATATCTTTGACGGCTTCAAATCAATCGAAATAATATATATAAACTTAGTGTAAAATAAATAAATAATTAATGAAACAAAATATATAAATCATGTAATCTTTCGTCATAAATATAAATAATAAAAACAAATAAAAGAATATAATGGTGAATGACCGTCTCCATATTTTTTTTGCATCAGAATATATTATAGGTGTCGAAAATAATATGGTTTTGGTGTGGATATTTCAAAAATAACTTAATTTTAATAGTATATTTTTGCGCCGCCTTTGGGAAAATGTACATACATGCACAAAAAATCGAAACGAGAAAAAAATATTTGTCAAAAAAAGTGGCACACACTGTTTAAAAATTATCAAACACATTTTTTCGAGGTATTTTTTAAGACTTAATCATGGGGATTCTCGCTAATTATTCAAAATAGGCCTGGCAACCAAAGAGTTAATCATCAGTGGAAAACGCTTAGTCTCCAAACAAAACTAGTCAATTGAACTTGTAATGTATATGAATTTCAATATGACAAAATATTGGGAAAAATTAAAATTGTAAAAATTACCAACCAGTAAATAGTATAAGCTTCAGCTTGGGCAGGATCCTTTACATTGGGTTCGTTGAGTAGATCTTGGATGCCGAGAAGAACTTGCTTGATGGTTATGGAGGGGCGCCAATCTTTTTCTTCGTCCAGGAGTGACAGACAGACGGTACCGGACGGATATACGTTTGGATGGAAAAGAGGTGGTTCGAATTTGCACTTCGGCGGACTGGAGGGATAGTCGTCTTTGAAGATCATTCTCAGTTTGTATGAACCGCCCTCCCAAGAAGTCTAAAAATGAAAATATGTAATCTTAACTACAAAATTTTATCTTTGGTCTATCACTTGCAATCCCACTTACACTTGAGTCTCCTGTGCGCCACATGACCATAGCTCCCATGATCAATGTGAGACTATTTTTCCACGGGCACAGGACCTATGTTCAATGCATGGAATGGGTAAATTTTAATGTGGTAATTCAGTGGAACTTCGTGGCTAATTTTAGATTAATTAAATTTGATTTTCAGTTTTCTGTATTTAAATATAATGAGATTCCACTAGGTATATGAGAAATCTAAACAACAGTAAAGGCAAATGCCTGTCGAAATGGGTCATTCTTATGTCAGATTTAACTATTTGTTGTTATTGATATATCACCCAAGTAATAATAAAATTTTAATTTAAAAGCCACCGGTAACATTCAGGTTATATTACTGACTATGGTTGCAGACATTTCAAATAATATTACTTATTTGAGAACTGATAAAATACATTATAGACTTACCGATTTTTTACCGGGAATAGCGCATTCCCATGTCATGAGGCTTAAACTACCGTCAGCATTTTTCATAGGTCTTGCTACGAACCCCTACAAATATAAATCATGGTTAATATGTCATATTTTAAATGAAGACATCTCCAGGCGTCGGCACGGCAAAACAACAATGAAGTTGGATTGTCAGTCGGCCATATTGTTTTGTAGTTCGAAAAACAAATACAAATTAATATAAGCATGTCAACTCGCAAGTCATTTAAAATTATCAATTCTTGAGTAATATTCTGTTAACTTACGAAAGGATGATCCTTTCTCCATGCCTTCCTTTCCTCTGCAAGGCGTACACTAGCAATTCCAGCCATGTTCTGTAACAATAATATTCAGGGCTTGTTGGCCAAATAACAGAACGTTGCTACGGACTAATTAATAAATAGTTTAAACTTTTAATCAATGCTATCAAAAAATGTAAACTTGGTTTATCAAAGCAGACCGAAGCAAAGAATTTACTTGAAATGGCACCCAATCTACTTAAAGCCAAGTCTAAACTTTTTCTATAAGTATGTATAATATTATCTATGCTTTTCTAGTAATAAATACTAGTTAAACTGTAGTCCGGCGTCCTACCGAAATAATGTTGCCATCATTTCAATTACGCGCCGTTTTTATTTCTGATAGAATCCTGTGCTGGTCTATGACACTAGTGATACGTAGGCTTAACCTGTTACCAGCTAGAAGAATTCCCCACTTTTTGCCCTGTACGATACGACTTTTTCAAAAATTAAAAAAGGACAACACCTTAAAACTACTTACGTTAAGGGTTAAGGGCTTAGATGTATTTGATCCCTTATGAAAGCAATCCCATACCACATGGCTTTTAGAGCGTATTTACGAATCCTCGATAAGGATTGTCACACACAGTTTATAATACTATATCAATTTTGCATCCCAATTGGCTATTATAAAAAGAATTTTATTGAATGTTTCTTATGATTTTATGAATAATTTGTATTTTTTCAATTGGTTTTAAACATATATACATGCAAAATAATATTGACGTTAATATTGTGAATATTTTATCAACAGTTTTGACAGTCCTGATAACCTCACACACTTTTTGTTGAATATCTTTTAAGAAAACTATTTCAAACGAAAAGTTTATAGTCATTTTGTGAGCCAAAAGAGATCTCGCACACATATTCGATGTGATAATTTGAGAAATATTATTTTTTGACCCCTTAAACATAGTTGTCCACCGGTGAGTAAGAAATCAGCTAAGAAGCTGTCAGAGGTTTTTCTTATGCGACACACCGGTGTGTCGTTAGCTTTAACCCTTTAAACACCAAGCCAATTCCATGGATTTTTGCTGTACGCCACCATTTTCAATAATAGATTTTTCCATGAAAATGCCACATAGCATACCCGGAAAATAATTTTATACTCAAATTATTATTGATTTTCATAGAAAAGTGAAAAAAATAAATCAAAAGTACAAGATTTAAAAAACGTCTCTAGGGCTGCCAAAAACAATATATATTATAAATAAAAATATTTATATATATATTCTATAATAAAACAAATTATATAGGTAGCACAAATTGCATCTAGGGCTGCCACAAAAAAAATATGTAATTTATGAATAAATTGATTTTTTTTTGTTATGACTGGAAAGTTATTTTTTATAAATATCACAAAATGCTATGTGTTGTCTACTCGCACTGACTGATATTTAGCTCGTATATTCTCATCTCTCTATTCTCGTCTCACTCTGATGCACTCTATCAATCGAGCAATCATTGCGATAATAAAGTGCCAGCCCTAGAGACGTCTGTTAGCCCAACTTCAAATAAAAAGAAAACGGTTCAACATATGGGTATTATAACAATCAAATTGCCTCCAAAATGTGTATCTGCATAATATTGCATTTAAAAATATTTAATTTTTTCATTAATAAGCTCGTAATCGCATTTGTGTGCCTGCACGCCGTGGCGCTGGTGGTAGCACCGATTCCTTTGTCTGCACGCCATGGCGTCTAAACGGTTAAAACGGTCAAAAGATAAAAAAATCTAAAACTGATAAAGATTATCAATTTGTGTATTCCAATGCTCATTTTTACAAATAAATTATACTTAGCATTTTTCACAAGGAATTAGAAAAAAGAACATTATTTTTTTCGTTATTATATTTTATAGCTTTTGTAAACCACTTATTTTGTTGAAAAAATATTAATATAAAACTAGGCTATAATTAGGTATGGCAAAAGTAGAAAGTTTTCAGCTTCTTCGAGAAGCATCTTCAAGCTTCTATCGTTAGGTGAATTTATTAAAAATTTTGTTGCTTACCATAAAATGAAAGTACCTATTTGAGTAAGTATTTGGAAATCTAAAGATATTCCCATCCCTAAAATAAATTCAAGTCAAAAAAAGTCTGGTCTGAATGCAGATTTCAAATCTAGGATATAAATGAAAGATTTTATGACTAAAAAAAAAAATAAAAATATTTATTCATGCAAGCTAATATCATTGAACGAGGGTTATTATCGATTACTCGTATACATAAAAAAAATAGTTACTTGGCCGCCATCTTTAGCCGGATGCCCTAAAAGCTAGTTTTGTTTTGTACATTGGCTGACTGAACTAAACCGAGGTTATTGTTTTTAATAATAGTAATGTAAAAACTGTATGTCAAAACTTTCTAGACGTTTATCAATTTTATATTGAATTTGAAATTATTATACCTAAACATTTCTATGATATCAGCTGTAGGAAGATTGCTTGCCTGAAAGTATTACACATAATTTCTTGTTGCAGATCATGGCTGGAATAGCTAGCGTACGTCTGGCTGAAGAACGAAAAGCATGGCGAAAAGACCATCCATTTGTGAGTAATATCGTTATATCATGTTAAAATCCTTATGTGTCTTTGATTTATTTCGATGACCTTTTACTGTCACCTGTCAAACGTTCAACACTTAAGTACTTGAATAGAATTCCATGCAATGTGAACATGTCATTATGAATTTACGGCTTTATAGTGTTGATGGATTCAGTATGTATGTGTTAATGATTTCAGGGCTTTGTTGCTAGACCTATGAAGAATGCTGATGGAAGTTTGAGTCTCATGACATGGGAGTGTGCTATCCCCGGAAAAAAATCGGTAGGTAGTAACCAACGCGCCATGTATTTGACAAATATAATACAAGATAGTACATACAATATAACGAAACAACAAAACATATTATTGATATTGAAATTATAGGAGCAAAAACGAATTTTAAACAAAACACCTTTCTATTAACAATTTGAATGCCATGTACACTTTTTTGTGTACATGCCGAAATTTCTCTTAGCGTTGTAGCATGCATCCCGATAGAAGCTGTACGAAAATTGCTTATTTCTCAGTTGCTCAGCGATAAGTCATGTCAAGCCCTACCCTTTTTCTGTAAACATCACAGGCACTTATGCTTTTGAAGACAAACCTATAAATTCATATATTTGACTCTGTGGACCCTGCAGCTGGACTTCTAATGGTGAATTCATGGACTCTTGGACACTTGGTGGCAGGCCCAGGAACTAAGCTAATGGCTAACTATTGACATCCACATTTTTTTCTTGTATTCTTTTACAAACATGTCATCCTTATCCAGTTAATCTCAGTCATAATTTTTTTTCAGACTTCCTGGGAAGGTGGTTCATATAAATTGAGAATGATATTCAAAGATGACTACCCATCCAGTCCGCCTAAATGTAAATTTGAACCTCCGCTCTTCCATCCGAATGTCTATCCCTCTGGTACTGTCTGTTTATCACTACTGGATGAAGAAAAAGATTGGCGTCCCTCTATCACTATCAAGCAAGTTCTCCTCGGCATCCAAGATCTACTCAATGAACCCAATGTAAAGGATCCTGCACAGGCTGAAGCCTACACTATTTATTGGTTTGTTAATTTTTTTTTATTATTATCGTGTCATTGTAACTGGCCACTTTCATCTGATAGTGGCAGAGCCTTTGCTCCTGTTCTGAAGCTGTGTAACTCAATATACCTACGATGCCATCAGTTTCAGAAATCTTTTAAAAGCTTTCAGGACACTTGATGGGTAAAGAATTCATTCAGGTCACATTGGTCTGAAAATAAACGCCATTTAGACCAATATGATGTGTTACCAAACTTGTTATCATGCTTTTAGGACCTTGACCTGCTTGCGAAAAATCATAAGGATGGTCAACAGTAATTTTGCAAATACTTGGGGGTGTAAACATCCCGATCGACGCTCAAAGAGCCTTTCCTTAGGAATAGCTGGAGCCATAGAGTCACGAAACTGTCAATAGATTAAACCAAATACCATTTGCTTAGTTTACAGTAGCGAATCTGCAGTACCTGATGAAAAGACAGATAAACCTCATACTAAGATTTGTGAATAAATTACGCTAGATATTGGGGGTTTGATTTCATGATCATCTTTAAGTGATTGGCGGCTGAAGAATCCTGGAGGCAATATAAGGTGGCCATACGCTACAAACAGGGTGTGGATATGGTCCATGGCGAGGAATGCGTCTTTTGTATAAAGTGTTGTCTGTTCTACACCATCAGTATTTTATTAGCACTTGAAGCTTAAGAGGGTTGAATAGTCAAACAAATTTTGAGGAATTCACGCTCACAAAGATGATGAGAGTTTATGTGTTTCTTTATTCATGTACATTTTTAATACCAACGTCTAATGATTTTTTTTGTTATATTTTGCAGCCAAAACCGATTGGAATATGATAAGCGAGTACGCGCTCAAGCACGAGCCATGGCAGGCACCACATAGATCTATACCATCCAATATAAACTAATGATAAAATACATAATATGCTAGATAATACTACTATATCATTCGTATCTTTCATACATTCATTTTTTAAGTATTACCTCTTGAATTTACTTTTAAACCTTTCTCACTACACTATCGAGTATTGACCCTAAAAAGTGTCAATCTTCATCTCAACTTGTACTGTATTTATTCAAATGTTTTGATATTGTCATTCCATCACAAATAACAGTAAACAAAAAATACCAGTAATTGATGATTTTTGTATGTATCTATAGTTATTATTGTGACTCTTGGTCTCTGGCTGTAATTTAGCCCACTAACAACGCTAAACTGATTCCCTGCATTTCCTAAATTTTAAATAATCACAGATAATAATTGATTGGGCACAGGTAGTACCAGTGCGTCAAGTATGCTGTAAAATATGGCTTGAACACAATTGGTCACTATCGTTGGCATTCTGAACCAATGCTGGATTGCTGAACCTCTGATCTGAACATTGCCTAAAGCATTTTATATAATTCTTGTCTCGATGAATAGAATAAAATTTGTTATTACACAATCTTTTGAAATATGTCAATCTCTGATATGTAAAATGTTTTACCTACGTGTCGATTTATTCTATTATAAAAAAGCCAGAGGAACTTGCAATGCAAAAACAAAACCATCTATGAATAAATAAAAAACTTTATTTTTTTGTTATACTTCACATACATGTTTGTGACAACATTTTCATTTTCAACTGAAATATAAAATCGAACAGAGTTATTCATATTTCTCAATTTGATAGAAATGACACTTTGTTTCAGTAATGTAGTAGTGCAAAAGAAATGCTTGTTATTTATTTAAATATAATGCCTTTCCACCAAGAATTGAGAAGTTACGACCTTAAAAGGTAAACCATCTAACATTTTTATTGATTTGGACCCTTTTTATTATTATTATTATATTGATTTTGGAGTGAAAGCTGTTCTCTGATTAAAATTAGGATAGCATTATTTTTATAAGATTAATTATTTAAGATCTTACTTGAAATAAATTTTTATGTGAAATATATTGTTTACCTGATTAATTACATCATTTTCTCTCACATTCTCAAATGTTCAACTGATGATTATTGGAAGTTACAAAGTGGAGACATACAAGTGCACAATTAAATGTGTCACTGCGATATTGGATGAAGAAGTTAGTGGATCCCTCGAATGCAATGGGTTAAAATATAAAAGCCAAATGTTTAATGATGGTATTTGAGCAGAGAAAAAAAAATTTAGGTGGTGATAGTTAAAGCCTGCTGATATAATTCTGACACTGAGAAAAAAAGCTCATTTCTAAAACGAAAAATATATAGGATACAAAAAGGGGGAATTGCTTTTGCAATGTGAAAAAAAATTAAAACATTGGATAAGAGAGGAAAAATTACATTGGAATTGGCAAAAAAGAATTCAACCGAGTGAGAAATTAACTATTATACCTAAGAATAGTACTCGCCTAAACTCACTCACGTCCATGTGAAATATGTCAACATCTGAAGCAATAATGATACAAATCGTTAAAGCTCTTCCTTATGGCATCCCCATTAGCAGGCTGTTTCTACTTTATATCCCCTTAGGCAGGCTGGCTCTTTTATACCGATAAGTTATTGCATACATATTTATAATCTATGATAGAACTGATTGTAAATATTTGTATATGGTTGACGCCGGTCCGTGAAATATTTTTACAATTCTCGACTATCTATGGATATAAAAAAGTTGAAGAACACTGCCCTAAATGACAGGTTGTTAGGTGTATGCTGAAAAACTTTGGGTGGTGTAAATGTCACTATTGATTAATAAAGAAATAAGCAGGAATTTATAAGATTTTATGGCTCTCATTAATAACTTTATTTGGTGGTTCAGAATTATAAGAAGATTTTCGGATATTCTAGAATTTTATCGGAATATAAATGAAAACTAAATAAATGAACACTCAATATCACTTTTTATGGGAGGTACTATAGGTTATTCTTTGAGCAATTAGTCATCATAGTTCTCTGACACAGCAAAAAGGTAAGTCGGGAGGAGAGCCAATTGTAGAATATTATTTTTTAATGAAAATATTTTCTCAAACGGACTGCTCTGGTCAAAGAACATTGGTGCACTGAACCACCAAATAATTTTACTAATTTAATCATTCAAAATTCCTTGTGTGTCCAAGTGTGTGTTTCGCTCATGTTGTAATTCAGGGATACATAACCCTGTGCCTGGGGGTGTCATGGCCCATGATGCATGGCGAAATACACTATGTAATACATTTTTTGGTGCGTCACTTTAAAATAAGTTTTTGACCGGTTGCCGTTGAGTTAATGCGTCATACTTGGTATCATTTTGAAGCTCTATTAGTAGTCTTTCTTTTTCAACATGGATGGTAGAAATTACTGAGGTAACATGTTTAGCTATGGTAGAAACATGCAGAAGCCTAATACTGAAGAGACGCATTTTCGGTATTCATATCGTGAAACCTCAAAAAAGTTTCACAAGTTAGTTGGCCATTTCTGTAACCCAACGATCTCTTACCTGCAGAATTATGATGAGAAAGCATCTGAGAATCGGTATAGACCGAGAACCATTCTTCTCCATGACCCTAAAAAAAGTAAGCTGATCTTTTCAGCTGGTTTCACTAGGGTTTGCTCAACACTACAGGGATAGCGCCCTCCAGTCAGCAACGATCACGGTGAGATGCGCTTCAAAACTTTTGACTGCGCATAATCAATAAAACATTTTCAAAACATAATAACATAAACATATCGATGCACTTAATCTACGAAACATAATTCCATATATTTCATGTCTTGTCAAAAACATTTCTACCTTTGGAGCAAGTTTTCTCAATAATAATAACACATTTAGTCGGATGACCGAAGTCTCTTGCTGTAGTCTGCCACACAAGCGTTACTGTACTGTAAATTAAACTTTGGTAAACATTTCCGCTCCCAATGTGGAGCATACGGCCTCCTAATGAAGGTATCTCTACATATTACCAAATGCAACAGAACCACGGACACGACAAAGTCCCATCCTGTCCCAATTTTAAGCTTCATAATTATGGTAAACCTATTCATTGTTATCTTTTACAGTAAAAATGCTTATTAAAAAAAATATTGACCAAATTTTCCACGCTCAAGAGTCATAAATTAATACATCTTTCAGATATCCAATTTTAACACAAGGTCCCTTCAGCTCCACCCGCCACCGAAAATTTTTTATTAATTCTCAACTTTTGCCACAGACATGATGTGCAAATATTGCGTAAACATGGCAGACATGTCTCTTTGGATATTTAATGTTATTGCGCCTTTGAAAAGTGACATCTTGTGGTATCATTACCGAAATTTATGAAATTAAATTTTAAGAACTGTCTATCTGAGTGGCACTTTGCTATAATAAATTGTATTTGGTATGCAGAATATAACATGAACATAACCTAATCCGTGTTTTGTGTTTATGAATATGTTTTTTGAATGAAATTCCAGCTGAATCGGAAATAATGTTTTTCATTTCATATTATTATATTTCGAGAAATTGTGTTTGCGAGTTTATCCCACTCGAGTGTTAAAAAAATCAGGACCGTTGGCAATACGCTGCAATTCCAAATATATTTTAATCTACATAGAATTTTTGACGTACCTACAAAAAATAATGTTTATATATAATAAACGTGTATTTAAATGCAAAAAAGTAATTATTTCTGGTAAATCTAATAAACCTCTTCGTAAAGTAAAATATTTGTATCTCGCAATTATAATTTCATAAATTTCGACTGAAAGTGAATTTCAATATCAAAATTGAGTCGTTTGAATTTTGCACTTTTCCATGAGTTGCTAACGACCCGGATTTCGCCATTCGGCATCTTCAGGCATTTTAAGTGCACGAATAAACTTGAACTGACGCGTAGTAAAAAGTTTGTATTGTATATATACAAAAATAAATGTAAAAAAATAGTATCGAGATTTTTAGGAACAGTTTCACAAGAAATAAGAACGGTGAAATTTTCCCAAGGAACGAGACTAATTCTTACCAAGTTGCTTAAATTTATTTATAATATGAAAATTGTATCTACTGTAATCATCATATATATTGCAAGCGTTATGCAGATTCAGAGTGACTTGCACCGCAAAAAACCATGAAGAAAATATTAATTATTTAAAATTACGTGGATTTTCATAATAAATGCACATTTCGGCTGCGTTGTTAGGCGGGAAAATAATTTCACATTTCATCGTTATAAGTAGATGCTGGCTAGCAAAGTTTTAATGGCTGTCGATAAATTATTCCTTTATCACTACTGGCATACCAGTTACCACATACTTGAAAGCTTATGCTGTTTACAAACTGTCATTAGTAAAGTAGATACTTATACAAATCTGGGTTAAACAGATCTCTACAAATTGTTTATATGTGCAACACAGCAACAATTGAATATGGTTGCGGTTTTCTGTGATTATTCATTTAATATAAAAACTTCTCATGAAAGTATACTATTGACCACGGAGATAATTATGGAAATAGATACACCATAAACAAGAGATTCAGACTAGATACATGCAAACTAACCATCATGAAAGCTTCACTTTACGTGATGCATGATACTTACGTTCTATACCAGATACGCGACTGTGCGATTGTCAACAAGAATCCTCAACGAGTAAGAAGGTGAACAACGAAAAGTGTGAAGATCTGTTTTCTTAGCTTGATATACAGATATATTTAATTATCAAAAACACGGAAAAGAATTATTACAATCTTTATTAAAAATGATTGAGACTCGAATGAATGAAAGAAGAATTATTCATGTAGATCTTATTACAATGTTTCTATTGAATATCTTAAATAAGATACAAATCAATAAACATGAGATCAGAGAAAATCCATTGGAATTTGTAATGTAGTTCGGAATCTGATGCCTAAGGAATCCTAGCATCTATTGGCGTAACAAAATCAACTGCAACCCGATTGTAAATTTTAGAACATTCCGATGTATAAAATATGTATTTCAACATTTTCGCTTATTTGTCTTTTTTATCTATATTTTAATATTAAAAAATATAATCCTATTCGAATGAACCCTATTGGTTAATTAAACGAACTTATGAAATCCCATTAACTATTATTAACGTAAATGTCAATGAATTTAATTCGAAGGGATTTTGTGATGAAGGTTAAATTAACTTATTTATAGGAAACATGAATCATTTGAAATTGAAAATAAGTGCACTATAATATAATAAGAGTATTTTAATAAAAATAATAATACATTTTAAGTACTTTTCCCACATAAAATTTATTTGATCAGGACCGGTTTCACTCATGGCGAGCATTGTCAACTGATAAGGAATAAAATAACACAGTGATATTTATACAAAAGTTAAGTATGAAAAACAAGGTATGACAAACAATTAGTAAAACGACTAAGCAAATGAATTGAAGCAAATTACAAGAAAAATAGACTAAAAATAAAATGTTTTAGACCTCTTAGCAATGCAAACTAATACATCAAGATAGATTCGCAATGCGTTTTTTGATCCGATTTATATCTTATCAGAGAAAAAAAAAATTTTTTACCAACATTCTTAACTCCTAAGTAAGATATATACTAGAAGTAGACTATCATAATACGATCGTTGCTCCACCGATTTGGTAATATGCAAGCACGCTTTAGTAATTATTATAGTGTCCGTTCTTTGTGGACAGTATCATGAATGTTATACGAAGCTTTCTGCCAAGCGTCCGCAATGAACCACGTAAAATATTTTCAAAAATTCTATGAATACTAAATGAAATCAGGGTAGAGTGCTCTCTCTACAGGGTGGCAAGAGGGTGGTGCTTGCATGACCGATGAAACAACGCGTTATAATGCACATAGTAAAAATGAGGCGCACATGCCATTTTACAAAGAAAATTGTACTATACCGTTAATAATTTAGGTACAATTTTATTAAACAGTAAAGATCGCGTAGAATTAGTCACGGAGTGGTATCTATCGCTGTTCTTGTGGAGACTGCCAAGCTTCTTATGTAGGGAATGCGGATGGAAAATTTAATATAAGTTTTTTTTTTAACATGTGTGGAGTGGACCTCCCAAGTTGGAGAATATGGACGCCTCGGAGTATATCAACATATATTTTTTCTATGAGAACTGCTTGTTACTCTGTTGCTCAACCTCTCTTTTTCGAAAAGAGTTGGGATGGAAGGGATACGAGGACTAGTGATTAGCTATTCGCTGTCACTATGCGTCGCTTTTTAGGATCGGGATGGTGGGAAATAATTTAACAACACAAACACCCATTGCCTCTAAGCAGAATCGATTTATCGACGGAAAATATCTGCTCGTTCCGAGAATCGAACTCGAGTGGTCTGACAAGGAAGCTAACGACGTTGACTACTGCACCACGGACCGGGATATTAGAATTAAAGTACAAATAAGATGTCTTAAAATTAAAAAAAAATCAGATTTGCACAATCACTAAATAGAAAACGATCACAATTTCAGAGTAGTAATGTAGAAATACTCCATCGAGTAAATAAAAAAGGTTCAAAAATGAATAGTTTGGAATTGTTAGAAATACATATACATAAGTATCAAAAGTATACGAGTATTATTAAATAATATCCAGAATAGGACAGGTTGCTAGCCACTGCTAAATTTATTCAAAACACAATACGTGGAATAATCAAAGTTATTTTATATTTTGTAATATAATAAACTTCTGCAAACCTACTGCCGAATCCACCGAAAGTATGTGTTCAACGTTCACATATACGCCAGTGACTTACTCTTAGTTGAGTACGCCCCTGTGCTATAAATTCAGATAGAAAAAAATGATTTGGCTATCAAAATATTGTGGAAATTATTACTCCACGTGAAAGGATGTTTTTTTTATGGTAAAAAAATACAAAAAGGAAATTTTATTTTTTATTAAATATTTCAAATATGAATTTCAGCTTTTAGTTGAAATTTGATAATTAATGTTCAGTACTTGAATACTTTCTAATAGTGTACTGTTTATGGAAAAGGAACGCCAATATAAGTTATTCTAGATCAGGGGCTCTTAACCTTATTGTGACTACGGACTCATTTGAAATGTCTGAGAAAAATGACGTACGCAGGTCAATTTTTTTAAATACAAAGCTTAAGTAGTATATATTTATTTATTTTATTATTGTTCTCTGGATGGCTTAAGATATGTACTAAATTCATAATATTGTCGCAAAAATATTTTAAACTCGAAGAATGTGCTTAAATTTACTTTCGATTTTTTTTTAAACATACTTTGTAATTAATACTTATTCGTAAAATATCATAAATGATGACATTTTCGCAGTAAAAAATCAGATAAAATTAGGCTTTCTTTTTTGTTTAATATTTTGTAGGGGGCACACGAAAATAGGTCAACGAGCGCACATGTGCCCGCAGGCATTGGGTTAAGAACCAGAATTAGATTCAAGATGTACCATAATTACTTGATTGCTTTGCTAAAATTTTTTCCATTGTTGAAGAGTCAATTTAGTCAATACCCTCAATTTTGCAATCCATAATCAGGTAACCAGATCACCACAACTGTCACGTTGGCAATTATATATTGATAGTTGATGTAAAATACAAACCACGCCGAGGTTATTTGTTATAGTCATAAAAACTGCAATAAAAACTTTTAACGACAATAACGATTTAAAAATCTTCTATTTATCAATTACCCGATTGAAACATAAAACTAATTGGCTTTTAATTTCCGTGGACTGCTATATTACTATTCAATAAAAAGTCACTATGTACAGTAATTTGAATGATGCTTAAACTTTCTTTCTTGTTAAGTTTTATTGATGTGAGTTTTTATCGCTTCAGGAATTAAAAGACGACCACCAGATTGAGAAGTTCATCGCCATTCAATATTAATAAGAATTAATTGAAGAATAAATAAATAAAAAAATATTTTAAAATTCACGAAAGTATTATATTTGACAAGGTCATAAGAAAGAGAAAACAAACATACACATTTTGACTTTATTATTTGTATTATTACAGAAGAGTTATAACTTTATACATACATACATGTGCAAATAAAACTTGCATTATTGTAAACATATCTCGCATTAATATTATATGAAACAAATTTATTTTATGAAACGATGAGTAACATTTTATCAATAAGTATTTTATGTAAGTTTTAAAATCATCTTACTGATATGTATATATACCCAAACCCCCTTTTGTGCGATTTCAATGTTATGAAATTTTATATTTTTTTAAATTTATTTTTGGGACTATTTCAACGAACATAATATGTAATAGCGTAATTAACAGCGAGTTGTTCACATACTGTACGTGCAAAATCATGAATAGATTTATGATTTTAGATGTGAAAATAAAGAGAATATTTTTGCAGGCCACATTTAAATAACCCAACGGCCGCATGCCGATCGTCACCGTGACTGAGCATAATTAATTAATGAAAGTGCGTTGAAATCGTTTTTCATTATTTTTCGCCTGAGCGCGCTGCTTCCCCAGGTAATATCTGAAGAAAATTAATTCTGAGAAGAACGTCAGTAGCGAGACAAAAACACCGATGCACCACAAAATGAGTAAGCCGAAAAAGGATTTGAGTTTTAAGACTTTGTTCGAGTCAACAGAAACCAAGCCTACAGTAGAAAGGATGTCGTTTCCGGCCTCTTTCTTAGCAACCTGCCGCCATTGATCATATAGTCCTGTTGCATATATACGTAACATGTATTTATTGATTGGTTCGAGGTATGGCGTCTTCTTGCCGAATGGCCAACCGTACATTGAAGGTAGCAAATCGCCTGTAACCAAACGGAGCTGAGAAACTTCTTCATAAGTAAGCTGGGGTGCACACTCTTTGTTGAAAGAGTAAAGCAAGACACTCTCTTCTTCAATTAATATCATATTGAGGTCCTGAAGAGCTTTAACTCCTGAGCAGAAACTGAAGTCAGCTCGAGTTTTTTTTGACAGCTTTATCATTGTGCGATCTAGAGAAGTTTTTAACAAAGTCTCCAGCATGGTGCTACCGTCCTGTAAAAGTATTTTTTTCACTTAAACAAAGCGCACATCAAATTGGTAATTATATTGAATGAATAAAAATGATGATAAAACAATCTTTGGCTTGCATGTTAGATTAGCAATTCGTTATCTTACTTTGAAATGGTTATAATTGTCATTTTTGCCTAAAATGACCTATGGTCGGAAAAGCTTGTATTTACCGGAGGGGTTCTTAACCTTGTGCTTGCGGAGCTATTATCGTGCGGCCTCTTCATAGTTTCAAATAACGAAAAAACCCAAATTTTATCACAATTGTATTTTATTTATTGAAATTATTTTTGAAGAAGTTTTTTTTTCATGTAACTGTATGTTCTTTTTTAATTTTAAAGGTAAATGGAAAAATAGTACATGAATGTAACACATATGTAAAGCTTCCCAGGAAACAATCATAAAGATTAATAAATATATACTAAAGATTTGTTTTTTAAGATATCCGGCCTGTGCCCGTCACTATTCTCCTCAATCTCAAATGCGCCCGGAGTCCCAATAAGGTTAAGAACCCCTGATTTACCGTATTCTATCATATATATTAATTTCAGAACTATCTATGATTGAATCTGCACACTTTTTTTACTAAATTTATTTGACAAAGTTCAAAGTTTGTCATCATTATTGCCATCATTAGATCTTCAAGATCATTATTTATCAGCAAGAGTTGTGAAAAAATATGACTAAAATAAGTAATTTGAAACATTTTTACATGCTCATTATTGCAAGTGAGTTTAATCAATCGAAACTTCAAACGCTCATATCTTAAAACAGTGTCAATAGCAGTTAGAACCTTTTCAAAGTAAGGTGTCGAATTGTCACTCACATGCATTTACCGCAAGCACTACATTTTAAATAAACTGGTGTGTTGGCAATTATTGCCTGTAAGTACTGACACGAGTTTTCAATCCCGGGCCAAAATTTTGATCGGGATTTCGGATTATTTTTAATGGTCGATTTTTTATTATTTATTAAATATTAGCCATGTTTTCGTCAGCCCGAAAAAGACGATTGATTGAGATAAAATTTGAGACCATAATATTTCAACAATACATAGAGGAAAACTATAGACTGGGGAACGATTAACTATTTAGCGTTCTTACAATGAAAACGAATAATCGGGCTTCAACTGTACCTCCGGAAGCATTGCCTCGTACCCTTTATTGACCAGATCCTCAATCAGGATTGGCGAAGTATTTGAAGAGGCCATTAGGGCGTATAGTCTCCCTTTGTACACAGTACTGATGATGAAGAAGCATAAAAACCACATTACCATTATTCTCCTTCCTCCAATTATATTAATATTGAAAATACTTTGTTCAATTAAAATGCAACCAATAATCTGTAAATAAAAGTGTTTTGTGAATTTTACTATTTTATATATTTGCTATACAAAATGATACTTCTATCAAAAGGTTTGAGGTTAAAATTATTTGATGTAATATATACATATATTGGCAATATGCTTTGATGTTTTTTAATAGCGATCAGGTAGGTCTTGGTTTAAGTCCATTAAATGTTATTCAATTTACATTTGAGATATTTGACACTGATTTATGTGTTTTCATTTATTCTTGATTTGATCATGAGTCTTGAATTACTTAAAAATGCCATCGGTCGCTTTCCAATTGAAAAATAGCTTTATTTTATATCGGTGTTGTTTGGGAATAACCTGATAACTGATTTTTGAAAAAGGGAAGTAGTGGATAGGTACTATTATATACCTAATATAAGGAATTATAATATAAGATTAATAATACCTAATATAAGATTACCTAAAATAAGGAAGATTTTTTATTAATACTCAATACATGCTCAAACATCACCGATATAATACATTTATTGAAATTTATTATCTATTCAAATTCTTAAGAAAAAGCGCTATATCCGATAGGATATTGTTCATTCAGATCTTGTTAATCTGCTCAAAACTTCTACTAAGAAAAGTTGCTTTCTTTAGACAAAATATACTCTCACTTTCTCTTAAAATTTTATTCGTAATAACGTAACTAAAATTTGTAACGGATACATATAATTAAGGTTAAAATTCTACTTTTATGTTGTTGGATTATCAATGAACCTTAGGCCATGGCCACTGCGTAAATTTTGGCGTACCGTGGCGAGACTTGCTTTATAAACAAAGCTTGCCGCAATGGCTTTAACGATGGCACCGTCTGAGAAGTCGAAGCACAGCGTCAACTCCGAAGTCAAATCAGTTTGAAATTTAACAGCGTTTGCTTCGGCGTAAATTTTTTTCGACTTGTAAGACGGCGCATTGCGGCAACCTTTGATTATGAAGGAAGTGACGCCACGCTACGCCAACATTTACGCTTGTCACTGTGGCCATAGCCTTAGGGTTACGGTAGTTTGGAGCATTATTGATGTGATCTGATCTTCGATGTGAAGGTTTATAGTATCGCTAAATTTAAAATAAATCATATATAGACAAGGTATTTATATAAAGATACTTTTAGAAAACTTACCCAAGTACTGTCGAAAAAATTCATGAAGGGTTTTTTAGTATAATATTTATTCCAAATAAATAGAATAGTTGATAATATAATCACACTTGAGGCTAATGTGAGCCAAATGGTAACGCTAAATGCGAATATGACATTGAGACCTGCAATTTATTGAATAGACAAACCATTAAAATAGCATCATTTCAAATATTCACTACGGCATAGTTTCCCACCAAGGCTAGTTGTTGAAAATCTTATATATAAAACCGAAACGGCGTATGTATGTCTGTGGGTCTGTAATTCCCTTTTGCATTGTTGGTCATTAAGTTGCCATAAAAACAAATATGAAAGAAACTATGTTTGAATTTTTATCGGCGAAGACATTTAGTCAAAATGTAATAAATTAGTCTTCTACTGAACTTTTCCCGGCTTTTATTATTAATAATAATGTTTATTATTTACGTGAAGGTATTATTTGACATTTCTTTGACAGCAAATTAGATTTTTTCCTTGAATTTGGACTTTTTAATGGGCGAGAATTGTCATCAAATTAAATAAAGTTTGCGATTTTATTTTAACTCTATTTTGGATGTTAGATTCTGTGATATAATTATGTCGAATGATATAACATTAAATAATTATTGGTCGCTTAGTCCGAGCGACGCCGGGTAGCAATACTAGTAACAATATAAAGAAAATAAAATTTACAATTTAAAGGAAACTGTTTTACCTTCAACAAGGACGCCCTTTTTCTCAGCAAACATGAATTTCACGGGATCTGCACCAAACGATTTACTAAATATGACTTTTTCCGCTCTCTCGTCGGACATTGTGAGACCACCCATTGCCCAATCGACTTTACTCATATTCACGTCAAGAATCATATTATTCCAAGGTTCATTGATAGCATGGTGCGGATTTACCAATTGGTATTTGAAGTTTAACTTCCGCTGTAATTCTCTGAGTAGTCGTCCTTCTAGCCCTGATAAATCTTTACAAAGCGTATGAGTTTCACCGTCATATTCTGTGTCCTCTTGTACTGCACACATAAGCGACACGTTTAAATATGCAAAAGCTATTCTAAACCGATGGTTATAAAAGTTTTTGTATCTGTTTACAATAAGTTCTTTAATGGTCTCAATTAAAACATCACCATCTTCTTCAGACAATACAACGGCTTGTTCTGCTTTTAATACGACTCTTTCAGAGTTTTCACCACAATAATAACAAATATCATACAATCGTAATAATTCATCATCGATTTCTAAAACAAAGATTGAATGAACTTCTCGAATGAAATTTCCACTAAAAAACATGTCTGTGTTCAATGAAGCGTTTTCATTATTCTTTTGGCTGATTATATCTTGTTTCATATATTTTTTACAGTAAAAATATACAATGATGTCGTCTGGGCGTGTTATATTTTCATTTAACAATTGAAGTTGTGTAGGTTCTGATAAAACGATTAAATGAGCATTTTTCACCATTTTATCTTTGATCTTATTCATTTTATAGCTCTTGTTGAACTTGCTGTAATTTATGCTTAATACAGTTAAAGCTTTTTTTCTGTACAATATTCCAGTCGTGTTTTTCAATGCTGTCATTATTTGGTTCGCGCCTTTGATAGTTGTATCAACGATTTCGCCTGTGTCACTTTCGTAATGAAAGACGATGTTCGATAAAGATGCCACTTGAGCTACAACTTTATTCAATAAAATCTGCATATTGTTTGACTCGAAATACTGCAACCATGTCGTATCACCATTTGGGCCCAGAAGTTGACATTGAACTAATTTACAGATAACAAATAAATACAGCCCAACGCTAAAGGTTTTATTTAATTGCATCTTTAATTTATTTTCAAACTGCGGTCATATTAAAAGTGCAGAAGAACTCTCCTGAAAAAGAATGTGTAACATAAATATGTGCACGATACCTAGATTTTTCTAATATACATAGTTGGGCGAAGGCATGATTGTTTGAATCTTATAGAAACCAAAACCAACACGCTGTATCGTGACAAGAGACTTCAATTACTCGAGTATCAAGGAGTCATTTTTTTCGAGTAGTTTCATATGTACCAAAATATACAATATTTTATTTTGTCTCTTGGCATTTAAACTTGTCATTGATAAGATAACTCAGCAGGACCCAAAGCAAAAGTAACAAAGGAAATTCTCGCATAGCATAGTCAACGGCAAAACAATTTAATTTGTATGTTATATATGTATGTTAAATGCATGGCGCATAAACGTCAGCTATGTGCCAGTCGGTCCCTGTGCTCTAGTGGCAAGAGCTTTGTCCTAGCGATCTGGAGACCCGGGTTCAATTGAAAAAATGAGATCTTGGGCTGCGTGTATGTTTTTTTTCGTTGATTTTGTGCACAACTGATTCATTACTTATCATCGAGTTAATCTCGTATGACTTTCACGATACAGAATATTTGGCGCATTGGCGTAAACTGTAATGCCAAATATATATATTTTTTTTAATTTAAAAAAAAATCATTCAAATATACTTTTTTTTTATCGGGAGCATGTTATTCTAGCATTTATTAGTCTTGATTATTACCTCGACCCCGAAGAAGAAAACATATGATATAATATTTAAAATGAGCTTAGAGAGTATTGAAATAATAACCTTCCTGCAAGCAAATATTAAATATTCTTCAAATCAAAATATATCAAAAGTTGGTTATGTACTCGCTCCAATTGTTGTTTGTGAAGTTTCCATGCGGACTCTAAATAATATATTCATAACAAAGCGTACTTAAAACCAAGGAAAAGTATAGAGTGCGAAATACGCTTTGGATTTTCAAATGGCTAAGTTTGCCTTAGAAAAGCCCAAAAAATTGCTAGCACGCAAAGCAGTAGAAAAAATATGCGAATGAAACGTGTCAAGTTATCTATAGAATAATATGAATCATATTATGTGGCTGAATTAAACAATCTAACTCTTTACTGATAGTTGATAAAAGCTCAGATTTTTCAGAAAATACAGATACTTTATTTCATTCATACTTTCCACAATACAAATGAGCTAAGATTCAATCCAATCCAAGGGGTGCCTCCTAAATACATTGGAAAAATATTTAATGCGAATCCAGGGTATTCATCGTATTAGCGTGAAAAAATAACAATGTATTTTAATTCTGCAGAAATTATTTTATATATTTGTTGCCATTTCGGCTTACGCCATCGTCAGAACTATAACTCTTATCAACATATATATAAAATAATTTCTGTAAAATTAAAATACATGTTTATTTTTCCCCTTATTATTATAAATTGATTTCAATAATTATCGTTTATTAAAATTTATTGTTTACTTATTAATCAAATGTGTTCAACTTTTATTCAACTTTGAGATATGGTCAGACAATTCAGCAAGTTCCGGAATATATTATATATAATACTAACCTATCATGCCTGTTTTACAAAACGTAGCACTCGATGGCTGGTGACTGTAATTCTCACATTACCGGTTTTCCACGAGCTGTAGAGCTATTATACCAATCAAACAAAGGGAATGTTTTACGATAAATATTTTATTGCACTTAAAATACTGAAACTATGATTATTACTATATAATTGGCCGTTCAATATTGAAACAGTAAAAAGCCCAAAGAAAGGATTGTACAATAGTAAACATTGGTATATAACAACCTCAAAGCAAGAGCAAGTAAACTGGAATTACGCCAAATATTTTTTACACAATATAAAATCAACTACACAAAAAAACCTTAGTCCAAATCTTGTATGGGTGCCTAGTAGGGACTCCAATTACTCGACATCTCAACTACTCGAGTATCGAGTAGTAAAATTTCAAAATACTCGAGTACTCGAGTATACTCGAGTAGTTTCAGATGTACCGAAATATATTTTATTAATTCAAATTTGTGTCTATAAATAGATGATACATAAATAAATAAGCATATTTTATTTTATTATTACATTTATTTCAATTTATGAAATATATATTTCAAAAATAATAGAGAATTAAGCGTCTCAAATTTTAATTTGGTTCGAAGATTTGTTTTTTTATTCCAGCAGTAGAAAAAACTCTCTCTGTGGCTGTGGACTTCGGCTTAAAAGTAAACAATCAATTTAATTGTGTTATCTAGTTTTTCTGTCCGCTGTTTAAAACAAAGTAAAATTTGGAATTAAATCTTCATTTATATATTACGAGTATTACTCGGGTATTTTTCAAATTACTCGAGTATCGAGTACTTGAAAAATGGACGAGTATACTCGAGTATCGAGTACTCGATACTCGAATTGGAGTCTCTAGTGCCTAGACTCATAGAGGGTGAGTTTCTATAACGAGGTTCCTATCTCGGCGCCATAAGAGGGTTAACTGTACTTTATAAACAATTTGTTTGCTCTAATAAACGGAAATATTGTTGACGATCATGTATATATCTTAAATTCTGGTTCAGAATTACTTTAACTCAAACATTCCTCATTCCAAAATTCATCATCTGAAAGCGGAAATGTCTTAAAAAAAAAAGCTGGCAAAACTCAGGTTAGCCGAAATCAATTCTGTGGGAGTCCTTGATCCAGCTTGCCATAAATGGATACAATTTATCTACAATACACCGAATATTATAAATATTCATATGTATATTATTTTCTTTATAATTTATTTTATAAAACCCCAAAAACCATTCATCGAAACATTGTAAAATAAACACGGTCTTTTTGGGAAACCTGCAGTCGTATATATATATGTGTATTATACTATTTTTTTCATAAATAAACACGAAAAGAAATGACTTAATTTTCTTTGATTTGAATTGTAGTGTTTTGTTAAATATTTTTTTGTTTACTTTACTTATAATCTAATAAAATATAGTCAACCATTAGAGACCGAGATAGAGATTCATTCAGAACCGAGATAGAGATTTTTAACGACTTACTTTATCAAAAGTAAAGGGACGTTCAGCTACTCATAAACATTTTTCGAATGCAGATATTTATGTATAATATTACATATTTACGAAATATATAATTTGCACACGCTATAAAAAACCGTTTTGTAGTAGAGGGTGCTGTAGGAGGTTTGACTGTATACATAATCTCAATCTCAATTTCATGAATTAAAACTATCAAAACATGATAGAAACAATCAATAGTTTTTTGAGTTGATAGTTTCCTGCTCTGAAGTTTTCCTACTTACGATTTGATCAATGCTTAACAAACTTATTCGAATATTGATAGATTTGAAGGTGGATAGAAAGGTGCTAGAAAATTTCGATGTGTATCACAACTATTATATATTCTGTGTCTTAAAGTTTCCGTCCAAAACATATAAAAAACGCAGCTTTAAGATTTGTTTAAAAAAGTTTAAAATCTTATTAATTAGCCACTGCAAAAATGTATGCACAAACGGTGGTTATATCGATTTTTTATTTTTATTTTAAAGCTCTATTATAAAACCCTAAGTGTACGGCCACAGTTACAGTCGTAGCGCTTGCTTCAGCGTACACATTGTTTACGTTATGACGCTGTGTTTCGACTCAGACGGCGCCATCGTCAAAGCCAATGCGGCACCCTTTGATTATGAAGGAAGTGACGCTAGGCCACGGCAGAAGCTACGCCTGTCACTGTGGCCGTACACTAAGGCTCTAAACTTTTCACCCGTGTGAGTAAGCGGAAAAATGATTTCTCGCTAACCGAAAATATGTAGATAAAATTTATATAATTCATCGACGGATAATTTTACCTTATTACCATTCAATAAAACTGTAAAATTGGAATTCAATAGCCATGTACCAATGGTAAGTATTATATTCGATGAGGATATTTTATCGTGTTATACATATGTTTGGTACTTTAAATATTTTAATTAATGAAAGTGAGTTGAATCGAATTATCTATAAATTTTGTCTTACGCCGTTGCTTCTTACGCAAAAATTTAGCTACAATTATTTCCATAGATATGGCCAAGAGTGAGACGATAATACCAATGCACCACAAGATTAACAAACCCAAGAAAGACTTGAGCTTGAAGACTTTGTTTGTGTCCGGGAAAACTATCCCGTCAGAAGAAAGTACGTCATTTCCTCCAAAATTCATGGCTATCTCACGCCATTTGTTATAAAGTCCTGTTGCATATATCCGTTGAATGTAATCGTCGATAAGTTTAAGGTATGGCGTCTTCTTCCTAAACGGCCAACCGTGCGAAGATGTCAGGAGGATGTCTGGAGACAAACGAAACCTAGATAATTCTTTTGCCGACAGCCTATGTGCACATTCCTTATTGAAGGAATATACAATAATGTTTTGTTCTTCTAATATAAGCATTTTGTTTTCAAGAAGAGCTTTTACTCCATCGCAGAGACCATAGTCATTGCGCGTTTTTTCTGACAGTTTCACCAGGATAGGATCCGAAGATGTCTTCATCATAGTCTCCATCAGGCTTGAATCCGCCTGAAAAGATACAATATTGCATCTCTATTATGTTCACTGTATAAGTGCCGCTCGTTTTGAAAGTATGTTTAAACCAATAAATGTCTTACCTACGAGACACCACTCCTTATAGCACAAGATAAATCAAGATAATTATATTAAAAAAAAGCTTCATTGGTTTCAATTTTCTGGCCTAGCATAGTGTTGGTTCCTACCTGATGCAGTAGTGCTTCATATCCTTGGTCCACTAGTTGTTCAATCTTGATAATGGAATGTGTTGGTGTTGATACCATCAAGACGTACAGTTTCCCTTTGTAAGATGTGCTTATGATGACGCAGCACAAAAGCCACATCAACATTACTTTTCGTCCACCAATTATATGAATATGGTAGAAGCATTGTTCAATAAGGATACTAAAGATAATCTGAAAAGAAATATTGTGTTTTAAGTAAAACTTTACTTATTTATTTAAACCAGGCATGCCCAAACCTTGGTAAAATATAATTTATACTCCTTTAAATAATTATCATTTAATAATAATTCAAACACTTAAAATCAATCAATTCAATAATAATAGGTCGGATAAAACCCTACATTTGTTTAAGATATTCATATCTTATTTTATATGGTAATTAGCATTTGTGATACTACATTCCAAAATCCCGATAACTAAAAACAAACCCACTTAATTCAATGAAATTCAAATTTTTGTTAATTTATATTTTAATAGCAATTTATCTCACTGATTTACTTTTTTTTTTTATATAAACGATACAAACTGTTTACTACGCGCCATTTCAAGAACATCCGTGCACTTGAAATGGGCGAAAATGCCGAAAGGCGAAACCCGGATCGTTAGTGGAAAAACTTTTAATAATACATATTGTGTTTTTAACACTACATATGGAGGAAATACAAATTCCGCATTAAATTTAACGGTATTAAAATAGGTTTAGAGTTTTTTTTCTCTAAAATGATTTTTTGGTACAAAACTAACTTTGTTTCCAAAGCCCTCATATATCATGTATAAGTAGCTTATCAGACAATTTCAATTTCGTAAATTAGCTCACATCCTAATTGAGTTTTGAGACCACTGCTGTAAATGTTTTGATTATCATGTAAAAATGTATTTAAAATAATTTATTTTCAATAAATAAAAATTATTTAATATTTCAGACTCATAAATTTAATATCAAGTTTTCTCCGAAGTGTGTGTTTTTATAAAAGTATTTCGCTTTGGATACAGTAAAAGTAAATATTTTAAAAGAAAATGAGAAAAAAGCCAATTTCCCTTGAATAAAAAAACTGTTTGTAATACATCGAAATTCAAAATGCCAAAGGTCTATTATTCGTGGAAAGTGAAATCTTACCCAAATGCTTTCTGAAAAATTCACCAACTCTTCCGAAGAAAGATATTTATTCCAAATGTATAAAACAGCTGACAGGGTTATAAGAGTTAGGCCTAATATCAGCCAAATGTAAAGGCCAAAAGCGAATACAACTTTGACCCCTGAAATAATATGAAAGTAAAAATAGTTATTATATTTCACTTACGAGATAAAAATATATGTCACATAATATGTTAATACATATAACCTAAAATATAATGTACAAGCAGGGCTGTAGAGTTGGAGTGGGAGTCGTGGAGTCGGGGTTTTTTGGCCGGAGTCGTAGTCGTCGCGTCGTTTTGGCCGGAGTCGTACTCGGAGTCGGAAATTTTGAAAAGTTTGAACTTTTTATTTTTGCATTTTTGCATATACTATGTAAAATTTGGCTTTTGCCCAGATTGGTTGGTTGATATTTAATTGCATACACATAAATAAGAAAGGTAGGAGAAAAATTTCATGTTCTTGGTCAGTGTTGGAGTCGGAGACGGAGACGTGTTTTTGGAAAATGCTAGAGTCGGAGTCAGACTCGTATTATTTTATTATTATCGTATTATGTTGACTCCACAGCCCTGTGTCAAAGAAAATAATGCTGTAAATAAATATTAATTATTATTAAATAACCATGCTTGAATTATTGTTAATAAATACGATGCGAAAAAAAAACGATATTTTGTATCTATATGTATGTATGTATGTAATAGTCTAACTAAATATTTTTATTTTAGTAAAATCATACGTCTGCCATTTATATATAGATATATATATATATACCATGTCCGCTCTCAACTCGGGGCATATAGAATCCTCACGGAGATTATCTGAACATATGTTTTTCTATGAGAATCGATTAGTACTCAGTTACTCAACCTCTCTTTTTTCGAAAAGATTAGGGATTGAAAGTACTAGGACAGAACTAGTGGTAGCTAATCGTTATGCGTCGCTTTTAGGGATCGGAAAGGTGGGAAGTGAGTTTTAACAACACACACACTCATTGCCTTCGAAGAGATTTATCGATTGAAGAAATCGAGCCCGTGTGGACCGTCACGGAAGCTAATGACGTTGACCACTGCACCACAGACCGGGCTTATTGGCCATGACTTAATGTAGCAACATAACATGTACAAGGACGCACGTGTCAAGGTCATTTTGTAATAAACAGGTGAAACACTGGATTTTGCACGTACAGTATGCGAACAGCTCGCAGTTTATTACGTTATGACATATGTACGTTTATATAGTCTCAAAAATATATTTAAAATAATAAAAAATTTGATTTAAAAAAAACCGCATAAATTCTATATAGAAAATAAAGCAAGATGTTATTTATGATATTACCTTCAGCAAAGACGCCTTCCTGGTCAGCGAATAAAATCCTCATCGGATCATTCCCAAACGACGAACTAAAGGTGACTTTTTTGTATCTTGATTCTGAAATAGTGATTCCACCCATTGCCCAGTCGGCTCGACTCATGTTCACATCTAGAATCATATTTTTCCACGCTCCCTTTTCTTCGTGTTTAGGTGTCACCAATTGATATTTGAAGTTCAATTTCCGCTGTAATTCTATTAGAAGTCTCCCTTCTACGCCCCCGATACCACTGCACTGAGTATGGATCTCATTATTGAACACACCCTCATGAATATGTTCACAGGTAAGCGACACGTTCCCAAATACGAATGCGATCCTAAAAACGTGTCCGTAAAAATTACTGAATCTGTTTTCAGTTACGTCTTTTATCGTTTTCAGTAAAACGTCATCGTCTTGTGAAGTTGATGTCACAAATTTCTGTCCTATCAATATAATTTTCTTTGAGTTTTCGCCGCAGTAATAGCAAATGTCATGAAGTTTTAAAAAATCGTCTTCGATTTCAACGACAAAGACGGAATGTACTTCTCGAATAAAATCTCCTTTAAAAAACATTTTTGTATTCAATGCGCCGTTTTCATCATCTAGAAGGCTGATTATATCCGGTTTCATGTAATGTTTGCAGTAAAAATATACAACTATATCGTCGTAGCGTATTATATGCTCATTGAACAATTCAAACTCTCGAGGGTCTGTTAGGAAGATCAAATTTATCCGCTGGTTATGTTGGTTATTATATTTCATAAAACTCTGGTTAAAAGCGCTGTAATTTATGGTAAAAAACGTCAAAGCGTCTTTTGTGTATCCCCATTCAGTTGTATTTTTTGATTCTGTCATAATTTGGTTTGCCCCTTTGATAACTGTATCGACGAGTTTTCCTGAATCGTAATCGTAATGAAAAACGATGTTAGAAAGTGATGAAAATTGAGCCACAACATGGCACAAAAAAGTATGAATTTTATTTGATTCTGACAATTCTACCCATTTTAAATCGAAATTCCGAAACTTGTTAATATTCATGTGAAAAAGTTGACATTGAACGGATTTCCAGAAGGTCACCAAAAAAAACCCGAAGAAAAAGAACTTCTTAATTTTCATATTTCATCTGTTTTTAAACCATTGTTGTTTTTAGAGTAGAAGATATTTCCTGAAAAAAAGAGATTGAAGATTAAATCTCAAATCAGTTAGGTACACAAAAAAGCTGGAAGCATTACCTTATGCAGCTGATTCATAGATATGTTAGATATAAATTATTTTAAAGATTTTAACTGTATTTTCTTTGGTGGAAAAAGCGTATATTTAAGTTAATAATAAAAGATTAAGAACAGTTGAAAATGCTCGCGATAGGTGAAAATGGTCTTGATTCTTACATAACACGTGTGGAAGTAGTGCGAAAATGTGCTTTATTTAATAAATCAAAATAAAAATCTTTACGTGTACAATGAACGATAGATTATTGTAGTTAAATTAATCTCAACTAATATATAGCGTTGGATATAATGGTAAGCAAATGAAAATCAGTAAAGAAAAGAATCTGCAGTCATTCTTGAATACAATTCATTGAATAGTTCATTTAAAAAGATAACTTTGTTATATCACACTTAGCCTTGTGCAACGAAGTATTAAGCCACTGTGATGGACATTTCCTCGTTAACTCTTATGTCAGGATTTTTACATGTAAGCGTTAATAAATTGAATCTGCAGATATTTTTCTAATAGATGTAAAACGTGTATCACTTAGTCACACGATCATTAGAACTACGAAGGCTAGAATTGCTGCTTAAGATGGTATGTAAAAGGGCATAATATGTATATTATAAACAACTATCTAACTCTATATATTCTATATCTATATATTCTATAATATATTCTAATCAACTATCGTTAAATAACAAAATGTTAACACATGAATATATCAGTTAACAAAAACACCTAAATTTTTCCATCGATTAATGAGATAAGTTAATAACGTCCACATCTATCTGAGTGTTTGTTCAGGGGTAAAAATATTATTAGAGACAAAGCTTAATACATAAATACGTTAATTCGGGATCGCTAATTCGGTTTATTTTAAAACGCAAAAAGCCCGTATGAACGTAAAATTATTTTGCAAAAGTTGTTGGCTGGCTATAAATTTAATTAATTAAAGTGTCACATCAAATTATCCCGTGTAAACTAAACGACAAGGATACGGCAATGGATTAGTTGATCACCGAAATATTCATTGTATCACATAATAGTTTGTGTCATGATACACAATATTGACTTCACCCAATATAAGTAATAAGTTAGAGGAATCTATCAACATAGACTTTTTATAACGAAAAAAAAACGGATTTCCACTTTTTTGTCACTAAAAACCGTATTTTGCTTTTCGGCAAGAACAGGCATTTACGGCTGAACTTGAAAAGCTTGCTAAAAAGGTTATATCCTATATATATATATGTATATTAAAATATTATCTTGTAGTACAAAAAATATTGATGGCGATTTGTAATAACTATTTTACAATTCGTTAGATTTTAATGAAATTTCTTTCAATTGGGGAAGTAATCGCATAAATGATTGCAATTTCTGTCATTGAAAGTGTATGTGACATTGTTTAGAAAGTATTGTGAGTAATTCGAAATGCATGAATGATTTTTTTACTAAACATACATACCTTTGTTTGATTATGTTAAATATAGTATAATATTACAAGAATAATATTTAAAAATAAATTTAACAAAAACATTAAAAGCTGATATAAAAAAACAATTATTTGTGTAATTTCTATTTATAAACAAAGACCTGGAGATCGGTTTCCCATGTAGTCAAAAAATCATGCATTAAAGCTGAATTATTTTTTATGTTTACCAATATTCAATTTTTTCTTATATATGATATATTTGTTTTTGGATTTTCCTTGCAATTAATACAGTACAGAGAAGACGATTTTTTTGCGATACGTTACAATCTATTTAAAAGTTAGAATGAAGACATTCGACACAAATATATTGGTTTAATAGTTAAGTTTTACGATTGATAGACTTTAGAAAAAGACACGTTATGACAAAGTCACAAAAAATATTAATTATATTTTTACGAAATTTTTATGATTCATTATAAAAATGTAAGTAAATAACGAAGAACATTTTAGCTTTACTTTTTTTTGAAAATATTTAGTTGAAATACGTGGTAAATA